>OW028601.1:7500000-10000000 GCA_932294275.1 Chloroclysta siterata | reverse complement strand
AGAGGTGTACTAAGAAGGGATTTTTGGAAATTCAACCCCTAAGGGTGTAAAAAGGGATGAAAACGTTTGTATGAAAAATAGTATTCCTTGAACCTACAAACTTGAAACTTGGAGTGCACATACTTCAAGGCAAAAAAATAGGAAAGGCATTTTTAGTTTTTTAAAACTACCCTTATTAAGAGTGCAAAGGGATGTAAAACTTAGTATGGGAGTTTTTAGACCGCTGGTCCTAGAGACTTGAAATTTAAAGAGTACATAGGTCTTATGACGTAGAAGTATAATAAGAAGAATTTTTTGGAAATTCAACCCCTAAGAGTGTAAAAAGGGATGAAAACGTTTGTATGAAAAATAGTATTCCTTTAACCTACAAACTTGAAACTTGAAGTACATATACTTCAAGACAAAAAAATAGGAAAGGCAATTTTAGTTTTTTAAAACTACCCTTAATAAGTGTGCAAAGGGATGTAAAACTTAGTATGGGAGTTTTTTGACCGCTGGTCCTAGAGACTTGAAATTTGAAGAGTACATAGGTCTTATGACTTAGGAGTATAATAAGAAGAAATTTTTGGAAATTCAACCCCTAACGGTGTAAAAAGGGATGAAAACGTTTGTATGAAAAATAGTATTCCTTGAACCTACAAACTTGAAACTTGGAGTACATATACTTCAAGGCAAAAAAATATGAAAGGCATTTTTAGTTTTTCAAAACTACCCTTAATAAGTGTGCAAAGGGATGTAAAACTTTGTATGGGAGTTTTTTGAACGCTGGTCCTAGAGATTTGAAATTTTAAAAGTATTATAGGTCTTATGGTGTAGAGGTGTACTAAGGGATTTTCGGAAATTCAACCCCTATGGGTGTAAAAGGGTTGAAAACGTTTGCATGAAAAATAGTACCTATTCCTTGAACCTACAAACTTGAAACTTAGAGTACAAGTACTTTAAGGCAAAAAAATACCCTGTTGTTTAAAACTACCCTTAATAAGTGTGCAAAGGGATTTAAAAGTTTGTATGGGAGTTTTTTGACCGCTGGTCCTAGAGATTTGAAATTTGAAGAGTATATAGGTCTTATGGCGTAGAGATTTACTAAGAAGGGATTTTTGGAAATTCAACCCTTAAGGTGTAAAAATGTTGGTATGAAAATTTTTATTCCTTGAATCTACAAACTTGAAATTTAAAGTAGATGTAGGTACTCCAAGGTTAAAAAAATAGGAATGGCATTTTTAGTTTTTTAAAACTACCCTTAATTAGTGTGCATGTCAAAGTTTGTATGGGAGTTTTTTAACGCGTGGTGCGATTGACTTAAAACTTGACGTAAATATACTAAGAAATAAGTAATTAAGAATGTCGCTTTTAACTTCTAATAATAACCCCTACAAAGTGTGCAAATGACTGTAAAAGTTAGTATGGGAGATTTTTAACGCAGATTGCGATTGATTTCAAACTTGAAGTAAATATTCTCCACAATAAATAGTTTAAAATCACGTTTTCAATCATTTAAAACTACCCCTGCAAAGGGTGCAAAGGACTGCCAAAGTTTCAAGGTTTGTATGGGAGATTTTTAACGCGTAGTGTAATTAACTTCAAACTAAAAGAAAATGTGTTCTGTGGATAAATAACAAAAAGACAGTTTGATTTTCGAAAACAACTCCTAAAACCTTACCCTCCTTCGTTGAGCTCGAGTAAAATGGATACAACGAGGCGTCAATGTTTGTAAGGGATATTGTAGGTAAAAACGGGAATCTTGAGTCGGTACGAATAGATCTGAGGGTATCTACCGTGCCTGGGGATCAGAGTCGTGAAGCTGTTTCGTTTCGTTTGTTTTTGGGGTAGAGTCTAGGAACAAATAAGTACATATTTTCCGTGTAAGGTTGTCTTTGTTGTATTTGTCATGTTTGTGCTAAACTCAGTACCTATACCTACCTACCTAACATAGGTAATGTACCTACGCCTATAGGTATCCCTTATACCTACGTGGGTATTTAAAATCCTACCCTAATAATACCTATACAAATCAATGCGAAAGTTACGATGTTTGGATGTTTGTGGCTCAATCACGGTTTACCACTTCAACGCGTGCGAAGCCGCGGGAAGCCACTAGTCTTTCATAAACAAATGCTTAACGACATAAAATGTTTACGTTGGCAACTAACTGATACTACGTAATCCAACAGAGGATATACTATTGTTTGTCAAACTTTAATCAATTCGGTGCCTTGATTTTCTTTTTCATAATCTCTAATCTCTAATACTATAAGACTCAAAGTCCTGACTGACTGACTGACTGACTGACTGACTGACATATAGACAACGCACAGCCTAAACCGCTGGTCCTAGAGACTTGAAATTTGAGGAGTACATAGGTCTTATGGCGTAGAGGTGCACTAAGAAGGGATTTTTGAAAATTCAACCCCTAAGGGTGTAAAAAGGGTTGAAAACGTTTGTATGAAAAATAGTATTCCTTGAACCTACAAACTTGAAACTTGGAGTACATATACTTCAAGGCAAAAAAAAGGAAAGGCATTTTTAGTTTTTTAAAACTACCCTTAATAAGGGTGCAAAGGGATGTAAAAGTTTGTATGGGAGTTTTTTGACCGCTGGTCCTAGAGACTTGAAATTTGAGGAGTACATAGGTCTTATGGCGTAGAGGTGCACTAAGAAGGGATTTTTGAAAATTCAACCCCTAAGGGTGTAAAAAGGGTTGAAAACGTTTGTATGAAAAAAAGTATTCCTTGAACCTACAAACTTGAAACTTGGAGTACATATACTTCAAGGCAAAAAAAAAGGAAAGGCATTTTTAGTTTTTTAAAACTACCCTTAATAAGGGTGCAAAGGGATGTAAAAGTTTGTATGGGATTTTTTTGACCGCTGGTCCTAGAGACTTGAAATTTGAGGAGTACATAGGTCTTATGGCGTAGAGGTGCACTAAGAAGGGATTTTTGAAAATTCAACCCCTAAGGGTGTAAAAAGGGTTGAAAACGTTTGTATGAAAAATAGTATTCCTTGAACCTACAAACTTGAAACTTGGAGTACATATACTTCAAGGCAATAAAAAAGGAAAGGCATTTTTAGTTTTTTAAAACTACCCTTAATAAGGGTGCAAAGGGATGTAAAAGTTTGTATGGGAGTTTTTTGACCGCTGGTCCTAGAGACTTGAAATTTGAGGAGTACATAGGTTTTATGGCGTAGAGGTGCACTAAGAAGGGATTTTTGGAAATTCAACCCCTAAGGGTGTAAAAAGGGTTGAAAACGTTTGTATGAAAAATAGTATTCCTTGAACCTACAAACTTGAAACTTGGAGTACATATACTTCAAGGCAAAAAAAAAGGAAAGGCATTTTTAGTTTTTTAAAACTACCTTTAATAAGGGTGCAAAGGGATGTAAAAGTTTGTATGGGAGTTTTTTGACCGCTGGTCCTAGAGACTTGAAATTTGAGGAGTACATAGGTAGTATGGCGTAGAGGTGTACTAAGAAGGGACTTTTGGAAATTCAACCCCTAAGAGTGTAAAAAGGGTTGAAAACGTTTGTATGAAAAATAGTATTCCTTGAACCTACAAACTTGAAACTTGGAGTACATATACTTCAAGGCAAAAAAAAAAAGGAAAGGCATTTTTAGTTTTTTAAAACTACCCTTAATAAGGGTGCAAAGGGATGTAAAAGTTTGTATGGGAGTTTTTTGACCACTGGACTTAGAGACTTGAAATTTGAATAGTATATAGGTCTTATGGCGTAGAGGTGTACTAAGAAGGGATTTTTGGAAATTCAACCACTAAGGGTGTAAAAAGGGATGAAAACGTTGGTATGAAAAATTGTATTCCTTGAACCTACAAACTTGAAACTTGGAGTACATATACTTCAAGGCAAAAAAATATGAAACACATTTTTAGTTTTTTAAAACTACCCTTAATAAGTGTGCAAAGGGATGTAAAAGTTTGAATGGGAGTGTTTTGACCGCTGGTCCTAGAGAGACTTGAAATTTGAAGAGTACATAGGTCTTATGGCGTAGAGGTGTACTAAGAAGGGATTTTTGGAAATTCAACCCCTAAGGGTGTAAAAAGGGTTGAAAACGTTGGTATGAAAAATTTTATTCCTTTAATCTACAAACTTGAAACTTGAAGTAGATTTACTTCAAGGCTAAAAAAATAGGTATAACATTTTTGGTTTTTTAAAACTACCCTTAATAAGTATGCAAAGGGATGTCGAAGTTTGTATGGGAGTTTTTTAACGCGTGGTGCGATTGACTTAAAACTTGAGGTAAATATACTAAGAAATAAATAATTAAGAATAACACTTTGAAGTTTTGATAATTACCCCCGCAAAGGGTGCAAATGACTGTAAAAGTTAGTATGGGAGATTTTTAACGCATAGTGCGATTGATTTCAAACTTGAAGTAAATATACTCCACAATAAATAGATTAAAATCACGTTTTCACTATTTTAAAACTACCCGTGCAAAGGGTGCAAAAGACTGCCAAAGTCCCAAGGTTTGCATGGGAGATTTTTAACGCGTAGTGTTATTAACTTCAAACTAAAAGAAAATGTGATCTGTGGATAAATAACAAAAAAACAGTTTGATTTTCGAAAACAACCCCTGAAACGTTACCCTCCTTCGTTGCGCTCGAGTAAAAAGGATACAACGAAGCGTCAATGTTATATTCTGTGTTATATATGGGATATTCTAAAAACGGGAATCTTGAGTTGGTACGAAGAGATATATCTACCGTGATTGGGGATCAAAGTCGTGAAGCTGTTTCGTTTCGTTTGTTTTTGAGGTAGAAACTAGGAACAAAAAGTACATATTTTCCGTGTAAGGTTGTCTTTGTTGTATTTGTCATGTTTGTGCCAAACTCAGTCAGTACCTATACCTACCTACCTAATATAGGTAATGTACGCCTATAGGTATCCCATATACCTACGTAGGTATTTAAAATCTTACCCTAATAATATACAAATCAATGCGAAAGTTACGATGTTTTGATGTTTGTGGCTCAATCACGGTTCACCACTTCAACGCGTGCGAAGCCGCGGGAAGCCACTAGTTACGACTATAAACCCAAAAAAGCTACGCTTTTTAATCCGTATTCTTTTCGTAGAATTGCGTAGCATCATGCTACGACGCTCTGCATTTTCGTAGAAGTATCTACGAGGCTTTATGAGTAGCCTACAAACACACATACCACTAACGTACGCGTACGTAGCCGTAGGTATTGTATCCAGTACCCCAAGTATGAGTTTTGTTTGTCATATTTCACTTTTCGTAACGTCAGTTTTTTTGTATGGAGATTCGATAAGCGCCTCTATCGGGCGAGCTGAGAACTCACGAGAAACCATGCAAAAGAGACCTGACTTTACGAAAAACAAAACTTGGGGTACAGATCATGACCGAAATACGAAAAACAAAACTCAGATTTGCGGTACAGTACCCCAAGATGAGTTGTGTTTACCATATTTGGTTTTTCGTTTTTCGTTTTGGTAAACACAACTCATACTTGGGGTACAGATCATGACATGTTCTGAAAAATGTATGTGGCGGCTCCATACTTAGGAAAATAAAGTGTTTTAAAATCAAAAATTTAAAGGTAAACTCAAGACGGTATTATGTTATACGAAACATAATAAAAAAAGACTCACGGCTTAGACGTAGATCGGGGTAGAAGCTTTGAGACTACATCTTGATTTGACTAGATCCTATACATACACAAGATCCTTTGCGAATATCTTATTGGGTAGTTAGAGGCACGGTTGCAGAAGAACATATTTACACAAATAGAATTAAATTGGGTTTGTTTCGTACTTTTCGCAAATAATCACCAAATACTAAGGGCCGGTTCTGAAAGCTCGATCAAAACTAATCGGATGTCAAGTCACTCGCCATTTCAGTTATTACATCGAATTAGATAGAGATAGCAAGTGACTTGACATGCGATTAGTTTTGATCGGGCTTTTAGAAACCACCCGTAAGGAGTAGGATGACCATAAAGCAAAAAAAAATAATTCCTACCAAATGAAAAGACGAACTTACTTTTATCGGATCATTTTCATTGATTTCAGGTGAAAATGCAGCTTGCAAGACCTATAACAAGGAAATTGGAGAAACCCCCTCCGCCATTTGCCGCGAGCCACTGAAATGTCTCAATGGCTTCTGTAACAAGCTCCCTGCCAGGAGCTAGATTTTACCTACACGTTCCAGCTTTTAAGACTTATAAAATTGCAGATACCCCTCAATTTGTACATCATTCCGAAGTAATAAGATGAAATTTTGTAGCAGAAAAATATTAGATATATCTTTTTTTATGTGCTAATAATAAAGTAATACATTCTTGTCTATAATAATATATTATTAGTTTCCATTTACTACAATATATTTATTTTATATATTTTTTAACGCAACTGTTAAAAAGGAAGTTTAATTGTTGTTTAATTAAATACAACGAACTCAGTTTCTAAACTATATGTAGGTACTAAATGTAAAAAACCGTCCAGATCAACCTTATTTTAATTGATGTAAAAATAATATCAATTATTATAAAAAATAATATTATTACTACGATTACGAAATGTAGCTGGCAAACACTGGATGAGAAGAGCCGGAAACCGGGCTCAGTGGTACGTCTTGGGAGCAGAGGACTATTAGCATAGGTTTTTTTTAAATAACTTAATAGACTGTTTTTTGGCTACAATCTCACCTGATAGTAAGCCACTATGAAGCCGAGTGTAGCGGTCTAAAAGACACCTATTCACTCTTGCCTCGAAGATAACCAAATTGTAGTGATCAAGAAAAACAGACGACCGCAATGAGTTCTCCTTGGCGGTTCGCATAATAAAGGTAGAAGCAAAGCGCTTAGTGCGAAGTGGTTGTATATTTACCAGGTATGGGTGGTACTGAGCCGTTCATCTACTTGTCCTGTGGTGGAAAGGAGATGGTGGTACGAGTATTAGTCGTGAAGTTCCTGAGCATATTCTCCAAAATCTAACCTATAGTAATACCTATCAATAGGCAAGCAACTTTTAAGAGTAGTAGAGCTCTTTGTGAAGGGCTCGTCCGGGAAAGTACTACCACCACGCCTTTTTCTGCCGCCAAGCAGCGTTGCTGTGTTTCGGTTTGAAGAGTGTCGTTGCCGATGTAATTACAGGCACTTATGGCTTAACATCTGTATGCCTCAAGTTGATGGACGCAGGGCAGTGTTTCGTAGGGCACGTTCCTATTGTGCGTGACTTACGAGGCAATGCTTTGTTATAGGTGATGGTCAGTGGCGTAGCGTGCCTTGGCGGGGCCC
Organism: Chloroclysta siterata; assembly: GCA_932294275.1. Lineage (NCBI taxonomy): Eukaryota > Metazoa > Arthropoda > Insecta > Lepidoptera > Geometridae > Chloroclysta > Chloroclysta siterata. The sequence continues at coordinate 9,992,726 of OW028601.1, read as the reverse complement.
CGAGTAAAAATTTGTTGGGGGGCCCTTATGAAGGGTAAAGATTCCTCACACAAGAAAAAAAATGTTTGCATAAAATTTAAAGAAATCTTTATTCATAATAATTTATTTTCTTGACTTTTGTAATTTCTGAAATAAAAAAAAATTGGGAAGTTTTTATTAATTTTTGCTTACGTACGTCGGGGTCCGCTTTAGCCCGGGGGCCCCGTATAATTGAAACGGCAGATACAGCGGTAGCTACGCCCCTGGTGATGGTTGCCACCTTATCATCTGGTGGTCCATCTGCTTGTTCCATCAACTAGTTGTGTATAAAAAACCTATTATACCCTGTTATAGGTTGATGATGATGATGATGATTATAAAAAAATAGATTATTATTAGGTATACGAGTATCTACCTATGTTAAACAAAGTTCGCTATATTTAGGTGATAGATTCAATAAACGAATATCGAATTTTTACCGAAAAAATTTAGTTTCGAGTTTGAGTACTCCGAACATTTCAATTAGCTTTTAGCTTTGGATCTTTCGTATTTTGCAATTTGTTGATTACAAACAAACAATTTGAACCAGAAGACTTTTTAATCAAACTAAAACATTGCTGATGTTTTACATCATAGTGTTAATTTATAATGAAACTCTAACTTCGAAATACCGATAAGGAGAAAGTACAAAAGGTCGCATAACGAATGACAGAAAGCATTCACTAGTTCGCTGAACTACAGGGAGAAAGCTTATGAACTCGAGGAACGCAATCTCGCAGTGTAGTGTGAGAGGAGGTAGGTAACGTTAAATGTTCCACCTTACGTATTCATATTAGCAAGATACTAATATCGCCACAAACGACTTATATTGTTTATGCCTAGCGGATAATTATTTAAAAAACATCCGAATCAATATTTATAACTCGACTTGATAAGTCACCGAATGGAATGTACTTACTCGTAAATTGAAGAGAACAGCCTACGCTTACACGGTGCGTGAAAGGTTAAACGTGTTTCATGTCAAATTCATTTTCTATGTTTGAAGATAATCGTATTATTCTAAACGCACGTAACATGGATTTTGACGCACGGTATACTCAAACTTCGGAACAATAGGAAATTACATTTTAGCTTATTTTGCGCGTTCCTGCGGTAAAGACATGTTTCTACAACATACCTTTAGCGTAAGTAAATTATCGTGTAGGCAACAAATATTTTATTAATACCTAAAGTAGTTTGTATCGCAAGGAAGGCATATTGAATCCTGAGCAAGAACTATATACATAACTAGCGGCCTGTCCCAGCTTCGCATGGGTGGTCATAAATTTTTTGAACATTTTAAGATAAACTTAGACGGTTCGAGCCTCGCTTCTACTTATTTCATACATTTGCACTCCTCCTTCCGTGAGTGAAATCGCACCCCGGGCGTGACCCGTGGACCCGTTAACATTGTTAATTTCGTCATATCTTTTGAAAAATTTAAGAAGTAATCTATAGGTATTGAAACCGTCTTAATTATGAAATTAATACCATAAATATATATATATATATATATATAAATATATACATACCATAATAAATTTATTTGGATAAGGATTAATACCAAGGTACAAATAAAGATCCTTTTCTAGCGGCGGCATTTCAATTATTTTTTTATAATAAAAGAACACTTATTGTGACATAACTATAATAGTTAGACATATGCTGTCGCAACATTTTTTGTAGATGATGACGTGTTCTATAAAATCGTAGTACATTATATGTGATCAAATGAACTTCTGTGAAGTTCGATCAATATTATATGAGTTCACTTCATTCGAAGATATATTTAACGTGTAGTACTTTTAACTTACTCGGTAGCTACGCACTTTTTTAGAGATTTTATAAAACCAAAAAGTTTTATTACCAAATCGACATTTACCTACTGGCTGGTTACACCACAGTCCGAGTGTGCCTTCATTCTTTTAGAGAACAGACAAATGCAAAGACATGAGTATGTATTACGGGATTGGGCTGGGTGGGTACTTATATCTTCGAATGAAGTGAACTCATATAATATTGATCGAACTTCACAGAAGTTCATTTGATCACATATTATATTTCTTTCACTTCATTCTTCAGATATATTTAACGTGTAGATGTTTAGAGGGTTTTTGCGTTTGTTATACATTTTATACATACAAAGACATAGTTTTGCCAAAGTTAAGACTGAATTTTAATCAACTTGAGTTTAGTGGATTAACATAACAACATATTCTTAGAGTAAAATAATAATTGTAAATAAATTATCTAATCATCTGTATTATTTAGTAAAGTCGATTGGGCAAAGTTATTAACATCTGCAATCAGACGGAGGTAAAATTTTGCAAAGACCTCAGATGGATTAGTCCATCCAGCGGCTTTCCTTAACATGCCAATAGAGACCCCTGCGGTGTGTGCCGCGTGCTGTGCGCACCAAACGTGATCACGTCCACGCCGCTCTCCACCAGTGCCTGCTTTATCCATCTGCTTATTGACTGTGCTGTCACGCTCTTATAAGGGCGCTTCACTGTTATTAAGAGATTGGAAACAATAACGGGTCGATCTTCTTTTGTCACGTAGAGGTAATCCTCTAGTACTGTGGCAGGACAGATTCGAAGGTGTTCTTGAAAATATGTTAAAAATAAGTTCGGTTGATCTCGACCGGCCGCTGATGTCTTTATAATGTCTTTGATTGCTATGTGAATTCAGTTCAAATCTATACATAGATTTTGAGGCTATATAAAAAATATAGCTTGAACACGTTGGGCTGTACATATCGGTAGTAAAATTACCAATTTCTTTGTAATTGTTTGGCTACTTAGATATCTATTGGGGTACCAATTGAATACATAATTGAAGACAATTTGTGGTTTCCATGTTATACTTAGGAAAATTGGGTTTCAATTTAAACACACCTTTTAATAGTCGTTTGACACTATCGTCGGATCCAACGTTATTAACCAGTAAGAAAGACAGTGCGGATCTGTGGCTATTTAGAGAGCCGTACCATGCCCCTTTTCTGTACTGTTAACTCAAAAAACATAAGATTCTTGGCACAGAGCAATCAGAGATACTTCAACTTACAGCACTACAGAATTCTGAAATTTCCCACTATAATTTGAATGAGACGTATTGTTGCATCGTGTTGTTTGACAGCGATGTCAAAATTAAGTCTATGTCTGAATCGGGAACGCCGCGTGATGAGAACACCTGCCTGTGAACACTGCGGCACCCAGGATAGGGGGATTTCTGTAACCTGATTGTATACGTGATCTTTAGGATTAAGCCAAATAGTATTTGATACAACTAATTTAATCAATTGCGGGTACCAAGCTTGAGATGGCCAAAAAGGGGAAATTAATATGCCAATAACATTTTCTTCGGCTATTTTTTGAAAACACTTTAGAATAAATGGGAACGACGGAAAAGCGTTAGAAGACACGAGATCAGTGTTACATCTTACTGTAAAAGCATCTATGGCAAAAGCATGGGGATCTTTTTTCCATGACACTTCTTTCCATGACCTCTGGCATTTAGCATTGGCCCAAGAAGCAAATAAATAAATTGCAGGTTCTCCGAAACATTTGGTTATTTCATCAAAGGCTGAATCAGATAATTCCCACTCAATATCTGGGTTCGATTTTCGAGACTCTTCTTAAGCTTCTGTATTTTATTTAGTGTTTATGTAGGATGCAAATAGCCAGATGTTTCTCTCTTCAGACCCTTGCCATATTTGTCTAGATAAATCATTTAGATGAGGATATGGAATGCCACCCATGCAGTTTACATAGCTGATAGCTGTCGTGTTGTCAACGCGTAGTAAAATGGAAAAGTTACGCATTTTCACTTGCAAAGTATTTCAGGGCCAGAAAAACAGCTAACAACTCCAACCAATTTATGTGTGATTCTAGTTTATTTATCTTCTGGGCTTCATAATCACCTTCAGAATTACAAGCTGCTCCCCAGCTAGTACGTGAAGCGTCCGTAAAGATTTCTAGTTCATAGCTAGCTGTTTTCATGGTGTTCCTAGTTTTAGATACATTTAGTTTCCACCAGTTCAAATCATTCAGAATAATAGAACAGTGCTTCAGAATTAGGGTTGTTTTGTAATTCTAAATATTTTTGTTTGAGCAAAGTTTTTTTTTTTTATTTTTTATTGTGCACTTTCTCATATCTGTAAACTTGTTAACCATTTTACTGATGTTCAGTCACCTGAACTGGACAACTGAACTAGTGGGATTTTATAGCATTTTTCAGATGATAAAAAAAATTAATTGTTTAACATGAAAACCAAGAACATACATGATTGTTTTGTGTAAGGGAGCTTTTTTCATAAGTTATTATAAGGCCGAAAGACCATGTGGCAAAGCACTAAATTCGTATGTAAGAATTTCCAGATTTTTATTTTCATATTAAAATAGTTTTTTTTTTTTTTTTAATTTCGAATCGGTATTAGTAAATAGGCTTCCTTTAAATCAATGGTAGCCGTAAACTATAAGCAGAAACTAGTTTAGAGGCTGTTCTGTAGTCTTCCATCTTAAAATGCACTTTAGAAACAATATTATTTAAATTTAAGGTGAGACTGGTGAAGGTGGAATCCTCCATTCAGCCTATGACTACAGTCATGTCTGCTTTTTCAGATTGTGACAGGTGAACTTGTGGTATATGAGTTTGTACCACTTTGCATGTGAAAGTTATAGGGAAAAACATTACGTACCCAGTCTAAAAATACAGAATTAGATGTAATATTGAGCCAGCCTTCGTAAAAATGGGAGATCCTACCAGCGTGTTTTACCTCAGCTACTGGCGCGTTACAGGCTGCTTCAGCTTGTTCGGACCTGTCACACCTGCTGCCTGATCCTGCGGAGGCCAGCGGTTCGTCGCAGAGATGTTCGTTCTGGCCGACCATCTGCGCCCCCCCCTGTTCTGTTAAGAGCGTGACGGTCCGACCAGATTCCCTGATAGGCACCGGATGATCTGTATTGGTATTGGGGACGGATAATAGGCACCGCCTGTTCCATCGACAAAGGCGTTTTTGAATATCATGTAATTTTTTTTTTTTTTTTTTTAATTGACAAACGAATTGTCTCTTTCACCATCTTGGACAATGTTCAAAAATGGTTTGGCCAGCGCATAATTGATAACGCTCACTCTTGCTTGCGTTTATTGATAGTGAAGATCAGTCAAGATTCGGCAGCCGTCACTGATCAGTTTTATAGCTTCGATCTTGATGTCACTTGTGAGCATGGGAGTCAAAGCTTTATTGATTGCCGAGATGCCAACGTCTAGTTGTTGTTGCTCGATCTCCTTTCCCTTATCTCGCTGTCATGACACTTCTGATATAGCCGCTGCCTATTCACAATTCAATTTGGGTCCTAGTAAGAGAGTGCAGTTTTCAGGCACAAGTAACTCTTTGAGCAGTTTGTATTTTGGTCTCTATCGATAAACCTTTCTTTAGAAGAGGTTCCCACCGCTGGGCCAAGCTTCTATGGATCTTCTCACCAATCTTCGGAGCACTTCCGGTTTCTTCTCCGAGTGCCCCGAGGAGTTCCGGGTCAAGCTCTGGACCATTAACATCTTCCTTGTTAGAGGGCGGCGGATCCGTGGCAGTTGGGAGAATAGTCGTGCCTGGGTTACCAGTGGCGTCTGCGACTGGGCTTGTATTTGCGTCTATACTCAGTATCGACTCAGATGCCGCGGAAGTACTATCGTCTGAAAACAAGGCGGAACTATTCAAGAACATGTTTATGTACTTTTGTGTTGAAACACGGTTAACCACTAGTTATTTTAAACACATGAAAGTATCGGGTGTTTAACCCATAGCTTAGCAGGCATTTTACAATCTATAGCCTTCGTGTTAACGCTCGGTTAACCGCCAGGCAATTGTCATCCCATGGATGTATCGGGTGTTTAACCCATAGCATGATAGGCATTTTACAATATAGGGCCTTCGTGTTAACGCTCGGTTAACCGCCAGGCGATTATCATCCCATGGATGTATCGGGTGTTTAACCCATAGTAAAGGTATAATAGGCATTTTACAATCATTGGCCTTCGTGTTAACGCTCGGTTAACCGCCAGGCGATTGCCATCCGATGGATGTATCGGGTGTTTAACCCATAGCATAATAGGCATTTTACAATCATTGGCCTTCGTGTTAACGCTCGGTTAACCGCCAGGCGATTGTCATCCCATGGATGTATCAAGTGTTTAACCCATAGCATAATAGGCATTTTACAATCATTGGCCTTCGTGTTAACTCTCGGTTAACCGCCAGGCGATTGTCATCCCATGGATGTATCGGGTGTTTAGCCCATAGCATGATAGGTATACTTATAGTTTAGGAAATGTCATATAAAGGTTAGATTTGAATACATACCAGAGTCTGACAAGGATTCAGTAATGCGTTTACCATTATGATTTCGTTTCTCTTCAAGTTTCCTTCGATAGTATTCAATATAATCCAAAGATTTTCGTTTCGACATTTTCCTTATTTTTCTTATGTCAAACACAGTTTGACAGCAACGTGTGCTCGCTACCGCGCACGAAAAAAGAATGAAGGCACACTCGGACTGTGGTGTAACCAGCCAGTAGGTAAATGTCGATTTGGTAATAAAACTTTTTGGTTTTATAAAATCTCTAAAAAAGTGCGTAGCTACCGAGTAAGTTAAAAGTACTACACGTTAAATATATCTGAAGAATGAAGTGAAAGAAATATAATTTTGTTCTATCATCAATAGTTTTCGCAGCGCACGCGATGTAAGGTTTTTGTTTTCCACCTTAGGTTACATTATTGGAGTTTTAGTAAGTTTCCCTGATTTTTTTGAAAATATAATATAGCCTATGTTACTCAGGGATAATGTAGCATTCTAATGGTGAAAGAATTTTTGAAATCGGACCAGTAGTTTTTGAGCCTATTCGTTACATACAAAAATACAAAAATACAAATGTTTCCTCTTTATAATATTAGTGTAGATAGTGTAGATTAGTGTAGATAATAATAGATTAGTCGAGGGTTAGCGAGGGATGTTGATAAAATAGTTATTTTCACGAGGTGTTTGCTCGCCCTCAAATAAAATAGTTTGGCTCACAGTGAAATACTCTGTTTCTCATAATTATATCTAAACTGGGACAATAGGTAGGTACAAGTGAATGACGATCAGGAACAGGAAGACGAAGTGTGACGAACGCCACACCTGATGGACCGACGTCATTGTAAATGTCGTGAAAAGTCGGTGGTTATGGAGAGGGTCCAAAGTAGTTCTTGCTGGAAGTGTATGGAATAAGTCTGTGCATGTCCCATCAGGGATCCAACTGACATTAAGTGGTAACCATCACCTATAACAAAGCATTACCGCGTAAGTCACGCATGATAGGAACGTGCCCTACAATGCACTGCCCTGCGTCCATCAACTTGAGGCATACAGATGTTAAACCTCATGTGCCTGTAATTACACCGGCGACCACACTCTTCAAACCGAAACACAGCAACGCTGCTTGGCGGCAGAAAAAGCGTGGTGGTAGTACTTCCCCGGGCGAGCCCTTCACAAAGAGCTCTACTACTCTTAAACTCCCCTGTACCTCAGCAGAATCGCTGGAGTCCCCTGAAGCTTGGACCTAGCAGAACTTGAAGCTGGAGCCTGCCTGACAGTGACGTGACTTCTCAGAGCAAACATAATGTGTGACTGTGTGATTTTTGAACCTACCTATCTAATCATATATATCTGTGTCGTAGAGACCTAAAAACTCCTTAGCGCCGCCGCAATAATGCGAGCATCGTAAAAAGTAAAAAGCTTATAGCGACACAAAACCTTATATACTATTACGCTATTACTAAAAAGTATTTGCTCTTTGAGGGCTTTCTTTTTACACCATATATATAGGCACAGAATAAATCATAGTATGATACAGGTTCCATTATCCATGCTATGTCCATAGATAACAAAACTAAAAAAAAAATATTGAAGTACCTACTTATGCATTGCACTCAGATCAGGGTACCGACCGGCACCTCTTATAGCAATATTAAAATAATATTATGAACTGTCAATTTTAGCAGTTGTGAAAATAATCTTGAAAACAGTTCTAGCTTCTATAAGTTGAAACGTCATCTAGTACGAAAATACTTGTCAGCTATTCTTTTTTATCTGGTTGTAGTTGAACAGACTTGATGACGTATTATGGTACGAAATTTCAGTGTAATATTATTTTAATACTGCTATAAGAGGTGCCGGTCGGCCCCCAGAACTAGGTTGGTTAGGTAATACATCATTTTTATCGCAAAAATTAAATGAAGCTTCATTAGGCATAATTATTATGAACTTATTTGATTAGTATTTTGTTTAAGCTAGTGGTTCGCCCCGAACTGAGATCTCGTGATGCGATCCAAACGCTCCTACAAATGAAGTAAGTGGTAGTCAGAGGAAAGTCCAAACCTTATATTTGGACTTGCTTCTAACTACCACCTACTAACTTGGTATGGTAACCAAGTTTCAACTCTATCGGCCTATTTATTGAAGTGTTCCGTTGAACAGACCAGTCGCTGTCATCATATTATGAGAACTAAGTACCTTTCATATTTATAACATTAAAAAAACTAAGAAAATACAAAGAAACTGACCGACCAGTAACAAAACTATGATTTCAATTAAACTCTTAAGAGATGAGGTTTTTCTTGGGTTAGAAAGAAGGGTTCTTGGGTCGTTTGTTATGTAAATTTCAATTTTACGTTGTACCTATATTAAAAACCAGGCGTCCTAGAAAAAAGTATAAAATAGTTTTGGAATGTACAATTATTTTCTTTTTACACGTAATTTGATATATTATTTGACTTGACTAAATTGGTCAATAGCAATTTGGCATTCTGTAGGTATTACATTCACCCATCACTAGCGCCACTCGCGTGAGGGTTTTTCGGCGAGTGGAAAAGGCAACGTGAAGAGGCGAAGCTCGCTATCGAAGTGAGCGCGCACCCAGCAGGGCTTCCCAAACCGATTTATACTGTGACGCATTCAGAATTTATATTTTTTTTGCGACGCCCCTCTGGCCAAAAATTACCTACCAGTTGTTGTTACCAGCCTAGTTATCAGAAAAACTCGACTTTTGCACATCATTGTGTGATTTTGTCTGTATAGGTAAGTGTAAAACTCATTTCGTGATTCGTGTAGGTACACGTGTGAGTACATTCATCAACACAGACTATATGTGGATCGCCTTACGCGACGCCGCGACATCCCTGTGATAATACTGCGACGCCCCAGGGCGTCGCGACGCACAGTTTAGGAAGCCCTGCACTAGGTGACACTGCCATGGAGAATCGACAAGCATGCTTAAAATATTTTTTTTAAACTAAACCAATCGATCCAGACATTAAGACACAAACATCCAAACATCAACATTTAAACATTTATTATATTAGTAGGATTAATCTGGTATCTATCTGCATAACTAAATCCTTAGATACGAAATCCATATTGAACATAGGCATTGTATGTTTATGTAGATCTACAGATACGATTTTGTATCACACAGCTTACGATAATAATAATATCTACCTACTAAGTACCTATAGAATTTGTTTAGGAAATTTTTGATTCCTATCTATCTATTAATAAAAAACGGCCATTCAGTCGATAATTTGCCAGTGTTGATTATACCCGCGGGCAGGTTATTAATTACTATCGCGTTACTTTGTAACAAATTCATAAAAACAATTAAGTAACGCAAAAATGATATCAAAGTAAAAATAGGTACCTAATAAAATTAACAGCTTTGTAAACTATAGTGGCGGACACATAGCAACACGGAATATTACAAAAAGTGTTTTACGATTGTACGAGTATGTTGTACGAGTGAAAATCAAATTATTTTCTAATTGCAAAAGGGGAATTTGCTTGCTTCATTGGCTGTCGAAAGGTTAGAAGATTGTTTAACCTTATTATCTAATGTGCGGCTAACTAGTACAGTAAGTAATCCTGTCCTTAGAACGAGCGTGTACGTACCCATGCATAGATAAATAATCAAGTTGTTGATTCAAATCTACCGTCACTGGTCCATTTGTTAGTTCAGATAAATAAGAACTATACCTACCAAAGTTTTGTATTGCTAAAAGATGTTTTGATAGATCAGTGTTTTGTGGCGATTGGACTGTGCGTACGTCAGTTATCACTGTGAATTTAAATACAATGCAACTGTCTTAAACCTCTTTTGATGAAAAACAGCAGATAGTTTGTTACATGGTATAAATACAGACATTGAGACTGAACACATTTACGTCTCAGAGTGGTGGTCGCAGTGTAATGTGTATAAAGATAAAATCAATATAGTTTCACATAGCGCCGAAGGGGTAACTGCTCAACACCAGGTGGGACATGTTTGAAAGTCATTTCGTTTTAAAATAATTCAGAAAATCTCAACTTTCGATAGCTTCCATTCCCAATTGTTTTTAATAATATATCAATAATACCCAGACCCAGTAGGTATCATCAAATATTTGGAAGAAATCGAACCTACTACCAGCGCAGGTAACCTGTGTTACCGAGCTGAAAGGCTAGTCATTAATTGTGAAAGAATAACATTATTTTTTTATGTTTATAGAACAACGCAATTATGGCTCAAACCACGCGAAAACGTTCCAAGCAGACAAACTTAAAAAATGGAACAGCAAAAATGGAAGACAAAAATAAGGAACCAGAGTTTGTCATACGCGAATCACCTCTCACAAATCTATTTAATGACTCTGCCCATATAAGGGCTATCTACCACATATTCATAGTTATACTAGTGATGATGCTCTTTGACACAGTATTTTTCGACTTGTTCGAGAATGGAAAGTGAGTATTTTTCATCATTTTATTTTATTCGAAAAATAACCGTATTAAAAACGAAGTAAATGCAACTTTAATAAATTGTATACCAGTTACCTATATGTTTTCGGGCAAATATAACGACAATAGAAAGTTATTGACAAAAAAAATTGAGAAAAACCAAAGTAAAAAAAATACAATAAGGAATAAAAAGTATCTACTACAGTTGTTACAACGTAATCTGTTCAGTGTTGAGGCCTGAAAAGGTAACATACATACAGACAGAGAGACAGACACAGTTACTTTCACACTTATAATATTAGTATGAACATATGTATTGCCTACCAGCTAGATAGAATACATACTACAATCTACATAGCAAGTACAAGGATGCAAAGTAATTTTCTCGTAGACGCAAGAACGACATAAAATGACTCCAAGCTTTTTTTGCAAAAAGCTTTGTATTAAAATTTTTATAAACACTTGCAAAAAAGATAATATTTTTCTACGTCTGCGATATTAATAACTCTTTCTGTTAAAGACCCGTTGATTACTTTAGTAGGTACCAACTTTCTTTTGAAAGAGTTTAATTACTGCGTTCCTATGACATTTTTGGTGAGCATTTTAGCTTTTAAAGTATTTGTGTATTCGTGAACAGATTTATACGCGGCTGATGAAAATTAAATTTTATTTATGTGTAGTACGAATTTGAATTTGATTTGTTTATGTGTTAGTAGTAGTTCTAAGTAGTTTGAAGACAAAACCAACACAATATTTCGAAGTAGGTGCCTGAGTTGGATCTATTATTCCATGTAAGTACATACTACGACGCATGAAAAGAAGCAACTACGCTAATAAATTGCAGAAAAAATTAAGAAAGTTTCTTTGTAAGTGAGCGGTGTCCATAATAATTTGCCTGATAAAGTTTTTCAATTTCCAACTTTTTCCATTGCAATTCACTGAATCCAGAATAATAGCACCCCCACTGCAATTACGGGTTTTCTGGTCGCTTCGTTGCATTCAGTTCGAAGCAGATAATTAAACGGTACTAAAATTGGAATTTATCGAAATATTTTTGATAACCAGCCTTTGTGGCAGCAGGCCGACCAAACCAATCGAGTAACAGATTTTTCATTATCATCTGAAGTTGATCATTGGCATCAACATGTTCGGTAGATGGACTGGCAACACAGATATATTGGTGCTCGAGTTTTTTTTTAAATAATTTAATAGACCGTCCTTTGGCTACAACCTCACCTAATTCAGCTACGATGAAGCCAAAGATGAAGCCAAGAGACCCGATCATATCATATATCAGATAACAAATTCTCGTAGTCACTTTTTAAGATATCCACAAGGTAATGGAGGGGCCTAATTCTATGCCGGTAGCATGGGTGACAGCAGCACCTTAGTAATTAAGAAATGTCTTAGCTATTTGTTTGTTAAGACCCTCACCCCTTAATTTCATTCAAGTGGGCGATGCGCTATTACTTGGGCGTAAACTATAGCGATAATTTCGTCTAGACACGCAAGCTGTGCAACCGAGTCTAATCTAACCATAAGCGCAGTGGAGTCACTGGCTTGCTTGCTTTTGTTATAAAGTTATCTACTTGATTTACGGATTTACAATAAAGGCAATCGACAGATAAGAATGTGATAAGCAAATTTTTTAGAAGGAAAACTTGTTTGGATAAAATGATATTTTTGCTGAACTTGCTTTATTGACATTTTTCATAAAAAAGATGATGGTGATGATTTTATATCTTTCAAAATGTTGAAATGTGCAAGCGAGAGGTACATTAGAAGTTGCCTTGGCCTTAAAGCTTTAAGAAAACCCTCCCGCAACACCCTTTAGAATGTAGGGAATGATAGATTATTGCATACATTTTTAGTTTTTTTTAGCAGTGCTTTTATTTTGGCACAAATATAGTAAGCAAACTCAGATTCGTACCTAAACCTGTTAGCACATTTCACTCAGTACATTTGGGAAATGTATTCCAACCTCTTACCTATAGGTTGTGTAAAAAAAAGCATAAAATAAAAATAGTTACGAAATGAACCTTTCCATTATGTTTCAGAATAAGCTTCGGTCTCCAAACGGTACGGTACGGGTTTGGGGACGTAGGACGAGGCCTGAAGCTATGGCTGTACTTATTCTCAGTGGCCGTAGTGTTTCACCCACTTCTTTTACTTTACGGAGTATTGGGCAGATATCTTGGTAGAAATCCTGGTAAGTACATACACCATACAAATATTTTCGTAGAACTAAATTATATGAAATATAATCAATGCACCTTTTATATTAAACCTTTTCATAAAACCTTTGCAATTATTTTTTATTATCATAACTAGCGACCCGCCCCGGCTTCGCACGGTTATTGTGGGTTATCCCTAAGAGATTATGCTTGTATTATGCATATAAACCTTCCTCTTGAATCACTCTTTTAAAAAAAAACCGCATCAAAATCCGTTGCGTATTTTTAAAGATTTAAGCATACAAAGGGATATAGGGACAGAGAAAGCGACTTTGTTTTATACTATGTAGTGATAAAAGCATAGGTCTCATTATCAAATAAATGTCCTCGAGAGGAGCCTCTTTGAGATGCACTTCAAGTTTTTTCACGAAACACAGTGGAAAAACTAGAACGTGAACGTGAAGAAACTAGTGGCAAGACAAGAAGATATAGGTAAATTAATTTGATTATTTTTGGTAGGCAATAGGCATATAACTTGATAATACTAAGCCACAGCTTATCTCACAGCTGTTGCCAAGCTTAGATATATTTAATCGTCATTAACTAAACAATCTAGCGAATTAAAATAGATAAGTGTGCCAAACCAACAAACAACAAAAGCGCTGTTACTCGTAGTTCTCGACATCCATTCATTAATCGCGGAGTGCAGATTTCAACTGCGGTTAACAGTAGCGATACATCAAGTAATGCTACCAACTTAATGGGAAGCTAGCCAAAATTTATCTCCGAAAAACAAACACTGCAGTTGTCTAGCTAATAAAAACGGGACGTTATTTATTCTCTCAAGCGGTGAAAGTAAACATCGCGAGGAAACCTTGGTTTTCTAGCAGCGGCGATGGGCTTGCAACATGTCACGTTTGGAAATCCAACTATCTGCTTAATGGGTATGTGTTTGTATGTGACTACCCCTCTTAGACATCCTCAAATAATCTTGAATTGGTGCTTGGTGCTGAGAGATCTATGGAGAGATTTACCGTGCCTGGGCAGTGCAAAGCCAAAAACCTAAGTGGTAGTAGACGGGCAGAGTTGCATGACCGGTGCGGCGTTTACGGGCGTAGCACAAAAAAGTTCGTCTAATATTTTAAAGTTACGAGTATCGAAATCCATCATCATTACATTAACCCAAGATCGGGCATAAATCTGGGCTAAAATGGCATCCTCTCACGGAATGGGATAAAATTATGCATTTTTTCCCCTCTCGATTGCCATTTTAGTTCATTCTGAGCCGTGTTATGATATACAATGATGTAAAATATTACCCCTATAAGGCCAAAGACCAAGTGATCAGACCAAGCACTGGAATACCTTGACGTGTTCAAAGGTTGAATATAACGTTTTCGAAATTCCCATACAAAAGTTAAATTAATATTGTCTCAGTAATTTGCAATACATAATTTGTACATACGCTATTTGCATTTGTACATTACGCTATTTGCGTTTACTACTTGGTGGGAGTTCTGTTACATATTTTATCTACAGTTCACAATTAAGGGCCGGTTTCACCATGCTCTGTTAGATTAACAAAGGATTAAAGGGCCGTTAAATATGTCAAAATGTACGCGTTTGACAGCTAAGGTTAGATTTAACGGCCTGTTAATCCTTGATTAGTAACTAACAGAGCATGGTGAAACTGGGCCTAAAGGTAAAAAAACTGTAGCTGTAAATAAAAAACTGTAGCTGTGTCATGTTGTGTTAGTTTCATTTTGGAGGAAAGTTTAAGACGCATTTGAAAAACTTCGAAATTTCAAAAGTCCTATAACTACATTTGTATGGTAGAATATCCTGCTTCCGGAATTATAGGGGTATTATGTTACACATTGTACAAAAGGTATTTAAATTGAATCCTCTAGTTAAAACTTCTGCTTCTTCAGTAACTTTGCTCTATCTACTTCGGTATACACTCGTAGTTACTCGTAGGCACTCCAATGTATTTATTCAAAGTTGACGTTCAATTCCAAAGTCGAGTTGAGTGTGCAACTTGGGAAGAGAGCCTTTTTTTAAATTTTCCTCATGTACGAAGTCTTTTATTCCGTTTGCAATTTGTCAAGTGGCTTCTTGCCAGGCTATTGAAGTTATTTACTCAAATAATTATAGAACTTCTTTGCACAAAACTTTTTCATGAGAGTAAAGGAAATCCAAGGCGGAAATGTTCCCTTATGCTCTTACGTGCACAGTCAATTTAATTGAAATTCGGGTCTTACTTTGTGAGAAATGGAGAAAGCGCTATTGAGAGGTAAGCTGCTCTCTTTAAAAGCTCATGGACGAGTCTTGCTAATTGGCAGAGCTCTTCAGATTTCCCAGGGTCTTTTGTTGCACGAGTACTTTACAAGTATCCTTCTCCTCCATGCAGTTAGCCATTCTGTTCACCTCTAACGTATAATATACAGCTAGATGCAACTGTATACAAATGACAATAGATTTATTTTAAAAGACAGTGACAGTTTTAGTCAATACGACCTTTATGAGGCTTAAAAGATTAACAATAAAAGTTTCAGATAGTACGTTTCTATTTGTTGACGATACAAATATCTTCAGCCAGAAAAATACGAAGAATACGTTGTTTTCTGGTGATTTGTTTTATAGGCAAACTTGTCAGTATAAGTACTCACTCATGGCAGGTACGTTTCGATGTGCCTGCCAATTTGCCACCTCACCGGTTTTCATATACGTTCTTACTGTTATTGCCTTACCTAATTCAACATGAACTTGGAGCTTTTGTGAAATAATATTAAATTATTCATGCAAATAATGTAATATCTTTCAATATTGCTATAGGCTAGATACATTGCTCATTTTTTATGATATTGTGAAATAACATTAGAGAGAAAATATCTAACTTTTTGGCACAAACTAATGTATGAAATCTACCCATGTTTGTATGTAAGTGACAGCTAAAAGCCAATGGTGAGAAATTTTGCAAAGCAAAACAAGGAAATTCTAAGACTGAATTAAATATTGAAGAAGTTTTAAGCTATAGACTGCTAAAATAAACAGAGCTAATACAAATATTGGTTGGAAACGCTCTCAAGATGAAGTTTTAATAAAATTTAGAAAGTTTTAATTAGGCACCGCGCTGTCCGTGTCTTTTGTTGGGATTTACTGTTTGTGAAATATCTAAAATAATTTCTAATTTAAACTTTTTAAATACCGTCGGATCCTAATCTCAGAGTGATTGTTTGGAATTAGCCACTGGAGTATTATAAAGTTTGTATTTTAAACACCTTCTTATAGATTCTAAGTGAAGTGAAGTGATTACCTATAAGTTTTTGTGCAAGATAATTCTTCGGAATGTATTTTGAACGTAGTTATAAACTACACTTTGCGGATTGATCAATGTTGTACTATCATCGTTGTACGATCAATGTTTACAAAAGTACAAAATACACAAATGAAACAGGTGAGCTTTTCGCAGACCATTGCAAACAATTAAGAGATAGTTCAACTGATCCAAATCAGTCTATCAAACGTCGTTAATGGGTCTGTAACGGGCTTGCGATTCCACTGGTATTGTAGGCGTCCATGGGCTGCATTTAGGAGGCCATAAGCTTGTTGATTTTTTTGTACAAAAAAATACCAATTCGTAGCGTCCCCAATACACGAGCAGCCTAAGCAACACTTGCTACGCCGATTGACTGTTATTTTTTATGTCTTTTACAGGAACAAGACTACTATGGAAGATAGTCGGTGCACTGGGATTGATAGCTATTCAAACTACCCTATTCGCTGTGCCAGTTTGGGACCTCAGTAGACAACATTTGGCTCTGGGCTCTTCGGTATCAGTCACGTGTGAAATGGTGAGTGAGACCAGTAACGTTAGGAGGCTTATATCCGTAAAAAAATTCACTTGCACATTTCAATTTTTTTTAAGATTCAAATTAGAAAAGGTTTTCCTATGAAAACGTATTAGCAAAGTCGAATTGGTATGAAAATGAAAAGAATGTTTTTTTGGTAAGAAACTTGCCTGAATCAAAATTTTATTTTTGTTGTACTTTTGAAATATTAGTTTTCAGAGCTTAGTTGTTTGGGGTTTTCATAACGAAATTCCTTAATTTAAAGATGCAAGAGAGAGAAGTTATCAATCAGTCACGTCAAAGTCTTGGTTTATGAAATAAGGTTAAAAAAAACCGGGAGTAATCTATTACAAAATATTGCAGTGAAATATCAAAATATTTGCTAGCAGTCTTAGGCCATAGCCATATAAACGGGCTTCCTATACAACCAGTGGAATTTCAATATTGCCAATAAAACTGTTCCAAGACAGTTTGGGGGGAAACTGGCAGACATTCCACTGCAAGATACATAATAAATAAGCTATCATGGCTTCTTGCAACTTTCGACATAAACTACTTTTTCAAGTTTTGTTTAGTGTTTTTTTTTTGTTTAAAGCAGATTTCTTCTATTTTGTCTTTACAACGCGGCCTCATTGTTCATAGCTTATTTTTATTTATTTATTTTACATTACGTGGGTTCGATTACCACCCTAGACAAGCATTTATGATTGTTGAACATCAAACTTGCTCTACTCCAACTCTTTGAACTCGCTGGCAAAAAGTCGGACGATCAGAGCAGTTGAC
The DNA here is from genome assembly GCA_932294275.1 of Chloroclysta siterata. Classification (NCBI taxonomy): domain Eukaryota; kingdom Metazoa; phylum Arthropoda; class Insecta; order Lepidoptera; family Geometridae; genus Chloroclysta; species Chloroclysta siterata. Next base: position 9,975,092 of record OW028601.1, on the reverse strand, counting down.
ATTTTTTTAAATAGTCTTTTTTTTAAATAATAGTATTCTATTGGTTATTTTGGTTTCAAAGTACAAGCTTAGGCTAGCTCAGAGCTAGATGACGTTGTCTGAAATAAAACACAATTTCGCAATTCCGATTCGTAACAGGTACAGATTTTATAACGTACCTGCCCACAGATCGGATAGTAAATAAGTTTAGCAAAGTGTATTAAAACTATACGCCAGTAAAAGTTGAAATGCTACGAGTGTGTAACGAATGCTACGAAATATTATAAGAGGGTGCTACGAATGCTAGTTAGGTGATCAAAATAGCGTACAAAAAAAAAAATACAAGGTGTTCCAATAATTGGGTTTAAAACTTCGGGGGGCTAAAGGACCCATCAATATGAATAACTTTTTCTAAGGAACTAACACTGTAAACGCGAAAAAAAAACAGATGTTTCATACAAAAGTTCAATACCTACCTGGCTAAAATGTATGAAAGAGCTGTTTTTTTTTCGCGTTTACAGTTTAGCCGACCGAAGTTTTAAACCCAATTATTGGAACACCTTGTATAAACGGGCGAATTGACACTTATATGCAATACCCGGTAGCAAGTACGTAAATAAGCTATCGTAAAAAGACTGTTTAATAATATGTCTTTGTCATCAATATCTTTCTCACGTTCAACCTTGAAGTATGTCTCTTATAAAGTTATCAGAAGGTTCCAATGAACCTTGGTATGCTTCATGCATTAGTTCGTTACCAAAATTTGTCTTTGCTTCCATTAAAATTACCATACGGCGCGGACTTACCTTCGGATCTAATTCGACCCTTATAATCTGATAAATACCAACCCTCTAAAATGTATTGAGTTTTGGCAACACGCTTCTATCGGCTTTGTTTAAAACGTGTGTAAGAACCTAATTCTTTAGTCAGAATTTACTTATCAATGTACTATTTTTAATGAAATTACTATCAGTAACTCTGTATAAAAGATTTTGAAGTGCTAGTCCTATGGTAACACTCTAATGTAATTTTCTAAATATAATCAAGTTGTGGTTTTTGGCTGACCCACCACGGAGTTATCATTCATCAAGTAAAGGCCTGCAAACTATGTATAATATGAATGATCTCAATAGCACAGTTCAGGCACTCTGTATGTACTGATATTCTATTTATCTACGTTACAAAAGAGAAACTTCCGAGTGAGCGGACAAAGCAAATTTACGGGATTCGCCCAGCCGTCCAACTTTCGTATTGTGTGTCTCGAACTACGCTACATAACAATTTGGGACGGTAATAAGTCAGGTGTTTAGAAAGCTAGCTAAATTACTTTTAGTGGTAAGATAATAGGATCTCACAAATGTTATGCAAATATATTGTTTTGATCTCTTTAATTAATTTATTTTAGAACAAAATCCACAGCTCTACGAGATACAATGTAGAGGTAAATAACATACCTACAGCCCATAGACAAGTTTTCCTATCAAAAAGGATTGATTTGCTAGTTTTAAAACATAAAAAAATAGGAATAGGCAATTGTTAGGATCCTAATTTTAGTTTTTGCTGAGCCTTTGTTATGTTATTCTGCGAAAATTGGTTGTTTGCGTTATTTCATAACAGCATTCAGTCATTATTGATTGCGTGAACGAAGCGAACGAAGATTTACAGACAACTTGGGCGATTTGGCATTGTACCTATGTATTTTTGTCCGAGCATAACATTCGAACCGTTGATCCATTGATAGTTTGGTAGGTTTTGAACTTTTGACTAGAGTTAAACTTATTAGCTTCCCGCTCGCCGTAATTTATGTACATGTAGAATGAATATCAAATATACAATTTTAAAAGTGTTAGATTAGTCGGCTGTTATGTAACTTTTTTTGTTTTAAATTTCACCCCAATCGGTTTAGTGATTAGGGTGTGGTTAAGCCAAAAACATGTAATGTATTTTCTAATGTATTTTCTTTCTTTGTAACATCTTTTTGGATTTAAAAACTAGTAGGAAGTAGAATACAATACACTGCCTGCTTCTGTCCGTCATCTACACTTCTACACTAATATTATAAAGAGGTAACATTTGTATTTTTGTATTTTTGTATGTAACGAATAGGCTCAAAAACTACTGGTCCGATTTCAAAAATTCTTTCACCATTAGAATGCTACATTATCCCTGAGTAACATAGGCTATATTATATTTTCAAAAAAATCAGGGATCCTTACTAAAACTTCAATAATGTAACCCAAGGTTGAAAACAAAAACCTTACATCGCGTGCGCTGCGAAAACTATTGAAGATAGAACAAAATAATGTACTACGATTTTGTAGAACACGTCATCATCTACAAAAAATGTCGCGACAGCATATGTCTAACTATTATAGTTATGTCACAATAAGTGTTATTTTATTATAAAAAAATAATTGAAATGCCTCCGCTAGAAAAGGGTCTTTATTTGTACCTTGGTATTAATCCTTATCCAAATAAATCATTTCATAATTAAGACGGTTTCAATACCCATAGATTACTTCTTAAATTTTTCAAATCGGACATTCCATTCAAAAGATATGACGAAATTAAAAATGTTAACGGGTCCACGGGTCACGCGCGGGTTGCGATTTCACTCACTCAAGGAGAAGCGCGTACAAATGTATGAAATAAGTAGACGCGAGGCTCGAACCCACGTTCTAAGTTTATCCTAAAATGTTCAAAAAATTTATGACCACCCATGCGAAGCTGGGACAGGCCGCTAGTAACCTATATGAATGTGGCATTATAAAAATGTTAATCTGATTTTAAGGAAAATGTAGTACAGGACGATGACGCCTAAAAAGTTTGGTAATGAAATAGCTCTGAAAGTGAAATGTTACATAAATCACCTGAGTACCCTTGTCAGGCCGCCAGTAAATAACAGCGTGACGCCTGCCGCTGACGACGCGGCGCTGAAGAGACCTCTCGTGTTTCAGGACACATTCATTCCAATTAAGTACCGTTACTTTCAGGTTCAAACAGGTTCAATATTGACCGTTCATAGCTGAACACATAAATAACGCTGGTTTTTGTTAAATTTTCGACTATGTAACTACTTTGCCTACTTCTTCTTCTTGTCATGTCACTAGTTTATTTTGAAAAAGTGTGCTGAAAGGATTTTAAATTAGCCTCAAATAGGCGCTTTTTTAGAACTTTTAGGTTCTACGACATGCCTTTTTTGATCAGAAAAACTCATTGATGCACGACCGGTTCTGAACCCACGACTTTAGGATCAGAAGGCGAGGCCGCGAGCACTAGACCACATGTGCTATCTATACCTACGACCACCCTACCACCTATAACAGTGCTACGTGGCTAAGTGATAAGTCCTCTAAAAACATAAAGTTTAAAAATAAATATGATATTTACTACGCGTATGTTCAAAATGTGACACTCTCGATTGAAATATTAAACGAGTTGAAAGGTATGAACGACCTCTAACTTTGTTTTAATTAGACTTTGAAAGCCGCTATTAAACAAAGTTTAGCGAAAATATTTAATTAAGATTTAAGCTTACCTGTAAATGCTTATTAATCGTATTATAATTTTAAATTGTTATTAGTTGCTATAAGCAGTGTTGCGTCTGCACAGCAGACATAAAAGTTTATGAATTCGTTTATTTAAGAGATCTGAAGGGACATCTACCGTGCCTGGGGATCAAAGTCGTGAAGCTGTTTCAGTTTTATTAAGTTATAAATAACTAGTAGTTCGCCCCGAACTGAGATCTCGTGATGCGACCCGACGAACGCACCAAAACTTTGAGTAGGTGGTAGTCAGAGGCAAGTCCAAACTTTATGTTTGGACTTTTTTCTGACTACCGCCTACTAACTTGGTACGGTAACCAAGTTTCAACTCTATTGGCCTATTTATTGAAGAGTTCCGTTGAACAGACCTTGGCTCCATCATCAGACCTGGTCGTTGTCACCATTTTATGAGAACTGAGTACCTCCTTAACTTATTTCAAGAAAAAAAAATAAGATTAAGCAAAGGAACTGGCCGACCAGTAGAAAAACCTTGATGCCAACGAAACTCTTAGAGATGGGAGCTCTTGGATCGCTGGTTTTCTTAATTTAACTTTTTTGTTGTATCTCAAAAATCGAGCGTCCCAAAAAAAAAGTAAAAATTGTTTTGGAATGTCCAAACAAAGCCCTTTCATATGACATGTAACTTGATTTTTTTATGTCACTTTTTTTATTTTTGCCCTCTTAAAAAACTCCATATCTCAAAAACCCTTCATCCGTTTTTACTCATATACTTACCAGTAAATTTCTCAAGTACAAGCTATCGACATATCAAATTTCATGCAGATCGGATCAACGGTTCTAAAGTTATCGCCAGACAAACATACATACATACATACATACATACATACATACATACATACATACATAAAATGCCAAATCGCCCAAGTTGAAACTAAGATCTTCGTTCGCTTCGCTCACTCGATCAATAACTGAATTTTACTCTGGAACTCATTTGCAAGCACAGACACAGGCGCTATGCCTTGCCCAGTGGCGTAGATAGGTGGACAAGGGCCCCGGGGCATAGAGAAAGAATCGGGCCCTCACCCCCTCTTTCCACATAGATTGAACTTATATTACCCTTTACTATAAAAAACAAAAAAAATATGTGAGCAGACTCAAGGTTTTCTAGCTTTAGGAGCTGGCTGACCCTGATCCTTTGCAAAAAAACCTGATCTTTTCAAAGCTTAGGTTCTAACCTAAGCTTTGAAAAGATCAGGTTTTTTAGGCACCAGGGCCCCCTGAGCTCCGGGGCCCTGGTGCACTGCACCACCTGGCCCTACGATAGCTACGCCACCGGCCTAGCCTATCTTTCCATGCTCGTTCAACCAGACCTCAAAGAAGCACTGCTCTGCCTTGCCTATCTTTTCATGCTTGTGCAAACCTCGCGGTCAAGCCCGGCGTTTGTCGGTTAGTAAACAAACACTGCTGCGCTGCGGGTCTCAGCTAACGACCCTTTCTATCGATCTGGGCGTCGATGCTTTAAACAACATCACGGGGAGTTTCGCTAATTTCGCATTGGCATTTGCAATCGCCAAAACGTTCAGCGGGTGGCACTAGTACGTGATGGGTGTCTAAATTGAAAACTCACTGCAGATTCTGCGGACACTTGGGTGAATGATGTTTACGGAATAGCACTGCTGGACTGGTACATTGCGCTTGTCAAGTGTTGTTAAAAAAAATTAAACATATTTTGGTTTGTTCAAACTCCGTTACTGTTATACTTCCGTTACTTCCGCTCTGTGTCAGTTTTAGTCATCAAATTACAAAAAATGAAGGTGTCTTTTGTTTCAGTTCCGATTAGCAATGAAAATGCACGCAGTAGCCATATCTTGCGGACCTCGGTGTTTCGAGGGCAGCTTGCCTCTTCCTACCTTCCAGCACTACATGTACTTCCTCTTTGCACCAACACTTATATACAGAGATCAATATCCTAGGTCAGTAGTAAGATATATAGCTTGTAATGTGTAGGTTATCTGAAAACACGTACCATCACGATGTTTCTAAATTGAACTGACAACCGTCAAACAACTTCTAGCTCACATTCTAAAAATTTTGGTAGAAATAAAATGACTGAAGGTACTTGCGATTTTTTATAACTATCTTCAGTGATTATATCTTCAAAAATGTTGGAATGTGATGGTAGTCTGCGTCTTAAATGAACGTTTAATAGAGTTAATAAAGTTTAGTAGATATTAGAGTATGTGTTGGTGTGCCAGATTCATTGCTTTCGAGTGTAGGTCACGTCAGCATGATAAGTTTACTACCCAGTTCCGACCCAGAAAGTCCTGATTTGTAAAGCTGAAAGCCAAAAACTAGCCCATAAATAAACCTACTCAGATCTTATCTTCATTTCATTTGTTTTGTGTACCTACCTATGTGTAGGTATGTATAATTATCTGCTATTGAGGAAAACGTAGAATAGGCTATCATAAGGTTGAAAATAACCATACATTCCTCCGAGCCCAAAATATAATAAATTTTAAGTTGCGTGAGGCTGGCCCGTAAATCGTGGAGCGTTACAAATCATGTTTTTCATTTGATATCCAGGACAAAGCGGATTAGGTGGGGCGTGGTGGTGAGCCATTTTGTTGAAGTAGCTGCAATTGTTTTCTACAACTCCTTCATGTGGGAGCGGTTTATTCTGCCGTATTGGTCGGACTTCGGAAAAGAAGAGAGTGTAAGTACCTGAATAGAAAAACATAGAAATATTTATTGCACTTAGAGCGGATTTCAGCATGCTCTGTTACTAATCAAGGATTAACAGGTCGTTAAATAGACCTTAGATGTCAAACGCGTACATTTTGACATATTTAACGGCCCTTGAATCCTTTGTTAATCTAACAGGGCATGGTGAAATCAGTTCATAAGTTGTTAGGTACATTTTAGGTTTAATAGTAAGTATATTGTTTGTTTCAAACATAAGCCCTGTTAGGCCACAACAAGATTCCGCTATATTATTCATAGCTTAATTAATCTAAGAGTCTAACAAGAATTCTTGCAATGAATGAATAAAACAGTTTTAGGTATATTTATAAAATAATTTAAACTTTTATTACATTACATTCGTTTTTAATGAATTCAGGAATAATATTAAATATTTTTACACACATTGCATTCGGTCCACCTACCTACAACTTCATTATTGAAAGTCAGTTTAATAAAGTAATCTACACTAATATTATAAAGAGGTAACATTTGTATTTTTGTATTTTTGTATTTTTGTATTTTTGTATGTAACGAATAGGCTCAAAAACTACTGGACCGATTTCAAAAATTCTTTCACCAATAGAATGCTACAGTATCCCTGATTAACATAGGCGATATTATATTTTCAAAAAAATCAGGGATCCTTACTAAAACTTCAATAATGTAACCCAAGGTGGAAAACAAAAACCTTACATCGCGTGCGCTGCGAAAACTATTGAAGATAGAACAAAATAATGTACTACGATTTTGTAGAACACGTCATCATCTACAAAAAATGTCGCGACAGCATATGTCTAACTATTATAGTTATGTCACAATAAGTGTTCTTTTATTATAAAAAATTAATTGAAATGCCTCCGCTAGAAAAGGGTCTTTATTTGTACCTTGGTATTAATCCTTATCCAAATAAATCATTTCATAATTAAGACGGCTTCAATACCTATAGATTACTTCTTAAATTTTTCAAATCGGACATTCCATTCAAAAGATATGACGAAATTAAAAATGTTAACGGGTCCACGGGTCACGCGCGGGTTGCGATTTCACTCACTCAAGGAGAAGCGCGTGCAAATGTATGAAATAAGTAGACGCGAGGCTCGAACCCACGGTCTAAGTTTATCCTAAAATGTTCAAAAAATTTATGACCACCCATGCGAAGCTGGGACAGGCCGCTAGTAATAAATAAATTGGTATTTCAGAGAGATGACCCAATTTCTAAAATATCTAAAGCATTTCGTAGCATCCTTAGGGAAGGAAAACTGAATGGATCATTTATTAACTTAGTGATGATATTAATTGGCTTTCAAATTGAATTAATGTTTTTTTATTATGATGCGAAATTCAATAAAGCCTCCCTACACATTAGTGTACATACAAACGTATATTATCATGGGAAACCTTTTTCATTGGCAGAGAACATTTAATTTTCTCTCTTCATAGAATACTATGTACTTCAGCATATTACGACAGTTTCGCGTGTTCTGAAACAATACACAAACAAAGACACTAGCGCTAGATAGTCGCTATAATTATGATTATAAGGTATCATAGGATTGTAGCGTGTTACGTATATACGTACCTAGCTACATTCATACTTATTGTTTACACTCGACCCTTGTAAAGTTCGGCGACTGAAAAATGTTATTCAGTCTGTCGCTAGCGTCAGCCGCAAGAGTTTGTGGTTCCTTAATTATAATCTTGCACTATGTAACTTTTCCGTTTCGTGTTAATTAAAAACTCACCTCTAAAATAAAATAAATCATATTATTAAGGGAATAAACCGCTAAATTGGTGACCCACCGACGTGATCCATTTTTACGGGTTTTAAATTCACGTATTATGTGATAACCAGTAAAAGTGGATAAACGAAACGCGATAGTGTAAGTGACTATTTTTATTAACTAAATTAAATTCAGTGGTTTGTGCTATAAAGTAGTTTCACAATGACTACCACCCCTGCTCACACCAAGCTCGACACGCAGCTTGGACCGGAGGATGCGGCGATGCGGCTCCTACGGCGCAGACGGACCAGGCGCAGCCATCTAGTGACAGACTCATCACCGCTGTCACCATAACGACAGACTCATCACCGCTGTCACCATAACGACAGACTCATCAACGCTGTCACCATAACGACAGACTCATCACCGCCGTCACCATCAGTATAAAGTACGGCCACCACTATTTTTTACTATTATACATATTATGCTGCAAATGAATCGCCAATACCTACACATGGAGTGAACACAGTAACTCTAGGTCATGGCCTACGGCGCCCAATGCGCTGGACCTTCATTCTGGCAGATACATTATATACCTACATTATATGCTGCAAATGGAACGCCAATATATACATATGGAGTGAATACCAGTAACTCCAGATCTTGGCCTAAAGCGCCCAATGCGCTGGACTTTCATTATGGCAGATGTACTTACCTACAACGGTCAATTATCGGAGCAGATTTCCTAGCCAAAAACCAACTAGATATTAGTTGATATAAACGGCAGTAAACTAAAAGATAAGTTGACCGACCTTAACAGAAATACGCAAGTGATTTTAGAAGACGATTTTCCTACCATAAAAGTCGTCAATATCACAGATAAATATCACACTACTATTGCGGTATCCCGATAAAACTAAACCAGAATCGTTAAAAGCGATTCCCAAACATAACGTGCAACTATATTTGCACAAGGGAACACCCGTATACAAATAACCACTTGCCTGATATCTTCGCCTACGAGCTATTATACAAAAGCCAAATCGAAGATACAGAACTAAAACTAAATATCATGCCTTACTCAGAACGAGAATTAATCAACAACACAAGCTCGTTTGTACCTACCTACGGCATTCCGAGAACAAGCTCTATCGTGTACCTACACATGGACTAAGCCACGCGCAGGAGTAACTGCAACACGACGCCTTATTGCTCAACGTTATTTTTGGCCCGGCATAAACAATGTCGCCAAAAGTTCGTAAGAAAATGCTTAAAGTGTCAAAAATGCAAGGTCCAAAGGCATACAATAACACGATTGGGAGAGTTTGAAAACTCAAATCGGACCACTGATACCATCGGAGGATTACACATATTGCCTCACTATTATTGTCGAAACGTCGCTATTTCGCTAGATAGGCTTAAACCAGCTTACGCTATAAACTACACACCTAGCAATGCGACACCCGAAACAATGGTTTCGCAGAGTCCAACAACGTTTGAAACAACAGCACCATTAAGTACGCCACTTCTAACACTTCGGCAATCGAAGTTAATCGATCCGCCGAAATCTGATGTGAGAACAACAACACCAGTCATAACGAGATCCGGTCGCACGGTTAAGAAGACTGTACGGTTTGATATTTGACTCTTAAGTGTGTCAAGTATATACTTACCGATAGCGAACAACGAACGCAGTCATCAGCACAGCAGTCATCACTCACTCAGACCAAAGGGACTATGGTACTTACCTATTTACAGCAAATCAACACTTCAGCACCATGAGAACAAACGTATTGAAGTGTAAAGAGTGAATAAAATTATTAAAAGTGTAGTGCGCGTTAATCGTGTCGTATCGTATAAAGATCTTTGTTCTAAAAATAGACTCATGCATTCCGGAATGTCAGTCACAGCGTACGTCATTACTACCATGAACTTTAAACCACTTCATTTTATTTTTTATACGGCACTGCCACAAATACGGGAGTTTCAGTAGTTATAGCAGGTGGCAGTTACCCTTAATTATTATATAATAACTATCATAAAACACTCTTCTAGAGTTATTTTAAAGTCGAGCCTGGCTATACAGGTGTACGCAAAAATTTTATGTATAACTTAATTAAGTATTTAGTTATTAACAAATTTAAAGTTTTGTTTTATATACTTTCTTATGTACCTACCTATATATTTAAAAACATTAAAAAAAATCTTATATTGAACTTTGTGTTATAGGTACTAAGTTGTTAGATTAGGAATTACATATACCTTCCTACTTATATTTTTCAATACTTTACCTACTTTATTTTTATGATGTAATTTACTAATGAATTTTAATGTCATTTCCTGTCATTTTAATGTCATTTCAATTTACATTTTCAAGTAATTTTATATATTTTTTTTTATGAGGGATGTAGATGTAGCGTGTTACGTATATACGTACCTAGCTACATTCATACTTATTGTTTACACTCGACCCTTGTAAAGTTCGGCGACTGAAAAATGTTATTCAGTCTGTCGCTAGCGTCAGCCGCAAGAGTTTGTGGTTCCTTAATTATTACTTTGCACTATTGTAACTGTATTAATCGTTTCGTGTAAAATAAACGAACATCTTAAAGTTAAATAAATCTTATTATTTAGTAAATATTTCCGCTAAAGGATGTTTATTTTTGGATAGTGTTGCTGTTACGAACAAAATCGTGAACCTGGGTATACCTACTCTACCCAGGTTTTCACGTTTTTGTTCGTAGCTGAATAAAAGTTTACAATAGCACTCAATTGGTTGTCGTACTTTTTATTATTCATAATTGATCACTGCGAACACTGAAACATTGCTTTTCGTGCTGACACCATTCACCTTGAACGATTTATCTTTATTGCTGAGCCAGTAAGCCTCCTTCCTTTTCGGCAGAAGTTTAATAAATGGTTAGGTTTTAAACGACCTACCTACTACGAATAACTTTGTTTATGTTTTTAATTAAAGGCAAGCTAAGCCGTTTTAAATCTAAAATGGGCATGATGGTAGCATGCACTATTTGCATACAATATATATATATGTATATATTATAATGATGATTCGAAAACGTTTGTTTTTTCAGGTAGAATTGAGCACACTGGTCAGAGGAATGTTTGCGTGCGTTCTTCCGGGAGTAATATCGTTCCTGTGCGGATTCTATTGCTTGCTACATGCCTGGTGCAATGCCTTTGCTGAGATGTTGAAATTCGGAGACAGGCTTTTTTATGAGGTAGATAATGTAACATAAAAAACTGCGTACGTTTACTTTATTCAAAGTTATGACTGCGTAGCCTTTCGTAGCACGTCGTAGCACTACGTAGCAAATTATGTTTGTTGCATATGCTTGCTAAGCATTTTCATTAAAAATGTAAGTTCAATAGAATTCTACATAGACAACTTCGAAACTACTATCACCTCTCTATGTTCCCAACCTCCGAGTCATTATTCTGACTGTCTAGCACATAAATATACCTTTAACTTCGAGCAACCACACGGAACAAACTACAAACTACATATTATTATATAATCATGTAAATGTCCCCGCAACATTTTATTTATTTATTGTAGAACAAAATCCACAGCTCATAAGATACAATGTATAAATTCTTAGATTTCTAACATACAGGCTATAACTAAATTAAAGTAACTATATAAAATAATATTTATTCCGGTGGAGGGCATTAGTACCACATAGTGCAGGTTTTCCTATTTTTCAAGCTAATATGTGTGGCTGATTGGATGATGGAGATTTATCTAGACTGTTGGTAATCTGAAGTACTTACAATTTACAGGAATGGTGGACGGCATCCAGATTTTCAAGTTTCTTCCGCTTGTGGAACCGCGTGGTCCACTCCTGGTTGCGTGACTGCATCTACATGCCTCTGGCGCCGCGGGCCGGCCGGGCTCTTTCTACATTCATGGTTTTCTTCGTAAGTTCTGAAAATAAAAATTTATGCTAATAGTGGTTTAAGATCTCGCACTGTACATGATTGTGCTTATGACTCTGCTCACCCCAAGCAACATGATCACGTGAAAAATGACGACAAACTGACGTCATCTTTGAAACAATGACGTCCTTCGCTATAGATGACGTGATAAAATGACGTGATTCGGAGCTATATGTCGTCGTTTGCTTTATATGACGTAATAAAATGACGTGTTTCGGAGCTATATGTCGTCGTTTGCTTTATATGACGTGATAAAATGACGTGATTCGGAGCTATATGTCGTCGTTTGCTTTATAAGACGTCATCAAATAACGTGATTCGGAGCTATACATCGTCGTTCATTTTTTAAGACGTCATCAAATGACGTGATCCTACACTCTGTATCGTCATTCGCCTTTAATAACGTAATCAAATGACGTGACCCTGCGCTGGATATCGTCTTTCACCATAAATAACGTCACCAAATGACGTGACCCTGCGCTGTGTATCGTCATTCGCCTTAAATAACGTCATCAAATGACGTGACCCTGCGCTGGATATCGTTTTACGCCTTATATATCGTCACCAAATGACGTGACCCTGCGCTGTGTATCGTCATTCGCCATAATGTACTGTATGTTTCACATTTATTATATTATAGTACTATAATATACTGTACTGTACTGTACTATACCGTACTATACTGTATGTGGTGAACACTATTACATATTATTTATTTATTTTATATACATACAAATATATACTTAAATAAATACGAACATTAAACATACTTAATACTTAATACTTTCGATATTATCTTTATACATAGGTACACTTAACATAAGCAAAATATAATATTTATCGCTCCATAATCGTTTATAATAATTGTCGTGAAGCGCCCGCTCGCCGATGTAGTGTGGAAACATAACTGTATACCGTTGATCTATACTAACTATGGTCTGCGCTGTGACACGCACGGCGGCCAGCCGATGGCTGCGTGAGCGCCGCATGCCGCATTCCAGTCCCGACCTAGCTAGCCCACGCGGAGCCCGTGTCCGTTGGCGCTCCTACCGACGCTTGCCGTGTGACGCTTTGCTTTGCGATCATTTTTACAAGATCATTTAGTGCTTGTGCTATGAACTGTTTTTTAGCATCCAGGCTATTCTGTCTCTGTGCTTACATTAAATTAAATCCTTCTAATGTATATGGTGCTTTGTTAATGTGTGAATAAACTACAGTACTGAAGAACAGCAAATTATTATTCCGGCTGCGGACGATCCTACCTAGTCAGGTACCTACCTACATTACCACACATAACACCCCATATCTGGTGACCCCGAGAAGAACAATTTGAAGTTAAAATGAGCAGTGATGGCAGGGAGGCGTCCTCGCAGCAAAGTTCAGCTTTGGAGGGTGAGCGCGTTCCCATTGACCCGCCCAAATATCCATCGGAACTTTTTCGTGTCGGCGTACGGATACCACCATTTTGGCCCGAGAAGCCTACAATATGGTTCTCTCAAATAGAAGGTCAATTCAGTATGGCGCGGATCACCGATGACTTGACGAAGTTCCACTACGTACTTTCACACTTGGACAGGCAGTATTCCGTTGAGGTAGAAGACGTCATTACTTCACCTCCGGCCACCGGAAAGTACGAGAAGCTTAAGAGCGAGCTCATCAAGCGCCTCTCCGTGTCGAAAGAAAAGAAGGTAAAGCAACTTCTCCAATCAGAGGAATTAGGTGACCGCAAACCCTCGCAATTCTTGCGACATCTACAGCATTTGGCTGGCCCCACGATCCCAGAAGATTTTCTCAGGTCCATATGGACGAGCCGGCTGCCAAATAACCTGCAGACCGTAATCGCAACTCAGAGCCTTCCCCTAAGTGAACTAGCTGAGTTGGCTGATCGCGTCCACGATATTGCACCGGCCTCGCCTCAAGTTGCGGTGGCATCGAGTTCCAGTGCTGACTCTGCGTTTGAAATTATGGCACGGCATTTTACGGAGCTAACCAGACAGGTCAGCGCTCTCACAATGGAAGTACATGATCGTTCCCGTTCTCGCAACCGGCAGCCATCACGAGGACGTGGCGGACGCAGCCGCACTACATCAAGAAGATCCACGTCGAACTATAGGAAGTTCCCCAACTGTTGGTACCACTATAGATTCGGCAGCGAAGCAGACAAGTGTATCCAGCCCTGCGACTACAAGGCGGGAAACGAAAAGGGCAGTCGATAATGGCGGCTGAAGATTGCCCTTCAACTACTGGTCGCCTATTCGTCACAGACCGCAGATCGGCTGTCCAATTTCTAGTGGACACAGGGAGCGACTTGTGCGTCGTACCACGATCTGCGTTTCGACAACGTGTGAAATCGGACTACCAACTGTGTGCTGCGAACGGTTCGTCTATAGACACTTACGGTTGGGTTGAGATGAACCTAAATTTAAGTCTCCGTAGGGATTTTGTGTGGCGCTTCATTGTAGCGGATGTAACAAAACCTATAATAGGTGTAGATTTTTTATCCTATTTTAATTTAGTTGTAGATATCCGTAACCAACGCTTAATTGATGCCACAACAAAATTGTCAACCGTAGCTAATATTATTGCAGTAAGTGATAGCCTCATATCAAGTGTAAAGGTCGTGACTGGTGATTCTAAATATCATACTTTACTTTCAGACTTTCCAGACTTGACAAAGCCAACGGGCGCTCATCGCACACCTAAACACAATACAGTCCACCATATTCGCACCACACCAGGCCCTCCAGTATCGTGTACACCTCGTAGACTGGCACCAGACAAATTCAAAATTGCCAGGTCAGAGTTCGAGGCGATGTTGGCGAATGGTACCGCTCGTCCGTCGGAGAGTCCTTGGTCATCACCACTACACCTCGCCCCTAAAAAGGACAATAGTTGGAGACCGTGTGGTGACTACCGTATGCTCAACGCTCGGACGATCCCAGATAAGTACCCAATCCGTCATATACATGACTTTGCCCACAGTTTATCTGGTTGTAAGGTTTTCTCCACGATAGACTTAGTAAAGGCCTATAACCAGATACCTGTTTTTGAGGATGACATTCCAAAATGCGCTATAACGACGCCTTTTGGACTCTTCGAGTTCCCATACATGAACTTTGGCTTGCGAAACGCAGGTCAGACGTTCCAGAGGTTCGTTGATGAGATGACTCGAGGCCTTGATTTCTGTTACCCATATCTTGACGACTTTTTAATATTTAGCAAATCTGAATCTGACCATGAAGATCACTTGCGCCAGCTATTTACACGAATGCAGGATTATGGTATGCTCATTAACACTGCTAAATGCGTCTTCGGTAAGTCAGAGGTAACATTTCTAGGCTACCACATCTCTCAACAGGGAACAAAACCTCTGGAAGGTAAGGTTGCAGCTATCAAGGAATTTCCTGTCCCTAAGACAGCTAAACAGCTTAGAAGGTTCTTGGGAATGATAAACTTTTATAGGAGATTTATCCCCCAAGCAGCCCAAGTTCAAGCTCCCTTGAATGCCTTACTGACCGGTTCCATAAAAGCATCGCAGCCAGTTGATGTAAGTGGAGACTCACTAAAAGCCTTCGAATCTTGCAAAGAAAGTCTTTGCAATGCAGCAATGTTAGCCCATCCTGATTCTGAATCCAAGTTAGGTCTCGTAACTGATGCTTCAGATTTTGCCATGGGTGGCGTCTTACAACAACTTAAGTATGGGAATTGGCAACCTTTAGCCTTTTTCTCACGTAAGTTGAGCTCTACGCAACAGAAATACTCACCGTACGATAGAGAACTCCTTGCTATCTACGAAAGTCTTAAGTATTTCCGTCATTGGCTTGAGGCTACGAAATTCACCATCTATACTGATCACAAGCCACTGTGCTTCGCATTCCATGAAAGGAAAGCACACTGTAGCCCGCGTCAGTATAGACATCTAGACTACATATCACAGTTCTCGACCGATATTCAACACATCGCTGGAAAAGATAATGTTGTTGCCGACACGCTTTCCAGAGTCGATGAACTGCAAAGTCCTGTAGATCTAGAGGTGATTGCCAAAGCCCAAGACTCCGATCCCGAATTGGCAGAATTTCTGAAACTAGACACTGGTTTGCATATTAAAAGATTGAGTATACCTGGAAGTCATAGTCAAATGTACTGTGATGTCAGCACAACGACTCCCAGACCCTTAGTACCCAAGACTTTGCGCAAACAAGTTTTTGATAGCTTGCACTCGCTAAGCCATCCCGGTGCAAACGGCAGCGCGAAATTAATAGCAGAACGTTTCGTCTGGCCACTGATGAGAAAGGACTGTCGCGAATGGTCTAGGGCGTGTTTGCCTTGCCAGCGCACAAAGGTAAATCGTCATGTAGCGTCGCCTTTAGGCACCCATGATTTACCAAAAGCGCGATTCAAATACGTTCACTTAGACCTAATCGGACCATTACCTCCATCCGGTGATTTTAGGTACTGTCTGACAGCCATCGATCGCTTCACGCGATGGACTGAAGCTGTCCCCCTCACCAATATCACCGCGGAATCAGTGGCTAAAGCGTTTTTATCGGAATGGATAGCTCGATTCGGTTGTCCGACCGACATTGTTACTGACCGTGGTCGGCAATTTGAATCAGCATTGTTCGATCAGCTATCAAAATTTATCAGTTTTAAGCATCGTAAGACCACTAGTTATCACCCTCAGTGCAACGGTCTCATAGAAAGGTTTCATCGGCAGCTCAAAGCGGCAATAATGTGCCACGCCGCTGACAGTAGCTGGACCGAAGCGTTACCCCTTGTTCTACTTGGCATAAGAAGTTCTTTCAAAGAAGACCTCCAATCTTCTTCTGCCGAGCTTGTATACGGTGAACCGTTGCGCCTTCCAGGTGAATTCTTTGGCCAAAAAGTTGACAAATGTACGACTGATATAACTGAATTTTCAACACGTATCAGATCATTTGCCAACAATTTACAGCCAGTCCCAACTTCGCACCACTCAAATAACAAAATCTTTATTTACAAAGATCTTTCGTCTTGTTCTCATGTTTTTCTTAGAGAAGACGCTTTGAGAAGTGCCCTACAACCAGCTTATACTGGTCCCCATGAAGTGGTCGAGAGAAGTGATAAGACTTTTAAATTAAAAGTCAAAGGTAAAGTTGTGACGGTATCTATAGACAGATTAAAACCAGCCTACATATTGTCACAAGCAACCGATACTTCCACTCAACCAACTTCTACTCTTTCTTCATCTCCAATGACCAAAACTACTCGTTCTGGGCGTCATGTTCGCTTTCCGGACTATTATCGCCCGTTAGACACGGTCTCTGGGGGGGAGTGATGTGGTGAACACTATTACATATTATTTATTTATTTTATATACATACAAATATATACTTAAATAAATACGAACATTAAACATACTTAATACTTAATACTTTCGATATTATCTTTATACATAGGTACACTTAACATAAGCAAAATATAATATTTATCGCTCCATAATCGTTTATAATAATTGTCGTGAAGCGCCCGCTCGCCGATGTAGTGTGGAAACATAACTGTATACCGTTGATCTATACTAACTATGGTCTGCGCTGTGACACGCACGGCGGCCAGCCGATGGCTGCGTGAGCGCCGCATGCCGCATTCCAGTCCCGACCTAGCTAGCCCACGCGGAGCCCGTGTCCGTTGGCGCTCCTACCGACGCTTGCCGTGTGACGCTTTGCTTTGCGATCATTTTTACAAGATCATTTAGTGCTTGTGCTATGAACTGTTTTTTAGCATCCAGGCTATTCTGTCTCTGTGCTTACATTAAATTAAATCCTTCTAATGTATATGGTGCTTTGTTAATGTGTGAATAAACTACAGTACTGAAGAACAGCAAATTATTATTCCGGCTGCGGACGATCCTACCTAGTCAGGTACCTACCTACATTACCACACATAACACCCCATATGTAAATACTGTACTATACTGTACTATACTGTACCGTACCGTACCGTACCGTACCGTACCGTACCGTACCGTACCGTACCGTACCGTACCGTGCCGTACCGTACCGTACCGTAGCGTACCGTACCGTACCGTACCGTACCGTGCCGTACCGTGCCGTACCGTGCCGTACCGTGCCGTACCGTGCCGTACCGTGCCGTACCGTGCCGTACCGTGCCGTACCGTGCCGTACCGTGCCGTACCGTGCCGTACCGTGCCGTACCGTGCCGTACCGTGCCGTACCGTACCGTACTGTACCGTACAGTTATAGTATTGTACAGTATTGGCTATATTATACCATAATAAATGAGAAAGGTGATGTGAATGTTTGTTACCACGTATCTCCGTAACTTATTTTATTTAGATGAAATTTGGTATGAAGATAGTTTAGGTTCTAGAATAATACATAGGTTGATCTCTGAGGGGGTTTAAGTTTACAGGAATATTGTTATTCCTTGTTCGATTCACGCAAAACCCGGTATAAATAAATTACAAAGTAAATAATTTATCACGGGGGTGTGCAATTCTGCTTTTTTTCTAGCCGTGCATGCTGTTTGGAAAGCAAAGCCAAACTATTTACTACCTACTGAAGGAATACAACGAAAGACCAGGCGGTATACATAATTATGACTATAGCCTGTTGAAAAAAATAAAAAAGTACGGTTTATTGTTTGACAGTTTTTATGGCGGGCATCGGGCATCACAACAGTAATTAATACATAATTTTGTGAAAAGTTTTCATTAAATTCCTAGGGGTTAGTAGGTATGTACGTAGATTCTGAAGAAGAAACGAAGAATGAGGAGATTGCTGTAAACGTGGTCATAGTCTCATCAGTATGGCTTACGCCAAGAAAGTTAGAGAGTTTCTGGCCCAATTCAAAGTTTTCTGCTCTATTTATCAAACTTTTAGTAAAACAAACATCCAGCAGAAGATGGCCTATCATACAATTGAGGCGTAATTTTTACGATGACTAGTAAGTATGATCGAATTATTACTACCTAGGTACATAATTATTGTTCACCAGATTCTGGCATTTAAAATATTTTAGGTTAGTCAGTAAATATTTGTTGGGTTAAGTTTATCTTTGTAAAATGGAATATCTTCACAACAATGATTCCAGTATTTTGTCCGTAGACTTTGTTAGTGTACAAAATGCACGTGACAGGCCTTGACTAACAGTTTTTAACTACAGTATGCCTGCATGTCCTTTCGTTTAATTATAATGATATAAGTACTTTAAAAATAAACATTACTATTTTACTTTTTTTTTTGAAGGTTCAGTCCAACCAATTCTGTCTACTGATGGTGATACAACAAGTATCACACCTACGCATAGAGGTAAAGTATTATCTACCTATATTTTTTTTCATTATGTTTATATTGGCTTAGTTACAATCTGATAGAGGTGTTTACTAATAACATTATAATTTTGTTTTTAGTGCCATAACAACCGTTCATGCCTACTGAAGAACTAGTTAGTGTTAATAACCTACACAATAAAATTGAGAGGTAAGTCTTTGTCTTCATATGACTTTTTTATCACATTGCCTGCCCAAAACATAGAAGATCTGAGAGAATAAAAGAGTTAAAATATGCACAAACCTATGGCTAATGATATGGCAGCTTCCATACAAAAATGTTCGAATTCTTTTGTAGTGTGTGGGTTCGAGACAATATTATTATGTGACTGCTGGGTTTTATTTAGTTAAAAGAAAATTATTATGTGTTTTAGGGTCATCACAATCATCGTTGCATACTGAAGAATTAAGAGTTCCAACAACGCATCATACCAAATTAAAAGGTGCTATGCCTGCAGATGGCTTTTCTGCAACTACACAGCATTGGAAGTTTGAGTGGTAGAATGTACTTAATTGGTTTAATTATAAGTAAGTATTTTAAGGTGTGGAAATGTAGTGAATTATCCATGAATTTTGTTGTGAGCATTTTTTGTGTAATTTTACCCTATTAAAACTTATTGTCCTACTAACCTACCTATTGTGTTTGTTTTTTAGATGAGTCCAAACTCAGGACGTAATAAGGTTGTTTGAGAAGACGAATACGGCCGGCAACATACGTCAGGTTTCGCATCGGGTTCCTCGATCAGGTTACCGAATATGGGCACCCGACGGGAAACCCGATGCAAAAACCTGACGTATCTTGCCACTCTACGACGACATTAAGACGTTACAGGTGACGTCAAAATTGACGTAATTTAAGACGTGATTGTCACGATGAATACGACGACATTTTAGACGTTACAGTTCACGTCAAAATCACGTTAGTTAATCACGACAAATTTGACGCCATTTATGACGTGATTGTCACGACGTATACGACGACATTTTAGACGTCATCGTTGACGTCAAAATCACGTAAGCTAATCACGTCATTAATGACGCACTAATTTGTGACATCCTCACGTCAAAACTGACGTCTTAAATGACGTGATGCGACGTCTTTCGATGCCGTAAAATTCACGTCATTATTCACGTGACCATGTTGCTTGGGACGTTACAATAGATTTCATTTTCGGCTTCGTTTCCCAAACCTTAGAATTAAATAATAGATTTATACTCTATTTTATACTCTTCCTTAACCCCTACAAGGACAATAATTTTATCTCGATTACCTAGTTTTTACTTGTGTGAACACTTGTGTGAGCGTTGAATAAGGTTAGCTCATCTAGATTGTACCTTTTACTTTCAAATTACTGATTACCTAGTACCTTATTCATGCTTTTTTACATCCGGTTCATTATTAGAATCGGAAACGGAAAAACGAGCCTCCTAACATCTTACTTTTCCTGTTCCGGATAACAATTTCATTAACTTTGTATCCATTTGTAGTCCAATTATACCGGAGATTTGGACGGAGTTAATTGGGTGTCGCGACATCTAGGAGGGCAAAATTAATAAAGAGCACTGGTGGTGTAGTGGTAGGAAGCGACTTCGCGTTCGATTCCAAGCATATAGCAGGTGTTATTCAAAATAATGACGATGCAAACGGTATTAATTTTTAAAATAAGTCTATTTGCATAAGGATGCCGAAATTTTTTAAAATTGTAGTTAGTATGTCGTAACTGCAACTACTACTACTAATTAGTTTGGTTAAGGCCATTTTTTACTAACAAAGTTCCTATGAGTTTATAGCTATGACGGAGGCCTAAGGCACTTATGTAGAGGTAGTTAAATGGACACTAGCGGTCCATGCAAATGTTGGCCACGCAAAACGTAGCTTAGGCGATCGGTTCGGAATCAAGCAAGCTACGCCACGAGCGCATCATGAGACCTTGAATTATTATTTTACTTCTTCTTTTCGTATCACTAGTACTTTCAAAACAGTGTTTATAGGATTTTTAGTGCGCCTCCAAGATGCTCCACACTTTCGAGCACACACACACCCACTTGACACATGTTTTAGAACATTTTAGGTTCTAGGACATGAGGAATCGTCAAGATGTTTCCTTCACCGTTTGAAATTCAATTCGAAAGTAGGTACCTACCTACTGGCACTATGCACACACATTGTTATACAGAAAAACTCAATGGTTTCTAACCCACGACCTTAGGATCGGAAGGCGGGGTCGCTACTACTAGACCTACATAATTTTACTGTAGTTATCCTTGTTTCCAGGTGTCATCAATCGCACACGAGCTGATACTAGCGCTGTCATTCGGCTTCTTCTATCCAGTGCTGCTGATGCAGTTTGGAGTGTTCGGAGTCATGATGCTGCCTCTCACCTCTACGATAGGAAAGCAGTTCCCCAACGCTCTAAATCTGTTCATGTGGCTGACATTGTTTTTAGGAAATGGTAAGTATCTTATGTACAATTTTTTGCTGTTTAAAATTCCTTGAAGTTAACAGCAACTTTATAATTTAAGACCCAATATTATACCTACCACAAATTAACTCACTGGCCAAATAAATGTGAGAAATGCATAGGTAAGGAACCTACCTACATTTCTTTAATTATAAAAATGACGTTCAAGGCCTCAGAAGCGCAGAAGTCGTGAATGACGGATAAACCGGCGGACACGACACAGAGTATCCTCAAAATAACTAATCTAAATTAAGTAGGTACACCTACATTACAATAAATGTTCTAAAATCAACCTTGGGCTAGGCGACTTGATGGCTAGGCTTTGGGACTTAGGGCTCGACACGGGGGATTTACTGTACCGAGGCGTGTGGCGCTGCGCTCACTGGCCCGTGCCCGTAGTACCTACCTACTTAATCAATTTATTATTTCCAGGTATGCTGTGGAGTTTATACCCAATGGAACACTTCGCACGAAAAAACTGTCCACCATCTCAAGACGACAGCTATTTTATACCAAAATCGTGGTCGTGCCCGAAAATTATCCTCAAGCCGGATTGGAGTTTCAAGAGCCCATTTTAAACTAATTTAATTCAACGAACATCCTACGTATCCACGCCTTTTTCTGCCGCCAAGCAGCGTTGCTGTGTTTCGGTTTGAAGAGTGTGGTAGCCGGTATAATTGAGGCTTATCATCTATGCCTCATGTTGATGGACGCAGGGCAGTGCATCGTAGGGCACGTTGCCTTCGAGCGTGACTTACGAGGCAATGCTTTGTTTTAGGTGATGGTTACCACTTAACATCAGGTGGGCCATCTGCTTGTTCCATTAATTAGTTGTATAAAAAACAAAAAAAACTGGAACTAGAACCTTACTAACTACCCAAATCAAGCACCTATGCAGGGAAAGCAGGGTACAGGGTACCTGCAGAGACGGTAATGCCATTAAAATTCGGGTAAAAAATTACCTTTTTTGAAAAGAAATTTTGTTTCTGATAAATTCAAATTCATGATTGCGTAGGTACGTGCGAGCTTTTAAAGTTTCTGGAGTCGGTTTTATACCTTTTTAACAGGATTATTAATATTTTAAAAATATGTAGGTAGGTTACCTAAACTATAATCCAGTCTTTTTCGATACATGCAAAAAGATTTACAATGATTATTAATAGTATGACTTGATTGAAAATAAGTTAATTTAAATATTATAGATAATTATGTAAGACCTACATTTATTGATTTACAAAATAAAACCATGTTACCAAAAACTTTCCAACTGCAGTTGTTTCATTTAGTGTATTTACATATGTAATATTAAATGAGGAATTAAAATTAAAATAAAACCTAGTATGTGTCAAATATTTTGGCTATATTCAGTATTATAACTAATAAAATATGGGGCATATTGTATAATGAATTACATATCTAATATCATCATAGAAAAGAACAATAATAATTATAAAATATTCTCTAATAATAATAAATCGTACCTACAGCACTATTTCTTAAATCATGTTACAGTTTAAAAAGTTACGACACTACTTACAATTTGATCAATAAAAATGTATAAACCTGTAGGAATGTAATTACGCCCAGAACCACAATGTTTTACTTTTTACTCAAGCAAATTCAATCAAAGCTAACAATTTATCTGTAGCTAGCAGGTATTATCTAAGTAATACGTCTTTGGCACCGTGTCAAAAATGCGTGTATAAAAAAAGGCAAAATACTCAGCCACACGGTACAATGATCCTTACATATCAAGCAGTTCACGTAAAGACAATCATTATCTAAACTTCATGTTGTTCTCTGACAGAAAATTGAAACAAACAATAATACCACAAATCTGAGTTGTTTTTCGTAACGTCAAGGCTTTTTTGTATGGAGCTGTATGGAGACTCGTGAGTTCTCAGCCCTATAGAGGCGCGTATCGACACCATACAAAAAAAAGCTGACGTTACGAAAAACAAAACTGACTTGGTGCTAGTACAGGTAAAGGATATTTTAAAGGATCATACAAAAACCGGTAGGCACTAAGCCATCAATTTCTTCTTAGGGGCAATCCATAAATTACGTTACACGTTAAGGCGAAGACAAGAGCTAATGTGACTCTCGCTCGCACGTTTCGACATATTGAAAGATATAAAATCACTTAACTCATTTTCGAAAAATCGCAATCAACCATTTTGTGTGCAATCACATTGCACACAGTTTAGTGAAAAAATCATTTTAATATATACAAGTTTTCTTACTTAAAAGTTTGCTTATGTACGAAAACTAGTAAAGCAAGCTTTTGAGTAGGAAAACATGTATCGATCAAAATGATTTTTTTACTAAACTGTGTGCAATGTGATTGCACACAAAATGGTTGATTTAGATTTTTCGAAAATGAGTTTAGTGATTTTATATCTTTCAATATGTCGAAACGTGCGAGCGAGAAGTTGTTTGATAGTTGTCAGCCCCTAAAGGGCCCTACCCCATATAACTGGGGTCGACGAAGTGTGACATTGATGACGTTGACATACCTCAACAAAGTGCATCTATTTTAGTAGTTTAATTAATATTGTCCTTAGTGAACTGACCACATCCTTATGTCATTCAGGATATTCTCACAGCCCTTATCTGACTAACATAATGCTAAAAAATAAAAAATAACATACTTATGGCAAACTTATCACACTTATTGGATGGGTGCTTTCAAACAGGGCTTAATTTTCAAATTGAAAAACTATTGCTTTAATGTTAAAATCAGATTCTGACATTTGGTTGCAATCTTTTAACCCAGCTATAGAAATACGTCATTGATAGGTACTGTATTATATCAATATTTTAAAATCTTACTTAACTACTAACATAATAATCAAACTACATGTGTGTGGGATATAAACACAATGATCTAAATAAAAGGTTGTTCAAAATTGTGTATCGGATATTATAAATTCGTGATTTGTGAACATAAAATGTGCAGACATATTGTCATGTCTTAATAGTTTTTAAACAGCAGGAGTACGGTCCAATCCCTTGAAAAGGCTTGTAGACATTCTGAAAATAAAATAAAATGCTTTATAAAACATCAAAATGAGACAGAAAAGAGACTTACTAAAGACACACATATAACTTTTATTTATGCTTAAGATAGAAGCCCAAAATTTAAGGGCCTGGAGAGAAGGAAGGAAGGCCTTTGCCTTGCAGTGGGACACAACAGGCTTCTAATAATAATAATAATACTTAAGAACAACTTTATTTCCTATTGAATCTCTGGAACTTCTCCTCTATAAACTGACAAT
The DNA here is from genome assembly GCA_932294275.1 of Chloroclysta siterata. Classification (NCBI taxonomy): domain Eukaryota; kingdom Metazoa; phylum Arthropoda; class Insecta; order Lepidoptera; family Geometridae; genus Chloroclysta; species Chloroclysta siterata. The sequence continues at coordinate 9,950,114 of OW028601.1, read as the reverse complement.
AAGGACAAGGAACAATAAGAAGAAAATTATTCTGACAGGAGACTTCAACATTAACTTGCTAAATATTAGCAAAGAATCTGAAGTATTTGTTAATACATTAAAAATATTTAATTTACATCCCACAGTAGATAAACCTACCAGAATAACTAGTCGCTCAGCAACCTGCATAGACAACATTATTACTAACATCGGAAGATATGAGATAGAGATCTTAGATTTTGGTATTTCTGATCACACAGGTCAAATACTAGGGATTCCATCAAGTCTCGGTTTTAAAGAAAAGTTTTGGTTTACTGAAAAAAGAAAAACAGAAAAATACTTAGATAATTTTATAAAGTATCTGTCTCAGCTTACTTTTTCAGAAGTGTTTAGCCAACGTGACCCTAACCTTGCTTATCAAGTGTTTATGGAACTAGTTTACTTAATATTTAATCTGAGTATTCCCATAGAAAGATGCAAGATAACTTATAAAAAGAAAAACTGTTGGAAGTCTAAAGGTATAATTGTAGCCAGTAAAATCAAACGGAAAATGTATCTAGAGTGTAAATCAAGTAAAAATTCAAAAGACCATGATAAATACAAGAAATACTGCAGTACTATGAAAAAAGTTATAAGGGTATCTAAAAAAATAACAAATATGAAATATATAATCAACAGCACTAATAAAACTAAGGCTACATGGGGTGTAATAAAGCAATACACAAGTCAAACCAATAATATACAAACAATGATAGACAAAATAAAAATAAGAAACACAGAAGTGACAAATCCCTTGGATATAGCAACTTCATTTAACAGCTACTTTATTAACTTAAATGAATCTGGGCCTACAGATTCCATACCTCGTACTCCATACTCACTAAAACAATCGGCAACTAAAAGTATTTTTCTATCGCCAGTAAATAATTCAGAAATAATAGACATAGTAAAAAAACTTAAAAATACTAAAAGTTCTGGATATGATGAGATACCAATTCAGGTAATCAAACATAGTATTCATATTTTAGCACAACCATTAGTTCATATCATAAATTTAAGTATAGAAAAAGGATGTTTTCCAAATGGTTTAAAAAAAGCATTGATTATACCTGTACATAAGAAAGGAAAAACAACAGATATGAATAATTTTAGACCCATAGCAATTCTCCCCTGTTTTTCAAAAATATTCGAAAAAGTTATCTACAATAGAGTCACGTCTTTCCTAAATTTCAATAATATAATAAATGAAAATCAGTTTGGTTTCCAAAAAGGAAAAAATACCTCACTAGCTGTTTTTAAAACCCTTAAACAAGTAGGAGAAGAACTAAATAATAAAAAACATGGAATCGCACTATTTTTAGATATGTCTCGGGCATTTGACTGCGTCGTGCATAAGACTCTTCTAGAAAAATTAGAAGAAGTTGGCATACGAGGTACAGCCCTCGAATTAATAGAGTCTTATCTTCAAGGAAGAAGCCAATCGGTAGTCATAGACACTTATAATAAAAAAACAAAAACTATACAACGCATAAAATCAGATTTCCAGGATACACTTTTAGGAGTGCCACAGGGCAGCATTCTCGGGCCATTATTATTTTTAATTTATGTGAATGACTTGCCTGCGATAATTGAACACTCATGTGTTATGTATGCTGATGATGCTACCATTTATATTCCACAAAATAATAAAACAATTCAGCAACTAGAATCAGACGTTAACAATACATTAGAAAAAGTAGTAAATTGGTTAGAATCCGTCAATCTCAAAGTTAATTTAGAAAAAACAAATTTTTTACGTTTCCAAAACCATAAAACACCTCATAACAATATAAATATTTCATATAAAGGAATAAATATTCACGAAGTAAATGAAATCAAGTTTCTTGGTGTCAATATTGATAGATTTTTGTCTTGGAAAAACCATATAACAAAACTAAATTCTAAAATATCAAAATACTGCTACGCCTTATCAACATTAAGTAATAATTCATCTAAGTTTATTGCGAAAAATGCATATTATGGTCATGTTTTTCCGTACTTAACCTATGGCATAATTTTTTGGGGTAACTCCGTGGCCATTCAGTCTGCATTCATAATGCAAAAGAAATGTCTTCGAGCTATTTATAATTTAGAAAGCACTCAATCTCTTCGATGCATTTTTAAGGAACATAACTTTTTAACATTAACAGGAATATATATATTAGAAATATGTTTATTTGTAAAAAATAACAAACAATACTTTTTTGATATAAAATCCACCCGTATAGATAACTTAAGAAATAAACATAAATACAACATTGTTATACCACAAATCAATAATACTATGTATCAAAAAAGCGCCTACATCTCTGCCATAAAAATTTATAACCATTTACCTACAGAACTGAAACAGCTTGAAGGAAATTTATTTAAAAATAATTTAAGAAAGTGGCTTATCCAGAGAGTGCACTATAATTTGAAGGAGTATTTTGATCTCATCTAGTGCCTCAGATTTATTGTGATATCAGTTTTGTTAAGTTTTGTCTTTGTTACCTTAAATTTTAATAGTAGGTAATTTATAGAAATATTGTACGTCCGAAAGGATAAACTGTTGATTCTTGTATTATTTTTATAACACCTTTATGTACACAGTTATACAATAAAATATTCTTATTCTTATTCTTATTCTTATTCCTAAACTAGTAATTACACCCACTGGGTAATACCCCATTTTTAAACCTACTTGGATGTTTTGTGACTATCATACCTACCTAATTGTGGTTTACAACCAGGAAAGCAAATTTATGTTGACCAATTTCTAAGTGTCTTAAGCAGAACATATTCAGCTCCGAAAATATTAACTAAACTATGGTTTTCCTTGTTGTATGGATATGGGATTGGCTTCCAAGATTCATAAAATATACTAAACATGACCACTGGGAACTGGGACCATCAGGCAACTTTTCATTCACTCAGTTCAACATTTTTGAGATATAAAATCACTGAATGTAGTTAGATATGAAAAATCGCGCACAACGAAGTTTCGGAGAATAACATTTAAAAATGTTTAAGCTAAAATATCAATCTTATCCAATTAAATTTTCCTGCTAAAAAGATAGTTTGTTTTTTTTATTTATATCATTGTTTTAGAAACTTTTGTTGGTATCCATTATGCTATCTTAATATACAACTCTTGCCATGTCTACATACTCTTTGTTACCAGCCTATATATAGACCGATAGAACATGCTAGCCTCACCTGAGGTTGGTGCCGCTAACATGCTCTGAAAGAGTCCTTTAACAAGCCATTTAATATTTATGTTTCATCCTAACTCCTCCCTCATTGATGCACTCCGGGCGCACTCCATCAGGAGGTGGTAAACATCCTCTTTAACACCACACATTTCACAATTAGGGCAATAGTTAATTATGAAAACTAGTAAATAATTACACTTACTTGTGTATCATGTGCTGGTAAATGTAGCTCGGTATAATAGTGATGTTGACAATAGCAGGGCTCTTATCAATAACCTGGGATATCTCCTTGTCTGACATTCCCACAACTGTGACAGTGTTCACTTCCAAGAGCTGATGGTCAGTGAGCACACCATTACGAGCGGCAGAAGAATCCTTTACAAGACCTACAATCTTGCCATCTTTGAATTGAAAGCCGACATGACCCAGAGAATCCTTGTGCAGTGTGATTGTCCTTTCAAAAGGCCTGGAAAATTTATAACATCAATTAGATAAGCAATTGTGATAAGTACAAGTATATTTACTGATATTTACTTACTAGGCATTTTCCAGCTTTACAAAATAACAATAATTGATATTATCAAACTAATAGTGATAAGATACTAAGGCAATTAACCTAATGCTATAAAATAACTCAGTCAATAAATCATAGCATGACACATAAATCTTATTTCATCATTTAATCACAATACTCAATATCTAGACAGCTAAGAGATTTGTCATTGAGGGGTCAAGATACAAATGAGAACATACCTGTCTCGTACAGCCAACATAATTCCATTGACCGGAAGACTCTTCAATAATGCATGTGCCTGATCCATTGACATGCCAGCGCATGCTCGATTGTTAATCTCCAGTATCTGATCACCAAACCTCAATCCAGCCAAAGCGGCTGGGCTGTTGGCAGCAACATAGCAAACAAACAATCCACTGTTAATGGAGTGAACACGTAGTCCACACTTGCCATATTTATCCTTACATAAGACTACTTGTCTAATAGCTTGAGTGACAGTAGCTTTTGGCAATGATATAGATTGAGATGATAAAGGAGCAACCAAATTAGTAACAGCACCACTTGCATGAACCTGAAAAATTAAACAAAATGTGCATGAGTAGGTATTGCTAGATGATTTCACATAACACAAAATACAGTACCTAAATTTAGGTACCCGGGCACATATAGGTGATTCATTTGATTCAGCACATTGCTTAGTTTGAGGATGTTGATAGCAATTAGGACAATTAACTTCAGTAGGTCAGATAGTACATACTTTTATATTATAGGACACGCCCAGTTTAAAGCTGATTTATTTCACAATTTTCTGCCGTAAAATGTGTGTAAAACATCCATATACAGCACATAAAGAGATAAACTTAAAGAGATAAACATATTTTTTTCCTACCCACCGTTTGCAATTGATATTCGGGCATATTCCGTGCAATAACATCAGAGGACAGCTCCAGACCCATGTAATCCCCGAGGGCAGGATAAACATGAGCACTTGGGGCGCTGGGGGCCGCCGGAGGGCCGTACGAGGGCGTCGGTGGTGCTGCGTAAGACTGATATTGTGTCATCTGAGCCCTCGCCATGTTATCCACTTTCATGTCCTCCAAAGATGGGTAGAGCGACATTTCGATGCAGTACTTAGTTCTTTTACACAATATCACTAGCTAGTTTCAAAACCACGATTAGAAGTCCACTATCAAAATTCTCAATTTAGGAGTTGCACATACATAGAACACAATCACACACGCACGAGGAAGGAGGTACACAAACAAAACCCAAAAAAACCCAACAAATCAAGTAAAAATGAGTCACCAGTGCTGCCAGTGATAAAGTGAATTTACCATGAAATATAGGTACCTACCTACCCGGTATAAGTATACCTAGGTATTTCGAAAAACCCAACCAAGCCTTGGCATACAAATTCTAACAACATATACAGGGTTACAGGAAAAGTCGTGCTAGATCCGTTAAGGGCGTGGAGTACCCATCATTCCTGACATATTTCACTATGAAACACCCTACCCTAAACTAAACCCTTTTCGAGATATTCGACTTTTAATTTTTTTATTGAAAATTGCCGATTTTTAGGCAATTAAATTTATTTTTGGTTGTTTTGTGTATCTTATTATTATTATTATTGCATTTTTACATGTGTAATTAGATGCTTTAGGACGTCAATCATTAAAATAGTGCATAAGTTAATTGAATAGACCGTAGTAGACAAGTGAAAGTTAAGAAATAAAAAAAAAATTAGAAAGTTTATTTTTCTCTAAGGGATATCTAAAAAAAATATTATGGCAATTCTTCGGCAGATGTTTTTAAAAATATCTACGTTTCATCAGCTATCTAACGAGGTATAATAATCTAGGGTTTTATTCAATTGCATTGAAAAAAAATTAGTTTTATAGGCGACAGTGGAGAAGAAAATTTATACTTAGCCCTAAAAAGTAAAAGTAAAACAATAGGTAAGCATGAAATGTCATTTATTAAAGGTTTTCACACAACTTTTTCTTATTCTACAGTTCATGTTCAACATGGCCGCCTCTATTTCTGATACATTGTCGCATCCTTCTACGGAGACCAGTCTTCACTACTCCAGTGGTCAACGTGGTCCTCATTTTATTTGCTGCATCCACAATCCTTTCTCTTAGGTCTTCCACAGACGAAACTGGATTCGGCTCGCTGTACACAAGACTTTTCATGCACCCCCACACATGAAAATCCATGGGGGTTAGGTCCGGACTTCTTGCTGGCCATGGCAACGGCCCACCTCGTCCTATCCATTTGTTTGGATAATTTGTGTCCAGCCAGTCTCTGACACTTCTCCTGAAATGGGCAGGGCAGCCATCGTGTTGGAACCACATGTCCCTGATCAGGTTGAGTGGCAGATCATCCAGCAAATCACTCAAGTCTGCTCTCAGGAAATTTTCGTAGCTTTCCCCATTTAAATTATCCGGTAGAAAGTAAGGTCCAATCAAATGATTGGAGATAATGCCCATCCACACATTCACGCTGAATCTTCGTTGGGACCCCTTCACTCTTTTCTTATTGGGATTCCTTAGTGCTTTTGGGGCCCAGTAATGGGCGTTGTGATAGTTAGTTATGCCATCTTTATCAAATTTGGACTCATCCGTCCACAAGATATTTCTTAGAAAATCTGGGTCTTCTACGTCAGCATTTAGCATAAATCTGCAAAAGTCCAATCTTCTCGCGGGGTCTCCTTCTTCAATAACGTGTACCGGCGTGTAATGGTATGGTTATAGGCCAGCAGTATGCACTGTAAACCACACTCTCCATTGCGAAAGTCCCAGATCACGGGCAACAATATTAGTGGAAGTAGTCGGATCCGCTCGAAAGCGTTGCACTATCTCATTGTCCTGTTCTTCGTCGTCAATTCGTGGTCTACCCATGTCTGTATTACGTCTCAAAACAGAGCCAGATTCTCGAAGTCTTCGATAAACTCTGTCAAAAACGGCCACATCCGGCACTCGACGACCGGGGTAGCGAGTTACGTATTCGTTGCGAGCTTGCGCAGATACACAATCGCAGTATCCGTAACAAATAAGCATATCAGCATATTCCTCAGGTGTGTAGGACGTCATCTTCAACACTTCCGTATCACAGGTACAAATCAGAGTCCGGTTAACAAGTATAGTAGTCACAAATCAGAAGAAATAGTCCAGAATCACAGCCAAGTCGAGAAAAAGAGCAAAACGATATCACATCTACTATGTACGAAGCACAAAAGCAGACTGACAACCAAAACAATACCCCCTGTTGTATTCCCAGCCCTAACCGGTCTCTACACATTTTTTCTTTCATTCATACCTACATAAATCGTCACTTGTCTCGCTCTCACGGTGTGTCTGAACTTGAAGGACAATAGGCGCGGGACCGTTAGAACTGCTACCTGGAGCGTCCCAACTACTTTTTTTCCACGAAATGTAATACAAACCCTAGATTGTTATACCTCGTTAGATAGCTGATGAAACGTAGATATTTTTAAAAACATCTGCCGAAGAATTGCCATAATATTTTTTTTAGATATCCCTTAGAGAAAAATAAACTTTCTAATTTTTTTTTTATTTCTTAACTTTCACTTGTCTACTACGGTCTATTCAATTAACTTATGCACTATTTTAATGATTGACGTCCTAAAGCATCTAATTACACATGTAAAAATGCAATAATAATAATAATAAGATACACAAAACAACCAAAAATAAATTTAATTGCCTAAAAATCGGCAATTTTCAATAAAAAAATTAAAAGTCGAATATCTCGAAAAGGGTTTAGTTTAGGGTAGGGTGTTTCATAGTGAAATATGTCAGGAATGATGGGTACTCCACGCCCTTAACGGATCTAGCACGACTTTTCCTGTAACCCTGTATTATTTTTAATTCGATAGTAGTGGCAAACTCGAACGAAAAGAATCAAATTCACCAGTGACTGTTCGGTGGGCCATCTGCTTGTTTCATCAGCAAGTTTTTAATAACACCCAACAGAGACCAAACATCTATGATCATCATCATCATACAAATATTTGTTCTCGGTGGGGATCGAACCCACGGCCTACCGCTCAGCAGGCAGACCTACTACTTTTTTATAGGTACTAGGTATTTGCCAACTAGTTTAAAAAAAAGATTCAGATCATTAATTTGCATTGAATGATAAATACTTCACACACACATCCTTCAAATCTCAGCTGGTAGTAGCTCTGCTTGCTGCGCGGTAGGCCGTGGGTTCGATCCCCACCGAGAACAAATATTTGGGTGATGATGATGATGAACATAGATTGTTGGTCTCTGTTTGGTGTTAATATTATATATTATAGATAGATACAAAAAACTTTATTGCACACCACTTAATAGACCAAAAAAATATGTATTTATTTACAAAAACAAACTTTAATAAAGTATTTCAATGTATTCAGCTATCTAGTTCCCTTATTGTTAGCTTTGCTTAATTAATTTTATAAAATACGATCTACCAACTAGTGAAATAATATTTTTTTTAACCTCTTTCCAAAATTCCCTTGAGGCCAGAAATACCCCCCAATTTGCAGGAAAGCCCTCCATCTGGCATCACTGTGACTCACGTCACACAAGCACCACAATTCCACAACGCACCTTTGTTTCGTTTAGATTGTTGTTTTGTATGTGCCACTAGCTAGAGACACGATACATCGATGTTTCTATCAAAAAACATCGCTGTTTCTATAAAAAAATCGGTGTTATGAATCTATTAATCTCGAAATAACAATGTAATTTTAGGCTATATTGTAATCGATGTTTTAGTTATGACGAAGATTTTTTTGATTTGCCACTTTGACTACAAACTATTACAAAACTGACTAAGTCATTCACCTTACCTTCTTGTATGTCAGTTATGTCACTGTCAGTGTAATTTGTCATTGTCAAACAGAACAGTACAGCTACAGCGCAAGCAAAAAAGCAAAATAACAAAAAAAATTGAAAAGATAAATGTAGCCGAATAAAAATGAAATAAGTGGTGGTATCGTGGTATGGTAGCGAGGAAAACTTTGAATAGAATCCGACTCATTTTCATATATTAGTAGTAATGGAATCTATAAATAAGCCACGAAATCAGCAGTAAGTTCACCAATACGTATGAAGTTGCAAATCACACTACTATCACTATCTTTAGCCAGCCTTCAGCCATAGTGTCACTGAAAAAACACCTAGGTACTCAAAACTTAACTATTTAGTCAAATGCTTTCTCTAGCCGAAATCCTGGACGCCTTTATTATCTAGGACATGATATCTGTACTTCTCTGCTTCATTATCAGCCTATATTATCCATTATCAGCCCAGGAGTAGGCTGGATTTAAGCATCCCTCTTTAAATCGCGGTGTAAGAACCAGATAAACGTATCGACTGGTTCTTACACCGCGATATAGAACTCACCTATTGTTTCCAGCCAGTGTCGAGAATGGGAAAAACAGAGGAGAAATAAATTCAATGATGCAATCACTAAACTTGGAGAAATTGTAAAAGCAATATGCAAGGCCAGTACATCAGGCAAAGAGGCAAATGTGGGAAAGACTGGTGATAATGTGAAGTATCCAAAAATTGAAATTGTACAGAAAGCTATTGTATGCTTAACTAATGGTGCCCAGGAAAAAACTCAACTAAGTAAGAATCTGGATATGTTTATCAAAATTGCCCGAGTATTTATAAAAATTACACACAAAGCTTTCAGGGATGCTATAACATTGGTGCCCCCCACCATGAATTCCATGAATAAGAATAAGGATCAGAGCCAACAAATAGATTAGAGCAGGGCTTCCCAAACTTATTTATACTGTGATACCTTGAGAATTAGTTTTTTTTTTGTGATGCCCCTCTGGCTAAAAAGTACCTTCCAGTTGTAGAATCAAAAAATCAAAATCAAAACGGTCTTTATTCAGTACAATCACAAGGATCGCTTTGAAACGTCTTATATACTAGGTGAATCTATCTCCAGTTTCAGCCAGTAGTTCTAGCCTAGTTATCAGAGACACTTAATTTTGCACATTATTGTGTGATATTGTCTGTATGTAAGTGTTAAACTCTGTTAAACTCTCTTATAATATTTCGTGATTCATGTAGGTACACACATGAGTAAATTGCCTTTGGGCAACCAACAAGAGTTGCAATAATAATTAAAGAGTGACGCACAGGATTAGAGCCTATTTAGGTCAATTTTCCCATATGTGAGGTGAGCTAGGACACTGAATGTTAAGCCCACTCATAAAATTCTTAAATCTTTAGTTTATCCAAGAAACAAGAACTAATATTTTAAAAATTCATAATTTACCCCATAATGCAGATTGTTTTCGGGATTTTAGAATATCTGACTTTTTTTTTATACAATTAGCTGATGGAACAAGCAGATGGCCAACTTGATGTTTAGTGGTAACCTTCACCTATAACAAAGCATTGCCTCGTAAGTCACGCATGATGCACTACCCTGCATCCATCAACTTGAAGCGTACAGATGTTAAGCCTCATGTGCCTGTAATTACACCGGCAACCACACTCTTTAAACATAGCAACGCTGCTTGGCGGCAGAAAAAGGCGTGGTGGCAGTACTTCCCCAGATGAGCCCTTCACAAAGAGCTCTACTACTATGACATGTTATAATTTGGATGCATAGTTTGCCTTGCCTACAGATATGTGTCTTCCATAATCTCTAAGATTGGTTCAACTATAGCAAGTTAAGACCACTAATAGTCTTGTGGTAACTTTTTCATACTACAGACAAAATTATACGTAGATGTTTTTGTAGATAATTAATTTGCTAAACTTCAGCACTCAAATGGTGAAAGAAAACTCTTAGAAAATCTGTTAGAGTGATAGTCTTGCACACTGCCACATATTATAGAATAACTAACAAATGTTACCTACTTCAATAACTAGAATGTACAGTCTGCAACAAAAGTAGATTAACAATTTCAGCATTTTAAGGCACATTATTTTCTCTGGATTTTGCCAAAATTCTGTCAGTTAATAATTTATCAATATTGTGTTTTGTTTGTAATAGAAGCTGATATTTTGGCACTTCAAGTAGAGCTGGATAAAATCAAAGAGATAAAATCAAACAGAAAAGATGCAACAACACAAGTTAAATGCAATAGTAAGTCTTAAAACATGCTAGTGAAATGCACATTTCTAATAGACCTAAAATCTATTCCACCTAAATAAAATGTAACTATATTTTTTTATTTCAGGGACTACATATGTGAAATTGATGAAGAATAAAAATCCTCAGCAAAATGATCTTAAAGAAAACAATGATTCAACTAAACAAGTCACCATAAATAATAAAAGAAAAACGAGAGTGAATAAAAAAGCTAAGATTAAAGTCCCAATAACATCCAAAATGCCAATGATACTGCCTCAATATAATTTATTTCCTAAAAAAGGTAAGGAAACTATAGACTTATTTGTTTCTCTGATCCTGTCATTTAGTCATGTACATATTAATGCTCAAATATATTTTGGGTTCTCATTGAACAGTTTTGAAACATTAATTGTCTGTTTTATTTCAGTACCAGAAAATACAATTGTTGTATTACCAGCAGCCCCATATATTTTCCCCCAAAGACCCTTTCTACTACCATCTATACCTCCAGCAATTGTAGTTGTTGATAGCAATTTACAAGCATTAAATAAAGCAGTTCCTATCATAAGTAGAAATAGCACAGATATTACTAAAACTACTATGGTCAATATTTTGCCTATATCGGCTTACTCCCGTCCATTATCCGCCTCTAGACAAAAGAAAAGTAATGTAAAGTTAAAATCTGAATCTAAAAAACTAACAAATAGAATAAAAGCATTAGAAAAGAAAAAAGAGCTTATTCAAAGTAATGAAACTTCTAAATCAGTATCAGATGTAAAGTCAACAAAAGAAAGTAAAACTAGCAATCCAGCTAACGAAAACAATGACAGTGGTAAAGTTATTGAAATAGTTCCAGTCACTACAACTATGCCTATTCAATCTGCTCCTGTGATTCCGACACCGATGGAAAAAGATAGTGTGGCTACACCTAGCAATAACATTGTGAAGAAAACTGTTGATGTCTCTTTAATGAAACATAAGGAAGCTGAGCCATCAATAAATACAGAGTTGACAAAGAAAACAGTAATTGATAAAAATCCTACTCAAGAAGCGATTCTAACTGATAATATTACAGCTAAAACAGATGTCAAAGATATTATTAAAAGTGAAGAAATCAATAAAACTAGTAATAAAGTCGTCAAAGAACTTAGTTCAGAAAACAAAGATAAAGAAAATAAACTAACTAACATGCTTGATACAACCCTAGACAATGTAGTTGATGGTGGTAATGCTCGTCTCGAACTAGCGGAAGAATTTTTGGCTGCTTCACCTACTGCTGCTTTCCTCATGTCATTCCCTCTGGTTAGTGGCAATAGGGCAGATAGTCCTGCAGATGAAAACCAAACAGTTAATCCAAATACGCCGTCTCATCCAAAAGAAACAAGTCAAAAACGAAATTATATTTTTCCGCAAAATTCTTCGACATCTACGTTCTTTGAAAAAACTAATAACAGCGATGTAAAATTGAAAGCCACTAAAACTGTAATAAGTTCTGTTGCAAATAAACAAAGCGAACCGCCTAAATATATCAGCAGTACCTCCAAATCAGTAGAACCTAAAGTATCTACTGCAGTGTCTGGGTGTAATGTTTCTAATGAAAATCCGTTTTTGAATCTACCTATGCCTTCATTGCCTGCAACGACTTGCGCATTGTCTGATACCACATTTGGGTTAGATTTTGAAAGTAATTTACATAAACCTATAACATCAAGCTACACAAGCAACAATAATATTTTCTACAAAAATGATCCATTCAACACTGCAAAAAGCACCATATACAGCACAAGCAATATAACTAATCATGATTTTAATGGAATCGGTCTATACCCTTGTGCGATGGAGAAGTATGCCTCTAAAAATAAACCTGACTTTACAAATATAGATGACACAATGAAAATTGGATCGTCCAGATTGACCTATGATATAGATCTCGGCTGGTCGCATAAAAGCTTTGATTTTGTCAGTTGTACTTCCAATACCACCTTTGGTAAAGACAACATTATGACGACTGTTACCGCTTCTACTCCCTTTTGCACATCGTACAATCCATTCAATCCAGAGTTTCATGTTCCTTTGGTATCGACGTCCAACAAAAAAGAAAGTGTCGCTAGTAAACCCAACTTTGCTGATACTATTACAAGTTTCTACCCACAACACAACTTTTGGCCGGAAGAACCGTTTTATAACAACACAAATGCGACTAAAAGCTTACCGTCCAAACACCAAAATTATCCGTTACCTGCCGATAATGTGCAAGAAATTTCTCACGTGAAGCCGAATAATCCTAAACATTACGAGGTCAAAAGCAATTCTGATGCGAATGTAGAGAATAGAATGAAAACTACCAATAATACCATGTCTCATCAAACAAATGAAAAGTATACGAAGAAATCACCTAGTAAAATGCACATCAATTGGATGACATCCGAAATTAGGCCAATGCAAACTGCCTACAATTCTATGCACGCAGAAATTAAAGAACCACATAAAATACCTTATAACCACGTGGACCATACTTCTAAGAGAAACGAACATAACGAGACAAATAATTACTTTCCAATATCTATGCACAATTTTCCTACACAACCACTTCAAGAGGAATTCCAAGTATGGCCTTCAGCGAGACCATTGGGTACTACGGAAATAAGTATTGACCCTCCTCCTATCAATTTACCGACATTGGTCGGTGATTTGGCGCTTGGTCCACACGATAAAAAGAAAAGCTTAGACCCAACCAACAGAGGTAACCCTCAACAAGATTTACAGAATTGTAGCAACTTTTTCTCAGTTACTCAACTAATGAATCGGTCAACTGATAACGTAACCTCACGATATCAACCAACTCAAGTAGAATCATCAAAACCAATAGTTACTAAACCCAATATTACGCATTATTCTAACGATAGTAACCGAAAAACCATGGCTTCACGCATTGAAAACCATGCACCTCAATCCTATATTTTTAATAATCCTAAATTGACGCATCCTTACGAAAACATGGCTCAATTTTCGCAAAACAAATCTAAAAGTACAAACAAATCCGATAAGAATGCAAAAGCTCACAAGAATAACTACTCAGCTGAGGCATTGCTACGCGGAGGAAACTGTACTCAGAAAATCCAAGACCACAGTTCGAAGTTCCTGATGCCACCACAAAAATACAATGATTTTAATATAGCGCCTGACAGCAGTGTAGCCCAAGTATCACACTTCCCGCCTATAATAGATTACTCGGAAAATAGTTATACTGGACAGCAGTTTTCTGGGACGTCGTTATACAATGCTACTACAAATACTTTGTCTAATTCGTTCTATTCAAACTTTATGCCGGGGAGCAGCAATTTAATGTCAAGTAATTATTCAAGTGGACCTTTCACTGGTGAATTTATTGATTATAATCAGTCGTCTGAATGCAACTTCACAAATCATAAGTATGAGGAGCTAAAAATGCGAAACAATCCATCAATATTCCAAGCCGATAAAATGCCTGTCAATTACAAAAGCTCACGCCGAGAATCGGCAGCCAAACATAAACTAGAATGCTCTAAAAAAGAATCTAGTAAAAAGTACCAAAGCAAAAGAACAAAACTTAATAGTGATGTAGAAGAGTGGAGCGAATCTTCCCATCCGCTTTGGCAGAATAAGCCGCTTAATAAGAGGAATTCCAACTTGATGACTGAAGAATTACCTTTCCCAAATTACGTCGGTAACCAAATGCATTCGCAGTATCAACCAGAGTTCTTTAACAGCCACCTGATGCCTTCCAATATGCAGGCTGCAGGGCCCAACGTTGACAGGTCCATATCCAGCATTCCAATAACGTCACGAGCTAACTTCAACCTAAGCACAATATTCCCTGAAATTACTATGGTGAGTTTCAGCATTTTCGAAGGAAGATGACATGATATGAGAATTCTTGTTAATGATGTAACTGTTGCGTTGGCATATAATTAAAAGGGTGTGTGTTTTTGTTTCAGAAAGTGCAATAGAAGCTGCATTGTGTATCTTTTGGTTAATTATGAAATAAGAAATGTTATTGTTATACAATAAAATAAGAAGCTATAACGAAGCATGACTATTTTTGTAAGTACCTACACCAAATTAATGAGATCCTTAAAAGTTATTTAGACGGTAAATAATTCAGTAATTGTAACCAGATGTTGTTTTAATAATGGCAAAACTTAGCCTGTTCCCCTAAACTTTTATTAATGGTTAAGCTACAAACTTTTCAGGGCAGTAGCGATAACGCCGTGATTAATGATTAACCATCGCCAGTACCATTTTTTCCAATTTAGTTTGAACTGTATTTTCTTCTTAAAATATTATAGCTGATCTCTATAGGAACTTCTCGTAGATAGTGTAGTAGGAACACTGTTCCATATATTTTAGAACTTTAGATTTGAGACCGTGACTAAGTAATATACATAAATAATTGATTGAGTGAGCGAAGCTAACGAAAATCTTACAGTTAACTTGGGCGATTCGGCATTTTATGTATATAATATATGTATGTAGGTATGTTTGTTAGGCCATAACTTTCGAACAGTTTATCCGATCTGAAATTTGGTAAGTCGATTGTACTTGAGAAATTTACTGGTAAGTAACGAGTTATTAAGTTATGGGGGTTTTAAGGGGGCAAAAGTAAAAAAAGTTTCACAAAAATCTAGTTACATGTCATATGAAAGTTAAATTAAGATAACCATAGTGAATACCAGAGTTGAATATATTTATTTATCTTAAGAATTAGGTAAAAATTACTTACAGAGAAAACTCAAGCTAAGTATATTAGTATGCCGTTCGGCGTAAGGAGCAGGTTAATATAAAATATGCATAACACCAATAAAAAGGTCGTTAGTAGTAGGTAAAATCGAACTGTGACCGTAAAACTAATTTTTGTCTTACCTATCCTTTCAAAATCAGTAGGTAGGTACTTTTACTTATCAGTAGTATATTAGCCAACAATAACGGTAGATTACCAAATACTGGTTAAACCTGACTTGACGGATGTATGATACTTTTTGACCCTATTTCGTACATTTTAGAGGTCAATTTCAGTCTTATCCATGCTTCTTGCCCTTGAGCCGAAAGTCACATGCAAAGTAGTTTTGTATAATTTGAGATTACGATGAACTCCGTATCTAAAGCGAATTGCGAAAAAGGAGGTCATCAAATCATCGTAGGTCGGATTTGGTTTGTAAGATCAGAACAAGTATGTTCTTCATACATGATACTTGCAGTCTTGCATAATATTTATCAAGCATGTAGATACGTACCTATGTCAACTGCTGTAGGTAATGTAAGGAGCCGGTTCTCCTTGACCGCACTTCGATTATGTTTGTTACTCATTCATACATGTTAGGTTCGTACTGTCTGATGCCTGATATGTTAATTTAATAATTTGGTTTTTGCAAATGACTCTCATAATATTTAAATCTAATAAATAATGCTGTTCGGAAATTTTATAGCCGTTAGCAATACACTAATTGTAAACCGGGGTCAACTACACGAGCTGCTCAATATAGCAAGGATAATGTAAATATTCAAAACTCTAATTTTATGATCAACTCGTAAAATGTAATGACTATGATTAAAAACTTATTAAACCTTCAACAAAATTTCTGTACAGTGTATAAACGAATGAGTCCAGATAGTTATAACTTGCTTTCATTTTGCAAAATACATTGCCACCTGCCCTGAATACTTTTTACCACAGAGCTTGGGACTCATTATCCAAAATATACTTTTAAGATAGACAAAGCAACCCGCTCGTCTTGTCAGCTGACTCACAATAAGAAAGCAGTGCTTAAGTGATGAACCAGACAACAGTCTGTCAGCATACATAACACTTCAGTTTACTTTACCATTGAAGCCTGACATGGTACCATTTCGCCAGAGTTGAGCATCGTCAGTTTGCCAGTTTGCAACCGTCGACGAACGGCGAGAGACGCGCGCTAAAACCACCCGAGCTTTAGCCACTTGCTGCGATCGCGGTAAAACTTTTCGACATGGCGGGAAAATAATCCCAGACCTAAAACCTTGTGTTAAATAATAGTAAACGCTTTATAAATCTATCAATGGCGAGTTTAGCCTCTCATAAATATATAAGTGATATTTTCTTGTGAAGTGGAAAAAATAAGATGAAGATTTCGGCATCGGCCGTGGTAAGTCAGATAATTTTGATTCACACATTTATAAAAAATACTTATGTATAGACAGCAGATACATACCTAGACAGTAAAGACGGCATATAATTTATTTTTAGATAGTTCTTAAGAAATTGTCTTAGGTATCGAAACTAAATTAATATATTTAAACAAATGAGCACACTATTATTGAGGTCTTGCCTATTTTAATGCAGTGCACCCAGATCTAAAACCTGCACTAAAATAATAGTTCCGGTCACAACTTCCTTGTAATCCAAGGTAAATAGACTTTAAACTTATTAGGTATATAAAATGTATGCATCTATTATTTAACTCGTTTTGGACCTCGTTTTTTTAAATTAACATTTTGTCCATATTTACACACGGCCACTTTTTGACTAATTCTAATGAAATGCACGTTTTTGACAGACTTCATCACTAGAAAGGCATAATATGATACTTAGTCTAAGCATAACCATGGAGGTACTATGGCATAACAGTGAAATAACTATCAATCACTATTGGCACCACCGGCCAACACATTGACAATTACAACGTGACGGTCATAGAAATGAGCATACAGCACCATACCACCATACCAGCATACGCAGAAATGCAAAATTTACATGTGTATGTGCCAAAAACCTCATACAAAGCAAAGGCACTTAAGAACTGCTCACTATTCTTGTGTTATAGACTAACAACTATGAAATAACTAGTGGTTCGCCCCGAACACTCCGAAAATTAAAGTATTATATACATTAAAGTATTGTACATTATATTTGGACTTGCTTCTGACTACCACCTACTAACTCGGTATATTAACCAAGTTTCAACGTTATTGGCCTATTTGCCTTTTTTATGGCGATTTGTGAGTTCTCACCACGCCCGATAGAGACGCTTAGCGAATCTCCATACAAAAAAGGCCTGACGTTATGAAAAACTAAAAACAAAAACAAAACTCAAATTACTGTAAATTTTCAACCTGATAAAATGGTTTTGGAATGTAATAACAAAGCCCTTGCATATGACACGGAACATGATATATTTTTTGATCGAGTGAGCGAAGCGAACGAAGATCTTAGTTTCAACTTGGGCGATTTGGCATTTTATGTATGTATGTATGTATGTATGTATGTATGTTTGTCTGGCGATAACTTTAGAACCGTTGATCCGATCTGCATGAAATTTGATATGTCGATAGCTTGTACTTGAGAAATTTACTGGTAAGTATATGAGTAAAATCGGATGAAGGGTTTTTGAGATATGGGGTTTTTTAAGAGGGCAAAAATAAAAAAAGTTACATAAAAAAATCAAGTTACATGTCATATGAAAGGGCTTTGTTTGGACATTCCAAAACAATTTTTACTTTTTTTTTGGGACGCTCGGTTTTCGAGATAAAATTTTAAAAGTTAAATTAACATAACCAGCGATCCAAGAGCTCCCATCTCTTAGAGTTTCGTTGACATCAAGGTTTTTCTACTGGTCGGTCAGTTCCTTTGATTTTTCTTATTTTTTTTTCTTGAAATAAATTAAGGAGGTACTCAGTTCTCATAAAATGGTGACGACGACCAGGTCTGATGATGGAGCCAAGGTCTGTTCAACGGAACTCTTCAATAAATAGGCCAATAGAGTTGAAACTTGGTAACCATGCCAAGTTAGTAGGCGGTAGTCAGTTAAAAGTCCTAAGATAATGTTTGGACTTGCCTCTGACTACTACCGACTCAAAGTTTTGATGCGTTCGTCGGGTCGCATCACGAGATCTCAGTTCGGGGCGAACTACTAGTGTAACTTTTTTTTTGCCCCCTTATATACCTATCCCCGTTATCTAAATAGCCCGTTATCCGATTTAACTCATATACTAGTAAATTTCTTAAGTACCTACAAGCTATCGTCTTCACCAAATTTCATGATCTTCTTTTGCCTCGCTCGCTCGATCAAAAATCTATTTATAATTTCAGTTGATTTTTCCTGCCAATTTCACTGCAAAGAAAACGTTTAGAGTTTAATAATCAAAATTTATAATTTATTTATTCCTTAATATTTGTGTCACAATTGTAGGTTATCGTTTTTTTTTTATTTTTTTTCTTGTAACAAAATCAATAACAACAGTAATCATTTTACAACATCGTGAAATCTATTAACGTTTGTGTTAGATGTTGATTCTACCATTTGCATTTAGTTAAGTATTAGTCGTTCATTTCCGTAATATTTTTTTATTGCATTTAGTAAGAGGCTTTATTTTTTGTGGCAATATTAAGTTACAGATCTTTATAATTTAGTATAGGTAAGTTTGAAGTTTTTGCACCTACTTCAGCCGTTTCTTCTTTTTGGGTGCTGGACCTTACAAGGTAGAGACACAAAGCACTGTATTTTATAGTACAAGAAGAATAAACATCAATTTGTACTTGATAGACCTATTTGTCTACCTATTTAGCCTGTGGAACCCACTTCTGGGCATAGGCCTCCTCTTTCAAATTATCAACAACTCCAGAGCCCCAAGTCTGAGTTTTCTTATTCGTATTTCGTGTTACGTAACGTGTGGCCTGTTTTGTATGAAGATTCGATAAGAATCTCCATTTGGGGGTGCGTGCTGAGAACTCACGAGTCTCTAGAGGGTATCCCAGAAACTGACGTCGACCCGCGGAAACGGGTGATAGGCCGTTAGGAAGGTCACTTATTCAGGATTACATAATATAAATAATATTGATAAGAAATAAAGATTTGTAGTAACGCGAGTCAAAAGATCATCACGGGGTGTAGATTTTCCCGTTATTTTTTAATGCCAATAACTTTAAAAATATGTTTTATTTTATTTTTCTGATAACTATTATGACTTGGCCTATCATCACCCGTTTCCGGGTTGACGTCAGTTTCTGGGACACCCTGTATACAAAAAAGTCCACACGTTACGTAAAACGAAATACGAAAAATAAACTCAAAACTTGGGGTACAGAGCTATATTATATAAAATATGTTACTCTAACTTACGATCGAGATGAAATTCGATTCAATGTTAGAATTGAAAATACACACTATAAGACCAATTGACGGTCTTCCGGAAGGTATATCTTCTAAGCATTTGTATCCTAATTTAATGCACAAATTAAGCGTATAACCACTGTAGTTTAAACCCTAAAACGATGTTAAACACGACATAAATATGTATCGAGTGCGCAAATGTGACAAGAAGGCTGCGCGGGTGCGCCCGTGGACAAGATCAGCGATCAGACATTGTTTTTCGATCATGCGGGTACAATCGGTCACAACGAGTGCGGGCCTACGCAACATGCATACAAATTTTTCTTGTGAAATTTACGAAGAAAATGCCAATTTAGTATTCAAACCGGGGAGTGAAATTTAGCATAGAGCTAAATTTGACATAGGTTAATTAGGAATAGGAACCCAGTAATATGAGTAACAGTGAAATTCTTTGATCTCTCTATGATAGTTTTCAAATAGATGTCTAATTAGTGTCAATTACCTAGATGTCAAATTAGACTAGACCATTTCAAGATTGATTACCTATATTGTCGAAGAAAACAACAAAAGTTATCTTTCCTTAATACATTTATCAGTGGCCACCTTGACTGCAGTATTATTTTAGAATGTATTGGATTAGCCGTCCCCACCAGAAACACGAGACATCTCGTAACCAAAATTCTTCTCACACCGTTTTGCCATACCAATACCGGATTACTTGCTCCTTTTGTTAGACTGTGTAACCAGTAGGTACAACCACATTAACAAAGCCATCGAAGATATCGACATTTTAAGCAACTCTGCCAGTAGTTTCAAGAAGAAAGTGCTATAGCACTTATGCCTACAAACAAGATCTGAATAAAATAATTAAGTACCTATTTTAATATATTTGTAGGTATGTTGTATACTTCATATTTTAGTATATCTTATAAACTTAGCTATAAGCTATAAGTACAAGATTTTTGTTATATACTTACCTATATTATATTTTATTACCAACTAAGACAAATTAATAATAAATTAAACTTAGTAGTTGTACTTAGGTACTACCTCATTCAAGAGATCTCACCTAGTAATAAGTTTGTTGTGTTTGTTTTAAATCAAATATTAATGAAAATGTTGTGTCCGCCTATTATTGGTAACCATACACATCGCTGTTATTGGCGTTCCTATTTATAATATATAATAAATAGGTATACCTAATTGGAAATGGTTATTTTCTTGGAAACCTACACACACACATGTCACACATGTCACAGCGGAATTAATTATCTCTAATTTCTACCAGTCTTTTTAGCTAGTATTCTATGTTGATTCGTCAAGTTGCTCAAGTTAGTATTTCAGATTTGGGGCCATCCATAAATTACGAATTTCATGATTTTTTTACCCCTCCCCCGTCCTTGTCACAGCTGGTCACATTTGTGAGACCCCCCCCCTACCTAGTGTGAGGTGACATATTTTGCAATTTTACATTTAGAAATTTATGAAATTGAAACAGCAGTGTTCCGAAATTATTTTTATTTCCATTTAAATTCTATTTCAATAAAATTTTGTGTTATAATACTTAGATATAAAATATTATATTTTGAAAAAATGTGATGTCACAAAATTTTAGACCCCTCCCACCTCCCGTGACACAATGTAACATTTTGACGACCCCCTCCCTCCCCCTTAACGTGTAACGTAATTTATGGATGGCCACTTTGAAACAAATGCACTATTCAAAAAGCAACAAAAATCGGCTTTTCTGTCTCGTGGTAGGTTTTCGTCGTAGGTATGCAATGCAACAAACATCATTACTCTGTAGGTACGATTTATAGTTAAATAACTGGTTTGATGTTAAGTTTAGTGACAGATAATATAAAAGGTAAGGTACCTAGGTGTCTTATGCACGCGTTCGGTTGAGGCGTTCGTTGACGCCGCCGCGCCGTGACGTGATGCGATCAGCAACTATGTCAATGCCACGCTGCACTTTGGCACTCTCATGGATTTTTTTAGCTTCAAATTTCTTTCAATAATTAAAATCCTTCAAATTAGAAGGAATTGTTATTGTGCGTTATTCTGCGCACGCGGTCGCAGGCCGTTGACGTCGACGTGACGTGGCGCGACAAACAGCAACTATGTCAATACCGCGCTGCACTATCGCGCTCTTATCGACCTCTTCGATGTATTGGAAAATTGCGTTCATAACATCGCTTTGGCATTTTCGTAATTAGGCACTTATAGGCAATGTAGGTATCTTATCTAAGCATGGTGTACATAATGAGGAAAACTAAACTTATATACGAAAAATTGAGTTCATTTTATATTAAAGAGCATGCTGTGGTTGCCTATAATTGAAAGAGCACCTTATATAATTCAAACTGTATGGAATTTATTGTAATTTTGTGTATCTTTTGTTGGTAATCCTAAATAAATAAATAAATGCCCATCGTAGGAAAATTGCATCACATGTTTTTTTCTTTCATTATAATCCAGTAATTAATAAAATCAGGTAATTAGTAAGTACCAAATAAATCAAAAAAGTTTAATTCCTGACTTACAGGAACCGAATTATACTTAGGCCGGGAATAATTACAAATATATATAAGTATGCTTAACCTATACCTACTACTTATAAGTTACTTGCTAAGTCAATTAATTATCTTGAAGAAGTGCACTGCTGGAAATAGGCTCCTCCATTACATTACAACTTTCGATTTGAAGACGATAGAGATCCTTCACACTGTGTTTGTTTTAGTTTTATAGTCCTTACCAAATGCATAGAATGCGCCTAAAATCTTATTTATGATTCCCACTGACTTAACCAGGTCATAGTTGGGTAGGTAGGTACATAAATATCACCCACGGGTGCTATTTTTAAAAACATTGTACAGGATGAGCCCTCCCGTCTAGCGCCAGAGTGCGTGCAAAATGTCAGCAAACTGCGACATTTCTGTCGGACGTTTTGAATGTAACTATCTAAGTGTAGGTATCACAATTTCACAAGCTGCATCACTAGTCGCATACTGAACTCAACCACTCAATCTGTTTAAGAGATCGTTTGTGGCACGCGTTGTGAGACGCTAAATTTAACGTTTTACGGTAAAATGTAACAGCTGCTGGATTCAAGGACAAACAAAAGGATTTTATGATGAAACGTCAATTTGGACAATGCACAAGATCCTACAAAACGTGTTTTAGAATGTTTTAAAGGTAAAGTCAGTAACAAAGGAATAAGTACTTTTCACAGATAAATATTGTTCATACTGCTATGTGCACTTGTAAACCTGTCAACTCGCCAAACAAGTTTCGTACCAGACATGCAACTGATACAATTGCATAATATTTGGGCGAATAATAAAATTATACGCGTATAGCTTTTTTAGAATCATGTATGTTAGGCTTTCGGTAACACGTTGTGATAAGGTATAAAGTTGCACAATAAAAATATAAAGGCAATTGTATATCGCGGCTTGGAAGCAGTCGCTTTAAGCTCCCTTCCACTTCCATACCAGAGGCGCTTTACGAGCGGACGATATTGGAAAAATGTTGGCCGCACGTGCTCTTCAAACGATTTGCTACTGTGAAAATTTTAAATTAGGGCGTAACTTTCTATGTTCGTTTATCTTCCGCGCTACATTTTTAGCAACTTTTATTGCGGTCAAAGCATTTCGCGCCAGCTGAAAACTTTGGTTTTGCAAAGTATGAGCATAGTTTGCAGGCGATGCGATGAGAAGAAACGGGCGTTTTTATTTTTTAACTGAACACAAGAGTCAACTGTTTTAGCAATTCCATTTTCTTTGTCTACAGTATTTCTGGAGTTGGTGCCTTCTGATCTGGATTACAACTATTACATATGGCGAGAAATTCACCCTGGGATATCTGACAGGTTCACAGCGACGTCCGGGAGACTATAGCTACCAAAGGCCAGGCAGAGTCTTATCAGGTGAGGAAGATCTAAAAAAATCTTACTTATTGAAGTATTACACGGGTATTTATCGCGTTTACCTTAATTTTTTCCCGACGTTTCGGCTATGCATTGAACTTGAGATCTACCGTCGTCGAGAAGTGGAAGCAGTTTCAACAACTATCCTCACTTGATCTTCAGAATATAATAAGCGTCGGGAAAGTAATAAAGGTAAACGCGATAAATACCCTTGTAATACTTCATATGTGTTATGATCGTGAGAGTTTAAAAAATACTAAAATCTTACTTCTGTTTTAAATACGATCGGTGCGTTTTATGCACAAAAACTATAATCATCATACAGGTATATGCTTCTTTCTAACGATTTATTTTGTAATAATGTGTGCTTGTTCTATATGGATGACTTTGTAATGACTAGCTTATCACCATTTCTGGGGACATCCATTATCAATATTGCGTAGGTATTGGCCTAGTTCACTCGTATGCCTAATACAAATAATGCATAGTAAGTGCCTATATGAATATGCAATAGCAGAATTTATCCTGTTACCCTATTGTTCAATACATTTAGCTAAAACATACTAAGACTTAGGTATTCGCTTATGCGATCAATCAAATATATATCTACCTGTTTGTTTTACTGCCAGATCGATCGGAGGCGAGATCCGACCCACAAAGATTAATACATGCCAACACTTGGCACGCGCTCACGCACTCTATTCAATCGCTCTAAAGCGATATGTAGGAAAGCAAATAAACATTCACGTTGCTACTTTACCTAGAAACGATACACATCAATCATATCTACATTTTATATTTCAACATCACCTATACTTTCCAAGGCGTTCGATGAAGTAGATTGATGAAAAACTAACGATACTTTGCGATATTCTCCACCTAGACTTCAATACTTTACCTAGAAACGATTCATAACAATAATATTTCTATTTTAATATATCAACAGGAGCAATTTCCATGGCGGTCGATGAAGTGAATGAAAAGTTGTTGGGACCGATGGGACATACTCTAGATTTCGTCGTCGCCGAAACGTACGGTCAAGAAGAAGTTTCCATACGACAGGTGCGTGCCACTAACATATTCTAAACTCTAAACATAAACTATACATTTTACGATTCGCTCTGTATATAATAAAATCTAAAAGTAGACAAAAATCTCGCGAAGGCATTTGAAGTCGATAATAGACGGATACTTTCCAATCGGCTGCAAAATTACTTGGGGAGTCGATGGCCACTATAGCCCGGTGGCCATTGCCTATTATTCTTTCACAGGTTCTGAGCACAGATTGAATTCGCAGAAGTATCCGAATAGAAGATAACAAATAATTTATACTATCTAGCGCCATTACGGCAAAGTTATTGTGATTGAGATTCCGTAGAAGGCAGAAGTAGGTAAAGTTTATCTGAGGATATATCCATATATAATACAGATATATACCTCTATAGGTTCAACAATTCAGTAGGCACCTTTTATAGATTACTATAGTTGTTAATATCTTCTGGAACTAATGGGTGAATGTGACGTCATGGGTCTAATTGCATAAATTGAAAATTTTAGTCTGACTTTAATTTACGATTGTTTCCTGCTAATAAATTAAAGCGGAAACGAGGATGCGGACATCAAGGACGGATTCAAGGGAGGTAGACAGGGGGCAATGCCCCCCCTTAAAATCCATTGCTCGGTTTAGTAGAAATATCTAATAATTAAAATTAGGCTGGTCACGCTTTGGGAAATTAGGCATTAGGTACTCATTTTGGCAACGCTGTAAAAACACAATTTTTTTTGGCTCATGCCGTTCCGTCCTTTTTTTCGATGGGTCACCTGTTTGCTGCTCCTAAAACCTAATTACACATACTTTTTGCTGAATGTTTATTGTAAAAAAATAGGCAAAAAGTTACACCTATTCATACCGTCCCCCACAGATACCACCCTGAATCCGGCATCAGCGGACATTAAGCCCGCCCATAAATCCTTGATCGTGATCGTTCCAACTCTACTAAAGCGACAGATCTATGCGTCTGAAATTTTAATAAGCTGTAGTTTTTGGTTTCGCACGAAAAACTCATCACGCGTTCTGTATTCACAAACGATCCGCCAAATAAACTACGAGCAATTTATATTGGGAAGCTTTCCCAATTAACGCAAACCAAACTGTAATTATCATGCAATGCATGCATAATGAGCTTTAATTTATTTTCAATGAGGAGTGGTTATAGGGGTTTTTTATTACGTTTGTAGAACAGCCATGTCCGATACAAATCACTACCTACCTACGAATATTTTTTCTACAACGTTAGATAGCATGCAGACCGAGGGACGGTGATGATTGCTCAGCGAATTTCCTTCTTTAGTTTTTTTTTTATACAACTAGCTGATGGAACAAGCAGATGGCCCACCTGATGTTTAGTGTTAACCATCACCTATAACAAAGCATTGCCTCGTAAGTCACGCACGATAGGAACGTGCCTTACGATGCACTGCCCTGCGTCCATCAACTTGAGGCATACCGATGTTAAACTTCACTCATGTGCCCGTAATTTCACCGGCAACCACACTCTTCAAACTGAAACACAGCAACGCTGCTTGGCGGCAGAAAAAGGCGTGGTGGTAGTAGTAGTAGTAGCAAAGACATGAAAATCTGAAAATGATCGTACAGTGGATTGACTACAGAAATAAAACGGGATACTTCAGTGCATAGCATCGCAATGACCTAGTGATGGCCGCCATAACAACTCGAGCGCGTGCTTTATTCATTCTACCATCTTATTAGCTTAATTCACTTTGCTTCAATCGACTTGGCTTGCGTTCACATGATGAACAACGTTGCATAAAAACTATGCATTGTGAGAGAATTTAAGCTGTTTTGTGCAATGTACACAAGGGTGACTGACTGAAGTTTCAACAGTAACCCTCACTTTGGGTCCACTGGTCTACATACTACTGTCAATTTGGACGAAATTATGTCGTTATGTTAAGAGTACCTAGTCGATATTAAATTCGTTCATATTCCATGTTTCTGTTCATGTTCTTATTCATGTTTGATTAGTACACATTGAGCTCTTTCTCACTGTGTAATACCGTCCATTAATGCATTGTGTAGGAAGTAGTAGTAACAAAAAAGTAGTATGAAATAGTTAATATAAAAAAGTTGTAGTAAGTAAAAAAATCATTTTAATCGGTACAAGTTTTCCTACTCAAAAGTTTGCTTTACTAGTTTTTGTACATAATGCAAACTTTTAAGTAGGAAAACTTGTAGCGATTATAGTTATTTTTTTACTAAACTGTGTGCAATGTGATTGCACACAAAATAGTTGATTACGATTTTTCGAAAATGGGTTTAGTGATTTTGGGTATATCTTTCAACATGTCGAAACGTGCGAGCGAGAGGTGTATTAGCTCTTGTCTTCGCCTTAATGTAGAAACGACATTTCTCTGTAAAAGTAAAAGGCAGATTTAGGTCGCCAATAACGTGCGACCACCCTCTGTGCGTAGCTTGACGTATTATCCTTGTTAACGCATAAAATGGAAATCGCACGGGTCCCGTGTCTCCTCTCAAGAATTCCAGTTGGTGGAATCCATTTTCACTTGACATATATTATTTTCCTAGCATTTCAAAAAAATATTGGATATCTATTCGATCCGGAAACATCTCAGACATTTTTTTTATTTTCATCAATATTAAAATACATAGTTCTCCTCTGAATATCTACATAGCAATATTTGGTGGCAATTGGTTATTGTTTTTATGTCATTTATGATGAATTAATTCAATGCAAACTTAAATAAAACAAATCATTAGCCAATGGTGTCGATTCTGTTGTTGCATTATTCTAAACTAACCTAATCTGACAGCTCTAAAATTATAGCCGTCCTTGTTGTTTCCGTCTTTTGGAAAGGGACGGCAATATTTTTAGTGCTGTGAAATTAGGAAAATTAAACAACAGAATTGACGCCAATGTTAAATTTTATGAAGATATTTTTTACGAGGTTGTTCAATAGCGAGAAAAAGCTTGCTCAATATAGATTTTATTAAACCAACATTAAATTTTATAAAAATGTGCTATTTATTTTACGCTTTATAACATTTGTGACAAGGTAGGTATTAGATACTAAATGGAATTGATGTCTTGTTTTTCTAGCTGGTTCTTTCCTCGTACTCTATCAAAAATAGGACAGGAAAGTCATCGGATGTCTTTGTCTATTAGACACATTAAATGAGATTGACGTCTTTGGAAGAGGTCGTAAAGTGAGTCTTGCGCCGGGGGAGGTAGAAGTGCATAAAACTGAGCCATAACTTTATAGCTGTCGCATCAAATGCCTTCAATGAAAACGGTTTTACTTATCTCGTTTATGCCATGAGTCACATGAATAGGCAGGTAATATGACATACTGTTATCAATTTTCTCCGACATAAGTTGTTACTACTACACTCGCCCGCAAAAATAAAGGGTCACCTTTGAAAACAGCAATATCTTCAAGAAATGATCAAGATAACTTCTTTTGCTTATGCAATTAAACCAAAAGAGGATATGCGGACTGTATGCATATCTTCATTTAACCTTTTTTACTTTAATAGCATAAAAAAATGCGTTATAAGTAAAAACGACCTGTTTTCAGTTTGTGATTCATTTTTCAATTTCGACTTCTTTGTTTTTATTTTTGCGGGCGAGTGTATTATAGCTATAGTATCTTATAACAACAGTATTTCCTATTACAGCCTTAATCTAACCCAAAACTAAACAAAGCCTGTAGGTACTATGTACTAGTACATCTATATACTAGTATAGGCTTAAGATCCCGCTAAGGAATGCTTATTACCCCATAACAGAAAAGTTACTTTCTAAATCTAGCAATATAAGACCATCAAAGTCTCACATTGCAAGGTTTGATATTCGGTTCAACCATGAAAATGTTATCGCTAAGAAACGGAACACCTACCGACATAACATTACCATTTTATGAAACGATTATTACCCAGCTTCCTTAAAAAGATTCAATGAAAGCTTTTGAAGTAGGTAAATCTGGATCAGCATTGAAGAGCACGCGTCTTATAAGATGGGTAAGGCCCATTTCCCACTGAAACAAAGCATTCGTTCGGTAGATATCCTTCCTTTCTATTTTTTTCCAAAATGAACGGACTTCAATTGCATAAACCGCTTCGAAAAACATGACTAATACGTATTTGTAATTTTACTGTCAAACACTGGTATATAAAACTTTGTTCAAATAATTTTCCTCGCGTCTCTATTGCTACACCAACAGCTGAAAACTGTTAACGTCTATGCAACGCTACAGTCGATAGTGGCCTTGCCCTTAGAGTAGAGCCTTAGCGGAAATGAAACTCCCATCTTTATTATTCAAAAGAGCTAAGTCGTTTGCTAATTGCTTCCATCGGCGTCGGGTGCCCTCAATGATAAGAACTCTATACCTACTAATATGTACAGCTCATTAAAATTTAATTATGAATAGGTTTTCTGTCGCGCGAAATGTTCTTTCTCTGGACTTTTTATTGATCCCTAAAAATGGTGTAGTTTTCATACCTTTTTTTTACAACTTATAGGTAAAACGTTTGACCTCAATCTCACCTGATGTTAAGTGATGATGCGGTCGACGATGTGGCACGTTTACCTCGAAAAATTATAATCCTTGTACACTATATTTTTTTATGAATCCAATTACCTATGAGTGACTCAATAAAATTCGCAAAATTACGTGTTTTCACGCTTTGGGGTTTTTGAAGCACCCGTTGATAACAGTCAGGCAAGAAAAGAATTCCGAAGTTTAAGTCCAAAGTCTTTATTGGTAGTATGTCAAAAACTATTAAACAGTTGGTTGTTATAACAAAATAGGTCGTAGGTAGGTAGTACAAGGTGGTGTGTTTGATCAACCACCGAAAACAAACATTTGTTGAAGAACATTGATGTTTATTCTGTGTCTGTTATTGTTATATTTTATTAAATTGTGTAGTTACAAAAAAGTATGTAGTATTTTATATGTTTCCCATAATAAAAGCTTTGTCTTAGTTAGGTAGTGCAATGCGCTTTGTAAAATTACCCAAAACTATTTATTTATTTTAAGTGTAAATTAATCTTTCTTTGTCTAATGTATGTGACACAGTTCTTGAGCGTACGTATTGTGTCATGCAAAATGAAACATGACGACACAACACAAGCCTTACTTGTGTCTTAACAATTTGGTTAACAAAGGTTAAATGACAGAAGATGAATTGCTTATAATAGTCCTCAAAAAACGGCAACAAAACAATTTCTGTTAGTGGGCTCTTACACCAAAGAAGATCTACTTCAAACCTTAAATCAAAGGTACTCATACTCACATTAAAACGACAGCCTTCACAGCTCAGTTGGTATTAGCTCTGCCTTCCGTGCGGTAGGCCGTGGGTTCGATCCCCACCGAGAACAAACATTTGTGTGATGAACATTGATGTTTGTTCTCTGTCTGGGTGTTGATATAATATTATAAGTATGTATTTACAAAAAAAAAGTAGGTATATAAGTAGTATATAAGCTATCTGGTTCCCATATTACAAGCTTTGGCTTAGTTTGGGGCTAGATAGTGCTGTGTGGAAAGTCCACCAATATTAATTTATTTTTATTAACATAAGTAATGTTAATGTGCGTTTAAGGTACGCCAGACAATTCGCATAAAATGAACCTACGGATTATATGATGAAGATGTTATTATCAATTCGATTTATTGATGACTAGCGGCCTGTCCCAGCTTCGCATGGGTGGACATAATTTTTTTCAACGTTTTAGGATAAACTTAGACCGTGGTGGGTTCGAGTCACTTCTAACTCGCGCCTTGCCCGGGCCCGCGCTGGGTGAGAACGCGCCCCGTGATCTTATATTTTTTAAATCTTTTGAATGGAATGTCCGATTTGAAAAATTCAAGAAGTAATGTATAGGTATTGAACCACTCTTGAATATGAAAAGATTTATTTGGATAAGGATTAATACCAAGGTACAAATAAAGACCCTTTTCTAGCGGCGGCATTTCAATTAATTTTTTATAATAAAAGAACACTTATTATGACATAACTATAATAGTTAGACATATGCTGTCGCGACATTTTTTGTAGATGATGACGTTTTCTACAAAATCGTAGTACATTATTTTGTTCTATCATCAATAGTTTTCGCAGCGCACGTGATGTAAGGTTTTCTTTTTCCACCTTGGGTTACATTATTAGAGTTTTAGTAAGGATCCCTGATTTTTTTGAAAATATAATATAGCCTATGTTACTCAGGGATAATGTAGCATTCTAATGGTGAAAGAATTTTTGAAATCGGACCAGTAGTTTTTGAGCCTATTCGTTACATACAAAACAACAAAACAACAAAACAACAAAACAACAAAAATACAAATCTTTTCTCTTTATAATATTAGTGTAGATCACACCATCCCCAAGTGCAAATTGCGTCGTTATGTTTTTACCACTCGCTGTAGCGAAATGGGTCTTAATATTCGTAAGTTTTACGATACGAATAAAGGCTATCGTCAAAGTCGTCGGGTAAAGAATCTTGTGTAAAATCTTTGTTTCATATTAAATCTCTATTACAGTTTTTTGCAGCACTCGTAAAGTTGAGCTGTATGGAATTGTTGACCGCTTGACTTTACGAGAACTTTGCGTTTTCGGTTCAACGCTACTTGTTATCAAGGAGAATAGTATTTGTATTACTTGGTTTTGACTAAAAGTATTATTCAGGTAGGTGCTAGGTATATTTTCTTACCTTCTGTGTAATGCTTATTATATTATATCTTGTGTCTAGGACGAAGCTTTTCAAATTGTGTCTATTTTATGAAGACATTGGTAGACATTGGTGCTACAATCTACCCATTCATTTTTTTTAAATAATTATTTGTCTCAAATCCATGAAATATACTCTGTTTTGCATATTTGCTCACTAAATAATGTACGTTTTTTGTACGCCTTATTATTACTCCCAACTTACTCATTTTTGGTAAAAAAGTGAAAGCTTTAGCATACGCAAATATTGCATCTATGTTTGTATAGACAATAAACAGCGTCTGGGCCAACTTTTCAGTCGTGCATCGTTTGCATAGTAAAAATCCCATCCTCTCCGCCTAGTCGGCTTAATCCATAGCATCGCTGCGCGTTTCCTCACAATATTTTCCTTTATTGAAGACTTCTAAAAAATATGAAAAAATAAAAATATAGTACCCGATTTTGAATAGTTTGCTAGAATTTGCTATGTGATGAGGCTGTTGTTAATGCAGTTAATTAACAAACCACATAAAACTCGTACTGTTATTCAACCACGAACCACGGTGTAAGCATGACTTCAATACTTTCGTCGTCTTGAGCTTGAACCTAGTTGGAAGCTTTTCAACCGGCTTCTAAAAAGGAGGAGGTTCTGAACTCGACTGTGTTTTTTGTATGTGTGTTACGCATTCATTCCGCCAATTATGAATCGATTTTGATGATTCTTTTTGTGTTTGGTAGATAAATCAGATAATTCAGAGGTGGTCCTATATAAATTTTATCTAAATTGATTTAACGCTTTCTGAGAAATCAACAAAAAACAAAATATATACCCAGATAATGTTTTGGTTTGTGGTTCCTTTCATTCTGTTTTATGTTTTCAGTGTATTTGAAGTCGGTTTTTTTTTTGCAGAAAATATATTATTACTTTTACTTAATAGCTCCTATAAAATGTTGTGTTCGCCACAGGTGGCCGCGCTGTGGGCAGCCAATGTCTCCGCATTCATCGGTCCGCAAGAGACTTGTGTGCACGAAGGTCGCATGGCCGCAGCCTTCAATCTACCTATGATCAGCTATGTAAGTGACTTTGCGTATAAAATGTACCACATAGGTTCTAACGATAAAAAATTGATGGGCTCACGATAGCAAGGCTGTGTTTTCACCTGCAAGGTAACTATATTATTCAGTATACAAGGTGTTCCAATACTTGTACTTAAAACTTCAGGGGGCTATAGTACCCATCAATATGAATAACTTTATCTAAGGAACCAATTCTGTGAACGCGAAAAAAAAACAGCTGTTATTCGTAAAAAAAATGTTCCAATCTCCTTTTTTGTCTTCGTCTTGCTTGGTACAAAAACTGTGGAGGGATTATTGTAGTTTTATTCAGCTGAATATAATTTTAATTCCAGGAAGGAAACAGTAGTAGTTTAGGTCCTTTTACTACTTTCAGTTGTGATCTTATTTTTACGACAGTTGTTCAATAAAGTAATGAAAAATCTATGCTTGAATTCAGTTAAGTTATGGAATACGTATATTTATATGACAAAGTTCCTTAGTATTGATTATGTTTACTGAATTAGTTTGCTGCGCAGAAGTATTTACTATAGTCGCGTTAAACACTCGCTGCAAACTCGGTCATCAATTATCGGAACGAGACAACAATATTGCTCTCTCTTTCGCACTTAGGAGAAATTCACAATCCTTTTGTTTAAGCGCAGAGAGGTGCATTATTGGGGTCAATAAGAACTATCGATACATGAGCTCTCCGACCGCGCAACCACCGGGCGCTCTCGCTGAGTCATTCTTTTTTGTCGATAACGTGCATGCGCCCGCGCCGAGTACTCTCAACACTAGTGTTAAGATGATTTATGACCGAGTTTAACGCGACTATAGATGAAGGCTGCATCAGCTATTTTGAACACCATATTTGTCTAAGCTCCTATATCATGTGCAACTATTGTTCAAATAACAATAGAAATGTATGCACATGCACCTGTAATAACAATGAATACATGCAATCATGACTTCTAATGACAGTATTGTCCTATATAGTACAGGCTACTAGTATTTAAACGTAACGCCTATTTAAATATATCTAGATCCATAACATACTATATACCTAGAATACCTACCATACATACCATATTTAAGAGTAGTAGAGCTCTTTGTGAAGGGCTCGTCTGGGGAAGTAATACCACTACGCCTTTTTCTGCCGCCAAGCAGAACGCTGCTTGCTGTGTTTCGGTTTGAAGAGTGTGGTTGCCGGTGTAATAACAGGCACATGAGGCTTAACATCTGTATGCCTCAAGTTGATGGACGTAAGGCAGTGCATCGTAGGGCACGTTCCTATCGTGCGTGACTTACGAAGTAATGTTTTGTTATAGGTGATGGTTACCACTTAACATCAGGTGCTTGCATCTGCTTGTTCCATCAGCTAGTTGTATAAAAAAACAAAAAATATATATTCATGCGAAAGTTATGACGTTTGGATGTTTATGATGTTAAATCACGCCCGAACTACTGAAGATCGGGATGAAATTTATCACAAATTTGTTTCGTAATTTGGATTATTAGGTTTTTTATCCCGAAAAATTACCAGGAACGGTGTAGAAATAATATACGAATCCAATAAAACGAATACCTACTAATAATAATAAAAATCTAAATTTTTGTATAGATAAAATCTTAAAAATAAAATACCAGTATCCGCTGAATTGTTTTTTTGAAAACCAATATGACAATACTATAGTAGGGGAGCCCAAGAGGGGATTTCGGGATTTCCTCGAGCGCGTCAGATTAATATACAGGGGGATACCTTGTACCTGGTTAAGAACCTCCACCAAATATGAGCCCCATAGCCGCCCGACTAGGATAAAGGATCAGATTAGTAAAAAAAAATTGATCATCAGAAAATCTCGAGCGCGTCAGATTAAGTTAGGGTGAGTTAATTACATGCTAAAAAGTGTATATTCCACTAATCTGACAATTTGAGAGTGACGTAAAGAAACGGGAGGGCTACAAAGTTGTAAAAAAAAAACGTCATCTCGACATTCTCGAGCGTGGCTAAATTTTTTTTTATTTTGAAGTAAATAATTCAAGGATAACGAAAAATATATAATCTGACGATTTCCACAAGCCGAAGTAACAAATATTCGTCGATAAAGTTTATCTGCGTGGTGCCTATATTCCCCTCTGCACGCTTCTATTTCGTGCCATGAAATCGAGCCAGAAGAAGAAGATGATTCTACTAATAAAGATGATGACTAATTAATCAATTAATTGTAAATAAAAAAAAAATATTTTTGCATATTTTTTAAAATTATTTTCTTATAAATACAAGTATTCTACTTAACAAACTTATACTTTTTATTTGTATGCTATTTCCTGAGCTTTTCAATTAATTAAGTTGAATGGTTTAAAAAAAACAAAATAAAAATATATTTTTTTGTCAGATTAGGCGAATCCCTCTAGATAATCGTCAGATTATGAGACAGCACGTCTAGGACATAAAGATGAACCATATATATCTTAATCTGACGCGCTTGAGTATTTCAAAATGGCGATTTTTTTTATATAAGTACGACCACCCCCATCATGCAAACGATCAGATTAACATACGTACATGATTAAAAATACGTAGGACATTGGTGCTATCAATATCTGACGAGCTCGAGTATGTCCATGCAAAAGTTTTTTTTTACATTTTTGAAAATCTATAGCCGCTCCCCCCACCGATGAAAAGGTATACTTATATAACATTTTTTTCTTCTTATCATCTAAGCTTTGCAACCCAATATGTCTCTATGACGCTCGAGGAAATCCCCATTTAGCATCATGGCCTCCCCTACTACTATAATGAGTCTACCAAATACAAAATATGTATAAACTCGGTGTGAATTTACAAAAAATATTTTATCTCCATGCGATAAAATAATTATTTTTGCCGACAGTATTTTTCTCGTAAGTTGACATCCAACTATTAATGTTGGTTTTATATGTGTATGTAAAACTTTACACTCCACCCAAATACATGAATCACGCATAATGTACGTACAGTCCCCGGCAGTTGGTTAGCCTTTATTTGGGCAAGGGATTCTCCCCACAATGGCTTTGCAAGGCGCCGACTATCACCCAGAAAAGTACAAAACCAGTACGTTTTTACGCAAGTTTCTGTCTCCACCACGATGTGCCACAGGAGTAGTTGGAAACTGTAGATATTCGTACGTTGAACGGGTCATTAATTTTGTGTAGATATTGTCATTGAGATTCATGCCTAATGCGTTACACTGTATTTGCTATTGTAGATGCTATGGAATTCGCAATTATATTACTAGCACTTTGACCAGAGATAAATTACCGCCTGTCATCACTTAATAGAGCGTTATCGATGTCCATATTTTGCCAAAGTTCTGTAGTTCAGCCTCAAGTTTATCTCATTTTTATATGGCTTATTTCCGAAAGATGTTTTCCTGCTTCGCTGTATTTCTATTTTCTTCGCGTTATGTCAAGATTTATGGAGACATTGATTTGCGAATTCCAAGACGGGAATCTCGATAGCGCAACTGCAATTATATAATTCATTCGTTGACTGCAGTGACTTTTATTAGAAATGTGCGGACAAATACAATAAAACCAATCTTTAAAGTACAATATTTATTGTGTTTCCAATTTTCTATCACATAAAGAATGCATCCAACAAATAAGAGAAAATAGCAACTGACTCCGCAGCTCCGCACCAGTCATCAGTATAGTACCTACCTATATTTATTGTATTCAGTATTTCTATTACATGATGGTGTATGAAGGTAAGTTTAAGCATCTAGTCTAAGGATAGTTTTAGATTCAATACATATTTACCAATACAGTTATGGTACATTAACGATAAATGATTCGCAGGTTCTGTTCTCTTTTCATGGAATCATCCACATATCTTTAACTAGTTTTACATACTCCAAGAAGAAGAAAGTTCTAAATTCTGCTGTACTCGTATTTGTCATTTTATGCGATATTTTACAGATTGAAACCGATGGAATTACTATGGTTATTCTTTTTAATTCCTAACATATATCTAAATGTGATGTACAATAAATTTACGAATTACTATGATTATTTTTTATAATGCCTACATGAAATTTGTTTACATGTGAAAATAAAAAAAATCCTCTAATTTTAATCGCCTATCTCTTAGCAACGCTAATTTACTCTATCCGTCTGTTAAAAAAACCGAAAACTATGTTATATTTTTGTTACTAGCTTTTAAATCTAAAGTCCACGTATGTTTGTGTGACAAATAAATACCTTTTCTTTCTTTCTTTCTTTCTTTCTTTCTGTATGTTTTTTTTATACAACTAGCTGATGGAACAAGCAGAAGGCCCACCTGATGTTAAGTGGTAACCCCCACCTATAACAAAGCATTGCCTCGTAAGTTACGCACGATAGGAACGTGCCCTACGATGCACTGCTCTGCGTCCATCAACTTGAGGCATACAGATCAAACCTCATGTAATTACCTACACCGGCAACCACACTCTTCAAACCGAAACACAGCAACGCTGCTTGGCGGCAGAAAAAGGCGTGGTGGTAGTACTTCCCCGGACGAGCCCTTCACAAAGAGCTCTACTACTCTTAAAAATATACCCGCCTTTGTTTCTAATAAATGAAAAGAAGAGACGGAAATATTTTTTTTTTGATGGGTAACGTTACTCAGAGATAGCGAAATAGGCACTAAGTCTATTTTTTAGGATAATCATAATCTTTTTTGTTCAACAGTATTGCCGAGATGTGGCCAGTTCGAACAAGCGCGTGTACGCCACATTCGGCCGCACTCGTCCCTCGGACATCGATATCTCTCGCTCAGTCGTCGCCGTGCTCAGGAATTTCAATTTCATGCATGTAAACAAAACTTATTTGCATATTTATATCACTTCCCTTCCGACAGTACTTTGTTTTACTTTTTGTTTTGAACTTTTGAACTAACGCCTTCTCGGTGAAAATCTAGTTCAAAACAAGTGACTGCACGTATTTTAATGAGGACGCTGTGGAGTTTATCTACAGGGTTTTAACGTGAAGCTAACGTAATTACTATTATGACCGTCGGAGTTTTTCTATATTTTACGGAAAGTCATAGGCTGACGTTATTCTACAATCGATACTAAGATGCACCCACATCATAATTTAAAATTACGCCTTCGCTTTGGTATTTATGTCTGGTCTACCAAGTATGATACAAAGTAAACAGGACGTTGAAAATAAGAAATGAGGTAACATTACAATACAAAATCATATAACCATTTTAGTGCAATCGACTCTACAAGAACGACGTCAAACCTATAATTTTTCGCAGGCGATTATACTATAGTCGCGTTAAACTCTCGCTGCAAACTCGGTCAGTGCTCAACCTATAGTCGCGTTAAACTCCCGCTGCAAACTCGGTCATAAATCATCTTAACACGCTTAAACATAAGGATCGTCCGTTTTCGTAAGTGCGAGAGAGAGAGAGCAATATTGCTGTCTCGTTCCGATAACTTATGACCGAGCCTGCAGCGAGTGTTTAACGCGACTTTAGTTTAACAAAATCACGTTTCTTACAGGTTAGTTTCATCTACCTCAAAGCGCCAAACCACGATTTCTCACGCTTAGCCCTTGCCATCATAGCGGCAGCTAGAGAGAACCAGATCTCAGTACGCACGGTGCAAGTGTACAGGCAGCCATTTTACTACGAGAACAGAAAAGAAAACTTCACGCGTAACCCTTTCTTGGACATTGTAAGGGATACCTATAAAGACACTAGAAGTAAGTGTAACTGATGTTATAGAAATACTTTTATTTTAGTAGTAACATTAAAGTGTAGTTGAAGTTTTGAGGGTAAATTTATATCGTATGACTTTTCTGTGATATCAATAATATCAGATTTTTATTCCATTAGTATTCGATCTATCAGTTTTCGGACGATCTAAGAGCAGTTTTCATCAACACAGTTTGATAGGTCCAGCAGTGTTTGAAATAAAACCCCCATACTATAAAATGTTGTTTAAATTTAAATAATGCTTAAAATTAGCGCTGTCTCTGTTTGCCATTACTCATTGGTAAGAGATGGCAATAGTTGATCGAGTGAGCGAAGCGAACGAAGATCTTAGTTTCAACTTGGGCGATTTGGCATTTTATGTATGTATGTATGTATGTATGTATGTATGTATGTATGTTTGTCTGGCGATAACTTTAGAACCGTTGATCCGATCTGCATGAAATTTGATAAGTCGATAGCTTGTACTTGAGAAATTTACTGGTAAGTATATGAGTAAAATCGGGTGAAGGGTTTTTGAGATATGGGGTTTTTTAAGAGGGCAAAAATAAAAAAGTGACATAAAAAAATCGAGTTACATGTCATACGAAAGGGCTTTGTTTGGACATTCCAAAACAATTTTTACTTTTTTTCTGGGACGCTCGGTTTTTGAGATACAACAAAAAAGTTAAATTAAGATAACCAGCGACCCAAGAGCTCCCATCTCTAAGAGTTTGGTTGGCATCAAGGTTTTTCTACTGGTCGGCCAGTTACTTTGCTTTTTCTTATTTTTTTTTCTTGAAATAAATTAAGGAGGTACTCAGTTCTCATAAAATGGTGACAACGACCAGGTCTGATGATGGAGCCAAGGTCTGTTCAACGGAACTCTTCAATAAATAGACCAATAGAGTTGAAACTTGGTTACCGTACTGAGTTAGTAGGCGGTAGTCAGAAAAAAGTCCAAACATAATGTTTGGACTTGCCTTTGACTACCACCTACTCAAAGTTTTGGTGCGTTCGTCGGGTCGCATCACGAGATCTCAGTTCGGGGCGAACTACTAGTATAAGCATAGTTTATCATTTGACAGATTTTTTGTAGTAAAGCCGTAAATGTTTTCGCAGTTTACGTGACCGTGGGGTACTACCACGACCACATTGGACTGATGTTGGCTTTGGACGCGATGCAGCTC
Source organism: Chloroclysta siterata (assembly GCA_932294275.1). NCBI lineage: Eukaryota > Metazoa > Arthropoda > Insecta > Lepidoptera > Geometridae > Chloroclysta > Chloroclysta siterata. The sequence continues at coordinate 9,910,498 of OW028601.1, read as the reverse complement.
TTGGATTCTGGTAGGTTTATGAAAATTTGGACACCATCCAAAATTATAGTAAACGTCAGCTAAAAGATTTTGTATAAAATAACATAGATCGTTTTGAATCGTCTTAAAAAAGTGAATCTAAGTCAAATTTTAAGCGCATGTTGGTATTGGTCTCTAACGACTTTCCTTAGATATCATTAAGCATCATTTAAAATGCACCTGAAGTCCTTTAACCACGAAAGAAACTAGTGAAGATTCCTTTTCATAGAAACGAATGAACGTTATGGATCAGAGAATACCAAGGTTTGGATGATCGAAAGTTTTAATTCAAACTATATATGGGTTTTTAATATATTCATACGGAAATTTAACCTATACTGCACTAAACTATAAGACTGGCAGAAAAGAAGCGTTAAATCCCCATAGTATTGCACAGTCATGCCTAGATCTTTGCCGACTGAAAGGAACAACGTATATGATTTCCATAAGCTCTGTGATATATTTGTCTAGATCTTCCCTTTGTTGGGTCGACAGAATCCCGTTATGCGAGCGGTGCTTCAAAGTGCCATTCACACCATTTCATTTTAAGAGATATGAATGGATGTCGCAGCTTTTCCAGCGATGTAGAAGTGATTCAGGAGTAAAATAAAGCGGTTCAATTTGCAACTGTTACAAGAGAGCCTCAAGTAGGTGCTATTTATTACTGCCTCTCTTATTATAATAGTGTTGTATTTAAAAAAAAACATGCATTTAATATTATTCGATGAAATATCTATTTTATCTTGTAAAAGTATGTCGAGTTTTGAGATTTCCTACGTTTTCAAATATTTGTTACCTATAATAATATATTTAAACTGGGACACTTTGCTTATTAAAACCTCAGCTTATAAACTTAGTAAAAGTCGTGAAGTACAAAACTATCTGTATATAATAATAACTAAAGTATATAATGCATTTTCCTTTGAATTATTACATGAAAAGTACCACCGATCCAATCCGATCCTTCAATCTAAATGACTTTTCGTAGAAAAGAAGCTTTAGGTCCGTAGCGTCCTCAACGTCAGAACGTAATGAGTTTCCCAGCGCTCGGATACAGAGAACTATTATTTCAATTGTAGTCAGTTGTAGTAGAAGCCCTTTGTGAATGAGTACAGTCGAATATACAAGATGTACACTATTCACAGCTGGTAGATTCATCCACTTTTGTCATTTGTGACTTTCGTTCACATTGAGTAGTTTCATTTTGACATCTTATTGCACAGGCAACTAGTTTATTTCCCACACCCCCTGTTTTTGACACCAAGCAGTGATGCTCACAATGCTGAGCTATTTTGTGGCGCAATGCATTAAGAGGCACATGAGACTGAACCGCTACGTCTCAGAATATCTTCTATCATTCTGAGACGTAGCGGTTCAGTCTCATCGTTCACAGGTAGGTAAACGCTGAACTTCAGATGGCTTTGCTGTAGCATCGGCATATCTGATAAAATAGGCTATTTCAAAGAAATATTACAATTCAAAGCTCTATTGAAAATATATTTATTCTAATGGAATAACCGATCAATCATCGTAATAAAGAGGCAGTAGATGGTGTTAATACAAATAGTGCCTACTATGGAACTTGATAAATTGCTCTCGTGACATTATCGCTGTACGAATATGATTTAGATGTATTCGGATATATGTTTAGCTCTTTCATGTCTGTAACTGTGGATATTATAAAGATAAGCTTACTCAGAAGTTTCTTATACATTAAGAATAGTTTCTTATACATTATACTATTCGGTGTACCTACACGGTGAAACTTTATTCACTGTTATTTCAATAGCATACTTTAATCGGCCCGTTAGGCTTAATTCACCTGGATATATAAAACACAGGCCATGTCGACTACTGTTCTAAAATAAATATCGGTGGATTTTCCACACAGCACTATCCCCAAACTAAGAAAAGCCTATAATATAGGAACTAGTTAGCTGATATAATAATTTTATACTTTTTTTATAGTTTATAATAATACCCAGAAAGAGAACAAACATCTATGATCAATACACAAATGTTTGTTCTCGGTACTACCAACTGAACTATGAGGGCTATCAAACTCTATAAAACTCTACTCTACTCTACTATAAAAAAAAACTTTTTACAAAAGCTTACTATAAAATATCTGATTATATAGATGACAAAAGGGCTTGGGACTGAACTATGCCCCAATCTCATTACAAACACTAAACAGTTAAGTAGGTACCATAATAAAATTGTAAAAATAATCATACCTACAAAAAAACGCTAGGCACCAAGCCGTAAGTTTCTTGCCTGTTCTTCTAGGCTTTGGTCGCGAGGAACTGGCGATAGATTCACCTAGTATATGAGACGTTTCAAAGCGATCCTTGTGATTGCACTGAATAAAGACCGTTTTGATTCTATCAAACCAACCTCAATCAAAAACTGGAATTATGGTGCTTCAGTACGTTAATAGTCCATGATCTAAGCAAAGTTTGTTTAAAAAAACAATAATTAAATTTCACCGTATATCTTTATGAACTTGTGGAAATCCGAAATAGATATCAAGAGTTAAAATATTCAGAAACGTGTAAACGTAAACTGTCTGTAAATAAAACTTGAAAGGAATAGATATGCTACTTCAAAATGTTGTTTAGCTTCGTAATTCATTTTCTCATTTAGTACCTTATTCATACCTAGTTGGTTTGTGATATGAATAATATATTTTGTTATTGTAATTTCACAAGTAAAATTAGGATCAAGTTGTGAGATTTCCTTTTCTCAAATCACGTAGCTGTCTGAATTATGAAACTCTCAGCAATATTGAAGTTTTCGGATTGATTTGGGTATACTTGTTAGAGTTGTGGCACGTGAAGCACGTTCGTACCCTAACTAATTTAAACTAAATCTCAAACCAAACTATCGGCGATTAGTTGGATCAGTGACAACTATGTAGATCGTGTATATCACACCTATTCTAATTTATTTTATTTTATTTATTTATTTAATTAGAACGGTACACAGACCAATTACACTAACTAATTAATTACAAGAATACAACTAAAAATTAAAATATAAAACAAATTATTTCAGTCCAGTTAGTTCAAATTAAAATTAAAATACAATAGTTCAGTCAAGCTTACAAATAGTGTCAGATGAAGTTATTAAAATATAATCAAAAAATAAATAAATAAACCTAAATTAAAAATTAAATAATATTCTATATAATATGAAATTATTAAATTTGTCAACATGTCAATTAAATTTAATTATTCTATTTCACAAAACCTTAAACAATCTAACATAATTTTTTTCCAGTCATCAGCAAATATATCGCAGTGCGGGTTGCTTTTCAGTAGCTTATTGAGAGCGGTGAGGGTTCTGGGTATTGGGGAGTTCGCGCGCGCAACCGTACGACTAGAGGGCTCAGCAAATAGCTTGTGTCTTCTCGCCCGAAAGTAGTTGTTGGGAACAAAGAGTAGAAGTGACTCACTAAGCAGATCAGGCGCATCAACTATTCCGCGGAAAACTTTACACACAATTGCAATCTGATCCACTGCTCTTCGGACCTGGAGAGAGTTATAGCCAAGGCACCCCAGGAGAAACTGCGTAGGGTACATGAAGGGATAGTACCCATACTTGTGCTTGTATAGGAACCTTAAAAAAGCTTTCTGAATTTTTTCTAGAAGTAGGGCATATGTACCTTCATGTGGGCTCCAAACACAAGAACTCGATTCAAGCTTGCTACGAATCAGAGTGTTGAACAAGAGTCGGAGAACGTGCTCACTCTGGAAATCCCGAGCATTTCTCAAAACGAAACCAAGTCTTTGGAAGGATTCTTTTGCAACAACAGAAATGTGATCATGGAACGTAAGGCCTCGATCGAACATGACTCCCAAATCCCTTATCACAGCTGACCTAGAAATAATGTCATCATGTAACTTGTAACCAAAGGATATAGGGTGCCACATCCGACCGAAAGTCATTACGGAGCATTTGGCATAATTAAATTCTAGTCGGTTATCAATGCTCCATTGATACACTGCATCAATGTCTCGCTGTAGTGATAAACAATCCTCCAAAGACTGGATAGCAGAGTATATCTTCAGATCGTCTGCATAGAGAAGACTCCTTGCAAACTCTACATGAGCTGGCAAGTCATTCACCATCAACAAAAAAAGCAAGGGTCCCAGAACTGAACCCTGACTCACTCCGGAACGCGTGTGATAGAGTCTAGACTCGTAAATACCAAGCCTGACATATCCTACTAATACTAATACTAATATCCTATATGAGAAAGTTTAGATGTTAGTGACTCAAACTGTTAATCACGCCGAAACGTTTAGACCGATTTGAATGAAACTTGAAATAACAATATGTAGTTCGTGACCTGAAATCCTAGAATAGTATTAGTAGGATAGTTATAGTTACAGACTACGTTTTATCCAGTTACCACGTGATCGAAGCCCTGCGTGAAAACTAGTGCTGGATAATATACGTGTGAAATCTTTTGACATAATTTCATATCCAATATCACGTCATAATCATAGCTCAGCCTTCATAGCTCAGTTGGTAGTAGCTCTGCCTTCAGCGCAGTAGGCCGTGGGTTCGATCCCCACCGAGAACAAACATTTGTGTGATGAACATTCATGTTTGTTCTCTATGTGGGCGTTCTTAGGTATTTACAAAAAAAAAAGTATATACATATGTATTATACCAGCTATCTGGTTCCCATATTACAAGCTTTGGCTTAGTTTGGGGCTAGATAGTGCTGTGTGGAAAGTCCACCAATATTTATTTATTTATATTTAATCAACTAATGAACCAATCAGCCGCGTGTCAATCTTCATATATTACTCACCATAACGATGATCGACAGGTGAATACGCAGCCATTGGAGTCGACGTGGAGAAGTATGACTCTGTAGAGGCTGGTCAATACTTAGCTGGACCTCTTCGGAAGGAACCAGCGGTTAGAACGCTAAGGGCATTCCGTTCTTATTTAGCAGTGGCTCCGTCGCCGTCTCCATCGTACCCGGCATTTGCTCAAGAAGTCAACCGGAGATTGCAGATGCCGCCTTTTAACTTCACCAATCCATTACTTGCTTTAGGAGGCGGAAAAGTGGTAAGTTGTTCAATTTCTTACAAACTAACTTAGGTATTTATCGTCTATTTTTATTTCCCAGATCGTTAAGTACCAACCTAGTATAAAGTACCATAAGTTACCTAAAGATAGCACGATAGTAAGTAACTAAGGTGTGATCGTGACTGAAAGTCGCCAGTCCACTTTCTGAATACCAGGCAAATTTGTTTGTTTACATAAATCCTTAAATTTTTTAAGATACTTATACGCCGAACGGATTTTCGAATATATCGGACAATTACCCAATGAAGATGAAATTTAACAGGCCTGCATTGAAGATAACAATTCTGAATGGCCTTGAATTGCAGCCTACTTTCAAAAACTGGGTTAAAACCATTCAAAGATATTGAGATGAAAATTTAAGAATTTGTTGTGCATTTAGGTAAAGTTTACTCAAAACTCGCAACTGCTAGCACCTTCAGTTTAAAATTGGACGGACTAACTACGTACAGTAAAGGTGATAAAACATGGTGAAGGAAAACATCTAAAATTAGATCCGTACGGCGAATTAATTGCAACTCTAAATTAAACCCACCGCTGACACACGCGTAGATCTAACTAAAGATATATAGAAACTGCGAAATTATGCATTCGCCCACACAACTCACTGTAATGTGTAATTAAGTCGCATCCTGAAATACCTACTTGAAACGAATTCATTTAGTGAGGAACGAATGCCACATAGAATCAGCATTGAAACTCGCGCATTAAAACAATCGTCGAACACATACAGAATATGTTTTTATGTATGTATGGATTGTTATGGGGTTAATTGTTGCTGTTACGTAAACTGTGTTGACATCGCGGTGAGCTACTTTTGATAGGCACCTGCTTATAGTATCGATTATAAGCAGGTAGATAAGGCAGGCAAACCCTCTTGTCGATATTCTAGATGCGACATAATAACTTTTCTTCAAAAAATACCGACTGCAATGGTTTTCTCATGAATTTCATTGTCAGAACTGGACCAAATTGAAATGGGACCACACGGGAAGCTCCACCTTTCAAATAAAATCGTCAATCGGTTCACCCAGTTGAAATATATGAGGTAAAAAAACAGTCGAATTTAGAACCTCCTCATATTTTGTTGAAGTCGGTTAATAATAGCTCTCAGCCGCAATATACCATGTTTAAACGACCTGTTAGCTATTTGATCAATACGAATAATATACGTATTTATTAATAATTGATGATTCAGTGGTTAATATTGTGTTTCAGGAAAGTGAATACCAAAATGTGGATATTTGTCAAATGTTATATTAGGACGTACCTCTAACTAGACATCCTCAAAGACCCTCCATACATAAGTATGTTACTTGGTACTCAGAGATCTAAGGGGATAGCCACCGTGCCTGGAGATTAAAGTCCTCAGCCTGTTTTGTTTTTTAAAGTTCTTTATTAACGATAATAATTCCAAAAACACATAAAACTAAACACTGTTTAGCTAAGTTTAATACTCTTAACTACAACTTAGCAGGCTAACGGCCGGTTTCTGAAAGCCCAATCAAAACGAATCGCATGTCAAGTCACTTGCTATCTCTATCTAATTTGATGTAATAGCTGAAATGGCGACTGACTTGACATCCGATTAGTTTTGATCGAGCTTTCAGAAACCGGCTGTAAGGCGCCTCTAAAAATGTTTAGACAAAATAATTATTGCACACTGTAAAAATCCTAACTTAGCTTAATTTTTTTTTATCAATCTAATTTTTTTTTTATTCATGTATTTAGCTCTTTGTATTAAAGCTCATTTTTATAGTTTTAAAAGCCCTCAGGCTGGTTCTGTTTATTTTCTGGAAAAAAAAGACTGAGCAATTGAGCATGTTGTAAAACACTTTGCCCTGCAAAACAATTACTCTTACTCACTGTAATAATTAAGTTGCACCGTGAAGATCCTGGACTGAAAGTAATTCATTTATCCGTTGCAATGAACGAGTCTTGTAAAACCACGGGAAGCAGGGGCGCGGTAATCCGATGACGATAATCCAATAAGAGGGATAAGAAATAATATACGAGATACAAATAGGATTTATTCCATAGTACTACGTGGTACTGTGATGGATACCTTATCGTGCAGTCTCTCTCTCTCTTGTCGTGTCACTAATTTCTTTCGAAATAGTGTGGTGGAAGGATTTTAAGTGCGCCTCAAAAGGCTCCTTTCAAGCAATTGACACATGTTATAGAACTTTTTAGATTCTGCGACATGCCGGTTTCCTCACGATGCTTTCCTTCACCGTTTGAGAGTACTGGCATTGTGCACATACATTTTTGAACAGAAAAACTCATTGATGCACGACCGGTTTCGAACCCACGACCTTAGGAGGCGGGGCCGCTACCACTAGACCACCAGTGCTCTATCTATATCGTGCAGTGAAATAGTAGAAGATCGCGTGTGTTTAGTGGTAGATCGGGTGTCGACCCGAAAAAGGGAAACATTCCTTTTAGCATTACGGATTACTCTTAAAAAGCTAATCCGTAAATGCTTCAAGGAAACCGGATATCTGTACCCCAAGTATGAGATTTGCTTACGATATTTCGTTTTTCGTTTTACGTTTTTGTTCCGTGTTTATTGCGGGTTTTGTATGAAGACGCGATAGAGATACCGATACGGAACCCGCAATGAACACGGAACAAAAACGAATCGTTTTCGCTGCGTGCTCATTGCGGGTTTTGTAAAGTTCCGTATCGGTATCAATATCGCGTCTTCATACAAAACTCGCAATGAACACGGAACAAAAACGTAAAACGAAAAACGAAATATCGTAAGCAAATCTCATACTTGGGGTACTGATCTTTCGGCACAATTCAAGACTTAATGTATGTTTATATTCATGATTGCGGTTAGATCATAAGTACTGGCTTCTTCTGTATCAGTCTGTGTTCAGTTCAGTTATGTAAAATAACGTAGTAAAAAAATGTAGAAATGTGCGAGAGAAAGGAACATGAGCGGTTGTCAGCGTTTTAATGAACAAGCAACGACTCATTTTACTGCTACTGCTTGTTTTTAGATATTTGACCTGCTGGCTTGGCGCTACAGCGTATACAAATTTACTAACACAATCCATTCTGTCTGCGATGCGCAGGTACGACATTATTATGTCAGAGCCGGCACGATTTATTTACAGAGCGCAGCATTCGTAGTACGTACCTAACGTGCATTTGTGACGTCACAAAAAATAATGATGCATTGCTCTTGGCTGTAATAAAAATGGGGAAACCCCGACTTAATAGTATGCTTTAAATCTTTCTGTCTTCTAATATAGATGTTTTAATAATAACTATCTCTTGGATTCAAGTTGAAGCTTAGAATACAAGCTGACCGTTAGTACTGGTTTTTTTGTTATAGAATAAAGGTTAAACAGTTATTACATAATGACATTTATGCAGCAGTATTGCAGGAGTCTGTATACAACATGTAACATAATACCCCTATAACACAGGAAGCAGGGTATTATTCTACATGCCATGGCGAACAACTGTTGTTATAAGACTTTTGAAATTTAGATTTTTTTCATTCATGAAATGCCTCTTAACCTTTCCAAAAAAATGAAACTAACACAACATGACGCAGCCCTATTTACAGTTGTTTTTTGACCTTTAATTGTGAACTGTAGATACTCGTAAAATAGGTAACAGAACTGCAGCCACCAATTAGGAAACGCAAATAGCGTATGTACCAAGGTCCCGTACACATTATCAGGGTTGTTACAAATTTCTGAGACAGTATTAATTTTTCTTTTGTATGGGAATTTCGGAAGCGAAGTATTCAAATTCTGCACCTCATCAGACGAGCTTGTTGCCAACTAAGTTGATAAAAAAGACAATATTAATACATTTGTCAAAAAAATATGTCCCACTTGAAATTTTGGTAACGTCTGAACCATGTATCCCACGGTCCACTAACGTGAATTCCATAGGTTTCCAAAAAACCCGACGTTCCTAGTTCCAAATAAATTAAACATTTTTATGTGATGCTTTTATGACCTAGCGTATTTCAAGACAGACTTTTAAAATATTAGAGCTTTACTTACATCCTAGTCACGTAAAAGCCTGACTTTAAAAGATACCGCGCGTCGTCGTGTAAGACGTACTTTTACGCTATTCTCGGGTCGCTGGTAACGAAATCTGTGTGACACATTTTATGACAAGGCTCATGTAACCCGCGGAGACCATACAAATTAAATAAGACTGTTATAAAACTGCTGTTTACTATACTGACTTTTATAATTACTGTTTTTTTGTTGTGGCTGTTTTCTAGTAAAATGAGAATAGCTACGAACAAAACATTTAAATGCTATATTTAAATACATAGTCGTTCTCCAGCCTAGAGTAAAATAAAATCCTCTGTAAAATAACGTTGTCATTTCCAGCTGCCGTAGGTACATAGAAACTAAACGAATACCTACTGTATATGAAGGTCTTGTTGCAAAATAGGTAGTGATCAAATGTAATGACTGGACATGCCTCTGACTACACCCGTTCAACATCCCAAGGGTCTCTTATTCCTCCTTATAGAGCTCTGACAGGACGTCTGCGGTGCCTGGAAATTGCAGGTAACTATTTTTTTCTAAAGAATTGTGCACTATTATCATGTTTAGATTCCGGTGGAAGCGGCATGGCTCCACGACTCTGTGTGGGTGTACGCGAGAGCACTGGCCACGGCTCTCACCATTGGAGAGGATCCACGTGACGGAAGAGCCATCGTCGAGCACATAAAGAATACCACCTACAGAAGCGTCATGGGGTTAGTAGTACAGCCTTTATAGCAGAAAACTGTGATCTTATGATGTTAAAGTCAAAGTCAAAGGTATTTATTCAATAAAATTACAAGAATCAGTTTGAAACGTCTTAAAGCTAGGTGACTCTAGGTGCCAGTTCAACGCGACCAAAGCCCAGATGATGTAGAGTACCTGAGTATTAGAAACTAAATTTTAAATTTAAAAGAATGTGGAATGTAGATGAATGGTGCACTGAATCCCTTCACTATTATAGGTGGTTTGGTGAAAAAGGCCAAGGTACCAAGGTACCATAGGTACCAAAAAAGAGATCATTGACTCAATAAAAAGGCTAGAAGGAATAAAGTTCCTGTTGTATTTAAGTAGCATTGTTGTACTTAATGGTTTAAATCAAAATCCACACCCATTACACACGTGATTTGACAGCCTTCACAGCTCAGTTGGTAGTAGCTCTGTCTTCTGTGCCGTAGGCCGTGGGTTCAATCTCCACCGAGAACAAACATTTGTGAGATGAACATAGATATTTGTTCTCTGTCTGGGTGTTATATAGTATTATAGGTATGTATTCACAAAAAAAGTATACAAGGTGTTCCATAAGTTGTGTATAAAAACTTCAGGGGGCTAAAGTACCCATCAATATGAACAACTTTTTCTAAGGAACCAACACTGTGAACGCGAAAAAAAAAACAGCTGTTTCATACATTTTAGCCTGGTAGGTATTGAACTTTTGTATGAAACAGCTGTTTTTTTTTTCGCGTTCACAGTGTTGGTTCCTTAGAAAAAGTTGTTCATATTGATGGGTACTTTAGCCCCCTGAAGTTTTTATACACAACTTATGGAACACCTTGTATAAATGGTATATTAGCTATGTATCTGGTTCCCATATCACAAGCTTTGGCTTAGTTTGGGGCGAGATAGTGCTAAAATAATGACATACACTTGAAATAATAAACATTAACCATGTTCATTTCTTTTTCCTATACACGGTACACTAGCGTGTTTGAACCAGCAGCCTTAGGATCAGAAGACAGACTTGCTACCACCGAACTTCCAGTGCTCTTTTCTTGATAACTGACACCTTATTCAAATCAACACTGTTTACGAAGGCGTCACAAGATAAGACTTAATTATAAGCATACATCAAAACTTTGCCGACTTGTCTAATTTCGCGTATGATTTTCGCGCTTGGAGTGCCAGAATTTCGAAGTTAAACTTTGATATTTGATTTGAATAGAGCTTATGAATGACGAGGCTGCGTAATGAAATTCGGGTGTTAATTTTAAGTACTTTTTATTTCAATGACCTATGTTTGTTCTTTTTACTGGATGTAAAGAGCCGAAGACCGGGCTCAGTGGCGCGTCTTGCGAGAGGCCTACGTCCAGCCGTGGACTAAGATAGATTGATGATGATGTTTGTTCTTTTGTTTTCTGGAGTCGGGATTTATTGATCTCCAATTTAACGTTAGAATTCCAATTCAATCCAATCCAATCTCCAATTTCCTTTGAATTAAATTAAAGGAATTTTCATATTGAATCATAGGTACTACCATGTAGTTCCTCAAATAAGTAATTTTTCAGGTATTGGGTGCATATGGACGACAATGGTGACGCAGAAGGAAACTATACTCTTCTCTCCGTGGACCCGACTAAACCGCCCGGTTTATACCCACTTGCAGTTTTACACAAACTAGCGCCGGTAAGTCATTTTATCTATAGTGCTTACTTGCTAATCTTTTTATTCTCAGATCATTTCCCCTTCTATGACATCATTTCTAGAGCTCTCAAATGCATACCTATACCATACACGCATGGGATTAACAGTACATTACATTATAACTATTCGGAATATAATAGTATAAAATGATATGATATGCAAATATCTAGTACCAAATTTTAGGTAAATTTATCATCATTATTTATCATATATGGTCTTATATCTCCATGCTTTTATCTTCCATTCTCTTCCATTATTCGTCATCTCAGTAGGTACTCACTCTTTTCTTAGACGAGACGTGGAAATATCTTCTGAATTATGAAGACTTCTTTGTCAGTTTTTTGGTTTCTCATCAGTTTGCAACCCATAAGTCTCGTACCGTATGGACACAATTCTAGTCGGGTTTGCGCTGTAATGAACAAAAGTCTTCCTCTACGCAGTAGATCCATCCACCGTTTTCCAATCCAAGGCCTCTCTTGCAAAATTTATATTTTAAACTTAATTTTTACGCTTCGTTTTATTTTAAAATTTCGTAATAAACTTGCTACTGTCGAAAATTCATTTTCTCCCAGAGTTTTGATGTACAAAAGATTAAGCTCTCAAATCAGTTCGGGAAACCGAAAAATTGCGTTTATTCTTCTCAAAATTAAAATTCTCCCGCTATTCTTTGTGTTAAGAGCCGACTGCCGCCTACCCATAAAACAAATTGGGTAAAACCAACCACGTAGATAATTGGTTTTTGCTACGTTTAATAAAAGTCAGCCAGGATATAAAAAATGGTTACATCGCGACTTGATTAACTAAAGGCTATTCGAGTTACGTCTTTTATGGTTTTTGGATAGTGTAAACAATGTATTTTTGTGACACATTGATATTAGCATCGTGATTTTGGTATGTTGTTCTGCTAATTTATCTCCATGCAAAGAGTTCTATAATAAGGTTTGCATTTGTAAATGAGAAGCCACTGAGTAATACAGTTTATATTAAATCTCGCAGTTTCAGAACCCCTGTTGGATAGTTCAATCTGCTATCTAAATTAAATTCCTCACGTGTTGTAATTGGGCGAGAGGGAGCCTTTATCATAATTGAAAACCATACTAAATTAGCTCAGCTGATATTATCTATGCCTTGATGTTTTCATTAACTCCACGCGATATTAATAAATAATCATTGATGTTGGTGGATATTTTAACACATCACTATCTAGCAATAGACGTAATACTTACTAACTGTTAACCAAAGTTCAAAAGTTAGTCAACTGCGAGTAACTTATGTACCTAACTATTCTATATTATGAGTATACCTATCAGAAAAAAAAACATCACCTATAACAAAGCTAGTTTTATCCTACTTATATTATAAACGCGAAAGTTTGTAAGTATGGATGGATGGATGGATGTTTGTTATTCTTTCACGTAAAAACTACTGAATGTATTTTAATGAAACTTTACAATAATATAGCTATACATCAGAATAACACATAGGCTACAATTTATAAAGATATTGTGTGAATTGTCCAAAATATGACGATAAGTGTCAAGTAAGTAGGAAAAAATCTACCATCTGCGAGCTATTCTGGCGTGCGCTGCAAAACCACTAGAGTTACACATATGTTCTACGCCACGCTAATATAAGCTACCCGAAATACTAATCCTGCGCAGACGAAGTCGCGGGCACCAGCTAGTACTTAATATAAACACCGATAAGGTCTAAAATGAAAAAATGAAAAATGAAAAAATGTTTATTTGACACCCAGTTACAATAGTAAATACAGAAATGTTTACGGCTTTTTAAGGTAGACACAAGTTGAGGTTCGAGTGATCCCGCTAATACCTAAACTAAGATAAAAATATCTTGTATGATAAGCATTAGCATTTATCGTACACAAAATAAATCGTCTCTCTGCCGCAGACATCTCGTTTTTCAATCTTTGTAGTAATGGAGTGAATCACATTGCAAACGCACGTTTACAAATCTGGGCGTGCCGAGAATGCATGGCGATGTTTTAACAGTTAGCAGAGTGTTTACGTCACATTTGGCTAGTGAGATGCGCGCCGCTGCCAAGTGCTTGGTACTGCGAAACATAAGGTCCTGAAACTGGAACGAATAGTTATTTAAATTGCAATTTAATATTGTAATAGACCGTTGAACAACAATGAGGATGAATACAAGGAACTTTAATGTTACTTTTCCGGTCTTGTAATATACAATTGAAATACAAAATTCTATTATTGGTTCGTAACCCGGTTGTGATGACAGAAAAAAATCCTTTTACATAGATTGTTACGAATATTGGTAGATGAACTAAAGGATATATACAATAGTTAATTATCATCATCATCAGCAGCATGAAGAAGTCCACTGTTGGACATTGGCCTCCTCTTTACATTTCTAGGAATAATTACGAGTATGTTGAGCCTTGTCCACCCACCGACTTCCCACGATTTTTTACGTTACCAGTGTTTTCAGTATTTATTTTATGATTACATCTTGATAAGATTTTTATAGCTGATGGATCAAGCATATGGCCCACCTGATGTTAAGTGGTAACCATCACCTATAACAAACAATTGCCTCGTAAGTCACGCACGAGGAACGCGTCCATCAGCTTGAGGCATATCGATGTTAAGCCTCATGTGCCTGTAATTACATCGGCAACCACACTTGGCCGCAGAAAAAAGCGTAGTGGTAGTACTTCCCCGGACGAGCCCTCACAAAGAGCTCTACTACTCTTAAAAGTATTTTGTAAGATTAAATGCACATAAGAAGGAAGGCTCTATAGCCTTGTATTAAAATACTTTAAATTCATAAAAGGCTCCTTACTCGTAAATCGACAAAACATCATAAAATAAAGATACATGATCAAAAACATGCTACACAACACCTTGTGTAACAAATTAAATAGCTACTCTATAGAACCTTATGTGAATAATGGCTTTTAGCCTGGAGCGGTGCGCAAATTCTTTTAAGTGATAAATTGCAGTACACGCCACGCCAAAGTTCGTGCAACTAATGGCTTCAAGTTTACCTTGTAGATACACTACTTTCTATAAGTCATAGTAAACCTTGTCCACAGATAGGAAAGAGCAACATCAAAAAAAACATATGCGTACGAACATTACTACTTTGTCTCATAAAGCCTATTTCTGCCGCCAGGCATCGTTGCTTTGTTTCTTCGGTGGTAAGGAGGGGAGGTCGCCGGTTAAATTACATGCACATGAGGCTTAACATCTGTATGCCTCAGGTTGATGAACGCCGGGCCGCGCATCGTAGGGCACGTTCTTACCGAGCGTGACTTGCTCGGCAATGCTTTGTTATAGTTGATGGGTACCACTTAACATCAGGTGGGCCATCTGCTTGTTCCATCAGCAAGTTATATTAAAAAAAAAGACATCTGTACGCAGTGTATCATAGGGCACGTTCATATCGTGCGTGACTTGCTCGGCAATGCTTTGTTGTAGGGGTTAGTTACCACTTAACATCAGGTGGGCCATCTACTTATTCCATCAGCAAGTAGTATAATTTTTTTAACTTTAATATATTTTTACAAACTTGACACTCGCCTTTTACCGTATTCATAATCCTACTGGTAGAAACCAGTAGCATTGATCAGACACAGAAGATCTTGTAATCTTTAGAGAGCAAAAAAGCTTAGTATTAGACATTGAACCGGTTACACAAAGAATTTCACACCAATTTAAAACCAAATCAAACTTAAAAAAAAGCTTTCAATGCGTCGTTACGGTATTTTTAAATAACTGACTGAAATACTGACGGTCGTTTGTATTATTGTAAAAACAGATTGTAAGAAGAAGACTGTAATGCCCTGTTTCTACAATAATACAAACGACCGTCACTATTTCTAATGCAAGATCATGTTCTTTACCTGCAGCAAGTGAGGTTTCTGCGGGAGCTGAAGTGGCCCGGTGGACAGCCGCCTCTATCGGAGCCACCTTGCGGTTTCCGCGGCGAGAAATGTGTCAGTAAGTACCCAAACTTTACAGCTCATACTGATGTATCTTGTTTTGATGAATTGACGATCGGTTGTAAAGAAAGCGATGTCTATTTGTCTTTATCACAGATCCATACTTTTGTCCATGTTGCGTGTTGCGTATTTTTTTGCTTCTTTGTATTTTATATGTTCGAATAAGGAATCGTATTATTTATTATGAGACTTGTTTTTGGGAAGTGTATTTTTAATGAGCATACCTCGCCTGAAATGAAGATTATATAATTGTTTTTTATCTTAGTACTTTGTAAATAAGTAAGTACAATTAAAAATGCTCTTAAGACAATAATCTTAAGATATATAGCTGAATAACAAATCTTAAGATATTGACAATTAAAGTGGGGTAGGTACGAGGCAAGTGCTGTCAACCTAAATGAAATTGACTATCATCAATCACAATTATATCGGAGAGTAACATGTGCCCCTACAATCAGCAAGTGGGCCCGAATTACGGTCCTTCACTTGTTTACTGGCGATCAAGTACCGTACCATGTTGTAGCGAACTAAAAAACTAAACTAGCTAGGCAGTTAAGTGCAGGGTTTGTACAACTAAGTAGGGTGAGTCGTAAAAGCTTGCTCGTAACGAGTCTGACAAGCGATGTGGACTGCCATTGGGCGCACGCGACCCGCGGCGCGCATTAACTGCCCACACAGAACAATACTTAGCCATACTCCCAACACGAGAAAGGCTTTAGACTACTACCTAAGTGCCTTGAGGTTCAGACGGTATAGAATATTGCATAGTTTTGTTATGCTACTCGTATATTAAAACACGAAAAAGTACTTGGAAAATATTAGTACAATACTAAAGGATGGTGAAACATTTTTTTCTGTCCTAATGGATATGAGGCCTAAATAAAACTTCTTTTTAAAAACAACCAACAGCTAACAATGTAGGATGCTTGTTTGCTTTGGACTAAATTAGTATAAACAAGCCACAAACTGGTTTTCCATAAGGCTTCCAATTTTCATGAATTCATAATTTCCGGTTCCAAAAATATTTAAGAAAATTCTTAATTAACTTCATAAGTTAATAGATAAGGAAACCCAAACTTTTATTACTTTCAAAGAAATAAGAATCAGATGCCGAAACGTGGGCAGGTTATTTGTTCTTAAGTCCCGTCCCAATTATCCTCATGTTGATAATTAGGTACCCTACCTTTATTGGTTCCACTAATTTAATGAACAAATCTCATAATAAAACAAGTGTTGGAAGGTCAGTTTTGATCCTAAATAAACCATTTGTAATAAAGCTGCAAATAAAATCCTATCAATAGATCCCGAAATCAAAATCAAATGCTGTTTGTTGCTGGGATTATTTTTCAATTTGAATTTCATTTTACAGTCTCCTCCATTGACGCGTATTCCCTCCGGATTTGTAAGACTGGATTCTGGCATCCGACAAATTGAATGCAAACATTTAATAAGCATTCATACTCCCGTCAAAGGCAAAGGCAGACCTTGTTAAAATGTAAAGTCGTGTAAATGGTGGAAAGACTGCAAAACGATTTTCTCTTTAGTTTTCTTATTTTTGTGCATGACATGGTTTTCACTTAATTTATTTCATGCTTTTCTAATTTTGAAACACTACGAGACATTCGTGAGTCAAGCATACATTCTTTGACAGTAGGTAGGTCATTGACATCTGACACATAACATCTCAATAGAGAGGTGTCAGAAACTTCATTTGTCTCAATTTTGACGTGAGCGTTATTGCAGAATATGGGCATCACGGCAACTTTTTGTAGTATAGTAGCGATATTGCTACAATATTTTTATTTTTATAAAACTAGCTTTTGGAGCAAGCAGATGGCTCACCTGATGTTAAGTGGTAACTGTGGTGTAAATACTTCTTTGTAGAAATATGTCTGACTACGATAGGAATGTCAACTGTCTGTCATTCATTCTTAGCACAACTTTATTTTGGATAAAACCACATTACTTGGTTTTCTATCGTTTTATTATAACAATTTATCCAAAATATAAAAACGTGTGAATCATGAATCTAATAACGCGACTACTAAGGCCAGAAAAATTTGATATTGATCCGGGAACTCCAACGGCCGATCTCAAGTACCGACACTGGAAGGAAACGTTCCAGAATTTTCTTATTTCCGTAGAAACAGAGTCGTCAAAAGTTACTGATGACACAAAGCTTAAATTACTACTGAACAACGTATCACCGATCATATACTCAATCATTCGAGAAAAAAAAACATACTCTAAAGCTATAAATGCATTGGATAAAGTTTATATTAAATACAAAAATGAAATACATGCCAGATTCATGCTCACCTCGACGAAGCAAAAGCCAGATCAGACGATAGCAGAGTATTTACTCGCACTACAACAACTTTCTTTTGAGTGCAACTTCAAAGCCGTTTCTGCCGAAATATACAGAAACGAATATGTACGCGATGCTTTTATTACAGGCATATATTCACAAAGAATTCGACAGAGACTGCTAGAAAACCTGGAAATAACTCTGGAAGAGGCAAGTAATCAGGCAATGTCACTCGAAATGGCTGAAAACAATTCAAGAGACTTAAGCGATGATAATCATACAAGGTTACTTAGTCAAATAGAAAACAATGACGATGGAAACGTAAGTAATCAAAACCTGGCTGCAACACCGGCACGTAGACGTTGTTTCTTCTGCGGTGGGAACATCCACCAGAGAATAAAGTGCCCAGCATTCCACTCAACTTGCACAACCTGCGAGAAGAAAGGTCACTTCGCTAAGGTTTGTAGAAGTCAAAATGCAGACAAAACTACAGCTGCAGCGGAAATGGAGGTATATACAGGAGTAATATCAGCTGCTTCGCCAGAAAGTCTTCGTAAAACAATAGTTTCCATCAATGTAAATGATTACAGAGCCGAGGCCTTAATCGATAGCGGAAGTTCGACTAGCTTCATCGATCAAAAATTCGCTCACATGCTAAATTTAAAACGCCATCCTTGGAAGGAAACGATAACACTAGCTTCAAAGAAACAGACCACAGCCGTTGATGGATTCTGTTATGCAAATATAACGTTGAATGAGCACAAATACACTCGAAGGCCCTTGTACATTCTTCAAGATCTATGTGCTGATGTTGTTATTGGCCATGATATCTTAAACTTGCACTCAACACTAGAGATCAAATTTGGAGGCCTAGATAAACCACTCAAGATCAGCAACGTTAAGGAAGCTACAGTGCCCCCAATTCCACTTTTCACCAATTTGTCTACTAATGTTAAACCAATCGCTATGAAACCGCGAAAGTATATCAAGAAGATGACATCAACTTGTCGTATTTCCGCAGTAATAAAACCGAGATTTGCAAAGATGCAAGGAAATCTTATAAAAGCGACTAAACCATTCGAAAGACTTAATATTGATTTTAAAAGACCTCTACCTACTAATACGCAGAATCGCTACATCTTGACAATCATAGATGAATATTCCAGATTTCCATTCGCTTACCCATGTAAGGACCTATCTGCTGGAACAGTTATCAAATGTTTAAAAGAATTATTCTCAACTTACGGAGCTCCGCAGTACATATATTCGGATCGTGGAACCGCCTTCATGTCAAAAGAATTACGTACCTTTCTAGCATCAAATGGAGTAGCTTGCGGCCGAACCACACCTACTAATCCACAAGGAAACGGTCAGGTAGAACGTCTTAATGGCACCCTATGGAAAACTATTCAATTGTGCCTGAGGACTAGAGAGCTAGACACAATAAACTGGGAGCATGTGCTTTTAAACGCACTTCATTCAATTCGTTCCTTACCATGTACGTCTAATGCTACACCACAGGAAAGATTTATTAATTATCCACGTCGAACAGAAAATGTAGAATCTCTGCAACTGTACTAATGCGAAACACGACGCACAAAATATGATTCGTAGTGTGAAGAAGTTAAACTTTTAAAAGAAATTCTTCACTATTTCAAACAGACAGGAAGACGGGCTGTCTTCCACAACCTAACATAGACAGTGAATCAGACCCAGAGCCTGAAGAACAGTTCGAGGATGCTATGGAAGATATCCCAGAAAGTATTCCGGGAACACCTACCTATTCGAAGCTCGACCAGAGAACGACGAATCCCTGTTCGTTCGCAAGACGAACTTTAGTTGATGTTTTAGAGCAGGGGTGAATGTGGTGTAAATACTTCTTTGTAGAAATATGTCTGACTACGATAGGAATGTCAACTGTCTGTCATTCATTCTTAGCACAACTTTATTTTGGATAAAACCACATTACTTGGTTTTCTATCGTTTTATTATAACAGTAACCATCACCATCACATAGCATTGCCTCGTAAGTCACGCACGATATAGGAACGTGCCCTACGATGCACTGCCCTGCGTCCATCAACTTGAGGTATACAGATGTTAAGCCTCATGTGCCTGTAATTACGCAACCACACTTCTCAAACCGAAACACAGCAACGCGCCGCTTGGCGGCAGAAAAAGGCGTGGTGGTAGTACTTCCCCGGACAAGCCCTTCACAAAGAGCTCTACTACTCTTATTTTGCCACTATGACAAATTCGAAAGGCGCGGATGTAGCGTACCTATAGAATATTACAAAAAATCGATACTGATTTCCTTCTATTGAGCATTAATTATTAATGCGACTACGAAATATGACAAAAAATTTGCGATACAGTCCGTATGAATTGTTAGGTTTGTTTACGTTTATGAATCGCGTTACTGCATCGTCGCCACAAGTTGCCGTGAGAAAGCGCCCTCAGTTTTATCATCTCTACGAAGTAGGTACAAACCGGTTGCAAAAAATCTGCATCTTAATTAAAGCCCTTCATGGAGTAATGAAATGTCTTCCATGTTGCATACTAATTATTAGACTAGTAATTTTATGGAAACACATTTCGGAACTCATTTCAATGCAGATGTTTCAACAGAAAATGTTCGGTTTCAACAGTAATGCGAACTAAAAAGTCTGAAAATCCCTATCGTGGTTGGTAATTCTTAAAAGTAGAGACTCGTAGTTAGGTACATATACCCATAACGTACTGGCTTTAGAGTTCGGGATCAAAAAGTTCCGAGCTTAATCCTGACATGGACCTAATGAAGCACCTTTCACTAAGCTAACTGAAACTTTTAACTTCGCTTTGATTTAATCACGACTCGGTGTAACTAGTAATAGAAACTTGGAATAAACGAACCACATAAGTTTACGTACGCAAACGTAAATGAAACTTAGTTCTAGACGTGTCTAGAATAGATAGTGAGATAAGAATGGGCCCATTAAGTTTATGTTAGAATTCACGCATCGTTTATTAAAGAGATTTGAACGTAACAAGCGATTGATGCTATAATAACAGAGAGTGTTTTTTTCCGCATTTACGACGGTGTACTGCTACGGCGTCTATTCAAAAAACACACTTTTGGTTAATAATTTTTCTTTGGGTAAAATTTTATTACTGGCTTCTTTTCGTCTAAATCACGTTCCATCACAATCAATACTAGATCAAAATCGGCCATGTGTGATTCTGATCAACCCAACACTTTTCATCGTAAGAATAATATATTAAAAAATATTCTATTTTATTCTAAGATGAATAATAAATTGATTAATCAGTAAAGTAGCAAGATCCTTTATTAAAAGAAACTAACTATATTCAATGTCTAGTTCCACTTCATTTATAGATCTCTATCCTTTTATAAATCTTATTATACAATCAATGAATTCATGACAGACAACCTACTGACTACGGCAATTATTTATTATTATTTTTACTTTCTGATTTTCATGTTTATTATTAATTTACTTTGGCATTTCATATCCATTTTGACAACAATTATTATTATATCACTTTAATCATTACATACTTTTTTTTTTTTTACAATTTATCGGTAAAACGTTTGACCGCAATCTCACCTGATGTTAAGTGATGATGCGGTCGACGATATTATTTACCTAGAAAATACCTATTCACTCTTCTCTTGAAAACATCAAAATTATAGGCATTCGGAAAAACGGACGCCGGTAAGGAATTCCATTCTTTGGCCGTACGCATGATGAACGTTGAAGCAAAGCGCTTGGTGCGGGAATTTGTCATTTATTATTTCTATGTTTTACTATATAATTATTTCAATTTTATATAATTTCTATTTTTCATTTGATTAAATTTTTTACTTATAAATTTTAATTTTGCATGCCCATAACGGTAGAATTACGTTGACTCAACAAATATATTTAAGATCAATAATACATGTAATTCGGCAAATAAATATACTTTGACTTTGACTTCCTGCCACTCCGCAGCAGTCCACTACAGTACAGGAAAGACATCTTCAAGACGTGATTACGATCATCAGTTATGAAGTGCCGACCACAGAGAGAGATAGAAAGGATTACTTTTTTGTTCAGGTCATATTGGAGCGTGGGCTTTGGGCGCTTCTGGCGGCACCCTCGTATTACTAGTGCTCGCAGCCTTAGCACTGTACCGAGGGTGGCGCTACGAGCAGGAACTAGACTCTCTGCTGTGGAAGATCGACTTTCGTGACCTGCATCTGCCTGACGAGGAGCAGCAAGCCAACAAACTGAGTAGGTAAACGATTTATGTTGTTGTTTGCATGATCGCATGGTAATCATCGCTTACTCTATCCAACTTCGCGCGATCTTCGCAATGTCTTCCGATTCATTTCTTCAGCATTAGATATTATTCATTCCCCAGCGGTGGTTGGTCTACGAAAATTATTGACCTTTTCTCACTTCAACTTGCTAATTCTGAGAACAATGTCGGTGGATTTTTCTTATAGAAAAATTTATGTGCGCAATGCCAGTGCTCTTAGGGAAAACATCGTGAGGAAACCAGTTAGTATTCTAACAGCGGCGATGGGCTTGCAACCTGTCACGTATAGTCCAACTGCTGCAAAATGTGGGTATGTGCCAAATGTAATGTTTGGACGTACCCAACCTCTGACTACCACCCTTCGACATATTCAAAATAATCTCGAGTTAATACTTGGTACTAAGAGATCTGAGGGGATATCTACCGTGCCTGGGGATTAATGTCGTGAAGCTGTTTCAGTGTTTCTGTCGATAACGTTGGTTCTTCAACGCATTGCAATGGAAGTGTTTATTTAAAAATATTTAATTAAAACTTGATAGAAGATATTGCTGTCCCTATTAAATACTCGTAATTCATTTATTAAAAATAAACATTCGCTTACCCAAAAAATAAGTAGTATATCACTACATAGTATAAAACAAAGTCGCTTTCTCTATCCCTATATCCCTATGGATGCTTAAATTTTTAAAACTAAGCAACGGATTTTGATGCGGTTTTTTTTATAGAAAGAGTGATTCAAGAGGAAGGTTTATATGCATAACACAAGCATAATCACTTAGGGATAACCCACAATAACCGTGCGAAGCCGGGGCGGGTCGCTAGTTTGTAATCAAATAAAACCATAATTAAACTCTTGCACATATACTAGTAAGAAGTATGTTACTTCTATAAATAATCCTTACTAGGTGAATCCGGGCGCCAGGCAAAAAGCGTGCGCAACAGTGTAATAATGCATGCAAATTGGTCAGAGCTAATTTTTTCCAGCAAGATAGCAGCGCGGGGGTTATCGCGAATCCTACCAACGCCGTCACTGAGAAGAACGGAAGCACCGGCGGCGTACGCTCCAGCCAGGTGTCTCTCAGCTCCAACCCTGACCTGGACTTCAGATACTCTGCCATCTTCACAGAAGTCGCCTTCTATAGAGGAAGGCTGCTTGCTGTAAAACGCGTCCGACGACACCATATAGATATTAATAGGGAAATCAAGAAGGAGCTCAAAATTGTGAGTAACATCTTTTTAATAAAAAAAAAATAGTATTTACTATTTACACCGATTACTTGTATGGCTGGTCCGATGGATTTTCACTGATAGCTGGTGGATAGTGGAGGTTTATTCATCTCAAGAAAGAATCCAATATCCTATCATTTGTAAGAGTTTAAAAAATGTGCGAAAAGTTTTGTCAACTAGGAGATCGTCATACGATTCTTGAAAAAAATATAAGTACTCCTAATAAGATTAATCGTTTGATGCGTGTTGATTAATACACTGTAAAAAAAACGTCATAAAAACGTCGAAAATCGTCTGTAAAAACAAAATCTAGCAAAACGACGGGCATTAAAGATAATACAAATAGACATGCTTATTTTTCTTTTGTCATTACTCAATTTCTTCATTCCATGTTCCCGGGTAGAAAAACACCCAGAAATATTATAAACGAATTTACTTTGATACCAGTTATTTGCTTCCAAAATTGCTTTATTCTCGTCGCGAGCAAATCCACGACACAATCTGTACTTCCATTCCATATCCGTGTTTGCTGATGTCGTTATAATGAAACGTATTTTCTCGTAAGCCTCGGAAGGAAATTCAAGCTTCACCGCAGAACACACAAAATATTACTTAGATACTCGCTTCGACTCGTGGCTTCTATCTATCAGATCAAATCGGTATTTATTCACAACACAAGGTTCACTTTTAAACTATACAAGGTGTTCCAATACTTGTACTTAAAACTTCAGGGGGCTAAAGTACCCATCAATATGAATACATTTTAACCAGGTAGGTATTGAACTTTTGTATGAAACAGCAGTTTTTTTTTTTCGCGTTCACAGTGTTGGTTCGTTAGAAAAAAATATTCATATTGATGGGTACTTTAGCCCCGTGAAGTTTTAATCACAAGTATTGGTACACCTTGTATACTAGGTGAATCTACGCCAGTTCCTTGCGGCTAAAAAGAACAGGCGATCTTATTATAAAATAATGATTTATAATGTCATATTTTTTTATTTTTTTTAATACCATTAGCTAATGGAACAAGCAGGTGGCCCACCTGATGTTAAGTGGTAACCATCACAAAGCATTGCCTCGTAAGTCACGCACGATAGGAACGTGCCCTACGATGCACTGCCCTGCGTCCATCAACTTGAGGCATACAGATGTTAAGCCTCATGTGACTGTAAATACACACCCAGTACCCAAAACCAGCACCCACACTCTTCGAACCGAAACACAGCGTTGATGCTTGGCGGCAGAAAAAGGTGTGGTGGTAGTACTTCCCCGGACGAGCCCTTCACAAAGAGCTCTACTACTCTTAAAATTAAAATTAAAATTATTATTTAAATTAAAATTATTATCTATTATAATGCATTATTATAAGCTTTGTTATCGGTGATGGTTACTACTTAAAATCAGGTGGGCCATCTGCTTGTTCCATCAGCTAGTTGTATTCAAAAAAAAATAGTTCAGTGAATAAATTGAATTGGATAGGAATATCCTGCAGTAAGTAATTATTGTATAACGTTAACTAACATACTATAATACAAAGTAAAGTTCTTCCCATCTGTCTGTCTGTACGGCGTTCTGTTGGAAAGTACTGAACAGTTTATTCCAATGTTTATATAACTTATTCATAAATCTAAAATGCCAACAAAGATAGAGAAGAACACTGTAGTTTTTATAGAGCATTGCAAATATGACAGACGCAGTGACTCGACTGAGATAAATTACGGAATTCGCTCGTCTTTGCTGTAACCCGCAGGTAGGCGTACAAATAAATAGCTGTGTTTGTTCACTGTGTAAAATATGATGATGTGATGCACAGGAAACGTTTCATATCAATCTTCTTTACTGAAACAAAAATATTTACCAAATTTAGGCGAACAGGGATTTGTTCTGACGCGTAATAACAGGAAAAAAGGTAATTCAGTAAAACCCTTGCTATTCCAAATTCGTTTGAACTGTACCTTCAATCAAGATTTCCTACTCCCTTCGCTTATGCGGTGGGATTTCATCAAATAAAATATTTTCTCATAGAAAAATATCAGCTTTGAAGCAACCCGTAAAACAACTTCATACGTTCGTCAGAGTATGATTGTGCAACAGCAAACAACGTATGAAATCTCCGAGTAAAGTTCTTGAAGCGCTGAAAAGCAAACGTTGCCAAGAAGAAAGTAAATACAGCAGTTTGCTCAGGTGCGGATAAGTACGCTAACTTACTGTGGGGTTGAAGCTGGGACTTGAAATCACGCGTTATACTCCAACATAAACTACTACTTTCTTGTTTTATAAGCTTTTTTCATATACAACGTGTAGCATAATAACCCTATAAGAACAAAGACCAAGTGATCAGACCAAGCACTGGGATACTTTGACGTGTGCAAAGTTTGAATACTTCGTTTTCGAAATTCCCATACAAAAGTTAAATTAATATTGTCTCTGAAATGTTCAACAACCCTGATAATGTGTACGTGACCTTGGTACATACGTTATTTGCGTTTACTAATTGGAGGCAGTTCTGTTACCTATTTTATCTACAGTTCACAATTAAATTTCAAAAACAGCTGTAAATAGGGCTGCCTCATGTTATGTTAATTTTATTTTGGCGGAAAGCTTACGAGGAATTTCATGAATAAAAAACTTCGAAATTTCAAAAGTCTTATATCAATAGTTGTTCGCCATGACCTGTAGAATACCCTGCTTCCGGTGTTATAGGGGTATTATGTTACACGTTATATATACCTGTTATATTATCATTTGTTTATCTATCTATTAAATATGAATTGAGCTACTTTTGAATAATTATTTCTTATCAAAGTTCACGATTTCAGTGACAAATCTGTTAACATCAGGGAAACGTAAGGACGTCTACGAGTGTAGCGCCTCTACGAGCGTAGAGCATCTACGAGCTTCGTAGTTTACTTCAATCAGATTCTCATAATAAAATATAAACGACCTATGGGGGAGTAATGCCACCTTCAATGATGAATAACTAAAGTAGTTGGTAGTCTATAGATGCACAAGTATTTACATCATCGTGTGAAAGAATTTTCCAATTATTTTCAAGTGGAGCGCCTTCACGCTACCACGTGTGCTTTAGATATTTCATTATTGGGGCGAGCTCTTGGAATTGTATGTTTATTTTCTAGTACTATCTGTTTTTAAACTAGAGGTAGTATATACCGACCATAAGATAAGATAAGATAAGATAATTAATAATTTCGACCTTTCTAACTTAACTTGTTTATGTCCGTGATAAACTGCATTTGCCAATTGCCTTTTTCTGCCGCCAAGCAGCGTTGCTGTGTTTCGGTTTTAAGAGTGTGGTTGCCGGTGTAATTACAGGCACATGAGGCTTAACATCTGTATGCCTCAGGTTGGTGGACGCAGGGCAGTGTATCGAAGGGCACTATCCTATCGTGCGTGACTTACGAGGCAATGCTTTGTTTTAGGTGATGGTTACCACTTAACAACAGGTAGGCCATGAGCTTGTTTCATCAGCAAGTAATATTAAATAATGTGTGTAATACTACGCAACTTTGAATCTTGTCACAGACTAGTCAGCAATGCTTCTTAAGACGTATGTGCGGACTGTAAGCTTGTTTGTCCTTAGATGCGGGATTTGCAACATGACAACGTGAATGGATTTGTAGGCGCTTGCATTGAGCCGCCGAATGTTTGCGCTCTCTCGGAGTATTGCACTAGAGGCAGCCTCAAGGTAAACATTCAATATTGGAAGACGTCCAATACCCCTTGTTTACACAGAGTGACAATATTGAAACTAAATGCTTTTGTTCCAGGATATTCTCGAAAATGAAGATATCAAATTGGATAACATGTTCATTGCGTCGTTGGTTGGAGATATCATTCGGGTGAGTGCTAATATAACATTTTCTTTGTAGGCGGCGGGTAAACCTTCAGTCGCAAGCTCAGAATTTACCAAGTAATTGAAAACCCGTTCAAACGAGTCCGAGCGCTTTGGAACTTTCTGTCGGAATCAAAAGTTTTGCAACAATTTTGTAATTAATTTCTATGCATAACTTAATTGAAATTGTTTGTCTAAAGTTTTTTATTATTGAATAGTTTATTTTATAATGAAACGATTAAGATTACGTGGCAGACTTTTTGTGTGTCTAAAAATTCGAGACTTGCGTTTTTTTATCTGAAGTAGAATGTTTATTTATAAATATATAAAAAAAACCTAAAAGTTATATTTAAGTATCCGAGTGAGATTTGAACCTACTAACCTTATACGTGGCTCCCCTAACCACCACAGAGCACTGGTGGTCTAGTGGTAGCGGCCCCGCCTTCCGATCCAAAGGTCGTGGGTTCGAAACCGGTCGTGCACCAATGAGTTTTTCTGTTCAAATAATTATGTCCACAATGCTAGTTCTCTCTCAAACGGTGAAGGAAAACATCGTGAGGAAACCGGCATGTCGTGGAACCTAAAAAGTTCTATAACATTTGTCAAGTGCTCGAAAGGAGCCTCTTGAGGCGCACTTAAAAATTCTTTCACCACACTGTTTCGAAAGAAACTAGTGACACGACAAGAGAGAGACCCTAACCACCTGCGCCATCCCCACTAAATACTACTGGGACTAATGATACCCAGCGAATAACTCATAGGGATGGTGATACGGTCCTTATTCCAGGGTATGGTTTTCATCCACGAATCGCCTCTACAATTCCACGGCGCGCTGCGTCCGTCTAACTGCCTAGTGGACGCGCGGTGGGTTGTCAAGCTAGCTGGCTTTGGACTCAAGGAATTCAGGCGAGGGGAGCTGCCTCCGTCAGAAGCGACCGCTTTTCGAACCCATGTTGAAAGTAAGTTGAAATACTTTATCATTATTAGCCCCCAGAAGTCTAGACATAAGCCTCCTAATATTGTGTTATTGTGGCATCACCGAACGGCTCTGATGGAAGACCAGCGTTGGTTTGCAACCAACATATTGCTGAATCAGAGTCCGTTTTGCGACGCACAAAGTTATTTTTTTTTTATTTGTTAACTGTTTTATATTTCTTAGAATCCACTTTAATTTATGCTGTCGTAAATAAATTACTTTTCTTTCTTCTTTCTTTCTTTCCTCTATAAATTTCGAGGAAGAACGATTTCGGACCTTCTGCATCCACCGACTTCAAGCAATCTTTACAATGTCGTCAAATTAAAATTAATTTGCAAATTTCTAAGCGCTACTTTTGTACTACTGCTTTACTACTGTTTTACTGTTGATTTACACAGCGACTTGCAACTTCGACTCATGTGCTTTACGAGACTCTAATCTGAATTCGAGAAGAAGTCTTGCATAGATTTACATATTTTCCTCTTATCTGCAAGTTAAGGACTTTTTTTTAAGTTTAGTCTAGAACCAGTTGATGAACGCAGGGCGATGCATCATAGGGCACGTTCCTAACGTGCGTTACTTGCGAGGCAAAGCTTTATCATAGGTGATGGTTACTTCATATCAAGTCGCCAGGTTTCTATCGTATAAAAAAAAGAAATCCATCCAATTTTTTTTAGATAAAATTTAAAGCTGAGAATCTGAAACTAAAACAGCTTCACGACCTTGATTCCCAGCCACAGTATACATCCTTTCAGATCTCTTAGTACCGAGTACGAACTCCAGATTCTTTGACGATCTAACGCAAGGGTTCCCAAGCTTATTTTGTCTACTGCCCACTTTGAGAATAAATTATTTTTTAGCGCACCATTTTTTCACCTACTTAAAAACCACTATAACTTCAAATTAAATTAAGAATTGTGAGCTATATTAGCGGAGATTAAACATTCATTCTAAACGGGACTTTTACTATAACCCGCAAGAGTTAACTTTAGACCCGGTAGTACACAACAGCGCTAATTCCCCCCATTTTTTTTCTGGGTCTCTTGCCGCCCCCCTTTAGGCCTGCAGCGCTCACAAGGGGGCATTATCGCCCACTTTGGGAAAGGCTGATCTAACGGAACATATTCCCCAGATCTCGTATACCTATCCCCCGAGCTCCTGCGTTCATGCGGCTGGGGTAAAGAAGGCTTGTCTTCCTCTGCGGAGTGGCGGCGCGGCTCGCCTCCGTCAGACGTGTACGCATTCGCCCTAGTTCTGTACGAGCTGCACACTAGACGCGGCCCGTTCGGCGGCGACGCTCCGCCCGCGCCCACCTTGCTGCGGCGACTTGCGAACCCAGACCCGACGCCTTACAGGTAGGTATGTGTCAGTCGCATCGTATCGCACGACTAGCTAGTCATTGGCTGATGACTGCGGAAACTTGGGGGGAAAGCATAATGTAGACAATAGGAGAGACCTTTGACCAGCAGTGGGACGATAAAGGTCAATTAAAAAAAAGACGCTTTAAACAATATATATGTTTATATACACAAGGTGTTCCAATACTTGTATTTAAACACTTCAGGGGGCTAAAATACAAATCAATATGAATAACTTTTTCTATGGAACCAACACTGTAAATACAAGTATTGGAACACTTGTATATTTTAATTAACAATTAATTCTTTTTGTTAAATAAAATTGTGTTAATGTAAATTGTGTTTTGTTTAACACACATTTACATTAACACAACATCGTAAAATCTAGTAAGGTTTGTGTCATAGAAATCCTAGAACCCTAGAAGCATAGAAACCCAAAAGCAAATCTAATACGAGGCTTCTTGTAGTTTGTTAGTTTAGTGTTAGTTTCTTTCAAAAAAGTGTGGTGTAAGGATTTTAAGTGCGCCTCAGGAGGCAGCTTTCGAGCATTTGATACATATGTCTTAGAACTTTTTAGGTTCTATGACATGCCGGTTTTCTCGCGATGTTTTCCTGCACCGTTTGTGAGTCCTGGCACAGTTTTGCATTACACATATTTTTGAAGATAAAAACTCATAAGTGCACTAGTGATTTTGAACCCACGATATAAGTATCGGTAGGCGGGGCCGCTACCACTAGACCATCTGATTAAGAGGCTGACAACCGTCAAACAACTTCTCGCAAACATTTCAGCATTTTTGAAGAGATAAAGTTGAAGTTCGGGGCTAGATAGTGCTGTGTCCACTATTATTTATTTATTTTTAATTATTGTCAGCAAAGTTTTACTCGCTTCGCTCACCTTTCTAAGTGGTCCCTTTGTTGTCCCCAGGCCGCCGTTGGAGTCGCTAGCGGGTAGATTGGACTGCGTGCGCGAGTGTTGCTGCGAATGTTGGACGGAGGACGAAATGACTCGTCCCGACTTCAAGGCGATACGGACGCGCTTGCGTCCTTTGAGGAAAGGCATGTAAGTACAAATCGGATTGTTATATTCAGGGGCCGTCAAAGTACCGCCCGCTCGTACATTTCAACATTTTGAAAGATGTAATATCACTGAAATATAATGTACTAGCTAGTATATTGGCGAAGCGTAGTAGGTACATTATGTGTAACTCTAGCGGTTTTAGCAGCGCACGCCAGAATAGATCGCAGATGGATTTTTTCCTACTTACTTGACACTTATCGTCATATTTTGGACAATTTACACAATATCTTTATAAATTGTAGCCTATTTGTTATTCTGACGTATAAGCTATATTATTGTAAAGTTTCATTAAAATCCATTCAGTAGTTTTTACGTTAAAGAGTAACAAACATCCATCCATCCATACTTACAAACTTTCGCGTTTATAATATTAGTAGGATATTTCAGTGATTTTTTACTGCAATGTTGCACACAGTTCAACAGTAATATTATGTTCCAATTTTCTTACTAATAAAATCGCATTATATTTTAGTGATTTTACATCTTTCAAAATGTTGAAATGTTACAAGAGTTAAGAGGTACATTAGCAGTAGGTAATCTTCGCCTTCAACTCAAAAATTCAGGGGGCTCACTGACATAATTATGCCAGAAGTAGCAGCTTACGTTTGACGAACTAAGATTTTGTTACGCATAACGATATACTATTAACGTAAGTACTATCAATCAATGATTCTGATTCTTCCTTTGCGTATTATTAGGAAAAAAATCATCAATATGTATGTTAGCAATCACATACATATTGATGATTTTTTTCCTTATTTTGATCTATATTTTATTAGTTAGACTATCCAACTTAAAAAGATCAAGGCAAGATATATCAGTGGTAGAATTGGTCTCAGGAAGAAACTTTCACAGTACTTCCTCATTCTGTGAAAGTTTCTTCCTGGGACCAATTACCAACCTGAGATCAATTGGTTGGACCATTACCTGAGACCAATTGGTCTCAGGAAGAAACTTTCACGGTACTTCCTCATACTGTGAAAGTTTCTTCCTGAGACCAATTGGTTGGACCATTACCTGAGACCAATTGGTCTCAGGAAGAAACTTTCACGTACTTCCTCATACTGTGAAAGTTTCTTCCTGAGACCAATTGGTTGGACCATTACCTGAGACCAATTGGTCTCAGGAAGAAACTTTCACAGTACTTCCTCATACTGTGAAAGTTTCTTCCTGAGACCAATTACATATAGATATTTCTATCTTAAAATTGGTTGCGCATTGGTACATGTTCGATCTTATTGATATTTTAATGGTATAAAAGGGCACATGATTGTTTATTTGTTGATGACGTTTCAGGAAACCAAACATCTTCGACAATATGATAGCGATGATGGAGAAGTACGCCAACAATCTGGAAGCTCTCGTGGACGAGCGGACAGACCAACTACAGGAAGAGAAAAAAAAGACTGGTACTTACGAGAAGCATGTGAACACATCTAATCTTAATCGCATCACATCTAATTCTTAGAGCTGATTTCACCATGCTTTGTTAGATTAACAAAGGATTAAAGGGCCGTTAAATATGTCAAAATGTACGCGTTTGACATCTAAGGTTAGATTTAACGGCCTGTTAATCCTTGATTAGTAACTAACAGAGCATAGTGAAATCAGCTATTAATCTGACAGCCTTCACAGCTCAGTAGGTAGTAGCTCTGCCTTCTGCGCCGTAGGCCGTGGGTTTGATCCCCACCGAGAACAAATATTTGTGTGATGAACATAGATGTTTGTTCTCTGTCTGTCTGTTATGTATTATAAGTATGTATTTACAAAAAAAAAGTATATAAAGTATTATATCAGCTATCTGATTTCCCATATTACAAGCTTTGGCTTAGTTCTGGGCTAGATAGTGCTGTGTAGAATGTCATAATGTATAATTAGTAAGTCTGTGTATAATTACAGGCACTTGAGGCTTAACATGTGTATGCCTCAAGTTGATGGATAAAATAAAATTAAATGAAACAGTGCTGTGTATACTGAATATTAGTATACTAGAATATTATTATTTTATTTGTATTTAGTGAGGGATTAGTGGTGTGATAAGTCCACCAATCATTTATTTAATAAGGTAGCATTAGTGCTTGAAATACGATATGAAAATATTTTAAAGGTAAGTTTACGCATTTATGGCATTTTTATATTAAATATTAGTTGCAAATCTGTCATATTAGTTGCAAATCGCCTTTGATATTCCATTTATAATTTCCGTTCCAGAGGCTTTACTAGAAGAAATGCTGCCGGCGCCGGTGGCAGAACAGCTGAAGCGCGGCCGCCGCGTTCTGCCGGAGAGCTACGACTCAGTTACCATCTACTTCAGCGACATTGTAGGCTTCACTGCCATGTCGGCAGAGAGTACTCCACTACAGGTATTATCACCTTTTTTATACTAGGTGATCGAACAAGCAGATGGCCCTGGTGGTAGGTGGTAACCATCACCGTTTACAAAGCATTGCCTCGTAAGTCACGCACGATAGGAACGTGCCTGTCTAGAGCTGCCCTGCGTCCATCAACTTGAGGCATACAGATGTTAAGCCTCATGTGCCTGTAAGTACACCGGCAACCACACCCTACAAACCGAAACACAGCAACGCCGCTTGGCGGCAGAAAAGAAGCAAGGCTGTAGTACCTACTTCCCCAGAGTTTTTTTGATAAAAAATGTTATTTTTTAGTGTTTTTGTCATCTTTCATAATTGGTAGGTACTCTCAAACGGTGAAGGAAAACATTGTGAGGAGACCGGTATGACGTAGAACCTAATAAGTTCTAAAACAAGTGTTGTGTCAAGTGCTCGAAAGGATCCTCTTTGAAAAAAAAAAATATTAAGAATACCAAAATTTATTATAATTTGATTTAACCATAGCTTTTAATATAATATATTTTCAGTTACAGTTTTCAGTGAGTTCTAAAATCAGTCTTAAAACAGTTTGAAACTTTGTATGATCATCATTTACTTTTGACTGTGCCAACAAACCAATTTCTTCTTTTAAAGAATAATGAAAGTTAATGAAGCGAAAGCCTACCCCTATGGGAAACATGCGCGATTTTATGTATGTATATAGTATGTATAAAGAGTGTTTAGTAAAAGAAGTGCATTATTTCGTTTCAGGTGGTAGACTTTTTGAATGATTTGTACACTTGCTTCGACTCGATACTGGAGAGTTACGACGTTTACAAAGTGGAGACTATCGGCGACGCTTACATGGTGGTAAGATACAATTACTTCTCATTATTATGTACTTCAGTCAGATTAACAGTTATATAAAAAAGATAAAAATAAAGTTAGATGAAGAGCAAGGTTTATACATTGCCTCGCAAGTTACGCACGATATGAACGTGCCCTACGATGCACTACCTTACGTCCATCAACTTGAAGCATACAGATGTTAAGCATCATGTGCCTATAATTTAATCAGCAACCACACCCTTCAAGCCGAAACACAGTAACGCTGCTTGGCGGCAGAAATAAGCATAGTGGTAATGATGACCAGGTTTTTCTGGTATAAAATGGCGGAGAATATGATTAAGAGCCTTAACATGCTCAGCGCCAGTGTATCATTTACGATACACCAACTGATGTCTTTTCCCGGGCCAGGGTAACAAATGAGTCGACTAGTTTCAAAACCGGCAATCTGACTTTTGCAAAACAGTTGGTAAATAAAAAAAAAAAAGATTGCCGCGTTTGAATTTAAAGTTTTACAGATCGCCGCCGCATTTGATCCCAACATTTCGTTCAGCATTTTCAAAGACAAATTGCCGGAATTGATAGTCAAAGTCAAACTAAGACGTTTTTATTCAAAATTTTCTGCGCTGCCATATCAAGAAGTAATTTTGGACAAAAAGCACAGATTGCCGCATTTGAAACTAGACGACTCAAATATACCAATGCGCGTGTCCCTTTCACTATAACCTGGCCGGGAAAAAGTGTATCATATACGATACAGTTGGTGTATCGTATATGATATACGATACAGTTGGTGTATCGTAAATGATACACTGGCGCTGAGTGAGTATATACATATGATATTTGTCAGGTGTCAGGGCTCCCGATCCGTAACGGCATAGTCCACGCGGGCGAAGTAGCGTCTATGGCGCTCGCTCTCCTGTCGGCAACGCGCGCCTTCCGCGTGAGGCATCGCCCGGACCAACGGCTGTTACTGCGAGTTGGAATACATTCCGGTATTTATATTATACTAGCCTTTAAGTTACCTTGTTATAAGACGCACAGCAAAACTAGCCACAAACTAAAAAAAAAACAGATGTCCTTATCTTACGTCTGCACCATTATTGAGGCAAATCAATGTTGCAAACGTAACCGCGGGATTGTTAGCAATTCCAACTATTTAAAAACTAAAATGCATTCGAATTAAACTAAGCTACCTCGTATAATTTTAATCTGTTTTAGGGCCAGTATGCGCAGGAGTTGTGGGGCTGAAGATGCCTCGGTACTGCCTGTTTGGGGACACGGTTAACACGGCCAGCCGGTTTGAATCTACTGGAGCACGTAAGTCATTAAAATAATTTTTATCACATCAATTCGAAAATAGATAGTTTGCTCTTCGAAAACAGGTAGCAAAATAGCACTTTGATCCCAAGGGCGGTAAAGTACTTTACCGCCCAAGGGCGGTAATGTGATTTGAATTTGGAATGTGCTTATTGAGTAAAAGTTCCAATCACCAAAGAGATCACGAACACTGTATGAACAAGCAGGCTTTATGATAAAAAAAAGCGCCTGAACTAAATAAAAATAAACAAAAACACGTGAAACGCGCATTCCACCTTTGTTCATAATTGTTTACTCAAATTCAGATTTTACTTAGTTTTATGAAAATAAATAAAATTACAATAAATACATGATTATGACTATGAGATTATGTGACATTGTGACAATGTGACTATGTGACTCCGTGACTTTGTGACTTTGTGACTTTGTGACTTTGTGACTATGTGACTATGTGACTCCGTGACTTTGTGACTTTGTGACTTTGTGACTTTGTGACTTTGTGACTTTGTGACTTTGTGACTTTGTGACTTTGTGACTTTGTGACTTTGTGACTTTGTGACTTTGTGACTTTGTGACTTTGTGACTTTGTGACTTTGTGACTTTGTGACTTTGTGACTTTGTGACTTTGTGACTTTGTGACTTTGTGACTTTGTGACTTTGTGACTTTGTGACTTTGTGACTTTGTGACTTCGTGACTTCGTGAATTTGTGACTATGATTATTCATAAGTTGCACTAAGTTATTTTCTCATAGAGGGTGATAAAAAGTAGAGTGTCCACCTCGGGAGCAACACTATTTTAAGCTCGAGTGAAGTAATCATAATCATAGTCACAAATTCACGAAGTCACGAAGTCACAAAGTCACAAAGTCACAAAGTCACAAAGTCACAAAGTCACAAAGTCACAAAGTCACAAAGTCACAAAGTCACAAAGTCACAAAGTCACATAGTCACATAGTCACATAGTCACATTATCACAATGTCACATAATCTCATAGTCATAATCATGTATTTATTGTAATTTTATTTATTTTCATAAAACTAAGTAAAATCTGAATTTGAGTAAACAATTATTATGAACAAAGGTGGAATGCGCGTTTCACGTGTTTTTGTTTATTTTTATTTAGTTCAGGCGCTTTTTTTTTAATCTTAAAGCCTGCTTGTTCATACAGTGTTCGTGATCTCTTTGGTGATTGGAACTTTTACTCAATAAGCACATTCCAAATTCAAATCACATTACCGCCCTTGGGCGGTAAAGTACTTTACCGCCCTTGGGATCAAAGTGCTATTTTGCTACCTGTTTTCGAAGAGCAAACTATCTATTCTCGAATTGATGTGATAAAAATAACATTGGCTTGACAGGATGCTCACGCCAACCTAGAGTCCATCCATATATTACGTCACACGTTAAGAGGGAGGGAGGGGGTCGACGAAGTGTGACATTTAAATTTTCACATTAAATGTGACCAGCTGTGACAAGGACGGAGGTGGTCAAAAAATCATAAAATTCGTGTGACGTAATTTATGGATGGCCTCCTAATGTCATTTTCACACAATTTGATTTTCTGGAGGCGTATTCCGCAAAAAGAATGTGTTCACACATTGTGTCAAGCTCTGAGAATCTCCAACAATACCTTTTTAATCTCTTATACTTGGAAATAGGGCTAATGTTCATTTGCTTTTCAGCCCTGAAAATTCACTGCAGTTCAACGTGTAAGCTTCTTCTTGACAAGTTAGGCGGATACTTACTGGAAGAGCGAGGAATTGTTTCAATGAAAGGAAAACGCGACCAGGTAAACCACAAAACTGGAAATCAACCAACTTAGGCCCAGTTTCACCATGCTCTGTTAGTTACTAATCAAGGATTAACAGGCCGTTAAATCTAACCTTGGCTGTCAAACGCGTACATTTTGTCATTTTTAACGGCCGTTTAATCCTTTGTTAATGTAACAGAGCATGGTGAAACCGGCCCTTAGTATTTGAATCTAGCCACAAGTAGTGACTAGTAGAACTCTTTGTGAAGAGCTCGTCCGGGGAAGTACTACCACCATGCCTTTTTCTGCTGCCAAGCAGCGTTCCACGGTTTGATAAGTGTGGTTGCCGGTGAAATTACATGCACATGAGGCTTAACATCTGTATGCCTCAAGTTAATGAACGCAGTGCATTCCAGGCAGGCAATACGATACAATGCTTTATTATAAGGTCTAGGATTTAAGGTAGGACAGCCTTAACAGCTCAGTTGGTAGGAGCTCTGCCTTCTGCGCCGAAGCCGTGGGTTCGATCCCCACCGAGAACAAACATTTGTGTGATTTATTTTTTTGATGTTTGTTCTTTGTCTGGGTGTATATAATATTATGCTCACTTCGACCGAGATTATCTCACGGTGGAGATGACGTCATATCTCGTTCGATAACTATTTATCCCCATTCTCACCATCTCACTCCCCAATTTTCTCATTCAAAGTTCATGCGAGACGCAACGATCAACGAGTTATTGAACGAGATATGACGTCATCTCCACCGTGAGATAATCTCGCCCGAAGTGAGCATAAGGCCCCTGGTTCCCATATTACAAGCTTTGGCTTAGTTTGGGGCTAGATAGTGCTGTGTGGAAAGTCTAACAATATTTATAGGTGATGGTTACCACTTAAAATCAGGTGGGCCATCTGCTTGTCCATGAAAAATCTACTATAACTTCAGGTGACGTATTGGCTCCGCGGCGAAGAGCCGTCGGCTGCGTCCGCGCGCGCTCGCCGCCGCGCGCAGCGAGACGACGCGCCGGCCGAGAAGCGCGGACAACGGAGCTCCCTCAAGACCAAGAACTGGAAGCATCAGGTTGGAGGACTACACAGGTAGGTCATGGCGAACAACTTTGGATATCATCATCATCATCATCATCTCAGCCGGTATCACCCACTGCTGGGTATAGGCCTCCTCCTAATAAGACTTTGTATTTAAGCGAATTAGACGAATCATTTTCACGAATCCATAGACTGTGTTCAAAACCGAAAGTTTCCGAGTTGCTATTTTACAATTTTCGTGTGATGATGATCTTCTATTACCTGTATTGAATACTGCAAAAATCGGCACTAAGCTCCGAAATCATTCGAAATGAGTCGCATTCTTTCAATACTATCTGCCCCTTGATCACGAATCGGTGCCTACATTACTATAAGCTACTTGGTGAGTAGACTGGTTGTCGGCAAGTAGGCCGCTGGTTCTTTTTCACGACGTACTATACTAATTGATTGTTTAATTTTGGTTTGGCTTGATTAATTCATCTTCTACTCGTCAGATGCTGCAGTTTGGAATCTCCGAAGAAACTACGCTTCGCATCTGGAAACCACTTAGAATCTCACACGGATAGTGTACTGCACCATCGGAGCGATGAATATCTCATGGAGGTAAGTTTAAGCCTCAAGATAAATGCAAGGATGTACAAATTCCCAATGTAGAGTTCTCAAACTTTCATTTTAACAGAAGTTAAACAGTAATTTGAAATGTTATTTGTGGTTAGACAATATTAAATCACAAATTTAAAAAAAAATGTTTTACCTAAATAGCTCAATTAAATCTGCAAATGGATTGTACCTACTATATTTTATCAAAAACGGCCAATTAATTTCTATAACGCTAACAGTAACGCTTTCGCTTGCACTCTTTTTTTTTAATCTGTAGTCTAAAATATTATGGTCACCAAGCAAACTCACTGTTTTTTTTTCAAAACAGGTTGTAGGTGAGGGCAGACTAGCCCCTACCCAGCGCGGGGACCTCCTAGAAGCGCCGAGCCTCCGCCACGAATACACAAGCGTATCCTGTCCTATCATAGAACACACGGAATGTCCCCTGCCCCCGCCGGCCGCAGCGTCCTGCGTGCCGCTACTGCAGCCAGCGGACACGTCGCCCGCGGCGTGTGACATCAAACTAGTTATCAATGGCTGCTCGCTATCTGAAGGCGATGGAGCGGGCATTCCGCTCCTAGCCGATGCTTAGTTTATATGTATACATCCTAGTCAACTTGGTTCGCTCTACTATTAGGTTCTATGCACGTTTAGGTGGTAAAATAATAAATCAAAATTATTACTCGAAAACAGCGAAATGTGTCTCATTCGCATCGTGCTTTTGGGCCAGTGTCGTGTACGATTACATTTTCCACCGTTGAGATTTCCAAGTATGAGTTTGAGGATAAACCTTAATACTAAATAAAAACTTTAGTACTTTATGCTCAGCATGGTGTCACAAAAAATTAAACTTCTGCCGAGAGCATAATGGGCCTACCACCTTCACCCCTAAGGTAGATATTTCAATACAGAGATTGGTCACTTCTACAAATTTCCCTCTTCATTCGCCTACTAGATGTGCATAGACAGTAAATTATGCAACGCTAGATAATTTTTGTAAAGGAGATTGGAGTGATAGAGCATAAGTAGCTGATAATCTCTCTCCTGTATATAATAAGTAGCTGTAATTGTGATCTACGTCAGTATTACTAAGAGACAATTGTTCAATAGAAATTATTTAATAACATTAAACTCTTATTTCACAATTGACGGTAACATCGTTTTACTTACACATATTATTTACAGCAGCGGTTCATATACATACATATAATAGGGTAATCAATATACAGTGTTGCAACTCTACTTCCTACTAAACATTGTTGCAGCAACATTGTTAACTGCACACGAGATTACTTACTAATGTAAAGGTAGCGGCCAATAATGGTACTCCAAAATAGTTTTTACAGTTATCTAAAGACTACGCCACAGCTAAACACTAGGCCGGACATTTTCGATAGCCACGAGAAAACGTCGCGTCTTCCTTATCTCTTCGTTCAAACTTATAGGCTTATAGACAGACTTCAGCGCTCTGCAAGGCTATTTTAAAACATTCGGAAACTTCAAAATTTGTCTATCTTGCTTGTTTTGTTTGCTTATAAACAAAAAAGACAAACTGATTTCCGAATATTCTAAAAGAAACCCGCTGCTTACACTTAAGGTGAAACCGCACTAGAGCGGCGCAGCAGCGGAGCGGCGCGGCGCGGTGCGATGCGGCAAAATATTCTCGAGGAGGCAACTACGCCGCGCCGCGCCGCGCCGCTCCGCTGCAGTGCTACTGTAGTGCGTCTTATTTCTTAGGAGACAGTGGAAAGAATATTTTTCTGGCCGCGCCGCTCCGCCGCCGCGACGCGCCTCTCCGCCGCTGCGCCGCTCTAGTGCGGTTTCACCTTTACAGTGCTATAACATAATTTTTGTGTGGGACGTTACCGGTTTTTAAAAACTTCTGCAGATCATTCAGGCACTTTTCCCACACCAAAATTTTTGCGATCATGTGGCTATGAGTTTATACAGTGCTGACTTGGATCCTAGAAATGTTCAAGCCTCGCGCTTTGGATTCTTAAGTAGCGGCAACTGTTCAGTAACATAACGGTATTAAATATTTATAATGCAGCAACGGGAAAGTTAAACTAAAAGGAGTGTCTTCAGTGAATCAGTTGTGGCGACCTCAAATATCAGTTAAGGCCAAAAAAATTATAGCAGTAACAGCTGCTTAGGAATTCAAAGCTTTCAGATCTTAACGCAAGGGCTGTATTAGGATATCTTACTACGACTGAACCTAACTTACTTTCCTGAATCGTTTGCGTTTAAAAGATTGACTTATATGGGATATGTTTCATAATTTGGCGAACTAAGCAAACGACCAGCTATAAGACAGGGTCTGGTCAATCAGACAGCCGACTCGCGGTCGAGTAACGGCGGCGCGCGACGCAAGGAAGCACTAGACCCGCGCGGGGCTCCCCCGAAGAATCCCAGCAACCACGAACGAATAGCAAAACGCGGCAACTTCCTCTCTCCCTTATTATCCGCCACGTTCTCCAATGAGCGCCAGCGTTTATAAAACTCGATGTACGAAGCGTCGTGCACTTTGCGCGGTCGGTCTAACTTGTTGTACAAGCTGCATTTGCGTAGCAGCGGACTGGTTTCTGCCTGGCGTCGGGGCAGGTCGTCGGTGACTATGCCGACGATGGTTCCGTTGAAGACTGGGTCGCCGCACACGGTTGCTACCGGTTGGTCGGCGTCCAAGGAGCGTGTGGTGTGTTGCCGCCGAAGCCGTGGTGTTGCCAGCGCGTCCAAAGAGCGAGCGCCGCGTATGGCGAGTCCTGTCGCGCCGGCCACTGACCCCAGGGAGTCGCACTCTCCTTCGCACGCGGTGGATGACGCGATCGAACTCAGAGCATGCCTGCAAATAAAACAAATATTAAACGTGATCCTTGTGATTTTATAATTTTTTTTTATGTTAGTGAACTCGCGTTTCCGATTAACATGGTCTCATGATTATTTCTTTTATACAGTTGTTCAGTCGCGGTACTTGGTCATATAGCACTTTACTGTCTCTCCCAGACAATACTATCTAACAAAGTGTTAGATAGTATTAATATTCTCATTTCAGAACAGCATTCTTAAATTCTCCACATAAAAGCAAGAAAAGCAATTTTGAACAATTTCGTTTGTTTTAAACATTTATTGTTTCTAGACTTCTTTAAAGTTTTAATTCCTTCAAAAACTCTACAATTTGTTTTATATTTAGGTATTAAAAATGCTGAGCAAATTCCCATTTTTGTACACACACATGAAAGTGGACGGACACACACATCGCACTTACAGTAGAGGAGCGCGCGTGCGCGGCGGATCGTCAAACTTGGGAGTGGCAATGCCTTCGGCCATCGGAGACCTATCACAATCAGAATCATTAAGATTTCTCTGTATATCATCAGAATCTATGATTCTGCTGATTACCCCTATACATAATATAGAGCTGCTGACTACCCCTCTATCAAATAGGCTGTGAGTTGTTTGTGTACCGTACGAACAGTGCCGTACTCTCAAACGGCGAAGGAAAACATCGTGAAGAAACCGGCATGTCGTAAAACCTAAAAGTTCTAAAACATGTGCTCGAAAGAAGCCTCTTTGAGGCGCACTTAAATCCTTTCACCGCTCTCACAAGTAGAAGAAGTACACGATAGTGTTTAACTTATTCTCTTAGCTCTTGTATTAATGAGCTTATTATTGTACGCATAGTAGTATGAATTGTACCTAGCTTATTTCTACATAATTTTCAGCGCCCTACAGGGCACGTGTACTCGCCTATAAGTCGCATTAAACACTTGCTGTTAACTCGGGCATAAATCATCTTAACACTAGTGTTGAGAGTACTCGGCGCGGACGCATGCACGTTATCGATATAAAGAAAGACTCAGCGAGAGCGCCCGGCGGTTGCGCGGTCGGAGAGGTCATTAACTGGTATCAAGCTATACAACTGATGTATGAACATGTAAGAGTAGTAGAGCTCTTTGTGAAGGGCTCGTCCGGGGAAGTACTACCACCACTCCTTTTTCTGCCGCCAAGCAGCGTTGCTGTGTTTCGGTTTGAAGGGTGTGGTTGCCGGTGTAATTACAGGCACATGAGGCTTAACATCTGTATGCCTCAAGTTGATGGACGCAGGGCAGTGCATTGTAGGGCACGTTCCTATCGTGCTTGACTTACGAGGCAATGCTTTGTTATAGGTGATGGTTACCACTTAATATCAGGTGGACCATCTGATTGTTCCATCAGCTAGTTGTATAAAAAAATAATTAAATATAAATAAATATAAATATTGGTGGACATTCCACACAGCACTATCTCGCCCCAAACTGGTCGCGGGCAGTCTGCCCGCGACCACGGCTATTGCAACATAGCCGAAACGTCGGGAAAATAATAAAGGTAAACGCGATAAATACCCGTGTAATACTTTTAAATACTACCAACTGAGCTGTGAAGGCTGTCAATTGGCAATAATTAAATTAGAAATCCGACCTGGGTCTCGCGGCGTCCCGCGGCCGGCGCTGCGAGGGCGGCGTGGCGGCCGGCAAGGCGGGCGCGGGCAGCGAGCAACGCGACCCGCGCATGCCTGCCTCGC
This sequence comes from Chloroclysta siterata, assembly GCA_932294275.1. Taxonomy (NCBI): domain Eukaryota; kingdom Metazoa; phylum Arthropoda; class Insecta; order Lepidoptera; family Geometridae; genus Chloroclysta; species Chloroclysta siterata. The sequence goes on along the minus strand of OW028601.1, from coordinate 9,867,381 downwards.
CACTCGCTATACGCTGCCGGACACCACCTATAATATAATACAACACATTTTTATAATACAAAGTATAATTTCATTTAGGCGAATGCAATTCGCCGAATCTCACTCCTACTAAGCACCTCAGTACGATAACGAGTGAGACGGACGGGCTGCCATGCCGCCGCTGCCGTCGATCAGCTAGTTTTTTTTGCTGCTCGGCGATAGAAATAGGTGTCACCTGTTTTTGTCGCCGAGTAGCAAACAATGTTTTAACTTTTATATTTCTCTGTTTACCTTGTACCTACTTGCAAGGGTTTGTTTGCCTTGTTATATATTTGTAAAATAGACGAATGTGAGCACCTAGACAAACCTGCAAAGGTTTATTGGTGCAACATCAAAATATACATGTAATATTATAGTGTTGTTAATAAATAAATAAAATAAATCTAAGTCTGTTGACGGGTCGCGGGAGGGGTGGAAATATGACCGGCCCGCGAGCAATTTCAAAGCAAAATAAGCTCCTTTAAATGTAACAAATGCGTTTCTCTCTCTACATAAATGTAAGCCCACAACGAAATTAAGTATTTATTGAGGTACACGCATTAATCAAATTCATTACAAACGAATTAAACTGACTGGCTCCTAAAAAAATATATTTATAATATATATTTATAAAAAATATATAGATTTTAGGGAATCTTTAACCACATGACAACTCACTTGTCCTGTTGGATTTCATCCGACCCGCACTTTTCGCATCTTATGGCCTCACTCAGAGACATTAACGGTTACTTAATCCGCTCCTACAGATGTACAGATGTCTTGCTCTCGCAAAACCCTCTAAAGAGTGGATTAAGTGACCGTTAAAGGAGTTGTTTCATCAATATATGGAGCCTGGGTCGTCTTTGTGTACAGTGTTTATAAATATCGCTTAGCAATATAGATAACTGTTTTAATTGCTTATTTTCTTCATGTTTACTTCGTTTTCTTGCGCTTCAAGATTTTCTTGATCAAAGAGACACCGTTTACTAAAAATATTGAGGACTGACATCCGTGAATGTTATTTTGACAACTGCATATACAGCAGTTATAAAAATGACATTTCAAGCATGAGAGTGGAACTCATTACCATCAAAAAAAGCAACAAAACTGTCAAAGCAATGCAAAATGAAATGCATCATGTCAAACGTCGAAAACAGACTGTTAAGGCAGTTCTAGAAATGTTCACATAGTAAAAATTTCGAGCAGATAAGAAAAAATTGTTGTCTCAATTATTGCCTTTATAATCATCTTCTTTTTTTCAGTTTTTTCTATATGGTGTACATAGAGCCAACCCAAAATGAAATATGTCCTTCTCTAATTGTCACGTACCGATCTAAAGAGGTTATCAATCCATCAGTTACCTGAAAGCGACGGATGTCTCGAATCAGCGAGCCTTGGGCTCCGCCGCGGTCGACGGAACAAGGGCCGCTCTTCTCCTTCCACCGCCCTCTTCTGTATAGCCTTGTCTGTCGCACTGAGCAGCCAGAATGTTTGGACCTGTAATCAGCAACAGCACTTATAAAACACGGCTTGAGTCAAATTGTGAGACGTGGTATACAAGGTGTTCCAACACTTGTGTGTTGGTTCCTTAGAAAAAGTTATTCATATTGATGGGTACTTTAGACTCCGAAGTTTATATACACAAGTATTGGAACACCTTGTAGATGATAGTTACTATGCAGACAAGTTAAAAAATTTGTCGCTCGCACATTTAAATATTTCTGAAGATATAAAATCACTGAATTTTCAAAGAGTGTTTTTCTGATTTTGTATTCCATTATTACATCGGGTGCGTAAAAAAAACATTAGTTTTCAGCACGCCCGATAGTGGCGCTTATCACGTCTACATTCAAAACCCACTGTAAAAACAAAATCCGTAAAACTGAAATAAAAAGTTCATAAGACATTCGAGAAACCAAGAATAAAGCTCTTTACTTTAAAGATGACACTCACCTGTCCCTTCCCTTTGATCGGTATCATGCCCCTCGGTTCGACAATGTACCCTCCGAGTTTCTCCAGCGCTTGTTTGCAGCTCGGCGATATATGTATGCGCAGCGGTTCGCCGTTCGACTCCATACGGGACGCGGTGTTTACTGTGTCACCGAACAGGCAGTAGCGAGGCATTGTTAGACCCACCACGCCGGCCACTACCGCGCCTGTAAAAGAAAGACCGACTTGAGACGTAGGCAACCGTCAAACAGCTTTTAGCGACTAATTTAGTAACTTATTAACTAGTAGAGCACTGGCGGTCTAGTGGTCGCTACCACTAGACCGCCAGTGCTCTAGTGGTAGCGACCAGTGCCCCGCCTTCCGATCCTAAGGTCGTGGGTTCGAAACCGGTCGTGCACTAATGAGTTTTTCTGTTCAAAAATGTATGTGCACAATTCTAGTACTCTCAAACGGTGAAGGAAAACATCGTGAGGAAAACGCCATGTCGTAGAACCTCAAAACGTCTTAACGTCGAATAACGTCAAATTCGTTCGTGATAAGGATACTCGCTAGCCTTGTAATGTCGAGTTTTAACTTACCGGTATGGATTCCTACCCGAAGCTTGAGTGTTTCGTTTGGTCTGTGCGATATTTTGTGACTCTTCACTGCGTTCAGTAACTCCAGTGCCATCGAAGCGATCTCTCCCACGTGTCTGTCGTTATTTCTAATTGGAAGTCCTGATACCTGCAGTAAAAGATATAAGTAAGTATGTATGTATCCGTCCGTATTTCTTGTCTGCATCTGTATCTGTATTCATGTGTTTTGACTGCCACAAAATCTTTGATGCTTTTTTAGGACATATGGATTTCTGCTTACTTTTCAATTAGATATTTGTTAGATTAGTACATTTATTTATTTTAATTTATAAAAATAACAATAATTTTAAAATTTGTTTGAAATAAACATATTGTTGTATAAGAAAAACACTTAATTTTTATTATTTATTCATTATTATTTTTTGTTTTTATCAAGGACTCCCACATAATCTTCCACACTTCTCGATCTCGGGCCATAGTGGAACAGTCTTTTAAATGATAATGGAGTTCGTCCCACCATATCTTTCTAGGTCCTCCTCGACGGTTCGCCGACTTTGTGGGACCCAATCGATCGTTACCTTTGCCCAAGATCATCTGGCATACGATCCACATGCCCAGTCCAATCGCACATTACTTGTAAAACAAGAATATAAATACTGTAAGACCACTTACCACCATATAGGCATCCCCAATCGTCTCAACTTTATAAACATCGTAGCCTCTTATAATCCTATCGAAGACCGTGTACAGATCGTTCAGAAAGTTGACCACTTGCAGCGGCGTGCTTTCAGCGGACATGGCGGTGAATCCGACGATATCGCTGAAGTAAATAGTGACGGAATCGAATGATTCCGGTTCTACGCCCTCGCCGGTGGTGAGGCGGCGAGCGACTGACCTGCAACAATGCGCTGATGGTAACTCTCGGGATCGAACGAGCACTGATCAACTGATATTTTCTTATACACCGCACTGACCATTGATGTAAAACTGTTGTGTTTATATGTATGCACCAGCCACCAGCCACAAACCGCTGTCATACCTTACATGGTTCATAAACGAGGCATGTAGTTTAAAATGGCATAAAACAGCTTTGACGCGACGCGCGTTTAAAATAACATTTAGCTCAGTGATAAAAATAAATAGCAAGTCCTTTTCATTTAGTGAACATAAACATACAAGACTAGCTACAGTGTAGCTACTGAGAAAAGACATCACCCAATCACAGATTACTAACTAATTACAGTGGATGCAAGTTAACTACGACAAGTGTTCAAAAATATCACGCAAATGTGAAAAAATAGTAAAAGATGATTACTAGATTCTACTTCAGAAATTGATCTACGTCCATGCTCATTCAATACATACCTGTGAATAAAATAAATGTGAGAAAAGTTCACTTTGCCATCACCAAAGCGCCAAACTGCTATGATGATAATAAAATGAAAATTTATCGAAAAAAGTGCGATTCCGCTCCGTGGAAAATCCGAAAGTAGCCCAATAGTGTAAAGTTCGAAATCATTTGCGAGGCTGACGCCTTACACAACGCCAATAACAGAATCAGGGACGATTTGAGGCATTTCACCACCAGTCGTGAGTGCCTCAGATCAATTGACTGGCTCGGCTACTGCCGTCGTGCAAAAGCGCCCTAATAAAACATATTAATAGTAAAGTCCATCACCTTTATCGGCGAAACGCGATCACCACAGAACCCCAAGCAAGCTCTAATCTACTCAAACGCTGTTAATAAAACAAGTGAGCCACTCTCCCGCTCCTGCAGTGAAAGGCAAATCAGTAACTACAATCACCAATAGGGAGTTAATTACCTCAATACATTTTCACGATTCTATAATGGATTCAACCTCCACATCTGGAAAAGAACACAAGTACAACAAAGTGAATACATTGAGATTTAGAGAATGTACGACTGTTTTACACCAAGTCCATGTCGATGGTACTGACGGGTTTGGAAAATAAAATACTGTTTCCTGTTTTAGGACTCTTTATTAATCACAATAATGAATTGTTTTTTTAGTTAATTTGTGATGATATATAATTCTAAATAGGCGGGGTTCGAACCCGCATTATCGCTAGGAACCGAGCGATGATTGCATTACTGTATTCACCCAAATATTGAGATGACGCCGAGATGGAATCAGCTAAGCATATTAGTATTTCTTCTCATAGTTTACGGTCTTTAACTAGTAGTATAAAAGAATGCTCAAACAAAATGGGGCAACAGCTTTTCCGGCTTTGAGCATATTTTTTGTCAAAGAATCCTTTTTCAAGTAAACTATAGTCAACTGTTTTATGATACACGCTTTGCGAACGCAATACCGTACATTGTAGATACTCATCTATCAATTTGTTGTAAAAACATTGTTTTTTTTTTAATGATTATCAGCTGAAGGGGAGCTCTCGAGTAGGATGTCTCCGAGAGAGATGTTAGACGACGTTATAAAGCTGCATCCACTTTACTTATTCTAAAGGGTTACGTAGGGTTACGTAGACTTGGACCGAATGTAAAGCAGTGCGCACATTATTGCGTCGTCCAGGTATGTCTTACAGCTTGTTGTATTTGCGTCTTTGTGCTCACTTACAAACACCAATACAGAAAACCTTGAATTAGTACAAAATACGTTAAAAGAATTAAGCGAGCCGCTTAAAATTATACTATTAAAAAAATGTACACAGGTTATTTAAAACATGTACATGCAAACAACTATAGACCACCGAAGCTTGACTTGCCTGCGCTGACGATAGATTGTAAATCGCGTACATTCGATTTGAAGTTTGAGAACAAAGGATTGGTCAATCACTAATTAACTTTTTATGTATATCTGATTGGCATAACATGACTCCGTAAGATAGTGAAGTAGTCATCATATCGAAACACATTTTTTTATTGATTTTATTATTATTATTTCAGCCGTCCCACTGCAGGGCAAAGGCCTCCCTATACCCCTTCCACTCTTTACGGTCTTGGGCCCTTGAGGTCCAATTTTCAGAAAATGTTTCGAGGTCATCCCGCCACCTCCGTCTGGGTCGTCCGCGGTGCCGTAATGTAATTTTAATGATTTTAATAAAGATATTTCTTGGCTTATGGGGCTGACAACTATCAAACAACTTCTCGCTCGCACGTTTCGACATGTTGAAAGATATTAAATCACTAAACTCATTTTCGAAATTATTGCACACAAGATGGTTGATTGCGATTTTTCGAAAATCAGTTTAGTGATTTTATATCTTTCAACATGTCGAAACGTGCGAGCGAGAGTCACATTAGCTCTTGTCTTCGCCATAATTGTCGTGGTCACTACTTCATTTCACTGCTAATATGAATATATAAGATTATAGATCACAGTGTGAAACATACTTTGGTAGCATCCTATGAAGCAGGTCTTCTGTCTTTTGTTTCTCTTCGATGAGCAGCCTCGTTCTCTCGTTGACTAGTTCTTCCAAATTGTTGGCGTACTTCTCCATCATATCCATCATTTGGTCCATTATGTTGCGTGACCTAGGGGCAATTACACCATTTTGTAATAACTTTTCATTTATATTCCACGATTGTTAGTGTTTTATGGATCACTGGAATAATTATATTGCATATTTTTTATAGTGTTTACCACAATCGTTTCATATCTTTGGGGTATAATAGAATCTTTGACTTCTATAAGAGCCAAAAGACAAAATAGAGTATTTTGTCCATCGCCAAACAAGGATCAGGAAAAGTTAATAGCCTTTTTTTTGGGTAGTTGGGTAAGAATAGGTTGATACAAGCTTTCCCCCGGATTCAGAAGGTAGTGGGTGCTCTGCACAGACTGCTGCCAAATCTCGGGGGACCTAGGGAAGGAGTTCGCCGCCTCTATGGAGGGGTGGTGCGATCGATGGCACTTTACGGAGCGCCCGTCTGGTCTGTGAGACTGGCGGGGGTTAGGCGCTATAGGCTATTGTTTAATAGCCTACAGCGTACTATGGCCATTCGTATCGCACGAGGGTATCGAACGATATCCTTTGAGGCGGCAACACTCTTGGCGCGGTTTCCGCCCCTTGACGTCTTGGCGGAGATGGATGCACGTGTGTATCGGCGTCTCCGTTGCAATGACGACGGGAGTGGAACCGCGCCCGCTGAAGTGCGGGTGCAAGAGCGCCGGCGTGCGCTCGTGGAGTGGCGCGAGCGGTTCGAGGAACCGCGTAGTTCGCGCCAGCGCATCGTCGGCGCCATTGCGCCAAACTTCGAAGCCTGGCTGGGAAGGGAGCATGGGTACGTCACCTATCGCCTTACTCAGGTACTCACCGGGCACGGGTGTTTCGGTGAGTACCTGAGTAGGATTGGACGCGAACCGACCCCACAATGCCACCATTGTGGGTGGGACCGGGATTCCGCGCAGCACACGCTAGAGCAGTGCTCAGCGTGGAGCGTGGAGCGTGGAATTCTGGTCAACAGGATCGGGCAGGACCTCTCTCTACCAAGCGTAGTCGAGGCTATGCTGGTAGATGAGACGGCTTGGAAGGCGGTGGCCTCTTTCTGTGAGACCGTTTTGGTCCAGAAAGAGGCCGCCGAGCGTGATCGGGAGAGGGCCGATCCCGCTCGGAGGAGGCGGCGGCGGGGTGTTGGCAACGGCCACCCCGCGCTGCCTGCCCCATGAGGGGCGAGAGTGGTACCCCCTGCCAAACAGGGGGCCTTTCGGGTCTGTGGGCGGTCGGAACGAGGGCTTCGGCTGGTCAGTAGCGGACCCCGGGAGGGCGGCTGGCACATCGTGGCGTGTGCAGCCGTAGCACCACGAGTGCTGGGGGCGGCAATGGGTGTCGTTCCCGGGACGTGCTTTTAGGCGCTATGCGAGAGGGGCACCGAAATGTTCCTTTTGGAGTTGTCGGAGCCCCTTGACATGCATTGAGGCTGGCCACCGGGGTGGTTTTAGTGAGTCGACGAGTCCGTCATCCTCACACTACCCTATCGCATCCCTCGGTGTGGTAGGGTGTCTGTGTGCAGATTTCCTCCCCGTTAACAAAAAAAAAAAAAAAAAAAAAAAAAAAAAAAAAAAGTTGATACAAGCTTAAAGTATGTTTGAATTGTATTCCCGGTGAAACATTCGGACACAAATTGTCTTTCTATTAAGATAATGACACCCGTCAAACGATTTCTCGCTCGCACATATTTAGAGATAAAACAAATATTATGAAAACAATTTTCCAGTGAAAACCAGTTTTCCTAGCTAAAAGTTCGATTAAGTACGACAACTAGTTATGATTTGGAAATAAAAGAGGTTTATTATTATTATTATTATAAGTAATGATTATCCACCGAAACTTGGTTGCGTGCGATCTTTCTAAGTGATTTGATATCTTCGAAAATGTTCAAATGTGCAAGCGAAAAGGACATTAGCTGTAATCTGCGAACGGGAACTTGTCGTGTCACTAGTTTCTTTCGAAACAGTGTGGTGAAAGGATTTTAGGTGCGCCTCATGAGGCTTTTTTCTAGGCACTTGTTATAGAACTTTTTAAGTTCTCTGACATACCGGTTTCCTCACGATGTTTTCCTTCACCGTTTGAGAGTACTGGCATTGCGTAAACACTGCGTAAAACTATAGTCAAGTAAGCAAGTCGCATAAGCGAACTTCGAAACATTGACGTACATTGACTTTGCGCAAATCATACTAGCGGTTAGTTTGATAGAGCTCAACTTATTTATCGACCACTACACTATGGGAAATCTCGGATTATACTAAAGCGTAATGCCTATGCTGCTCATAAATCTTATCATATTGAAGTTACGAAAGTCGTAAGTAATTTCTCGACATGTAAATGATTGTCAGGACATTTATTATTATTTGCTATTGATAACAATTTTCGTCATTTTGTGAATCATCAGTCAATTTGCAATACTATGACTGTATGGGCTTTTGAGCACATACAAGTTGTAACAGCTCCTTTGTAAATTCAGAGATAAAAGAGACAAAATAGACATTTTTCTATTCTATTAATTAGAATATTAAGGAATAGAAAATTTCGTCTCACGATGATGGGCCTATTCTATTCCCTTCCTGTACCCCAAGTATGAGTTTTGCTTACCATATTTCGTTTTTCGTTTTACGTTTTTGTTCCGTGTTCATTGCGGGTTTTGTATGAAAACGCGATAGGGATATCGATACGGAACTTTACAAAACTCGCAATGAGCACGGAGCAAAAACGATTCGTTTTTGTTCCGTGTTCATTGCGGGTATTGTATGAAGACGCGATAGGGATACCGATATGGAACTTTACAAAACCCGCAATGAACACGGAACAAAAACGTAAAACGAAAAACGAAATATGGTAAGCAAAACTCATACTTGGGGTACTGTAATGTTTGAATATGAGTATATTCACGAAAGTATGAATGGTGACCACGGACCAGCCCTCTTACAAAATTCGGCACGTACACTCATTACATAACATACCAGTTGTATGCCATAATCATATGGTTACAAAAAATACCCATCACAGCTAGTAGCATACTTTAATTTTAAGAAGTTTACTTACAAAATAAAACCTACTATAATTTCTGTGTTTAAAAAGTGTAACAGCTCGAGTCAGTGCCAACATCGACACAAACCTTACTAGGTTTCACGATGTTGTAAAATGAATACTGTAATTAGTGATTTTATAAATATATAAATATATAAATAATTGTAGAAATAAATAAATAAAAAAGAAACTGGTTTCCTCACAATGTTTTCCTTTCGATGATATAATAACTTAAACTTAACTTCACTATAATCAGATCACTCTTGATAAATTCTATGATCTTTATATTTCATTATTTTTCCTGTTTTATTTTTTCTCTAAATTATTAGTCTTTCATAGCACATAGTTTATACTGCATTGTTATGTTGAATAAGTAAATGAATCGTGTAAAACAACTTACTTCCCCGACTTGAGTTTCTTAAGCCGGCTCCGGATAGTGGGGAAGTCTGGCCGAACGCTGGGATCCTCCGCCCAGCAGTCTCGCATGCACGACACTATGTACGAATCGTCGGGTGCAGCTTCCAACACGCTCGTGTCGGGACGGAAGTAGTCCTCCCCGTCCAACTTTGGTCTCTTCAGGCGGTCTATTATATCTGAAAGTAAATGTAGAGCTGGTTTAAAGCAGCTGCTATCTTAACATGCTGACCGCAGTGGCTTAAGAGCTGATTTCACCATGCTCTGTTAGTTACTAATCAAGGATTAAACGGCCGTTAATCTAAGATGTCAAACGCGTATATTTTGACTTATTTAACGGTCCTTTAATCCTTTGTTAACCTAACAGAGCATGGTGAAACCGGCTCTAAGCCACTGCGGTCAGCATGTTAAGATGATACGACGAACGATATTTAAGCCTACGTTTCCGAGAGCATGTTTTTTTACGTATTATATGATACCATATCTATCGTGTCTGAAGATCATTGATACATTGTAACAAGGATCATACAAAAGAGCGGTAGGAACAAAGCCGTAAGTTTGTTGTCTATTCTTCTAGGCTTTGGTCGCGTGGAACTGGCACCTAGAGTCACCTAGCTTTAAGACGTTTCATAGTGATCCTTGTGATTTTATTGACTTGTATCTTTTGACTTTGATCAAAGTCGTAAAGCTGTTTCAATTTTTTTTCAGTTTTTTATGATATTATTTGAAGGCACGCTGGTACACTTATTATGCCATGACAGCCAAGCCCAACCTAAACAATACGGTACCAAATAACCAACTCAATTTTAAGGCAGATATTAACATTGTAGCATTTATTTTACGACCGCAATTCGCTAATCTTATAAAAATCAGGCAGATTTCTTTAAACCAAGCTTTAAGCCGTTGGCCTCAGTTCATTATTTTTTTATCACATCAATTCGAAAATAGATAGTTTGCTCTTCGAAAACAGGTAGCAAAATAGCACTTTGATCCCAAGGGCGGTAATGTGATTTGAATTTGGAATGTGCATAATGAGTAAAAGTTCCAATCACCAAAGAGATCACGAACACTGTATGAACAAGCAGGCTTTATGATTAAAAAAAAAGCGCCTGAACTAAATAAAAATAAACAAAAACACGTGAAACGCGCATGCCACCTTTGTTCATAATTGTTTACTCAAATTCAGATTTTACTTAGTTTTATGAAAATAAATAAAATTATAATAAATACATGATTATGACTATGAGATTATGTGACTATGTGACTATGTGACTATGTGACTATTTGACTATGTGACTATGTGACTATGTGACTATGTGACTATGTGACTATGTGACTACGTGACTACGTGACTATGTGACTATGTGACTATGTGACTATGTGACTATGCGACTATGCGACTTTGCGACTTTGCGACTTTGCGACTTTGCGACTTTGCGACTTTGCGACTTTGCGACTTTGCGACTTTGCGACTTTGCGACTTTGCGACTTTGCGACTTTGTGACTTTGTGACTTTGTGACTTTGTGACTTTGTGACTTTGTGACTTTGTGACTTTGTGACTTTGTGACTTTGTGACTTTGTGACTTTGTGACTTTGTGACTTTGTGACTTTGTGACTTTGTGACTTTGTGACTTTGTGACTTTGTGACTTTGTGACTTTGTGACTTTGTGACTTTGTGACTTTGTGACTTTGTGACTTTGTGACTTTGTGACTTTGTGACTTTGTGACTTTGTGACTTTGTGACTTTGTGACTTTGTGACTTTGTGACTTTGTGACTTTGTGACTTTGTGACTTTGTGACTTTGTGACTTTGTGACTTTGTGACTTTGTGACTTTGTGACTTTGTGACTTTGTGACTTTGTGACTTCGTGAATTTGTGACTATGATTATGATTATTCATAAGTTGCACTAAGTTATTTTCTCATAGAGGGTGATAAAAAGTAGAGTGTCCACCTCGGGAGCAACACTATTTTAAGCTCGAGTGAAGTACTTTGAATCCCTCGCTACGCTTAGGATTCTACTTTAGAATCCCTCGCTACGCTCGGGATTCTACTCTAGAATCCTTCGCTCCGCTCTGGATTCAAAAAACACTCTCGCCATAAAAATAGTTGTTTGCTCCCTTGGTAAACAATCTACTATTAATGCCTTTGAAAACACTTATTAACTACGTGCTTATTATCTTATAATAAGTGTCCATCAAAAAATTTGGTTCAAAAAAAGTTGCAGTTTTATTGTAGTGACAATAAAACTGCTACTGCTGCAACAACTTTTTTTGTAGTGACAAAAAAAGTTGCAGTTTTATTGTAGTGACAATAAAACTGCAACATTACTATACAAACGATCATAGCGAAATTGATATAAATATAATAAACAAACCTTTGGGTTCCATAGCTGTGACCCCGAACGGGCCCCGTCTCGCGATTATCTCGTAGAGTATAATTCCAAATGCATAAACATCTCCTTTCTGCGTCCCACCGACTGTGCCATTCGGGTTGTCTAACTCCCGCAGCAACTCCGGTGATTTCCACAATAAGCCTGGAAACAGAAAGCATTTTAAACTCACAAAACTTGGACTTGGAGAAGTGCAGTAGCTTACAATGGACAAAAATCCTCACTCCGCCTAATATAATTTCAATACAGCTTCATTGATGTCATTTTAGAAATATTGGGCAGTCTATAAAGCACTGCTAAATTACCTCTAAAATATTGATGCTCTCCAATAAAATCATTTTCTGCGCAATACCGCAGTTCGTGGAGACCAAAGTCTGTAACCTGAAATCATAAAATATTATGTACACATTCGTTCAGTTAAGATGATTTTTTAAAAATTTCGATTTTGTATTACGATGCCAAATCTTAGTGCACTTACAGACCAAAAACAAAAAATAGAACCGTATATTATCTACAAACGCTTTTCAAATGCAATTCTATTGTCGTATTACTTTCTTTAAAACGCGCAATAAACATGCGTAATACTAACCTGAAGCATCCATCTGGACGTAACTACACAATTCGATGACTTGAGATTTCCGTGAAATATTAATGGCGAAGTATGAATAAACATCATACCCTGAAACAGGAAGGTTAGTTAGCCAACGTTTATGGGGATAATATCACGTTGACTCACTTTTATTAGCTTACCTTTATGAGATCGTGTATTAGCGAAGATATAAACATTTTATCCAGTTTTATATCCTCATTTTCAATTATATCCTGAAGGGAAAAAATATTTCAATTAAAATTAATAATTTTAGCATCTAAAACTAGTGCAACATTTTGGTGGTCTCTCCACACGGCAATATCTAGCCCCAAACTGAGCAAAGCTTGTACTATGGGAACCAGATTGATGATATACTTATATTTTTTTGTAAATAAATATGTTGAATATGTTGGACTCGTACCACCCAAACAGAGATGTTTTTTTTATATTAGTGGACTTTCCACACAGCTCTACCTAGCCCCAAACTAAGCCAAAGCTTGTAACATGGGAACCAGATAGCTGATATAATACATTATATACTTTTTTTTGTAAATACATACTTATAATATTATACAGGGTGTCCCAGAAATCAACGTCAAGCCGAAAACGAGCGATGGGCCAAGTCATGATAGTTATCATAATAATATAAAAAAAAAAATTGTCATGTACTTTTCGAAATACGAGTTTTAAAAAAAATACTAAAATTAAGGAGTACTCTAGCAAGTATCATACCATTTTGGAATCCTGACTATTTAGTCAGGATTCCAAAATGGTGCTTTAATGGAATGGAGTAATGGAGTAACTTTAAAAAGTGGCGCATTTGCGGCACTTTTTAAAGTTACTCCATCACTCCATCACTTTTTTGCCAAAATAGTGTAGTACATTTTTTTTACGGTACAGTCGGTTAAAAATGGGTGATGTAATTATTTTAAATTAAATGTTGGCCAAAAATCAACATTTTATCTAAAACTGAGGCAGTTATGATTTAATTTTGAATTGTATTTTACAGAAGGGTTATTCATGGTTACATTACAGAAAAAAGTTTCACGAATAGTTCATATTTGTAGTCACAGGACTTAAAAGATCATCACAGGGTGTCAGTTTCTCTGAATATTTTTAATACTCATAATTCGAAAGGTACATGACAAATATTTTTTTTTCTGATAACTATCATGACTTGGCCTATCACCCGTTTTCGGCTAGACGTTGATTTATGGGACACCCTGTATGGGACACCCCGACAGAGAACAAACATCTATGTTCATCACACAAATGTTTGTTCTCGGTGGGGATCGAACCCACGGCCTACGGCGCAGGAGGCAGAGCTACTACCAACCGAGCTGTGAAGGCTGTATTGTACTATGCTAAATAAACATTTATTCTATTCTAAATACATGAACCATTTTATTTTTCTATACAACTTACATACAAGCTTCCTTTGGCGCAGTAGTCTGTTAAAAGCAGTACCCTCATAGGTTCTATGACAGCACCGATGAAGGAGTTCAGATTGTCGTGACGTAACTCTCTGAGGAGTCGCATCTCCTTCATCACATCTCGAGAAATGTCCTGTAACAAGTGGGTGAATCTTATTTAGAGTGAGGTAAGGTTTAATTTTAAACAATGTAAACTCTAATACTTCAGTAGACTACTGCAATTGAGACCTGATTTAGAAATCACAGGGTTGAATATACAGTAATGAAATGGTACTTACTTTCTTTTTGGAGAATTTCAACTCCTTTATTCTAACAACATTTCCTTTATATTGTGCCGTGGTTGTAAATATTTGTGTGCAACATTTACTCTCACAAGATATACCGCTGGCTAAACTCAGCTGGAATAAAAATGTTTCATGAATTTTATGCTGTGATTTATGAGAGTTAAGAATATACTAAGACTTAAGAATATAAATTAAAAATATATAATTAATATATATAAATAATATATATTAAATAATTATATTTAGAATATAAAAATTATATATATATAAATATTAATATATATAAAAATATATATAATTAAAATATAAACATGATTGAGAATTACTGAAGAAGTCTATGTATATGTTTTTTTAGTCATTATTGTTCAGCTGAACCAACTGGTTATAAGTTTATAGGTTTTTTTCGGACAATCGAGAATCTTCTGTCGTAAAATTTGTTTAGTGAACAAGCAACGACTCATTTTACGTCGTTTCGTCTTGTTTATAGATTATTGAGCCGCTGGTGGCTTTCCAAAAATAATATTTCCTAAAAAACCAATGTTTTCAGCCGTACGATAGTGGTACGATAGTGCATTTACCTTACTAGGTGAGCAGATAAGTCCGCTGCCCAAGTATCCAGCAATCTCGCATGTGTCTACCTTCCACAATAAGCCCTCGATCTCCTGTTCAATCTTCCACTTACGATAGATACTAACAGTGACGACTAGCGCACAGAACAAAGTAACCGCAAGAGTTCCAGCGACCACTAGTGATGTGATCTGAGAGTCATCTTTAGGACACTTTTCGTTGAGGAATCCGCAGGAAGGCTCGTCTTCTGGCTTCACGCTATCAGGCCAGTCGATTGGTAGACGGGGATTCAGTTTGTACTCCTGAAAGTAATAGTAATATTTATTCTGAACATTAATTTTTATACAACTAGCTGATGGAACAAGCAAATGGCCCACCTGATCATAACCATAACCTATAAACAAAGCATTATCTTGATAGGAACGTGCCCTACGATGCACTGCCCTGCGTCCATCAACTTGAGGCATACAGATGATAAGCCTCATGTGCCTGTAACTACATCGGCAACTACACTCTTCAAACCGAAACACAGCAACGCTGCTTGGCGGCAGAAAAAAGCGTGGTGGTAGCACTTCCCCGGACGAGCCCTTCACAAAGAGCTCTACTACTCTTCCAGAAAGCCATCTACCAGAGTGCACAAGTTACAAAATAAAACGATGAAACTATTATAAACTAAGGAACAAGTTGTCTGGAAGAGATCGTCATAGCGATAAGACCACCCATTGTACCTCGCTGAAGCTGAAGTGAAGTTTAAATTAATTCTTATATCGTTATTTTATTTTCTAGTGGTGTATAATAAAAAGTTTGTTAAACTTAAATCTGTAACTCTGTACTGTTTGTTTCCCAAATAAAACAAAATAAAAATAAATTTAACAAGTTATAAGCTATGTGTTCCAGTCTCAACGCCCACCTCCTAAACCAATGGGTTTTCCCTGACGTGGATGACAGTAACCAGAAACGGTACCATAACAGCCAAATCGAAACATATAAAATATATAATTGCAGATATTGCAAATCATTTTCGCGGGAGACGAAGATGCACCTATGCATCTCTAAGAGATGCTACGAGCATGATATATTCATCATAAAACCAATAGAAACAATTATTTAACATGCTTTAATACCCTTTATTTAATGAGCTAAAAACATAAACATGTTTTTAGTTTCTGTTTTATTTTTAGCCTACAGACCGCAACACGAGACGGCAATATTTCCTTATAGTTTATCGGTTCTAAAAATAGAAACTAGACTTGTTTTCTATGCCTTACCTGTTCCTAATGAGCTATTGATTTAAGTGCTCGTAGTATTGTATCGAGCGGAGACGGTAAATAGATTTGCATTGAATGTTTTATTATATACATCTCAAATTTAGTATGTTGTATGTATATAAATGATTCTACGGCATTTGATTGTATTTTATGTATGATCACCAGGGGTCGGAATAGGTAAAGGTTTTTAAGTACCAAATGACGTAAATAAACCTACGCAATCTCAACATGGATATGCCTTTTAAACCCGGAATTGAGGATTAATAAAAATTGATTTCTAAAATTATGGGTTTTTTTATATACAACTAGCTGATGGAACAAGCACATGGCCCACCTGATGTTAAGATTGATATTATTGTCTTCTAAAACTCTTTTTTCCTATATTAAAAACAAACTAAGTAGCGTTACACGTACAGCAGGGCTATTTTAAAACATTCGGAAAGGTTTCCAATCGGAAAAGTCAGTTTTTATCACAATTGACTTCGAACTCGAATCATTTCCGACACGGGGATTAAAAAAGGCATATCCATATTTAGATTTCATATTTGATGTCATTTGGTACTTAAAAACTTTACCTATTCCGACCCCTGACGATCACTGCTAATGATCATACATTAAATACGAAGAATACCACACTTATCTACCCACCTATTGTATAGTTTAGAATCTATGCAATATGTATGACTATCTACTTGAAGAAATAGGACATCATGTGCATTTATATGAAGTATTATATTATTATGACGGCAGTAATTATGTACCTCCACAATAATCCGCTTACTATTTCAAGATCCTCCTATGAATCTGTAGTGGAAACCTATAACCAAGCTATATGAATCCAAAAACTTCTGAATAAAATCTGTTCATCCAATAAAAAAATCTAGTTCAGATATGGTAATTTCTACAAATATCTCTAATTTACACTACAAAGCAACGCGGCATACAGTCAGGTTTCGATTCTGTGTATTATCCCTTCAAACTACTTTAATTTGACAAATCTAAAATTAAAGCCATTATAGCCATCTAAAATTAACTTGTTTAAGTTTTTACTGATACTGTTTCACGACTTTGATTTCTTAGTACCATTAAGGCGAATACAAGAGCTAATGTGACTCGCGCTCGCACGTTTCGACATGTTGAAAGATATAAAATCACTAAACTGATTTTCGAAAAATCGCAATCAATCATTTTGTGTGCAATCACATTGCACACAGTTTAGTAAAAAAATAATTTTGATCGATACATGTTTTCCTACTCAAAACTTGCTTTAACATAAGCAAACTTTGAGACTTTCATGAGACTTTCAACATGTCGAAACGTGCGAGCGAGTCACATTAGCTCTTGTCTTCGCCTTAAGTATATTCTTTAAGGATGTCTAAGGAAGTAAGCTGAGGTACGCCCAAATATTACATTTGGCTCATACCCATATTTGGCAGTAGTTGGCTTTGATAAGCGACAGGCTCGCTCGCCTTTGTACATGTCCTCTCGCTCTGTCTTTTTCCGATGTATTATATTGTGTGCAATAAATAATTAAGAATTAGTTTAGCAAAAGAAAACAACAGAATTGAC
Organism: Chloroclysta siterata; assembly: GCA_932294275.1. Taxonomy (NCBI): domain Eukaryota; kingdom Metazoa; phylum Arthropoda; class Insecta; order Lepidoptera; family Geometridae; genus Chloroclysta; species Chloroclysta siterata. Next base: position 9,849,819 of record OW028601.1, on the reverse strand, counting down.
ACCACTATATGACCTCGCCGTACCTATTGACCGAATGCAAAATGCTACTAACCGGAAACTCTTTAGAGCTTTGATGGAAGTGTCCTACTGGTATCATACTATAACTGCAGTTAATCTCTCCGTCGCTGAACTTCGAAGGTTTGAACGCTAGAACTGAGAAGTTTCCCTCTGAGTCGGCTCGTTCGTCCAGCCGAATCGACATTCCCGATATACCTGTAATGTAATTGTAGAAACCGTGAATTCTAAGAAAATAATAATATGTTTTCTTATTCTCTCTCTCTCTTGTCGTGACACTAGTTTCTTTCGAAACGGTGTGGTGAAAGGATTTTAAGCGCGCCTCAAGAGGCTCCTTTCAAGCACTTCACACATGTTATAGAACTTTTTAGGTTCTACGACATGCCGGTTTCCTCACGATGTTTTCCATCACCGTTTGAGACTACTGGCATTCTTATTCTATTTAGTACAAGGAAAATCACAGAGGTTTAATAAAATTCCAAAGTTATTCATAACTTTTTAATATTATAAAATTTTTGTAGGTTTTAAAAGTCGATAAGTCTTTATAATCCCTTGCATCACTTTGAATAGATATAGAGATAATAATCAATCAAAGCTAATTCTGCGTAAACAGGTCTAGAACTGCCACCAATTTTACGCTATACACCATATTTTCATAGGCCAATGAATGTTAAATATTTATTCAACTTACTTCTATACGGTGAGTTTTTGATCATCTTCTCTATAATCCTCGAGCCGTTCTTAGCGATACTGATCAGTTTGACTTGCGTAAGCGTATCCTTGGTCGTCTGTTCCTGAATTATTTCATCCAGCGCTGTGGCGTACAGTATCACAGAGTCGTACAAGTACGCCGCGTAGATTGAAACGAACTGAAATACAAGTATTTGTATAAGAAGATTGTTGTGTTTATACTACTTGTTGATAGAACAAGCAGATAACCAACCTGACGTCTAGAAGTAACCAAGACTTAACAAAGAGTAACCTTACAAGACACACGATAAGAACGTGTAATAGTGTGCCAGTAATTTCACCGGCAACCACACTCTTCAAACCGAAACACAGCGTTGCTGCTTGGCGGCAGAAAAAAGCGTGGTGGTAGTACTTCCCCGGACAAGCCCTTCACAAAGAGCTCTACTTCTCATCCAGAAAGCCATCTACCAGAGTGCACAAGTTACAAAATAATACGATGAAACTGTTATAAACTAAGGAGCAAGTTGTCTGGAAGAGATCGCTCATAGCGATAAGACCACCCATTGTTTAAATTAATTCTTAAATCGTTATTTTATTTTCTAGTGGTGTATAATAAAAAAAAAATATCTAACTGGTTTTTGTTAAATTTAAATCTAGTTATTTATAATTATTATCGTACTATTTGTTTCCCAAATAAAACAAAATAAAAATAAATCTAACAAGTTATAAGCTATGTGCTGCAGTCTCAACGCCCACCTCCTAAACCTTCAAACAGAAACACAGCAACGCTGCTAGGCAGCAGATATAGGCATGGTAATACTTTCCCTTTTATGAATGTATCATGCATGTTATTTATAATATTCTTAAGAATCTTGTTAAACACGAGATCTACAGTACCACACCACACGATTAGTAATTTCTATTTGAAAATTAGCGGTCCGTATCAGAAGGACAATCTAGCTTATCGCCCTTGTAGGATAAACGACATAAAAGTAAAATGACCTACTAGTAAAACGTCTGGAAATTATTTCGTCATATGGGTATTATGCCTACAAATTATAACACAATAATAGAAAAATGACTAATTTGCTGTACCTCTATGACATAACGTACATTCAAGTGCAATCATAATTCAAAGTTTGATATTAGTATTAAGTGGGTAAGTAGGTTCTTTTCAAACCTGACCTAACCCTAACGTCTTGCCATTTCTATAAACAAAAAAAATAAATTTTGGTGGACTTTCCACACAGCACTATCTAGCCCCAAACTAAGCAAAGCTTGTGATATGGGAGCCAGATAGTTGATATAATACTTAAATACTTTTTTTTTGTAAATACATACTTATAATATAATAACACCCAGACAAAGAACAAACACCCATATTCACCACACAAATGTTTGTTCTCGGTGGGAATCGAACCCACGGTCTACAGCGCAGAAGGCAGAGCTACTACCAACTGAGCTGTGAAGGCTGTTCTATAAAAACTATGTTGTTGAAAATAATACTAATTAAACATTAATAAATAGTTACTATAAGAAAAAAGGGGAACCTATAAAATTCCTCAAACCAGCACTTCGTTATATGTATAAGCACTAACCTTATTAAACTTAGTAAAGACATCGGAGAAGTTGAAAGGCGGCCGTGTGTTGTACTTGCGGACTCGATTAGTAAACTCGCCATAACCACTGTTGGGCTCTGAAGATACCACCACTAGAAGTGATTGTGCGCGCTTCTTGAACTCCGTCGTATTGGGACACACTAATAGCTTTGACACTCGATCTTCCGTTTCTGAAAGAAATTAGTTAAATAAGCTATGAATCATTTCATCATCATCAGCCTGAAGAAGATTGGGCGGAGAACATCCCAATAAATTACCAGGAATAACGATTTTGAGCCACATCCATCACATCATATTAAGAGTAGTAGAGCTCTTTGTGAAGGGCTCGTCCGGGGAAGTACTACCACCACGCCTTTTTCTGCCGCCAAGCAGCAACGCTGTGTTTCGGTTTGAAGAGTGTGGTTGCCGATGTAATTACAGGCACATGAGGCTTAACATCTGTATGCCTAAAGTTGATGGACGCAGGGCAGTGCATCGTAGGGCACGTTCCTATCGTGCGTGAATTACGAGGTGAATTAATGCTTTGTTATAGGTGATGGTTGCCACTTAACATACGGTGGGCCATCTGCTTGTTCCATCAGCTAGTTGTAAAAAAAAACATCCATCCACTGATATCTCCGCGATCATTACAATGTCGTCGTACCATCGGATGGCTGTTCGTTCTTACGGTCCGTGGTTGCCTTTTAATATTAGTCTAAAGAAAAGCTATTGACGACTTATACGTCCGCTTAGCCAACTTAATAATAAGGATTGTAAAGCTATCACTCAATCAAAAATAGTGGACTAAAGATGCAATTGCAATTTCATCGACCGTTTGGGATTCGAACCCACTTCTTCTTTGTCACTAGTTTCTTTCGAAACAGTGCGGTGAAAGGATTTTAAGTGCGCCTCAAGAGGCTCCTTTCGAGCACTTGAAACATCCTATAGAACTTTTTAGGAACCACGAAAATCGTTGACAAACTATTTAGGTTCAAGAACTATTTAGTTTTTCACTGAAAATAAAGAATTGATGTACTACTACATAAAACCACTCCATTACAGACCCGTCAAAAATACTTACTTATCACATATTTCAAAGCTTCCTTAGGCACGTACGTCATCATATCGACAAAAATAACCATGTACTCTCCCTTTGCGAATAACTGTAGCGACTCCATAGCGGTCATCATATCTATCAACCCAGCTGTCGAGCCCAGAAACACGTAAACTGGAAATAAACACAACGACATTTTTATTCCCTTACAAATAAATTACCTAACTACCCTCTACATCAGTGGTTCCCAACCTTTTCTTGACCAGGGACCACTTTGATTTCTTTGCAATTCGCAGGGACCACGATGTACAAGAAAAATAAACAGAATCCATCCAAAAATCAACTTTAATCAAAACTCAATGTAACTTGCGTTAACAATAATTATTTTTATAGAATCGATGAAATTTTTGTAGAAAATCAAATCAGTTTTGAATCAATGTGATTTTTGAGCTCGCATCTTTTGCGCAAGTTCGGTAATCCTAGGACTAATATTATTACTCAAAGCTACACGCAAATCATCATCACTTACTTTCAAGCGATTCCTGGCCTTGTTTTTGATTACTAACAAAGCAGAAAACCGTTGTTCGCTTAAATAAGTCGTTGAAAAAATCATTAGATAGCGCAAGGCGATTTCTCGAGTTTTGGTGTATGAAAGAGGCGGAGAACCGTTAAACAATTTTTGCTCGCCCATTTCAACACTTTGGTAGATATAAAATTACTGAAGGTGGATACGAAAAACCCAAACAAAAAAATTTTGGACATTACAAAGGTTCAGCAAAAATATTTTTGTCCAAACAAGTTTTCCGTTTTTTGACGGTTGTCTGGGTCAGATAATGGTTGTATATGGGGTCGAGTCAGCTGGACAAAAAAAAAGCGTTTTTAATTTTTTTCGAAATTCTGTAAATAAAAATCGAGAGTGGTGTTTTTGCTATAGCGCCGGGACTGGATTAGATAGAGTATGCTTGCCCAGAACTTATACCGCTCTAAATAGCCTAATCCATAGGTAAAACATGGTCAAAACGTGCAGAACTTAGCTGCGGGTTACCACACGATGTTCATTCACCATTGCATACATATTTATTTTGACGAAGAAAATTTCATAATACACGACAGGATGGGAACACGCAACCTTAGAATCGGAAGGCTAGGGTGTTTCCACTAGACCACCACTGCTCTTTATAAGTATGATGTTTAGTAATCCTTATTTCACATTGAGCTACTAACGGTATCTGAATTGATTCGAGGGGTTGGTCGTAATACGCCATTACTTTATAAGGATACTAGCTGGCCCGCGACTTCGTCTGCGCAGGATTAGTATTTCGAGTAGCTTATATTAGCGTGGCGTAGAACATATGTGTAACTCTAGCAGTTTTGGCAGCGCACGCCAGAATAGCTCGCAGATGGCAGATTTTTTACTTACTACTTACTTGACACTTATCGTCATATTTTGGACAATTCACACAATATCTTTAAAAATTGTAGCCTATGTGTTATTCTGATATATACAGGGTTACAGGAAAAGTCGTGCTAGATCCGTTAAGGGCGTGGAGTACCCATCATTCCTGACATATTTCACTATGAAACACCCTACCCTAAACTAAACCCTTTTCGAGATATTCGACTTTTAATTTTTTTATTGAAAATTGCCGATTTTTAGGCAATTAAATTTATTTTTGGTTGTTTTGTGTATCTTATTATTATTATTATTGCATTTTTACATGTGTAATTAGATGCTTTAGGACGTCAATCATTAAAATAGTGCATAAGTTAATTGAATAGACCGTAGTAGACAAGTGAAAGTTAAGAAATAAAAAAAAAATTAGAAAGTTTATTTTTCTCTAAGGGATATCTAAAAAAAATATTATGGCAATTCTTCGGCAGATGTTTTTAAAAATATCTACGTTTCATCAGCTATCTAACGAGGTATAATAATCTAGGGTTTTATTCAATTGCATTGAAAAAAAATTAGTTTTATAGGCGACAGTGGAGAAGAAAATTTATACTTAGCCCTAAAAAGTAAAAGTAAAACAATAGGTAAGCATGAAATGTCATTTATTAAAGGTTTTCACACAACTTTTTCTTATTCTACAGTTCATGTTCAACATGGCCGCCTCTATTTCTGATACATTGTCGCATCCTTCTACGGAGACCAGTCTTCACTACTCCAGTGGTCAACGTGGTCCTCATTTTATTTGCTGCATCCACAATCCTTTCTCTTAGGTCTTCCACAGACGAAACTGGATTCGGCTCGCTGTACACAAGACTTTTCATGCACCCCCACACATGAAAATCCATGGGGGTTAGGTCCGGACTTCTTGCTGGCCATGGCAACGGCCCACCTCGTCCTATCCATTTGTTTGGATAATTTGTGTCCAGCCAGTCTCTGACACTTCTCCTGAAATGGGCAGGGCAGCCATCGTGTTGGAACCACATGTCCCTGATCAGGTTGAGTGGCAGATCATCCAGCAAATCACTCAAGTCTGCTCTCAGGAAATTTTCGTAGCTTTCCCCATTTAAATTATCCGGTAGAAAGTAAGGTCCAATCAAATGATTGGAGATAATGCCCATCCACACATTCACGCTGAATCTTCGTTGGGACCCCTTCACTCTTTTCTTATTGGGATTCCTTAGTGCTTTTGGGGCCCAGTAATGGGCGTTGTGATAGTTAGTTATGCCATCTTTATCAAATTTGGACTCATCCGTCCACAAGATATTTCTTAGAAAATCTGGGTCTTCTACGTCAGCATTTAGCATAAATCTGCAAAAGTCCAATCTTCTCGCGGGGTCTCCTTCTTCAATAACGTGTACCGGCGTGTAATGGTATGGGTATAGGCCAGCAGTATGCACTGTAAACCACACTCTCCATTGCGAAAGTCCCAGATCACGGGCAACAATATTAGTGGAAGTAGTCGGATCCGCTCGAAAGCGTTGCACTATCTCATTGTCCTGTTCTTCGTCGTCAATTCGTGGTCTACCCATGTCTGTATTACGTCTCAAAACAGAGCCAGATTCTCGAAGTCTTCGATAAACTCTGTCAAAAACGGCCACATCCGGCACTCGACGACCGGGGTAGCGAGTTACGTATTCGTTGCGAGCTTGCGCAGATACACAATCGCAGTATCCGTAACAAATAAGCATATCAGCATATTCCTCAGGTGTGTAGGACGTCATCTTCAACACTTCCGTATCACAGGTACAAATCAGAGTCCGGTTAACAAGTATAGTAGTCACAAATCAGAAGAAATAGTCCAGAATCACAGCCAAGTCGAGAAAAAGAGCAAAACGATATCACATCTACTATGTACGAAGCACAAAAGCAGACTGACAACCAAAACAATACCCCCTGTTGTATTCCCAGCCCTAACCGGTCTCTACACATTTTTTCTTTCATTCATACCTACATAAATCGTCACTTGTCTCGCTCTCACGGTGTGTCTGAACTTGAAGGACAATAGGCGCGGGACCGTTAGAACTGCTACCTGGAGCGTCCCAACTACTTTTTTTCCACGAAATGTAATACAAACCCTAGATTGTTATACCTCGTTAGATAGCTGATGAAACGTAGATATTTTTAAAAACATCTGCCGAAGAATTGCCATAATATTTTTTTTAGATATCCCTTAGAGAAAAATAAACTTTCTAATTTTTTTTTTATTTCTTAACTTTCACTTGTCTACTACGGTCTATTCAATTAACTTATGCACTATTTTAATGATTGACGTCCTAAAGCATCTAATTACACATGTAAAAATGCAATAATAATAATAATAAGATACACAAAACAACCAAAAATAAATTTAATTGCCTAAAAATCGGCAATTTTCAATAAAAAAATTAAAAGTCGAATATCTCGAAAAGGGTTTAGTTTAGGGTAGGGTGTTTCATAGTGAAATATGTCAGGAATGATGGGTACTCCACGCCCTTAACGGATCTAGCACGACTTTTCCTGTAACCCTGTATAAGCTATATTATTGTAAAGTTTCATTAAAATCCATTCAGTAGTTTTTACGTGAAAGAGTAACAAACATCCATCCATACTTACAAACTTTCACGTTTATAATATTAGTAGGATGTTGCAATTAGAAACTTACTTCTAGTCTTATTCTTAGTGTCCTGAATAAATTGGTACCAAAAGCCAGGTGCGCAACACGTAAGTTTCTCCTCACAACACTTGAATGCGTCGATGACCGGTCTCTGATGGTTGACAGTCATGTTATTCTTCTTTGCATGATTCTCGAGGGTCAGAGCAGCAGTCACCCACGACTCCTCGTAAAGGATGGAGAATTTGTTCCATCGGTAGTACCGGAGCAACGATATCACCGATTTCGTGGCCTGAAAATTTGATTTCCAATAAAGTAACGTAATAAATGTTCTATTATTAGGCTCAAAAAAGCGGAGTACCGCTAGACTGCTCTGAACCTTTACTGGATTATTCTAACGTCTCTCACTACCAACAAACGTGTCCTCTCAATAAATAGTTACCTGAGCGCCCGGTGGCTCTAGTCTTGCAAAATTCGATAGGGTGGATGTTTGATAATCAGCACATTTCTGAAAGAAAACAATTTCATAATAGAAACTTTTACGGAAAGAGACTATAGTATTTCATAAACGAATAAATATTCTGTTCGCTTTCGCTTTTCCTGATAAAAAATATTCAAAATGAATTAGAAAAGTTATAAAAAAGGGAAAAAAAACAGCCCTAGACTTTATTCCTCAGGTATAAGAAATAATGCTTACGTAAGAGATCATTGGTAGATTATTCGACTGGGCGATGATAGCCTCGGTATGGCAACGTCCTTCGGGACCGAAGAAGGCGACGACGCCGGAACAACTCATGTTTGTAAGCAACCTTGTCGCCGTCATAGTGTCGAACTTTGTGTCGTGCCATTCTAGCAGGATCTCCACATCGGGCAGTAGGTTTTTTGTTTGGTTACCGCTGTTGTTGTTCAGCTGAAAATTATAATATAAACGTGAACCCTTAACCCTGTTTCAAATAGAACGCATACGGAGAGGATTTAGTTTATTGGCCGGACCTACTGCTAATGGGATTGAACATAGAGAAATAAGGGCATTGAGAGTCAGGAATAGTTTTGAATAACTCTAGTAAAAAACAATCTGCAGACCTATAGACCTATATACATATATAGAGATAGACCTATGTTCGACCACTGTTGGGTATGAGTCAAATAATAACAAGTTATAAAATACATTTACTGTTGTGTTTATTAATAAATCGGATAAATACAGATAACAGGAGGATGCGTCCACTAAGTAACCGGTAAAAATACTAAAAATAGGAACCACGCGATCGCCTACATGGCTCGTCCAACAGATGAGTTAAAAGCAATTGTATTTGTATGACCCGCTTCCAAATCTGTTACCTTGAACGCTGGATTCCTCTGGTAGGTAAGTATTTGTGGTACACATTACTTCTAAAAGTTAAGACGAGTTGTTCGTCCTCGAGATAAAAATAGTCACGGAAGTGTACATAATATTTTTATGCTGATCAAATAATATTTTATCAATGTACGCACGTTTTAATGTTTATAAATCTGTTTCCATTTCCAGTTCATTTACCGCTCGCTTGAAACTACTTGAATTATGATATTGGAAAGGCCATTCGGACTCGGATTGAGACTCTAGGTCTCGCTCCCATGCGTCTAAAAATAACCCCAACAATATTTATTTTAATGTTCCATGCGGCTAATGGAAGATTAACTGGAGCATAAAATTATTGAACCTGGTAGCACTTATCATTAAAATTAGCCCAATAACCTGATGTTGGTACGTGAATTTGGCCAGAGAACATATCCCGTGTGTGATAAGTCGCTCAGACCAAGCGGACGCGCAAATTACGGTAAATGAAGTTGTTGAAACGGATATCCTCTGCCCAGTACCTTGACTAGTGACAAATTCAGAAACTGAAAACTCAAATCAACCCAAACCATAAAAGATCCAGAAGTGATAGCTAAATACTCCTATCTTATTTCGTTTATACATAGGTATTAGTGTCAATTCACAGGATATTCATTATTGAGCAGTGGGTGTGAAGTTCCGTATGGCAGCGTGAGACAGTTACCATTACTCTAATATAATCAAATCATTGCAAAGTATTGGCTTGGCCGGTAGAAGTGTAATGCCCTATAAATGACTGCCCCAGATTTGTTGAGGCCAAACTAAATCGCAGTTCACTACTCAGCAGGGCCCGAAACGATGGTTGTTTCTTGAGAACTCACACGATTTCATAAGAGATGGTATAGTGCCGAGTATTTGTCAAATTTTATTATGGTTTTTCAACAATAGCAGAGCTTCTAAGGAAATAGGAAAGCAGTTTGCAGATTTTTCAACTGAGTCAGTTATAGATCTCAGAAAAATACAAGTACCTACCTACAAAACGTACTTTGTTTCTAATATTATTGTACTCAACACCAATGTGATAGATATGAATGATAATTCTCTTGGATTCTGCTGTGCTCGCGATGTCTTTGTCAAAAGTCAAAAGGTATTTATTCAGTTGAATCACAAGCATCAGTAGTTTAAAGACGTTTCAACGTCTCAACTAGCTGAATCTAGGTGTCAGCTCCACGCATCCAAAGCCTTCTAGAACAGGCAACAAAGTCTTCAGTGAACGTGAAGGTATGTAATCATGAGTTACCTCTTCGAGGGCTATAGAGAGCGCCCCGGAGATGGTGAGGCCTTGCCTGTCTCGCAACTCGCCCGTCAGCGACGGCAAGTAGCCGACAGTGATGTTGAACTTCTTCTTGGCGACGGAAGGCCCGGCCAGTAGGCCCAGCGCCACGAGTAGAAACACCCGCGTGCCGACCCACATGCCGACGCCTTCACCGCGTTACGATCACCTGGGAACACAAACAAATGTTTAATAGTCCAGATATGTTTAATAATTGAATATACTATTGGTTTTAATCTGAAATAAATGCCTTAATAATAATAACCGAAGAATTAACAACTTTGTTGACTAGTGGCAGTATGAGAAGGCCCACAACTCTTTTTTCATTTTTTAAGACCATTTCCCGATCAACTTCTTATCTTACTTGCCATTATAATGGCTTGACCTTAGGCATGGAAAGCAGAGTCAAGTTAAAAATAAATTAACCAAGCTCGTGTCGATCTACGCAAAGCGAAGGCTTCCAATGTCAATATTACATAGTCGATAGAGAGATAATAACCAATAATATGTGTACTGCAATTAGAATTTTAAATAACCATCGGAACATATTATACACTATTGTCTCTTAGGAAACTGATACGCTTATACAAGAAATTATGCGTTTACAAAATTGGCTATGCTACAATTTTGGTGTTACTACAAGTTCGGAGTAAATATTGCAAATCATTTGTCAAGCGTAGCGTAGAATATATTCTATAGTAGTACAGTATCATCATGACATGTGTATCATCATAATGTAGTATGATCTCCTATAGGAGATCATACTACATTTATGTTATTAAACAACAATTTGATCCTATATATTCATTAGAAATAGTACCATAAGCTAATGGGATTTTCAGTTTATCAAAAAGAAAAGCATGAAATTTACCTTCTAAGTAAGGGAAACTGGCTACCGAGAAAGGGTTAGTCATTGTTATTGTTGTGTGAACACTGTGTAAACCATTTGTAGGGTATGGCAAGTCACACAAGATAATATGATTGATAAGCTTTCATGAAACTCCCAGGAGTCATTGTCCTGTTACGATGATATTAAAATGATCGATTGATAAACCTGCCGCCTACAATGCCACATTGAACAACAAAACAAATAACAGCAAGCAAGCACTAATTTATACATATAGAATTAAGCAACTTTTACCATTTGAAGTCACGAATGCTACATTACTCTACGACTGCTCCGAGTGAGTAGTATATAGGTAATACATAACTCCAATGTGCTCCAATATGGAGACATCATAGATCTAAGTAAGCCCTGGGGATATCCACATTGCCATGGAAATTGAATCTGTGTTTTGTATGTACCTTTGAAGATAGGGTACGTAAATAAATAATCAGAGAAGATTGTTTTGATTTTATTTTGTCATGTGATCGATGGTCTGGTTAGCCTTTAAAGTTAGTCCAATCAAAGGGGAGTGAGAGGCGCAGTAATGGCGACAATGAGCGTGTCTATTTCTGTAACTCAATAAAGGGAAGTCTTCCTGCAGCGTTTTCCGCCCTCAAATGTAGGAATTGCTTCCATGCTGTCAAGTAAATAATTGGCTCGCAGCCGGCGACTGATTAAACCAATTGACCTGCCGCTGTTTTGACAACATACACCTCATAAATGGGCTGCTTAGAAAGTTAATAAGATTAAGTTAGTCAATGGCTTAATACCTATTTTATCAGCACGTTCCCATGTTTGCTCACTGCATGTACGATATAGCAAAGAGCACTGGTTTTTCTGTTTTTAGAATTTAATTGAAATTTTATCAATAATTTACTGGATTGGATAAGTCTACTTTAGAATATGCGGCTGCATCGGTATCGGAGATTATTTATAAAGGGTATAGCGCGATTGCAAATACGCATTGGTATCTGCACTCAGAGTCAATAACCGCAGATGGCCCTGTGGGCTCGGCAGTGAGACTGAGCACCAAGCCGACACCTCGCAGACTGGGCAAGCCAGTTGCGATGCAGGCTCTGGCCATGCATGCACTGCTGTTTCAGAGGCGAAGCAACGCATGATCGCAAGGCATGATCTCGCCTTGAGATAACGTCAGCGATAACGCTCTTTTGGACTATAAATAGAATTTAATAAAAAGGTAGTTATGATTAAATCTCACGCATCAACACACAATCGCCATAGACCGTCGAAACACACACCGGTGCCATGTCTGTCGGTCGCTTTGGTGTGGCGGCGTGGTAGCGACTGGCAAGATTATGTGGGTACACACTGAATTTAAATTTCAACCCCATACTACAATAAAACGAAGGATGTTATAGGCGTTGTTGGCGAGAATTCAGCCATAAAAAAATACGGGGAGTGCCATGAAAGAGGCGGTGCTCGATAAAAGCTTGGTCTTTTATATGACTCTAAAAGTGGGAAATCATTCAAAAAAATAAGGAAAGAAGTTTTTGATCTAAAATGTAATCTAAATCAACTTCAAGCCTGTTTGCCTAATTATAGCATAAATCATAAAAATCATGCTTATTTCAGTAAAATTAATGTATATTATTCAGGGTGGATTTTTGTAATAGGCACATTTAGGGCAGGTATCATATGCTAGTATTTATACCTTAAATGATCCCACAGAGTATTTTGATCCCTGCATGAAATAGGATCGAATAACATAAAATAATCAAAATTTTTTCGCTTACTGCACACATATTTTCCAAAATCGGTGAATACAGTTCAGATTATCTCCAAAAGTCATGGCTGGTCTCCTAAGAAAAGTTTCCTGTAACCACATCGGTTAAGGTATCCAGTCCACGCTGTATATGTATATTATATTTTATTTATTTATTCATTAATTGCGGACATGTACATCAATAAATAGCTAAGGTCTAGCTTTAGCATAAGTCAAGTACATGCACCCGGTCGGGCATAAATGTCTCTTTGATGTGAATAAACTCAATTCATAACAAAATTTTACAAATTTTCGGATTCCGTTCATACATGCAAAGTACGATGTTCGTCATGTCCGACCATCAACTGCCATTTGCGTGTCACAAGACAGCACAGAATATTTGTGATATTTGTTTTAAGGTACCTATATATTACCTATATATTATAGTAGTTACTTAGGTGAGTTATGTTATATTATATATATTTTAGTATTAGTTTAGTATGTTTATTTAAGACCTAAATTTAGTTTGTTAAATACTTTTTCTAAATCTTTGCTTTGTTTAGGTATAGGCCTTCATTTAATGTGCACTACCCAAAAATGTTGTCTCATTACCCAAATGTTAGCTGGTAGATAATGCTATCCAGCATTAAGCTCGCCTATGTACAGTATATTTTATTTGTGCAATAAAGAATTTTCTATCCATCTATCTATCTATATATTTTCTTGAAGTAAAGTACTTTTTAGGAATTACCGCCATACAGTGGATGCATATGGCTGCGCTACTGAATATATGGAAACCTACATTGTGCGAGGTTTATTTTGCCAGATATTTCAAAACGTCATACAAACTATTCATATTTCTAGGGTAAAATGACTACCTACTAGAAAATGGTAGGAACTGGTCTCTCTCTCTCTTGTCGTGCCACTAGTTTCTTTCGAAACAGTGTGGTGAAAGGATTTTAAGTGCGCCTCAAGATGCTCCTTTCGAGCACTTGACACATGTTATAAAAAATTTTAGGTTCTACGACATGCCGGTTCCACGATGTTTTCCTTCAGGTGACTGGTGCATAAGGTTACCTATTTACCAACGTAGTGGTTTGTGAGGTACCTATTGATCATCTTCCCGCCCTTATCCCACGCTTATTGGGGTCGACACAACAGTTTTTCTTATTTCACTCTCTTCTATCATTCGTCATCTCGATGCTCACTCCTTTTTTACTCATGTCATTTTTCGTGACGTACCTACCTATGCCTAGACAATTTACTTTTTACAAGTATATATATTCTGTTGTTATTAAGATGAGCGTCGAATTTTATCATACCAACGCGACTATAATGAATGATTGATAAAATATTAATACTTTGTGCCAAATTAATAAGTATTAAAAATCTGAGTTTGGGTTGTTTCAACGAGTCTTTTGCGCGTACCTAGACACCAGATAATACTACTAATATTATAAACGCGAAAGTTTGTAAGTATGGATGGATGGATGGATGGATGGATGGATGAATAGAATATATAAGAATAAGAATAGAATATAAATTTATATTTGGTGGACTTCCCACACAACACTATCTATCCCCAAATTGCTTGTAATATGGGAACCAGATAGCTGACTTCATACTTAGGTACAGTAATAACCCGACTTACACTACCCCGTTTTACGCGAATTCGGAGACAGTATGCAGTTTTTTTTTTCTCATGCTCTCATCAGATCTCTAACTCCGCCCTGTTAGTGTTCCGTTTACGTGTTCCGCGTGGAATGGTTTTACGTACTACGCAGTGCATTTTATTGATAAACTCTAATTATGTCATCCAAAAGAACAAAAAATGAGTCATTTGAACTAATAAGAAAAACCCCGAACCCCGACTTACGCAAATTCCACTTATACGGCTATCGCTCGGTCCCACCAGTAGGTATATACTTTTTTTATATAGGTACATACTTATTAGAGGTTCGCCCCGAACCACTAGTAAGTATACGAAAAAAGATTTCGTGATGTCCGCTCCAGTCTTACATTGATTTGATACCCAACACGATATTTGGTCTCTGACTACCACTTAGCTTGGGGTACTTGGGGTAACCAATTGTAACTCAAAAATCAATCCTACGTCCTAATATAAAAATAAATGAAAAAAGAGGTAGATGCGAATTACTGGGGGGGTCATCAATATCACCACCATAAGAAATATAAAAACGAACGAATGAAGTTATAAATGAATGCCTTATATGTGTTCTACAAAGCAACCATCAGCATTACGTAAAATGTTAACAAGAATACCTAAACAAATTTGGTCAATTTTGGTATGAAGTGGTAAACAATATCAAAAAATATAATTAAAAATACTGGTCTTATTTTGATTTATATTGTTTTTTTTTCCTTAGTCATTAATATTGTTTAAAAATCACGTTCATCATCATGTTTAACAGTTCTCTTCTATATGAATAATACTCATGTTTATTTTGCCAGCCACTGTACATTATTGACAGTTTGGAAGTTAGGAACAAAAATAGTTATCAATAAGTATTCCCACTATCTAACCTAACAGAGGTTGTAAGATGTCACTCAAAGTTCCCAACATCCAACCAGCTAGCTAGGTTGGAAGATAGGAATAAGTCTCTCAAATAAATTGACATAAAAATTCATCGTTGATGATTTCAGCGAAAACATCAAAGATTTTTCGGTGAAAAAAGTTTGAAGGTTCCGTTCGTAAACGCTAAAATTTTATTTCTGATAACTCTTGATTCCAATTATATTTATGCGTTTGTTAAATATTTTAAAAACCTAGGTACTTGGTTTTACAATAAATTATTGATTGAAAAACTCGACTGAAAAAAATAGATCGTTTTATTTAGAATATAATTTGGGGCCAGGGGGCCTCCACTCCTTTGTTGCCCCGAGGCCTCCAGACCTCTAAATCCGGCCCTGTTACTAGGTATTACAGAGTTTTAATGTATGCAGTACAACTACCCTGATGGTAGGTATACAAAACATGCAAACACCTACACGCACGTGAAGTAGCAAGTATAGTAAGCAAGCGGAATAGTCCGTAAGGCTATCGATCTCGGCAGCGATGTTTGGTCTGCCACTCCCGACCGCACCTACCCCTAAGATAATAAAAATCGACCGCACCACGGTACACAATCGTTGATTGTGTATTCCAAATTTATCTAATCTCAAACAACTTTTCTACCTATCGAACAAGACTTTTTCATGCGTATAATTTATGGGTGACAATAAACTTTAGGAATTTGCGAGATGCATAGTAAAGTGTGCGATTAAGATATCTATATGCCTTCGGAGAACTACGAGTACAACAATAACTTGAGGCGGCTGATACCGCCAGATTAGCATCTCGCTCGAAGCATGTCATTCAAAAAGCTACACACATTGCCTATATCGTTAACGCATAGGGCTGTAGCTTTTTTCTTTCCACTTTGTCACCTACCACAAGTAGGTATAGGAGTATGATACCTTGAAATCAATATTAGGATAGGGTACGATAGTCTTGATGTAACTTAGATACTTTGATTTGATGGTGTGATTTGGTGTGGAGCAATCTCTGGCACCAAGTTTCAAAGGTATTGTGTCTTTCCCCACCTAATAAAGATAAGCGCTACCTAGCACCATAATCTTTGTTTTGATTCTGTTTATAGACAAGCCAAGTCATTACTAATTCACTGCATTAAGGCGAAGACAAGAGCTAATGTGACTCTCGAAAATTCGAAAAATCGCAATCAACCATTTTGTGTGCAATCACATTGCACACAGTTTAGTAAATATTTCATTTTGATCGATACATGTTTTCCTACTCAAAATTTAGCTTTACTAGTTTTCGTATATATGCAAACTTTTAAGTAGGAAAACTTGTATCGATCAAAATGAAATTTTTACTAAACTGTGTGCAATGTGATTGCACACAAAATGGTTGATTGCGATTTTTCGAAAATGAGTTTAGTGATTTTATATCTTTCAACATATCGAAACGTGCGAGCAAGAAGTTGTTTGATAGTTGTCAGCCCCTTAAGTTCAAAAACGTCAAGCATTTCAGCAACACTTGCGGCGAGAAGAGTCGTCGTGCCCTCAGCATATCAGTGAATGGTGAGTGAATAGTGAGCTCCTCCATTCATTGCAAGTTAGCTTCATGGCGTATTCGCCGTATACAATAAATAGTACAGGTGACAGAATGCCTCCCTGGTATTACCTACCTTTTCTTCACCGTTTAGATAACTCATAATTTTTGGTTGAAAACAACTTTTTAAGATTTATGTTCATATGCTATTTCAATTTACCTACTAATAAAATGGTATATTTTTTCGAAATAGTAATATTGCCTTTGATGTTGGGACCTCTGAAGCCTTACATGCCAATTACATGTCTTAATACCTAATGAATAAGAAAAACTATGTTAAGTAACCAATATCACCCAAGATCATTTGCTAGACTATAAGAAAATATACAGAGAAGATATCCTGTACACAAAAGACAAAAGATGAATTTAATCGGACAAGAGGTTCTTAAAAGTGTTCGATTAAGAGTTAGAAAAAGGTACAAAACAAATAAGTTACACAAATTAACAAGTGAGGTGTCATATGAAAGGGCTTTGTTTGTAAATTTCAAAACAATTCAAATTTATTCTTTATTCTATAATGTACATTACCTAGATAGGTATATGGTTTTAGAGTCTTTTAAATATGTTAATAGTATTTCAGTGAAATAGAACTTCTGTTAAGTGGAGGTACCTACTCACGAAATAATGTGCATGTACCTACTTATTTCAGCTACTTTCATAGCATTATGTCATACGGCATTTTGTTGTGGGGGAGTGCAGCAGATATTAACACCATATTTGTGCTGCAGAAGAGGACTGTTTGAGAAAATTTATAACATGGGTCCCAGAGAATCGTTACGAAATAAGTTTAAAGAAATAAATGTAATGACTTTACCCTGTCAGTACATATACCAAAATTTATGTATGTATGTTAGAAAAAATATTAATTTATATGCCAAAAGGAGTTACCATCATAATGTTAACACTAGAAATAAAGATAAGCTCGCTGTTCCGCTGTGATTTTACTGAATAAAGAACATTATGATTTTTGATTTTGAAATGTAGGTTGAGAACCTATAAATTAGGTGGATTCCAAAATTTCTGAAAAAAGTTTCAGACATTTTAAAATTTACAATTACCTACATACTATTTTCAGAATATGGATGTGTTACTATGTGATATTACACAATTATTAAACTACATTTCTGTATAGGTAGGTTAATTTTAGGGAAATAGATAGATTTAAAGAAAAAAGTGACCAGACCTATGGAATGCTTCTAAGGTTTATGTTAATACCCCTTTTACACTCACAGCCGTGGCCGTCACATGTCCGTGGAAATGTGCAGAAACATAAGCAGTGAACACACATTGCCAGCGACGCTGGCGCAGACATATGGACGGCAACATTTCCGTCCATGCGAATGGCAGCGCGAATGTCTAAATGCAAACGCAGTATAATACAGGTAGGTACTTAAAGTCACTACTGATATGTTATGGAATATTAAATATGCTTCTTATCATTTTGGTCAGGAACCTTTTCAATATTGATGTTACTGGCAGTTGGTTCTCTTATGTCCAAATTGGTTTTATAAATGGCAGTTTTGGCGCCCAACTTAGGCGGCAGATCTTGGTATCTAGTTCTTTGTGTCCAGTTTAGATGTGAACCATTTAGTATGCGGTCGAGGGGCATTCCCAGGTATTTCACTTAAACTGCCTGGGGACTTGCAATAAACAAACACACAGTCCACCATGGGCATGTTTTTTACCTGAGGGTGTAGGTTACTTTATCAAAATTTTTGGAGAAAAATGAGATGTGTCTAGTCCAAAAAACTTTAATGGTTTTTTGATGCTGATTCTGGGTTTTCTTGAAAAGACAATATGGATGAGTCATCTGCAAAATGTGGCAGTGGTAATAATGTTGTTATGAGTGGACAGGGTCTGTAGTAAATACCAAAGTGCTGTGGCACAAGGATAGGCTTGCCGCACTCCAAAAAGAAAGATTGCTGTTGTAATTTACTTCAAATCTCTTTTTGAGGTAAGATTTTATGATTTGAAAGAAGTGCTTTGGTTTGATTTTGAAGAATAAGCTATAATCAAGTTAATTTCACAGTGCTGTTAGATCTCTCTCAGTAGAAATAATGTATTTGATAAAATTTGTTATGCCAAACTTTGCATAAGTAACTCACCTAAACCTTTATCAAATAGCCTTGTGATAGTAGGAAGGTATCTACACTATTACTATACTAGATATTTCTTTTTTGTGGATTCAATTCTATTAACTAAGTAATACATAGAATTATCAATTTCTACTTACCATGAATCCTTTGTTAACCCGGGTAAAATGTCTCAGTTTCACACTTCATTCACCAATTTTTCAATATTCAGTTTTTTATCTATAGTGTTTATATATTCTTGATGCACTCACTCTGTTTTTACTTAAAATATTTAAATCAAGCAATGTTCACTGCACAGTAGGTAGGACACTAGGCAATTCTTGTAAGTTGGGTTCTAAAAATAAATCAACATGATAAAACATGAATGTGTAAAGCAACACAATGATGACTATTGGATAGTGAATCTGACCACAATATTATAGGTTTTTACATTGTTGATCTAAATATTTATGATTTCAAGTCAATGGACCCTAATAATTAGAAGTTGGCAGATTCAATTAATAGGACTATTTAGTTCGAATGAATAGTGTGAAATGCTATCAAACTAAAACACAAACAACCCAGAAACAAATTGAAAAATTTGTGAAGCAGTTTAGATTTTACACAAAGCTAGACTTTAGAAAGTCATAGGTTCTTACAATTTGACCTGTAATCTGACTGTTTTCTAACCACTAGGCTAAACTCACAAAGTGCAAAATATGTAACACATATAAACTCACTCACTACGCAAAACAACACCTCTTTTCACTATAAATCCAATTTCGTTTCATCTTCCTTCACTTGCTGCTTGACAAGCAAAACAGACGGCGAAAAAAAAAGCGAATCGGCAGGCAGGACAGGCGGCTGGCTGGCAGAAAGAAGTGGGGCTGGTAAGTTCACGGGGCGGGGAGAAAAAATAAACTAGTCGCAAACTGCTTCAAAACGTAGAAAAAAAAAGAAGTTGAACGTCGTAGAAAAGTAGAACTTAAATACTTCGTACGTCACATCACAATATTCACTAACCACAGCAAACCACCCACAATCACATTTCATTAATCATTCCCATAGCTAAGGCCATTGGCGATACACGACAGGAATGAATGAAATGGAAACGGAACGGAATACATACAGATAGAACACGGAACGGAACTATCATCCAAGTACGTTTCGGAGCGCACGCACAAATGAGGCTATCTATTGTTGCATGATAGTGATATGGTAGCAACCTTCCTGAGAATCCAGTCGCGAAACTATGTATTTTTTGATTCCATAGTGCACCTTCCACTTAACAAATTTTGGTACAAATAGATAAAGAGGTCATGAAAATCACGTAGCTAAACGCGGAACTCTCGCTCTGCTGCTCGCCTCAAGCATGTGTAAAGACTTGGCAAAAGGACAAGTATCCAGCAAAAATAAACAAAATAATAAATATTGAACTGGGTACTGATTGTCTCCTTCGGGCTAAGCTGAAAGGGCTGAAGAACAATATGGGTCCGGTTAATGTACGACCACGTATTACACAGCCTGAGAATGTACCACCAGGAAAGCACGGAATGTGCTTTCCCAGCACAGTCGGGATTGTACAGCCAGGATTACACGACCATGGATTTTATGACCATTGCTCTGATTGGTCGAAAGCATATGCTTCGTTTAGATGCACTACACCGTAAATATTGTACTATCCCATTCTCAATCAGGCAAGTAGCACAGATTAAAAATAATGTAAAAATAATTAAAAAGAGAGAATTATTCAGAGTTAAGGGTAAGAAAAAAATTAATTTCGGGCAAGTCGGCGGCACGCTCGCTTTGCTTGCTCACCTCGTTCGTAAATGTTTCAACATAACCTAACCAATCCGAGTCGGATCAAGAAGTGAGTAAGTAATTGGCGAGTGTACAAAGTATAGGTTTTGGCATCAATTCCATGGATGTGTAATCCATGGCTGTACATTCCAGACACGTGCTGGGATTGTACCACTGACCTCAATAAATACACTGGACAGGCTTTCACCATTAGAATGACAGCAATTTTTTGTGCCAATTTGAAGCGCCACTTTTGACATACGAAAGTCCCTAGAACTAATTGTGACGTATATTGCAAATGGCTGCCGTGGTAAATTACATAGAAGTAGGGATGTTCCGATACCACCAAACGCAAAGTATCGATACCTACTCAAATCGTCTTGCGATACTACTAACTGGAGTACCTGAAAAGTATCGATACTTACTCATATCTATAGTATAAGTAATTTAAACTTTTTGGAAAATTAAATGTAGGCAGATATTTGAAACTAAAAATTAAATAATGAATAATCTTATAATAAAGAATTATTAAGTCAACCAGCTATTATACTATTCTTCATTTCAATAGATACCTGCTTGCTTCGATAAATCAGAATAATGTCAATTTATTCAGACGCACAGAACCTTATTAGATACCTTTTAAGTGATAAAAAGCTTCTTCCACAAATTGTGTGACAAGTACATAATAGTCACCCACAGCACAGCTACATACAAACCATGAGCGTATAGCTATCGATAAAAACATTAGATGTCGACTTGCGTGCATCACTAACTTTAGTTCCATGGACTTTCGTATTTGCTTACAGCGCCAAAATGGCGTAAATCAAATAGGCACAAATGTATCTTGCCAGCCGCCTGTCCAGTGTATTTATTGAGGTCAGTGGATTGTACGACCCGTATTTGAATGCCATGGGAAGCTATTGGCTGCGTTTTATTGGGTTGTGTTTTCCAAAGTTGTGCTAAATTTGTACGGCTTGGAATGGATTACACAGCCATGGAATTCGCGACCAAATTGTACATCAATTGTTTTTTGCTGTGTTTTCCACGGCTGTATAATCCATGGTTGTACATTATTGGCACCCGTACAATATTACACCATTATTATTACACGGAGACGGAGTGTACATTATCAGGCCGTGCAATAACAGAACAGGCCGTACATTATTTATTTTTTGCTCTGGCTCTGCTGCTGCGGGTGCCAATAATGTACAACCAAGGATTGTACGGCCGAGGAAAACACAGCCCGGAATTGATGTACAATTTGGTCGCGAAATCCATGGCTGTGTAATACAAGGCTGTACATTCCAAGCCGTACAAATTCAGCACACCTTTGGAAAGCACGACCCGATAAAACGCAGCCAAAATTTTGATGCCAAAACTTAGGCTTTGTTTACACTCGTCAATTACTTACTCACTCACTTGTTGATCCGACTCGGATTGGTTAGGTTATGTTAAAACATATAAATTACGCACGAGGCGAGCGAGCAAAGCGAGCGTGCCGCGGCAGCGGCCGCCGAAGTGCCAGAATTTTATTTTTTTCTAACATTAATCTCTGAATAATTCTCTTATTTTATATAATTTTTAATCTGTGCTACTTGCCTATACTTACTGTGTAGTGCATCTAAACAGAGCATAGGCTTTCGACCAATCAGAGCATGGTCACAGAATCCATGGTCGTGCAATCCTGGCTGTACAATCCCGACTGTGCTGGGAAAGCACAGCCTGGAAAACACGGCCCGGATTTCATGTACATTTTGTACATGGAATCCGGGCCGTGTTTTCCAGGCTGTGCTTTCCGGGTTGTACATTTTCGGGCTGTGTAATACTTGGTCGTAAATTAACCGGACCCTGCTGCTGCTTGCAGTGTGACCATTTGTGGCAGATTTCTGCCATTTTGGCAGATTTGGATCCAAAATTTTAGCTGTGGCATATTATGCTGACGATTTACAAATGTGGCAGATTTTGGCAGATTTTAAAGGTTAAAATGAAAATCATGCTAATTTTAAATTACATTACATCATATACAACGTGTTGATGAAGTTATGTAGGAAAACAAAGAGCGTGTATTTAGACCAAGCACTGGAATACTTAGACGTGTGCAACGGTTGGATACATCGTTTTCGAAATTCCCATAGAAAAGTAAAATTAATATTTTCTCAGAAATTTGCAACAGCCCTTTCTGTGTACGTGTCAAGGTCACACGCACGCGCGCTTCTATTTAGGAAAGAAAAAAACAACGATAACCTACGAGATAATTTGAAATACTTACCTTTCGGTAGGTAGGTAGGTACGCCGCCAATCCCCTGACACGATATTTTTACTGGTTCCTATGGATTTTGTCATTATTTACTGGCTATAATAACACTGGATAAAACTGGATTTTGGTAAGTTTGCGAGATTTCGCACGACACAGGCTTCAAACTTCACACTAAACCATTACCTCGTAGGCACTGCTCATACACACACTGACTGACGACGGCTTTTTTACATAACAATCACCATTTTATCACGTTTGATGACATTTTCTCAACAAAACAATGTACAACAACGCATGTAAACACAAACAGGGTGACCATCTCAAAAGTGGCGGTTCTACCACACACCTGCCAAAAAATCTGTCAAAATCTACCAAGCTTGACGATAAAAATACCAAAAATATGACTTCATACCATCTCCTTCGTGGCTACGGAATAAATTAAATACCTACATTACATTCAGTTACTATCTTTTGATCGTTTGTAACGGTTTGCAGTTATCTAAAACGAGATAGAAGTTGTTTAGAAACCAAATCAATAAAGGTAAAAAAGAATAAGAAGTTTCCAGTTCGGTAAAAAATAAATAAATTATAAATATTATTTCATTAAAAATTCAAACTAATAAGATTTTTCTTGAAATATTTAAAATCTGCCAAATGGCAGAAATCTGCCACAAATGGTAACACTGATCGGCGGCCGTCGGCCGTCCTGATTGGATATGCGTTTTTAAATGCAACCAATGACAGACAGGTATGTCAAAGAATAAATAGGACAGACTAGACACTTCCCAAAATTGCAGTTGAATAATTTTGTGGTGTCAATGAACCATGGTGGTAAAGTAACATGTTACAATTTAAAGAACTATGAATATCATAAACATTGCTTTACGACATCTAGTAATCAAACAAAAATAAATATTCTATTAAATATTGAGTACGTAGCCACGTAGGTACCTAGTTACTGAATAGGTATTAGTACCAAAGATCTCAGAGAATGTTTACCGTGACTAGGGATTGCAGTCGCGAAAATATTTCTTTTACATGCCAAGATTTTTAAAAACAGCAACATCATTATTAGGTAGGCACATTACTAGGTAATTGGTGGCAGTTCTGTTACCTATTTTATCTACAATTGACAACTAGAGGTCAAAGAACAGCTGTAAATAGGGCTGCCTCATGATGCGTTTAGATTCATTTTAGATAAAAGTTTAAGAGGCATTTGATGAATGAAAAACTTTGAAATTTTAAAAGTCGTAGAACAAAAGTTGTTCGTTATGACCGGTAGAATATCCTGCTTTCGGATCCCTACAACTCTTAATAAACACGTTGTATAAGTAATAAAAATTTAAATAAGGTTAATATATAAAAGCTAGTGGTTTGGTAGTGCCGCGAGCTGCGCGCAGCTCGCGGAGGTGTGGTTTTCCTATTTTAGATAATACATAAAAAATAATTAAATAAAATGGCAAAAAAACCTCTACTTTGGATTTCAATGTTACTGTAATTTTATTTTTCCACCGATCTGTAATATGTGTATGTGGTAGATATAGAAATAAACATTTGTTCTGTTATTAGAAACAAACTTCTTATGCCAGTTTTATATGTTCTTAATGACTTAATGCTGCATCATTCAACTTTAACGTCGAGTGTGGCAGAATTTGGCAGATTTTTGGGTCCGTGTGTGGCAGTTTCGCCATTTTTGAGATGGTCACACTGGCTGCTTGTTTGCTAGCCATGGGTAACTCACTCAAAAAACATGATCTGCAGCGCATCAGTTCATTTACAGACTCGAGCCGGAGCCGAACCGCGATTCAAACGGCTCAGAATTTCAGGGCCTATTTATTATTATGGTATCTTCAAAGACTCCAAGCAAGCACCGATAAGACTTGGCAAAAGGACTAGACGCCAAAACAAAAAATACTACTATAAAAATAATTTAGTAGAAAAATAAACCAGTCCTAAACGTAAAATAAACAGGAAAAAATCCTTGAATTTGTATGTTAGCAATAACTTATAAATATTGCTAACAATGAACGACGGAATGAAAAAAAAATAAAGTTAAAGTTCTACTATTCAAAATGAACCTTACACGATAAAACGGAAAATATTTATGCAAATTATGTTGAGCCTAGAACGCAAAATATCCTTAAATATGTTTGCTAACACGCGAGGGCATCCACGGGCTGTTGCTAAAACCACTCAAGTTAATAATTCAAATTCGTAACCCATACCATTTAAAACATGCTTTTCTAAAAAGAACCCTATTCCTTCAATTTATTCTAACTCCACTCACTCACCCGCGCATTACTTCAAACGATTCAACTGTTCGAGTACGTATTGAACCTCTCAATGAATCAAAACAAATATTTTACTCGAACGGTTCAGGGTTCTGTTTATCATATAACCAATCTTTGAACCGTTTGAGTTGTGTATCACATTTATGAGTAGACCTTTGAACCGCTCCACAGATCAAGAGTGGCAAAAATGCAGCATTGGAAATTAGATCTTATTTTCTAGACGAAACAATTCAAATTCATTTAGCAAAATTTTTGAACTGGTTATCTTTTTTCTAATATAGACCCTATCTCACTAGGAATAAAATTTATATTAGGCTGGCATGAGAGCTTTTGAGCCGCTCCAAAAGAAATAGAGAGAGCCAGTACTGACGTACTCACTACGGTATGAGCCGCTCCAGACGCGTACGTCTGACTCCTTCTACCCACGGCTATTGTTTGCTGTCCTTTCTTTGACGAGTACAGCGCAGTTTTGTTTGTGATTTGATTTTAAGTACTTAACTGCGTAATTAAACTCCGTAACAATGGGAAAAGGATTCAATAATTACATGTGTAAAAAGTTCTTTCACCCTGCTTCAAGGGATAACTTAAAAAGGGTAATATTTGCAGCCATATATTTCCTAACTATACTTTAGATCGCAATGTTACTGCATCAAGGATATTATCTAAATGTAATGACCGTATTATTTTAGGTGTGGATGGCTGAACAGAAAACAGATGCTTACAAAAAGAAGCAAGAAGAATTACGTGTCCAATATGAAAAGGAACAAGAACTACATGAAAACAAGTGAGTCAACAATCAAACTTTTGTACCTTGGATCTGTCATGTAATCAAATGAAATTGTAACTAACGCCATTTCATTTTTCAGAGCCATGCTAAGTAAGGAAAGTAAAGACAAACAAAGTTTAAATTTCATGTACGAGCCACCACCTGGTGTCAAAAAAGAGCGAGAAAGGGAGGACAATGAACCGGAATATAAATTTGAATGGCAAAGAAAGTACAATGCTCCTAGAGAGAGCTATTGTAAGGGTGATAATGAGATCAGAGACCAGCCTTTTGGGATATTGGTAAGAAATGTAAGATGCATTAAGTGTCACAAGTGGGGACATATCAACACAGGTACGTAACTTTATATTTGTTTTGTTGGTATAAGCTTGTTTTTTCTAAACTTAACATCATAACAAAAAAATACAACCAAGTATGTTTATGAAGGAATTTAAGGCATGTTTAAATTATGTTTGGAGGATAGCCTACTAATTTAATAACATAGTTCTAGTCACTGAATTTCTCCTCTGTGAATGTCTCCTAGTGAGCAAAGCAACAACAAATACAAATTATATGTTAAAATGAAAAAATGCTATTTATTTGCTATTTATTCAGTAGTTATTATTTTCATTACAGATAAAGAATGTGCCATGTATTCTTTATCAATGAGTGAGGCCAGAGCTCTTCAAGCCACATCAGCATCAGCTCCAGAAGAAGAGGAAGAGAAGCCAGATATCCCCACACTGATGCAACATATGCGTGACACAGGACTTGTCATGAAACCTGGGGCCCTACCTCTATCTGCACCCAACATTGACGAAAATGATTCAGCAAATCTGTCGGAGATAGATCTGATCAGTCAGCTGACTAAGAAACAGAAGAAAAAGTTGTTAAAGTAAGCCTGGTTTTAAAATTTCAAACATGGACTGAGCACCTATACATTTTTTTTTATCCAATGCTTATTATGTGTATGTATATTTTATCATAGAGCCAATATTTACTACATGAATATTTAAAATACCTCTGACTACCCCCTTAGACATCCTCAAAAGAATCTGGCGTTAGTACTTGGTACTAAGAGATCTGATGGGATATCTACCGTGCTTGGGGATTAAAGTCGTGAAGCTGTTTCAGTTTTTTTCATATTTAAAATATTTCATAAGTACATAAAATTTGGTTTTGTTTCAGGAAACTTGAAAAAATGGAAAAAAAGGACAAGAAGGATAAGAAACATAAACTCAAAAAACATTAAACCAACTTAGCAAAATTTTATTATGTATGAGGAAATAACTTATACTACATGTTATATATCGTAAACTATTTTATGGTGTATTGGATTAACATATAGCTTGCCTTGAGAATAATGACAATCAATAGTACAAAGCTGTTTTCATAAACACTGCCCTTATTTAAATGTGATGACAAATATTATTATGAACTGTTACTATATAAGAAATAATGTTTAACTATGCCAATAGAGGACAATATAATGTTTTATCTTTTATACTGTTGCACCAATCTTGTGGTTTGCTTGCATATCATTACACTTAATGATATATTGTTACATTTATTTGTACCTTATTATGCATGTTTAAAACTATTAAAATATCACAGAAATTGTAGAGTAGTTTTTACTATTTAGAATGGAATTTATAAATCACCAGTAAGCAATCTAATAAAATTAAAGATTGTCTTGGTCACCAAAAAAAAATCAAAAATCAAAACGGTCTTTATTCAGTACAATCACAAGGATCACTTTGAAACGTCTTATATACTAGGTGAATCTATCGCCAGTTCCTCGCGACCAAAGCCTAGAAGAACGGGCAAGAAACTAACGGCTTGGTTCCTAGCGTTTTTTTGTATGATCCTTTTTACAATTTTATTATGGTACCTACTTAATTATTTAGTGTTTTTAATGCGTTGGAGCATAGATCAGTCCCAAGCTTTTTTGTCATCTATATAATCAGAAATTTTATAGTAAGCTTTTGTACAAAGTTTTCTTTTTATTATGTTTTTGAATTTGTTAATCGACAACTGGTGAATCTCACTTGGGACTTTGTTAAAGAAGCGTACACATTGTCCTGCAAACGATTTGCTTACTTTAGTGAGCCTAGTAGTGGGAACAGCGAGCTTATCTTTATTTCTAGTGTTAGCATTATGATGGTCACTCTTTTTGGCATATAAATTAATATTTTTTCTAACATACATTAAATTTTCGTATATGTACTGACAGGGTAAAGTCATTACATTTATTTCTTTAAACTTATTTCGTAACGATTCTCTGGGACCCATGTTATAAATTGCACGAACAGCCCTCTTCTGCAGCACAAATATGGTGTTAATATCTGCAGCACTCCCCCACAACAAAATGCCGTATGACATAATGCTATGAAAGTAGCTGAAATAGACAAGTCTTGCGGTGTCCACGTCTGTAAGAAGGCGGATCTTTTTGACTGCGTATGCTGCAGAGCTAAGTCTCTTCGACAATTTGCCTATGTGTGGGCCCCATTGAAGCTTATTATCTAAGGTTATGCCTAAAAATACGGTGGTATCCACGAGGTCTATTTTTTCATTTTTGATTTTTACATCAGCATTTATTTGTTGGACATTTGGTAGTACAAAGCGAATGCATTTTGTTTTATTTTCATTAAGTAACAAGTTGTTTACATTAAACCAGTTTACGACTCTAGAGATTGCATTGTTTACATCGTCATAGTTAGTTTGTCGTCTTTTCAATTTGAATAAAAGTGAAGTGTCATCTGCAAACAGTACAATCTCGTGATCATCTACTACTTGAGGTAGATCATTAATGTAAATTAAAAACAAAAATGGCCCTAATATAGAACCTTGTGGTACACCCATTTTTACCACTGACCCCGGAGAGCGCTTTCCATTCACGTCAACACTTTGTATTCTGCCATTTAAGTAAGAAATGAGTAGGTCTAGAGCAACACCTCTAACACCATAGTGGTTCAGTTTTCTGACCAACGTTTCATGGTGCACACAATCGAATGCCTTGGAAAGGTCACAGAAAATGCCTAAGGCGTCTTGCGACTGTTCCCAGGTCTGAAAAATATAAGTTATTAACTCAACACCAGCGTCGGTGGTTGAGCGACCCCTTGTAAATCCAAATTGTTTACTGTCAAGTAAGTTATTTATCGTAAAGTGCCTTTGTAACTGATTGAGTATAAGTTTTTCGAAAATTTTACTAAATGTAGGTAGTACTGATATCGGGCGAAAGTTACTGGGGTCAGAATGACTACCTGATTTAAATAAGGGTGTTATTTTACTATGTTTCATAAGGTCAGGAAAAACGCCACAATCAATACATTGGTTGAATATAAAAGCTAGATCTGGTGCAATAATATCAATCACAGGTTTTACGGCAAAAACAGAAATGCCCCAGAGGTCCGTGGTTTTTTTTACATTTATCATTTTAAAAGCTTTGATGATATCATTAGTATTCACATAATCGAATTTAAACTGTTGTTTGAATTCTGATAAGTTATCTTTTAACAATGACTCTGCGATTATGTGGGAAGAGCTTAAGGACTTTGTAGTGGAGACTGGAATGTCAGTGAAGAAGGTTTC
This sequence comes from Chloroclysta siterata, assembly GCA_932294275.1. Classification (NCBI taxonomy): domain Eukaryota; kingdom Metazoa; phylum Arthropoda; class Insecta; order Lepidoptera; family Geometridae; genus Chloroclysta; species Chloroclysta siterata. Next base: position 9,820,256 of record OW028601.1, on the reverse strand, counting down.
AAATGCTTTGGCAACATCATCATCTTTGGTAATGATGGTGCCGCCAACATTCAAGTTGTATACGGTGTTCTGTGTCTTGACTCTTCCTGTCTCACTATTAATTATTTTCCAAGTAGCTTTGATTTTATCTTGACTAGTTTTGATTTTTGAACTTAAATATTGTGATTTAGCAATGCGACACACGCTTTTGAAAATTTTAGAATAGTTTTTAATTTTTTCTTTTAATTCTTCACTGAAATTGTATTGTTTTTCACTATAAAGGTTGTACAATGTTTCTCTGCTTTTATAAATACCCGCTGTTGCCCACTCACAAAATTTAGAACCGCCAGAGACCATTTTCGATTTGGGTGTGAAAATTGAACTGAATAAGTTATCAAATTCATAGAAAAATTGATAATATGAATTGCCATCATTACTGTAAGTTATTCTTGGTAGTCTAGAAATAAGGTTCAGTTTCAACTCTTCCAAACGACTTATGGTCAATGGGACGAAAGTAATTTTTTTTAATACATCGTTTTTAGTTTTTGCTTCTATTTTAATTATTTGACCAAGGTGGTCTGAAGGAATATTACTTATTAGATTTTTACTTATTATTTTTACATTAGTAAAGATATTATCTATACATGTGGCCGAAGAGGCAGTTATCCTAGTAGGCTCCATAAACAAATGTTCCAGGTCAAATGATTTAAAAAGACTAATTATCCTGGTATTTAAAGAGTAGTGAACTAGTAAATTAACATTGAAGTCGCCACATATGATTAGTTGCTTGTTTGATTTAGATATTTTATACAAAATTTCTTCCATAGCTTTTTCAAAAATATCGAATGAGGCAGAAGGTGGACTGTAAGCGCTTATAACAATGAACTGCTCCAACTCCACGCAAGCTATTTCAATGTGTCTTTCTACAGAGTGGTGGACAATATCTTTGCGTTCTTTAAATTTAATTTGACACACCAGTGAAATGAGGGAATTTCTGTTTACTGGTGTCTTCATGACAAAAGTAAAATTACCTTACTAAGTGTAATAAGGCAGTTTTTTTTTTTTAGTACCTTTGTCCCATGTGCATGAATGAATATTTGAAATAATGTTCACACAATACTGGTATTGTGACCATATTTTTATACATATAACATTTAGAAGCACTGTACTGGAGCAGAGCACTTAATAAATGGTAGGGGAGAAAAACCTGAGGAAACCAAATTATTAGTTATGTTTTTGCACACCTGTGCACAGGCATTTGTTGGTACACCTGTAAACAAGCATTCCTACTCATCCCACATGGTGGGTGTACAGTTCTCAGTACACCCATTCCCCTCATCCTACAGATGGGTGCACAGTTCATGCCACAAACTTAAATGATACTTATCAAATACACAAATAATATAAGATTAAATTTTTACATAGGTATTTTCATCAATTTCAATAATATCCTGTCTATCATTCCTTTCTTTCCAATGCAGATATACCACACATCCAGTAATTATCACAATAATGGCAGTCAACACAAATACACTCTTCAAAATAACTTTGCTGGGAGTGACAAAAAGCTGTGCTTTCCATTGTGAGGGATCACTTGGTGGAGCAGGAATCACAACTATTTGAGAGTTTGGTATAATTTGAGTCCAACTTTTGGAATATCCTGATAAACCAACATTCAGAGTGTCTACAAAGTTAGGAGTTCGATCCAGTCCAAATATAGAATATGGTAACTGAAGAGAAAAGTATGCAGATTGAGACAACTGAGCACAAACTCCAGTTCTGTAGTTACCTTCCTGAGACCAAGTGTTGTATCCAATTTTAGGTCCTGGTAAATTTGTCCCTGGAAATAAAAATATTGTTAAAACAAAGTTTCCTTACAAATAACAACTGCCTTTTAAATGATTTGAAATCATAATTATGCAACTTACCAAATGTACCTTTCCTATTGTACAAAGTTCTATTGATAAAAGGCATCTTCTCATTAGTGAGGCCAGTAACAACTATAACTTTTATAAAATTGGTGTCATACTCTAGTTCATTTTTAAATGAATGCATTGTGTATATATTGGTAGTCAAATTCTTTTTAACATAAATGATGTCAAGGACACCATCCATGTAAAAATCATAAAAAGTGGCCATGACTACATTTTTATCAAATGAATCAAATTTGTCCCATTGCACTTGAAATGTTCTGTAAAATTTGCATCCTGGCATATCACATGGTATGTTATGAAGAAGAAAAGATCTAGTCCCATTACTATTTGTTGGAGTAAGAGTCATCAGAATATCAGGGTAACCATCCATATTATAATCTCCACTACGCATTGTTATAGCATCCAGATACATTTCATTCCTGGGTGGTATGAATCGCCACACAGTACCTTTGCCATCATTGAAATCCACCTGCAAGTCATGCCACTGGTGGTTATCATTAATCAGTATTGTGCTATTGATACACTCAACATCATAACAAACAGGTACAACTAAAAAAAACTGCCCTGAAAGAGCAACATCAACAAACAATGCTTGTCCATAGATTGCAGTATGTCCGATAAGCATTTCTATGCTATTATTGTATCTAAAGCCATCTATTTCATCACTCAACCACACTTCTACATTGGATGTAGTTGTCAATAGCAGATCAGCAGCATTATCATCATTTACATCCAAAAATGAATGTGAGTGTGGCATCTTTAATTTCTTGAATATTTCTTCACCCATGATTTTTTCAGTAGGTGTATCTCTAGACTTGTCAAATATCCAAAATACTCTTTTCATTTTTTTGTTTACACCAAACAGATCCAAGGTCATGTCTCTGTTGTAATCCATGGCTAGAGGCTGTCCAACTGAAGTAGCTTTAGTGAGGAGAGCATCAGAGCAATTCAGGCTATCTGTACCTCCCCAAAGGATTCTAACATCTTGTAAATTCGACGTATCATTCTGGATTTGTGTTGTGAACATGATATCCATGTAAGCATCTCCATCATAATCACCAGGTACTATACTAGTAATAACAAAGTCACTAAAATTACATGCAAATAATGATGGTCTCAGAAACGGTTCCTTATCGTAAGCCAAATACACTACCACATTAGAAGCGTTCTCTATAACAAAGGCATCTGTTAATTCATCAGAGTTGAAATCTCCAAATGCAGCAAGAACACCTTCAGTGTGCTTTCCGAAGGAACTTTCTGTCATATCAGTAACTGCAGCACTATGATTCACTATTAGACAAAGAAGACCACCAATAAGAACTGCTACATGCATGTTTTTCGAAACTGCTGATAGAAATCACAAATCAAAATAAAAACAAAAGGAGAAGGACTGACTGCCTGGCAGTGTTGCCAGTTCAGTTCTTAATTTCATTTTACCCTAAAGGTGTGAATAGGGTCCGGTTAATTTACGACCAAGTATTACACAGCCCGAAAATGTACAACCCGGAAAGCACAGCCTGGAAAACACGGCCCGGATTCCATGTACAAAATGTACATGAAATCCGGGCCGTGTTTTCCAGGCTGTGCTTTCCCAGCACAGTCGGGATTGTACAGCCAGGATTGCACGACCATGGATTCTGTGACCATGCTCTGATTGGTCGAAAGCCTATGCTCTGTTTAGATGCACTACACAGTAAGTATAGGCAAGTAGCACAGATTAAAAATTATATAAAATAAGAGAATTATTCAGAGATTAATGTTAGAAAAAAATAAAATTCTGGCACTTCGGCGGCCGCTGCCGCGGCACGCTCGCTTTGCTCGCTCGCCTCGTGCGTAATTTATATGTTTTAACATAACCTAACCAATCCGAGTCGGATCAACAAGTGAGTGAGTAAGTAATTGACGAGTGTAAACAAAGCCTAAGTTTTGGCATCAAAATTTTGGCTGCGTTTTATCGGGTCGTGCTTTCCAAAGGTGTGCTGAATTTGTACGGCTTGGAATGTACAGCCTTGGATTACACAGCCATGGATTTCGCGACCAAATTGTACATCAATTCCGGGCTGTGTTTTCCTCGGCTGTACAATCCTTGGTTGTACATTATTGGCACCCGTGTGAATATGGAAAATAAGGCAAATTGACATAGACATACTTAAATTTATATTTTCCTTTTTATGTGTAGGGGAAATTGCAGATGAAACAAATTTTCAGATTTTATTTAATACACATTATACATATTTTGAAACATGTTGAGGGACAATCTATTTCTAAGTTATAACAAAAGTGATATTTTTATAGCCGCACTAAATAATATTGGTGCTGTTTTAAGAGGCAACGCAACTGCATCGGGTTACCCCAAAAAATGAGTCCGGTTATTGTACGACATGATAATGTACGGCACGATAATGTACAGCATGATATTTGGAATCCACTTTGGTACCTTTTTGGATTCGTTTTATCGGGTGTACATTATCGGGGTGTGCAATAACTGGATGTACAATATTGTCACGTGTAGTTAATGTGCAGCCAGTTAATACACAGCATGATAATGTACAGCACGTTAATGTACAGCATGATAATTGGAAGCCAGTTTGGTACCGTAAAAAATAATTTCTGGCACTTCGGCGGCCGCTGCCGCGGCACGCTCGCTTTGCTCGCTCGCCTCCAATCCGACTTGACGGTACTAAAGTGGCTTCCAATTATCATGCTGTACATTATCTGGGTGTACATTATCAACACGTGACGATATTGCACAGCATGTTATTGTACGGGATGATAATGTACACCCAATAATTCAAACCAGTGTGTATTCTCTTATCTGTGCCAGTGTACACGGATTATCGGGGTGTGCATTATCATGCTGTGCAATATCATGCTGTACATTATTTGGCCGTACATTATTGCCTCCCCAAAAAATACCCTAGCTAAATTCATACCCTGTTATTTTAATTTTACTCTAAATCTAGAGTAAAGTTAGGTACCCTAAGTTGGCACTACTGCTGCCTGGTGCCTGCTGAATGCTGTTTTTTTTAATTTACTTCTTTCTGAGCAGGCTAAAGCACAGAACACTTTGGGCTAAAGTTCAAGACCATACCTACCGCGTAGTCTTTATAAGACATGGGTTTGCAATACTTCACCTAGGTTTTAATTTATGCTCCAAAATTAATTGACTTAATCTAATTAAACTTGGAAACTTCTACAACTACATACCTTCATCTAGGAATGTAATGTAATAATAATGAAACATTTTTTTTTTAATGTTCCATTAGTACGAACGTATATACTACCTCCATGGTACGAACGGTACCTTTCTCTTTTCTTTCTTATTATTTATGCTGGGCCACACTATCACTATAACGCGAAGATTTGCGTTGTCGCGACACGTCTGGCCAAAGAATTCGTCACTTTTTGAACACGAACTTTTAACGTGACAACGCGAACACGAATCTTCGCCGCAGTATTAGAAATCAAAAACTGTCATGTCACTTAAAATTTAATGTCAAATTTACAATGACAGACAGAACGAAATGAAATATTTTTTTATTAGAATTGTAAAAATGGCGACGACGCATTGAGACGGAACGATTTTTGAAAATAAAAATTATTTACCTACCAGCAGAGAATTAGTTCCACAATACGAAACCTGTTTAGCACAAGCAGTGTTTAAATCATGTCTGAGTTTGAGATATTGAGACGCAATCGCCCAGGTTCGAAGGCAAAGGTACAATCGTAGTATTCCTGAGACTTGCTTTCGATCATTGCCCTGCCCTACATTCTTACCATTTTGCAGGATTTCTGTCGCTGGCCGGATGAACCTTTTGAGGAAATGGACAGCACTCTAGCAGTGCAGCAGTTTATTCAACAAACGATTCGAAGAGACCCTTCGAATCTTGAAGCAATTTTGAAAATGCCTGACGCCCAAGACGAAGGAGTTTGGAAATATGAACACTTACGGTATTTAAAAAGAACATATAAATGTTTAATTTAATTAATTAATGAATTAAATTTATTACATAATTAATTTAATCATTATTTAATTAAATTTAAGGTACCTAATCCACATTCAGTTCTGTTTTGAAACATTTTTAATTTTTTTTAGTCAATTCTGCATGGAACTCAATGGATTGGCTGTTCGATTACAAGCAGAGTGTAAACCAGAGACTTGCACTCAAATGACTGCTACAGAGCAGTGGATATTCCTGTGTGCAGCTCACAAGACACCTAAGGAGTGCCCAGCTATTGATTACACTAGACACACCTTAGATGGTGCAGCTTGCCTGCTCAATAGTAATAAATACTTTCCCAGCAGGTAAGAAAAATGGTTCAGGACATTTATCAACTCATGGCTCCTTTTAGAATATTATAATGAATAATATCAACATGTTACTTAATTAGTGATTAAGTTTTACATACATGTTTCCCCCCAGACAACTTTTGTAAAATTATACCTATATCTTAACGGGGTAATCTTGATACACAAAAAATTGAACACAAATCAGACTTGGGGTGTTGAGCTGAAGTCATATTTTATTACATTTTCAGAGTGAGCATCAAGGAGTCATCAGTTGCCAAACTGGGATCAGTCTGCAGGAGAGTCTACAGAATATTCTCCCATGCCTATTTTCATCATCGATCAATATTTGACTCATTCGAGAAAGAGACACATTTGTGTAAACGCTTCACATACTTTGTGACAAAGTATTCTATAATTTCAAAGGAAATACTGATACTGCCTAAACTGGATGATGAAATACCGATTGCTCCACCAGTTGGTGAATCTGAAGCATGAGATCTGCTTCAATAGCTATGTGTATTCAGTTATGCTTAGTGTTTTAGTCAGTAGTGAATGAACTGAACTATTCATGTTGACACAATTATTTTCTTGTACCAGTACAGTGGATTTTGGATGTATAATATTACTGATATTTAGTAATATCACACATTTCATTGAATCTTTGATTACTAGGTACTTACAAACTTAGAAGATTATTTCTAGTAAACCAATCAAGAAATGAGGATAACGAGGTTAATATATATGATTGGGTGGCTATTCTGTTTTGTCTAATCCTGAGATTAATCATTGGTATACCACTGTTATTGGATCTACTGTTCAATCAGCATAAGCTTATTGAATCAAAGCAAAGAGTGTAGCAGATTTTCATTAATGTTTTCTGTTTTGTTTAGGATGCATCTAAAAAACTATAAATTGAATCCGACATCTCAAAAATCTTTTAAGACTATTGAGTTTTGTATCTTCTTGAACATTGTTCCAAGAATAATTTAATGCACAGAGTATACAATTTGCTTGCTTTTGTTAAGGAATATGCATGTTCCATAAATTTGTCATGATTGATGCCAATATCTCCTATGTATGCCCTTCAAACACAGCCCATTTTATCAACTCTCTAAACCTTATTCCAAATGAAAATGCTAACAATCTTCCTACACTCAGTAGTAGTAGTAAATCTCCTCTCAGTTTTGATACCTATCTACACAAGATCCTATGGGTTGTTTATTTCATTTAAATATGAATTAATGAGTCCTCAGTAAATGTCATTAACTATTGAACAAAGAACAAATTAATGAGTTATAATATTGGTTATGCAGGACTGATGCATTTAATAAAATGTTTGTATTGTCTTAAAATAATCTTAACATTATTAGGGTTGCTTAGCTCTACTTAGCAATTAAATATTAACCTGTAGTATCTTTTTTTATTCCAGACTCCATTGAAAATATATATTGTTTCATCAAGATCTATTTGGCATACACCATTATTTAATTCTTTTCAGATGTCTATTTAAACATTGTCCCACCCGATGTTTTCATTATTTCGAAATATGTGTATAAGACAGACTGTTTCTGTATGAGGTAGTTTACTCTAAAATCTTTAAGACATACTTTGTATTTCTAGTATCTTATTAAATTATTTATAAGTTGTCAGTTTCTGTTTCATAGCACCTGCATCCTCTTAGCCATACAACATAGAGTTTATCTACAAAGTATCTTTTTAGGCAAAATTTAAACTTAAATGGAATCTCATTGCAAGGTAGACAGACATCCTCACACATGGTACTCAAGATTCTTGAATATAATAGAGTAGTCAGAGGCATTGCCAAATATTACTTACACCCACTTTTAGGCTTGACATTTTAGAAAGATATTTGGTAGCTTGTTTGGGCTTTTATTCCATTATTAAATAAATTGCACTTAATTAGTAAACAAACATAATTTTTGTATCAACTTCATGTTGTCTATAATTTTTCGGTCCTATTTTTAGTACCTTTATATTGATTAGGCTTTTTTCCCCTGCCTTTGCCTTTTTGATTACTTCTAGTGTCATGGTTGGTTATTGTAGTTTGCCAAAACTTTTTACCATTGAGAGATTGATAACTGTAAGTAAAGTAAATTGATTAATTTTTATTTATTATTAGAATAACATTGTTATAATCCAATGAATAATGTAGTAGATAGATTCACTTACCCAGATTGATTTGTGTCGAATTCCTCTTCAATAGAGAGCAATATATGAATAACTGGTATCTGACGCTTGACTACAATCTTCTCTAGGCCTTCTAGTTTTGGGTCCCAATACTCTTCATCTCTGAAACAATATTTCATACCTATATCAAATGGTTTCCACTGAATTTTTAAATCAGTCTGTACGAATGATGACTGCATGAAAAACATTACAAACAATGCTATCAAATCAAGATTATGTTACTTACGTTTTGTGTGTGAGTTTAGTAACTTGATGTGGTATTTTGAATTCCCTTTTGGTAAGTTCAGCACAAGTTATGGCTTTGCCAAGTCCAACACCAGCTCCAGTCCACACCACTACTGACGCTTCCTTGTTTTCAAGGATACCAGATGCATGTGATATAAGATTAGGCAGCCGGCTACCCCCCTTTACCTGCAACATAACATGAGCTCAGTATTTCATAACCAAAGCTTTATTGTCAATTTTATGACTGAAACCTACATGCAAATTTTTATATACTTACCTACTGAATTTAAGCCTGATCATATTGCCATGGATCCCTAATAATGATACAAACAAAATATATTACTTAGTACAAAAATTGTATCTAAATAATAAGAGATTAATTTACCTGCATCCAGAGAAAGTTTTGTGGTAAATCTTTGAATGGTAAACCATCCCGCTCTAAAGATGCCTCCACATTTTTCCCTTTAGAGTAATTTTCCATTTGTTTTGATCACAAAGAAAACCAAAACAAAACAAAAACAAACTAAACTCCTCGGTTGGATTGATTGGGTCCGTTCCGTTTAATGTATGACCAGCCAGTTTATGTACATTAACGAGTCGCACGACGCACGTGTCGTTATGGTACTTTATTAGTATTTATTAAATAATTAGGTATTGCTATGTTATTTTCAATTCAATTCAATTCATTCATTTATTTCAGATCAAAATAATCCAATTTGTTAGTACCCCACAGAAGAAACCTTATAAAACTAATGTTAGATATTACAAGATATGAGACAAATAAAATAAAAAAAATAAAAAATTGTTACAACGTTACGTTTTGTAATAGATATCTTACATTGTGTTTTTTATTTGCACTTACTACAAAAGGCTATGGCTATAGCATACTATGGTATCATTTGTGATACAATGGTTTTTATGATCATTGTAAAGAAAAAAAACATTTTATGGCGCTTTGATGACATTCTCTCTCTGCTCGCTTTGGTCATACATCAACGTAACCTAATCAGAGTTGGAACTCTTGGAAGTTCCAAGAGTTCCAACCTGTAGTTTTTTTATTACAGCTCGTACCTAAATAATCTCAGATAGCATTTTTTACTTTTTGGCAACATATGCCGTGGTTTAACAATACATTATGATAATTACACTGCCTGTTATTCCACGATCTGTGTACACCCCGATAACTGAAATCAGAGTGCAGTGGCACGGATTATCGGGTGTACATTATCAAGCCTTGCAATAACAGGCTATACATTATATGGCTATACATTCCCGAATTCCCGATAGATTGGGGTGTCAAATTGGTGTTGGTGGCAGTGTTTCCATAACGAAAAAGTGTTGATAAACTGAAAATAGTGTCCTCTGTCTGTCTCGTCGTCGGTCGCGTCGCGGCCATATTCCAGAGATGGGCGGGGGGAAAATAGACTCTGGGTGAAGCTTAGACTAAGAGGTTAGTTATGACTAGAGGTGTAAAAGTAACGAGATAAAGCGTACCCGTATGTATTCGTTACTTTAACAAAAAATACTCGTTACTATCGAATCGAATCGAATCGTTACTTCTGGTACCTCATTCATCATGCATGTTAGAGCAACGAATCGAGTCGTATTGCGTACGTGTACGCCGTACAGTATGACGGACGTTGCGGCGCGGCGGCGTCTCAACATTCGTAATTTGTAGAAAACATACCTACTTAGACCAAGGACGACCATTTTTCCAAAATAAAGAAACATCTTTGTAACGTACCTACCTACTTTTTAAATTCAAAAAATACATGCGATGAGCAAACGTTTTAATACACACATCAACGGTACTTGAATTGAACCGATTCGGTTCAACCGAAACAGTGTAGGTACCCATGATACGAAACATGCGAGTAACGAGATGGATTCGTGAGTAACGATTCGTTACTCGTTACTAGATGGCGAACCCGTTACTCAGTACCGAATACATACGGTTTGCTACAGCTTTAGTTATGACATGAATATATAAAAAATACGTTATTCCTAATCTAGATTCTACCAAAGTGGCGACCGATGCGCACGCGGCCTACGCTGCGCGCGGTTGCTCTTTAGCTGCTGCTAGCCATGGGTAACCGTAACTCACTCAAAAAACATGATCTGCAGCGCATCAGCTCAACCCGCAATGAACACGGAACAAAAACGAATCGTTTTTGCTCCGTGTTCATTGCGGGTTTTGTAAAGTTCCATATCGGTATCCCTATCGCGTCTTCATACAAAACCTGCAATGAACACGGAACAAAAACGTAAAACGAAAAACGAAATATCGTAAGCAAAACTCATACTTGGGGTACTGGCCTCACTTTTCTGTTCGTAAAGCTCCGTCTTTACTTTTTTATTTTGTCTGAGCTACGGTACTAAACGACGAGCCACACATTCTAGTTTTATTTTACGATGCGTACCGAATTATAAATACTACGATGTAAAATTCAGTTTCTTTGTATTTCCCAGAAGTTTAATGTAAATATGGTACATACACATACTTTGGTACCTAGGCATTAATAAGGAAAATAAAGGTACCTATTTATAACGAGCAATCTAATAATTACAGAGACCGATCTTTAGTTGATACACAAATCACAATTAGAGTAGTACCTACGTAGGAATAGGCTATAGACTAGGTCAAGTCATGTCCTTCATTTGCATAGGCACCTCTACATGGCAAGTTTTCATTATAATTTCTTCGAGCACTGGTGTTCTAGTGGTACCGGCCCCGCCTTCCGATCCTAAGGTCGTGGGTTCAAAACCGGTCGTGCACCAATGAGTTTTTCTATTCAAAAAATTATGTGCACAATGCCAGTATGTAATCTCGAACGGTGAAGGAAAACATCGTGAGGAATGGCATGTCGTAGAACCTAAAAAGTTCTATAACATGTGTCAAGTGCTCGAAAGGAGCCTCTTGAGGCGCACTTAAATTCCTTTCACCGCACTGTTTCGAAAGAAAGTAGTGACACGACAAGAGAGATTTTATTTTCATAGTAATTTATGAAGTTTTTGATCTGTTCTAACGTAACAAAAGCGACAGCCTGACATTTTTATTTATTTATTTTACCTACTACTTACTATTTATTTAAATAAAATATTACGTTAAATTATTTTCTATGTAGGTATGTAGAGTGATGATCGAGTCTTTAATAATGGTAATCCTACCTATGTATAGGTAAGTATATTTATTTAATAAATAAGAAAGTAATTAGTACTGCTCGTCAAGTTTTGCTCCCAGTGGACTTATTTTGATTTTTTTTAGTAGTAGGTAAGTACCTCCTGAAGTAGGTCGGTAGCTTCTACGATTTTTTATGCAGAATTTTATGCTAATGGAAAAAGCAGATAGACCACCTGATGAAAAGTGGTAGGTTACCGACCTAACTCTCACCTATTTAGAATTTATTTATTTTAAACGTATACCTAAGTGTTAATTTTTCAATTGCACTTTATATTTTTGCATTGATATTTTTGATGTTATAAGCACAACTTAACCTACCCTATAAAAAAATTTCAAAATAGACTAATTTGAGCCATGATGACTCAGATAAACTTATGTAGATATAGGCAGGTACATATAACTCGCCTATTCGTACAACTTGTAGGTAGACACGCCACCTACGTACCTACCTAATATGTGAGTAAGTAGGTAACTTAAGAAGGTGATTTCTCCTGAGGATAAAATCTAACAACTCGATTTAGATAAAATTAACTTATTTTAATTTATTATAAAATAGTTTAAAAAAATCGCTATTTCGAGCCTTTTGTTAACAAACAAATACAGTACACGGCGATTTTTGAACATCGACCTTAGGAAAGAGACAATCGACTAATTTCGGCTTCAAAGAGCGTTTTTTTCTGTGGCACGAAATACCTACAGTCCGGTATCTAATAAGAGCTGTTAAAACAATTATCATATACTTTTGATAATTCTTTTTATTCTTTGTAAAGTAAAAAGCCGATGTGTAATATTTATAGTGTTACTATAGATACCTACTTAGGTAGTAGGTATCTACAGTAACTTAAGAGTTTAATGTTGTAAGCAGTTAAACACGTTGGTTGAGTTTTCAAAAAACACCAACCCCAATACTTTCAATATGTTTAATTAGTAATTAATTACCTAGTTAGGTAGGTACTTGGTAAGTATAGGCCACAGACGAGAAGATCATGATTTATTTGCGCCACAGCGAAGATCTAAAGGTTATCTATTGCGATATACGCGTACACAATAATTGTAAGTCATGGCTAAACAGTTATCTACCGTTATTTAGAACAAGCGGTGTTGTCAGAGCAACTTGACCATTTGTCTTGTGAAAATGTATTTTCCGATAGTTTTAGTTTTTACAATAGTGGTTGCGGTTACAGCACGGGGTCCGTTTGCTTTGGTAGAGCAGTGGGTGTGCGGAGTGAAACAATTCTGCGTTGATTGTCTGCAGTTACCACACTGTTCGTGGTGTGAAACACAAAACAAATGCTTTTCAAAGCAGCTAGCGAATGACTTCTGTAAGAACGAGACTATTGATCACGTGGACTATGGATGTAAGTTCTTTGAGACGCTGTCGACCGACTACAACTCGTTCGCACATTTTTGGAATGATGAAATATTTAATGTAGTTATGGAAAATCGTAAACGAGCTAGATTCAGACATTAATATTACAAAGATTCAGCAAAAATATAGTTTTGATCTAAAAAGTTCTCCTTTTTAAAAAAATGCGTTAGAGAAGTTGTTTGACGGTTGTCAGCCTCTTAATTTAATACATAAGTGTAATAATCACGCCACATTTAGTGTAATCCCAATATACCTAGGAAGATAGGTAGATAATAGTAGGTACCTTCCTTCCTACAGTATAACATAGCGCACCGTAAGTTTGCCGTTGGTACGCAAATAGCCAATGGCGAATGGTATATTCGCCAAACTTTTTGAACTCTCTGAAGCACAGTAGACATGCCATGTATCTGTAGTAGGTAATAGGTACCTACTCGCTCAGGGAAGGAGAGTCCGGAAGGTTTGGATGAAAACTGTGGGTATCATCAGAAACTTGAAGATAAAAATGCCTCAGAACATAGGAAGTGTACCGAAATCATAGGTTTAATTTCAATTTCAGTAAGCTTCGAGGAAAGTGCAGAGTGTTCCTGTGCGGGCGGCAAGATGGACTTGCAGTGCTATCCACCAGGAGTCACCGAAGGAAAAGAGTGCTCTGGACGAGGCGAATGCGTCTGCGGCCATTGTGTTTGCAATTCTACTCCATATCCTGATGAGCCAACCAAGGTATACTTACCTTCGTCCTTTAGTTTTCAAAATGTAGCCCGCAAAACAACCATTCTCTCCTCAAATTTTTGACATTTAGAACCTCCAATTTTCCAATAAAGTTACCTATTAAATACTTTTTTTGCATAAAATAAATAAAATTAGAGTCTTTTAGAGGTATTTTGTTTACAAAAATACCTACATAAATAGGATAGTTACATTCAGGCGTTTTAAAGTAGGTGGTATGGGTTTCATTATATTTTATCCGGAAATAAGCGTGCAAATTTTCTTTTTATTCAACAAGTTAAAATGAACTAATTCTATTTAAACTATCGAACATAAAAGTTACAAATTACAATAAAAAAAATTGCAACCTACCTACATATAGGTATTTCTTGTTTCGTTTCGTTTCAGACTGTAATGGGCGAATACTGTGAATTCGATAACTTCTCATGTGAAGGACCTAAGTGCAACGAGGGACCGTACTCGCTGAAAGCGCCGATTCCCGTACGAGTAGAGTCATTACCGAAAGATGTCATCGATGATCCTGTCATTCCTACTGAAGTCAAGTAATAAATTAATCAACCGGCAGTAATGGCCTGCCCTACCCTACAAGTCGTGCTACTAATTAGATATTAAGCTGCTCTCCATTTTAGTTTAGTTCTTAGAAAGTATTTGTAAAGACAGAGTTCCTATTGTTAAAAATAAAAATTGTCAACAAAAGTTTTCCTTCAACTTTTCTTATTAATTTTAATAAAGTCCGCTGTTGTGAACAGTGAGCCGTAAAAAAGAATGGTCGGGGTTTTCAGAAGAAGCGTTCGAGCGAAGAATTTGCGCCTCAATTAGGAATTGATATGAGCCCGGCGTCTGCCGCCGATGGCTCATCGGTCTGGAGTGCCCGTTATGGTTACGCGAAATTAGATTTCAACGAGTCTCCCACTACGACTTCACCTTTTATTTCCTCGATATTTATTGAGCGCCTGCTTCGAGATGTCATAAAAATCTGTCGGGGATGTTATGCCGTTCGTTTGTGGTGTTTGCAGACGCTGATGGTAAAATAAATTATAGCGGGAAATGTTTTACTTGAGAACTTTTCCGTTTTCTTTTCAATTCTTTCCGCTATCGTAAGCGTTGAACAAATTATAATTAGGTTGTTACGAAGGTATTCATTTAATAAACTGTTGCTTCAAATTCTCGCTCACACTCTATTTAAAAACTAATTCGAACTCTGCTTTGTCATGTAAATAATAATGACCTATCTTACGATGCCTTTATATTGTATTACCGCTTTACCTACTCGTAAGTACCTAGGTACTTACGAAATCTTTCTGCACCTCTTATTTTAAATCCCTTCTTATCCGACTATCCTATCCTACGTCATAAATAAATGCGAAAGTGACGTAGTTTGGATGGATGGATGTTTGTAGCTCAATCACTGAACTGATCGGGATCAAACTTAGACCAATATAATACAGGTGACGATCAATGTCACCTGTATTAGCGTAGGTTAGGTGCTACTTTTTAAGAGTAGTAGAGATCTTTGTGAAAGGCTCGTCCGGGGAAGAACTATCGCCATGCCTTTTTCTGCCGCCAAGCGTTGCTGTGTTTCGATTTGAGGATTGTATTGGAATGACAGGCACATGAGCCTTAACATATGTTTGCCTCAAGCTGATGGACGCAGGGCAGTGCATCGTAGGGCACGTTCCTATCGTGCGTGATTTACGGTGGTATACTGCTAGGACGGACATACACGAACCTCCGACTGCCTGTGATTATTAAATTGTATCATTCGTCAAGACTGAACAACTGGAGTTCACTATCAAGAAGAAATTTAAAACATAATCTTGTTTCTATCATTTTAGTTTGGGCAGTCGGGTTTTTTTAAGTTTTAAATAAAGATCTTATTTGTACTTGAAAATTGTACCTCCTAACATAACGAAGTTTTTACAGTCAATATGTCAATATAATCTATAATTTTGCTTTAATAGTGTAACTTTGGTTCATTTTGTTGATACCAATCGTGACTTGATTCGCTATGGTACAGCCGCTATTGGGCGTAATCACTACAAATAGAGAGGCGAGCCAAGCAGCTAGTAATGCATAAAATGTGAACAATGCCAAATTTAGGTCAAATGTTAATCTGAAGAGTTGAGGTTGTAATTTGGTATGCTGTCCGCAGGAATGTCAAAGAAAGTGACTATTTTCGCGCTTCCCTATCTATAGCTAAGAAATAGGATGGAACCTTGCCACGAGACTGATCGACAGCGGTAAAACAATTTAGGCGGCTCCCCCCGTAATCGAATTGAGTCACAAGGAGGTCGAGCAAGCCTCCGCATTCCGACCAAGACCAAATTACTAAAAGCAAACTCAATAATGTCTAGCGTTTTTATTTTATTTGAAACTCATCTGTTAGACCTTTTTAGGTGAATAACGTCGGAAGTTTCTTTTGGACGGCATGCATTACCGAATTAGGATAGCTTTTGAGTTTCTAGGTAACTTAGATTTTTTTTTAAATATTCTGAAAATGAGAAGATTTTTTTTTCTAAAACGCAGAAAACCGTCAATATTATGTAACCTATTGAAGATTATATCTACCTACTTAATTGGGGGTTATATGGCGTTGTGTCAAGTGTCCACTAATATTTATTAATATTTATTATATCTTGAGTCACTACTCAGCGGTGGTAAAATTAAGTAAAACCTACAATAGTCGTAGGATGTTAAAGTACACACTTGTCACCGAATTAAGTTGGAAGCACAATAATTTGAGTACCTAGATACGTGATCTGCGTTTATAAACGACGCCTAAGACGTCTACGGAGGCATTATTATAGATGTAGAGCACAATAAAGGAACTGAAACCCGGTAGAGTAGGAAGCAAGTGGATGTGTCTGTTATTGTTTGTTCAAAGTTTAGATAATATCATTTGTTTTTTCATGTATTTTACCTCTTTGGTTCATATTCCGATAAAGTAAAACAACATTTTATTCCATAAACATATTTTTTGCTTATGTGGGTAACTATGTACCTCAATGATAGATAGTTCTTTATTGTTTAACACATATGTGTGTTAAACAATAAAACACTACACTGAAAACATTAAGCAAAGCAACATTATAGCTGAGAGATCGATCTCTTTCTAGAAAACTTACCACGGAATGAAATAAACTAGAATTGACGGTGGTGGTAATATTATAGCGGAAAAAAATATGCTAAAAACCTGCGCATTCTCGCCTAATAGTGGCACGCGCTAGATATTAACATACCCCATCCGTACTGGTCGGACAGGGTTAAGCTTCCGTGGAGATCACACATAATAATATGGCATTGGTATTCTGGAGTGAGAAAGAATGTGCATTCCGATGGAAGCGTCGAGCCGGCGACTCCTTGACGTGCCTCGACCAGCGATGCCCTATTGAACCGGGGGCGGTGATCGGATCTTTAACGATACCTAGCATTCATTGAGTTGGAAATATTTAAATTTTTAACGAATTTTGTGTGTTGGATTATCGAGTCATAATTTGATGATAGGTAGCAAACATTTTGGAGGACACGTTGAGCTGTCGGAGGCTTTCAAGCGGCCTAAAAAGTGAGCCACTACATAATAGTACTGCGTACTATAGAAACTTTCATTGGGTACAGGTACAATGCAACATGTTGAAATGACATCCACTAATTGTCGCTTTTTGGTTTCCAATAATCCAATAATAATGATTTATTATCAAAAATAGTAATCTAATAATCC
Source organism: Chloroclysta siterata (assembly GCA_932294275.1). Classification (NCBI taxonomy): domain Eukaryota; kingdom Metazoa; phylum Arthropoda; class Insecta; order Lepidoptera; family Geometridae; genus Chloroclysta; species Chloroclysta siterata. The sequence continues at coordinate 9,802,625 of OW028601.1, read as the reverse complement.
AATTCCAATAACTTTATATCTAATTTCAAAGTATTAAGCCCGTGTGAAGACAGCAGGTAAGCCGCTTATTTGGAGAAAAAAGTTACCTTGCGTATTTGGAGCAGAGGGCCCGGCTACTGCTACGTCGTAGCAACTCTACGCGAACTCGTAGACCATCAAAAGAATACAAAGCGTGCGTGCGTTTTGTTCGATTTTCATATCATTTTAATTTTATGACAGATTTGTTGGAATCTTCATATTTCGTCTTCATCCGTGATCGTCACGAACCTTGCGGTAATTTTATTTGAAAATCGAAATCACCTGTGATTTCGTTCAAAGAGCCCATTACGCCGAGTCTTTTGTATAATTTAGTGGAAACGTTGCATTCCGCAGCCTAGTAGGATACTTCCAGTATCCAGAGAAGGGATGAGTACTGAATATTCATGCGGCCGCACTCAGAGACTCTTCAGAGACAAGGAGTTCCCTTTCACCAATTGAACGAGATTTAAATAATTTATAAACCTCTATTTTCACTGCGTTTGCAGATTATTCAATTTCGAGCTGGTAGTTAAACATCTTTCAAGTTCTCATTTCCTTTTTATGGCTGGTGTTAAATGGGACGTCGGCAGGTCGCACGAAGACCATTTTAAATAAATGAATAAATGTTGGTGGATATTTTAACACAGTACCTACCCCTATCTAGCCCCAAACTAAGCAAAACTTGTACTACCAGATATCAATTAGGAGAACCAGATAGTAGACGACTGAAAATATCACTAAAATTACAGGCATATGAGCCTAACATCTGTATGCCTCAAGTTTATGGACGCATGACAGAGCATGTAGGGCACGTTCATATCGTGCGTGACTTGCGAGGCAATGCTTTGATGATGGTTACCACTTAACATCAGGTGAGCTATCTACTTGTTCCATCAGCAAGCTGTATTAAAAAACATATGTTATTCGTTTTATAGTGTACCATAAAAGGATGCATTCGAGATGTACCTCTAGTACTAGAGGTGAATGCTGCGAATGCCGTGGTCGGCGAAGCGCACAAATGCACCAATCCCCATTAAGCTGAATATAAAATAATAACTTTTCTGCAAAAAAAAAAACCGACTTCAAATACACTGAAAACATAAAACAGCGACTTACGAGGTAATGCTTTGTTATAGGGGATCGTTACCACTTGAAATCTGGTGGGGCCATCTGCTTGTTTCATCAGCGAGTTGTATAAAAAAATACGCAATTTCATTTCAATGTTATTTTGATTTAAAAGCCAAACTACTGAACCGATTTTGATGAAATTTCTATGGGACCAATCTGAAAGTATACGTATATCGTCTATTTTTTTTTACATCTGTTCGATAATGGCTGAGTTATGCGGTAACAAACAGAAGAAATCTATCTAATTGGAAACCCCCTCCTTTTTTTGAAGTCTGGTAAAAACAGCTATCTACCATGTCAGCATCGAATTTGATATATTTCGGCTATACTGTGAAGCGAGGAGTCGACCACATAAAAGGGAGCTATATAGCCTATAGGGCATTGATTTTTTAATTTTGAATACTACACAATCATACATATTATTATGTATTTATACTAGGTGGGCCAAAAGAAATCCCCCTATTGGAAGATGCTCTCATTTTTGCAAATGGCCGCCAATGTCAAATCTGTTTTGACATTTGTAGACTAGACTGATGCAGAATACAAGTGAACAAGCCATGGAGCGATACACTCCCCAAGAACGCGGAACCACAACCGATATTCTGAAGGCGGCGTTCCCGGGTCGCCTCATCTCTCGTTTTGGCGATTTGCACTGGCCCGCAAGATCGCCCGATTTAACCGTTTCAGACTTTTTTGTGGGGTTTTTTTGAAGTCCCGTGTTTACGTGAACAAGCCCGAGACTCTGGAAGCCCTCAAGGACAACATTCGAGTGCGAGAATCTGTCGCCCGAAGTTCTCGCTGAAGTGATGAAAAATGCCATAAAACGGCAATCAATTGTGACGGCACCCATTTGGCCGATATCATCTTCTCGACTTGACCAATACAATTTTAAAGGTTCAAATAAATATCATCAAAAAACAGAATCGAAGTTTTTCATTTAGAAAAAAAATGACAGCCAAACAACATCGGATGACTTCTTTTGGCTCACCCTGTATATATATTTCTTGTTTGACTAAGTGTAATTTGACATACTTTTTTTTATATATATTTTAAGATTTTCAATGTTAAATTAGTAATTAGAATTTAGAGTAGGTAAGTATAATTATTAATAATTAGAGTAGGTATTTGGTCTTTAAATGGTTCTAGCTATATAAATAAATATTAACCCTAGAATAATACTAGTTTCGTGTATCATAATAATATTATATGTATAAACCTTTCAATAAGACAACCCACTTGAAATATTTGTATTTTAGATTAAAAAATTACCCTGTTTGAAACACGATAGCTTAACTACCCCTTGGCCAATTGAACTCATAATCCGACGAGCGAATTTTTATAGAAACACCTGTTGACCTACCAAATCCACGCAGGTCGGATTAACGGTACACAACACTGCTCGGACATATATACCTACATATACAAGCATACAATGCTTGCTTATGCTTGCCTAAGAGACAGCACAAATTGAGTTTACTTAGAAACTTGCTGGCTCGATCAATTGTAATTACTCATTCTGGATGTATTTATAGTGAAAGGCTATATTAGCGAAGAAAAAATAGAATCATGTGAAAAGTCGAATATACTTGGGAAGTATTCAGCTGACACAATGAAGTGGCATCGAGGGCGGGCGGGCGGCGGCCGGAGGACGCAAGGAGATACGGTATAAGCGGAGCGGGAAAACTTGGACGGGAACTTGCAAATTCTATTTGTTTTTTCATTGAATAATGACTTCAGAAAAAGAAAAAATAAACGTATCAATAAATAGATTCTTGCTGATTATTTATTACTAATGATCAGATCATAGCAGTTTCAAAATGAAATATAGTACTAGTTAAGAAAGTTGGAGTTATGAGTTTCAGTCGAAAAGTTTGCCCTAGTTCAGAGGCTCTGTCCTCTTTTCTCTTGGTTTTCATAAGTCAGTGCGAACACAAATAGGTACCATTTGCAAATTCTCCGTCTGAAATTAAGATAATTCTAAGAGCTTCATATATTTCTTTCTTTAAATACTATCCAACAACCCACGTTGGCACAAGATGACGAGAGATCTAGGACATGTAGAGACACAACAGCGTACCCGATATGCCCTGCAAAATTTTAGCATGACGACCGTGCTGTAAAAAAAACTAAAAAAACCGTGGTTCTGACGGTCAGTGAGTAAACGGCTCTGAAAAATGACAACATAATAAAAAGTAAAATGCGACACATACTGTGAATACCATATAGTGAAAAATCAATAGAACAACAGTTCTATAACATGTGCCAAGTGCTCGAAAGGAGCCTCTTGAGGCGCACTTAAAATCCTTCACCACACTGTTTCGAAAGAAACTAGTGACACGACAAGAAGAATAGAAAAACATTGAGCTTGTATAAATACTTTTAAAAATGTTCCCGTCACCTTTTATGACTTGAGGCACAACCACCATGACTTCTAGCGAGCGCCTTCACGCTCGCATCCACCCCCCGCCACCCTCGACCGCAGGAGTGCTGGTGCGGCCGTCGAGTCAGCCGGAGTCCGTTGCGCCGCTGACATCGAACCACCATCCACACACCAAACTTAGAAATTCTTCAACAAAAACCTTTTATCCCTCAAACTTGGTATTTAAACTTAGCCATGGATGTCGAGGAGTTCCGCGTCCGTGGCAAAGAGATGGTGGATTATATTTGTACGTATATGAATACCCTGAATTCACGGCGGGTCGTGCCCTCCGTGGAGCCAGGGTATCTGCGCGCCGCGCTACCGTCCGAAGCCCCGCATTACCCTGAGGCCTGGGATGACGTCATGACTGATGTGGAGAAGAAGATCATGCCAGGGGTGACGCACTGGCAGCATCCTAGGTTCCACGCTTACTTCCCGGCGGGAAATGCTTACCCGTCAATTTTGGGGGATATGCTGTCGGCCGGAATCGGGTGCATTGGATTCTCATGGGTGAGTACAGTTATGTTTCAAAATAATTCATAGAATACAATGTAAGAGAGAATAGTCTCTTAACATATTAATTTTAACGTAAGAATGTGATACTTGTACCTAAATACTTGAATTCGCATAATTGCGATAAGATTTTGTTCTCATGGCCTATACAATTTTATTTGATGTTTTTTAATATAAGTCATAAAGTAGAAGTTATGTAGCTGTCTTTCTTGAATACCTTTCTGTATTCAAGAAAGACAGCCGTAGCTTAAAGTAACTGCTGTGCCAAATAAATAAATTTGCTCAAAGAACAGTTTCACATTAAATTAAATAAACATTAGATAATTGGACCGTTTAAAGCAACTTAACAACTCCATAGGCAAATAAATTGTATGATCGAACGAATTATGTCATGTTGAGCTTTTTATAGAGTACGGACAGCGGTGCTTAATAATACATGAAATATAAATGACAACCATAAAAAGTAAAACGTTGAGTAAAAGCTTTCCTATGCACCAGAGTTCCGCATGTCACGCACGCCCATGATTGATCGAAAACTAATTACAAACTAAAGTATCTTCATCAAAATATCTAGTTACTGTACTTACCTATCTACATTTAAGAGTAGTAGAGCTCTTTGTGAAGGGCTCGTGCGGGGAAGTACTACCACCACGCCTTTTTCTGCCACCAAGCAGCGTTGCTGTGTTTCGGTTTGAAGAGTGTGGTTGCCGGCGTAATTACAGGCACATGAGGCTTAACATCTGTATGCCTCAAGTTGATAGACGTAGGGCAGAGCATCGTAGGGCACTTTCCTATCGTGCGTGACTTACGAGGCAATGCTTTGTTATAGGTGATGGTTACCACTTAACATCAGGTGGGCCATCTGCGTGTTCCATCAGCTAGTTGTATTAAAACAAAAAGAAAAAATAAGCATTTTTTACCATACAATTTTATTGTGAAAATTAGATCGATAGAGTGGAATGAAACAGTTGTGGTGCGACTTTGTCTATCCCTCTGCCAAGTCTGATTTCTTTAGGAACTACTCAACCTTCTCAAATCTATCTGGTCCAATCCATAAGCAAATATAAATCAAAATATTTCATTTCTGCCAACGGTTTTAATATAAGGGGCCAAAATTTACTTACTGGAACGACTAGGTTGAGTGAGGATCATATATCATTGTAAAGGTATTGGATTCGCACATTCTGCACATACTAAGAGATATGTGTTTTTTTATGACGTGTTGTGTTCAACTACTACGACTAAAAATGTTCAAAAAACGCAAAACCCAATCTCCGAAGTTTGCAAAGAAATAAAAAATCAGAAATAAAAATGCAACGTTTTTTTAAACGCATATTTTTTTATTATAAAGCGTTTATTTATTTTGTTTTTCATAAATGAAGTGTAAAGTATGTAATGTGTGCAAAACGAGTGAATTGTAAGAGAACTAGTATTTTTTTTATACAAATACAATACACGTAAGTCACGCACGATAGTAAAGTACCCAACGATGCACTGCTCTGCGTCCATCAACTTGAGGCATACAGATGTTAAGCCTCATGTGCCTGTAATAATACCGGCAACAACTCTCTTCAAACCGAAACACAGCAACGCTGCTTGGCGGCAGAAAAAGGCGTGGTGGTAGTACTTCCCCGGACGAGCCCTTCACAAAGAGCTCTACTACTCATAATATATGCCTAGTAGTAAGTAATATAACCTAATCTAAAAGCAGGGAGTAAAACGTTGTTCAACTGGATTCCACCCTAAAGTTATATGTACTTAGTAACAAGTTTCAAGATTCTCACAGACACGAATCGCGGTTCCTAATGTCAATCTAGAGAACTCTGTTAGAGTTACACTACTTGTGGTCTAGCGGGAGCTAGCTCGTCCTTGTATATTAATGTTGTGTGTCGAATCCGTCCGTTCACTAATTCATCATTTTATTCGAATAATAATATAACTTTTCGCACAAACAAACTGATTTGCACGACTAATATCAAAAAAGAAAATTAATGTCCAAAGCCGATGTCCATAAGTAAAAATGTCCAATAATAAAGAAACCGACTTTAAATACACAGAAAACGATAACACAAAACTTTTGCTGAAAGGTTACCAGAACGTTATTTGTGTAAGTAGGTAGGTACATATTTTTGGATTATGTTGCTTTTTCAGAAAGCGCTGAATTAATTTCGATGGTTCTCTCTGAAGTACTTATAACTAACTAAACGAAGTACCAACTAAACAAAAAAAACATCAAAATCAATTCATAATTGTCGGAGAAATAGCGAATAAAACAAAAAAAAAATACAGTCGAATTGGAAACCTTCTCCTTTTTTTAAGTCGGTTAAAATGTACGTAAACCAGTTAGTCTTCGGCGATGGGCACTATGTACATAGAGACGTACTCGATAAACTGCAAAAAGTGATCACGTCCTAAATCTCTAATACTATAAGACTCAAAGTCCTGACTGACTGACTGACTGACTGACTGACTGACTGACATATAGACAACGCACAGCCTAAACCGCTGGTCCTAGAGACTTGAAATTTGAGGAGTACATAGGTCTTATGGCGTAGAGGTGTACTAAGAAGGGATTTTTGGAATTTCAACCCCTAAGGGTGTAAAAAGGGATGAAAACGTTTGTATGTAAAATCGTATTCCTTGAACCTTGAAACTTGGAGTACATATATTTCAAGGCAAAAAAATAAGAAAGACATTTTTAGTTTTTTAAAACTACCCTTAACTAGTAGTTCGCCCCGAACTGAGATCTCGTGATGCGACCCGACGAACGAATCAAAACTTTGAGTCGGTAGTAGTCAGAGGCAAGTCCAAACATTATCTTTGGACTTTTTTCTGACTACCTCTAACTAACTTGGTATGGTTACCAAGTTTCAACTCTATTGGCCTATTTATTGAAGAGTTCCGTTGAACAGACCTTGGCTCCATCATCAGACCTGGTCGTCGTCACCATTTTATGAGAACTGAGTACCTCCTTAATTTATTTCAAGAAAAAAAAATAGGAAAAATCCAAAGTAACTGGCCGACCAGTAGAAAAACCTTGATGTCAACGAAACTCTTAGAGATGGGAGCTCTTGGATCGCTGGTTATCTTAATTTAACTTTTTAAATTTTATCTCGAAAACCGAGCGTCCCAAAAAAAAAGTAAAAATTGTTTTGGAATGTCCAAACAAAGCCCTTTCATATGACATGTAACTTGATTTTTTTATGTAACTTTTTTTATTTTTGCCCTCTTAAAAAACCCCATATCTCAAAAACCCTTCATCCGATTTTACTCATATACTTACCAGTAAATTTCTCAAGTACAAGCTATCGACATATCAAATTTCATGCAGATCGGATCAACGGTTCTAAAATTATCGCCAGACAAACATACATACATACATACATACATACATACATACATACATACATACATAAAATGCCAAATCGCCCAAGTTGAAACTAAGATCTTCGTTCGCTTCGCTCACTCGATCAATAAGTGTACAAAGGGATGTAAAAGTTTGTATGGGAGTTTTCTGACCGCTGGTCCTAGAGACTTGAAATTTGAGGAGTACATAGGTCTTATGGCGTAGAGGTGTATTAAGAAAGGATTTTTGGAAATTCAACCCCTAAGGGTGTAAAAAGGGATGAAAACGTTTGTATGTAAAATCGTATTCCTTGAATCTACAAACTTGAAACTTGGAGTACATATACTTCAAGGCAAAAAAATAGGAAAAGCATTTTTAGTTTTTTAAAACTACCCTTAATAAGTGTGCAAAGGGATGTAAAAGTTTGTATGGGAGTTTTTTGACCGCTGGTCCTAGAGACTTGAAATTTGAGGAGTACATAGGTCTTATGGCGTAGAGGTGTACTAAGAAGGAATTTTTGGAAATTCAATACCTAAGGGTGTAAAAAGGGTTGAATAAATTGGTATGAAAAATTGTATTCCTTGAATGTACAAACTTGAAACTTGAAGTAGATGTACTCCAAGGCAAAAAAATAGGAAAGGCATTTTTAGTTTCTTAAAACTACCCTTAATAAATGTGCAAAGGGATGTAAAAGTTTGTATGGGAGTTTTTTTGACCGCTGGTTCTAGAGACTTGAAATTTGAAGAGTACATAGGTCTTATGGCGTAGAGGTGTACTAAGAAGGCATTTTTGGAAATTCAACCTCTAAGGGTGTAAAAAGGGTTGAAAACATTGGTATGAAAAATAGTATTCTTTGAATCTACAAACTTGAAACTTGAAGTAGATGTACTCCAAGGCTAAAAATTAGGAAAGGCATTTTTAGTTTTTTTTTAAACTACCCTTAATAAGTGTGCAAAGGGATGTTAAATTTTGTATGGGTGTTTTTTGACCGCTGGTTCTAGAGACTTGAAATTTGAAGAGTACATAGGTCTTATGGCGTAGAGGTGTACTAAGAAGGCATTTTTGGAAATTCAACCCCTACCGGTGTAAAAAGGGTTGAAAATGTTGGTATGAAAAATTGTATTCCTTGAACCTACAAACTTGAAACTTGGATTACATGTAGGTACTCCAAGGCAAAAAAATAGGATAGGCATTTTTAGTTTTTTTAAACTACCCTTAATAAGTGTGCAAAGGTATGTCAAAGTTTGTATGGGAGTTTTGTAACGCGTGGTGCGATTGACTCAAAACTTGGAGTAAATATACTAAGAAATAAATCATTAAGAATGACACTTTTAATTTTTGATAGTTACCCCTGCAAAGGGTGCAAATGACTGTAAAAGTTAGTGTGGAAGATTTTTAACGCATAGTGCGATTGATTTCAAACTTGAAGTAAATATACTCCATAATAAATAATTGAAAATCACGTTTTCAATATTTTAAAACTACCCCTGCAAAGGGTGCAAAAGACTGCCAAAGTTTCGAGGTTTGTGTGGGAGATTTTTAACGCGTAGTGTAATTAACTTCAAACTAACAGAAAATGTGTTCTGTGGATAAATAGACAGTTTGATTTTAGAAAACAACCCCTAAACACGTTACCCTCCTTCGTTGCGCTCGAGTAGAAAGGATACAACGAGTTGATACGAAGAGATCTGATCTGAGGGTATCTACCGTGCCTGGGGATCAAAGTCGTGAAGCTGTTTCGTTTCGTTTGTTTTTGGGGTAGAAACTAGGAACAAATAAGTTTGTACATATTTTCTGTGTAAGGTTGTCTTTGTTGTATTTGTCATGTTTGTGCTAAGCTCAGTACCTGTACCTACCTACCTAATATAGGTAATGTACGCCTATAGGTATCTCTTATACCTACGTAGGTATTTAAAATCCTACCCTAATAATATACAAATCAATGCGAAAGTTACGATGTTTGGATGTTTGTGGCTCAATCACGGTTCACCACTTCAACGCGTGCGAAGCCGCGGGAAGCCACTAGTCTCTACATATAAAAATGAATCGCTGAATGTGTTGCTAAGCGCAAATCTCGAGAACAGCTGAACCGATTTCGCTAATAATTTTTTTGTTGTGTTTGTTATTGCCAGGAGAAGGTTCTTATGAATGAAAAAAATAATAAAATTGCGCGGAAAATTTGAAAATTTAAGAATACTTAACCACCATATAAAATTATTTATATTCTAAACTAAGCGCTTTGGACATGAAGATGACATATAAGTGACAACACCTATTGATTAGTGTGTTATACCAATTCGAATTCAATATTCATAGTTAAGACAGGACAACGTCTGTCGGGTCAGCTAGTTATACATATAAGTGGATGGAAATGCCTTGGGCTGCTAAAAGCCTACAATTTTATTTTTGTAACCAGTAACATCGGTTCAGGCAGGTTTAAATGCCATGCCATCGATTGCAGCCGTATTGATTCTGACTGTACCTAATTGCGTTTTAATTATGCACGATGGTACAAATTCTTCGAAGGGCTTCTTTGAATGATGAATAATAATTGTCTTTAGACATACATTTATAACCGAAAACATTTATGTTTAGCGATTTCTTAGCCAGCTATAAATTTTTGCTACAGCTTTTTTTTATCTATTGATCGAACGAACACATTGGCCACCTGATGTTAAGTGGTAACCATATAACGAAACATTGCGTCACGTATCACGTATCATAGGAACGTGCCCTGCGATGTTCTGGCCTGCGTCTATAAACTTGGGTCAAAAAAGATGTTAAGTCTCATGTGCCTGTAATTTCATCGTCACGTTTCCATTCAAACCGAAACATAGCACCGTTGCTTGACGGCAGAAATAAGCATGGTTATAGTAGATACTTCTCCGGACGAGCCCTTCACAAAGAGCTCTACTATACTAATAACAAATTTGGAATTAAGAATGATTATTAAGTAAGGTTCCAACAAAATACGGAGCATGTTAATTTATGGAAATAGGTAATATACAAGGTGTTCCAATACTTGTACTTAAAACTTCAGGGGGCTAAAGTACCCACTAATATGAATAACTTTTTCTAAGAAACCAACACTGTGAACCCGAAAAAAAACAGATGTTTCATACTAAAGTTCAATATCTTCCTGGCTAAAATGTATGAAACAGCTGTTTTTATCGCGTTCATAGTTTTGGTTCCTTAGAAAAAGTTATACATATTGATGGGTACTTTAGCTACCTGAAGTTTTAAGTACAAGTATTGGAACACCTTGTATAATATAACAAATTATGTTGAAGAATTCTTTAGAAAGTCCTTTACTGGGGATTCTCTTATCCGTGACAGGGGTGAACATAAGGCCAATGTTTTATTCTTCAAAAAGGAGGAGGAAGGTATTTATTTATTGTTAACCCACTTAACAGACCGGTCAAGAACGAGTCAACTCGCTCCCTGAAAACAGAAACATCATCACGACTTTGATCCCTATGGCAGGCACGGTAGATATGCCCTCAGATCTCTTGGTGCCAAGTACGACTTTCAGATTCTTTGAGGAGGTCTGAGGAGGGTTGTCAGAGGTATGTCCAAACATTGCATTTGGCACATACCTACCCTCATTTTGCAGTAGTTAGTATATTCCATACGTGACAGGTTGCAAGCCTATCGCCGCTGTTAGAATGCTCACTGGTTTCCTCAGGATATTTTCCTTCACCGTTTAAGAGCCCTGGCACAGCGCACATAAATTTTTCGATAGGAAAAATTCATTAATGCACGACCGGATTCGAACCAACGACCTTACGACCGGAAGACAGGTTCACTACAACTAGACACAACGATGCTCTCTGAGTCGCTGTCTGTCTGAGTCCGACTCGCTCACTGAGGGTTCACAATTCACAAACTATGAGATATATATATATATAAAGATATATAAAAGATAATAATAAGATATATAAATATATATAAAACTTCTCGTCGTACACAGGTTGTACAAAATGCTTGCGCTCGTTTCGGTTTTGATGTTCCCCCGCGTAGCCACATTACACCATTCTTGAATCAGCATAATATATTGAACATGGGGAACAGGAGGGACCTGCATCTCGCCACGTTGATGTTTGGTGTGGTAAAGTCTCAGAAACCTCTATATCTTTTTTCAAAATTTGCGTGGGCTCGAGACTACAACAGTATGAATGCTACCCGTACATCTTCACTATTATTACGAACCCCGCGACATGGTTCTGCCGCTTTTCGTGGTAGTTTTCGTTTCTGTGCCACGAAGTGCTGGAACTCTCTACCCCCTCCATTACGTGCACTACAGTGCAAATCTACTTTTAGGTTAAAGCTGAAAAAAATCTTGCTGGACTTGCAAAAGTCTAAGAGCGCCGTGGCACGGGGATAGAGAGAGGTACCAAATACTTGAAGGACCTAGAGCAGTTCCTAAACATATACGCCATAACGGGGTTCTCCAGTGTAACCCAGACTCTTAAGAGGCTGGTGTTATCGGGAGAACCACTTTGTGTAATCAGATTTTTTTATTATATGTATTTTATTTTTGTTATGAAACTATTATATTATATCCTATACTCTAAATTATATATTACTCTTACTGTACCAACTTTTATACCTATTATGTAACGACCCAACTCTTTATTATTATTATTATTTAACAATTTATGTAACAACTCATTTACAATATTTACAGTTCGTGCGTCACCAGAAGCCTTGTGCTGAAAACCAGCGCTGAGAATGAGTTCTCAGCTAATGCTGAGCTCAGGGCTTTTTATACAGACAGTACATGGCAGCGTTCCACATACATATTGCGTAGACGAGACACACACACACAATTTTTATAGTTTTTTGTTTTTTTATCTACTTAGGTACGTCTCATTTCTACGTATCTAGAATAGCTTTTTACCCTTTTATGTGTCCTGTACAGACGTCCTGTACTTTGTCGTGTACAGTTTGTATAAATAAATAACTTTCTTCTTCTTCTTCATATAAATGAAAATAAAAACCTATTATAGAATAAGCAGAATCAGGCCCTTTCATATGAAACCCCATTTGTCCTAGTAACCCCTTATATAGGGTGTCAAAATTACTAGCACCGAAAACTTCAGGGGGCAGTACCCTTTATATTTATTTTTATTATGGAAATGATGACCAGGGGTCAACATTACAAACACACGGATACAAATCAACCTACACAAACCTAAAGAAAAATGGCGCTTACTACAAAGACTGTGGCAACTGTGGGTAGCCTGATGCGTATCCGTTTACCACGAGGTTGTGTAGGGTCATTTGAGTTTGTTATACAAGATGTTAAAATACTACTTCTGAAAACTTCAGGGGGCTACCCATCAATATGAATAACTTTTTCTAAGGAACCGACATTGTGAACGAGAAAACAAAAACAGCTGTTTCATGCAAAAGTTCAATACCTACCTGGCTAAAATGTATAGCTCCCTTTAGCAAGTGACTTGACATCCGATTAGTTTTGACCGAGCTTTCAGAAACCGGCCGTTAGTTGATAAAAAAACTTTTTTATTTTATTTAACTTGCATCGCCCCTTACATTTAAATCGCTGACGCGAGTCACAACCGTAAATCTTAGACCGAAGAAAGACTCAAAAAAAAATAAGAATGTGAAGTTCACTGATGATTTTTCTTTAAAACAGTGTAGGTACGTAACTTAGTATACCGTTAAATTGTATTTTTATATATTGCATGCTGAAATCGGAAGGTCTGATTTTTGGTTAAGAGTAGCTTCGTGCATGCAAAAGCTAATAAGCAAGTTAGTAATATTGTAGTCAGTCATTTAGGTTCGACTTATTCGTTTTTTTTTCCGCTCATTATCTGCAATCGGCTTCTTAGCCATAATCAGATTCTTTTCTGGGTTGATGGGGTTTGGGGTGTGTTTCCAGCGAAGCGACACCGTTTAGTTTTAATAGCTGGTCAGGCTCTCTGGTCTAGGTTTAGTATTTGCCATCTCTTTAGGCGATTTACATTGTCCTGGTTGTTAAGCAAATTCTTTGCAAGGTCATTCGTGTGGTTTTCGAGTCTTTGCTTGTACTTTACGCAGTATTTGTTGACTTCTTCTTTGACAGTTGGCATTTCAAGGTATTCATGAATTTCAGTGTTTCTCACAAACCAGTGAGAAACAATTTATTCGAATTTAAAAAGTTTTTCGGTAATAAATATCCAGTTCCGTTTGATGGCAGGAACCAGGGGGGATCGATCGCGGGGCCCTGGGCACTTGCCCAGAGTGCCCAGTGGGAAAGAGGGGCCTGGGGATATCTACCGTGCCTGAGGATCAAAGACGTGAAGCTATTTCAGTTTTTTTTACAAAAAATGAACTCTCTGAAAAAAGAGAAACACATTTTTTTAACCTTCTTTAAAATAGTTTTTTGTTCTAAACAAATGTTTTAACAAAACTCTAAAAAACTAAAAATCATATAGAGTTTTTGGAGTAAGGAAAAAAGGAACAAAATAAAAAAACTGATTTCTATGTCAGCCGCCTCTATTATTTGGAAAAGTTAACTAACAGTAACAGCAGTCACTCATCTGAACGTGGCTCATATGAACAACCGAGCAAGTTACGCAACGGTTGCTTGTCATAAGTTCTCATAAAAACGCAAGTCTTGTGTTTTCGTAGCACTCGTTACGTAGTTCATAGGTCTCGTAGCGGATTCGTAGCATTTGTTGTAGCAAACCTACGTTTTTACGAAAAAGCTGACTTATTGCCTGAAAATAAGGTTTAATTTGGGCTGCGGCATCATGAGAAGTCATCAAATTTACATAGAAGAGCATGGAGGTACTATATACTAGTCTAAGTAGAAGAGTTATGGACTCGGAATCCTTTTTAATGAAACATAAAAAATCTTAAATAAAAAGTTTTTTTTTTTTTTTTTTTAAAGTTTTTATTTAAATGCGCCAAAAAGAATGAAATAAACTTTTCCTTTAAAACTTATACTATCAACTTATAACGTCATTACATAATTTATATGGTAGGTATAAAAGATTGTCGCGAGATTTACCTGTGTAAATAAATTACCTGTGTTGATAAAAATGCGTGGCCCGATGTCCCGGTCGCTCTGCCCATCGGCAGCTAACATGTCTGCAATGTCTGTACTGTACCTACTATTGTGTGTTTTTTTTTTTATTTTTCTCTGATTTAATAGATTGTATTTTATGCATTAGGTATTATTAGTTTGAGGCGTAGCGTGTGCTGTCTTATAAATTTGATTATGTTTACCTTTTTCTGTATGCCTACGCCTCACTAAACTTCAATAATATATTATATTATTACATTGTAAAAGGATCATACAAAAGAACGGTAGGAACCAAGCCGTAAGTTTGTTGCCTGTTCTTCTAGGCTTTGGTCGCGTGGAACTGGCACCTAGAGTCACCTAGCTTTAAGACGTTTCAAAGTGATCCTTGTGATTTTATTGAATAAATACATTTTGACTTTGACTTTGACTTTGAAACAATCAGAATGCTGCGTCCCATACCTACTTCAAAATTGAGTTGAAAGATTCCACCCGAACAAACATATTACATAGGTACATTGCAAAATAAGCTTCCTAGTACGTACTCTGTATAGTTGCCAACGAAAATTAAAAATAATGTATGTGCATAATTATTTATTCGTTTGTAAATGTAGTAAAAGTAGATGGTAATGGTAGGTACTTAAGTATTAGATCTGCTGTGCGGCTTAACCTTTACCATGTAACCACCTACTTAGTTATAACTGGCTTTGCGCAAGGAGAAACTTTCTAAAGTTATTTGAGAACAAAACGTAAATATGATTTTGTTTATTATTTTCAGGCTGCTAGTCCAGCTTGCACGGAGTTGGAAATTATTATGTTGGATTGGATGGGTAAGTTTTGCACGTCTTTGCATATCACTCTTAGAACCTGAAAAATTAAAATTCACAACTGTTGTCGAGCTTGTCGAGCTTGTTTTTAAAGGCATTGACAGTAGTCAATGCCTTTAAAAACAAGCTCGACAACTGGCTTCGAACAAACCAATCCATGTTCAAAAAAATTAATCATACATAACGATATAGACACTGCGATATAGACACACCAGCGACAGCTGCTCGTCTATAAATAAATAAATAAATATTCATTTAATTTTTCAGGTAAAGCGATCGGTCTTCCGCCGGCATTTTTAGCATTCGAAGAAGGCAGCAAGGGAGGTGGCGTTATAAATGTAAGGATGTCCTTCTAAAAGTTACGTTTAAGATGTTGAGAACGGTCAGATAAACCAAATCGCAAATAACCAAGTTTCGAAGAACAACATAATAAAGGAAGGTTGAATAAAAATATTATTTTGATCAATATTTTTTTATAAAGGTTAGTTTTTAAGGTATCTTCAAACTGAAACGAGCCAGCGAGAAGTTGCCTGACGATTGTCAGCTTCTTAATGAGAAAGTTTATGTGTGCATTAGAAGTTGATGTCTTTTTCATAAATTTGTATAGTTGGCATTGGCTCTTAAAGTAGTTTTTCGGTTTTGAAAGTATGCCCGTAACTTTTGATGCAGGCTGAACTGAAAGTTCTCAACTACCATCCATGTATCCACGCAAAGCTATGTGCAAACTTTGACATATGGAGTCGCCAAAATGTAATGATAATGAATTTTCTAAAATTGTAGGGGTCAGCAAGTGAATGCGTCCTTGTTTCAATGCTTGCTGCAAGAGCCAACGGCATCAAGCGGTTGAAGCACCAATTTCCGAACGTGGACGAAGGTCTTCTGCTCTCGAAGCTGATCGCGTACTGCTCCAAGGAAGCGCACTCTTGCGTGGAAAAGGCTGCGATGATCTGCTTTGTGAAGCTACGCATCTTACAACCAGATGAACATGCTTCGTTGAGGGGCGAAACTTTGAAAGAGGTACGTGAAGTTAAATAGATTTATTACAACGGTCAGCTTCAGCTCAGAAGATTTTTTTGACTAGGAACTTTCGTAGGAACCCAGTAGAAATGAAGGACATTAAGGTGCCTTTTGGTATTCACGTTTAATAATAATAGCCACTCTTGGTTTTCGCCCAGCTCGTCCTAATCATTGTGTGAATTTTTAATCGAGATTGGATAAAATGAAACCGAGTACCGAGGAAGGGTGCAGATAATCGAGCGGTAATTGAAGAGGCTGGGGGTAGGCAGGCAGTCCCGCGGTCGCATTTAATGAGTCTGTAGAGCCGGCTTGGATGCCGGAAATACGTAGCGCGCCGAGCGGTAATGGAGCCGCATTGTGTGCCACTTTCTATGCCGCGAATATTGAAATTTCGCGATACGACCCTCTTATGAGTGACCTCCTAATTGCGTTCCGCTTTCATTGAATTTTAGAGGAGTTAAGTTATTTTTTAAAGTTGTAGTTCTTGCCGTTCTTGGTATGTTAATAGGTACTTTAACTTATAGGTAAGTTAATTTGAAATAAGATAGGGTTAGTAAAAATTTATTGTAATCTTCGTAGACATTCGTTAGAAAATTTTAATAATGGGTACCTCTCTAGCCCCTCTACCTTACCTAGACAGGGCCAAGTTCAAGTCAAAATATGTTAGACAGAGCCAAGGTCAAGTGGCGATTTTTGTTTGTTATAATAATGATACGACCAAAAATTATATTCAGGCAATGGAAGAGGATGAAGAAGCCGGTCGGGTACCATTCTTCGTGGCGACTACACTGGGAACCACATCGTGTTGCTCCTACGACAACTTGCCAGAGATAGGGCAAGTCGTCCGCAAGTTCCCCTGCGTGTGGCTCCACGTGGACGCGGCCTACGCCGGCAGCTCTTTCCTCTGCCCCGAACATAAGCATCGGCTTGCTGGTGTCGAGTACGCAGATTCTTTCAACACGAATCCCAATAAACTAATGCTGACTAGTTTCGACTGCTCGCTGCTGTGGGTTACCAACAGATATCTTTTAACTTCGGCGCTCGTGGTTGACCCGCTTTATCTGCAGCACTGCTACGACCACACCGCCATAGATTACAGGCATTGGGGTGTGCCGTTAAGCCGACGGTTCCGATCACTCAAGGTGTGGTTCATGTTGAGGAGCTACGGCATTAGCGGCCTGCAGAAGTATGTGCGGAAACATTGCGAGCTAGCAAAGTACTTCGAGAAGCTCGTCAAAAAGGATGACAGGTTCGAAGTCTGCAATGAAGTTACGGTAAGCTGAACAAAGTATTTGGGTTTATTACGCAAAACTAAACCAAGATTATCACGGTCCGTGCGTGACGAGCTTGGCTATTTCATCTTATATTAGATATACACACACATAATTAATTGGGTAGACATACAAAAAAATATATTTTACTCACGGGTGAGCATTTGTAAAACTATAGTATTCTTCTAAAATATATTTTCTAGTTGGGCCTGGTTTGTTTCCGCCTCCGCGGAGGCCCGGGCGAGACGAAGGAGCAGATTGACGACATGAACAAGAAGCTCTTGACTAATATCAATGCTTCGGGCAAGTTGCACATGGTGCCTGCATCGGTGCGCGAATACTTCGTCATTCGGTTTTGCGTAGTGCACCAACATGCTACGCGTGAAGACATTGGTGAGGATACATACTCTTAAACAAGATAGTTTGAAGAGGTCGGTTTATCTGTAAAATTTGTTTTCATTGCAGAGATAGCATGGGATATCATTACGGACTTCGCAACTGAACTTATTGAAGGACCTGACAAGGAAAGAGTACGTATTTACCTGGAAAATAATCACATTATTTCTATTTTATTATAGACTTCGTAGTAGAGTTTACTAGCGAAACATAGAAGTACTAGTAGGTATACTACCATAACTATAATTACATATAACTAAGTATCTAGTAGGTATAATAGGATTATGCCTGTACTGCTATGTTCCGATCTAGTCTGAAAGCTATGGGTGCCGGTGCTATCACAGTCTCTTGAGTTTAACACCAATACGTGTCAGTGTAATGGTCGCATGAAATACGCCTCAAGTTGATGGACGCAGGTCAGTGCATCGTAAAACACGTTTCTATCGTGTGTAACTTACGAGGCAATGCTTTGTTATGGGTGAAGGTTACCACTTAACAGCCGGTGGGCCATCTGGTTGTTCCATCAGCCAGTTGTAGGCAGAGGTAGCTGTAAGGTTGGCCATTTGAATGTTTCATTATTGGTCGTCATTGAAAAAAACCCTCATTTCAGGACTTGAACGAGGAGCGCGCTCGTCGCAACCGCGCCGCGCTGACCCACAAGCGTTCGTTCTTCGTCCGCATGGTCAGCGACCCCAAGATCTACAACCCAGCCATCAACAAGACTCCGCCGCCTATCGCCACGTCCCCCACCTCGCCTCTTGCTGCCGTGCCCACCACTCCCGACACTCCTGGGCAAGACATGCAGTTGCTGCCGCCGACACCGTACGTATCTACCAGAAAAGACTATCTATGTATATTCTTCTGCCAGCGCTATTTGACAGCCTTCACAGCTCGGTTGGTATTAGCTCTGCCTTCTGCGCCGTAGGCCGTGGGTTCGATCCCCACCGAGAATGTCATGTTATCACACAAATGTTCGTTCTCTCTCTGGACGTTATTTATTATATACTATAGGCCTAGACTATAGGTAAGTAGTTATTTACAAAAAAAGTATGTACCTATGCATTATATCAGCTATCTGGTTCTCATATTACAAGCTTTGGCTTAGTTTGGGGCTGTGTGGAAAGTCCACCAATATATATGTTTAAGTAAAACGGGACTGATGGTTAGGTAGGTACTGGTCTGAGGAAAAATAATAATGAGTGGTAATTTTTACAGGAAGCAATCTTCGTGGATAAGCTGGCCACTCGGATTCTTCTTCCAGAGCGTGGACCATGACGCTAACGATTTGCCTCTAAGGTAAATGAACATTGGAGATACATTTCAATTTCTCTTGGGTATTCCAGGAAAATGCTCAAGCATCAATAATCACTTGATCAAATAAATCAAAATAAAAATGTAATAGGTACCTATAGAAAAAAATGGATCAGACAATCAGACAGATCAAAAAGGTACCATCATTTAGGAACATGAAAATTAAAAAAAAAGAATCTCTTCGTTCGTTATTTAATAGTTATTTTGAATAACATTGAGCGTTATATTGAAATAGAGCTCTCGTGGTATTATTAACCCCGCTCTCCGATCATAAGGTCACAGATTAAAATCCAGACATGAAGGTAGATACCTAGCGGTTTTTTCTTTTCGCTGCTCGACGCTGTACCTATAAATCACTTACATTAGATGCCTATTTCACTTTTTTTTAAACCGGGATACTAATTTTTTCGCTTGTTAAAATTTTCAGATTCCGTCACCTGGACACGATGGTCCGCCTGAAGAGTCCCGGCAGCTCGACCCGCCGCGGCTCCTCGCCCTGCGCCTCTCCGGAGCGTCGAGCTCCTTCTCCTAACCACTAAGTCGCAGCTTACAACCCGCACTGTATTCATTGTTCACTTCAATACAATTAATGAGCATTTGTTTTTTTTTATTGACGACCGTGGCATAAGACAAAGGTCCGCTTGGCGTTTTTTTCTTACAACCTTCAATCAGTTTCCCCTCGTAGCCCCCCGCAGCCCCTCCCTCACGTTGCATGCCTGTAGCTGATAGAAAATCAAATTTTGGGCTAACTACTTGCGTGGCAGATACAGGCATGCCAGTTAGCACAGCAGTACACATGGAGTAGGTGGCATGTGCTAGTAGCTTTTAAGCAAGTGTGCAGTTATGTGTATTCCTGCCTTTTTGATGAATTCCTTTTTAACCGACAAAAAAGGGAGGCGGTTCTCAATTAAACTATGTTTTTTTTTAACAAGAAATACCATAGATATACCACTAATCTCAAAACTTCGTAACTACCTGTTGGATGTAGTGTTGTATGAAGTAGTGTAGATGCACATGTATCGTGTGAATTCGCCTAGGTATTCGCATCGGGTCGATATTGGTTGTCTGTATGAACAAGGTCGATGGACACTTAGAAATACTCGAGTACGTATAGTCTTTCGTCCGGTTTCTGAAAGCTCGATCAAACGCAATCGGATGTCAAGTCACTTGGTATTTCAGCTATTACATCAAATTAGATAGAGATAGCAAGTGACTGACTTGACATCCGATTAGGTTTGATCGAGCTTTCAGATATCGGCCGTATTTCTATATTAAAACACTTACCTACTTTAGCTGCTCACAGCTCATTTTTTTTTTATACAACTAGCTTAAGGAACAAGCAGATGGCCCACCTGATGTTAAGTGGTAACCATCACCTATAACAAAGCATTGCCTCGCAAGTCACGCACGATAGGTATGTCCTCCTATAAATTTCCAGGAATAACGATTAAGAGTTCCACCGACTTCCCGCGATCTTTACAATGTCATCGGTCCATAGAATGGGAAGACGTCCTAAGCTTCATGGTCGCCATTCGATAAAAGGCAAGGGTAGTCTGCAGAAAAAAATATGGATAGTGAAGTGCTAGTTATATAATGATATATTGTGTTAAACATAAGCATTTGTCTACATAATATGTATGAGAAACTACACTTGAAATATAACATCTAATACGTCACTATAATATACATATACATCCTAAGTAGGTACATTTATACTATAGGTTCTAGTATAGGTATAGGAAGTAAATAAATCCAATTGGATAATAGTTATAATCTGTTTTACGTTAAAATACCGTTCAGTTAGATCGGTCAGTTAAGATCTGGGCAAAAAGAGATAAAGGAAGCCAATTAAGATCTGGGCAAATAGAGATAAAGGAATGTCTACCGTGACTGAGGAAAAATGGTAGTCCTATCTTATATCCAAAGTTAAGAATGCAATACAAAAAGCTTCTGCTACACCTAAATTAAAAGGTGGTAGGGGTACCTAATCCGATAGATCTTCTAAGTTTTGGAAATAACCACTTTTTTAATTCTATTCAACGGTGTGAGATTGAATAACGCTGTCCCATCCTACAGAGTGGAGAATGTTGGAGTTTTCAGCATCCCACGCCATTCCTCGCACGAAGTTGTGGTGCATATGTCTGTCGTGGTACGAAACTTGGCTTGAGGAACCTTCGATTTTGCAAACGGAAACAATGTTGTTATCACAGCAAACTGCCACTTTGTTGCACCTGAAACAAGATAATCAAAAAGTATTCATTTGGAACATTATAAATATATAAATATAAATAAATATTGGTGGACATTCCACACAGCACTATCTCGCCCCAAACTAAGCCAAAGCTTGTGATATGGGAACCAGATAGCTGACATACTACTTATATACTTTTTTTTGTAAATACATACTTATGATATTATATAACACCCAGACAGAGAACAAACATAAATAAATCACACAATTGTTTGTTCACGGTGGGGATCGAACCCACGGCTTACGACGCAGAAGGCAGAGCTACTACCAACTGAGCTGTGAAGGCTGTCAAACATTAAACAGTAGTTCATCAACACGATTGAAAAAACAATGATATCCGAGTTTAAAAACTATGTCGCAATGTTAACAAAACGTTGCCTCGCAAGTCACGCGCGATATGAACGTGCCCTTCGATGCACTACCCTGCGTCAATCAACTTGATGTATACAGATTACAGATGTCGAAGTTGACGAGATGTTTACCTTTTTCTGTTATACCTACACCTCACTAAATTCGATTGGCACCACACTGGAGCTCCAATATTGTAATAAATACAGTAAAAAGGATCATACAAAAGAGCGGTAGGAACCAAGCCGTAAGTTTGTTGCCTGTTCTTCTAGGCTTGGTCGCGCGGAACTGGCACCTAGAGTCAGCTATAAGACGTTTCAAAGTGATCCTTGTGATTTTATTGAAAAAATACCTTTTAACTTTGACTTTGAACCATATCATGGGTCAAAAAACTTAGACTCTGTCCTCTGTGCGTTTTAAAATCACGCCTGTGTTATGACTTGCCTTTAAATGAATATTTGCATACCTCACATCGCTATCTAGCTCCAAAACTAAAAAAAGATACAATATTTTTTTTTACTTACATATCGTTTACAGTAAGCTTGTGGATACCGGCGGGGAATTCAACTAGTTTGATTGATGTTGGCTTTTGCAAGAGAGCCATTCTGATGTCTATTAGTCGCAAGACTCCTGCATCATCGCCACTGAGAATTCTGAATTCATCTAACCATTGAAGCGCTCGTACTGCACAGTCATTCTCTCCTAAAGCTGTAACAGAAAGAAATTATTATTAATTTTAACTTGCAATATTAACATCACTCACTAATCCCACATATATTTGGAGATCAGAGAAAAGATGTCACACTTTTGAATGACCAATAATAAAATGTAGGTACCTAATGAGAACATAATTCGGGACCTGATGCCCGACATAAAACCTACAAAATATTAAAATAATTGCTCATAGTTAAAATAACTGAACGCAGATAAAACATAGAAAAAAAATGCAATACAAATAATGAAAGGAGTCAGTTGTAAAAAATATGACTAACTATCATGGTAAGCATGGTAGCTAGGCATGGTAAATCACACCTCAGATCTCTTAATTTCAAGTCAAGATTCTTTGAACATTCTATTTATTTGATAACTCAGGGCATATAACCATATTTTATAAAGACTTATTGTATTTTGGATTCTTACATTCTTTCCCCTTCTTATATGTTTGGATAACTGTGAAAATATATGAAATATTCTTACTTGTTACTGGTAAATTAGTATTTATATCCCACAAAGTGACATGTGTGTCAAAAGATGCTGTGGCAAATGATGCAGCAGTGTTAGGCCTTGTTGCAACAGCATGGATGGGTCGGGTGTGAGCTTGGTAAGTTCTTATGCAGATCAGATCTTCAATATCCCATACCTAGGAATTAATAAACTGATATTTTAGTTCCAAAAGATATCTTATCCATAAGAAATCAAGATCCAAAGGTCATCTCAGTTTTTTCATTATTATTTATTAATTGAATCCTTTATTGCACCAAACAAAGTTTGTACAAAAGGAGAGCTTAATGCTATAGTCGGTGCCAAATAACGTGGCAATACAGGTCATTCACCGATCTTCACCACGATGTCGCAAAATTCTATTTATGTATCGCTATTTCTATCGTTTTCCATACAAACCAGTCGCAAAACCGGTATCGCAAGCTTATCGTGGTACGCAGGCTACAAGAAAGCAAGAGGAAAATCAACACAACTCAAAAATATACAAAATCGAAGAATATGAAATTATGAAATTTGATGTTTTCAATGTTCTATGCACGTATTTTTTTGTTTAAAAATACAGACCTTATTTCAAACCAGTGATTTTTGCAAATATTTATTGAAAACAATACTATAGTTATGAGTACCAAATTACATAAACATGTCAAAACACATCTGATTTGTGTGTATCAATATAATTTAAATATCGAGAACATTATAAATTCAAAATTATACTTAATCCATTAATTGTATGCGAAATAAACTTCAATAAATTATGTAATCCCAAAAACGGCGAAATTTTAAGTTGTGACCCTTTACTTTCAAGTCACTGTGGCGTCAGGTGTGCACGACTGTGGCTCGGCATGGTCCGTTCGCCACATAAATAGGTAGGTTGGTATTTATTAACATATATAGTAGATTTTTGTATTGCACTAATAAACCCTTTAGACCCAGTTTAGAACAAATTACAATATTGCCTCTAGGTAGCCTAAGTATTTGCCAATAGTCTGAGTAATAAGTGGGTAAGGCGTAGGTTAGGTACTTACCTACTCACTTGCTATGGTTTGTTTATTAAGTAGGTACCTACCTACTTGTAGGTAAACTATCCTTAATAGGTAGTTTAGTCTTAGTTTTTCGCTTAATAAAGCGGGAGCAGCCGTGGGCAGCAGCTCGTTACACATAAACGACTATAAATACATACATTACCTACCTACCTGGTAGCTAAGTACCTACTACGTCACGTAGGTACGCACGTCACAGGTGAATAAGTAGTACGAAGTCACGAGACGACAGCCTTAGCGTTACAAGTGCGAGATAGAGTTACGTGTTAGAAAGGGAGGCGAATATTTAGGCAATTATCGAGGTAAGGCAGGTATCGCTGTGCAAGCTGAATTGCGCTTTATCGTGTCGCAGCAACGGTTGTTTATTAATTGAAATAATCTGCGGAGTGAACCTTCTGTACCTTCAAAAATCTTTATACATAATAATCTCAAGGATAACTTTGAGTATATGAGTATGGATCACTTTTTAGTAGATAGGCGTAAAGGTTTGCAACTTCTGCCATGTCTAGACAAACAATCATGGACGTTCACGCACCCAGTACCACGAGATTCGAGCGATACCGTCTGGCGACTGGTTTGTATGGAAAACGATAGAAATAGCGATACATAAATTGAATTTTGCGACATCGTGGTGAAGATCGGTGAATGACCTGTATTGCCACGTTATTTGGCACCGACTTATAGACAGCATTTTCTACTAGCCAACCTTGACAGGTGAAGAACAAAATGTTGGTGTGCTTAAATTAAAAGAGATAATTTGGTATTACATTTCCTAAAACTTTTAGGAACTTTTTTTTTCCTAGAACTTTTTCCTTAACTTTTTTTATATACTAAATTATAATATTGAATAAATAAAAATACTATGCAAACTACAAAATAATTAAAATAAATATATATGTATTTATTTATTTAAACCTAAAATATAATAATAGTATCACATGGTATAGAATTAAAGTAGTGATCATGGACAAGGCATTTGAAAGCGGGTTTTGAAGTTGTCTTTTTAATACTTAGGGGAAGTGCATTTCACAAACCCACAGCCACCACCTCAAAAGAATTTCCTTGATAGCCTGAGGAATGTCTGGGAGTTGATAGGCAGAGTGTCTGAGGACCTTAAGTTACAATTGTGTCTGTCCGAAAGGTAGGAAAACTTTGTCTTCAGGTACTGAGGTGAACTTGGGTCTTTCAGAATCGAGAAAAGGAGACATAAGAACCTGGATTTATACGTTTTTGTCCCACTCCTATTTGTTATTATTCTCAGTCATATTAATTATTAAGGAAGCAAGATTGATTTCTATATCAAATATCATTTTTTTATGACAAACCTTTGCATTTCCATCAGCTCCCACAGTCACATACTCTTTTCCAGGGTCGAGGCAGTCCACAGCTAAAGTTCCATCATCATGTTCAGCCACAGATTTATCCTCCATCCATTCTTGCCATGGATTGTCTTCAGTTTTGCTAAAAATACTCAGTGCACCATTGTCTTCACAAATTAATACCTGAATTACGGATTGGTTTATTATTATAACCAAATAATGATACAAACGAAACCTAATCAATCCAAAACCAGATTGTTTACCTTGTTAGAGTTTTCCACAAAGCAGGCATCAGCAGTTCCACTATTTAGATTGATACTGCGTTTTTCATAAGCTTCAATTGTTTTGCCGTCAGAAACTTTATCGAAAACGCTAGCTCCGCCATCCCAATATCGCCCTGTTATTTCTGAACTTCCAACTAGTGCAGTTCCATCTATAAAACAGTATGCCAGTTTGAATTTATGAATTATTTCTACATTTCACAAGCTAATGTTCCATTCTGAAATTTCTTGCGATTGAAAATAGGTGAGTTGTAGGTAGTTACCTGGATGAATCTTGATGTAATCTAGGTAAGTTATTAGGCCATTGCCTGAAGTATCATTTCTGTAGGCTTCTGCATTGAGATGTGGTGGCACAATCATATAATCGTTTAAACTTGTCATATTTTTAATATAAATATGAAGCTAAAGAAACCTTTTAGCTAACACTCCCTTCGCTTCGCTTTGCTAAAACTGTCAACTGCTAGCTAAGCTAGCCAATGTGCCGCCGATCAATAAACCAGAAAAGTAGGTAAAAACAAAATAACTAGGTACATAGACACAAAAAACAGTCGAAATCTTTCTTACTAGCGCACAGCAGCCTAACCTCGAAAAAAATAACCCTGGACTGGACATGACATTATGACAATGACATTTATCTTTATCTGACAATAATGACAGTCACATAATTGTGTCATTTTAGGCTCCATTTACACAAGGACAAGCGAATCCTCAACTTGGTTCCTGCTGACAGGAAACATAAATAGGATTTTGGCATAATTCCAACCAGAATCTAAGCCGAGATTTGTTTTGAAGAAAATTGGGGTCGTTTCTCCAAAAGTGTGGGAAGTGAATAAATGTGATTTGTGAAAGTTTCCCCCAGAACTTCAAATCACATAAAATACCACTAAAAAAACGCATCTTAGAAAGCCGTGTGCAGGATAGCCTTTATATTATAGTGTTCTGTGGGCATGTGTTAGCATCTGTCAGTGTCATGCATGTCAAGCTTATGTCATTTCCATGAATGCAATCGTAGTCTTCTCAATCTCAATCAATCTGCAATATTTATCTTTTCAAAGACGTGTATCGGCTTGATTCCTAGACAGAAAGTGGATCCATCTAGCTAGAACCCGGTGATAAATTTTTACAAGGTTAGTATAATAATTTGAGAAAGGTACCGGCTTTGCCCCCGCTGGACTTGGAGGGACACTGTGCTGGCCTGGCTGCGCTCCCAGTAGATCTTTCACCGTTTAGTTGTAGGTACTAGTAAATTAAAAACTTCGTGTGAGTGCAGTATCTAGGGAAGGTAGTATGGTTTTGTAGATATACCTATAACAAACAACTTATCTGAGAATGTAACCTGCAGTAACTCCAGATTCCAATGTCTTTTGCAATAAGACAAGAATATCCAAACCTATTGAAACTGAAGCGCTCAACATAGTATTATGCTGTTATTTGCTCATTCTGATCCATAGCAAATCATCAAACATCAGTATTCATGGCGAAATTAGAACTATCACAAACCTTAGCTGGTCATAAAGGAATAGTGTGGAATGTGTCCTGGCATCCTCTAGGAACAGTTTTTGCATCATGTGGCGAAGATAAAACCATAAAGCTTTGGAGCAAAGAAGGTCATGAATGGACAATAAAAACTGTACTTGTGGATGGCCATCAGCGCACCATTAGAGAAGTGGCATGGTCACCATGTGGAAATTTCCTAGCTTCAGCCAGTTTTGATGCTACCACAGCAATATGGGATAAGAAAAGTGGTCAGTATACTAACTCTTGTTTAGATGATACATTCAAGCTACTTTCTGATTTATAAACTTTTGATAGGTCAGTTTGAATGCAATTCAACACTGGAAGGACATGAGAATGAAGTCAAAAGTGTGGCTTGGTCACCCTCTGGACAACTGCTGGCTACCTGCG
Organism: Chloroclysta siterata; assembly: GCA_932294275.1. Classification (NCBI taxonomy): domain Eukaryota; kingdom Metazoa; phylum Arthropoda; class Insecta; order Lepidoptera; family Geometridae; genus Chloroclysta; species Chloroclysta siterata. The sequence goes on along the minus strand of OW028601.1, from coordinate 9,774,984 downwards.
GCCGAGATAAGTCAGTGTGGGTGTGGGAGGTGGCTGGAGATGATGAATATGAATGTGAAGCTGTGCTCAATGCACACAATCAAGATGTGAAGAAAGTATGTAAACCTTTAGTATAATATAATTTTCACAAAAGAAATAATTAAATATCAGTTATATATTATTTTGTTTGTAGGTTGCATGGCACCCTACATTAGACATTCTGGCATCTGCATCCTATGACAATACTGTAAAAATGTACAAGGAAGACCCGGCTGACAATGACTGGACTTGTGTTGCCACACTCCAATCTCATGAGTCCACAGTGTGGAGTCTAGCTTTTGATAAAACTGGAGAGAGACTGGCTACAACTAGTGATGACAGAACTGTAAAGATTTGGAAAGAATACAAGCCCAACAATCAGGAAGGTGTTATAGTTACAGATAATGAGTCAGTGTGGAAATGTGTCTGTACATTATCAGGCTATCATTCTCGGTGCATCTATGATATAGCATGGTGCCATAAGACCGGCCTAATAGCTACAGCAAGTGGGGATGACATCATCAGGATATTCAAAGAAGCTGAAGATTCTGATCCAAATGCACCAACATTTGACCTTATTTGCACCAAATTGAATGCACACACTCAGGATGTCAACTGTGTAACATGGAATCCCTCCGGGAATCAGGAGTTACTCTCATGCAGTGATGATGGAGAAATAAGGCTATGGAAATTTGAAGAGTAAAATGACTACCTAGCCTACCTATTTATAAGATCAAAATATTATTTAGGAAGCATCATAGGATAATCAGCAAATACAATCAATGTAGTTTAAATAATTATTATAGTAGTTTATAACATGTCTTAATTTGGGTTTTTTGTTTAATAAGTGATAATACTTTAATATATGGGATATTAATTACAATTATATTATTTCCAATGCAGGATTTCAGTTGAGAGCTCATCTAATTTGTTATAATGTTTTCCTATTATTTTAATACATGACATTCATCTTAATTAGGTAAGAATAAAATTGCTTAAAATACATTAAAATATGCTTTTCTTACTGGGTGCTATTAACAATTTCTTTATTTCAGTTTTTATGTAATGATTTATAAGTTGGGAAGATTAATTCAGGCAAATAAATCAAGTATTGAAAGGCTTTTTTCATCAAATCCTTTGAAAATGTCTTCTGGACAAAAAGTGGGTCTACCTTTGGAGAATGTTGTGGCTGCACTGGAAAACTTTGCACCTAAAGCACTTGCTGAGAGCTGGGACAATACAGGACTTCTAGTTGAACCATACACACCTAGGTTTGTAACAAATTTTTTCTAAGTTATGTCAAGCTTTTAATGTGTGGCTCGCCCGGGGAAGTGCTACCACCACGCCTTTTTCTACCGCCAAGCGGCGTTGCTGTGTTTCGGTTTGAAGAGTGTGGTTGCCGGTAATTACGGGCACATGAGGCTTAACATCTGTATGCCTAAAGTTGATGGACGCAGGGCAGTGCATCGTAGGCACGTTCCTATCGTGCGTCAAAAGCAATGCTTTGTTATAGGTGATGGTTCCCACTTCATGATATCCGATCCAGCTAACATTGATGGCAAACACAATGTTTGGACGACTGGCCTCTGACTACCCCCTATACTTGGTATGGTAACCAAGTTTGAGTTCTATTACAGTTTCTATTTGCTGAAGAGTTCCGTTGAACAGATCTTGGCTCCATTATCAGACCAGCTTTTACAATTTTGTTGTATTGTATCATTTTAATTGTATCACAAAAACCATGCGTTCTAGAAGATACAAATGCGTAATGTACAAACAAAGCCCTTTCATGTGACACCTGACTCATATATTATTTGTGTAACTTATTTATTTTTTGTGCCCGGAACACCGATATCTTAACAACCCCCTTTTCAATTATGAAAATAAATTATGATCAAAAGTAAACCTACCGCATTACGTGCAGATCGGTTCCATGGTGAGACAGTTATTATCGGACAAACATACATACAAACATGCCAAATCGCCCAAGTCGTTAAAGATTTTCGATCGCTTCGCTTACTCAATAAATAACATACTATTTCTTACAATTATTATTATTACTAATTGCAGTGAAAAACCTATAGTAAAGTGTGTTTATTACTTTTCAGAAAAATAACGAGAATCTTACTTACAAATGACCTTACAGAAGATGTAGCTCTAGAAGCTAAAAGTTTAGCCTGTGAAATGATTGTATCATACCATCCTCCAATATTTGCCCCAATGAAATCCATCGTAAAGAGGTGAGTTAAAAATTCAATTAAACAGTTGAGATGTATTAAATCAACATGTTTTTTTAACATCATTGGTATGTTGCTACATATTTTTCGAATTTTTTAACAGATCTTGGAAGGAACGAATTGTTGCATTCTTGTTAGAAAATCAGATAGCCCTGTATTCTCCTCACACAAGTTGGGACTGCGTGCGAGGCGGGGTAAACGACTGGCTGGCGTCAATCTTCCCTCATGACAAATCCAGGCCCATCACCCCTGGGGAGAATCCGGACTTTGGAGCTGGCAGGTAATGTTGGTTTCCTTTTTTGCCGCCATGCAGCATTGCTTGTGGTTGCCGATGAAATTACAGGCACATGAGGAGCAACATCTGTATGCCTCAAGTTGATGGACGCGGATGATGAAGGCAGTGCATCGTACGTAGGGCACGTTCCTATCGTGCGTGACTTACGAGGCAATGCTTTGTCATAGGTGATGTTAACCACCTAACATCATGTGGGCCATAAACTATGCCATGAGCAAGTTGTATAAAAAAAAGGCCACTCTGCAACAGTCACTATATACCTAACGGTAATTACATTACAGTAAAGGCCACTATGATTAACATTAAGGCCTCGTTTAACCATGCTCTGTTAGTTACGAATCAAGGATTAAGAGGCCGTTAAATCTAACCATAGATGTCAAACGCATATATTATTTGGACATACATATTTAAAGGCCCTTTAATCCTTTGTTAATCTATTAGAGCACGGTGAATTAAGCTCTAAGATTCTAGCAATTTAATATGAGCGCTCCTGTGCTTCAGAAGGCACTAAAGAATGCGTAATGCGTAAGAAGGCGTTCCTATCTACAGCCGGCGTTAAGTCTTTGGGCGAACTAAAAACCCTATTTGATTTGATTTTTTATGAACTTGCATAGTAAATAATGTATTATATATATTACAGAATCCTAACCATCCAGCCAGAGAATTTTAATTCGGCTGTTACTATAGCTGATGCTGTTAATAGAGTGAAGAAGCTAACTGGATTGCAACATGTGAGGCTGGCCTTGGGAAAAAACAAATGTATGGAAAATGTAGTAATGATTGTGGCTATTTGCGCTGGTTCGGGAGCTTCAGTTCTGAAAGGAGCACGAGCTGATCTCTATTTGACTGGTAAGGAGAATAAAAGCCTAATTGCTAATTTCTATAAAGAGACCTCGTTTTTGGCTGTGGATTGTTCTTAAATATTTTTTTTATTCTTTGTAGGAGAAATGCTTCACCACGACATTCTTGATGCAACTCAAAAAGGAATAAGTGTTATTCTCACGAACCATTCTGACTCAGAAAGAGGATTTTTGAAGCAATTCTCTCCTGAACTTCAAAAGAGGTTGGATGATCAAGTCGAGGTTAATGTAAGCACGGAAGATAGGGACCCTCTTGTCACTGTTTAAGGTACATAAATAAAATAATGTTTAAATTATGTTGTTATTTATTAATTAATTCTTATGATTAGATTGTAGTAATTAAATATTATGTGAGATCATCATAAAGCAATTCTTTTTCCGTAATGCTTCCGGCATTACTCTGAAAATTATCAAGTGCATTTAATAAATAAAATGCCATTACTGGTAATTATTCAGACTATAAAACTTGGCAAGTTCTCTCGATTTTAGATTTCTTCCTTTTTCTGTCTCCATCCACTGGATTTGAATTCCTTTGATGATCTTCAAACTGCACTGAAAGATTTTCATTTATATAGATGTGTTGGCTTGGTTTTGTTAGAATTGTATTAGAGCATGCACAACGACTACTTACGCAGAGCAGCTTTGTCTGATGACTTATTTTTCAAGTTTTCTTTAAACTTTTCTTTCACTATTTCTTTTCCACCCATCTTTCTTCTAGGTGAAGCAGATCCAGATCTGATCTTGCATACTGACGATACTGTTCCGTTTTTATCGTCGTAGTTTATGACGTATTCACGTCGACTTGACCTGCTACCGTGCTTTACCGCTGGCTCTTTATATGTCGACTTGTTAACATTTGAATCTTTGCCAACTTTTGGTATTATAGTCACCAAGTTATTTCGGTTGCTTTTCTTATCTTTTGATGATTGTCGTTTATCTTCTTTCACTTGTCCATGTTTAAAGTTTTTTTCAGATGAATCTTTCTTTATTTTAGAAGCAGTAACGCTTTCCAGTATTGCTCCTACAGGTGCTGCTTTTGCATGTCTGTGCAATGATCTGCTCATATGTTCTTTCTTGGCTGGAATTGAGTTAACTTGTTTGGATGAAGTCTTGCTATCAGAGGATTTATTTGTACCGGTATCATTAGACAATTCCGAATGTATTTTGTGCCTCGAACTATGTGATGTTTCATCTTTATCCGGGTGTTGCTTATCGGTATTTCGTTTAAGACTTGTATTTTTCTTCCTTTCAAATGTCGTGTGATTTTTCTCTTCATTTATCTGAGACTTTTTCTGTACCACTTTACTGTCTGTATCTTGACTGGTATTGGACGGTGTGCCATCTAGTTTACGGTGCGTTTTACTAATGCTAGGATCACGATTTTTAAGAACTCGCTGCTGACTATTTTTACTAGTTTTAACATCTGCTCTAGAAATGGCGTCCTTTGTGTTTTGTTCACACGGTTTTTTAAGATTAATATAGATAGGGTTGTCGTTTTCTGGTATCGCTTTTGCTCTGTAAGTTGGAGTTTTTATGTCCTGTTTTCGGTGACGCAGTTGGCTTTCAACAGTAGAGTGATCTCTCGTTATTCTGAAATAAGTGAAAAATACGTTAAAATGGTAAAATAATAGAAACGCTCATGATACAACAAGGTGTTTATAAGAAAAATACATACTTTGTTGATTGATCGAGTTGCTGGTTGTTTTCAATCGAATTAGATTTGTATGATTTGCGAGGTTCTGAGCGACTTCGGTTCTTCATAGGGCTCAATTCTTCTTGCTTTCTTGACTTAGATCGTCGATAAGTTGTAGAATCGTCGTATGAACTAACATCTTGTTCAATTATAGAATTGAGTACGATTTCATCAATATGATTTGGCTTATCATCATACTTTGAACGTATGCGTGGAGTAGGCTTAGGAACATGGTTCGAATTCATCGGAATGTTTTGATATTCCGGTGCATCTTCTGACTCACTATTGCACACACTGTTGGAGACTTGTTGAATCAACCGAACTGATTGAAATAAGTCGTGAAGAACTGGATCTTCCTGCAACTCTGCAGGTTGACTATGTCTAGGTTTCTCAATACTTTTCAGTGCATTATCAACTCCAAAGTATGTAAGATCGCTTTCTCTTAGTTTCCTCGTTTTAAGTCTGGCAGGAGTTGGCGATCGTATTATTGCGGGGGTTCTCTTTGTCGAATTCAATTTATTTCTATCATCATGTATCCTCACTACCTTTTGTATTTTTCCTCTATCATATTCATACGTCTGTTTGTGGGCAATCATTTCTTCTGGCGGACCTGTAATTTAAATAATGATTAAGAGTTATATCATGGATGAACAAAGCTAAGAGTTTATTTTATCTATAGAATAATATGTATCACCTACTTTGATTCACAGTCCGGAATGCATTGGTTTTTGTCGAAACAGTATGCTGACGGGATAAGCTAGCCGATATTTCCTCAACCCTCCGCTTTTCTGCTTGCAGTTGCTTGTTTACCAGTGACACGGCTGTCGGAGTAAACGACGTGTCTTCTCCATCATCAACTTTCAGTTCATCGTGAGCCCCAAATGCCATGTTCTCTCCCAAGAGATATGGTTTGGGCTTCGGAATCTTATTTTTGAGAATACTTTTTGTAGCTGCCGCATTCTCATCGGATTCGTTAAACTCACTAATTGTGTAACTTAGTGAATTACTTTCATTCGAGAAATCGTTAGTCTTTTCACCAAAAAGCGTTATCGGTTTTTCAGACATGTCGCGCATAGGAACAAAGGCACTTCTTCTTTTCCTGAAATCACTTGATGGGGGAGGTTTTTCGTCTGTCGCGATTATATTAACCTTACCAGTTTCAGCGGCAAAGTGAAGCTCAGTTTTACAGAACTCAACTTTTTTAAATTTTCGTTGATGCTCTTCATAGTTCTTTCTAGTTTCGTATTCTTGATCTGTTTCAAGAGTTATCGGCAATGTTATTGTAACTTTTCCTGTCGGTTGCTGTGTAATATTGTTATCTTTGAAATCTTGATCTACAACCTCATGGTCGCGGTAGTTCTTGGATTTTGTTCCTGTGTAGTAGTTATTTTGTTTATTTTTTGACAGCCAACTTTCAAAGGTGTTATCTGACTTATGATCACTCCTTTCCTTAGATCCAAAGTATCTGACATGAGAATTATCATTTGCATTTTCGTTGACAAGCTCCGTTGACTTGCAAATGCCGCTATCAGTCGATGATTCCATCGCTAAAGTATCATTGCTGTGTACTATAGTTTCTGAAAGTGGTGAGGCGTCTTCGAAGCTGTAACTTTTCCGTCTGTTGTTCCAATCGTTATTGCCGTTTAGAAGTGATTTGAATTTAAGAGTGCTGAGGGCGGGACCATCTAATAATGGTGATACTCCACTGCTTCTTCTACTGAGGGGAATATCACTGTTTTCTGAATCGCATGAATGTTTTCTGAACACTCCTTTGTGATTCTTCGATACATCTATTATGCTCGCATTGTCTGTTGAAGATGACTCTTCACTGGGCATCCTAATCGACCCTCCGGCTGAACTCCTCCATTTTGAAGGTTCTGAAATCTCGAAGTCGTCAGGCTCGGTAACTTTGTAGTTTTCTGTATCAGCGTGTGGGTCTTGTAACAGTGCTAGTGGCGTTGAGGATATTTCTAAGGGTTCTGTTGGTATTGACGGAGGCTCTATGTAACTGGAAGAATTGAAACCTGAGGAGTATACCTGTAAATAAAAAAAACCTTATAGTTACATGTAAAAAACTAACTATGTTCGAAAACGAGTAAAGTTTTATTTATAACTTTAAAAAAGATGGTAGTAAGATGGTAAAAGATGGTGAGTAAGAAACATTTATGTCACCTCTATATTAGTTAGCGTTACAAATGATTAGCAAATGGTAAAGCCTCACCCTTCTCGAAGCGTGGACCATATAGGAGGAAGCAGGCACCCCTGGGCCGGCCGTAGTGTGGTAGGCAGCGCGCATTACTTTCATGCGTGCGCCGGGCGCGCTGGCGTGAAGAACTTCCATCGCGCGAGCTATTCGCCGCGTCACGCCGCCTTCTACTACCTGCAGAAGAAGAGACATTATCAATTTACTAGATATTTCTTGTCACGTAGCTCTAGGTCAGTACCTCAAGTCTGAGTTTTGTTTTCGTTTTTGGTATTTGGTTTTCCTTATTGCTAGTCTGGATTTTGTAAAGAGCCACGAGAGTTCTCAGCACGCCCGACAAAATCTGGCCTAACACATAGAAAACGAAAACTACAGTAATCGATCAGTAAAATGGTTCACATACTTGATTCAGAAATTCAGAATTGAAATGATCCAGAAGGCTTTATTCAACTCATGTTCCAAAATGTTTTTCGTTGAGCGAGGTCATTGTCCTCAATTTAAATCTATATCACTGTTTGGTTTAAAGTTAAGATGAGTAGGTAATCTTGACTTAAATTTGAGTTCAAGAACTCTGTTCCGAATTCTCACAATTCACGGACAATGGCGGTAGCGGATCGTGATTCATCCCAGACCGTTATACCTATTTCACAACATTATTTTTGGCAGTCTAGTTTTTATTCATCGCTTTATGATCCACTCATGTCTCTATTTACTGGGCACTAAAGTGCCTGGGGCAGGATTTTAGGTGGAGTAAGCTTGTATGCTACCTCATTGATCTTACAATCAACTTGGGCAATTTGGCATTTTATGTATGTATGTTTGTATCGCCATAACTTTCGAACCCTTGATCCGATCTGCATGAAATTTGATAAGCTTGTACTTGAGAAATTTACTGGTAATTTACTAGTATATGAGTAAAATCGGATGAAGGGTTTTTGAGATATGGGGTTTTTTAAGGGGACCAAAATAAAAAAAAGTTACTGGTCGGCCAGTTCCTTTGCTTTTTCTTATTTTTTTTCTTGAAATAAATTAAGGAGGTACTCAGTTCTCATAAAATGGTGAAAACGACCAGTTTGGTCTTGCCTCTGACTACCACCTTCTCAAAGTTTAGTTGCGTTCGTCGGGTCGCATCACGAGATCTCAGTTGGGGGCGAACCACTAGTTATTATTGTATAATATGCATACCTTAGCTTACTCTATGCAGTGCTCTGTTTACCTTACCCACCCTTTAACCCATCTACAGGAGTACGGTTCTGAGAAAATGTTACTCGGGACTTTACTGGAAACGAAAGTTTTCTACCGAAGCGAGTGAGACTTTCAAGGTAATGCGCTGAGTGGGCGCTCAATGTCATTCGTAGAAATACCTAAGTACCTATATTATTTTTATAGTAAGACTTTTGTTAATCAATGACATAAATTTATTAATGAAATTAACAATATTTGTAATTTAAAAATGCATACGTAACTGTTTCATAAGTAGGTGAGTATAATAAGTAAGTTCTTTGTTTGTCAACGCAAAACATTGGCTGTAAGAATTACAAACAGCTTTTAGTAGAGCTTTAAGTTTTGAAAATCAACAAGTAATTTTTTGAACACTTAATAACTTAATTGTGTAATTTCAGTGCGAAAAATAAGAGAATCATACATAAGTATTCGTCTAAAATCTTAAACACACTATGCAGAGATTGAAGTGCCTGATTAAATAAGAATATGAAATATTCATGAGCATAATGTGACCTCAACTATTCATATAACTGTCCAGTGGCCGCTACTCTAGCTAGAGCGTAACAAACAACTTGCTGTCCAAATGTGGTTAAAATGCAAGCAATGCCGTTCGTCAGAGTTCGCACTAAACTGACATATCTAAATGTTGTACAACAACTTTCGTGTTTCGAATGTTTAACATGTTGCTTATCTCAATATTTAGTACCCACCAAGGTATATTTGATCGAGTGAGCGAAGCGAACGAAGATTCTAGTTTCAACTTGGGCGATTTGGCATTTTATGTATGTATGTATGTATGTATGTTTGTCTGGCCATAACTTTCGAACCGTTGATCCGATCTGCATGAAATTTGATAAGACGACAGCTTGTACTTGAGAAATTTACTGGTAAGTATATGAGTAAAATCGGATGAAGGGTTTTTAAGATATGGGGTTTTTTAAGGGGGCAAAAATAAAAAAGTGACTTAAAACATCAAGTTACATGTCATACGAAAGGACTTTGTTTGGACATTCCAAAACAATTTTTACTTTTTTTCTGGGACTCTCGGTTTTTGAGATACAACAAAAAAGTTAAATTAAGATAACCAGCGACCCAAGAGCTCCCATCTCTAAGAGTTTCGTTGGCATCAAGGTTTTTCTACTGGTCGTCCAGTCCCTTTGCTTTTTCTTATTTTTTTTTCTTGAAATAAATTAAGGAGGTACTCAGTTCTCATAAAATGGTGACAACGACCAGGTCTGATGATGGAGCCAAGGTCTGTTCAACGGAACTCTTCAATAAATAGGCCAATAGAGTTTAAACTTGGTTACCGTACCAAGTTAGCAGGCTGTAGTCAGAAAAAAGTCCAAAGATAATGTTTGGACTTGCCTTTGACTACCACCTACTCAAAGTTTTGGTGCGTTCGTCAGGTCGCATCACGAGATCTCAGTTCGGGGCGATCTACTAGTTTAAGTAAATAAGCTATTATTGAAACGGTACAGCCCGTATTAGGTCCTTCTGAGTTTTGGCAATGTTAGTAGGGGCCTTATGCTCACTTCGAGCGAGATTATCTCACGGTGTAGATGACGTCATATCTCGTTCGATAACTATTAAATCCCCATTCTCACCATCTCACTCCCCAATTTTCTCATTCAAAGTTCATGCGAGACGCAACGTCAACGAGTTATTGAACGAGATTTGACGTCATCTCCACCGTGAGATAATCTCGATCGAAGTGAGCATAAGGCCCCAGGTAGGCTAGATCACTGTTAGAAAATAGGTGCAGGTTTGCAGAGTCATAGAGATCGTTTTTGAAGAAGGTAGGCAGGTAACCTTTTTTCATGCATAATATGTATATTGACCTAGAATTTATTTTGATTACTTACCTACACAAATACATGTATGTACAAGATTTATGTGACGCGTTCGCCAAAGCGGGGGCGATATGAAATGGCGAAGTCTCGTGATTTTGATCTTTTCATTGAACTCGCTTTTGCACTCTCGCGTAGGTGTAGGTACGAATGTATCGATCATTCACAAATCATTTGAATATGGTTTCGGCATCATAACGGTACTTCAACCGATAGGAAAGGAACTCTGCTAATGTTCTAACACAAGTTAACTGATTACATAGTCGTACTTATATGTATACAGGATGGTATTTTGAAGAGGGCGGTGATCGCCAAGTCCGAAACCACGAGAGTTAGAGAAAAGTCGTGAAAGGGTCATGCCCTCGATTTATAAGAAAACAATAACTGCATATTTCGTTTTTTTAATCTTTTAGGTATTTTTGACGGAAAGCGACACGAATGATTTTTCAAAAACAAATCCTGTATTATTGAACCAATGGATTTTGTCCCTTTTGATCGAGTTACCTTAAACGCGAAAGTTGCTGATAAGGATCAATCTTTACCGCGAACCCAAAATGGTAATGGAAATCAAAACTTCGATTAAAATGTTAACAGTCTTAGCAGTATCCAAATCCTTTAAAAGATTAGATGGTATAAGTATATCAAATGTTTTTGTCGTAATCTACACTAATATTATAAAGAGGAAAGATTTGTATTTTTGTTGTTTTGTATTTAACGAATAGGCTCAAAAACTACTGGTCCGATTTCAAAAATTCTTTCACCATTAGAATGCTACATTATCCCTGAGTAACATAAACTATATTATATTTTCAAAAAAATCAGGGATCCTTACTAAAACTCCAATAATGTAACCCAAGGTGGAAAACAAAAACCTTGCATCGCGTGCGCTGCGAAAACTATTGATGATAGAACAAAATAATCTACTATGATTTTGTAGAACACGTCATCATCTACAAAAAATGTCGCGACAGCATATGTCTAACTATTATAGTTATGTCACAATAAGTGTTATTTTATTATAAAAAAATAATTCAAATGCCGCCGCTAGAAAAGGGTCTTTATTTGTACCTTGGTAATAATCCTTATCCAAATAAATCATTTCATATTTAAGATGGTTTCAATACCTATAGATTACTTCTTAAATTTTTCAAATCGGACATTCCATTCAAAAGATATGACGAAATTAAAAATGTTAACGGGTCCACGGGTCGTGCGAATGTATGTAGACGCGAGGCTCGAACCCACGGTATAAGTATATCTTAAAATGTTCAAAAAATTTATGACCACCCATGCGAAGCTGGGACAGGCCGCTAGTATTCCATAAAATGTATAGGTAATGTTCGTCTCGTCTAAGGTGTTCCACCCATCCAACAGACCTCATTCACGTTCGAAGTATAGGAAACTACTCTATGACATCAGCTTCCTGCATAACCGAAATGGTTCGTGCAATTGAATAGGTATACCTTTATAATAATGATCAATTATAAGTTTCCATTTAAAGATTTAGTTTAGAAGAGCTATTTGTGTCTGCGTAAAAAACACTTATGCTAAATCTCTATTGGTAAAATCGCGGCAGCCTTTTACTACCTTATTTATGGATCAAGGCGAGTTAATTCTGAAGATAATATGACGTCATGGTATAATCGAACACAAAGTAAAATCAAAAGTAAGGTCACATGCGCAGGCGCAACCCACAAGTCTCCGTGCTTAATGTTTGACAGAAGTTGACAGAACAATGAGCTTTTCTAGCTACCGTGCAATTTTAATCGTCGATATGTCTTAGTAGGTACCTACCAAGTATAGGACTTGGTACTTACTAAGACATATCTTCGGTGTTTGTGTATGTACATAATGGTCTGTCTGTACCTACCTACTATTTAATTTTAATTTTTATCAAGTAATCAATAATATAGGACTTATCTGCATCAAAAGTCTACCTTACATAATGCAATCGTATTAAATAATTACAAAAAGTGGCTATGTACCGACATTATGATATTTTATGTTTATATGTTTTCATCCACACCCAGTGAAACTACATTTTCACAATGGGAATATAATCGCTTTTCTCTATTCAATAGAGTATTGTGTTGAAACCTACCCGATTTCTTGTTACGAGCAACGGCAATCAGGCGGGTAACTAACGGCTACTTTTCTCTACGCTGTTGTTTTGGATTAACAATGCAATAAGGTACCTACTCCAATTTTCACAACCAGACCAACAAATGGTGGACACAGTGGTACAACGACGTAGACTACCGCTAATTATTTCTCTCTCGCACATTTCCACATTTTTGAAGATATCAAATCACTAAATGTTATGACTAGTTATGATTAGTAAACAACCAAGTTTTGGTGGATAGCATCATATACCTCAAAAATTTCAGCCTCTTTATTTTATTTTCGTAGGACTTGTCAACTATGTCTAAGACTGTTGAATAAGACTAGGGCGGGTTCAACCACAGAAAAGAGAAAAACATAGAATGGTGATGCAGGCGGAACTTTCGGTCAGAACTTTGACCTGCCGCATGCCGTCAGAACTTTCAGCATATGCTCATAGTTGTTCAACCAAGTCAGTTCAGATCTTTCAGATACGATTATTTCGTGTGATACTTCGTGGCCGCGCCACAGCTACAATTTCAATATGTGTTAGTCATATTAAATGTATACAAGAAATTTGCGTAATTGTACGTCCAATAAAAAAAATACAAAGGTTTATGAGATATTTGACGAGTTAGGTGGCGTGGCCACGAGGTTCCCAAGTATAAATTATTTGTGTAAATTATGCTACGAACTATATGTAGGTACCTCCATAAGTTATTGTGAATGATTAAGTATGAGGCAATTTCTATAAAAATACTTGATTGTGCCTAAGAGTCGAGCAAGACAAATTGATTAAGAAAAAAACACTGAACCGAGAGGTGTCGTTCTCCGATATCGTTATATACGCAGCTAATAATAAATAATTCATTACATGTCTAACAGCTATTATACCTACCTGCGTAAATACATGGAAGTAATGAGTTAATGTGACATGTTCTAGCGGTTGCTTCTTCGGCTACATAACAGTTCATACATTGTTAGTGCCAATTAAAAATGTGTGAACATCGAAGAGATGTGATGTGCACGGAAGGTGTCTGTTCCGTGAGACGTGAAGTGGCATTCACCAAAGATACTTAGCGGGGAGTCCGTGACGTGCGGGGTCGTCGACTAGTGCGGCCGTCACACTTAAGTGTTTCTCGAGAAACTCCCAAGGAAAACCCTCAAATAAACATGATAATATGATTTTTATATGAATCATCTCGAATCAGTCGACAAACCGGTCAAACTAAATGCCGTCTTTCGATGAGTGTGCACACGGAAAAGTATGCAAATGTCAACAAGTTCTTCAAACTTTATACTTAGACAACTGGATTATTGCTTGTTGCTTCGTGTTATTTAAGTGGGTACTTAAAACAAGAACATCAGCTATTTTTCGAAAGTGGCACCAAGCACGCAACATCATCATCATTTTCGCAGTGAAACTGAAGGACATCCGATGACATTATGTTAATAAGTGACCTGTTGTCAAATCAAAGCCCTTTGTATACAAATTGCTAGTCATTACACAACATCAGCAAAATGATGAGTTTGCTTTAGGTAAGTAGGTATACACAAATAAAACAACACGTACCAGGCGGATGGCGCAGTGGCAGCCTCGCAGGCCACGGCCTTTGCGCAGGATTTCCGGCAGTGTGCACACGAGACACGAACCCGAATAAACACTACGTTTCGCTTATTTTTATTTGGAATCATTACTTAGGTACCTGCTGAAGATTACCATAGTGTGGTCCTAACTGATTTCGGCCATGGCGACTAATAAGATATGGACAGGCTTCGTTGATCTACCTTTTCAAACAATAACATTGGTGGCTTATTAGGTAGATAGGGGCCTATTTAATAATTCTGATAATTATTCATATAACTACTCCTCTCTGTTTATTTCCCACCCGTTCATTCATTCACATACCTACCTATTCTCCACACGCTTATGGTAATATTATGTACTTAAAACATAAGCTTAGCTCTGCCAGCAAATAGGTGGAAATGTAAATTGAAAATCAATAATCCGTATCACTATCATGTGGAATAGATACAGATTGATTACGTAACGATTTTAAGAGTAGCAGAGCTCTTTGTGAAGGGCTCGTCCGGGGAAGTACTTATAAAACCACGCCTTTTTCTGCCGCCAAGCAGCGTTGCTGTGTTTCAGTTTGCCGGTGTAATTACAGGCACATGAGATTTAACATCTGTATGCCTCAAGTTGATGGACGCAGGGTAGTGCATCGTAGGGCACGTTCCTATCGTGCGTGACTTACGAGGCATTGCTTTGTTATAGGTGATGGTTACCACTTAACATCAGGTGGGCCATCTGCTTGTTCCATCAGCTAGTTGTATAAAAAAAAAACGTTAACTTGGGAATTTTATTTGAAGGGCTGTCCATTTCGGACAGCCCTTCAAATAAAATGTGTTGTTTAGCTTAGGTTGTGTTGTGAGCATGTAATTCTGTGTGCTACGTGCAACGAGTTGGTGCGCGTTGAAGTCTTTAGTATGGAAGAAATATTTCGATTAGTCATTTTATATATCTCACTTATTTGTTTACCTGCTATTATTTCTTAAATTACAGAAGTAATTATAGTCTTAGAAATAATAATAATGGTGGGCTGTACTCCAAGGATGGCAAAAACAACAGGATGAAACCATTCAACATAATTTTATTACAGATCAATTATCAAAATTACATCAAATATCAAAACCACAGAAACAAGATCGATTGACAATAACGACCTATCATAAAGTCTATCACACTGATTAACGACCCTAGACCGCTATAAAGACATATGCATCGGACGGAAGTCCGATAGATACCGCCGTGACGATGTAGTGACTAATCATCATCAGTCTCGCACAATAATTAGCTACCCGGAGGTTACTACAAGACATGTGCCTCGGACGAAAGTCCGAGTGAGACTGTCGTGACGATGAAGTAGCCAGTCATCAAAGCCTCGCACACTAATTAGCTACCCGAAGGCTGCTACCAAACATGTGCCTCGGACGAAAGTCCGAGTGAGACTGTCATGATGATGCAGTAAAAGCCTCGCACAATAATTAGCTACCCGAAGGCTGCTACAAGACATGTGCTTCGGACGAAAGTCCAAGTGAGACTGCCATGACACTCCGCTCGCCCCTCCTTTTATACAAGCGCGTAAACAAGCTCGTTAACAGAGCGGTGGGGATGACGCGCTACGTGAGTCATCGTTGTACCGCGCGCCGACTGGTTTGTTCGACTCGCTGTACGTGCTGTATACTTCACAGTGATGACGTCATTCGGTCGAAATTAGGTAAAGAATAAATCCTTAATACGGCCGTTCCTGAAAGCAAGTCGTCCTCGACCGCATGTTCTCCATCGAAGATCCCTCTCGCACATCTTCTGCAACACACAAAATAACCAACTTGAAGAAACTCATAGCTTTCATAAATCCGAAGTCTGAAGCTAACAAAGTATGAAAGCAAATATATTTGGAACTTTCTCCAAAGTCAAAGTAACTTCAAAATATTAATAAAAAGCAATTGGTAATTTTTATCAAGCTTACAGAGACTGAAAGCAAACTACTTTGAATTTTACTCCATATCAAGTCAAAGTGACCAAAAATATTAATAAAAAGAGAAACAGAAACCGAAAGCAAATCATAATCATAATAACTCCATACCAAGTCAAAGGGACTCAAAAATTATAAATCAATGCGTCTTTTTAATGAAGCCAAAACAGACAAGAAGTCTGAAGCGAAGTCTGAAGCTAGGAAAACAGCTTCCAAAAATAACAGCCCTTGAGTAAAAAGGACCTTATATAAAAAGACACTACATTGCAATTAATTGGATTTCGAACTCTCACTACTTGCAATATAATCGAATAAGTTCAAAATAACATGACGGCAAGTTATTTTCGTGACATAACTCACATCGACTATTTATATTTCACAATAGCCTACTAGAGTTACTCACTAAGTAACATAGAACACATTAGTAGTTCCTTCATACGAATGAATGACCTGTCCAATGCAATCTATTTACAAATAAAGAATGAGTGACACAGCTTACGCCATTCACAAAGTAACATAGAACACATAAGTAGTTCACCCCTCACACAAATGAGTGACTTATCCAATGCTTTCTATTTACGATTAAAAGAATGAGTAACACAGCTTACGCCGTTTACAGAGTAACATAGAACACGTTAGTAACTCACCTCTCATGTGAGAGCTACTTGGAACGCTATCTATTTACAAAAGGTGACACAGCTTGCGCCATTCACAAAGTGACACAGCTTGCGCCATTCACAAAGTAACATAGAACACGTTATAGAAAGAAACTCGCCTCATGTGAAAGCTTCTTGCAACGCTATCTATTTACAAAGGAAAGTATGAGTGACACAGCTTACGCCGTTCACAAAGTAACATAGAACACGTTTAATACTCGTCAGTACCCAACGATATCCATTTACAAAGAAAGTGACCTAGAACACGTTTGATACTCGTCAGTATCCAACGATATCCATTCACAAGGAAAGTGACCTAGCTTGCGCTATTCACAAAGAAAGCTCGTCCTGTTACGCCTCGGCAGAGATGTGTGCCGCAGGCGAAGGCCCCCCAAGGCCTCGAGTCGCCACAGGCGAAGACCACCACAGCCTCGCATCGCTACAGGCGTAGGCCACCACGGCCTCGCATCGCTGCAGCCGTAGACCACCAAGGCATCGCGTCGCTGCAGGCGAAGGCCCACAAGGCCACGCGTCGCTACACGCGAGCGTCGTCTGCCGCGTCCCGGCAGAGGCTCGCTACAGGCGAAGGCCCACAAGGCCTCGCGTCGCTCCACGCGAGCGTCGTCTGCCGCGTCCCGGCAGAGGCGCGTCGCTACAGGCGAAGGCCCACAAGGCCTCGCGTCGCTCCACGCAAGCGTCGTCTGCCGCGTCCCGGCAGAGGCGCGTCGCTACAGGCGAAGGCCACCAAGGCCTCGCGTCGTCCCACGCGAGCGTCGTTGCAAGTGAAAGTAGTCTACCGCATCCCGGCAGAGTTGCGTCGCTACAGGCGAAGGCCACCAAGGCCTTGCGTCGTCCCACGCGAGCGTCGTCTGCCGCGTCCCGGCAGAGGCACGTCGCTGCAGGTGAAAGCCACCAAGGCCTCGCGTCGTTGCAAGCGAACGTAGTCTACCGCATCCCGGCAGAGTTGCGTCGCTGCAGGCGAAGGCTCCAATAGCCTCGCGCCGCACCATGCGATCATAGTCTGCCACGTCCCGGCAGAGTCGCGTTTCAGCACAGACGAGCGTCGCTGCAAGACCTGCGAGAGCTCACCGGCAGTCGTGAAGGTTTGCGTGGTAGCTTCTAAAAAATAAGAATAAAAATTAAAACATTTCAAACAAAGGTTTGTTGTCTTATTTTCTTAGCACTAATATGTTGGCTTTGTAATAAGAAAGAACCTTAGTCATCAGAACTGCACTGCACGTATCTGCAAATCTGCCATACGAGTAGTTTAAGTTACGATCAATGTAAACTTTTTACCTCATAATGTTGCTCGATACTCGTCCGCAAGCAACAACAAAAACAACTCAACAAGTTACTCGTTCGGCTTACCTGACCATTTACTAAATGATCGCTTAACCCTGAGTAGCTAAAAACACTTTCTCTTATACCATCACAAATACAACTCATCGGCACCAATACTAAAAATCGCGTTCATGTAAAATATTACAAAAATCTATTTCAAGGGTAGTTTTGAAAACTTTACCGTTGAAGTATGATGTTTCAATTCTCCAACTACCTATACCGTATACGCAACAAAGTAATCGGATCAAAGTTCGATGTATAAAACTTTTGCATAGCACTGAATACACTCCATAGGCTTCTTAATCACCTCACTTAAAACAACACCGCTGGCTGTATAAAGCTAGATCAACAACAAATGAATGTGTTACTGTTAGAACATGACGCTGAAGGAAGTACTCTTTGATTCCGATCCCAGCGTACACTTGGTATGATCACAGCGCTCGTACTGCGACTCCTGGAACAATCGTTACCCAACAACCAACCAAAAATAGGTCTACTTTTTATTATTTTTTTTGATAAAAATAAAAATTAAGCATAAAGCTGATGAAATATCAAATCGCCAATTTAGATTAGGAAAACAGATACAGAACGGATAGGAATCCCACTTCTGATCTTAGAAATAATAATAATGGTGGGCTGTACTCCAAGGATGGCAAAAACAACAGGATGAAACCATTCAACATAATTTTATTACAGATCAATTATCAAAATTACATCAAATATCAAAACCACAGAAACAAGATCGATTGACAATAACGACCTATCATAAAGTCTATCACACTGATTAACGACCCTAGACCGCTATAAAGACATATGCATCGGACGGAAGTCCGATAGATACCGCCGTGACGATGTAGTGACTAATCATCATCAGTCTCGCACAATAATTAGCTACCCGGAGGTTACTACAAGACATGTGCCTCGGACGAAAGTCCGAGTGAGACTGTCGTGACGATGAAGTAGCCAGTCATCAAAGCCTCGCACACTAATTAGCTACCCGAAGGCTGCTACCAAACATGTGCCTCGGACGAAAGTCCGAGTGAGACTGTCATGATGATGCAGTAAAAGCCTCGCACAATAATTAGCTACCCGAAGGCTGCTACAAGACATGTGCTTCGGACGAAAGTCCAAGTGAGACTGCCATGACACTCCGCTCGCCCCTCCTTTTATACAAGCGCGTAAACAAGCTCGTTAACAGAGCGGTGGGGATGACGCGCTACGTGAGTCATCGTTGTACCGCGCGCCGACTGGTTTGTTCGACTCGCTGTACGTGCTGTATACTTCACAGTGATGACGTCATTCGGTCGAAATTAGGTAAAGAATAAATCCTTAATAATAGTATTATTATAAACCTTAGTTGGAGAAGCCAACACACAACACGAACCCTGTTTATTTTTAACCCTAGATTAAAATGAGGGGTGTTATTACCGGCTCGTATTGCTCGCTTCGTTTTCAATACGTTTTTCAGTAAAAATGCTCATAAATTCTGGGATGGCAGGATAGCTTTATTTTTCAAATCGGTTCAGCCTTTCTATGTTCCGATGCTATTCATCAGCTATGAAGTTTTTGTTTTAGCTTTCAAACTGCATTGGTAATTTGGATTATCTCATAACCTTAAGATCCTTACCCTTAAGATCGATTAATGAAAAGGGACAAGATAAGAAGCTATAACATGAAGCTTGAGAGATGTTTTTTTTTTTGGTTAAACTTAAGGTTTTCTAAAAAACCTAATTGATAAGGTGCTAAGAATAGGATGTTTAGCAGATTCCTCACGTCCTATTACTTTCACCATTGGATAATCAAATGAACACGTACCTGCTGCGAAGCTGAATAGAATCGCATTGAGCGAGAGCCGTTTTCTCATCCTACCATATGCATTATTTTATTGTCACACTAGATAACAGACGCCGGCGCTGCTTAAATTCTCTTTTATTGTTGCAAAAGGCAATGGTGATGATGTGAGATAGACAAGTACTCACTTACAGATACGTACTTACATTTTAGAGAAAAATATTCAAATGTAAGAAACGGAAACAGCTTTCACGATTTCGATCGGTAGATACCTATCCACTCATCTCTCTTTAGTACCTACCTAGTATAGTAGTAGTAGGTAGGTACTTAAGATTCTTTGAAGATGTCTAGTGAGGATAGTCACAGTTACGTCCAAATATCACTTTTAGCACATTTTGCAGTAGTAGTTGGTTTTCCATAGGTACCTACCTACGTGTCAGGGTGCAAGCCAGTATTCGCTGTCAGAATACTGGTTTCCTTCACAATTTTAGAGCACTGGCATTGCGCACAAACATTTTAAATATGTTAGTAAGTAGGTACCTACTTATCTATAAGGTGCTCCGGGGTAAGATCGGATCTGGGGTAAGATCGAATAAATCGAATATCTCCATAACGTAGGGTATTTTTTGATTCTTGGCAACATTGCCAGCAACGCCATTTTGTTGGGCCCATCCCACTATTCGCCGCCAGTCGATCGGACCATCAGCGCGCATTTCATTCACTCGGATATGAAAAGGTACGTAAAATGTGATTTTTTAAGGATCCGGACTTACCCCCGGCAACTTTAATCGTAAATTCTGGTATAACGGCTGTGTTTTTTACGAGTTTTGTGGCTTATCATATTAATGCGGCAACTTGTTTGCTGATTAAAGTGGTCTAGACACGCTAGAACTGTATGTAGCCTGAGATCCAGTCTTTCCCCATCAAAATTTGAATGGGTAAAGTTCGGATGAATTCTGTCCGATCTTTCCCAACTGTAAAATATAAACAGTTTCTCAAACTTTTAAAAAAATATTTGCACTAAAAAGGCATTTGCTAGAGGTAGTACCTACCTAAGTCGCTCATTTTTTTGTATTTTGTGAACCAATTTGCCTGTTAATAAAAGCTAAAAGCTGTAATTATGTATGTACGGTACGTAATCCCATGCACGCTTAGCTTGCGCACACTTTTAGCTATGGTGTGTTTGCTTCAGTTTATTTTATTATTTTATATTTATTATTATGCCTAGAAACTACAAAAAAAATCTCTGCCGTCGACTTTCTACTCAAAAAAGATTTGAAGAAATGACTTTTAATAGAAATAAGTAATTTATGGTTAATAATTTATTAACTAGATCTGATTTGCTTCATTGATCAGGCTGGTTAGTTATTAAAACCAACTATGACGTGCTTGCCAATCCTTTGTATCTCCGTATTCCTACCTACGCAACAAAGTTAGAGTGGAGGTGTCAAAGTTTGAGAAACATAGAAACTTCATTTTTTCTGAACCGGGGTAACATCGGATTATAAGAATGAAATGAATGAATGAAAAAAATTATATTTTGCCTCTCACTTTTGTCGTTGAAACAGTATCTCGAAAATCGATATTGATTCTTCATTATTGGATAAAACCGGATATTTTCATTATAGGTAGCTTATGTTTGGAGCTACAGAGGCGATTTTAGAATATAGTCCGATGTTACCCCGTCAAGGTCCGATCTGTCCCGTGGTTTTATAAAAATTACTATCACTTTAATCCCCTATAACTCGGCCACCGTTGTGTTTAGAGGGTTATCGGATAAACCGATTTATAAACCTGTCTTTTATACAAAGCTCTAACAAAATTTTAGGTTCACCAACATTTTCATAGTCGAGAAAAAAATATTTTGCAACATATGAATGGTTTGCTAAAAAACCGTCCGGTCTTACCCCGGAGCACCTTATAAATAAGTCAGGTACTAGGTTTAGCAGAACACCTCAGGAAACAAAGGCTCTCGAATGGCGACAACGAACCCGAAGTCCCCCACCCGGTGGAAAGACAGAAAACACTGTGAAAACCGCGGGAACCAGTGAATAAAAATCAACTTTTCCTGAAATGTATGAGAAGATGTGCAGGCTAATGATGTTGAGTAGAAATATAACTTTTAGGATCATTTTAGGAAGGTGTAGGTGCCTAGGTTCGCTAAAGACGGCGTGCAATACAATCTCTAATACTATAAGAATCAAAGTCCTGACTGACTGACTGACATATAGACAACGCACAGCCTAAACCGCTGGTCCTAGAGACTTGAAATTTGGGGAGTACATAGGTCTTATGGCGTAGAGGTGCACTAAGAAGGGATTTTTGGAAATTCAACCGCTGAGGGTGTGAAAAGGGATGAAAACGTTTGTATGAAAAATAGTATTCCTTGAACCTACAAACTTGAAACTTGGAGTACATGTACTTCAAAGCTAAAAAATAGGAAAGGCATTTTTAGTTTTTTAAAACTACCCTTAATAAGTGTGCAAAGGGATGTAAAAGTTTGTATGGGACTTTTTTGACCGCTGGTCCTAGAGACTTGAAATTTGGGGATTACATAGGTCTTAAGGCGTAGAGGTGTACTAAGAAGGGATTTTTGGATATTCAACCCCTAAGGGTGTAAAAAGGGATGAAAACGTTTGTATGAAAAAGAGTATTCCTTGAACCTACAAACTTGAAACTTGGAGTACATGTACTTCAAGGCTAAAAAATAGGAAAAGCATATTTAGTTTTTTAAAACTACCCTTAATACAAAGGGTTGGAAAAGTTTGTATGGGAGTTCTTTGACCGCTGGTCCTAGAGACTTGAAATTTGAAGAGTACATAGATGTTATGGCGTAGAGGTGTACTAAGAAGGGATTTTTGGAAATTCAACCCCTAAGGGTGTAAAAAGGGTTGAAAACGTTGGTATGAAAAATTATATTCCTTGAACCTACACGCTTGAAACTTGAAGTAGATGTACTCCAAGGCTAAAAAATAGGAAAATAATTTTTAGTTTTTTAAAACTACCCTTAAAAAGTGTGCAAAGGGATGTAAAAGTTTGTATGGGAGTT
The DNA here is from genome assembly GCA_932294275.1 of Chloroclysta siterata. NCBI lineage: Eukaryota > Metazoa > Arthropoda > Insecta > Lepidoptera > Geometridae > Chloroclysta > Chloroclysta siterata. Next base: position 9,752,131 of record OW028601.1, on the reverse strand, counting down.
TTTTGACCGCTGGTCCTAGAGACTTGAAATTTGAAGAGTACATATGTCTTATGGCGTAGAGGTGTACAAAGAAGGGATTTTTGGAAACTCAACCCCTAAGGGTGTAAAAAGGGTTGAAAACGTTTGTATGAAAAAGAGTATTCCTTGAACCTACAAACTTGAAACTTGGAGTAAAAAGTGTGCAAAGGGATGTAAAAGTTTGTATGGGAGTTTTTTGACCGCTGGTCCTAGAGACTTGAAATTTGAAGAGTACATATGTCTTATGGCGTAGAGGTGTACAAAGAAGGGATTTTTGGAAATTCAACCCCTACATGTAGGTAAATAGTAAAGGCATTTTGAGTTATTTAAAAGTACCCTCAATAAGTGTGCAAAGTGATGTAAAAGTTTGTATGGGAGTTTTTTGACCGCTGGTCCTAGAGACTTGAAATTTGAAGAGTACATATGTCTTATGGCGTAGAGGTGTACAAAGAAGGGATTTTTGGAAACTCAACCCCTAAGGGTGTAAAAAGGGTTGAAAACGTTGGTATGAAAAATAGTATTCCTTAAACCTACAAACTTGAAACTTGGAGTACATGTAGGTACTCCAAGGCAAAAAAATAAAATGGATGTCAAAGTTTGTATGGGAGTTTGATAACGCGTGGTGCGATTGTCTTAAAACTTGGAGTAAAAAATAAATAATTAAGAATGACACTTTTAATATTTGATAGTTACCCCTGCAAAGGGTGCAAATGTCTGTAAAAGTTAGTATGGGAGATTTTCAACGCATAGTGCGATTGATTTCAAACTTGAAGTAAATATACTCCATAATAAATAATTTAAAATAACGTTTTCAATATTTAAAAACTACCCCTACATAGGGTGCAAAATACTGCTAAAGTTTCAAGGTTTGTAATTAACTTCAAACTAAAAGAAAATGTGTTCTGTGGCTAAATAAATAAAAGACAGTTTGATATTAGAAAACAAACCCTAAAACGTTACCCTCCTACGTTGCGCTCGAGTAAAAAGGATACAACGAGGCGTCAATGATTGTAAGGGACATTCTAAAAACGGGAATCTTGAGTTGGTACGAGGAGATCTGAGGGTATCTACCGTGCCTGGGGTTCAAAGTCGTGAAGCTGTTTCGTTTCGTTTGTGTTTGGGGTAGACCCTAGGAACAAAATAATAAGTACATATTTTCCGTGTAAGTTTGTCTTTGTTGTATTTGCCATGTTTGTGCTAAGCTCACCTGTACCTACCTACCTAATATAGGTAATTTATTTATTTATTTACAATGAACGCCTATAGGCATCTCTTATACCTACGTAGGTATTTGAAATCCTACCCTAATAATATACAAATCAATGCTAAAGTTACGATGTTTGGATGTTTGTGGCTCAATCACGGCTCACCACTTCAACGCGTGCGAAGCCGCGGGAAGCCACTAGTGTTGAATAAACAGTTACCCTTTTGCAAAATTGCAAGTCTGACACACCTGGTTCAATCTCTCAGATAAGTATCTAGTAAAAGAAAACCTGTACCTACCTATGTTGGAAAAAGATACCAAACTGGCTCAGACAGGTTTGGTCAAACATTTATGTCGGCAACATTAAACCTTAGTTAGCGGTACACAAGACTCAGTTCAAAAATGGATTTAAATTGTTAAATAACCCGACCTGTCTCGCCACTCTGGGATTTTAACTCCGTATTAGGCCAAGTCCACTATAGCCTTTTGGCAATGACCGCCTGATTGAAATGCCACAAAGTTTTTTCAAGCTTTACCTACCTACTCGCTATTTCATTTCAGATGCCACTTGCATGAGTAGGTAAACCAAAATTATCTTATCTAAAATGCACTCACCTAAGTACCTACCTACTGTACTTAACTAGGTACCCACATGTAATACTTACGGTATTATGTAGGGCTATAGACAGTTTACCTATAGGTAGGTATCTAGACTTCAAGAGAGCTTTTTGCACAACAAAAAGGCTTTATTTCAGACTTGTACCTAGATAGCACATGATATGAATCTGCTTTAGTAAAAACTCACCTTCCCGTATTCAGCGGTTCCTGCCCACTCTCGCCGCCATTGATCTGCTATTTCCATGTCTGATGCTAGATGTCTTTCGATCGCTGCAGCTACACTCGGAAGCACTAAGGCCCGTTCGGTAAAACGCGGACGCACGTTCGCCTTTCGCGTCGTCTCGCAGACTACTGCCGAGCGCCGCGCCATCATGGCAGTAAACCAATCACCAGTATCCGCTAGGCTTAGCTTACGTGATACAACTTCAGCCCACAAAATAAATTTGAATACCTTGAATTCGTCATTGCCTTCCGCTGGCAAAAACCTTACCTACTTGATATAACGCCCACACCAGATTATGGATAGGTACTCAGGTAGGTAAGAGTAGGTACCTAAGTATACATTATATACCCTACCTACTGCGGCCTGCTAACCAGACGTAGGTCGCACGCGACCCACGCGCTTCTTGAGTTAGATGGTAGGTAGTAGGTACGAACTAAACACAATAAATAAGTAGGTACCTACCAACGGCAGGACCGAGGAGCCAAATGGTGATACGGTTTACTAGGTAGGTACAGTGGTCTGCAATAAGATGGTTAGATGCTTCAAAAGTACATTTTATAATTATTTTGTGGTCATGTCTGGTAGGCCAACTTTTGTACAACTTTTAAGAGCCACACATGAATTCAAAGATAATAACAGAATTTACTAAACATGAATACCAATGCAGGCAACTGTATCTATAATATTTGTGTGCAAGACAATTATTGTATCCAGTGATAATTTTTATTTTACTTGTTAAAGGAAATACCTATATTATTATTATTTCTCAACCAGGACCTAATAAATAATAGAATTAATATAATAAAAAAGTATCCAATCTTGAAAAATCTGAAAGGTCAACTTCTGGTGTTGACTCTAAATCACTATTCCTTATTGCTTAGAAGTATTCAAATAATTTTTATTTTGAATAATCTTTGACCGACTTGATTATGTAGAATGTACGACACCTACATATCTTTTGTTAAGCAACTAAATAGCTGGTTAACAGCTGGTTTCTGAAAGCTCGATCAAAACTAATTGGATGTCAAGTCACTCGCCATTTCAGCTATTACATCAAAGTAGATAGAGATAGCAAGTGACTTGACATGTGATTAGTTTTGATCGGGCTTTCAGAAACCGGCCGTAACTGTTGCAACTATCACAGAATCGCTTGAAAATAGATGTTGAATGAAATTGCTGTGATAAAATTGATGTGCACTCCAAGTAGGTTTTTTAAAGAGTAGGTACCTCGGTACCTGCAATCCACACTATTGTGAACACTATCAAACCACAAAAAAAAAATACTAAAAAATAATTATATTTATTTCATTCATAATTTTGCTCCTCTCGGAGATAACTTTTGTACAAGTTCAACAGATGATCATCACATTTTTGTATATCTACAATTTCAATACATGCATCATTCTTAAAATTATTTCTTTTATTTATACACCTTAGAAATGTAGCAACAAGTGGCTCATTGTACTGGTTTGTAGCGCAGAATGTATAGAATAGTTTTTGTTCATAATTGAACTTTTTACTAATCCCATCTTTAAAATTTCTATAAAAAAGCTGTTGTCCAGGGTAGCATAAGTTTTCCACATCCTGCCATTCTTCTTTAAGCAGGCCAAATAATAATCCCACTGCAAGTCCTTTCACAATGCAGGTTGTCTGCCCAGATTTATCAACAATTCTCAAAGTGGCAGCTGACGACGCAGTGCCTTTTCTGTGGTTTATTTTAACTGATTCAAGATAATATTCAGTTAGTACTCCCCATCCTTTCGTAAGAAGTTTTATTCGCCGCGCTTCGGTTAACTTTATAGGAGCCACATTTTCATAAAATTCATAAGTGCTGTTTTTCCTATTCATTTACTCTCAACTCTTTTTGTTTGTATTCGGTTTGCATTCGCGTAATGCGAGTTTTTTTGAAAAACCACTGTAAATAACAAACAACACATAACTACAACATGATTTTTCTTCTTCTTATTCGTTCATCATCATGACATGAGTCATATCTACACTTCAACCATTTGCTAGGAAATGCGGGTAAGAACCGAACTTCTGTTGTTGGTTCATTTTCGCGAGCAACTTCTCACGAGTCACGTGGTTTTGCCTCGAACGCCATCATTACCACTCCCCTCGACGCGCTGGACCTTAGACTATAATACCTCCATGCGCTGGACATCTGCACGTCGCGAGCGATGACCTCGTTCTTGACGTAGCGCCCCGGCCCGCTCTTGTGCATACTAGTAGCAAGCAGTGGCGTAGCCACAGAACAGTAAACGAGATATAACAATAGAGTGTATGTACCTCGTGAAATGCACTGCAGCAGATTAACACTTTAACACCTCTTATTTATTCGTTGAATACAGGTAAAACAATTTCACTTTTATTCTTAGCACTTGTTACAGATGACAGCATGTTTAGCCAGTCAAGTTTACTCCACCAAGTCTCTTTCCAGAATGCCACATTTTTACAATCTTCTCCTTTCCCACTTTTTACTTCGGCAACCTACCCACGTTAACAATCTTACCCACCTATCCGACCAAAGCTGCGACTTGGCGGTCAATTGACTGACTAAAAGACAGGAAGATAAAAAATTAATTGTGCTGTACACTGCGATTTTCAATGTTGATTTCTTACTAGATTAAAATCGATTTTGAAAACAGAGGAAATGATAATTAAATTTTTACATTATCCGATCGACCGTCTATTGGTCGTGTGACAGACAAGGGCAGCCCACAACCCATTATCTCTACTTTAATATTACAAACAACAGAAAACAACACCCGTCAACGACTAAAAAAAACCTACCAGAATCTACTAGTAGGTACAATTACCTACGGCCAGTTTCTGAAAAGACAATCAAATAACAACGTGTCAAATCCCTTGTCAGCTGGAAAATGGGTTGCGGGAACACCTGTCAACTGAATCTCTGACCAGCTAGCGTTTTGATGCTTGGAGGAAGAAACTTTTGATGTGAATGAGAGTGAATGTATCGTAGTTCTGTCTCTGTCTACTCCATACTAAATGAGAGAGACAGTCGACGTCGCAACACGGCTCATGATTAGTTAACACTATCGTATTTTGGTGTAACTACTCTTTCTGCAACCCAACTATATTTTACTGCTAATTTAGACAATCGGTTAGCTGACAAAAAAATTTACAGAGCTTTCAGAAACCGGCCGTTAGGGTGTGATTAAAAAGACTGGTTCTCATTTCCTCTGTCGAATTTAACCTTAATTTCCTATATCGATTCTGAATATCATTTCCTCTGTCGGTTCTTGTAGATTTTTTTAATCGATACAAAATAACTAAATCACGCAGATCCCAATAATCGGTTTGCCGCATGCCCATCGATTCTTTTCCACATCGATCTTACGCAAAATGTTACACGCTCGGTTTCCATGCAAATTGACGAACTCTTTGGTTCTATCTCGTTTACTGTTCTGTGGTAGCTATCGTATGGCCAGGAGGGCTCGCTCGTAGCTCACGGGGCCCTAACCTAAGCTTGAAAAGAGAGGGTCAGCCAGCTCCCGAAGCCAGAAAACCTTGAGCCCATGGATCAATTATACAATAGTATTATAAATCTATGCTTGAGCCTGATCACTTTTTTCCTTATAAAAGGATTTATTTTAAAGGTCAATATAAGTTCAAGTTGTGGAAAGAGGGGGTGAGGGCCCGATTCATTCTCTATGCACCGGGGCCCTTGTCCACCTGGCTACGCGACTAGTAGGGCTGGGCTTGGATTTTCTTCCGGCTTGAGACAGAGCACAACGCATACCACGATGGCACCGCATAAGTGAGACGCGAGGCTATGTAGGTTTTATAAGCCCCCACATTTGTCCTCAGCGGCAGTCTTGAAAATAAGACAGGGACCTTATGCTCACTTCGAGTGAGATTATCTCACGGTGGAGATGACGTCATATCTCGTTCGATAACTATTAAATCCCCATTCTCACCATCTCACTCCCCAATTTTCTCATTCAAAGTTCATGCGAGACGCAACGTCAACGAGTTATTGAACGAGATATGACGTTATATCCACCGTGAGATAATCTCGATCGAAGTAAGTATAAGGGTCGTAGCATAGTTCGAGCTGCGCGAGTCTATCGTAATGCACGCTCGACCGGGCGTTCATCGTCAGTGACTTATCAATTTGGATACCGAGGATAGAAACATAGAGTGGCAAACCTCGTTTTGTGCTTTATCTTTGTGTTTTGTGCAATAAATGATAAATAAAGCTGTCGTCTGCGACGAGCGCTAGGGTTGTTATCCTTCTCCCCGCGTGTGAAACTACCCTCCAGGGTTGGAATGCAATCTGTGTACAGCGCGTACAGAGCTGGCTAAAGACAGCTGCCCTGGGGTACACCGGCGGTGATTGGTCGAGGCTTTGAGTCATTTTGCTCAACCGACACGTAAAAGGTCCTCGTAAGAACGATGCCACGATTTGGATGATCACAGGTGGCGTGTTTGATTGTCCAACAAGCTTCAAGATGTGGCCCGCGTGCCGAACACGGTCAAAGGCTTTTTCCACGTCGAGGAGGACTCTGGAGTGTCGTAGAGTGCATAATGCAAAAACCAAACTGTTAGGGCCGGAGCTGGATGCACGGAGCTAGTCGTCGCTGCAGCTGACTCTTGATTGAATACCTAGCTTAGCTGTGGTCGAGATCAAACTAATGGCCGATAACTAGCGGGAAAGCGTCGGTCTTTTCTTCGGCAGCATGATTACATTGCCCATTTTCCATGTATTCGGGAAGTGACCGGTGCGAAGGATGTCATTGAATAGCATGGCCAAAGTGGCCACGGCTTTACGTGGGAAATGTCTCAGTACTGGGTTCGGGAGCCCGTCGAAACCAGGCGTCTTCCGCCTGGGTAAGCGGGAGATAGCCTTCCGCACTTCGGCTGGAGAGATGAAGCCCTCCCCGTTGAGAGGCGGTGTCGCGGGTGTCGGGCGTGACAGAAATTCTTCAACCGTTGCTTCTACAAGGGTATGGTGGGCTGTGATTTCGATGGGGGTTACTGCTGCAATTGGATGGGGTGGAAATTTAACCTCCAAGTGGGCTGCTAGTATTTCAGCCCGATCGATTGGTGCAAATTTGCTTCTACCCCCGTGCATCTAAAGGTGGGAATCTATCTGAGTATTCTTCTTCTTCTCTCAATTTATGGCTCCTGTCCGTCATTCGACAGACAATCTAGCCCTTAGACTAAGTATCATATAGACGTAGTGTTACGGTTTTTCGGCGTGTCCGTTTTTTGTTAGTTTGTATGTATTCGCGTGAGTGACTAGAGAAGGGACAACATTGACTAACCTATCGATAGAATAAGAAATGGATGAAAAAGTCGTTTTAATTGGAATCCAACTTTTTAATTTTAACTGGTTGCTGACTTTTATTGCGAAAGCCCAAAACCATTATAGACACTGGAACACTATCATCGTCAATAATGTTTCCCACATTGCCCTAACCGTGAGAGCGATGTCCATCCCACTCGATACAATTTCTTATGGCCATTTCGTCCATGCATAAGAACATTTTGTAGGCTATCAGTTTTCACGCCTAACAGCTTTTATCCACTCCCGTCTTCATTCTGGGCATTTAAGAACCTAAAAAAATAATGTAAAATTTAACAAAAATTGATCCCTCGCGAGACGCCTATAAGGTGTGAAAAATTTAAACTACAACAGAACAGCCGGTCTGACCCACCGCATTAGATATTTCATATAAAAAACGGAAACTTAAATATTATCGATAAAGCTAAATTGGTCGGTGGAAGTACATCTCTAGAACAGAAGACTAAAACAATGCATTTTATTTTGCAATAATTAATGGGTTTACATCATTTTCACATAGGAAAATATGACTAGTACTAATAAAATGTAATTCCTACAGTCTTTATGGGAGAAAAAACGTATTTTTTTAGCATGAAAATAGAAAAAGAATATTACGTATCAAATGACAATTCCGGGTCTTTAACTCCTCCTTTTGTTGTTTTTGATACACAAAACACAGCTTCACAAGACATACTTTCACCTTTTCAAATATATTTTGCCTAGACAATAATAATTCTTTAAAAATTTTCATAATTTCTTTCGCTGCATCGCAATGTTGCTGCGAGTTTTTCAAAAACGTCAAAACAAGATCAAAACATTGCATCAACTGACGGCCACGATTTACGCAGACAGTGAGTGAGTGAGATGGAGTGAGTGAAGTTACATCTTCTTTTCTTTTACTCGTAGCTAGGCTACATGGGAAGAACAAAGATAGATGATCAATGTTTGATACACAGTTGAAAAAGGATGTAAGTCTTATCGCTCCCTCCAGTATATAGTACCTCCATGATCTAGCCAGTGTCAAGTGATTTGTATTGAATGAATACTTTTTAGTCAAGTCAGTCCATAGTCAAGTCGGCCGTCAATTGTTTTGAAGAAAAAAAATGGTATGGTATGGTTTTCTTCAAGACATTCGAAACATTTTCGGTCAAATCAGGATATCACCTAATACACTTTTATTCTAAATGCTTACACTTTGCGCTAAGACCTCAAGTAATGTTGGTTAAAATACCACCGAAATTACACCACACAATTCAAAAGAACACAAGAAAAACAATTAAAATGAAAATATATTTCAGTCAAGTCAGCCTATATTGTCGGAGTCAACACTAGACACTACCATTACTCTGACTTGACACTGGCAAGTTCTTCCGTTGAAATGATAGACTACACCATACCATTTACCAAAATCTCACGCGAAATTCGTTTTCTGGCATTTTGGGAAGCAACATAGCTTTTTGATTTTAATTGTTTTTCTTGTGTTATTTTGAGTGGTGTTGTGTAATTTTGGTGATATTTTAACCAACATTACTTGAGGTCTTAGCACAAAGTGTAAGCATTTGGAATGAAAGTGTATTATGTGATATCCTGGTTTGACTGAAAATGTTTCGAATTTTTTGAAGAAAACCGCCACCATTCTCTTCAAAACAAATGACGGCCGACTTGACTATGGACTGACTTGACTAAAAAGTATTCATTCAATACAAATCACTTGACACTGGCAAGATTGTCTGTCGAATGACAGACAGGAGCCATAAATGGAGAGAAGAAGAAAAGCTCACGCACGAAAGTCTGCTGAAATTGCTGAAAATCTTGTTCGTTGCCTGTTGATACACTATCCGTATAACTATCCTGCTAAAAAAATTCAATGAAAATAGGCTGGGTTCAAAAAGTCGTGGACAAATGGCCGGGAAGAAAGACATTTGGAGTGTATAGATTTCTTCCAATGTTCTTCGTTCTTGGTGCTTGTCTTGAATTTTCCATGATCAATTGGAAAGTTGGTGAAGTAAACTTTTATAACACATTCAAGAAACGAAGAGCACACGATATTATCGAAGAAAAGATAAAGAAATACGCGGCTTCATAATGCCTGCAGGAGTTTCGTGGGGTCAGTACTTAGCGTTTTCTTCTGCGGCAATGCTTTCGATGCTGGCTGGCTCTCAAATCGTGCATCAATACTACCAGCCACTAAAAAATATGCAGGAATACATCAATAAGGAGCTTAAAAATCTACCAGATCATGTGCAGGTGAAGATACGAAGTGAGTTAAAAGATGAAGGTATTCTAAAGTGATTTGTTATGTTTTGTAGGTATTTATGTAAATGTACATAATTAGATGAGTATGTATATAATTCTTGTTTTACTATCTCCCTGTATTTATTATTGCAATTAGAGATCTTATAAATAAACAGAAAGGAATAGGAAAACCTGTGCTGATCCTGTGGAATCTTATGTGATACTTGTGTAAAGTATCACATAAGATCCCACTATGTTGTTGGTTCTCCTGTGAAACCTTGGATCTTAGAGATTCATGTAATCAGGAGAACCATCACACATTCACATTCTCACATCCTTATATAACATACACTAAATTTTCACACACTCTTAGGAACTTACAGAAAAATATATACACTCACACCACATACATAGGTACTCTTATTTTTTATTTTATTATTTAAAGTGTTTATTGTTTATTAATAAATAAAGTGGGAAAATGACACCAATTAAGAGCTCTATTCATAATTCTAACAAAATTGGTTATTCAGAGGCTATGGAATGTGGCTTCCTAAGAACATAAAATAAAAAATGCCTTTGTAATTAATTAATTTTAATATTATGTTATCTCTCACATGTTTATTATGTCACAGTAATCAATTTGGTTCATAACTTTAAAACACAATATTTACAAAAATGTTTCACATTTTTAGGGTAAAAATTCTTTCATAATAAATTATCTTAAATTATATTTCCTTAGGTACAAAAAACTAAACTTCCTAGCAAAGTATAAAATTATAAAATTCAACAAACAGTTTTTACTAACAATGGGTTTTGTTTGGGGTAATGTTTGTGTCTATTCTAGGGTATTGTGTCAGGTATACGGTAGATCATGCCTTGTTCTACTGACTGGTAAACCTGTTAAAGTTACACTATTTGATAATTACTTTATAATTAAATACCAAAATTTTAAACTTTACAAACTTAATTTCCTATCATACACATCAAATGCAGTCTTTACCAATAAATTACATTTGTAGATTGTCACCTTGCTGAATTAGAGATTGTTCGTCTAATCCAATCTACATGAGAACTGATAGAGTCATAGATCCGAGGCCGACCCAATCCAATCTTTGAGCATGCAATCCTCCATCCACTGACTCCCATCAGAGACCAATGTTTCATTCCCTGATCGAAACACATCATAGAGCTGCCAGCATACTCTTCTTCCTGGGAAAAATAAAATAAAATCATAGGTAATTTGAAACCTATTTATCAGAATGAACATGTTTAGTGTTCCTGCACACGGGCCTCCGGCCACAACCACAAAACGCCGCTACTGGCATATTTGCTGTAGTTTTCATACGAAACGAGCAGCGACGATTTGTAACGTGCGGCGTCAACCGTGTGCGGCGAGTCCATATAAAATTTATGAAAACTACAGGAAATATGCCAGTGGCGGCGTTTTGTGGTTGTTGCCGGAGGCTCGTGTGCGAGAACACAGACTATACAGACAGTCGTCGGTGGGAATTGACCCAACACCTTTTGTCTATCAGTTGGATAACCTGTTGTGACATATTTCGTCGATTAAACTTACATCACAGTCGTCTTGATCGTAGAGCGGTTCCGCGCATATTCCGTTAATCGCGGCAATGCTGACGTTTTCGCACGTATTCATTGGACTGGACACTACATGGACCCTTTGCAACTGATCTCTATTCCTTGTCCAGCCCAATGTATTACAAATGTTCTTCTCTGAGCCACCGTCTTCGGGTAAACAGATAGGCCTGACGAAGTCTGTCATTTCGACTGGTTCTTCTAGTCGCACCAGAGCTAGCATGCTGCCTTCTACTGGGGAGCGCACCATGCCGACGATTCGTTGCTCTTGCTGCCAGGGAGTCGTGCTCTGAATGCGAACTGTACCGAATCTGGCGGTCCACTCGGCTTTTGGTTGACCCTGCAATACAGTTTATTTTGAAAAAGGAGAAGCAAGAATAAATTTTCAGTTATGGACCAGCGAGGTAGCTTCTGCGAGACTGCTGTGATAGTTTTTGAAATCATCATAAGTCTTAATCGACAAAAAAAAATTATGATCTAGATTTCATTAAATACTGTAAACATGCACATAACTTAATGTAATAAGTGCCTCGTTCCTTCCTCTAAACTAATATTCAGGGTCTTGTGTATGTACCTATTAGGTACGTATGGCTATCAAACGAACAGAGTCTGCCGACGACCCTGGAATTTGTATTCGTGCATAAGACTATTTTATATGGCATGTGGGGGTAAGCCAACTTCGCCAAAACGAATTATTCAATTTATTATGAGTTTACTTTTGACTTTTAGGAGCGAATCTATTAGTGTACCTATAGTGAAATTCAGTTAGTAGGTACCTGAAAACAAGAAGCGGTGGTGACAAGCCAAGATGGATGAATGAGCGTAGCGTCGCAAGCGTGTACGTGAGTTCTGAGCAGAGCCGCGTGCCAGGGCCAGTCGCCGGGCTGCGCGGATCGAAGCAACCCTTCCACTCCTTTTGTTGAGCTGGCTCCCCTTGCAGATGGTATACCACATTCTGGAAACATTTGAATTATGAATGAGTTACTAGATTTTATATTGTTTCTGAAGAGTTCTCCGTTGAGGGTTTTCAGATGTTGATTGATCATTTCAGACACAGGCTCAGTTCAGGAGTGTCTTCAAAGAGCTGTCACTTTTTAAGGTATTTAACCTTTTATTTATCATTTATTTGTTTTAAATGTTCTATTTTATTTATGGCGTTTAGATTCCACTCGATGATTTTCGTCTTGACGATGTAGACTCATATCATCGTTGTACCAATATCATAAGAAGGTTGTTTAATTAGATACTCACCTAAGTGATCGCAGACTACTTTTATGACTTTTCTTTCTGGACATTTACTTTTGAGAAAGGATATTTCCGAAGCAAATGGATCTACAATTTCGACGTATTGTGGAGCTTCATCGTCATTATGGTTTTTATCAGTCTCTTCAGCGTCTGGCACAACTTCTGCAGTCACAGCCGATCTGAAATTGATGCTAGAATTACTGAAAACGATAAATGTAAAGAAAAATAAAATCTCTTATACTTACCATGTTATTGTAATTGAAGCATTGAATATTGCATGAAAAAAAACATTAATGTATGATTATTACAATGCACTTTATTTAGCTACGTACGCCTACGCCGTAGACATAAGCGTAGCATAGAAAACACTTCAACGTGCTTCAATATTTTTGTCTTTATATTGAAAATGGTTAACATTCTTGTAATATTATTGGTAATATTGTAAAATGTCTCACTTGAAAGTCAAAGCCCGGCAAAGCGAAGTAGCCACACTCGTCAGCGCTCGTTTATCGTTCTCATAGGGCGCTGCGCAAATTTTCCCGTCTCTCCCTCGTTCCGACCACACCGCGTAGCCGGCCCGACTTCTAATCGCTCCAAGAGTCGTTTCACTGTTTTCTCGACGCCACGATGCCAGGGACCGGGAAACCCACACTATAAACATTAATATACTTATTTTGATTGATTGATTGAAAATACTTTAATGCACATTAAAACAACAGTACAAAGGCGAACTTAATGCTATAAAGCATTATCTTCCAGATATTTCGTATTTTATTTCGTTGTAAAACATTGCAACATACATTGGTGGTGGAAAGCGACATCAAATGTTCGCTTTAGGCCCAGTGTCACCATGCTCTGTTAGATTAACAAAGGATTAAAGGGCCGTTAAATATGTCAAAATGTACGCGTTTGACAGCTAAGGTTAGATTTAACGGCCTCTTAATCCTTGATTAGTAACTAACAGAGCATGGTGAAACTGGGCCTTAGTTAGGTATCTAGCTTTCACCCGGTGCGGTCGTATGCTAAGGCCAGCAGCAGGAGAAAATGGTACTAGGTGCTAAATACATAGACGTAATCATCGCTCACCTCAAGAAGTTATATTGAAAGACGTCGCCTTTGTGGGAAACTTTATATGAAAGCAAAGTGCGGTACCTACTGGACAGAGGTGGAGATTTCTAGCCCGAGTCTGGCTAGTAAAGCTAACACGGTTGAATTAGTAGGTAGTTCTTCTTGTCGTGTCACTAGTTTCTTTCGAAACAGTGTGGTGAAAGGATTTTAAATGCGCCTCAAGAGGCTCCTTTCGAGCACTCACAGAAGAAGAAGTAGGTAGTAGGTACGCAGGGTGAGTTCGTAACACAAGTGAAATCGTTAGAACGATACCGTTTATTACAAAACGACAAAAACAATTGAGGTGTATAAGCTGATCGGTATTTTGCCGTCATTCAAACGTAAAGTGCCGTAATGGCCGCGCTTTCAGCTTTTTATTAGCATTGGATATGTAATGAGCAGTACCCCAAGTATGAGATTTGCTTACGATATTTCGTTTTTCGTTTTACGTTTTCGTTCCGTGTATAATGCGGGTTTTGTATGAAGACGCGATATTGATACCAATACGGAACCCGCAATGAACACGGAACAAAAACGAATCGTTTTCGCTGCGTGCTCATTGCGGGTTTTGTAAAGTTCCGTATCGGTATCAATATCGCGTCTTCATACAAAACCCGCATTATACACGGAACGAAAACGTAAAACGAAAAACGAAATATCGTAAGCAAATCTTATACTTGGGGTACAGGGGTCGGAATAGGTAGAGTTTTTAAGAACCAAATGACGTCAAATACGCTACTAGGAAATCTAAATATGGATATGCCTTTTTAAATCCCCGTGTCGGAAACGATTCGGGTTCGAAATCAAATGTGATAAAAACTCACGTTACCGATTCGAAACCTTTCCAAATGTTTTATAATAGCTCTGCTGTACGTGCAACGTTGCTTAGTTTGTGTTTATCATAGGAAAAAAGAGTTTTAGAAGACAATAATATCAATCTTAACATCAGGTGGGCCATCTGCTTGTTCCATCAGCTAGTTGTATATAATAAAAAGCCATAAGTTTTAGAAAACAATTTTTATTAATCCCCAATTCCGGGTTTAAAAGAAGAAGGCATATCCATGTTAGATTGCGTAGGTAATTCTACGTCATTTGGTACTTAAAAACTCTACCTATTCCGTTCCGACCCCTTTTAATGAGATGAGCTACTCACAGCATCCAGCTTCGTCGCTTCCATCAGGGCAGTCGGGAGTGCCGTCGCAGCGCAGATGTGCAGGCAGGCAGCGCGCGTGCAGAGCGCAGCGCAGGCCGCTGCCGCCGCCCGCGGCTGCGCAGTGCGCACACTCGCGCTCGTCGCGTGCGTCCGCGCAGTCCGGCACTCCGTCGCAGGAACGCCGCGATAGGGCCAGCCGCTGCAGGTTTCCGGTACAATCTAGGTAGTTACGTCATTTATTACTAGTCAGAAATACGGCCAAATATTTTATAGGTACCTACCACTTCTTTGTGGTAAACATCGAGTAGAAAGTCGGTATTCGATGATTTTTGCTTCCGAGTGGTATTAATTGGTATCGAGAGCTTATGGCTTTTACCTGGCTCTAATGTGCAAGTGCCTGGACCGAAGTATTCAGGAAACCGTGCACAGTCAAAGTGAGGCTTCAGCCGGTCAGGCAGTCGGGCCCCGCAGCCGGCGTGGAAGGCGCGGCAGTAGGCGCGGCAAGGACGCACCAAGTGATCGTCCTCACATCGCGGCTGCAGCATTTGGCAAACGAAATCCTGGCAACAAAGATAGTTTCCTTATAAGTTGACTTTGCCTGAATTTGTTACGCTGAGTTAGCCGGCATGGATTCAGTCTACTTACTTAGTATAAACACCGGAAGAAGTTAAAAAACTGAGCGCGAAAAAACTGTTTAGTTTCTGAGAGCTTTCTTGTTAATAAATAGCATAGTCGGATTGATAGGTTTCCGGAAATATACAATGAAAATACATACCTGTGCAAGATGAGAACATTCAGCATCAAGGAGTTCCCTGAAAGCCACTACGTCCCTCATCAACGCATCCTTAGAAGCGTGCCCCACTAGGTTCGGATACGCTGTGGAGTTGTACGTCAAGTGTGAGCAGAGCGGTAGAGATACTGAGGAGCACTCTCTCATCTCTTCGACTTCGGATACTATAGCTTCCGTCGTTGGTGGCTCTGCTGGAGTGTTATCAGCTTCTTTCAACTGCATTGACGATATCATAGAACTTTCCTGTAAATTGTTAAAACTTTTTTTCAAATTCGAAAACGATAGGCAACTGTACAACTATTACCTTTTGGAAAACTCAGTGTGATAAACTAAATATATTTGTTCAAACTTATAAACCCGCTGTTATTCAAATCATTGAAAAATTTACTGCCATTTATAAAATCGCCCTGTAATTAATTTATAAGACGTCATAAGTCATAAGCTAATTCCGTAGTACTGGTTTAATGTTTACCTCGATGTGAAGGGTTTCCGGAAGAGGGGTGACGTCACTGAAGAACACGGTGGGGATAGTGAGTTCGCGAGAAAGCACGTTGGTCACCTCGCCGGTGGTCACAGCAGTGAAAATTGGCTCGAACGTCACTTCGAAATGGACCCTCGTGCCTTCCGCCACACTGAAAATACAAAGTTTTTTTTATACAACTAGCTGATAGAACCATCACCTAGAACTGATGGGACTAGAGCTGATGGAACTAGTAACCATCACCTATAACAAAGCATTGCCTCGTAAGTCACGCACGTTAGGAACGTGCCCTACGATACACTGCCCTGAGTCCATCAACTTGAAAATATCTACATCATACTTAGTAAGCTTATTTCTTTCACTTTTACTAACGGTCGGTATTTGGATGGGTGACCGCTATTGGCGTTTCTATTTTACCGCTCCCGTGCTTCAAAAAAGTATCCAGGCTCTAGTAGCCTCTAAGCCATCACGGAGGCCTAAGAGCGGCCTAAAATCTCAGACATCAAATTATAGAACTGAGCTACATGATAGAAAATTGACAAATCTGGGCGACTACTTTATCGTTTCTCTATGTTAGAATTAAAGCCCTCCTTATAGACGATTTTTTTTTCAGAAAAAAGATACTTCTCGACAAGCCACGTCTCCAATTTTTATATACTTACATATTACTTCAGGTTCCTACCTAGATTCTAGCTAAGCTGAAAACATAATAGCATAACATTATTTTGACCTTATCGTCTGACCTAGTAAATAAGCTCATTATGTAGGTAAGTAAGTACCTACCTAGGTATGTTCGCAATTGAAAGCAGCTCTACATTAGGTACATTCTAATTATTACCAAGGTATTACACATACCTACTAAACTTCAAATAAAATTGCATATACTAAATTTTTATGAGCCAAGGCAAATCTTCAATTATTTTTTTTGATCACGAGGCTACAGTTTCCGAATGATAATCAAATTTTATTGCTGACTGGACGCCTTAAAGAAGCCGTAATAAGATCCTAATTGTGTGCGTGCCTGTCATGAGTTTCAGCAAGTTAGGCTGGTATAGTTACCATTACGTTGCATAACTTTAAAATAGATTTTTATCTATTGAGGCCGGAAGTGATTCTTAAAACCAGGTAAGTATGCTCAATCACGTAAGCCTATAATAAAAATCTGGGACATTCAAAACATAAAAGGTAATCAAATTCTGTGTGATTGTCTTCCGTTACACTATCGTAAAATTTTATTTTTATGTAAACGCTTTTAGTTGTTATTAACCTACTAAAGCAGACTTAGCAGTAGTACAAGGTGTGCCTAACTGATGGCCAATTGCCTACAAACAATGACATTTGAATTTGTACAAAGCTTGTGGCTAAGTGCCATTTATTCGCTTAAATTGCTCCCCAAATCATTGAGATTCAGATCACAAAAGGAAAGGGTCGTAACATTTATAAACATTGAGAACAACCTTCAAAGTAGACTACCCAGGAACGTGCTCCGCTTTTACAATGGAAACGCTATCAATACCAATCACGTATTTAGCTGGATAGCTTTCTTTCTCATGTAAATAAACATATTGTAGGTAGGTAGGGTGGTATAGGGCATTGTGTGTCAGTTTTAGTTACCTACAGTTCCGGTTTAGGCTAAGGAACTGGGCTAGAAGATTTTACAAAAGTCGGTCAGCGGAATTGGAAACCGGTAGGTAGATACCTACCTACCCATACTAAAAACCAACCTACTTATAAGAATTTCTCCATGCGTCATGTCTAGTTTAAATAATATTCTACGTAAGAAGGAAGTCATTTGCAATCGAACGTGGTCCATCGAGGTCGCTTTACGCTTTGAAGAACTTGACCCTCAGCCTAAGCCGAAACCTGAATTTCTGGACTGAACGGTGCATCGTGAGTTAAAATTAATCATTTTTATTGCGCAACGAATCTTCCAATTTGCTTATTCGTGATTTGTGCAGCTTAAAGTTGCGTTGTGCAAGTTATGTAGGTGCTTACTAAATGTAGCATGCGCTGACTCCATCAAGCTCGCCATCCGAGAAAGTTCACTTTCTCCGTTAATATCAGTGATCGGTTTGTTATATCGCAGTTGCAGATACTCGTAACGTAAGTTCATTCTTGAATCATGTGTGTGTGAGTCATATAGTTTCGATACTCGTAATTAAGTTAAAGCACGTTAAAGCAACCTACGAAAGAGCGTCGTCAATGTTTTCTGGTAGGCATAGATAGTAGTCATAGAGAAGGTAGGTGAAAGCTGTTGCTTTAAATGATTTGCAGATTTACGTGTTACATGCATAATGCATTCATATTATTCATTTAAGTAAGTACCTATAAGTAGAAAATACATTATAAAAAAAATATACAAAGAAAGGACATATTTAATTCTGGGTTGATTCTACCACGTAAACCACGTAGAAAAATTTGAAAAAAATAGATAATTACCATACAAGTGCAATTTCATTAATTTGTAAAAAGAAAACAAAGTAAAAATGAAGAAAAAAAGCAATCAAAACAGTTAGGTATCTATATTGCTAAGTTATATTAATATACACTGTACACAGACCCAACCCAGGCTCCATACATTGATGAAACAACTACTTTAGAATTGTATGATTTAACTAGTTGAATGCGGCACCATTTCGCTCAAGTGACCTCTCAAAGAGTGCCCTTTCCGATCTTCAATTTCGGAGCTTTCGTGATGAGTAAATCAGTGGACTTTTCGTTTGTTGATCGAGTGAGCGAAGCGAACGAAGATCTTTAGTTTCAACTTGGGCGATTTGGCATTTTATGTATGTATGTATGTATGTATGTATGTATGTTTGTCTGGCCATAACTTTTGAACCGTTGATCCGATCTGCATGAAATTTGATAAGTCGATAGCTTGTACTTGAGAAATTTACTGGTAAGCATATGAGTAAAATCGGATGAATGGTTTTTGAGATATGGGGTTTTTTAAAGGGGCAAAAATAAAAAAAGTTACTTAAAAAAATCAAGTTACATGTCATATGAAAGAACTTTGTTTGGACATTCCAACACAATTTTTACTTTTTTTCTGGGACGCTTGGTTTCTGAGATACAACAAAAAAGTTAAATTAAGATAACCAGCGATCCAAGAGCTCCCATCTCTAAGAGTTTCGTTGACATCAAGGTTTTTCTACTGGTCTTCCAGTTCTTTTGCTTTTTCTTATTTTTTTTCCTTGAAATAAATTAAGAAGGTACTCAGTTCTCATAAAATGGTGACAACGACCAGGTCTGATGATGGAGCCAAGGTCTGTTCAACGGAACTCTTCAATAAATAGGACAATAGAGTTGAAATTTGGTTATCATACCAAATTAGTAGGCGGTAGTCAGAAAAAAGTCCAAACATCATGTTTGGACTTGCCTCTGACAACCACCTACTTAAAGATTTGGTGCGTTCGTCGGGTCGCACGCATCACGAGATCTCAGTTCGGGGCGAACTACTAGTACCTTATTATAAATTTGATTAATGTAGGTAGTTAAGTAGGTAGCTCCAACTCGTAACTATTGAACATCTACTAAAATGTGTTTGATCTCAGTTTGCTTTGGAATATTTAACGTTCTATAACTGTTATTTCCGCTAGAAACCTGTCGCAAATATCTTACCTGTCTAACGCCAATATATCAGCCGATATAAAACAAGATTTGAGTTCGGAGCTCTGATACAAGTTGTATAGCGTTTGCTGCAACCGGCTCTCCCTGGTGCGATTGCCCTTCGCCTCGAGTTCCTTGCCCTGCGCGCCCTCTTCCACCTGCCAACTGGACACTATGAACGAGCCCCGGAACGTCTGCCGATTTAATGGATCACCGAACAGGTACATATCTGAAAAAATACATTTAGTTATTTTGGTTCTTACAACAACGATCGAATGCTCCACAAAAATGTTCAGTTGTTAATCGTCCCTTATTACACTCTAACAGCCGGTTTCTGAAAGCCCGATCAAAACTAATCGCATGTCAAGTCACTTGCTAATCTATTTAATTCGATGTATTAGCTGAAATGACGAGTACATCCGATTAGTTTTGATCGAGCTTTCAGAAACCGGCCGTAAGTGGGGGCGGCACTACAGGTTTTCTTCTTCCACTCACTCCCATCATTCGTCATCTCAGCGCTCACTCCTTTCTTACTCAACTCACTCCTTTCACACAGTTCATCCATATTTTCTTTGGCCAGCATCTAATTCATATATTTAAATATTAAAATTGGTCTAGAAATTTGCACCCAAATATTGCGAAAAATAGGGTTCACTAAAAGACAGAATACCTTCCTAGGATAATGTAGGAATATAGACAAATAAGTACGTTTTTGTCTAAATAGGCTAATAAATGGTCTTTTAATGTGTCAATCTTTGATCATAATCAATCATGCAATAAATTATTACCTAGTCCAGCCCAGATCAAAATTAAATTGTTGCAGATAACAAACGCATCGTACACTTGTCGCTCTACCTACCACGCTTTCCGCAAGGCCGCTCGCCCACTGGCCTTTGCTTAGTGACGGGCGAAATGTCTGTCCTAGCACGAGGAACCCTGATATTTACTTGTGATGTAAGTTTTACTAACAAAGCTTTGTTTATCATTATTTAGGTAGGTACTACTAGAGCTTTCGTCATTTTGAAAAAAATAGGGCTGTAATACCACAAAAAAATAACGTAACAAAATAACCACCTACTATGGTAGGTACCTACTTACTTGAAGGCAAACGTGACTTACCTACTTAAATAGCATTCATACAAATAAACCTATTAGAAAGGCACATACAAAAGCACTTTCTGATATACCATCGCTATGATTGTTCTTGCCCCATTGTTTTTAGATTTACGTAAACATAATTGGCTGTTGGATAGCATTATTATTTTACCGTGTTGTTCGTGAATGATATTTACGGGAATCTTTAGAGAATATGGCGTAGCTTTTTGAGACATATCTACTGACCCAGCTCTTAGCCAGTTGTGCAACAGTAATTTAGATTCTAGGCGAATAGCTGACAAATTTAGCCTGAATTATGAAACATGTTGGTCGTTTAAGGTTTGAAAAGGGTGAACTGGTAATTACTTTAGGAAGTGAATGTAGCTTCGATCAAGCAAGGTTCTTTTAGTAAAATATTTTCAACGTTGTAAACCGGTCTCTTCAAAATATAGTATAACTATGGAAATTATTTCACAAATGTGTCCATGTATATTATAGGTTTACGTTTCAAGTTATGTTACGAGAATTCGGAGTTCAAAATGTTTCTGCTCAATCCTACCAAAAACTAAATTGCAGTCGAATATTTACGGCTCATAAATTAGGTATGCCATATGAGCACAGTAGGTACATTATATACCAGTTTTTCCAAAACAAACTTTGTTGAACCTTACATCAGATTATAAAAAAAACAATACCTGTTATACCTACCAGCTGCAGCTGCAAGTATCTACTATTGATCGAAACCTCAAAAAGTTTTTTTATCAATTAAGTTCGGCATAATATGACAGCCTTCATAATCCAATGCCTAAGTGGGTCAGGACTCAGGTGATGGCTTAAAAAAGTATGAGGAAGCGATACCTACGGCCGAGGTAGACTGCAACAGCAGCAAGCAGCAGCAGGATGAGTAGTGCAGCGGTCGCAGCGCAGCACCCTCGACAACCCCGACTCATTTTCCGGCGCGTGAACCGGATGTCGCTGCTCACTGACATGGTCGACTCCGGCGCCCGGTGCCTCGCGCAGGCCTGGTTGCCGTTGCGTGTCCATCCATACCCTAGCTGGGTTCATCAAACTCTGATTAGTAAGTGTCAACAAAAAATGCAAGTGTGAATAATTGTTATCTAGACCACGACTTCATTGACGCAAGTTGAGATTGTAGCTTATTCCATTCCATTAGGAGTATATACCTACATATACATACTAATCATTTGTTCTCTTTCTGGGTTTTATAATAATTATACTCCTAATATATGTATATAAATAAATATTATTATGTATATTTTAAAAAGGTACTTATGTATTTATTAAAAGTACATAAGTATTACCTATATAAGTTATCTGGTTTCCATACAGCTTTACCTATTTTGGGGGTGAGAATTAAGTAAGATAATGTTTTGTGAAATGATCAATAATATTTTTTTATATAATTCAATAGATTTCACCCTTTTCCTTTTCCATCGTTTGCAAAATATTGTTTGCGCAAAAAGATAAAGAGGCAGGTGCAGGTATTTGTGGTATAGGTACATAATACTACCACTGTTATTTGCTACGGTTGCGTCAGGAGCACAACGAAAGGTTTCGAGTTCAGTCTGTAGAGTTCAACGAAACACCGCTTTTAGGCAAGTTTCGCTAACCTATTATTGACTAAACGTAAGCACAATGCAACCAAGATTGAACGACACGCTCCATCTCTTTCTTAATGTAGGTACCTAGTAACCTAAGAAGAAATTGATCGTTTTGAAACAAATTACGGAAATAACTTAAGTGGTGGTGGTCGTCGCATTCTTAGTAACTTATTTACTCAGATAAGTTCGTAACACAGTAAAGCTGCCCTTACCAGCCCATCCCATGCCTTCCAGCCTAGTTTTAAAAAAACGCATTAAGATCATCTCATTTTTTTTACATGTTTAAGTTGTTTTTATTACCAAAACAACACTATATAGACATCAGCATGTCGAAAAGATTATTAATGTATGACTTACTTACACACTTGAAGAAGATAATCGCTAATTTACCTCGAAGTTTTCCGTTTGATCTCGCTTTGTAAACGCTATACAAGACTTGGAAACAAAATAAAAACGCTTAGGTATTTATTGGTCACAGAATAACGTGGGCTTTTTTTATTTCATCTTATTATGTTTATTGTTTAAATAACAAAATCCTAAATAATTAATAAAATTTATTTTTCACGTATTTGATTCCATTCCATATACCACAAACTATATCGGGAATCCTCGCCTTAAAATAAATGAGAATTACGAAAAACATAAACAAAAAAACTCCTTTTCTATAAAAATAATTGGTTGTTTACTAAGTTTAGTAATATCTCGGTACCTGCTCTACCATTTCCTTGTGGCCAGACACCGTGGCTTCTCCAGATCTCCGCTCAAGCTTGACTTATGATCTCCATTTCCTAACAATTATTGAAAATAACATAGATAGCCAGTGCAACTCTCAAACGCTAGCTACCCACGTTAGTGATTAAAAATGGACTGTATTTCCTAACCGACTGATCAGTAGTTTATTAATTTAATCTTTATCGTCCATCTCTAATACTATAAGAATCAAAGTCCTGACTGACTGACTGACTGACTGACTGACTGACTGACTGACATATAGACAACGTACAGCCTAAACCGCTGGTCCTAGAGACTTGAAATTTGAGGAGTACATAGGTCTTATGGCGTAGAGGTGTACTAAGAAGGGATTTTTGGAAATTCAACCCCTAAGGGTGTAAAAAGGGATGAAAACGTTTGTATGAAAAATTGTATTCCTTGAACCTACAAATTTGAAACTTGGAGTACATATACTTCAAGGCAAATTAAAAAGAA
The DNA here is from genome assembly GCA_932294275.1 of Chloroclysta siterata. Classification (NCBI taxonomy): domain Eukaryota; kingdom Metazoa; phylum Arthropoda; class Insecta; order Lepidoptera; family Geometridae; genus Chloroclysta; species Chloroclysta siterata. The sequence continues at coordinate 9,728,618 of OW028601.1, read as the reverse complement.
ATGCATTTTTAGTTTTTTAAAACTACCTTTAATAAGTGTGCAAAGGGGTGTAAAAGTTTGTATGGGAGTTTTTTGACCGCTGGTCCTAGAGACTTGAAATTTGAAGAGTACATACGTTTTACAGCGTAGAAGTGTACTAAGAAGAGATTTTTGGAAAATCAACCCCTAAGGGTGTTAAAAGGGATGAAAACGTTTGTATGAAAAATAGTATTCCTTGAACCTACAAACTTGAAACTTGGAGTACATATACTTAAAGACAAAAAAATAGTAAAGGCATTTTTAGTTTTTTAAAACTACCCTTAATAAGTGTGCAAAGGGATGTAAAAGTTTGTATGGGAGTTTTTTGACCGCTGGTCCTAGAGACTTGAAATTTGAAGAGTACATAGGTCTTATAGCGTAGAGGTGTACTAAGAAGAGACTTTTGGAAATTCAACCCATAAGGGTGTAAAAAGGGATGAAAACGTTTGTATGAAAAATAGTATTCCTTGAACCTACAAACTTGAAACCTGAAGTACATATACTTAAAGACAAAAAAATAGTAAAGGCATTTTTAGTTTTTTAAAACTACCCTTAATAAGTGTGCTAAGGGATGTAAAAGTTTGTATGGGAGTTTTTTGACCGCTGGTCCTAGAGACTTGAAATTTGAAGAGTACGTAGGTCTTATAGCGTAGAGGTGTACTAAGAAGGGATTTTTGGAATTTCAACCCCTAAGAGTGTAAAAAGGGATGAAAACGTTTGTATGAAAAATAGTATTCCTTGAACCTACAAACTTGAAACTTGGAGTACATATACTTCAAGGCAAATAAAAAAGAAATGCATTTTTAGTTTTTTTAAACTACCCTTAATAAGTGTGCAAAGGGATGTCAAAGATTGTATGGGAGTTTTTTGACCGCTGGTCCTAGAGACTTGACATTTGAAGAGTATATAGGTCTTATGGCGTAGAGGTGTACTAAGAAGGGATTTTTGGAAAATCAAACCCTAAGGGTGTAAAAAGAGTTGAAAACGTTGGTATGACAAATTGTATTCCTTGAACCTACAAACTTGAAACTTGAAGTAGATGTACTCCAAAGCTAAAAAATAGGAAAGCAATTCTTAGTTTTTTAAAACTACCCTTAATAAGTGTGTAAAGGGATGTCAAAGTTTGTATAGGAGTTTTTTAACGCGTAGTGCGATTGACTTAAAACTTGAGGTAATTATACTAAGAAACAAATAATTAAGAATGACGCTTTTGATAATTACCTCTGCAAAGGGTGCAAATGACTGTAAAAGTTTCAAGTTTTATATGGAAGATTTTTAACGTGTAGTGTAATTAACTTCAAACTAAAAGAAAATATTTTCTGTGTATAAATAACAAAAATACAGTTTGATTTTCGAAAACAACTCCTAAAAGGTTACCCTCCTTCGTTGCGCTCGAGTAAAAAGGATACAACGAGGCGTTAATGTTTGTAAGGGACATTCTGAAAACGGGAAACTTGAGTTGGCACGCAGAGATCTGAGGGTAGGTATCTACCGTGCCTGGGGATCAAAGTCGTGAAGCTGTTTCGTTTCGTTTGTTTTTGGGGTAGAAACTAGGAACAAATAAGTACATACTTTCCGTGTAAGGTTGTCTTTGTTGTATTTGTCATGTTTGTGCTTAACTCAGTACCTATACCTACCTACCTAATATAGGTAATGTACGCCTATAGGTATTTAAAATCCTACCCTAATAATATACAAATCAATGCGAAAGTTACGATGTTGGGATGTTTGTGGCTCAATCACGGCTCACCACTTCAACGCGTGCGAAGCCGCGGGAAGCCACTAGTTATATATATATTCAATCGTCCCACCGCAGGTGTTTCCATTACCCTAACTTTATCCACGGTCGAGTGCGGTTGTGGGTCAATCCTTTGCAAACATCCCCAGCTCGTCCCGCCATGTAGTACATCTGGGTCTACAGCGACGCCATTAAATTCAAGAAACAAATTACCTCGCCGCTAGTTCGTTACACATTTCTTGTTACACGATTTAAAGCGATCGTCGAGTAGCTTGGTTGCCCATTTTGAACTGATTGACAAAGCAACGCTCTCCGCGATCACCATTTGGATTGTGACCGCTAGTGGCAGCTCTTCCATGTTTTGAAGGGTCACGGCTCTAAAGGTCATTATATTATGATTGGGGCGAGGCCTAAAAACAAGTGGCGTCTGGTGACGGAGTTTTTATGACGCGCCATATGAACTTACTTAATATACGAGTAAACTGCTTTGTTTTCTGAAATAAGAAACCCCTGCGCAGCAAAGGAGTTTCCTAAGTCTATGATTCCTACACATTAGTCAATCATTGTGATGATACGAGAATATGTTGTATGTTATTTTAACAGATACAGCTTCCGCGTGAATCCGTGAGTAACAACCCGTGAAAATCAATGTTATATGGCCTACATAACTTGGTAGGTAAGTAATTGACGGAATGGCCGATGACCCAGCCATCGTTGCCGGTAACCTTGAGGTGCACGGCACACCTCAGATAGAAAGTCTAATGCATATTAATTATTAACAATTTATTTTGGCATTTCCGTCAAGGCACTTTGGTTAACATAAATAATAATTGCTTTATTGCTATAGCATTTACCATCATCTACGGCGTCTTCGCTATGTGTTAAAATCTATTCGATGGCTGAACAGATCAGACATAGGTACTTGTGAATTGCTTCGTATGTTTTTGGAAAAGTTTTCTGGTTTATTGGTTTCTGAGATTTCGAAGCCTCAATAAATTTAATATTAATAGTGTCTATCGCTTGATCGTAAAATATAAATAAATTTGATGTGTAATGGTTACTTTTACCAATACTTAATGGATTTCAATGTTTATACCTACTGGTAAATAGTGTTGAAACGAAACTTATTTCGATGCCAATATTAGATATCAGAATGGCAAAGTAATGTAAGATTGAGTCACATTGAGCCCAATAGAGAATGAATGCTTGAAGTTAGGAAATTATTCTGAACATAACAGCTTTTGTCGGAACTTACCAAACTTAATTCTCCTGTTTTCCTCGACAGGCTTATATTTTGGTCAAACAATTTTTCTTACTAAATATCATGTGTAGGGCTCACAAAAGTGTATTAAAGCTGACCCAAATAGCATTTTGGCTTGGTACTTATACTTACCTAAGCAAAAAGTATATTGAAGCATTTCCAAATGAATTGTTCCTTCACTTGACTCGTACGGTACGAACAAGGTCAAGTAAGCTTGTAAAAACTTTTGGTGTCGTAACGTACCTACCTTTGTAGGTAATCAATGAGCCATGGCTGTTTGGTACGCTCTTGATATGGGTAAGTAAGTACTAAGTACCTATCTTTAAGGAGAATACGTGCTTGTATACTTTGTATGTCTTAAATTGGCGAATGGTTCCAACTGAATTCTCGAAAAAATAATTTTGTGTTTGTTTAGAATAGACTGTGATATCATATTTTCAGCAGCTTCATCATATGTTTTAGTTAGTCACCATAGATTTATATAAAGAATCAACCAAATAGATTTGACTTAGGTATATCCTTGTATTCTTCTTACTTAGGCAAGAGAAGACGCATGCAATCACATCGTTGGCTTACACTTGTCGCCGCGACCTACATCCATGGGCTCACGTTTTTGCTCGCCGCAACAAAGCACGCAGTTTCGCCGTTTTCTATTAAGATCTCTAACTCTTACAATGCGGACACCCTCACTTTCGTTGGTTTCGTGCCCATTTACAAATAATGGATACCACGACCGCGACCGCTTATTTTCTTTGAATAGACAAATTTGTCTGTAGTAAAGAGCGATTTACTCTATGAGATTCCTATAGCAAATATGGCTAACATCTAACATTTTAAGAGTACCTAGTAGAGCTCTTTGTGAAGGGCTCGTCCGGGGAAATACTACCACCACGCCTTTTTCTACCGCCAAGCAGCGTTTCTGTGTTTCGGTTGGAAGAGTGTGGTTGCCGGTGTAATTTCAGGCACATGAGGCTTAACATCTGTATGCCTCAAGTTGATGGACGCAGGGCAGTGCATCGTAGGCCACGCTCCTATCGTGCGTGACTTACGAGGCAATGCTTTGTTATAGGTGATGGTTACCACTTAACATCAGGTGGGCCGTCTGCTTGTTCCAAATAGTTGTATAAAAAAAAAGGGAGTTACCGACCGATGTTAGTGATAATTAATTATAGTTCAATCAAGCGTTACACGAAAATTTGCAATAAAATCATATAACTCACGCTTCCGCTATTGAAGTCAATCGCAATGTCGTACCTTCCGAGTTCCGGTAAGGAAATTCCACAAATCAGAAACGTAAGGAATATAATAAAGAAAGTTTAAGTAAAAATATTTAATTCTGCTTATTGCATAACTGTTGTTTACTCATGAATTAAGATAGTAGTTATTCAGTTAATTACCCAAGTGTTACGCACTAGTTACATAATGTTTATTAAGTAAGAGAGGTGTTGAGTGTATGGTGTTGTGAGTGCGTGTGAGTGTGAGAAGTAATTGACATCGACGAGATTTCAAAAAATATTTACCATCTAGGAACGCGTTGAACTCTTTTGTATTGAGCTACGGAGCTACGATTTTTCGTAGACAGCCGTAGCGTGGGACTCAGTTTATTAACTGGTTTAATAGGGGAGCAGGAATATTAACTTACTTTTAGGGTTCCATTTCATAGTGAATATAGTTATAATCCGTTTGTAGTGTTTTTATAATTTATATTCAGAGTTCGTCATCAAGCTAAGTTTATTTCAAATAAGCTCTTGATGCCGAGTAGGAAGAAAATTATGTATAAGTACGAGTACTTATGTATTTTTAATAATTGTATTTATCTGTTCTTTTTCTACTTTGGCTTTCTCTCTAGAGCTATCTTTTCTTACATCAAGCACCTATGTTAGTTTTTTATGGAAACTTAAAATAGGAGCTTAGAAGAAAGCTAAGCTAAGCTTGATGAAAACAGCAGGTATAGCTACCCAAATATCATAAAATAGGTACCTAGTGCTGTTAGTTGATCGAGTGAGCGAAGCGAACGAAGATCTTAGTTTCAACTTGGGCGATTTGGCATTTTATGTATGTATATATGTATGTATGTATGTATGTATGTATGTATGTATGTTTGTCTGGCGATAACTTAAGAACCGTTGATCCGATCTGCATGAAATTTGATACGTCGATAGCTTGTACTTGAGAAATTTACTGGTAAGTATATGAGTAAAATCGGATGAAAGGTTTTTGAGATATGGGGTTTTTAAGAGGGCAAAAATAAAAAAAGTTACATAAAAAAATCAAGTTACATTTCATATGAAAGGGCTTTGTTTGGACATTCCAAAACAATTTTTACTTTTTTTTTGGGACGCTCGGTTTTCGAGATAAAAATTAAAAAGTTAAATTAAGATAACCAGCGATCCAAGAGCTCCCATCTCTAAGAGTTTCGTTGGCATCAAGGTTTTTCTACTGGTCGGGCAGTTCCTTTGCTTTTTCTTATTTTTTTTTCTTGAAATAAATTAAGGAGGTACTCAGTTCTCATAAAATGGTGACAACGACCAGGTCTGATGATGGAGCCAAGGTCTGTTCAACGGAACTCTTCAATAAATAGGCCAATAGAGTTGAAACTTTGTTACCGTACCAAGTTAGTAGGCGGTAGTCAGAGGCAAGTCGAAACATAATGTTTGGACTTGCCTCTGACTACCACCTACTCAAAGTTTTGATTTGTTCGTTGGGTCGCATCACGAGATCTCAGTTCGGGGCGAACTACTAGTTAAGTTAGTTTAATTGATCGAGTGAGCGAAGCGAACGAAGATCTTAGTTTCAACTTGGGCATTTTATGTATGTATGTATGTATGTATGTATGTATGTATGTATGTATGTATGTATGTATGTATGTATGTATGTATGTTTGTCTGGCGATAACTTTAGAACCGTTGATCCGATCTGCATGAAATTTGATATGTCGATAGCTTGTACTTGAGAAATTTACTGGTAAGTATATGAGTAAAATCGGATGAAGGGTTTTTGAGATATGGGGTTTTTTAAGAGGGCAAAAATAAAATAAGTTACATAAAAAAATCAAGTTACATGTCATATGAAAGGGCTTTGTTTGGACATTCCAAAACAATTTTTACTTTTGTTTTGGGACGCTCAGTTTTCGAGATAAAATTTAAAAAGTTAAATTAAGATAACCAGCGATCCAAGAGCTCCCATCTCTAAGAGTTTCCTTGAAATCAAGGTTTTTCTACTGGTCGGCCAGTTCCTTTGATTTTTCTTATTTTTTTTTCTTGAAATAATTTAAGGAGGTACTCAGTTCTCATAAAATGGTGACGACGACCAGGTCTGATGATGGAGCCAAGGTCTGTTCAACGGAACTCTTCAATAAATAGGCCATAGAGTTGAAACTTGGTAACCATACCAAGTTAGTAGGCGGTAGTCAGAAAAAAGTCCAAAGATAATGTTTGGACTTGCCTCTGACTACTACCGACTCAAAGTTTTGATGCGTTCGTCGGGTCGCATCACGAGGTCTCAGTTCGGGGCGAACTACTAGTTTAGTTAGTTGATCGAGTGAGCGAAGCGAACGAAGATCTTAGTTTTAACTTGGGCGATTTGGCATTTTATGTATGTATGTATGTTTGTCTGGCGATAACTTTAGAACCGTTGATCCGATCTGCATGAAATTTGATATGTCGATAGCTTGTACTTGAGAAATTTACTGGTAAGTATATGAGTAAAATCGGATGAAGGGGTTTTGAGATATGCGTTTTTTTACGGGAGAAAAAATAAAAAAAGTTACATAAAAAAATCAAGTTACATGTCATATGAAAGGGCTTTGTTTGGACATCCCAAAACAATTTTTACTTTTTTTTTGTGACGCTCGGTTATTGAGATAAAATAATAAAAGCTAAATTAAGATAACCAGCGATCCAAGACCTCCCATCTCTAAGAGTATCGTTGACATCAAGGTTTTTGTACTGGTCGGTCAATTCCATTGCTTTTTCTTAAATTTTTTTCTTGAAATAATTAAAGGAGGTAGTCAGTTCTCATAAAATGGTGACGACGACCAGGTCTGATGATGCAGCCAAGGGCTGTTCAACGGAACTCTTCGATAAATAGGCCAATAGAGTTGAAACTTGGTAACCATACCAAGTTAGTAGGCGGTAGTCCGAAAAAAGTCCAAAGATAATGTTTGGACTTGCCTCTGACTACTACGTACTCAAAGTTTTGATGCGTTCGTCGGGTCGCATCACGAGATCTCAGTTCGGGGCGAACTACTAGTTAATTTAGTTTTTTTAGCCTAAGTATGTACATACAACTAGGTAGTTGTGTGTACTTAGGCTAGACTAGACAACGTAAGTTTGTAGATACGCACGTACCTACATAGGTGTAGGTATCACATGACGACAAAACCACAGACGAAACGGTCAAAAGCAGTGTTGTTTGTTATTCTGTGGCAAAGGTAATCAAATAGCAGGACCGCGATTCTTGACAGCGTTTTGAAATGAATACTCTACCTACATTACATACAGGTAGCTGCAGTTATTCAAAGTTCACCTAGTTCCCAGTCAGATACAGAACAGCTATTTGCACAGTGCACTTTGCTCGGATTTCAGTAATTGTATTTCGTAAGACACCTGAACGGTATCATATTTCGCTGATTATTTGAAAGTAAAGTAAATAAATACGATTGCGTAGCCTAAAGATGACTTCGTGACTACGCCGAGCCGATATTTTAGAAGGTCGTGATCTTTTGAAATTGTTCACCTTGCTTATAGGTGCAGTTATAATCCTCAAGATTTATGTTTAAGTACGTATATAGGTAAGGTACCTAACCTACTAACTTAGATAGGTATACTTCTCCTAAAGATTCTCCAAAACATTCGGAGACGTTTCCGATCGGAAACGACAGAATTCATCTGCTCTGGTCTTGTTTGCGTAAGAACAAAAATAATGTTTAAAAATAGATCTATGATAATAACATTTGGGTAGGCACATGTAGGTATAAGTAGGATACATTAGCTATTATGATTAAAATGAAATCCCTAAATCAATTATTATGGAAGATAATTTAAAGTAACTAAGTACCTAACTGTTGGTCGTCAGCGTGAATGCCGCGCCGTATTGCGACCCGGATCACAGATGACACAGCTAACAGCTGACACACTGCCTCAGAATTACCTACTCCTTTTACCCGTGATTTACCGAAACGTGGTATGCATCTCGTGTGCATTAGCGCTGTGGTACAGCCAACATCAAAAGTTAGACGATCAGAGAGTTTCAAAATGATTGTATTATTGAAAATATTTTTTCATAAAAAACAATTATGAAAATCTGATAAAGTATTAAATTAGATGCTCTTCGGATGATAGGGAACGGTATACGCTTGTATAATAAACTTTCAGAACGCATAAGGTAAAGTTAAAAGCGTAGCGTGTGCTGTCTTATGAATTTGATTAAGTACATTTAACTTTTTCTATTAAGGCGAAGACAAGAGCTAATGTGACTCTCGCTCGCACGTTTCGACATGTTGAAAGATATAAAATCACTAAACTCATTTTCGAAAAATCGCAATCAACCATTTTGTGTGCAATCACATTGCACACAGTTTAGTAAAAATTTTATTTTGATCAATACATGTTTTCCTACTCAAAAGTTTACTTTACTAGTTTTCGTACATAAGCAAACTTTTAAGTAGGAAAACTTGTATCGATCAAAATGAAATTTTTACTAAGCTGTGTGCAATGTGATTGCACACAAAATGGTTGATTGTGATTTTTCGAAAATGAGTTTAGTGATTTTATATCTTTCAACATGTCGAAACGTGCGAGCGAGAAGTTGTTTGATAGTTGTCAGCCCCTTAAGCCTACGCCTCACTAAATTCGATTGACAACTCACTGGAGCAAAAGAACAATAGGAACCAAGCCGTAAGTTTCTTGCCTTTGCTCTTGCCGTTCTTCTAGGCTTGGTCGCGTTGAACTGGCAGCTAGATTTACCTAGTTTAAAGACGTTTCAAAGTGATCCTTGTAATTTTATTGAATAAATATAACAATAAATGCTGTACTTCTCAGGAAATAGACAATTCACCATGGATTGACGTGCAAAATACCTACCAATTTGATAAAAAAGTGTGCGTGTTGAATGTAATGTCCAGCCTGCAACGGAAGTTGATTAACGATTTGAGTTTTTTTAGAACACGTTTTCTTGGTTTCGCTTTATGTAAATAAAATGTGCCTGAAAAATATAATTTCAAAAATGTGTAAAGTATTAAATCGTGAGGACGTTATTCAAAATCATCATAATATTTTATTGGGTGAAACTCGTAGGTTTTGATTAAGTAGGTAGGTACTATTTGTTTTGAACAGTTTCAGTTTACAGTTTTGAATAAAAACTTCATAAATTCTTAAATATTATCTTTGCCCATGCCAGAATAATAAAATATCTACACAGTCATAATTAGGTAGGTACCTACTTCCTGGTCAAACAGGTCCAAAGCACGATTGTCTTGTTTTTGCTATCAATCAATCACCAAACAACACACGTTGGGCCGATCACTATCGATAATTATTAGCCGACAAGATAGACAAGATTATGCAGCGACCAAAAGTTTCCTGGTCACATGCAGGCGCGGATACACCCTCAAAAAAGGTTGTGGTCCCAGCCACCAGAAAATTGGCCCAGTACGAGTCGGAGTATGAACTCGCTGATGATCAACTATTGCATTCCTACAAAGGAGATGTTTACAATATATGACGCCCTGACCAAGATTTTGTAAAGTGTATAGTTCCACGTGGGCAAAGCCGTGGGGCGAACATTGTGTAACACGACACAAGTCTTAACTTTGTAGGCATGCCCATAGTGCCCACGACGCACGGTGAATCCACGCTTGATCACATGAGGGCTGTGATAACTGCTTACGTACTACCAACGCAGTCATTAAAACAAAGCTTTTACCGAGGTTACCACCTACATTGAAACACTCAAAGAGAACATCACGATCTTTATGTATTTGAAGATCGTACTCAAAGTACTCTGTGATCGTACTGGCGCAGCCGGCGACTACCAGATAGGGTGTGGGTCCAATCAAAAAAAAAAAATTGGTGGACATTCCTCACAGCACCATCTAGCCCTAAACTAAGCAAAGCTTTTACTATGGAAACCAGATAGCTGATAATACCTAAGTAGTTTTTTTGTAAATACATACTTATGATAGTATATAGGTATACCTACACCTAGACAGAGAACAAACATCTATGTGGGGATCGAACCCACGGTCTACAGTACAGAAGGCAGAGCTACTACCAACTGAGCTGTCAGAGCTGTCAATGCTTTGCATTATCTGCAAAAAATTTACTTTCCTAGGTAGTTTTCATTTGTAACTGATGGTAATTTACTTAAACACTCCTGTGCACTACAGCTACTTTACTACTCAATATGTACCTACCTACTTTCAAATGACGAAGTAGGTATGGTCATTCTTAAAATAATTTGTGTGTAAAAAGTAAAAAGACAAAATTTCGACTAAACTTTGACCTAGACTTTTGATCTAGGCATATCAATAACGCAGTTCTTGTTATAGACGTAAGGTGTACGGAAGTTGAACGGGCTAGGTTTTGTAAGAGGATGCCGAATGCTATTCTCTCACGTGAATCCTGGCCATACACTTTTGCATGTTCTCAACTTTACACAATGGTGTAAGCAAAAACTTATAGTAGAGAGAGACATGTTAATGAGGAGAAAGTGGTGATTATGAATAACTGTCGCACAAAACTAATGAGGCATTTATGTTTATCTCTCTCTAGTCTTGTGCGTTATATATGCAGGTAGGAGAAAACAAAGATCATTAAATTATCATATTAAATATCATTTTAATTCGAAAGCGTCTTACCTCTGACTCCCACGAGTCCTTCGTCCGTGATTTACTCTTCTTCATATTTCTAGAGAATAATCTAATCCTTTGTTCCGACCGTTACACTTTTGCACTCTGACCTTACACTAGTGCAGCACTCACTATTCACAGATGTACGGCACGTGAAGGTATTGTTCAGCACTGTCGCTTTCTGTTATCGTTTTGCCGGATCGCTGGATGTAAGGTAAACATTGTGCGGAGGCTGGCGAGCGAGCTCTGTCGCGCGGTCAGTTCAGCTCGATGGACGGACGCGGACTGAGCGTCTCGTCTCGCGGTAACGGGCACGCACTACAGTTAACTTTCTCTCAACCCAGTCGCACGACCATAAGTAAGCACCATCGAAAGTCGTTGCCGCGCCGGTACAGCCTCACGGGTCAAAGCCTTCATTAGTACTCCCTAAGAACTGAGAATTCTTTTTTTTAATTTTGTGTACCTACCTACTTACCGAACTATTCTTGCGTCAATCAAATTATATAGACAGTTATCACTACGTGTGCTTGAATGTGTCTATAATCGAGCGCATGCAATAAGAGCAGTGTAATAAAATTAGTAGCGCTGCACTTATAAGGCGTTGATTGATCTTTCAAGCGTAGCGTTTGCTAAAATTGGAGTTGAAACAAAAACAATATAGTATAAAACTTAATGTATAATCATGATATTTACAAACTTACTTTATATAAAACAAGTAATTGTATGGCTATCAATATATACTTATACAACATGTCATTAATTTACACAATATTAAATTATAAGCAACAGTATACATTTTACTGAAATAGCAATTATATTGAAATAGCACAAGATGCGCGCGATATTAGGTATGATGGAAATAAAGAGATTCCGTAATATACACGATTAGAAATTATATACATATAGGTTTTATTTTTAATAATGTTTATCGATATAGTAAATTATCTATAATTTAAAATAGTAATAATTTATTTAAATTGAAAGAACCATTAACGAACACAAATGAAGTGTACCAAGTTAAGTGCAATGAACTAGAACGTGATTATTCCATCGAAGTTTGTTTGAAACTAACCCTTTTATTTTATCTGTAGCACTTACTGCTACGATTTCTATCGATTTTATTGCATAAGATTAATCTACATTTTAATGGAATTAACCAACAGTCAGATAAGTGTGTGTCATTTGAAGTTACTCTAAATAATTAAACCCTGCGATATAAACATAAGTATACTAAAAAAGAATAATTATTGTAAACAGAAAAAAATACCGTTTCAAATGTATTTTTAATTAGAATATTTTAAGAAAGTTGGAAAATTTAGCAAGACTTTAACCAATAAATTATTGCTTTAATGCCCACAATAGCACCGTTTAGCATTAGATAATCAGATTATTCACACAACGCAATCACAAGTAAATAATACAAATCACTAAATACGAATGGTATCACAATTTTATTGATAAAATAACAATGCATTTACAAATCTATTTGTGATGTCTGGTTTTGAATACATTATTCTATATTCTGAATTACCTACTCGACGTAGTGCAATGTCATCGAAGACGAAACGCGATACAACTCTACGGGCGAACATAATATTATTAGCAATAATACAAGTACGTACGTAAGCATGCTAAAAGAATTTAGTTGAGCCTTTAGATCTTTGGAAATCTTGAATGTCTTATATATTATATATCGATAAACATCTACATTTTAACCTTATATTTAATTGCAAATCTAACAAAATTGTTTAGAAAAATAAGTCGTTATTTTGGCTTTCCTCTTTATTCTATAAGTAATGGAATGGTCTCATGAATAACCATTTGCAACTCATTATAGTAATAATGTGTCATAATTGATAATCACGCGTCAATAAATAACGCAGAGCACGAGTAAGTTTACAAATTAACTTGTTGTTCGTGTACAGCAATATTGTATTTCCTGTGTTTTTTTTAATAAGTTTTAAACAAAGGCATTCTTTCAAACCAAGAGTAGTATCACTCGACTTCCAAATACACGTCAATTTCACAAAATGGCACCGCTACTGAATGTTACATCGCGTTAAAAAAATATTTATAACTGATCCTATCTATGAGTTAATACTAAGAAGAAGTTATCTATACATTAATGTAAAAAATGCTCTTGAAATCTATGTTGAAACAATTTTACAATTTAGCTCAACAAGTCGACAGTAGTATTATTGCTCTTCTATGCCTACTATCGTATAGAAAGTTTTATCAATGTAAAACAATGTCGCATCGGACCCACCATACACAATGCTATCTCAAGATACGTAACAACAACTAGAACAGATCACTGACGTGTCTAAAATCAGAATACACTTGAGTGGAGATAGGAAGGAACAGCGCATTTTACAAATGGTCCGTAAACCAAGCCGTTGGAATTTAAATACGTGTGTTGTGTCCAAAATAAATATATTTTATTTAACTCCTTAACACAGTTGATTATACACCAACCACAACATAGAAAGAATTTCAATATTATAAGGACTAAAGAAACATTTCCGTATATCCTAGAGACAATAGTATATCTGACTTGGGCATCGGTATGCTGAAAGCGAGGTATTAGCTTCGCCGTTGGTGGGGATATCAAAGATGTTCTTGGGAAAAATCTATAAAAAGACTAGTCTATTGTAGTTTAATGGTTGTTTGTGTGATACGTATGAAAAATAGAAAATTAACTTTATCTGTGAGAACTATTTCACTAATAAGTCACGGTGAGTATTACCTTTATAAGACTGTTGTTTCGACCCCTGCTGCTATAATGGTAGCAGACTATAAAGGTAATAATCATAAATATGACGTGAAATCCACTTAATTCCTTATAATTTTACATTGTATAAAGTTTTCCCGTATGTGCTTTAGAAAAACTACATCTTTTAACAGCTTATTCAATTATTAACATAGTCCTTAAGTGGATAGTTCGTTCAAGTTAATATCTTAAGCTACTTCTAGTCTAGAGCTACAATGAAAAACACTTTGATCCCACCGAGGTTTATCATCCCGTTCAAGATGGGTGATAAAACCTACCTTATCAACTCGTTTTGCATTGAGCTCCATATAATAGTATCTGCGCTAATTCAGCAACAACAGCGTCCTATTAGTGCGTTTATAATCACTGAATCTTTCCCTGTACTTAGGAATCTCTTTTCTGGACCAGGTTGTCTTTATTCATCACAAACGTAAATTAATCCCTAATCGGGTTATTATTAAATCAGTTAATATAAGGACATTATTGATAATGGAATATTCATAAAATCACACTACGATAAAATAATAGAACGCACCGGACCCAATTGAAATGCCGGTCGACATAGATAACAATAAACAAATTAACATATTTTTTTCGTATTATAAAATAGGTGATATATTAGTGCTGCTTATGAGCTTTATACTCTGCCTACCCATATTAGAAACAGGCGTGATTATATGTACGTGTATATTGTGAGATTTAATAATTTGGCTTGAGCGAAGCAACTGGATTATTTTATTTTGTATTCTTATAAGTAAGTTACGAGTGGCAAGACTCAAAGAAAAATCCGTAGTACACTATTATTACCTCAATACTTTTAAATGTTATTCGTCATTACATTGGTAAGAGATGGGAATAATTTAAGCGTTGGTTATCTTTTGACGGATTTTTGAAGTAAAGCCATTATTGTTTTGTACACAGCATTTGCACGCACACGCAAGTTTTCAAACACCATTCTGAGCCTTCATTCATTTGGCTTACAACCCAATATAACACCTATTTTCTTAATATACGATTAACGATTGCCCTATCTTATAATAATAGTAATGATTCTTCTCAAAATTTAATAAAATACGTAATTGTTACAAATACAGTTCGATTAATAATAACCTACATTTTGTTCTTTAGAATTCAAATACACTTGGGAAGTAGAAATCCGATTAATCAATCTCGAAATAATTAAATACTCAATAATACGGGTAGAAGTGTACTTATTCAAAACCACGGTGAATGTTTTTTAACAATAATCGTGGTTTTGAAACATTTCAAATATTCAAAAATTTTAATACACTTAAATGATTTCATTCGCTACAAATTAAACTTGTGACCATACGATATAAAATGCGATACAAATGTGTGAAATAAATAAAATTATAATCGAATCTAGCTTAATGACTACCGAGCTAAAAGCTAGTAATATAAGAAAAATCACAAAATGAATTAGATGGATACGTGTTACATATCAAAACGATAGAGTCGCAACAACGTATCACGTTGGAAAGCGCATTTTCTCCACAATCATCAGTATCACTAACCTTTCTCGAAGGTCAATTCAAAGAATGTATAGGTACGCTTAGAATACGTCAACTTAACATAAACGACACCATAGTAATAATATTAATTGTACTCGGCAATAACTACTATACAATCATATTTAAAAACAAGATTGCACTCGCTTACAAAATGTAACATCAAAACAGTCGTAACGCAACTTTAGAATATTCAACACTTTACCGATGCGTCTGGTTATTGCGTACAAACCTCCGGGGCCCGGAGGCGGTCAATATGATTAACGTTTTATGATCACAGTGCGTGTCCGTCGAGTAGTGGGTTCCGTTCCGGGGAGCGAGCGACGGCAGCGGCGCACGCGCCTCGTCTCACCACCACACCACTCACGCGCGGCCCTTCGCTTCGGCTCTAAGGCACAGCCGTCATGGTCTATGGAATCTGTCACAACAAACACATTTTCGTTATATACTGATAACCTATCCTAGCAAATCAATAAAAAAAACTTACGACAACCCCAGCAGGATTATTTAAACACATTCGGAAACTTCAGTTTCTGTCGTCTTTGTTTATCCTACTATCTTACTAATATTATAAGCGCGAAAGTTTGTAAGTATGGTTGGATGGCTGGATGTTTGTTACTCTTTCACGTAAAAACGACTGAATGGATTTTAATGAAACTTTACAATAATATAGCGTATACATCAGAATAACACATAGGCTACAATTTATAAAGATAATGTGTGAATTGTCCAAAATATGACGATAAGTGTCAAGTAGGTAGGAAAAAATCTACCATCTGCGAGCTAATCTGGCGTGCGCTGCCAAAATCGCTAGAGTTCAAAGTCAAAGTCAAAGTCAAAATGTATTTATTCAATAAAATCACAAGGATCACTTTGAAACGTCTTAAAGCTAGGTGACTCTAGGTGCCAGTTCCACGCGACCAAAGCCTAGAAGAACAGGCAACAAACTTACGGCTTGGTTCCTACCGTTCTTTTGTATGATTCTTTTACAATGTAATAATAAGTTACGCATATGTACTATGCCACGCTAATATAAGCTACTCGAAATACTAATCCTGCGCAGACGAAGTAAGAAAACGCGAGCACCAGCTAGTGAGAAAATAAAACAAAAGCTAGAGACAAATTCTGACGTTTCCGAATGTTCCAGAATAGTCCTGCAGGTCACTTTTCCAAGCCTGCAAAGCCCAAAGGAAGCTTTTGTTCTTCTGGAAAGACTTAGGTTGGCTACTTTCACCTCATAATGTAAACCAAACCTACTTACTGTGTTGCGGTTTCAACGAATGTACGTAAATGGTTTTCTGCTGTATTTTACCCTGACATCATCATCATTCTATCGAAGAGCGACCATTTTTAGACATTATATACTCCATTCGAGAGGGACCGATCATGTGCAATCTGTCCAAGAACTCCCACGAACTTTAACTAGGTCGTTCTTCCATGTCCTTCCAACCTCTTCTTCTCTTCTTCTTCTTCTACTCAAGAACCTTACTTCCCCAACGGGCTTTCTCCCCACCCACTACCACTTCTACCTTTAGTCTAATGTGACTATGTCGGTGACTATTATACTCGTGTCAGTAGGGTCTTCACATTACTTTTTTGCGAAGCGTCAAAAAGCGTCAAAAAAAAAAAAGGCACGTACCCACATATTACATTGCCTTTTCTAAAATATGTTGTTATAGTGATATTTACCGAGTGAGATGTTTACTGTCCTCGTGCACCGCCATCTCTGAGCTCTTGAACTCATTGAGCTCGCGTCGAATGGCGGCCTTGTCGCGCGGCGTGAGTCGCGTCCACGGCTTGTCCGCGCGTCTGTCGTAGTCGTGTGCCTGATACAATATAGCCGGATTAGAATATAATTATTTCTTGCACTTATGTTGTTATATTTAGACCAGAGGTTCCCAAACTTTTTTTTCTCATAGACCACTTTCAAAATTTTGCTGGTTCCGGTGGACCCCCTGCTACATTTCTACCATATTCCCAGTCGACAAAATGTGAAGATTAGATCTAACTATGGAAATTTGCGAAACGGCTGAGTTCCTATCCTACCACGAATTAACAGTTTTCGAAAAAAAAGTGAGAATGGATTGGTTATTTAATTAATTAATTAATTGTGCTGTGAGTGGATGTAAAAGTATATGGCCAATAAAAAAAGACATTCCATCCAACTTGACTTTTTTTTACATCTACTCACAGCACAAGAAACCAATCAATTCTCACTTATTTTACTTAGAAAACTCCCTATTCGGAGTGGACATTTCAGTTTTTCAATATCGAAACCAGATAAATTTTCGTGGACCCACCCCCGCTTACGAATTGTGCACCCCCATTTTTTTGTCACGCCAACGTAGACCCCCGTCGAGTCTCCCGTGGACCCTGGGGGTCCACCTGGACCACTTTGGGAACCTCTGATTTAGACCTTATAGTAGGTACATTGACATTGGTGTCGATTCTGTTGTTGCATTATCCTAAACTTAATTAATCAGCTCTAAAATTATAGCCGTCCTTGTTGTTTCAGTCTTTTGGAAAGGGACGGCAATATTTTTAGTGCTGTCAAATTAGGTTAAATTAGGACAATTAAACAACAGAATTGGCACCACTGTTCGTTTAAAACTTGATAAGCCACAGCAATACTCCACTGGGGGCGCTATATTATACTTAGCTTAACAAGTAGTATGGTAGTTAGTATCTTTTTTCTAAATTTGTGTTATAGTGTTAACTACACTTCGGAAATTACAAAGATTACCCACTCGGATAATAATTTTTGACATATTATACAAAACTATTTTTATTATATTAAGTTTATTTTAACTTTTTAAATTAATATTGGTGGACATTCCACACAGCACTATCTAGCCCCAAACTAAGCCAAAGCTTGTACTATGGGAACCAGATAGCTGATATAATACATACATATATCAGAGAACAAACATCTATGTTCATCACACAAAATGTTTGTTCTCGGTGGGGATCGAACCCACATCCTACGGCGCAGAAGGCAGAGCTACTACCAACTGAGCTGTGGAGGGTGTGTTTTGAATCGGTAATGGCTGTTATAATGTTTATTGGTTGCGTATTCGTACACGTGCCCTGTAAGGTAACTCTAAACATCAAGTCGTTGTTATCACTTTTCCTCATACAATACATTATTTCTGTGTATTAGAAGTTTCATTCATTCATCATTTTCACAAAATACGAGATAAACTTGATGACTAATTATTTAAAAAAAAATATGATGAAAAGTATTCCAAAATAAGTAGGTTACAAACTTCAAACGAAATGTTGTTGATTCTTAAAGTTGAAAAGACTGAAAACTTGTCAACCACAAAAAAGCTCCCAGACATTCGTTTGTAAGCGTACACATTGCCTTACAAAAGATTTAGTATTGCTACACTACCTGTGTTACTTCAATGTAATCACTGAAACGGATGATCTTTTTCTCTTTGAGTTCGTCGACAGTGGGTCGGAAGCTAAGCTTGCGCAGCAGGTAACGTTTTTTCTCTTCTTTTTGCTTTTTCTCTTCAGCCGGCGATTGACCTAGAAAGAGTTACAGTTATGAATCACTGAGCTAGAAAATTCAAATGTTGAATTTTGTCTTGTAAACTTTTTTTGACAGAGCCGAAATCGGCCCCATACCCGATGGGCCGACATTGTGAAGTTAGACAAAGCTTCATACAGCCCCCAAATCCGATAGACCAATGACATTGTGAAGGTCGTGGAAAGTCATTTATTGAATGGAAAAGGCGGGAACCTAACTTTTACTTTGCAATTCGTCATGTCATTTAAAGTTACAAATGAAATTGTTTTTAGGTGCCAAAAGTCTGACCTCCTAGGAAAAGATTGTTGTTTTTTTACTACGACTTGTAGAGTGACGTTTTCGGGTCTTTCTAAAGCATGACAAAGTCCCTTAAACCATTTTTCGATTCATCGATTTGCTTCATAAAAACATGAAGCTTTGATAAACTGACTAAAGTCTGTTAATCTAAAAAAAAACTGACAAGTGTTTAAATAGCAGTGGTAATATGTAATGGGTAAAATAAACTTCTTAAATTTAAGAGGTTAGCTTTTGTCGGGGTTCTGATGCAGCTTCCTCCAATTAAGTCTTTCCAAAATGGCCTCCTTAACTTCCATGAATGACATGACAGCGACCTAGCTATTTATGTAGCTCATCTAAAAAATAAGACTTACTTTTGAGAATATTTCTCTCAACGAGCTCTTCAGCCGTGGGCCGCATGGACAGACGACGAATGAGCCGCGCGCCTATCGCTTCCCAAGACTCTTGGCGCTCGCACTCGCTCTGCACCACCAGAATATTCCTGCACCAAAAACACTATCATTACAAACATGTTTCTTGTAAAACTGCACCAATCGACACCTACGTAGTTATCGGCCAAATAAAAAAAGCGTATAGGAATATTTTTTTCTTATTCAATCAAAGCACATCGTGCAATTGGAAAATTTTCATTCTACTTTTTTTAATTTTAATATATAAATATGAGGGATTTACCAGTCGCAGTTTATTATACATTTATGTGGTCGTAGTTTTTGTCTTTGGCTGTTAACAAAGTTCATAAGTCGACCTCATAAATTGTATCACTAGGTCACACAAACTTACTTTTTTTACGATCAGATCTTTGCCACTTTATCTAATTCCACTAACGTATAAAATCGAACGTTTGTTTCTAATAGACGTTAGTTTCCACGAGGTTGTACAGAACACTAACAATAAAACGACAACGGTGCCAGCAGACCGGCAATATAAAATTTGCTTGAGCGAAAATGATTACATTATATCCGATTAACAACACCCTGTTGGCAGGCGCTCAACTACCGTAATCTAGGTCCATATCAATTAATAAAATAAGATGTACGGAAAATCTTTTAATAAATACCCAAATATAGACGAATCTAGCTGTTAACCTGAACTTTGCCGAGTCAGTTTGAACATCACTAGAAATCGTTGCTACTTATCGGTTTTAACGTTTTAACTCTACTCACACCTCATAGTTCAGTTAGAGAACTTATGGTTTTTTTTAACTTTTTACTTGAACAAGCAGATGGCCCACCTGATGTGAAGTGGTAACCAACACCTATAACAAAGCCTTTCCTCGTAAGTCACGCACGATAGGAACGTGCCTTACGATGCACTGCCCTGCGTCCTTCTACTTGAGGCATACAGATGTAAAGCCTCATGTGCCTGTAATTACACCGGCAACCACACTCTTCAAACCGAAACACAGCGTTGCTTCTTGGCGGCAGAAAAAGGCGTGGTGGTAGTACTTCCCCGGACGAGCCCTTCACAAAGAGCTCTACTACTCTTGGTGCCGGCTTAACATTATAACATTGAATAAACATATTCATAAAAAAAAAATACCAGTAAAACATGACCGTTAACGACACCAATGAGTCCGCTCATAATAACAATGTCATTGCCAAGAGCGAGCTCTCAAAAACAGGAAGAAGAAAAACGGTGTTAACAATGACTTTGCCTGCCGATGCTGACGAAAATAACACTCCCAGGCATGCATTGTCACCGGGCAATACTACGGCGATACAAACGAGTCGCTCATTACTACCTACACAGAGTAAATAATAGTACTTTGCTATTTGTAACAATTCATAATAATATGTTGGCGGGCCTTCGTTACTCTAAATAATAAAAAATCTTTCGATAAAACTTCAACTGTTGAAATCACAGCAATTTTGATCTGAAGTAAATCTTCAGAGCAATATTAAAAATATATAAAATACCAGCTGTTCCCTGCTACGCTTCGCTGTGGCACATTGTGATTGAATGGTATAAAAACAATCCTTGATGCGGATTATATATCATGCTAAAATTTCAGCTCGATCGGTGCAGAACTTTTTGAGTTTTTGAAGCGTACCTACACAAACCAACATAACATTTTTATATGAGATTAAAATAAATAAATTATGGTCTTTTAATTTTTTCAAGAACTTTTATCACCTAACTTTAGTTTGGGCTTAGTCGACAGGAACATCCCTATGATTCTATTATAATAAATTAATAATTTTACAACAGTACCATTATTTATTGACCTGTTGTATAATAATTCCGACACTCTGGCATAGAAACACGCCAAAACAACACTAGCACATTGGCATGAATCAACGATGCGTGTTCCTGTTCAGCTGATAGCTCTCGTTTAAAAATAGCCCTCTACTTTTGTGTTCGCGAAAGATAAGCAACGAGTGACAACCCTCATTACGTGCTCAGGTGAACGTAGGTCGTGACATTGACATCGTAGCTCTATGATGTCACGTTGAACCGAAAGGTCTGTACGCGAAATCACGACTTGTAATTTCAATTTTAGGGAGTGTAGTTATTTAAATAACACATATGATTTGATTTGGTAAAAAAATTGCAAATGCATTTTAACTTTGTAACAGATTTATGGTCAAATAATAATGTATTTGGCAGGTTCTTGCAATTTTTAATTCTATTAAACATTTCGAATTTATCATTTCAAATTTTTAATATTAAACATTTTCATTAACTTTGACATACATTCCCAATACCTGAATACCTAGTTTTTTTCGTGTGGTGTATAACAGATAACACTAACCTAGAGGTTTTTTACTGTACCAACCATGCCTGTCTACCAACTATACGCATTATAATTTAAAAACTAGGCCTGCCTCCATGTTGCCATACCCTATGCAGGGTCCATGTGATACTTACTAACACCTAACAACAATGTATGTACCAAAACTAAACCATGTGTAAGCAATAAATGTATTAAGTATTGAATTCCTATAATAATTATAAAAAAAAATGTGCGATGCTAGCGATCTCGAACGGTTAAGGAAAACAGCGCGGGGAAACCCGCAGGTCCGTCAGCTCGGCATAGTGTCAACAATGTGTTTCCTGTATCCTAATCCCGAGACCGACTAGGATGCGGTAATAGTTTGCCCTATGACGCACTGTCCTGCGTGCATTAACACGTCATCTCACCAGCATTCACACCCTTCAAACCGAAACACAGCAACGCTGCTTGGCGGTAGAAATAGGCATGGTGGCAGTACTTCCCCTCACGAGGCTTTTAAAGGTGCTGGGCCAGCCTACTCTATCTTAAATACTATCCTATGCACTAATGCTTCCAACCAACTTTATTTTTTATAAAAACAAAAAATTGTGCGTAAATGATCGAGGGTGAATAAGGGTATGATTTAGAGTTGTTTCCGGCGCTGTAAAAATAATCGTCAGATTGCAAAGGCCTATAAAGAGGTAAAGGTGTTTAAAAGTAGGAGGAATAGGAGGTTTTAAGAGTAGTAGAGCTCTTTGTTAAGGGCTCGGCCGGGGAAGTACCACCACGCCTTTTTCTGCCGCCAAGCAGGCGTTGTTGTGTTTCGATTTGATGAGTGTGGTTGCCGGTGTAATTACTGTCACATAAGGCTTAACATCAGTATGCCTCAAGTTGATGGACGCAGGGCAGTGCATAGTCGGGCACGTTCCTATCGTGCGTGACTTACGAGGCAATGCTTTGTTATAGGTGATGGTTACAACTTACATTCAGGCTTGTTCCACCAGCTAGTTGTATAAAAAAAATATGGCGTGTTGTTGTGTTTATTGGCGTGGGTTACCTGTTGATAAGCTCCTGCCTGTCTGGGCGCAGCGCTAGCTTAATGTTGAGGCTCTCCTTCCGCGCGAGTTTGGCGGCCGCAGACTCGTTGGGGTAGTCGTCGCGATGAGAAGACTCCTCCCACGGCCGTGCGTTCTCCTTATTCTCGTGCGCGTTGCCCATCCGCACCGGTCGGGTACTGTTATTGTAACAACACGTTAGCATTCTACGCTGAAGATATACATATCAAAGGTGGGCTCAATTTCCACCTTTGATAAACGTTTGAACCATTAACATAGAATGTGGTGTGTGTATGCGTAGTATTTTTATAAAAAAGTACTTATTTTAAAAAAAATTATAAAGTATTCTTTAACTCAACTGGTTTCTATGCAAGGTGTAAAAATACCACTGCTGAAAACTTCAGGGGGCTAAAGTACCCATCAATATGAATAACTTTTTCTAAGGAACCAACACTGTGAACGCGATAAAAAACAGCTGTTTCATACATTTTAGCCAGGTAGCTATTGAACTTTTGCATGAAAGAGCTGTTTTTTTCGCGTTCACAGTGTTGGTTCCTTAGAAAAAGTTATTCATATTGATGGGTACTTTAGCCCCCTGAAGTTTTCAGCAGTGGTATTTTAACACCCTGTATAGTAACAGTTTTGCTTACTGTGGCGCTCAGTGTCCACCAATTTTTATTTTTGGCATTTTATTTAACGGATACCTTCCGGTCGAGTACTGCCATATAACACACGAAGGCCTTCTATCCCTGATAACGTAAATCGCAACAAGTATGCGAAAGGCAATCGGATATTTTTTCGGATAGAATAATTGCTTGTGTTTTGTTTTGCTGGTCAGTCAGATACTGCCATTATAAGAACATATTAGATAGACGAATAATAGAGGCTTTAAAAAGGTTGTTGAATAAGTTTATGATACAAAAAACGAATAAATACTTTTATAATGCAACTAGGTACATGATAGTTGAATTTCTATTAGTTATCTGTGGTTTGTGTGTGTGGTCATTGTGAGTGATATGGTTCTAGTCTAGTGTAACATGTGTAGTGCAAATGTTAGTTACACGTGTTTTTTTGCTTCACGATGTTTGCAACATATACTTGTATCATTCAACCAAAAATAAATCAGTTTTACAACATTATCACAGAACTAAAATAATCATTTCAAACGTCGATAACAATAAGCTGTAGGTATAACAACATCGAATAGATTGTGGGCCTTATTGATAATGAAAACAACTGTATTTTTTTTTATATTTAAAATCTACGATGCTCTTGCCATTATCACTTTCATGACAATGAAAAGAGGTGCAAAATACTTTTCATCCATTTTAGTTATTGGATGTTTATACGACTATTATGAATAAGGCACTTTAAACATTATATCATTTCACATCTAAATACGACGATCTATTAATTTATCTATAATATGGTAACACTATCTGGTACACTTACATGCAACATAAAAACAACACTTAGAAGTAACAAGAAAACCATATCTGCAGGAACAATAATTCTAGGAAATGCACATCGACAAACGTTTGATATAATTTATGTATTGGTATCGGAGAAGCGTCACAATCATGGCAGTTTTAGTAATGCTTTATGATGCTGGGCTATTTCAATTTGACCCCATCTAAGTCCATCCAATTGGGATTAAACTACACATTCGAAGTTAAAATGTATTTTTATCCCACATTATACCCACAACTTTGTTAAATTATTGAACCTCTGAACTCGGATATTTTATTACTATATACTACCCTCGATTTTTCATAAAAACAGCGTCACGACTTTGATCCCCAGGCGGTAGATCCTCAGTACCAAGGACCGGCACAAAATTATTTGAGTATGTGAGTCTACAGAGGTCTACATTTTCTCCTTAGCAATTTTTGCTCTTCGATTACGTGCTGATGCAAGGTGGACATGAAGAAAATTAGAATGCGATGTTTTATCCCGATAGGTTCTACCGTGGGGTCAAACGAAATAGCTCGCGTTGCGAGAAATAGTTAGAGGTAAAAGATGATAGGAAGCGTGCAATGCACGATGCGTTGCGAAGCATGCCGTCTGCGGGCCTCTGATATCGACGGTACAATGCAGCATTTACCATATTCGGATCCTCGGTTTAGGCGGCGGTCGCCTGCTGCCGCCGCGTGATGGAAATAAACAATCAAATTTTTCATCACGCCCATATACCAATTATACCTACTTGATGAGTAACGTTTGAGGCAAAACAAGAGCTTTGAACTCGTGTAATGTTAATTTATGTTAATCGAGCTTGGAACTCATGTAATGTTTATTATGGTTTGTTTTAAGGGTGGGTACAAAATATTCCACCACAGAATGGCGTAGAATATAATTCCTTTAGTAAAACCTTATTAGCTCTTGATGTAGGAACTCATTATAAGATTAAAATTAAATAAATAAACATGAATTTGTTACAAGATTCTTAGGTTAACAATAAAGTTTCAAAATATTGGCTTGATAAAATAATATTTACACAATAACCCATAACATTACTATGAAGCTATTTTTACCAAACACCCATAACATAGACAATATATACGTCGAATAATATAGTATGATGTATAGCTTATACATAAAGACTTCTACTTGAGCACCCGTCACACCCTCGACCAGACATTGTTGTTCTTCGCTTTTCGTCATAATCATAATAACAAAAGAACGCTACAACAGGTGAATGTACAACTCGTAAAGAACGTACAGGTTAACAATACAAGAATAGCTGTACAATTTATTTCTAGATATGTCAGGTGTACCTTAAATAATATTGTGTCTTGGAGACAGTGTGACGAGTCCAAATTAATTATTTATTACACGTTTCAAATGAAAATAGGATGGTTAAAGAATTCATTCTGCAGTAGTCTTTCAAGGCAAAAAAACTTTTTTTCTGTCGAATGGGTTTACGTTAAATCGCATCTGATATATTAGCGAATGTAAAGAATTAATGCCGAGTGGCGGCCAGTTTTTATATTATAGTTACTTTTTCGTGTGTACCTAATATATATTTTGTTATCCGTGGCCTAAATAAATGTTTTTGTAACGACTTTAATCCACATCGCGGCGGATATCTCCTCTGATCTATTAATACCAAGTACTAACATAAGATTATTTGAGGATGTCTAAGGGGCAGTCAGAGGTACGTCCAAATATTACATTTGGCACATACCCGCATGTTATTGTATTCATATTTTTTGACGGAATTTTGTGACAAAACTAAGTGTACTGTCAAGGTACTAATTGATTAAAGCTAATTTCTAAGTCATTTAAAAAAGATCCTGTCATAACAGAGCGCTAGGTGGGTACCTTGGTTAGTTTTGACTGACAAAGAGAAGAGGATAAGTAAGACAGAATAACAGCACTGACCTGTCTTCGGATAGAGAAGCATAATGCTGAGCTGGGACCTTTTTGCTACTGTAGTACTATTATTAGGTACCTATTATAATATTTAATAGACATGATCCATAGTATACAACGTGTTGATGAAGTTATGTAGGAAAACAAAGAGCGTGTATTTAGACCAAGCACTGGAATACTTTGACGTGTGCAACGGTTGGATACATCGTTTTCGAAATTCCCATAGAAAAGTAAAATTAATATTTTCTCAGAAATTTGCAACAGCCCTTTCTGTGTACGTGTCAAGGTCACACGCACGCGCGCTTCTATCTAGGAAAGAAAAAAACAACGATAACCTACGAGATAATTTGAAATACTTACCTTTCGGTAGGTAGGTAGGTACGCCGCCAATCCCCTGACACGATATTTTTACTGGTTCCTATGGATTTTGTCATTATTTACTGGCTATAATAACACTGGATAAAACTGGATTTTGGTAAGTTTGCGAGATTTCGCACGACACAGGCTTCAAACTTCACACTAAACCATTACCTCGTAGGCACTGCTCATACACACACTGACTGACGACGGCTTTTTACATAACAATCACCATTTTATCACGTTTGATGACATTTTCTCAACAAAACAATGTACAACAACGCATGTAAACACAAACAGGGTGACCATCTCAAAGTGGCGGTTCTACCACACACCTGCCAAAAAATCTGTCAAAATCTACCAAGCTTGACGATAAAAATACCAAAAATATGACTTCATACCATCTCCTTCGTGGCTACGGAATAAATTAAATACCTACATTACATTCAGTTACTATCTTTTGATCGTTTGTAACGGTTTGCAGTTATCTAAAACGAGATAGAAGTTGTTTAGAAACCAAATCAATAAAGGTAAAAAAGAATAAGAAGTTTCCAGTTCGGTAAAAAATAAATAAATTATAAATATTATTTCATTAAAAATTCAAACTAATAAGATTTTTCTTGAAATATTTAAAATCTGCCAAATGGCAGAAATCTGCCACAAATGGTAACACTGATCGGCGGCCGTCGGCCGTCCTGATTGGATATGCGTTTTTAAATGCAACCAATGACAGACAGGTATGTCAAAGAATAAATAGGACAGACTAGACACTTCCCAAAATTGCAGTTGAATAATTTTGTGGTGTCAATGAACCATGGTGGTAAAGTAACATGTTACAATTTAAAGAACTATGAATATCATAAACATTGCTTTACGACATCTAGTAATCAAACAAAAATAAATATTCTATTAAATATTGAGTACGTAGCCACGTAGGTACCTAGTTACTGAATAGGTATTAGTACCAAAGATCTCAGAGAATGTTTACCGTGACTAGGGATTGCAGTTGCGAAAATATTTCTTTTACATACCAAGATTTTTAAAAACAGCAACATCATTATTAGGTAGGCACATTACTAGGTAATTGGTGGCAGTTCTGTTACCTATTTTATCTACAATTGACAACTAGAGGTCAAAGAACAGCTATAAATAGGGCTGCCTCATGATGCGTTTAGATTCATTTTAGATAAAAGTTTAAGAGGCATTTGATGAATGAAAAACTTTGAAATTTCAAAAGTCGTAGAACAAAAGTTGTTCGTTATGACCGGTAGAATATCCTGCTTTCGGATCCCTACAACTCTTAATAAACACGTTGTATAGTCAAATCTAGTATAAAGTCAAATTACGCTAAAATTTGTTTGTTATTGAATTAATTGTAAAAGAGTCGTTTGTTTTAATTGTTTTGTGTTTTATACTTATTATAATGTTATTGTTTCATCATGTAGTCACTGTTTTGTTCATTTTTGTACCTACCTAAATTACCCTAATTATATGTTGTGTGTTCTTGTGGCTAATAAATAACTGTCTATGTCTATGAAATCTTCACATCCTATAACCATTTGAACGGCTCGATGACAACTGAACATAGTAGATACTGACTTGAAGCTGGTGTGATGATGGTCCTGTCTCTGCGTGAGTGGCGTCGTCATCGGAGTGCCAGAGGGCGAGGCGGCCGGCGCGGGTCGCTTCTTCAGAGCAGACTTCAGCGGCATCGCGTTGAAGATAGGCTCTTTGGGAGGGATCTCCTCAACTCTGTTTGTGTCTTGGGGCTCGTCGTCGTCATCTTGGTCGTCCTCGTCTTCGGCTGAAGGGAAATTATTGTTTTTTTTTTAATACAACTAGCTGATGGAACATGCAGATGGCCCACCTGATGTTAAGTGGTAACCATTGCCAAACAAAGCATTGCCTCGTAAGTCAATCACAATAGGAACGTGCCCTACGATACACTGCCCTGCTTCCATCAACTTGAGGCATACAGATGTTAAGCCTCATGTGCCTGTAATTGCACCGGCATCCACACTCTTCAGACCGAAACACAGCGTTGCCGCTTGGCGGCAGAAAAAGGCGTGGTGGTAGTTTTTTCCCGGACGAGCCCTTCACAAAGAGCTCTACTACTCTTAAAATTATATTTAAAGATTGAAGAGCTAGTCAGACAAAGCATGTCACTACATGCTTTGTCTGACTAAGACACTTTGACTTCACTTTGTGAAGGGCTCGTCCGGGGAAGTACTACCACCACGCCTTTTTCTTCCGCCTTTTCTGCTGTGTGTAATATGATCAAGAAGAAACAATTTGTTAAACATGCCGTTAATAAATAACAATTAAAAAAACATTCTTTTGCGATTTGTTAATAAAGATGATAAGGTGGCATCAATGAACTGATTTTTTTTTACAATCTTCAAGTCGTGGTTCATTTTATGTTGATAGACCCAAGCGAAACAACTAGTACGTACGAATAATTAAATAGGTACTGCGTTCGAGCATTGTTAATGGTGTTTGTTTCTGTCGAGTTAGCTAGTCAAAGTCAAAAGGTATTTATTCCGTTGAATCATAAGGATAAATTTGAAACTAGGTGCCAGTTCAACGCGACCAAGCTCAGAAGAACAGGCAACAAACTTACGGCTTGGTTCCTAACGCTCTTATGTATGATCCTTGTTACAATGTAATAAAATATAGGTAATATTGAAGCTCCAGTGTGATACCAATCGAGTTTAGTCAGGCGTAGGCATAACAGAAAAAGGTAGAGGCAAAACAAGGCCTTTGAAGTCGAACAAAAGCTAACTAAAAAAAGATTTGCCATTTTGAGGGTCTGTCATTAACCGTTGGTAGTTGATAAGTTTTTTATACGAAAGACCATAATTATTGTCATGATATTTATTAGTCTTTTGTCATGATACATGTACTTAAATACTAAATAGTATTAGTCGAGAAACAATGTCATTTGAATATGGTGAAACTAGTAGTAGCCCTTACATTCTTCTGGGAAATACGTTGGCACGGTGCATTTCCATATAAGAAGGGTTATATTAAGAGTCACACTCATATACATTAAATCCGTCGATTTGGCACGGCACTTCGCATAATAGCTTGAAACAGCATGACCAACGAAAATAGGAATGCCCGGTATGTTTTGTCATTTATATTAGCGCAGATTTGGTACAGAATGATTAACCCCGATTGCGGAAAGAACAAACATAAAACCATTGCAAATAGTGTGCAAGCCTAAAAAAACAAATATAATTACCTAATTTCCTACTGTAGCTATATGTATAAAACTAGCCAGTGCGTGATATTTTTCCCGCTCGGTCTTAACTATTTTAGTTTTCAGAACGGAACAATAAATAAAACAAGTAGTTGTAGAGACTTGTTTTAAAAACATATTTTTTCGAGTTGTTGTAACAATAAAAAAAAAAACAAGCCAGTTTGACCTTAATAGGTGGCTACGTCCATAACATTGGCCGAGCAGCAGGGTTATTTTAACACATTCGAAAACGTTTACGATTAGAAACGTCCAATTTTGTCTCTCTTGCTATTGTTTTGTTTGCTCACAAACAAAAAAACTACGAAAAACTGACGTTTCCGATCGGAACATTTCCGAATGATTAAAATAATCCTGCAGGTTAGATCATTTACTGAACATGAAGCAGGGCACTGGCCACGCGAGGAATAGTGGTATAGACTCTTGATAGAGTAGGAGAGCTCTTTGTGAAGGGCTCGTCCGGGTAAGTACTACCACCACACCTTTTTCTGCCGCCAAGCAGCAACGCTGTGTTTCGGTTTGAAGAGTGTTGTTGCCGGTGTAATTACAGGCACATGAGAATTAACATCTGTATGCCTCAAGTTGATGCACGCAGGGCAGTGCATCGTAGAGTACGTTCCTATCGTGCGTGACTTACGAGGTAATGCTTTGTTATAGGTGATGGTTACCACTTAACATCAGGCCATCTGCTTGTTCCATCAGCTGGTTTTATAAAAAAAAAAGACTTCCTGTGCACCACACTAACATTGCATAGTACTTACAGTCAGACAGAGGATGTTGCAAGAGTGCGTGTTGGTGTGAGTGATGCGGCGTGTTGGTGTGGTGGTGGCGAGTGGGACTCGGCGAGCTGAACATCGGCGGCGGAGGGATGGGCCCGATATCGGACACAGCTATCGGCGGCTCCGGCAAGTCGGACAACATTAGCTGCTCGTCGCTTACCCCACAGCCGCCGTCGCCTACCTGACCGTAGCCGCCCACTAAAATGCACAAAAAATAACCTACTTAGTTACTACGTTCACTATTAACTTTTCAGCCCTAGGACGCTCTTCCGATTTCTAGAGTAAACGACTTCGTGGACCACTATTCGTTTAATCCACACTTAAATTATAAATGTGATCGTGTCTCCCGATGAAGGGGTAAACCTCCGAACCGATTTTGAAAAAAATCGGCCGGATACTTTTAATCGCGAGAAAATTTCGAGCCACATAAAAGTGATGTCCACGCGGATGAAGTCACAAGGAACAGCTTATAATAATCATTACCAATTAGTTTCGGATATACGAGTATAGTAGTAGTAGATAGTCCCCCACTCACTGTGTGAGTATTATTTAAAACGAGTATCATAAATAGCACAAAAAAAAATATTTTTTCAGAACTTGCCATTTCTACAAGCCATTGTTTATATTTCTTTTATAAGTTCACATAGAAAAAAAGTTTGGAATGTCGAGCACATTACCAATTAAAAGTTTTTGTTGAAGGTTGTTAGTTAAGTGGACCGTATCAACTGCTACATATTTTTGCATCTTTTACAAGAAGTTTGTGCAAGGAAATTTATTCGAATATTTTTTTAACAAGTGTTCACTTTGTTTAAAACGTAGGAATGCATACCAATTAGATGTCGTTATTAAAACAGCAACTTACCAACATCGCCTTGATAGCATATCCGTCGTGGATGTTTCCCTGCTGTCAGGGAGTTTGGCCTCTCGGGCCTCATCATCTCACCGCCACCATTTTCCAATTTGTCTTTCTTTGGTTCTGAAATAAACAAAACAACCAAAATGTAGATTAAGTTGCAAGAGAACTTAAGTGTTACGAGCCGTTGCATTGTTATAGAGGTCTGTTAGAATATTATTGCGAAAATTTTGAACTATTTACATCAGAGAGATACGGTTCGCTCTAGTGTGAATATAGTAGTATAAGTTCTAAAAATGATTGTGTAAGGAAACGTAATTTCATGACACCTGACCTACATTTACAAAGAAAATCCTCGCGTATTCTAAGGAAGTTTGTATTGTACATAATTGCGTGAAATGTTGTACGCCCAGTTGTACCCACCCGTACAACTGGGCATATGGATATCATTCTAATAATAGGCGATAGACGAGTAGATACCTACGCGGTTCCATTCACCGTCCCGGCGAGGCGTCGGCGTCGGCCTTGGCCCCATGGAATTGTATTATTGACGCATCTCCGTAACTCGACGAGATATAATAACTAATAAACGTACATGAAAACACGCCTACATCACATTGTGCAAAAACTGATACTCGTAAATGTTATTTTTACATGTCTTTTAGTGTTCCACTTCAGTTGCTTTCAGTTATTATTATTTCGTCGAAGATTTTTCGTCATAAAATAATTCAGTTAACCCGAATTTTTGCGTTGAATCAAGATTTTGGGTCGGCCTAAGAAATTGTTTATACAATTAGAAATATAACCTAGTTTTATACAAAAAACCACTTTGATTGGTTTCGAAATAAAATAAACGTGTGTGTGTTTCAGACAGACCAGACGGCGTAAAGAAGAAATTAAAAACATTATTACATTAAAGGAGCCAAGACATGTATAGTTGTAATACGCAAATAAAGTTCGAACCTGAAGAAGTCACGAAACAGTACAACAATAATGCAAAACAAATGGTTCAATCCAGTAAGAAGCCATTAGACCCTGCCTATATGAAGCAATAAGAGTTAGCAGCGCACCTGGTGCCACCAGCCTCGGAATTTCGTGACCCGCTAGCCCGCTACGGCAAAGTTACTCAAATGTATTGCGACATAGATCAACTGCCAATTACCTGTATGCGACTTTCAGTATCAAAATATGGTATCGATTGGAATTATCATGTATTTTTTTTGTCTGAAGCCTCTATTTGTATTTTTTTCAGGCT
Source organism: Chloroclysta siterata (assembly GCA_932294275.1). Classification (NCBI taxonomy): domain Eukaryota; kingdom Metazoa; phylum Arthropoda; class Insecta; order Lepidoptera; family Geometridae; genus Chloroclysta; species Chloroclysta siterata. The sequence goes on along the minus strand of OW028601.1, from coordinate 9,695,975 downwards.
ACACGTCACGCCAATTGGAGTGACTTGTAATCTAGAACGCTAACTCGATTGTTGAATAATGAAAATTATAAAATAAAATAATTAATAGGCTTAGTTATTTCCCGTCTGATATACACGCTAAAAGTTCGGAGCCACCTTTGCGCGAACATTGAAGAAATTCATTACGCAAACACTAGCTTAATTGTTCAAAAGTCGAAGCAGGTGGATGCGTATGTGCCTTGTGTATCGTTACTGACAAGGTCGCCGGGAGAGCTGATCAATGCTGGCTCTTTGGCCTTTCCTCGGTATAACGATCGGTAAGGGCTCCAAAAAACACAGGAAGCGAACAGATGTTCCAGGACACCAGGAGCCATTATAAATATTTACTACTTGTACACACGTAGAAAGCCAAGGTATGAAGACAGTAACTCCAAGTGCGCTCGCGCGTTCCTTTTACGTCATTGTCATCGGAAAGGTCGCCGGGAGAGCCGATCAATGCGTCCGCCCTTGGCCTAGCCGCTCAGCTCGAGGACATCCGCCCGCTGCAGCGTTACGTAATCACTTACACGTGACAAAACTCACCTCCTAACGATGTCCTTTACGAGGAAGACAAGAGCTAATGTACCTCTCGCTCGCACATTTCGACATGTTGAAATATATTAAACTACTAAACCCATTTTCAACAAATTGCAATATATCATTTTGTGTGCAATCACATTGCACAGTTTAATAAAAACATCATTTTAATCGATACAAGTTTTCCTACTAAAAAGTTTGCTTTACTAGTTTTTGTACTTATGCAAACTTTTGAGTAGGAAAACTTTTATCGATTAAAATAAATAAATACTGGTGGACTTTCCACACAGTACTCATCATCATCACCCACTGCTCGGTATAGGCCTCCTATGTCCTGTGCGTCTCTGGTCTGCGACACAGCACTATCTACTATCTAGCCCCAAACTAAGCTTAACCAACGCTTGTAATAAGGGAACTAGACAGCCGATATAATAAATACAACGTGTTTATTAAGAATTGTAGGGATCCGAAAGCAGGATATTCTACCGGTCATAACGAACAACTTTTGTTCTACGACTTTTAAAATTTCAAAGTTTTTCATTCATGAAATGCCTCTTAAACTTTTATCTAAAATGAATCTAAACGCATCATGAGGCAGCCCTATTTACAGCTGTTCTTTGACCTCTAGTTGTTAACCTAAGATAAAATAGGTAACAGAACTGCCACCAATTACCTAGTAATGTGCCTACCTAATAATGATGTTGCTGTTTTTAAAGATATATGTAAAAGAAATATTTTCGCGACTGTAATCCCTAGTCACGGTAAACATTCTCTGAGATCTTTGGTACTAATACCTATTCAGTAACTAGGTACCTACGTGGCTACGTACTCAATATTTAATAGAATATTTATTTTTGTTTAATTACTAGATGTCTTAAACCAATGTTTATGATATTCATAGTTCTTTAAATTGTAACATGTTACTTTACCACCATGGTTCATTGACACGACAAAATTATTCAACTGCAATTTTGGGAAGTGTCTAGTCTGTCCTATTTAATCTTTGACTAACCTGTCTGTCATTGGTTGCATTTAAAAACGCATATCCAATCAGGACGGCCGACGGCCGCCGATCAGTGTTACCATTTGTGGCAGATTTCTGCCATTTGGCAGATTTTAAATATTTCAAGAAAAATCTTATTAGTTTGAATTTTTAATGAAATAATATTTATAATTTATTTATTTTTTACCGAACTGGAAACTTCTTATTCTTTTTTACCTTTATTGATTTGGTTTCTAAACAACTTCTATCTCGTTTTAGATAACTGCAAACCGTTACAAACGATCAAAAGATAGTAACTGAATGTAATGTAGGTATTTAATTTATTCCGTAGCCACGAAGGAGATGGTATGAAGTCATATTTTTGGTATTTTTATCGTCAAGCTTGGTAGATTTTGACAGATTTTTTGGCAGGTGTGTGGTAGAACCGCCACTTTTGAGATGGTCACCCTGTTTGTGTTTAACTTTACATGCGTTGTTGTACATTGTTTTGTTGAGAAAATGTCATCAAACGTGATAAAATGGTGATTGTTATGTAAAAAGCCGTCGTCAGTCAGTGTGTGTATGAGCAGTGCCTACGAGGTAATGGTTTAGTGTGAAGTTTGAAGCCTGTGTCGTGCGAAATCTCGCAAACTTACCAAAATCCAGTTTTATCCAGTGTTATTATTAGCCAGTAAATAATGACAAAATCCATAGGAACCAGTAAAAATATCGTGTCAGGGGATTGGCGGCGTACCTACCTACCTACCGAAAGGTAAGTATTTCAAATTATCTCGTAGGTTATCGTTGTTTTTCTCTTTCCTAGATAGAAGCGCGCGTGCGTGTGACCTTGACACGTACACAGACAGGGCTGTTGCAAATTTCTGAGAAAATATTAATTTTACTTTTCTATGGGAATTTCGAAAACGATGTATTCAACCGTTGCACACGTCAAAGTATTCCAGTGCTTGGTCTAAATACACGCTCTTTGTTTCCCTACATAACTTCATCAACACGTTGTATATACTTTTTTTCTATATACATACTTATAATATTGCGCCGGACGCCTAGCAATTTGTATCGTTATTTATCCTGACGTACAGGCGTTTTCAGAAGGCTGAAATATTTTTTCAGCCTGTGCCAGAAGAGGCTCTATCACCTCCCAGATGATTGAAATTTCAAACTAGTTGCCGTAGTTTTCAGGCGCCTGAAACATGTTTTCCATATTGCCCATCGATCCATGAAATATCCAGAAAACCCATTTTCTCGCGTTTTTACGACCCCTATGGACCTTTGAAGGACATTTCAGTTTCCACATTTGCATAAGAGTGAAAGAGATAGCACTACTAGAAAGAGACATTCGAACATTCTAGACTACTGCTCTAGAATAAATCGAAGGAAACAAACGAGAGCTATTACTGCAGAAATTAGATGCAAGTATGGTCTAGTACCAACCAGAACATTCTCGGGTTAGTTGCGTCGTATGTAAAGCGAGGTGTCAGTTCGTGGAAATGGCTCGAGGAGGCAGTCAGTCAGAGAAAATGGCTCTTAGAGGGAGTCAGTTCGTGGAAATGGCTTGAGGATGGAGTCAGTTGGAGGAAGTGGCTCAAGGAAGGAGTCAGCTCGAAGGAATGGCTCGAAGATAACTTCTGGAAGCGATAGTTGAGTGTATAAAGTAGTGTTTTAGTTTTGTTAAGTGACAGTAAAATAAATGAGTCATGTCGTGGATAATTATTGTGCATTTACTATCCATACGAACTCCCGAGCTCGTAACAATATATATATGTATATGATTTAAAAAAATGGTTGATTGCGATTTTAATACTTTTATAATTAATAATAATAATTAATGGTTGGTTGATTTTATATCTTTCAACATCTTTCATATCTATAACGTGCGAGCGAGAGGTACATTAGCTCTTGTCTTCGCCTTAATGTTCTATATGTGGGAGGAAATTAAGAGCATTCAGTAAAACAATAATGGTAAAAATGGATATTTAAGTAATAAAATAAGATTTGTTTCATTGCCTATAAACCTAAGGCTTCTTTAAATTTAGGGTTTGGGTACCCTTCTGTCATACTAATTTAGAAATAAATTTCAAAGCTTTTAGTAGTGTAGGTCAAAAGCATAACAATGTACCTATTTGAAAATTATCAGACATATCCGTATATTTCATACACCTAGTGAACACAATAATATTTGGCAAATAACTGAGATATCCATTAAGAGTTTCAGGCGTGAAATGGAATGCTATTAGCATGCTATTAGTGTCGATTTGGTTATTTACGGCCAAATTACAACTGTAGCACGCGGTTTATTGTGTAGTGTTGCGATTATATAATTAGTAAGTCATGGCAATCGAGAAAAATCGTGAAACATTTCCCAGGGGTCAGTACTTTCGGACTCGACTACCGTCTTTACGATCATTAGTGCAATATTATATACTGACTTAGTACGGCATTTATATAGGCGCCAGCAAGTTAAATATTAACATATTTGTATTATGTACGCTTGCAGTCAAACACATGTTATCTAAAGTAACGGAGCGATACGAGAATAACTTCGTAGGTACAATAACTATAAAGACAAGAGCGAATAACTATAAAGCCCGTTCTCCACCGCGACAGGGTAATGAGCGAGAAATGGTTAGCGGAACGGACTCCTTTTCAATGAAATAGGTTTACATTTCCACCAACAAAGAGTTTTATCTTTTGATTTTCACTGCAAGAGGAAAAAGAGCTGAGCGAGTTCATTTCAACACTTTCTGCTTGCTTAGTCCTTTCCGCTCGACTATTTTTTGGTGAAAATACAAGTATGCAGTTTATTCTTGCTAGTTAAACGGAGTCCTTAATGGCTCCGCACCGCTCGCGATGGAGTCCGGGCTTTAAGGCGAAGACAAGAGCTAATGTGACTCTCGCTCGCACGTTTCGACATGTTGAAAGATATAAAATAACTAAACTCATTTTCGAAAAATCGCAATCAACCATCTCGAGTGCAATCCCATTGGACATAGTTTAGTAAAAATTTCATTTTGATCGATACATGTTTTCCTACTTAAAAGTTTGCTTATGTACGAAAACTAGTAAAGCAAACTTTTGAGTAGGATTATATATCTTTATGATTGATAGTGATTTTATATCTTTCAACTTGTCGAAACGTGCGAGCGAGAAGTTGTTTGATAGTTGTCAGCCCCTTAAGAGTTAGAATCGACGAAATATGGCGTCGTGATCGGCTTGTTGCCATAGCCATAGACGTCGTCTTGTCGTGTAATTCGACGTGCAAAAATATGCGACATAATTATACCAACAAGATAAAAATAAACTTTTAAAGAGACGTAAGGAAAACATACTGTGACGTAAGGGTAGGTATTTAACATGTTTTTCATTGCTCATACTCTGAAAGTAGGTCTGAAGTTGCCTGAGGAGCGGGTTGAAAGTAATACTTCCAGCTCTAGGGAGAATCGTTTTCAACTGACAGCTGACAAATTATTAAAAAAAACTAGTTCTATTTTTACATTTCCTAGGAAAATAAACAAACCTCTTTGGTTTACGAATGTCAAAAGTGTGACTTCTGTTGGCATTAGTAAACAAAAGAGGTTTATTACTAAAGAGATACATAATCAACCAAGTTAGTGAAAACTGTAATGGATTTTTTTAAATAGGTTTTATAATTTATATTATAACCCTTTATTTTTCACAATACATGTAATTTTAACCTTTTTCGTATATATAATAAGTAACAACAAGTATCCATAACATAAAATGTCATCGAACATAAAAATTCTGGTTAGAATGCGGCATGGACTTTAACCTTTTTCGATCGAACATAAAAACTCTTTGGTTATAATGCAGCATGGATCTTCTACAATTCACTCATTTTTTATTTAGCTAATTCATGTTTTTATTTTAACTTTCCTTGTATTCGTAATGAAAAGCACAGTGTTTACCACGGGTTAAAGATTTATTTAGTCCCTCGAACTATTGGCGCCCGGATAACAATGCACTATTTCTAACAGACGTTGAAATTATAATTTTCGCAAGATTTGAAAATCATTACATCCAGTTTTAGAATTTAACCAATAGCTACATTAGAAGGTATTTATTTGAACGGTACTGCAACCTTGAGACGTGCATTTCCAGATTACTGACATACCTTTTTTATTTCTTTGTATGAAATTTCAAATCAGCACACAACATAGAGCTGTCATATGTTAATTTAAAACTCGTCAAGAGATTCGATGTTGAACTTTTCCAAACTGTATCATTTTCTATTATAAATTCAGTGACGAATATTCTTGAATTCGTAACGAGGACAATATAATCAGCGAGTCGACACAAGTAGGTCGCACAATATTGGCTAGAGGAATTCGGGAGACCAAGACGAGAAACAGTAGTGACATTGACGAGTGCCATGTAGGCGGGTGGCGCCTCCGACGAGATAACGAATTAAATATTACCTTTTATTTATGTGTACTTTCAACTGAGATTTCACGGTGTTCTATGTGTGGTGTAGCTAGGAGCCAGCTATTTGGATAGAATAGGCGATGGGATGGCAACCTGTCACGTATGGAATACCAACTACTGCAAAATGTGGGTATGTGCCAAATGTAATGTTTGGACGTACCTCTGACTGACCCAGATTCAGATTCTTTGAGGACATCTTAGGGGGGGTACCTAAGACGTCCTCAAATAATCTGGATCTGGCGTAGTACGTTAGTACTTGGTACTAAGAGATCTACCGTGCCTGGGAATCAAAGTCGTAAAGTTGTTTCTGTTTTTCTGTTTATTTGGATAGATATAGCCGGAACCAATTAATGAAGTGGCCTAACTACGGAATAAAAATTGCTTAGAGCCACGAGATAGAAGCGTCTAACATCTCGATAGCTTCGCATAATCGATCAATAATAATTACTACAGGGAAACTTTTTGCAATTAAAACATCAATTTATTGTTTTTTTTTATACAACTAGCTGAAGGAACAAGCAAATGGCCCACCTGATGTTAAGTGGTAACCATCACCTATAACAAAGCATTGCTTCGTAAGTCACGCACGATAGGAACGTGCCCTACGATGCCCTGCGTCCATCAACTTGAGGCATACAGATGTTAAGCATCATGTGCCTGTAATTACACTTGGTAGTACTTCCCCGGACGAGCCCTTCACAAAGAGCTCTACTACTCTTAATAATTAGGACCGCCAGGGGAATTATTTGTAATGTGAAGGAGCGGCTACAACAATTAGTCATTTATATTTTTCCTTTGAGTATAATACGTCACCTACCTATGTACTACGTTAAATTAATTAAAATGTATATCATAATATAAGTGGTGGAAGAAGGAAAATGTTGCCTCACTTAACTTACTTTATCTAGTTTAAGGATAGCACGGATAATTTTTTTAAATAACCCTTATCAAACATAGACTAGTAGGCGGGCATGTGTGACCTTTGATTAATCATGGTTTACCTTTCTCAAGCCACAAGCCACGATAAACTCTTAGTAAGAGGAAAATAGAGATAGTTCAGTCCGCCATTCGTTATCGGGCGGTAGTCCGGAGGCAGCGCGGCGGGTCAAGGGCGGCCTGCGGCTGGGAAGCGGCGGAGAGCGCCCACAACCCTCCAGCCTTTTCGCATTCTCTAAATTATTGCTGTGCCTTTATCCCATTCCCCACATAATTACAATTGAAGAGATTGTGTTCTTTCAGTTTCACACATTCCGAAATCTAGCGCTGTAACGTTTGGTAATAGCGAGTAATAACATATTATACCATTTCATAACCCGAACATTGCAAGAGAACGCGAGCATGTTATTTAGTGCTGTTAAGCCAAATATATTGTATGGGGCTGCAAGGCAATCCTGAACAATTAATGCTTGTCACGATCCTTTCGCAATGGAATTAACTAATTAATGAGCGAAAAGTATGTACAGGGTATAAATATGTACCACTCGAAATCACTAAGTCAAACATAATCCTTCTAACATAAGCTCTTCGTAAAATAGTTTTGATGAGCGTATTTATCAGCATCTGTTTATTTTAAACTGAACCAAAATCTATTTACGTGATACGGGAATTGAACTTGATATACAGGGTTTCAGGAAGACGGACGTCGTTACCTAGTGGAATGTGATGATTGACATTCGCGGGGCAATTAAAATGGCTCGGGTCTAGTACCGACTCAGGCGCAGGCCGCAAATAGTTGCACAAGGCCATGGCACGCGCCACTACGTTATTTATTGACATCTTCATCGTCGGCGCCACATGGATTCAGCTTCCTAATAAACATCCGCCTTTCTCAAAGCACGTCGATTCCGCTCGATCAAGAGATCAACTATAAATTACTGATGAAATTGTTTCTCAATAAATTTTACTTGTTTTTTTTTTAATCACTTCATTTGCTCTCAAATTACAGTATTCTTTTTTCAAAACTGATACAATATTTTACCTAAATTAAGTTAGAGAGCATTTAGGCTTTTTAGTCGTTTCAAGACACGGTTTAGCTTTTCATCGCATTTATGTAGAAAAAAAGAATTAAAAAATATCAAAGTGTGCGATTCATGAATATTTAATTTTTCAAGCATGAACTTTAGATTATTCAGACAAGATTACTACTTTAAAGTAAAGTTATGAAAAGCGGTCGGGCGTGTGGGCGGGCGTTTATCCTTCGTACCTTAGGGTACGCTAACAATGAATATTTAGTGTTATTTGACAGAAAGTGCCTTTGTTGTAATTGGAAATAATGCTGATTTTCATTTTTGAAAAGGGACCCAGGCCGTTTCTTTTGATTAGTCCATTAAGCCCGTAAAATCCACTTTAGACAACATTTCAGCTTTCAAATTAATATTTCGGACACAAAATAAATAAATAATTACGTTTTAGAGTGGACATAATACATAATCTTGACTTGGTACCAAAGCATGAGCTAGTTATGAGCCTATTCTGTTTGTTTTTATTTAATTATCCATATAATATGGATACCTATGAAATATGGGTATGTGGGAAATGTAATATTTGGACGTACCACTGACCACCCTCAAAAGATCTTGAGATCTCTTAGTACCACTCAGAGATCTGCGCATCAAAGTAGTTAGGCTCTTTTTGTTACTGAATATGAATAAAATAACGACAGGGTTTTTTAAATACCACACCACTTTAGATAAATTAGTCGGTGATGTCAAAGAAATTTCAGAAATAATTAGATTAATAATAGAACGTCATCCTAAGTAAGTATTGCGCGTGCGAAGGAACTTCAATAGTGACATTGACATTGTGAGTGAACGTACGTCGGTCGCTAGTGGTGGCCGGCGATAGATGGGTTGATCGTATTGGAGCGAGTATTTCTCTTACGATAAATGAAAATGATGGTGAAACAGAGAGATCATGCCTAAAAAACTATGAAGAAAGTTACTAACAGTTAAGAAATGCACGTGCAACGATTCTCAGAAGTGACACGTCGCAAGCGGTGGACCGGCGGCGGGCCGGAGCGGCGGACGGCGAGAGATGAGAGTTGATAACAAACAGCAGCATGCGTCGTCGATGCATGATAGTGCCGGTGCAATGTGAGGACTGTGCCGGTGGTACCATTAGTGCGCGTGAAGAGGGTGAGGTTCCCTCCGTGCTTGGGCACGGGGGACTTGCGGCGCACGTAGTAGTGGTCGTGGCGCGGCGGCGGCGGCGGCGGCACGGAGCGCGGCGGCGGCGGCAGGCGCGCGGGCCTGCGCCGGGCGCCGCCCGCGAAGGCGTCCATGGCGGCGAGCGTGCCCACGTCGCTCATGCTCGCGGCGCGCTGGCGGCTGGAAGACTGCGGCCGAGCGAGCGACCGAGCGATCGTTACGTCGCCGTCGCCGTCGCCCCCCAGCCCCGGCACCGCGCGCGCTCTTCGATCGCCGCCCGCCGCCCGCCCTCCGCGTTCTGCCGTTCGCCCGCCCACGCTCGGACTCGCTTTGTTTTGAATTTTTAATTTATCGCCATTCATCTAGCGCTTGTGCCACGCTGAACATTAAAAGAGCAACACTAATCAATTGAAAGTGCGATGAACTGCGTTGGCATTTTTATAAATGCATCACTGCTTTAATTGGTACTTTCCTTAAAGGCTGCCAACACAAATTGTTTTATTTAACTTTACTCACCCGGATAAAAAGTTGTAAAATATGTAAGGATGTGATCACTATATTCGAACCGCATTTCCATACAAACTTGAACTTTTTAATTTTTTTGGGGGGTTTCTTCCAGAAAAAAGTATACCTAGTCAGTGTTAAACCAGGCTATAATATTTGCGAGATGAGTGGGACCAAAAGCACTCACACACCCACAGAAATTTTCACATAATAATATTACAATTTATCATTTAACAAAGATCAGTTAAAAATCGAGACTTTCAATATATCGGTTTTATCCTTACCCTTAAAAACGAAGATAAGATTAAAATGGCGTTAGTGTACGCCACCTTCAAAATTATTTATTTAATTATTATTTTCACTACAAAAATAATTATTTTTATTTAACATAATTTGTCATTAAAAAGTTGAGAATACAGGCGAAAAGTTTTTACTTAAATAGCTTTCGTTGCCTTCGTAAGATTCCAGCGGCTAAATGGTCCAATTTTATTATAAAGAACTCAAAAAAGTATGTCTGTCAAAGTTTTTAATTAAAGCAACGGTCAGGCAGTCTGTAGGTATAACATTTTGCAGTTGTTAGCCAAAATAAAATAAAAGGTAAACCAAAATGAAAGTTCTTTTCAGCATAGAACCAGCTGAATTCCAGAGATACCAGCTAACTTTATACATTTCTGGCGCTTAAAACCTAGGTCATTGACACCGTTCGTGTTCACAGATTCTACAATTTAAAATATTCATTTTTCACGTACATAAAACCGCCACTAGAGGGATAAAGAGCTTGACATGATCTTGTTACGCTTTTATTGCACTATTTTGTATTTCCCAATTTAAGAATAGATGACATATCACTGGGATAAAGTTATTTCGTTTTTATTTATGGAAGATGCAGACGTACCTAACTGTATAGCAGTTTGAGTTATATGGAGGAGTTATAACACTCTATATTAAAGAGTTAAGGCGACGACAAGAGCGAATGTGACTCTCGCTCGCACGTTTGAACATATTGAAAGATACAAAATCACTAAACCCATTTTCGAAAAATCGCTATCAAACATTTTGTGTGCAATCACATTGCACACCAAAATTTGAAATTATTTTTTTAGTAAAAAAATAATTTTAATCGATACAAGTTTTCCTTGGAAAACTTATACATTAGCTCTTCTTCGCCTTAAATAGATCTTTGCACTTTTGTTAAAGTCGTTGCATTTAAATACCTTGCAGAAAACACAGCGAAAGCGACAACACCTATTTATTTCAATTTATTAGAACATTCAAACAAATTAAATGATTTGATAAGAGTGTGTAAAAGTTGAAGCCAAGCCTGCCAAATGATATCATTTGCACACGAATTTATTGCTCAGGGTGTGTTTCATATAGTTTGTTGCCAGACCATATAAAAATATTTTCTACGAAATATTACTTGTACCTCGTTTTAATTAAACTTGGAGATGTTCAGACACAGCAGTAAAAACTGGTCCCTGACTGTATTCGCGCAACCATCGGGCATTGTCAGGAGACAAGACGCCGACATGATTAAGATTCGGCCCGTTTTTGTAAGATATGATAATGCTGACTTGGCAGTCGGAATACGACGGGCGAACAATTGGCCAGAGCAATGTCGTAACAGCACGTCACTATGTAGGTAGACGTGGAATAATTTGTACTTTTGCGAAACCCAAAACTTACTCGAATTGGCAGCATTTCTGATTTATGCAGTTCCTTTTTCGCTTGTGTATATGTTATAGGTATGTACAGTTCGTATATATGGAGTAAGCATAAATACTAGATACGATAAAATATTTTGTCGCATCTATCTATTATCATATAAACACGATACGTAAGCCGGCACTATGTCACTTTTTGTAATGTGCACTATCGATAAAGGCGCGCGGGATGAGAAATACCCCTATTTCCTCTTTACGACGGAACCGCAAGATAAGGTTGCACGCGGCTTTGTCGAGAAAAGTTTTCACTGACATAATTTTATCGATATTGGAAAAAGAAAAAGCTTCGGCTGACACAGTATCACACACAGGTTTTAGTAACTATGCTTATATACAGCAAGTAGTTTAATGGTAATCTTTGTTGAGTCGTATATAATCTGGCTCATCAATTAACTTAATCTTACAAGTTATAATATTTACATGAAAACTAACATATTAGAAATAAAAATATATAATATGAAAACTAGCACACTAACGTAGAGTTATGATTTAAATTTCAACTTTTGTCACCTTTGAGGCTTTTACCCAAAGTTCGAAATTTTCAATTCAAACCTTGAACATATTGAATATTTTATTTCATTGTTGTTTTTAGATTTTAAGTTTCCTGAAATAATGTTTATACTATTATTATTATAAATTTACTAGCGGCCTGTCCCAGCTTCGCATGGGTGGTCATAAATGTTTTGAACATTTTAGGATAAACTTAGACCGTGGGTTCGAGCCTCGCGTCTACTTATTTCATACATTTGCACGCGCTTCTCCTTGAGTGAGTGAAATCGCACCCCGCGCGAGACCCGTGGACCCGTTAACATTTTTAATTTCGTCATATCTTTTGAATGGAATGTCCGATTTGAAAAATTTAAGAAGTAATCTATAGGTATTGAAACCGTCTTAATTATGAAATGATTTACTTGGATAAGGATTAATACCAAGGTACAAATAAAGACCCTTTTCTAGCGGAGGCAATTCAATTAATTTTTTATAATAAAAGAACACTTATTGTGACATAACTATAATAGTTAGACATATGCTGTCGCGACATTTTTTGTAGATGATGACGTGTTCTACAAAATCGTAGTACATTATTTTGTTCTATCTTCAATAGTTTTCGCAGCGCACGCGATGTAAGGTTTTTTGTTTTCCACCTTGGGTTACATTATTGAAGTTTTAGTAAGGATCCCTGATTATTTTGAAAATATAATATAGCCTATGTTACTCAGGGATAATGTAGCATTCTAATGGTGAAAGAATTTTTGAAATCGGACCAGTAGTTTTTGAGCCTATTCGTTACATACAAAAATACAAAAATACAAAGTTTACCTCTTTATAATATTAGTGTAGATAACGAAAATATATTTCTGTAATAAGGTGTATTTTATAGTCTCTTAAATTTTCAGGTGCTAGCTAAATAGCATTTGCTTCGAAGTGATACTATTTCTACAGTAGAAACAGAAAGTATGCACAAGCTACAATCGTAAAAAAATTTCTTCGCGTTTGTAAACGAACGACTCGTGAAAACGAATCATACGCATTAGCCGAAGCTCGAGGGATTTACTTGTAGCCTCTAAATGTTCCATTATTCACTTTCTGGCTAGAATAGCTTGCTTGAATAGGCTTGGTAACGACAAGAGTCTGATGATGGCATCAGACTCTCGTTACCAAGCCCAATATATTGGACTCGTGACAACGAATTATATGTGCCGAAGCTCGAAGAGTTCCACTATCCACGTCCCGGGTCCATCATCATACCCTCGTTACCCAATCTAATCCTTTTCTTTATCGTGTCACTATTTTCTTTCGAAACAGTGTGGTGAGAGGATTTTAAGTGCGCAAACTCCTTTCGAGCACTTGACACATGTTTCAGAACTTTTTAGGTTCTTCGACATGCCGGTTTCCTCACGATATTTTCCTTCACAGTTTGAGAAAGATATTGGAAGGCCGTCACCACTAGACTACCAGTGCTTTAAAAATCTCTACTAAAATAATAATAATTATGTCAAATGCGACTTGGCTAGCACGCAGACAAGGCGCTTTAAACCTAAGACGTTGCATCTCGTTGTTCGAGTCTTTAGCTTCATTAATCTGATAGAATAGTTCATAGTACCTAATGAACATAGTAATTAGTATTATATCACCAGTTTCATTGGTGTTCAAGGTGGTGCGTTCTATCTGTCGCTATAGTCCTTATTTTCGCTATATCTAGGCATATACGCACTTTTCAAGCTACCTCATCTCATGTTATAAACCCTTCATGTGCCTACTTACGAAATTATGGATCTTATTTCTTTCCTTTCGCTACGATGTTGCAAAATTTAGGTCGAAGGTTTTAGATTGATTAAACTTTTTTATCAAGCAAAGCTGCGAGTAGATGATGCTGGTGTGTTTTATGTTTCCCATTTATTCCCGGTAAACATACGCAGTACGCTGCCTGGCAAGCGTATCCCATCATGTAACCCTATTAGACCTACGATCTTACGAATCTGTTGAACATAGACATCCCCCTTACGATGTTGCATCATGAAGCTTTAGTTTGATTTAACTTCTGATTAAGAAAAGCTGGGAGGGTGGTGTGTTCCTATGTGTCGCATAGTTGTGTTCGCTAGCCGTACGCACCTCTCAGACAAGCGCATCCCATGATGTAGCCCATGACAGACACCCGCTGAGCCGGCGGCGGAGCGCGCGGCGGCGGCGGCGGCGGCGGCACGCGCCTGCCGCGGTGAGGCGGCGCTCGCGACACCGCGCCTGCCTTCACCCACCGCTCTTAACCCCGCGCCCGTTCATCCAATCACTCAGCATAACTCATCGGACCGACACACTCTCAACAGTTAATAAACTACTAATAGCATAACGAACACGCATCGTTTACCCACTTGTTTAAGATATACCTACATTTCAATTTAAACTTATTCATTTGAGCTTTTCGCAGTCTTTAGATTTATTTCATTGGTGTTTTCTCTTAAAAGTATGAACTGTTTTGTCGAATAAATTATACCGATGTTGCTTACGCACGACGTCGGACGCCGCGCCGGCCGGCTTAATAGCTATAGGTACACAGACGTATTGGAGTGTCGTGAAGTATGTCAAACTTTGATATTAATCAAAGTGCAATTTGGTATAGATGAATATTGAACAGTGTCATCGGAACATGGGAAAGGGTGTCGTGGGACTTCACCGGCGGTGCACCGGCCGCGATCGCGTGCCAGGCGGCCGGCGATCGATACCGCACGCGAACTCTACCTCGCAACAACCATACTAATAAAATAAAAATAACTGATCTACAAAATTCAATGTTTAAGTACCATTGTTAACAGACGTTAAAATAGGAGGAGCTATTATAATTTGGCCGTTTTATTTTTCAATAAAATTTTTAAGATAATATTATATTTTATGTAGAAGTTAGAACTTCTGCATTAAATAGAAAACTATTGCGTGTTCTAAAATCGATTGTTCGCATTCAGTAGGTTATGAATGGTTCCTTTTCACAGAAAAATCTGTAAAAGGTGCCAGCTAAAGTTATCGTAGCCGTGATGCAACTCACAACAATTAGTCTATTATTAGAAAGTATCAAAAATTCATAGGCATACCTACAATTGAGTAACTTACTATCTATGTTAGAATAATTCAAGCAATATATTACTTTAGTGTAAAAAAGACGATAAATAACATAAATAATCACAACCGTTTTCCCTAGTTATAAACATTCTTGTGCACCGATTAGGTGATAGTCGGGGAAATAATGAGATGTGCGTTGGATTATTCGGAGATGTGATAGGTGGAAACTGGGCGGGCAGGTAAGGTAAGGAAACCGATTGAGGTTAGGACGAGGCAAGGGTAACAGGAAAGCTTTAGGTAGAGGCAGGTCGCGGGCCGGCGGGCGCGGGCGCGAGCGGACCGACACTGAGGCGCGCGCCGCAACCCCCCGCCCCCCGCAGCCAGGCCGCGCGCCCCTCGCCGGCCCCCAACCACCGGCAAGTCGGCAACATCACCTAGACTTCAAGACCCCCTAGTCGTTAGACCCTCTTCAAACCTAACCGGCATTACGTTAAACGTCTCAAATTAAAACCAACTAAGAACATTGCAAACTCCGAATGCTTTCAAAGGTTCCCGGAGGCTTTGAATTTGTTTGGAATGTTCGCGTTGTGGTTCGTGATACCAATAAAATCCATCATAAAAAGCGAGAAAATGTGGAGTACTTAGCAAAACTTTCGCTACTATTAAGCTATATTTATGGTAGCAAAAATGCACGGCAAACGCGATCACAAGATGGCTAACGCCGGCACACGCGGAGATAAAGAGTAAAAAGCTACATTTTCCAGTTTCAAGACTAATGCTGACGAGCCACAAAGGGAAAGCCGAGAAAACCTTACGTAGGCTGTAGACAATCTAGTCGTAAGAGACTCTCAATGGAGCTTGCTGTGAGATGTGAAGTATGTTCGTTGCGTGCTCAATGACGCTGAACGAGCCTTTTAATGGTGGTATGAATAAATTATAGAGAAAATATGATTAAGCTAACTTTGAGATCAGTCGATGATTGATGGCAGTTATATTATTAGGCACTCGCGCAATTGCAAAAGTTTTCAAAGGCCTTTATCACAGTATTTACCAAATGAGTCAACAAAACAAGTGCCTTAGATAGCCACTTGTTTTAATAGCAGAATTACCGCGGGTTTCTGAAAGCCCGATCAAAGTTAATCGCATGTCAAGTCACTTGCTATCTCTATCTAATTCGATGTAATAGCTGAAATGGCGAGTGACTTAACATCCGATTAGTTTTGATCTGGCTTTCAGAAACCGGCGGTCAATCTTCGAAATTGCAAGTATAAAAGAGTAAGAGCGCTGATAAATATGTATTTAATTGTCATCATTCTAATCATGTATCATAAAAATTTGCCTAACAAAGGCTGAATCATGGCATTCATCATCCATCAAAGCTCTTTTAAAAAGTTCAAGATTGTCCTCACAATGACAACGTGCCGGGATCTCCGTATTCAACTTGATATGACACGTCTTGATGACGTCAACAGCTGGTGAACCAATGCAATGGCTGTCTGTAGCCTGCTAAAGCAGATAAGTGACCATCGAACCCAATCGCTTTAAAAATGTACACTCATCATGATAATAAGCGATGGAACAAATAATCTTCTTCTTCATGTCGTGTCACTTGCTCTTTCGAAAAAGTGTGGTGAAAGGATTTTAAGTGCGGCTAAAAGAGGTTCCTTTCGAGCACTTGACACACATGTTTTAGAACTTTTTAGGTTCTACGACATGCCGTTTTCCTCACGATGTTTTTCTTCACCGTTTGAGAATACTGAAAATGAACTACACCGAAGTTTAAAATTTGCGCCCGTTAATCTAGTTAAGTCAAATCTGTTATAAAACCACGATTTATGACAGCGATACTTTTTCCTTCATAATTTCTGTTCTATTTTTACCAGCTGTCGTCAAGACACGAGCAATGAAATACGGGCACAGTTCCCTGCGAGTGTTTCGTTTGCGATTAGTTTGTTTCTCGTCGTCTTGTCTAGGGCGCTAGTTGGGTCAACGATCGGCGCCGTCCTGCCAGGATGCCACTAATTCCTGCCACGCGTCACGCCTTGGTATAACGTAAATGCAAAATATATACATCTAATTAGCAATAGGAATACGACGAGTTTTAAGAGTAGTAGAGCTCTTTGTAAAGGGCTCGTCCGGGGAAGTACTACGACCACGCCTTTTTCTGCCGCCAAGCAGCGTTGCTGTGTTTCGGTTTGAAGAGTGTGGTTGCCGATTTAATTACAGGCACATGAGGCTTAACATCTGTATGCCTCAAGTTGATGGACGCAGGGCAGTGAATTGTAGGGCACGTTCCTATCGAGCGTGACTTACGAGGTAATGCTTTGTTATAGGTGATGGTTACCACTTAACAAGGTGGGCCATCTGCTAGATGTACAAAAAAAAACCCACTTTCATTTTTTATTATTCGCAATAGGTAGTTGGCTGGCGATAAATAGGAACGAATCCACCCACGAAACCCGACCCTTCGTTACGATTTTGCAGTCCTGTACGCGTGGATTAATTTGCAATTTAAGTCAGAGACACTGAACAGTAACCGTTTTATTGCTAAGAATTGCTATGACAGGATATGTACCAATTTTGCATATGTCTTGTCTTGAAACCTACATCGGGGCTTCTCAACATAGTCATTAAATGAGATCGTACCTAGATCTTGGCCCTGGGTACCTTCACCTTGGATCTTTGACCAGAAACAAGTGACAGTGGTAAATGATGGAGTACAATGTAGAAGATATTTTGCATCTGCTTTAAATATACCAAGATTGTAGAACGAAAAGTATATCTTTGTTTATATAGACGTATAGTCAGTATTCGTATGAAATTACATGATCTGTTGTTTTTTTTTTTATACAACTAGATGATGGAACAGGCAGATGGCCAATGTATTGTTAAGTGGTAACCATCACCTATAACAAAGCATTGCCTCGTAAGTCACGCACGATAGGAACGTGCCTACGATGCACTGCCCTGAGTCCATCAACTTGAGGCATACAGATGTTAAGCCTCATGTGCCTGTATTTACACCGGCAACCACACTCTTCAAACCGAAACACAGCGCTGCTGCTTGGCGGCAGAAAAAGGCGTGGTGGTAGTACTTCCCCGGAAGAGCCCTTCACAAAGAGCTCTACTACTCTTAAAAATGTAACAGAAAGATAAAATAATAATCACAGCAAGTGATACAAATATTTAAAGGAACAAATTGTGTAAATACGTACATAACTTCTCCTTCGTGTTATCATTATAATTATTTTTATCATTTTGTACACAAAATAGGTGGCTTTGGTAATAATGTTTGTATAACATTTTTCTATGGTACTCGTACTAAGAATTGTTAAAGAAAATTATAGAATACAGTTCCATAAGAATTAAAAAACAGTAATTTTATATCGGACTAGCGGCCTGTCCCAGCTTCGCATGGGTGGACATAAATTTTTTCAGCATTTTAGGATAACCTTAGACCTTTCATACATTTACACGCCCTCGCCGCGTTGCCGCGAAAACTAGTAAAGCTAACTTTTGAGTAGGAAAACATGTATCGATCAAAATGAATTTTTACTAAACTGTGTGATTGCACACAAAATGGTTGATAGCGATTTTTCGAAAATGAGTTTAGTGATTTTATATCTTGCAACATGTCGAAACGTGCGAGCGAGAGTCACATTAGCTCTTGTCTTCGCCTTAACTTAGTTTAAAAAAAAAACATACTTATGAACACATCCACACTCAAACTCATTGATCTGTCCTCCACCCACACTAGGATTCCCTGTGTCGTGGGTGGGTCAGAAACGATGACTACTTAGTGCCTACCACAACACAGATCCGGACCAAATATTGACAGATGATGCAAGCTTTGTCTCGCCGCGGGTATCGAATTCTCACTTCTAAAGAAGTCTATAAGGTATATTTTAGAGATTTCACAGAAGCTTTATAATAATTAAATAGGAAAGTACAAATTTAGTTTTTAAAACGGTTTTCTAACCAGTAATTAATTTTATATAATTACCGTGAATGTAAGTAAAATAACTGTTAATAAGCTAAGTAATTACATGCTGCTTTCATTTATTTCTAAAAACACGTAAATGTTAAGAACGCAATATTAATCATGAAGCTATTATTGAAAGACTGGCTTCCACACGCACCTTCGATCAGCCCTGGTGGTACTTGGACATAACCTGGACTGGGTAGGTCTGAACGTTACTGTTGCCTGATCTTCTAGGCTATGGTCGCGTGGAACAGGCACCTAGATTCACCTAGCTTTAAGACCTTTTAAAGTGATCTTTGTGATTTTATTGAATAAATACCTTTTAACTTTGACTTTGAAATGTATCTTAAAGTGCGACTGTGTGAACTCCAGAAAACAAAATGCTCTTCAAATGGAAGGGAAAATGCTTAAATTTTCTTTCATCCTACTTTATCAGAAACGAGTATTTAATTATCCTTACTTATCTATAAATTAATTATTGTGTTATGAAATCTTTGTAATCATTTAGATAAGAGGTATTTGTTTGGTATCACAACCATGATACGAGTTCTGCACAGGAAATTTGCCAAAAGATATATGATCACGACACTGTCATGATTTACGATTGCTTGATCCCTAAGAGTTATTCGCCGGTGTGGAATTCAGGACATTTAGAAAGGATGACGGAGCGACTCAACACATCCATATATCAAGGGGACGATAAAAGGAGGTCCTAACAGATCAGGGATTCCCAGATATTCCCTGATCTGTTAGGACCAAGTACCAACGCCAGATCTGAGGATGGTTAAGGGGGGTAGTTCGAGGTACGTCCAAATATAACATTTGGTACATACTCACATCATTTTGCGGTAGTTGGTATTCCATACGCAAGCCCATAACTGCTGCTAGAATACTAATTGGTTCCTTAAGATTTCTCAAGAGACCGATGCGTAACCACATTCTAAATACTATGAATACATGGATAAAAGAAACGTCGTACGCTAGGAACTCCTGATTTTAGTACTGCAATTATTTACTGCCAGCTGATGGGCTTGTTAAAGCATGTCGAAGGGAACCGCGTATCGCTCTTGCCGCCGGCTATAGTACCATCTTTTGAAACAGTGGTAAGTAATGTATGATCCGCGTCAATAAAGAAACGAAACGAATAGAAAGCGCCGTATGTACATCTCACTTTACCTTCATTATTGTTATCGGTATTGTGCGTTAGCGCGGGTTATACCAATGACGTAATTGTTCTGGTGGCTTCGTCAACTGGGATTGCAGATTAGCGTGGCACTTCGATAGCCAGCTACATTACTGTCTATAGTGATATTTATGAGACTTACCAATGGCGTTATTGTTCTGGCTGCTACGGCAATTGGGCTT
Organism: Chloroclysta siterata; assembly: GCA_932294275.1. Taxonomy (NCBI): domain Eukaryota; kingdom Metazoa; phylum Arthropoda; class Insecta; order Lepidoptera; family Geometridae; genus Chloroclysta; species Chloroclysta siterata. The sequence continues at coordinate 9,675,704 of OW028601.1, read as the reverse complement.
GCAAATGGCGTGAATGTTACGACCAGCATCGTGGCGCCCTATTGCCGGCTTCATTACCATCGAGAGTGGTATGAATGAGACTCACCAATGGCGTTATTGTTCTAGCTGCCACGCCAACTGGGCTTAAGAATGGGGTGAATATTACGACCAGCAGTATGGAGTTCCTATCGCCAGCTATAGTACCATAGGCTAGAGTTGTATGTATGAGACTCACCAATGACGTTGTTGTTCTGGTGGTGGTGGTGCGCAGCCGCTGCAGCGATGGCGGTGGCCAGGGCCGCCTGCTGCTGCGCCAACTGCTGCGCCAGCTGGGCTTGCAGCGCGGCATGCATGTTGACGAGACCAGCGTGCCGCTCCTGTTGGGCGTCCCGCACCGGCTCGCCTCGCGCCTCTTCGTACGACGGAGATAACTCCTCATCTGTACATAAAACATGCTTCTAATTTTACTTGAACTAAGGACAAGATTGGACGCCTAAAGACAGAAAACGACCTCGCGGCAGACCGCGGCGAAGATGGAGGGACGAAATGGATACCTACCTTAAGGATTGGTCTACAATAGCCTAAAGCAGAACAGATTGGAGAGAAGGAAGGGAGGCTTTTGCCCTGCAGTGGGACACTACGGGCTCGGGTTCGGGTTTTTTTTCTACAACTAGCTGATGGAACAAGCAGATGGCCCACCGGATGTTAAGTGGTAACCATCACCTATAACAAAGTATTGCCTCGTAAGTCACCTACCTGTCGTCAATAGACTATAAATAATAATAACACACTGAAAAATAATAATTTCAAAAAACTCATTTAGCTTCTAACCCCATACTATTCATCATCGTTATTTTGTATTGTATTGTATTGTAAACAAGTGACTAAAATGGTTAAAAATGCAATGTTTTTAATGTAAAATGCTAAACTATTTCATATTTCACCTAAGTATATTAATTTCAAAACCGTACAGAAACATATCGCGTTTTCTATTATATTGAATTCCAAATTCAAAAAATGACTTTCCGTAACGAATCCGATACCGAGGAAATCAAAATACCCCCCCCCCTGAACTCCAATAAAAGATGAATCGACGAACGTGCTGTCAAGTGTGTTATTTATAGTTTTTATTTTTTTATCTTAAAGTACTAATCCCTGGTCCCATAGAAATATAATTTGTTATGTATAAGTAATCATCACCAACCTGATAAAGTCACTGCTGGACATAGGCCTTCAAGCAAAAACATTTCCATGAAGAACAATTCTGGGCCTTCTTAATTCATCGACTTCCACGATCTTTACAATATGTTGTCGGTCCATCGGATCGGGTGGCGTCCTATGCTTCGTGTTCCGATTCGTGGTCGCCCTTCGAGATATGTTATTCCCCAGCGGTTGTATAACAATAGGATATGATAAATCCGTTATTTCTATAGTACTTAAGTGACGATGCTAACAAATTGATATATTCCCGACTATCATAACATGGCAGATTGCTCCTCGCTCATCAAGACAAACGACAGTAATCGACTTTTTGTGATCGCACTGCTCACCATATACGGCCGGCACATTGTTTCGTGGGCACGCCGCAAAACCTAATTTCACACTCGTTACAGACTTATCAAACGATCTCTCTTGTTAAAACTAAAACCTTGAATCGGTCGGGTAAATTACACGCAATTTTCACTTTACACCTGCATGAAGTACAAGTACTAAAGTTTATTTTAACTAACTATAGGCGATTGTGGGATAAAACATTGGGAAATAATAATATACTCCCGTTATTAGGTTGGATGGACTTTTAAATTAAATGGCCCGTATTAGTTAAATTTTTCTGGACGAGAAGAAGACCTGAATCCTGAGCCTGTAGTGGGAACAGATGACTCCAGCAACATTCTTAAGGCCACTTTCATTGGAACATTACGCGTCATAAATGTTTGTATGTAAAAGACCCCCAAAATCCAACATAAATGATCATATTGGGGATAAACATTAACGTTGAAAATTCTTTGAAGAGACGATTCACTTACTAATGCGTTTCATTAGACAACATAAAACGTTTTTTAACAGGCGTGGTTTTATGTAATAAGTACTTCAAGTGGTATCCACTGCTAGACATATCTAACAATGGTCTTATTTAGGCTAATGACGATGTACGTAGGGAAAATAAATATCATATTTGTAAAAAGTTAGGACCTACATGCCCAAATTAAGTTGTGCGATCAATTTTAAGAGTAGAAGAACTCTTTGTGAAGGGCTCGTCCGAGAAAGTACTATTACCACCACGCCTTTTCCTGCCGCCAAGCAGCGTTGCTGTGTTTCGGTTTGAAGAGTGTGGTTGCCGGTGTAATTACAGGCACATGAGGCTTAACATCTGATGTTGATGTACGCAGGGCAGTGCATCGTAGGGCACGTTCCGATCGTGCGTGACTTACGAGGCAATGCTTTGTTATAGGTGATGGTTACCACTTAACAACAGGCCATCTGCTTATTTCACAGGTTATTTTTTTTAATAGTATTTAAAAATAATAACCTGTGAAAACTTGTACATCTTTAGAATTAGAAAAGGGTTCAAAGAATGTTCATAGCCAACGCATCATCATACGCTACAATACATTTTATGGACTGTTCCCGTAGTATTTTTCAGTGTAAGTACCAGAACCCAAAAGCATACGCCAATCCAAGAGCTCTATGCAAATTCAACGAATATACTGCGCAACACTCGTTTCATTATGACGCCAACAAGAATAATAGCAGCTAATCTAGAACGATTGACTGCACAAACGGGTTCCGTCCGCCCGCCTATTTGGTATTCCTCTCAATTTTCTAGTTTAGAGGTCTGAATTAAACGAGGAAAATTCAGTAGGATTGTTTGAGGAAAACAGATAAAACTACCCACGTTAATGAGATGTCCTTAGGATCCTATCCCCGGTTTTAAACTATAAAAATCTAGGCTCTGCCTACGGCATGGCTCACGTTGTACCGAGGTAAAACATGGAATATAGTAAGGTTTTCCAGGTCACGAGCGAATCGCATCCAATTAAAATTTTCATCCAACCCCGTTTATCAGTTGCGGCAAAACCACAGATAAACATCCACACATACTACGACTTTCAGTTTCGGTCAGATGGTTGGATAACAAATATGTTGAAATGGTAACAATAATAGGTTAACCTCATTCTATCTCATTTTTTATTTTCTATCTGCATTTTATTACGATGGTCAAAGTTTTCAAAGCCAATAAAATAATTAGATAGGCAATAAGGTACCTAATAATAAAATCACAACACCAATTATTCCACTAATAACACTTATTAATTATTACAAATATCACCCTACATTTTATCCTTTACAAATCCAGCCAGAAAATTTACATAGAGTATGCATGACAGCGATCTATGACGAATATAATACAACCTACTACAGAAAAAGTTACGCATTAAAATTATGGTATTGTACGAGCATAATGTTATGGCTTAGTCACAGCTATTACGTGATCTTAAGTAATAACTGATTCGCAAGACGTTTATAGCACCAAAGGAAATTAACTAGCACAAAACTTCTAATGTTAAAATATGTAGGGGACAAAGGCGTTGTTTCATCAATATATGGAGCCGGGGTCTGGTCTATGTACAGTATATATAATTATCGCTTAGGAATATAGTTACTGTTTTTAGTGCTTATTTGCCTCATTTTTGTCAAGGAGAGCAACACAATGCACTAAAAATATGGCGGACTGTCAAAAAATAAAAAAAATGCAATGCATTGCATTTTTTTATTTTTTGACAGTTTTGTTGCTTTTTTTGATGGTAATGACTTTCACTCTCAAGATTGACTTAAACAACAGTTGTCAAAATGACATTCACGCATGTCAGTCCGCCATATTTTTAGTGCATTGTGTTGCTCTCCTTGACAAAAATGAGGCAAATAAGCACTAAAAACAGTCATGTCAAACGTCAATTACAGACCGTCATGGCGGCTCTAGAAGTGTGCACATAGTAAGAAATTCGAACAGTTCAACATTTAGTGTTAACAACTATATTATCCTACATATTAATGAAATTGCATTTGAATGGTTATCTTAATTTTTTTTCAAATTTTTCTATGTGCGGTACATAGACCAGACCCAGAATAAACCTGTCCTTTCAGGTCAACTACAGACTCCGGCGTCACGGAAGACCAGCGATATAGTAGTGCATCAAACACTTATAGCACAAAGCTGAGTGACGACCGATTTTGTTGTCCTAAAGAATATTGTTCTTTGTATTTCGCTTACGTTTTTGTGACACAAAATAAATCGACTTCAACTTTCAGGTTTCGACACCAACGGCCGGTTTATGAAAGTTCGATCAAAACTAATCGGATGTCAAGTCACTCGCCATTTCAGCTTTTACATCGAATTAGATAGAGATAGCAAGTGACTTGACATGCGATTAGTTTTGATTGGGCCAGTATTTTTTTTCTACTGCAATTTTTCTATGATGATGATGGTATTTCCGTCTATCCATTAGTAAATTCATATTGTGAGCTGGAGGCAAACTCCGATTATGTTTACACGGTTGTTTTCCATATTCTGTAATTCTAATCTTTTTTTGTTTGGTACTAAAATCATGGTCATATATTTCTGTAAAACGTCATCTGCAAAGGTTAGCAACGATGGTGCTGTAGCTATCTCTTCAAACAACATGAAATACTATACCTTATACCCACTCTACCTTTTATAAATCTATCATAATAGTATAATATACAAGTTAACGGAACGCTAACGGCCTACCTGATGTTAAGCGGTAGCCATCACCTATAACAAAGCATTGCCTTGTAAGTCACGCTCAATGGAAACATGCCCTACAATGCACTGCCATCAAGTCAAAAGTTTTGATAAGTCAAACTATAATGATAAATGAAAGAGAGGTATAATATTTTATGTTGATTGAAGAGAGACCTTTGCAGATTTGTGTTAAAAGTATTTCTTTCGGATGACATTTTACAGAAATATATGACCATGATTTTAGTAACAAACAAAAAAAGATAAGAATTCACGATATGGAAAACAACCGGTAAACATAATCGGAGTTTGCCTCCAGCCCTTAAAGAGTATTAAGAAGTTTTGCTAGATATAATACTGCAGCGCAAGTACCGATCTTTTTACGAACTATGCGATCGTCAAATTTGACATTTCTATTCGTGAAAACGGGTGTTAGCGATTTTTTGGCAATTTTGATGAAAGTCGTGACTATCGTAAAATTTTATCGAATTTCGCTAAAAAGCGAGCATGGTACTTTTGATTTCACGATCATATAATAATAATAATAATTCATTTATTTATTCAGACAATATGGTCCATGCCGCGACATGATCTTTCTCGTGTTCCCACCAAACTCTAAAAGATTGAAAAGCAATCCATAGACATCTGTCTTCAAAACCGAAAGTTACCGAGTTGCCATTTTACAATTATCGCGAAAATTTGCATTTTAAAATTATCAAAAGATAGCGACCCCGAGTTCCGTACTCGCACAATTCGTCAAAATATCACGAATTTGACGATCGCTAAATTTAGCGAATTGAGTTCCGTACTTGCACTGCAGTTGCAACAAACGAACAAAATGAGTACTCACTGCCTTCGGGTACCGGCGTAACTGGACTCTCAGGAAGAAGAATGCCTTTCTGTACCAATTCATCTCTATTCGCCCGGACGGATATCTTCCTCTCTAATGCTGTGACAAGATAGAATTGTTGTTATAGCATACGATACTTCTTTTGTACATGGAACAGGTTGGTTATTGTTGTCTCTTTTTGGGACAACTACCTGTTTTTTTGCACCTGTTGTGCGTTGGTTTGTGGGCACAAAAGGGTCACCTGACAATCCATTAAAAATTGTATGTATAAGTATAATGTTCTTTTAATGTGTTTCTTGTGTATTGACAGCCCTTCCCAGCTTAGTCGGTAGTAGATCTGCCTTCTGCGCTGTAAGCCGTGGGTTCGATCCCCACCGAGAACAAACATAATGTGTGATGAACATAGATGTTTGTACTCTGTCTGGGTGTTATTATATGATAATTATAAGTGTAAATATGTATTTACAAAAAAAAAAGTATTATGTTGCCATATTACAAGCTTCTTGATGACAGGTCTTCCCAACTTTCATTTTAATATTTTATTATGATATTTTTTGTATTCTGTTGTATATGAATAAAAATATCCTTACTTCTAGATGCAGCCTCAAACTTCTCAGATTTCTTTTTCCGTTTCCACTTCCAAGGTTTGAATAATCTGCCAAAAGCGGAAAACTTGGACTTGGTCCTCTCAGCAGGTGGCGTGCGCGCACCTGATCCCAGGCTATTCGTGCGCACTGCAGTGCCATTTTGTTTCTTTGCTGAAACCAAAAAAAAAATACATTTATTAACGAATCATAAAAAAAAAATTGGTACCTAAAATTTGTATTTTATTGTAATTAGTATTTATTGTAATCAGTGTTTTCCAAGCAGCCTTTTAAGAACAAAGCATTGCATAAATCATCTTCATGGAACGAAGAATATTATCTGAAAAGACATTCTCACGTCAATACAAATATACGTAAGTATCTACCACCATCACGGTCGGTACAAATACTAGTCACACAAGCACATGATAGATACATCCACATAATCAATGGCCCCATTATGTCGAGAGTCTATTGTTAAGAACTGTCCGTACCTATCGCAATACAATGCCAACGGGAACCACATACACATACAAAAGAGAAATTCTCTCGTCCCTACCAGTATTCTTTATGCATCGTATTTTGATGTAAAATAAGAGCACATCTAACGCGTGTTCGCAATTGCAGCAAAAATTCGGGGATTTTTCAGTTTAAATCTTCAATGAAAAGCACATGGAATTAAATAACAAACTAATGTTAACACTGAGTAACTATGAAAAGTACTGCTAATTTACTTAGTTGATTTGACGAAATGACGAATTGCAATACTTTGGTGGAGAGAGCCAATATTCGTCATCTAAGTCAAATGCAACAGTATTCTCGAAGTACTAAACTTATAGAAAGTGCGATTACTCTTCCATTTTCTACCCCATTCCACTCTTTACGATCTTGGGCTTTTGAGGTCCAATTTCAAAGGTATCAAGGTCAACCCGCCGCCTCCGTCTGGGTTTTTTAACTGGTATAACCTTACTCTATAGGTATATAGCTATGAATCAGGTAAAGAAAAGTATACAGAACGATCACAAGAAAAGCAGGACACACAAGGCATGCATAACAATCCGTGAACTACACAAATTTATATGCAAACAACGTCAATGATGCCTGATGCTAACGTGAAGTCAAAGTACTCGTTACTTTAGTATCCAAGAAATGCGAATGTTTTAAAATTAATACAGCTTAGAAGTAGCTTTAAAAATACAAAATACAAAAAGTAACAACTAAAACCGATTGAAAATATGACAAATATAAATATTTGTATTTTAAATAAAGTCCTTAAATATTTTCCCATTCTCAACACTTTGTACGTTTATTGACCTTTGTTTTTAGTAAAAATAACGCGTATATACGTAAAATTAATATTTAAGTTTCATAATAGTTTAGTGTGTTCATTTATGTTTGATGTCAAACTTTTGGAGTCATTGTGAGTGACGTATTATAATAATATCCAGTTCGTAAGCCTAGTGGTTACATAAATAGATCACACAGGAACTTACGCTTATGGAAACGGACGATTTACGCGTAACACTACAATTACTCATCAAAAGAATTTGGTTCAACAACGAACTGATAAGAGACGTCCTTAACGTAAGGAGGTACCTAATACCTACCTAAACTTGTCACAAACAACTAATCAAGGGATTCGTTTAGTACATAAACTAAACGGAACATGAAGGTTATGCACAGGACGACTTTTAGACGCGCTTCTGCAATTGTATCGCGTTTCAGCAAATACAAACGTAAACGATCTGCTAATAAGTACCTAGTTTGTGAAGAGCTGCGTATTGCACAGCGCGACGAAAAGTGAATGCATAGGATAGGCTTTTATACATTCTGCACCTCTATGTATATACATGTATAATGTATATACTTATTTTGAAAGATTTACAAGAATTAGAAGAGTATTTTTTAGCAGCACGTCACGGGTCGCGTCTCGGGAGTCCATAAAAATGATATATAGTGTCGCTGCTGGAGTCCATAAATCATTACGATATTACTTTGCCAAAATGATGGTGCTATGTATAAAGTAAACGACAAATTGTTTAATTTAATGACTGTACCATTACAGATGATTCTCGACGCGAACATACTTATAGGTACTACTACACCAGCGTAGTTGAGGTATGATCATAATGACTGATTAGTAGGCAATGGCGTGAGTCATAGTTTTGCCATGTTGCGTCGGTTGCGCCCACCTACGAACTACGGCTGCTATACCAAGCGTCCTCACCTCAGTCACACCTCACCTTGTTCTACGATTTGAGGTCCTTTTACCTTCGAGGACCGTGACCTTTACTCGTACATAAGCCAACATTTACTTTGCCTATTTGTATTGGCATTCATTAAATCAACTAGTACCACAGAGACAATTTTTTTAATATTCAATGAACGTTATAAAAAGGAATGTGACACTCATAAAGAAAATGTATAAAAGGACGAATGCATGGATTCTATAGGATTGTAACACAACCAATACCTAACTTATTATTACTATGCTCCTCGGGTGTCATCATGTCATGCGGTAACAATGAAACATCACTTGGAACGCTTCAATAACAAGTAACTGACGAATAATTTATGACTATCATAACATGAGTGCTAGCAAGTTGTCAGCGTCGTTATTCTATTTGAGAAGTATCAAAGACAAGATAGACGCTGGCCACCGACACCGACCTTTTGATTAGAGAAGGCACCACCGAAATAGACTAATGATCAATAATGATTTTAAAATCAAAGACCATTGTTTTTTATTGGTATCAAACAGGCTAAGTTAAACGTTTTCCGATAGTATTAATACCATTGACATAAAACCGCGAACATTAACGTAACTACATATTATGAAAAAAATTGTTGGCCCTTAACACATTGGTGGCATCTAGCTCCAAACTAAAAATAATAATTATTAGATGGTAAACAAAAAAACACTGATCACTATATGATACTTATAGTGAAAATTTAATCAGGTGAAACTACTCTTGCCTGCAAATGCTCACAACATTTTTTTGTACTAAAACTGCAGTTGGCAAGACGCAATATTTGAACCCACTATTAAAATGAATGAAAGCAACATCGCCACATCTGTAATGGCTATGACGGTGAAAACAGCAAAGTGACATCACCAAACCGTGAATAATGCTCCGGAGATAAATATCACTGATTTGATCTCTTTTGCTTTATTACAAACAAAGAAAACTTTCTATCGTTGCGTAGTTTTCACCAAACTCACCTATTAGCTGATAAACTAGTTGTAATTTGTTTGTAATTCTTGTTAAAACTGTCAGAATAGTATACGCATACAATTTTTCTGTAATATTTATTCAGAATTTAAAGGAGAAACTGAGATTTATTGCAAGAATTAAATAAAAGAAGTAGGAACAAGGTAAGAGTTTTGTATTGTTGAATTAAGTCTGCAAATGAATTTTGCACTTGCTGGGTTCACACAAATAGCTAGTATTATCGTACTAGCAAGCGGTTATAGCAAAACGACACAGTTCGAAAGGGCTTAAAAATCTTCATGCATCTATACTTGCATATGCTGAGAAAACTACGTATTTATAAATAAAGATCTATATCTAATCATAAATCTTATTTAAGAATCAGATGAATAACATGTAAGATGACTATCAAGTCAACGTCTAGTAAGTTACAGTCACTTAATTGACCTTACCTGCTAATGTAATGACCCCAAGAAGGCTGTCAGCAAGATTTCCAACATGGTAAGGTTAATTCCGTGATCCGTAAAACCATTCTTGGAAACAGGCTATTGATATTTAAATTGGCAACATTGTCAATGATGCGTCTGACCTGACCGTGAAACCTTAAATTGCTGTTGTCATATTCTATGGAACATTGGTTAAAAATTACGTTTCTAAAGATATTTGTATATGTTGTAGTAATCGACTAACTCCTTGAAGTTAGAGGCTTACATAGATTCGTGATAAAATAAAGTGGACAGGGTTATCACCCTAAACTATCATAGCCATTTCCAACCACTCCTGCGAGTTGCGTGATTGTTTTAATATTCAGCGGGGATAGAAGGAAAAATGACAAAGTTAAAAGGTAGTTCTCTTCAATGACACTACACAAATTCGCCGAGTAGGTACGAGTAAAACTCACGCGCAGTAATCCGAGGGATCCGTAAGCGATCTGTTACGGAATTTAATCAACTTAGCGTGATATTAACCGATCATTTGAGGGAAATATAAAAACCGAATTTAGTGTTTCTCTCGAAAAGTAAATTATAGTTGGTATTATTAAACTGAATATGATGGAAGATATTGTATATCTTCCTGTAAAATATACAATATCTACCATCATACCAGCATTCAATATCTACCTACTGCATTTAATTTAAATTCGTTTACGTATGAAACAACTGAGAAACTTTCAATTATTTTTCAGCTGATGATCAATGCAAAAGAACTTGTAAACGTGCACTGCAAACCTAAACCATGTGCATTGGCTGCACGAATCTGATATTTCGCAAAGCTATTGTTTGGAATGCGAGTGGAGTATTTTATGAGAGACAAAAAGGAAAGGCAGACTGACCGGCTACTGCAGCCACTTCTTTAGCTCCAACGTGCAAGAAGTCAGTTAGCGATAGGGAGCTGGCGATTAACTGCCTGCGCTCCTGAAAATCGAGTGTGTCGAGGCTACTGGTTTTCATCCCGCGCACCGCCTGGACGGGCGCGCTCAGCGACATGTCAACTACGCGTCGCCATATCGTACACACCACATTTTTGGTATCAAAACAACACTAGCTACACTGTCAACGGACACAAGGCACACGCGTGAAACCGGCATCAACAATATCACTTACGTTTCCATTGTTAAGTGCCTGCGCCGCGAGAGACGCTCAACGGCAAACTGGCGCGCGGGCCGAAGCGGTGACGCGGGGCAGGGTGGGGGCTCGCTTGCCTGCCTCAGTCCCTGCATGTTGCAATGCACCCGACTCGCCTCGGCGAACCGTGGCGAGACGACTGGCGACTTGGCGAGTCTTGACTATTCTCATCAACGCCGAAACACACTAATGATGCTACGGAGCCGATGGGCTGGGACGGGAACGGGTCCCACCACCGCACTTTTGTTTTGAACTATTTGTTAGCAATGCAACCACCACATCCTAATAAAGGCTTTTAGAATATAACAGACAGTTTTACCCACTGTAGGTTGATCTGAACTTGAATTGTCGATTTACAAATATACCTACCTATATATTATTGCGAACAATATGCTTTGCTCGCTACTACATATATTTAAGCTGTAGGTATGATTAGTACTACTGATAACCTTTGCGAATTTATAATATGTTGCAGAAAGCATGCATGCACTGAACGAATTCTCTACATATCTAGTATCTTAACAGTTTTCTTATTTATTATGACAGCTTTCATTCAAGATACGTTTTAAGAATGACCAATTGATGAATGAAGAAACGTGTAGGTACGTATTCAAGATCATTTTCAATTAGGAGTCACCATGGTTCATAAAAATATAATGGACGGTTACTATAACCATATACAACGATGTCGTTAGCTTGTGTAGGATTTTTTGTCAAAATATTTGTTCCAAGGAGTAGTTGAGCTGCCGGTTAAGATGTTGGTAAACTAAAGCCAAAGTCCTTTAGTAAATAAATGCATACGAGTTAGCTGATGGGGGTTCAAGTTCAGTTCAATGTTTCTTAATTGACTTGAGCAACTGGATTGCCTTCGATCTAGAATCAAGTTCTGAAACTTGTCGTTTGGACGTAGGTACTTATTTTACTATACGACCCCGCAGTACATGCAGTTTAACTTTTGGAAGTGGTATTTTATTAAAGAGGCTTCATATTATAAATTCTGTTGATTTGTACTCTATAACAGCTCCTTTTATCAGGTAAATTGGAAACAAATAATTCCATATTCCTCTGCAAAATGTAGCTCGTAAACCGAGCTCTCCGAAACGTGAACTGGGAACAATACAGGAGTAGGCAAACATACATCAATGGTTCATAAGCGAACCGCGCAGCCGTTGCTCGACGGTTCTGAATAAAAGCAGGTGTGTGCACTGCACTGCATAGTGCACAATATTTCAATGCCTATTTACCGGCGCAAGGGAAAACCAGCTCGACTAGAAAAGTTATAGTAGCTGTACAGCTTTTGGCATATTATGAATTTACGTTTAGAGGCGCTCTTGTTATTTTATTTTAACTTTAAAGAATGAAGATACATATTACTTTTGCCTTAATTTCTAAAGACGAACATCGTGGTGCTTACAGTTAGAGTTATGTAGCTATAGAGGTCTCCATCGTAATCAGCAAATCACTTAAATAATAGAAAATATTTATTTTGAATACGATATGTGGGTATAAAACGTGGCAATAATTTCAGTTCATAAATTCTTTTCAAATGCTAAATATTGTTGTTGTTATTATGTCCATACACATTGTTGAACAATGTAAAGAGGAAAGCACGTTTATAATATTTAATCTGTTTAGAAAAAGGATAGAGTAAGCAATGAAGATTGATTTTTAAGTTTAGTCACTTACGATCAAAATGCTCGATTTCTAAAACTCCAGAATCACTTCTTGTATCATCATCTATCGGCCTATGTCTCGTCCTTGTCTCCTTATCCATGTTTTAATCAACAATAGTTAGCATATCCACTTTCACATCAAGCATTTTTCAGGTTCCCATCATAACAAAAATATATTTGTGTCTAAGTAGATCGGAACGCGAATTAAAACTGAGATATTACAGTCACAAAGATTAGATAGCAAGGGAATGATAGTACGTTGACTACTTATCACAATGACTCTATTGGTACCTACCTGGTCTTGTTCATTTCTTTGCTTGTAAATAAACTTGTTTACAAGGCCAATGTAGTGGTATTAATAAGTATTTATATTCACTATTAAAAACTTCAAAGATCGAAGTGTATTTTAAAGTTAATAAAATTTTGTGGAAAATAAAAAGTTCATATCCTCGACAATATCGTTTATTTAACGTATTGTAAATTCATTCAAGTTTGATGAAAACAAAAGTGATATTGTGGAACGAATAGAAACAATAAATAAACCAAAAGTCTAGTGTAGATAGTTTCAATGTCGAGCCAGGGTGATGTAAAAAAGTATCTGGTCGAATGATCACTGTGCACTTCATTGGCTTAATGGATGTAGAGGGCACTGTGAGATTAGGCGTGTAGACTTTATTTATTAATAGGTGTATATTGTCCTAGAAAATAAGCGAACCATGGTTTCATGCTGGTGACCTACAAAGCGTATAATGCATGCAGTGAAGCCTGAACAAAATGTACAATATGAAAGTCAAATTTTCCATAAATAAATTTAAGAGACAAAAGCTGCAAAGGTTTTACAGGATTTTCAGAGGAAAAAACAACAGTAAATCAAAGACTTTTACTATATCTATTTACAATCACATGTAAGAGAAATACGTAAAGAGCATTGATAAGACTATACTCGTAAGCAATACGTAAGAGTACCTAAGGTAACATGTAGCTGTAAACACAGGCGTCCAAGGATATTGATCTATGAATCTCTTGGGCAATCTGACATTCCGACGCCACTATTAGTTCAAATCACAATCGTGCTTGGATTAATGAACTATCGAATAAAAATAAAATAAGTAGACTGAAAACGTAACATTCCACGAACATTTTGTCTCGTATTTCAGTTTAGAAACAATATGCGGGGCAATGTGGTAATTAGGCTAGTAAATCTTCACTCAGACGTACCTAATTTATGCTTTCAGTAATAAATTATGAATGGTGAATGACTTTTGAGATAAAATAACCACCAACTGCATAGACAATGGCAGGATAAGTGGTCACGCTCACCTCTAGTGTACACAGGGAAATCTCCATCGGAGCGACTGTGGGTAAGCATGGGTCCGTAGCACCGCCACGGCGGCGGCTTGTCGCGCCGCGATCGCGGACCCTCCACCGTTCAGCTACGCCAGCCCATCAGCACAAGCACAGCACGAAGCCCTACATCTACGGAGTACTCCCGGCGGCGCGGCTGATGCTCGGCTCTATGCACACGACACACGTCAACTCGGCGCTGATGGCGGGGACACAGAAGCGAAGGCGAGCGAGAGGACGCTGCGCGGCGCATCCCACGCGCGCATCTCACCCTTACGATTTTCTCTGTACCTACTGGCTCACTGGCACGACACAGGGGTTGGTAATTATCGTGTCGCAGATTGCGAATCACTTTTTATCACTCAGAGCTTTTAAGGGTTTTATAAGGTTCTTCGTTCCACGCTGTCGAAATAACTTAGTGATTTATTTTACGTGCCGAGAGTCTCAGATACCCACTTGATACTTAAAACGCAAGTTTAGTTTGTAGGAGCTTTACTTCGTTTGATGATTTGACAACAGCTATAAACAACTGCTAATAGGACTTGACGCAGTTTATACTTTAACCTCGTGAACTGTCTCAAGTTTACGCTGGTGGGCGCTGATCAATCTTCAATTTTACCTAGTTGACCGAATGAGGGAAATGGCCATGCAGCGTGAGAAGCAGTATTTAAGTAGGTAAATGACTATCTTGGGCTTATAAAACAACCATAAACAATACAATACAAGAATCAAAACGATGTAATCCTCTGTGTCATCATAACTAGGGTTGTATGCAGCTAATGCGATTTATGGAAAGAAGCCTTGTTTTGTAGGTACTTACAGTGCAGGCAGAAACGATACATGTAATGAATACCATTATACAGTGTAAAATTGAGATGATGTTTGAGTCCTTCTTGCTGCTTAGTCAAAACAGCTAAATTTCTATGAAACTTTAGTAGCAAACTACCAATGTGTAATTTCCTCAAACCTTCATAGTAGGTAGGTACATTAAATTAACCAGTGAGGTAAACAACTCGCACACAACCAATGTACATTGAGGTCCCTAATTTAGAAATTTTAATTATGGTTATTTTGGTATTTCTTGGATCAGTAACTGTTCAAAGTTGTCTTTTTCTTGAGACATATATAATACAATATAACAAAATATATAATACCTATAATAATACAAGCCCTCTTAAATTATATAATTTTGTATTAAAGAAAGATAAGCATACATATTTCCCCATTGTCTAAATCCTAGAGCAGCTTAGCGGGACAAGAGGCCGTGAGTTTTTACAAAACGTATAAAATGAAATAACCACTCCCTTAAATATAGGTAATTGTAGCTTAGGAATGTTTACTTACTTATCTCCCCATTAACAGTTGCCGAGTCGAAGGGTATCGATAAATTCCGGCCACCCTTCCCGACTGGAAGCACATCCAAATTGTTTTTTTCACCGTGCTGACCTAAGTAACAAACATTTTAATTGCGTAAATATGATATGTTATCAAATTCTTGGACGTTTAAAATGTATTTTTTTAAAATACAATTTTTCTATCTGCCTGAGATATAAATATTTATTGCACTTATGTTATTACATTTAGATCTTTTAGTTTGTACATTGTTTATTTCAAACATAAGCCCTGTTATGGCACAGCAATATTCCACTAGAGGCACTATATCATTATTAGCTTAATTTTTTTTACAGACATTAATTTTAGAGTAGGTAAGAGAATAAAATCAATTTACAATTACTCAAATCTTTTTAAAATATTTTTAAACTTCTTTACATTACATTCGTGTTTATTGCTATATATTTTTACAGACATTGCATACGGTCCAGAATGTATTATTTATAATGTTGAGGTAGGTTAGCTAATAGCCTATTATTAGCAGATAATCTGTAACTGATTCCAAATCGAACTTACGCACGACCTACGACAGTATAGTCAACAGTTATATTAATATTTTGTACAGTAGCCTGGACTAAGTACCAATATCCTATCCTACTTCCAATAATTGATTGAGTGAGCGAAGCGAACGACAATCTTACAGTTAACTTGGGCTTTAATGTTTGTCGGGCCATAACTTTAGAACCGTTCGTTGATCCGATCTGCATGAAATTTGGTAAGTCGATAGCTTGTACTTGAGAAACTGGTATGTATATGAGTTAAATCGGATACGGAGTCATTAAGATATGGAGTTTTTTAAGGGGGCAAAAATTAAAAAAGTTACACAAAAAAATTTAGTTACATGTCATAGGTAGGGATAGTCAAGAGGCCAAATAACGAGTTTAGTATAAATGTAAGATTGGAGAGGACATCACGAAATCTCAGTTCGGGGTGAACCACCAGTATATAAATGCGAGAGTTACTACGTTTGCGGCTCAATCACGCCCTAACCAGTGAATCAATTCGGATGAAACTTATACTTACTAAATATAGTTCGTGACATGGATTAGCATACCACTTTTTACCCCGAAGAAATTACAGGAACAGGGTAGAAAAAAGAATGAAACCAAAAAGGGACACCACCTTAAAACTTGATGTTAGCGAAAACCACGACCACGCCGCCAGCGAAGCCGCGTGCGGCCGCTATTACCTAGGTACACCATAATTTTCAACTTTTGACTCGAAAGCATTATGTAGTCAGACAGTATACACCAAAAGTAAGCAAGGTTAGAAAACATAATATGGGCAAGGCTGTTCAGTTCATAAATAAAGAGAGTATTGAGGAAGGCTGTATTCTAGGAAAGTTTTAAAATACGAGCTTAAAACTTCATCGACAATCAAGCTGGTTTTTAATTGTATTTTAAGTAAATTAATTTAAATACATATTACTATATTATCAGTTATTATGTAAACAATTTTTTTTTCTATTCGGGTAAATTAAAATAAAATGGTTTCTAGGGCATAACATTAATGTTTTATTTAAACAAACTATTTTATTACATAATTACATTCCACATAGGATTGTCAATATAAGAAACATAATCTGAATAATCCATAAAATCATGGAGAGCGCCTCCAGCCTGAGGTATCCTTCTTTGTAGTTGGTCATGTTTAGAAATATATGACTTTTTATATATTTCCTTCCAATCTAAATCTTGCGACTGAGATACACTATCATTTTCCTCAAAATCTCTTTTGACCATATCATGCCACAAAATATCTGATTGTAATACCATGTTCAATGTCATGCAAGCCTTTGATACGATCAACACATCCTTGACATGAAGATTCAGCATAATTTTAAATAGCAGTTCTTCAGGTAATCCTATAAGGCTTGCACTTGCATAGCCATGATGGCTCAGAATTCTGCTCTTAACTGGTGTCAATATTTTATTTTTAAAAGTTATTGAAAATTGTTTAAGGTCACGGAATATCTTGGGGATTGTAGTAGCTTGGGGTGAGACCACAAATCTGCTTACAGGCAAACACACCGAATATGTATCTGAATCAAGGTCATTTATAACCACATTCACAAGGACCATTGCACCTAAAGGACTCATTATAACTTTTAATGGAATATTTTTGAATCCATACAATACAAATGATGTTTTATAGACTCCTGACAGACTCTTCCATTTGCATATTAGTTTAGCATTTATTGAAGTATGCTCTATAATTTGACACTCATTATCTACAAGCACAAATCCATTTTCCATCATTGAAACTAAGACAACAATAAATAAATAATCTTTCTGAATTGAATCATTTGTATTTTGAGGGGTTATTATCTTCAGAATGTTTTCCAGTAGCTGGGGTACTCTATCTGTAGAGCTTTCTTCCAATGTTGTGGCCATTGGTGGCAAATTGCTATCAGATTCCATTTAAAAACATCAACAACAAACAACACCAAATTACAAAAATTGCTTGATCACTGACTGACAGAAATTCCTTGCTTGACACATCAATAACAGATGGCTGTCACAGAGCACTGTCTCTTTCACTCATGCTGAATTTTGTAGCCTCTATCCTTGTTTTATGTTACATCTCTAGCTGTTTCAGATACCTGATCATGTTTTTATTTTTCTCTATTATTATCCTATGAGAAGCATTCCAAAAATTTTGGGTTAGGGCAGGAAGTAAGTCCTTGCCATCTTGCAAATATTTATCTTTCCCTCTAAATCCCCTCGAATTAACACAATTGCTAGTTTCATTTGACATGGAAGAATAGCTGGATAAAATAAAAATATGTTGTAACTGCAAAGTCCTCAACACATGAATACTTAAAGGCATGGAATTTGGAGTATATCTTGTAGTGGTTGTCTTTTATGTAGGTACCTACTTAACAAGCTATAATTAATAGTCACATAGAGAAACCATTCTCCAACAATTATTTATGGCATCATGTCCTAGGAATTTTAATATACATTTTTTTTTACTGTTATGTATTTTCATACCCGCTAGACTTTTTTACTACTGAGACTTTAACTTTCTTACTCACCTGGAGTAAGAAAGTTTAATTTATGCTTTAAAGGTGTTTAATTATTTTATGATTTCAAATACTTATTGATACCTACTTCAAACTTCTATTCACCACACCTAATGACTGCCTAGAAGCAACAGTAGTCAACAAAAGCCTACACTAGCTGTAACTATTGTCACCATACTTACATTTATTTTCTCTGGTTGTGCCAACAGTAGCACTGTTCAAACGATTTAAGTAAAATGTATAGAATTATTTAGCTCTCATGAAACCTGGATTACACAAACATTTACATTGAATCACAGGATTATCTACCAACACTGCACTGGTTTTCGAAGGTTATGGTTTACAGGACCAACTTATTGGAATTTTATTAATTGGAGGAAAACTTTCGGTACTTAGCTACAGAGAGCGTAGTAAATCACTTACCAATATTATCACAGTTGACGTGCTTCTTCGATAATTTCAGAGATCCATGTAAGTTTTGATTCGAACTTTTGTCGCTGTCACTAGCCATTGAAAGGATTCACTACAAGATAGTTATCTCAGCGGTTTGTTCATTTGAAACCTTTCATTGTAATATAAAAATAGTTCATACAATTCTAAAAGTTTATATAGGAAAATTAATACAAAAAACAATGTTTACAACACCCCTCACTCCACAACAGTCAGAGAAGAGACAGACAGGGACAGTGTTGCCAGCTAGTAAACCTAAAAAAGGTCAAGCCCAAATTTTCCAAGGGCCGATTTTTGTCAGAAAAGGCCGTTAATATTTAATAGTTAAAAGAAATTATAAGATAAACCACAATTTAAAGCTGGTGGTGTCCACAGTCCACACCTAACGCTAAATACTTTTTTTATATACTTTTTTTATCAAGCAGATGGTACACCTGATGTTAAGTGGTAGCCATCATGCTTGGCGGCAGAAAAGAGCATGGTGGTAGAACTTCTCAAAGAGCTCTACTACTCTTACGGCCTGTTTCTGAAAGCTCGATCAAAACTAATAAGACGTCAAGTCACTTGCTGTCTCTATCTAATTCGATGTAATAGCAGAAATGGCGAGTGATTTGAAATCTTCTGATTACGTTTGATCAACCTTTCAGAAACCGGCCGTTAGAGCTTTTTTGATAAATTATTTACTTACTCAGTAGTGTTTTGATAAACATGCACTTTGTAAGGTTATTTTGATAGCTGAAGTTAGTTGGTAGGTACTGTAAATAATTGTAACTAGTTGTACCGTTACTAAAATCTATGAATATATATATTCTCTACTCTACTTGACGTAATTATTTTATGTGATACCTAGCTAAAAAACATAGGTACCTAGGTATATGAATAGGTACCATACATAATTATGTATAAGTTGGTATATTTTATATATCTACACTTCTACATCTACATCTACACTATCTACACTAATCTACATCTACACTTCTACACTAATCTACATCTACACTTAATAATCTACATCTACACTAATATTATCTACACTTCTACATCTACACTTATCTACACTAATCTACATCTATACTAATATTATAAAGAGGAAAACTTTGTATTTTTGTATTTTCGTATTTTTGTATGTAACGAATAGGCTCAAAAACTACTAGTCCGATTTCAAAAATTCTTTCACCATTAGAATGCTACATTATCCCTGAGTAACATAGGCTATATTATATTTTCAAAAAAATCAGGGATCCTTACTAAAACTTCAATAATGTAACCCAAGGTGGAAAACAAAAACCTTACATCGCGTGCGCTGCGAAAACTATTGAAGATAGAACAAAATAATGTACTACAATTTTGTAAAACACGTCATCATCTACAAAAAATGTCGCAACAGCATATGTCTAACTATTATAGTTATGTCACAATAAGTGTTCTTTTATTATAAAAAAATAATTGAAATGCCTCCGCTAGAAAAGTGTCTTTATTTGTACCTTGGTATTAATCCTTATCCAAATAAATTATTTCATAATTAAGACGGTTTCAATACCTATAGATTACTTCTTAAATTTTTCAAAACGGACATTCCATTCAAAAGATATGACGAAATTAAAAATGTTAACGGGTCCACGGGTCACGCGCGGGGTGCGATTTCACTCACTCAAGGAGAAGCGCGTGCAAATGTATGAAATAAGTAGACGCGAGGCTCGAACCCACGGTCTAAGTTTATCCTAATTTGTTCAAAAAATTTATGACCACCCATGCGAAGCTGGGACAGGCCGCTAGTAATATTATAAAGAGGAAAGATTTTTGTATGTAACGAATAGGCTCAAAAACTACTGGTCCGATTTCAAAAATTCTTTCACCATTAGAATGCAACATTATCCCTGAGTAACATAGGCTATATTTATTACTAGAAAAAATTGGAATCCCTTCTAAAATTTCAATAACGTAACCCAAGGTGTAAAAAATTGGCCATTATATGTCTTTCATTGCATGAGCTGCGAAAACTATTGATGATAGAACACAAAAATATTCCACAATATTACAGAACACATCAATATCTACAAAAAACTCGGCGATACCATATTTGTCTTACTATCGTAGTTATGTTGCTCTGACTTCTTTTTTACATTATAAAAGTTGATAGAAATGCCGACCAAAATCAGACCATGTTATCGATACCTTTATATTAATCCTTTTCAAAATAAATCATTTCGTATTGAAGATTATTTCAATACCTATAGATTACTTCTTGAATTTTCAAATCAGAAAATTTTAGTTCGATTTGAAAATATTATTTGCGAACGCACGGTTCCACGGGGCGAGAAGGGCGTGCAAATGTATGGATAATGGTGAAATGTTAACTACAGTGGCGAAAAACTTTTCACCCTAAGTCAATCTCTTGTCGGGCACAGACATTGACAATAAAAGTTGATTATGCGGCAGTGATCTGTGGAGCGATTTCATAGCTCTGGGGCCTTATGCTCACTTCGAGCGAGATTTTCTCACGGTGGAGATGACGTCATATCTCGTTCGATAACAATTTATCCCCATTCTTACCATCTCACTCCCCAATTTTCTCATACAAAGTTCATGCGAGACGCAACGTCAACGAGTTATCGAACGAGATATGACGTCATCTCTACCGTGAGATAATTTAGCTCGAAGTGAGCATAAGGGCCCTGTACCCCAAGTATGAGTTTTGATTACCATAATTGGTTTTTCGTTTTACGTTTTTGTTCCGTGTTCGTTGCGGGTTTTGTATGAAGACGCGATAGGGACACCGAGTGGAATAATGCGATAGGAATAATGAGTGGGACCCTTATTTTTAATGGTTTCACTACAGCTAGAGAAAAATAATCTTAATATTACCCTAAATCTAAGTAAAATTGGCTTTAAGATGGCACCACTGGCACTCTTTGAAAAACGCACAACATCTGTCGCCGACGACCATAGATGCAATTTATTTAGGTATACCATGTAGGATTTTAAACTGAGGCCGACGAGACGACGACATCGACAATCTCTTCTTTCATCGTTAGCAACCAAGCTAAGTTACTTAAACTAACTAAGTTACATTTATATTAAATTTTTGTAAAGTATCTAACGTTACCTATGGTCAAATTCAATTTGTTTTTTACAGTTTTAAATATTTTTCGTGTTTTCGTTGACCTATTAAAAAAGAGTAGAGAGTCATACGTTTGTTACTTTATCTATGAAGTAGTTGATTTTACTTACTTGACTAAATGACTAGACTAGACATACCTCCATGGACAATGCAGTACGCATGTTGCCAACTTTGCCCTTTTCTGGCTAGATCTAGCAGTGGTTTCAATTGTTTTATTTCTTGCTTCAACCCAAAATGAGCCATCTAGCCCTCATTGATAATAAATAGGGATAATAATTCAAAAATCACAAAAAAAAATGGTTTGGTTATTAGGACGTCATTGAGCAACAAACATTATCAAAATGTTTCTATCGTGTGTGTCGAAAATGACATGTCAACAGGGTCAGCCGGCCAGGATCCTTTGCTTTTTATTTTTCTGGTAATAAATTGGTTTTTGTTACGGTTGTAGCAAGTCGTTTATTTTTTAACAAATTACTTATCTAGTACAGCGTGAAGTGAAATGTTCCATTCCAAAACTCGTCGTAAAGTAAACAAAAAAGGAAGTTATAAAGTGGCAACACTAAGTACGCATACGCAGTGATCGTATCGTACGTACTCGTACGTAGTTTGCGATTTAAAATTATCCTATTTTCTGGATTTCTAAAGAAATTAGGCGTTTGTTTAGTTTAAATTAGTAACAAACAATCCAAAAAACTGATATATTTATGTGAAACGCTAACACAAGTTTAGAGCGATTTGTTTTATAGAAGAGTATCCTTGCAATCTCACAATAACAGTGCTTGCTGATGTGATAATTCTTGAAATGTCATCCTATATGGCTGGTGTTTTTGATTTAGATTTAGATGTAGATACTGTAACTGTTGGAGATTCAGACGAGGACGACATTATAGATGTTGATGAGGTACTCATTGTTCACTATTACCCTTTTGTCCTACCTACAACCTAACCTAAAACCTTGTTCTATATTCTCACGATGGTCAAGGATACATTTCGTCGCGGTTGTGATATTGCTTTTAAAAATACCAATGTTCCAATGTACACTCGTGTAACTCTACAATATGCTTGGACATCTAGTTTGCATGTAAACATATAATAATTATATTCACCATTGCTTAAATTAGGTAACAACTAAAACTTTACTTGCCCTTTGCAGGTAGACTATGATCCCGAACTTCATGTTAATACTATTGTTAAGTAAGTACCCAATTTACTTGTTATATGAAATGGTTGCATGGCTTACTAACAATCAAGTCACAGCGGGGGAGGAGAATAACAAGTGAGATAATAAACACCATGCAAACTTATACAAGCAATAAAACCTTGCAGTGTTTTATCAAACCTTGTAGAACATATTCCCAATGTTGCAATAAAAAGTCAAGAATGTAAAAGAAGGTGGGAATCATATAAAAGAACTAAAATGGTACAGGTGGATTAAAGCATTAACTGAATAGTGTTCTAGAAATGTTTACAGAAGCATTGATTGTCTTGCAGTGAGATGGGCAGATAACATTGCTGGCATAACTGGATGATAACTGAAACATCAAGATATCATAAGAACTAACAAAGAGAGAGATGTAAATCCTGTAGTGGATGAAGTCTGGCTGTGGACCTGATATGTTTGATTAATAGAAACTTGGTTTAGTTTGGGGCTAAATAGTGCTGTGTGGAAAGTCCACCAGTATTTCGTTTTATTATAATGTATAACTTTGTTTAACAAATATATATTTACTTAGCAAATGTATGACAAAGATAAGAACATTTCACTTCTTTACTGTAGAGAATGAATGAATAACTTGAATTGTCAATTATACAAATGTAATGTGGCTTTCAGTGCTGAGGGTTCAGAGACCATCCAACTATGTGAAGACAATGTGAATCCAGGGCAGTGCAAGCGTCTTGGTCCGCAAGACTTTGAACTTCGTAAAGTACTTGGAAAAGGTGGATATGGAAAAGTATTCCAAGTGCGTAAAATTACAGGCACTGATGCAGGAGCACATTTTGCTATGAAAGTGCTCAAAAAAGCTTCAATAGTACGCAATCAAAAAGATACAGCTCACACTAAAGCTGAGAGAAATATATTGGAAGCTGTTAAGGTAAGATTGCCATGGTTTTACTTACCTTATTTTTCAAACTGATGATGTTACTAATATAATAATTCTTCTCTACTTACAGCACCCATTTATAGTGGAATTAGTATATGCCTTTCAAACTGGTGGTAAATTATACTTAATATTAGAATATCTGAGTGGTGGTGAGCTTTTTATGCATCTTGAGCGAGAAGGTATATTTCTGGAAGACACTGCCAGGTAAAGAAACATAATTTTAAAGATAAATTTATTCCTTCATTCATTTAAAAAAAATTCTTGCACTAGCATATATTTATGTGTAATATTAGTGAAGTCACCTTATTCTTATTATTAGATGTGATTTCTAACATCAATATTGGTTTCCTTTTGTAAGTTAGTTTATAATTTACAAGCCGTTCCTTTTTTTTGAGATAAAAAGTAGACAGTAGTTCAGCTAAATCCAATGGTTAGGGCAAGATAGAGCCCTAAGGGCCGGTTTCACCATGCTCTGTTAGATTAACAAAGGATTAAAGGGTCGTTAAATATGTCAAAATGTATGCGTTTGAGAGCTAAGCTTAGATTTAACGGTCTTTTAATCCTTGATTAGTTATTAACAGAGCATGGTGAAACCGGCCCTTAATATCACACAATATCTTTATAAATTGTAGCCTATGTGTTATTCCAATGTATAAGCTATATTATTGTAAAGTTTCATTAAAATCCATTCAGTAGTTTTTACGTGAAAGAGTAACAAACATCCATCCATACTTACAAACTTTCGCGTTTATAATATTAGTAGGATAGGAAAAAGAATAGGATAAGATTTAGAATATTGGTATTTTAAATTAATGTTTACATGCATTAAATACATTGTTATATGTAGATAAAAAATTGATTACATTGAAAACTGATTGATAACACACACATTGGTTTGCCTATAATCTTTTTCTTTTCTGCAGCTTCTATTTGTCAGAGATAATATTGGCACTGGAACATTTACACAGCCTAGGCATAATTTACCGCGACTTAAAGCCAGAGAATGTGCTTCTGGACGCACAAGGGCATGTTAAGCTGACAGATTTTGGACTGTGTAAGGAGCACATTCAGGAAGGAATAGTTACCCACACATTTTGTGGTACTATTGAGTATATGTAAGTACTATTGAACAACTAATAACATTTTCACTTATTACTTTTATTTCAATTTCTATTTTATCTATTTTAATCACTGATATTTCCGACTACAACATTTTATCAAATGGTATTCTTTATAAAAACTATTGTTTCTCAAGATTTAGGAATTTAACTCCTTAGTTAACTGGTGCACATGGATTTACCCAGTATGGGTCAGCCGGCTGCCCCTGCCATGTAAAGAGTTAATGTCTTTGAGATGCTTTTAGGGCTCCAGAAATCCTTACCAGAAGTGGACATGGAAAAGCAGTAGACTGGTGGAGCCTAGGTGCCTTGATGTTTGATATGTTAATTGGACAGGTAAAAAATATTGTTTCACCTATTATATGAGTTAGTGTAAGTCATGTAAGTATTGACGCTTACGCGTACGCTTGCATTATCAATGCGGTGTTTACCGTTATGACAGGTATTTATCATACAGGCAGATATTTATAGGTTGTGTATGTCATTGAGACCAGTCAGTGGAGTGAGGTGTCTGAAATCATAAAAGGTTGAGAAATTATTTCTTAGGAATAATGATGTAAAGTTTACGAGTTATATAAAATGCATCTCTCATAGTTCCGACTTCCCAATGCGGAAATCGATGAACAAATTGGATTGCATACATATCCATAAAATCACGCCTGTTTCCCATAGCGGTAGGCAGAACCCACGGATTTCCACTTGCTATGTTTTTGACATACCTCTTTTACTTCATTCATCTCATAACATTCTTCATATACTACTCTGTCAAGAAACTACCGGGAATTTATCAATAATACACAAAATGATAGTTATTCATCCAAATTGATTTTATTGCCTTCAAAGTATGCTCCTTCATTTCTGAAGGAGCATTCTTTGACACACTTACGTTAACGAATAATCCAATCATCTGCAGCAGAGAGCACTGGTAGTCTAGTGGTAGCGGCCCCGCCTTCCGATCTAAGGTCGTGGGATCGAAAGCGGTCGTGCACCAATGAGTTTTTCCGTTCAAAAATGTATATGCATTGTGCCAGTACTCTCAAACAGTAAAGGAAAACATCGTGAGGAAACCGGCATGTCGTAGAACCTAAAAAGTTCTAAAATCATGTGTCAAGTACTCGATAGGAGCTTCTTTGAGGCGTACTTAAAATCCTTTCACCACACTGTTTTAACTAGTAACAAGACAAGAAGAAGAATAACCTGGCCTTTCTTTAAAACGTCTGGAAGTTAACAAATTTTTGTTTCAGCCGCCTTTCACGGGAGATAATCGTACAAAGACTATAGAGAAAATTCTGAAGGCTAAACTGATGCTGCCTGCTTACCTGACATCAGACGCCCGGGACCTAATAAAGCGTCTGATGAAGCGGTCTGAGACCCAGCGGCTGGGCGCTGCGGGAGCCGCCGCCGTCAGGGGACACGCCTTCTTCAAACACATCCGCTGGGATGACGTGTTTGCGAGGAGACTTGAGCCACCTATTAAACCTAAACTGGTATGTATTTGCAGCCATTTGCCCTTAAGAGTTAGGTTACCTTGTTACATAAACATCACACGGATCAATGAGTCATCTTATAAAATATCCTCCATACTTTATTTATAAAGTGCTTGAAATAGTAGCGACTCTATCCTACTTATAATATAATACATATTATAAACGCGAAAGTTTGTAAGTATGGATGGATGGGTGTTTGCTTATCTTTCACGTAAAAACTACTGAATTGATTTTAATGAAACTTTACAATAATATAGCTTATACATCAGAATAACATATACACAATTTATAAAGATATTGTGTGAATTGTCCAAAATATGACGATAAGTGTCAAGTAAATAGGAAAAAATCTACCATCTGCGAGCTATTCTGGCGTGCTCTGCCAAAACCGCTAGAATTACACATAATTATGTACATATGTGTTACTCTACGCCACGATAATATAAGCTACTCGAAATACTAATCCTGCGCAGACGAAGTCGCGGGCACCAGCTAGTGTATAATATAAATAAGGTATACCTGTCATTGGTGCCGATTCTATTTTCTGTTCAGTTGCGGGTATGTTAGTACCTTTTCTAACCTTGTTTTTTTTAGGCAAGTGAAGATGATGTTTCACAGTTCGACACAAGGTTTACACTACAGACTCCTATAGACTCACCTGATGAGTCTACACTTAGTGAAAGTGCCAACCTTATGTTTCAGGTAAGTGTGTACATTTTATTATTATAAGGTACGAGTGTAGATATTTTTGAAGGAGATGATTTAATAATTATCACGTAGAAATTGGAAATAACTTATTTTCTAAAGTAAATTTTCTCGTTGACTGTTCAAGTTATATAATTTGTAACGAACGAAATATCAGCACTTAGCCAGTCTGGGTAATTCTAATTATGTACATATTTTTCCCTGATAAGGCAAGGCAAACAATTTACGGTTAGATTGCCGATCTATTATTATGGCATATTGATAGATACCATTAAGCTCATATTTTTATCTAGCATTATTGCTTCCTGAGATCTTTTTATATAACTCATGGCTTGTGTGTATTCTATTGAAATTGTTCTCTAAATACTTAAAGGCAGCGGTTTGAATTCAGTTGAGCACTTATATCACCAAGTAAGCAAACAAGCTTACGGCCCACCTGATGGGAAGCGGTTACCGTAGCCTGTGGACGCTTGCAACACCAGAGGTGTCACACGCGCGTGACACCCTTTATATACCCTGACCTTTTCAATATTTTAAATCGCCATTTTCGAAGAAACCCATGCTGTAGTCTTCAGGGAAAACGTCCGCAGCGCACACCACAACCTTAAGAGTGCGCGGGAGGAAGTTCCTCGGAAACCGAATAGTGCCCGACCATGCTAGCTCCAAGATGTGTGTTTGAGCTCCCTGCCTAAGGCGAGCAGTGCGATGATAAAATGAAGCTGTGGGCATCATGTCGAACAATTCATGCACTGGAGCACAACCGAATTTGAATTCCTATAAAAAAATATGTGGTGGTGATAATGAAATAACTGATAGGGGATAAAATTTGTTTATCTAATTACCTTCGTCAGTATTATGCGCCACCTTGGAACAAATTAATTGCAATGGACTCTAAGTCTAAGAGGATATTTCAAACTTGTACCTATTGTATCACCTATTTGAACAACATACTGTGCAATAATGAATTGTGTGCGCACTACAAAAAATCTAGCAGCGGTAATGAGTTTCCCACCTGTTACTTTTTATACTAGGCTTTGTAGATTAAATCAAATCAAAATGTTTATTTGTAACTATGAACGTAGTTAAATAGTAGGGGGACAAATTAGGCTTGTACCATATCTATTGTTTGGACGTCTCAGGATCTTGAATCCTAAAAAATAATACCGCTACACCGTCTAGCTAGAACGTTGATTGCTATACTGATTTTATCATGTACTGGGAATGAGCTTATCCTTTAGGGGGTTCAATTTAAGAGATTCCTTCCTTACATACTAGCTTAGCTTGTACTATCGACACCAGGTAATTTATTACTGTAAGGTTCCATGCACGTTTTAAGTAGAGCTCTTTGTTAAGGGGTCGTCCGGGGAAGTATTACCACCATGCCTTTTTTTGTCGCCAAGCAGCGTTGCTGTGTTTTTGTTTGAAGATTATGGTTGCGGGTGAAATTACAGGCGCATGAGGTATGAGGCATCTTTATGCCTCAAGTTTATGGACGCAGGGCTGTGCATCGTAGGGTACGTTCCTATCGTGTTTGAATTACGAGGCAATGATCTGTTATAACATCGGGTGGGCCATCTGCTTTTTCCTTCAGCATGTAGTATAAAAAAGAAAAAACTGCGGATCAGCTGTTTTGTATTTTTAGTTGGGTACGAGAACTTTCTCTAATAGGATGTAAAACACTTGAAAAGGGTATTCTGCAAGTTTAGATTGCACGTTTTACATTACCTATTTGAATTGTATGTCCAGGGTTTCACGTACGTGGCTCCGTCCGTGATGGACGAGATCCACAAACCGCGCGTGATCACAGCGCGCTCGCCCCGTCGCCCGCGCTTGCCTCACAACCACAACTACTTCACTGTGCCCGCGGCCACTACCCACTCGCACGCTCAAGAAGACCACATGGACGTCCAAGGTCTACCTATATAGTAAGTAACTCCACTAGCAATAATTGTAGCTTACGTTGTCACTGTCTGTCGGTGTACTGGGCCGCTAGTTATTTACAACTCTGCGTTAGATCCTTTTTATTTTCACTCATCCTATTATGGGAAAGAGGCAATTGTAAATTCAAAAGAGTCGATGTTTGTGGCTCACTCACCGACTGATTTGGATGAAACTTTGAATAAATATTTGATGAATAAAGCAATAAAAAGGTTACTCTTTTGGGAACCTCGCAAGCGAAACCGCGTCTTAGCTTTCGCCCGCGGCTTCTCTTACTCTGTTGGTAGGCTGCTAAACACATTATATATGGTCATGATTTTATATCTCATGAATACAACGTGTAACATAATACCCCAATAACCCCGGAAGCGAGTTTTACTTTTATGAGTTTACTTTACTTACTTTTTACTTTTAAAATCGGTTTAGCCGTTACAGCATGAACAAGAATAAGTCACAAAAATCAACATGACAAAAAACGAAACTAGCACGTTTGTTGTTCAGTGCACAATTCAGCGAAGTTGCTCCTTCCTATCTAAACTTATGAATGCTTTTCATATTAAAAGAAAAGTACACCATAAAACGCAGTGGACTTAAAAAGGGCTGGCTTGTATTCTCAAACACATTAAACGAATGTTACAGTAGATACAGTTTTGCTTCGGGTGGTTCAACCAACTCAGAGTAATGCAGATAAAAATATTTCCGCCTCTACTAAAGGCGGAATATTTGTATCTGCCGGATAGCGTTAGGGCGCGTTCATATTGACGCGATTTCACTTAGGCGAGTCGCGAAACTTTTGCATTTACAGTTAATGTCATTCACATAAAGTACACATTTAATCGATTACACAAGTCGCACACGCGCAGCGCACGCTCAGCACCATCGCAGCGTTTTTAAATATGTACTTTATGTGAATGACATAAACTGTAAATTCAAAAGTTTCATGAGGAGCAAGCGAAATCGCCTCAATATGTTCGCGCCCTTACTTTGCGATGGTAAAACCCGCTCTATGTCATTTATTTTCACAGAATCTGATAGCACAAAATAAATAATAGAAGGTACAACGACGACGTATGTACTGATAGTTACTGTAACTGCCAGTTTATAGATTGAGTGAATTCATGAAATGTATAACAAAGAGAGAGAAAATAATAATACTCGTACCAGAGAATCAAGGAAATTAAACCAAAACTCAGAGTTTAAAGCATTAGAAAGTAAATACGCCTTAAAAAATATAAAATACCGTCCTCAAAATTGGATCTGCATACGATAAGATACGTGAATAAGTAGCAGCCCTAAAACCGTTACCAGACATTATGAAGAATATTTTTCTTAATGTGAATACGGAAGAATAATAGCAAAATGGTTATGATGATATTATGCTGTAGGAATTTGAATTATATTAGATAGAATGTTTTTTATTTGTTGTCATTTACCTACTGAACTGTAATGGAACAAACATGCTTATTTGTAATCCAAAATGTATTTAGTAAAATGATTTAGGGTGCGTCTACAACATTGGCTTCCAAGTGTGTACTTCCAACAGAGTATGCGTATGAATATTAAGTAGCATACACTATATTTTTGTACTTTTACCGTGTTCATGATTTATAGAGTAGTGTAACATAATGATGATATTTTATTTAAGGCGAAGACAAGAGCCAATGTGACTCTCGCTCGCACGTTTCGACATGTTAGATATAAAATCACTAAACTTATTTTCGAAAAATCGCAATCAACCAACATTTGTGTTAGAGTTTGCCTATGTACGAAAACTAGTAAAGCAAACTTTGAGTAGGAAAACATGTATCGATCAAAATGATTTTTTTACTAAACTGTGTGCAATGTGATTGCACACAAAATGGTTGATTGCGATTTTTCGAAAATGAGTTTAGTGATTTTATTTTTCAACATGTCGAAACGTGCGAGCGAGAAGTTGTTTGATAGTTGTCAGCCCCTTAATCGCTAAATATTGAAGATTAATGTTTTGAAATAAATGTATGTGGATGGTTTGAATTTATGTTTGAGTAAAACTAATCTGTAAATAAAAACCATAGCAATAAATACTATCGACTTTATAAATCCTATAAGAAAATGCGAGTTGTACTGATTCAGAAATCAAAACATGGTCGATTGGATTGGACGCACTCGCTAATCAAAATGTGTAGGTAGTTTTTTTCGTTTACTTGTGTTTTGTTTTAATACTTAGATCTATCTTAACGTCGAAAACAAATTATATTGTGTGTTTTCTTTATAAAATATTATTCTTATATAGATACAAAACTCTTGTTAATTCAATGGTTTGAGGAAATATGTTGTAGGTACCTATGTGTACTCACCTACTGTGTCTGTTTTTGATTCGTTATTAATCTCAATGTATCTTTTTAACAATTTACTTCTTATTTTTCTTGTGTCCTACTCTACAGATGCACATTTTATTATTATATCTTCGTGTTTGTTTGTCTCTAGCTATCTATATTATAATCTAGTTCAATAAAGGATTTTCTGTTTTCCGGTAATTAAATTAGCCTCAATACTTATGCCTACTTAACATTCTAATAAATTCTTCATAGAAGATAGGTATTGATAGCGAGTGTTGAATTACGTTTTGGTAAATAGTAGAAATCACGTTCTCCATGATTCCTATGGTAGTAAAAAATATATTATGTCTCCTTTGACCATTCATAGACCAAGCTTGTTGGCTACACAGTTACAGAGACTACATACGTTACTGATGGCAACCATCTTATTATTGGAAATAATAGTGGACTAAGGATCTCTACACATCATCCGAGGCGCGGTGTGAGGTGACCGATGCTGAGTTCTGTATGCATCTTTATACAAAACACCAAACGCGCCGCAATTTCAAATCGCGCCGCGTTTCTGTGGAGTTCTTTATTTATATACCTGAGTTTGATCATAATAACACAGCTATTTTAATTCGTGTAATCGCACTTTTACTTCTTTAGTGACGCGATTGTTAATTAACCTCTCGCTCGCACATTTTAACATTTAAAAATATATAAAACCACTGAACTCATTTATGAAAAATCGCAATTAACCAAGCTGGGTGCAAAAGTATCATTTTGATCCAAACAAGTTCTCGTACTCAAGAGTTTGCTAATGCTAATTTTCGTGCATTATGCAAACTTTTGATTGGGGAAACAAGTTTGGATTAAAATGATATTTTTGCAAATGTTGTAACACAACTTTTCATTAATAAGTTCAGTGATTTTATATCTTTTTAATGTTGAAATGTGCGAGCGAGAGGTACATTAGCAGTGTCTTCGCCTTAAGCATGCAATATTGTAGTTTAACCCTAAGAAATAGACGTGCCCTGAAACAACATGTTTTAAACGTACTAACATTATTTAGTTGAATTTAAATGCTAATATTTAGTTTGTAATAACATAGATGGATAAAATGTAAATTAGGGACTAATTTATCAGGTACTTGATCTCGACTTTCCCTCAATGCGATGTATTTTTTCGCGCCTAAACCAGTCGAGCTATAAAATAACAAACGTTGATGATAATTAGCTTGACTTGCTGTAGTTCGTTATGTTTCGTTCATTTAAAAGGCTGATAGACCTTAGGGGTAAGGTGTATGGCCATATGTGTTGTCAAGAAAACAACTGAAACTTATACTTACAAAATAATTCACAAAAAAATATTTGTTTGAGGATAGTCGAGTTTTCATACTTTTAGGGACATGCTTATCTTATTTATTGTTTGCACCCGATTTTTATAGTACCTACCTACCTAAAAGTGTAATATTCTCTGAATTAATTTAACTATTTATATTGTGAAAAAAAAAGCGCTCTAGTAATTCGACCGTTATAGAAGTCTGTACACTTATTTAATTTAATCATTTGAAACTAAGTTTAATGAACGACTTGAAAATTAAAGTCGCAGTATATTTATTAACCTTAGGGATGCATTAAAGTTAGTACAACTGTATGATGTCTTGATAATCCAGTACTTAACTCAAAAATGTATAAGAGAAAATGAAAATAAATAGATAGGTACTGGATAAGTGTCAAACTGCCTTAAAGTAAGCAAAAGCATTTAATTATGCAATGTTTGTTCACTATTTTAATACAAAATAAATATATCTATGTGATTGACTGAAAATTTAATTTTTTTCAGGCCTAGAATAATTGCATAGCAAATAGACCATTTTTACATACTAAAGATTAATTCAACTACAAGATGTCCTAGCTATATCAGTAAAAAGAAGGTACTGTTTTATACTGCATATTAATAATAATGTACATTTTATACAAGTTACCGTTAGTCTAATCTTTTGGTAGAACTTAATCATGTATAATAAAATGTTCCAACTCCAACAATTTAATTACAAAGAAATAATAATATACAATATACCTTGTTACCATGCTTCATGAATTGAATTAAAAGGTCATTTTTTATTTTGTAACCAATTGTTTTATTTATTAATTAGCAAACTAATCCTAAATGAAATTACAAAATTTAACTGGTATTGGCCCGTGATGATGATGGTATTGTATGAAATGTAGAGGAATGATAAAACGGTCTTTTCGCCGCTTGCCCCCTTTCTGACTTCGTCTATTATTTCTAGCCATCTTTAGAAATTGTGGATTTTTACCCCCTTTTTGAAATCTTGTACTTTTTTTTTAGTTCATCGCCCACTTTGGGCAAAGTGGGCGATGAACTTTACTAAAAATCGATCAATAGATTCGTTTTTGGTACAAAACTGGAACTATACCTAACTATCATCTTTGTATAGTCAAGTATAAAATGCATGTTGCATAGTGATAAAGTTTTCATTTAAATTGAAGATCGTAGACAAGAATGAGTTGTCTTTTTTTCGTACTTTATTCGTAAATGGATGAAGCCTGATGATACTTTACAATCCAAATACCAATATCCAAATACCTAATATAAATAAATAAATTGCTTTTGGAAAATTCAACTCAAAGCTGATGTGACCCCTTCATATGAAATGCCTTTATAGATTCTAATATAGGTACCCTAGTTTCGTGTACCTAGTGGGATTTAAGTGGGTTGTACCCACGATCCTTCTGATACGGGGAGCGCTAACTAATTGCAACTTCTGCTCTTAATTTTACCTGGTGTATGACTTTTAGGTGCTCGCTATTTTGGTGGTTCAATGAGATCTGTGCATAAGCAACCGTGTCTCCATCTTCAGGTCTGACATTTACGTTATCAAGTAGGTAGTAAGGTGCTCCGGGGTAAGACCGGACGGTTTTTTAGCAAACCATTCGTATGTTGCAAAATATTTTTTTTCTCGACTATGAAAATGTTGGTGAACCTAAAATTTAGTTAGAGCTTTGTATAAAAGACAGGTTTATAAATCGGTATATCCGATAATCCTCTAAACACAACAATGGCAGAGTTATAGGGGATTAAAGTGATAGTAATTTCTATAAAACCACGGGAAAGATCGGACCTTGACGGGGTAACATCGGACTACATTCTAAAATCGCCTCTGTAGCTCCAAACATAAGCTACCTATAATGAAAATATCCGGTTTTATCCAATAATAAAGCATCAATATCGATTTTCGAGATACTGTTTCAACTACAAAAGTGAGAGGCAAAATATTGTTTTTTTCATTCTTATAATCCGATGTTACCCCGGTTCAGAAAAAATGAAGTTTCTATGTTTCTCAAACTTTGACACCTCCACTCTAACTATGGTGCGTAGGTAGGAATACGGAGATACAAAGGTTTAGCAAGCACCCCATAGTTGGTTTTAATAACTAACCAGCCTGATCAATGAAGCAAATTAGATCTAGTTAATAAATTATTAACCATAAATTACTTATTTCTATTAAAAGTCATTTCTTCAAATCTTTTTTGAGTAGAAGTCGCCCGCAGATTTTTTTTTTGTAGTTTCTAGGCATAATAATAAATATAAAATAATCAAATAAACTGAAGCAAACACACCATAGCTAAAAGTGTGCGCAAGCTAAGCGTGCATGGGATTACGTACCGTTCATACATAATTACAGCTTTTAGCTTTTATTAACAGGTAAATTGGTTCACAAAATAAAAAAAAATTGAGCAGAGAGAAAAAAAAAGGCATTTGCTAGAGGTACGTCTCTAGCAAATGCCTTTTTAGTTCAAATATTTTTTTAAAAGTTTGAGAAACTGTGTATATTTTACAGTTGGGAAAGATCGGACAGAATTCATCCGAACTTTACCCATTCAAATTTTGATGGGGAAAGACCGGATCTCAGGCTACATACAGTTCTAGCGTGTCTAGACCACTTTAATCAACAAACAAGTTGCCGCATTAATATGATAAGCCACAAAACTCGTAAAAAACACAGCCGTTATACCAGAATTTACGATTAAAGTTGCCGGGGGTAAGTCCGGATCTTTAAAAAATCACATTTTACGTACCTTTTCATATCCGAGTGAATGAAATGCGCGCTGATGGTCCGATCGACTGGCAGCGACTAGTGGGATGGGCCCAACAAAATGGCGTTGCTGGCAATGTTGCCAAGAATCAAAAAATACCCTACGTTATGGAGATATTCGATTTATTCGATCTTACCCCAGATCCGATCTTACCCCGGAGCACCTTACTAGAAAATCATAAACTTATTAACCTGTAGGTACATAATGTAGTACTGAAATAAAACAAGCAGGTATGTAATGTGTAGTTTAATATTATAATTATCTAAAAACTGAGAACTAAAAGTAAATCGAAGATTAGAAGAAAAATTATAAAAGTAACAAGTTAGGTACCTACCTAAAAAAACCCATTTATTTAGGGTAGGTACCATAATCAACTGTATTCAAATTTGACAATAGAATATGTAATTGTAATTCCTAGAATTTCAAAACATTGCACATCTCAAAATCAGTACCTAGGTGTATGCCTAAAGCCGGCGCCAGACATAGCTTCACTTGATTGATTGCATTCACTTGTGTGGCCCTAGACTTTGTATTCAAAGTCTCGTGCCACAAATAGCAATCAAACAAGTGAAGCTATGTCACTAATATGTGATTTTCCTTAAGTGTAGTAAACACTATAAAAACAAATTAAAATTAAGTGAAGCTATGTCTGGCGCCGGGGTTAGCAAAATAACTTTTCAACTTTATTTAGTGATTTTTTATATCTTCAAAAATGTTGAAATGTTGTCGGCCTCTTAATCATGTGTGGTGCCCATCGGACTAGTGACGTAGGCAAAACAGAAATAATATGTAAAAACATGAGCCTCAAAGATTTGTACCTACGAGGAATAAGGCTGGGGTTCACTTGTACATTATCAGTGAAATGAAATTCTATAAAATCTAATGAATGAAATTCTATAAATTATCAATAAAATCTAATGGAAAATAGGTTAGTGTTGGGGATTTGAGAGCACTTTCCTTAGTAGGTAGGTTATCACAAGTATTTGTTGACCAGCAATAAATTCGTAACGATTTAACAAAAATAAATTTTATATATGCTCCGACTTTTAAACCTTACTGTAGACATCCTTAGACCAAAACGTATTTAAGTAGGTAACGCTTAGTTTTTTTGTGCGAGCCCGTTTTTCAATTACCTACTCGTGACAAAACCCACTCGAAAAACGGACTTGCACACAAATTAGTGAGTGGAAATCAAGACTCACTCCTCGAGCTGCACTGCGGCAAATGGCAAGGTTTAAAAATTCCGCGCCGCAATTTCAAACCCAAATAATATCACATGGATGATGCTTAAAAAAATACCTACTACCTATATAATTTTGACTTATTTTATGACAAAATTATGAAGTCATTTTAAAAAGCTTTCTATTTATTTATGTTTTGAAAATTACGTTGACTCAAGACCACTTTATTTTCTTAACTAAATAAGCCCATTCATTTCTGAACAAGATTCACAAATCAAATAAATGTGAGAATCATGTAGATCTGGTATCACTGTAAATTGTGGTTCATGGGTGCACATATTAGCATGATTATCTAAGCAAGTTGCTATGGATTTTTTTATTTCCGAGAAACTTTTTGTCGTTTTAAATTTAATGTTACAATTTGAACAGCAAACATAGCCATTTTCAAGTTCAAAATTATATTTTTGGCAAACAGGGCATATGACCTCATTGTCTTGTTCTATTGAAGACCAATCAACATTGTCCAGCTGTGATTTTTCATACTCCTTGAGCCACCTGTAAAAACATTTAATTCAAGAATTGATTGTTGGTGCCTAATAGCCCAATACAGGGCTTTCCATACTTATTTATACTGTGACACCTTGATAATGGCTTTTTTTTGCGACACCCCTCTGGGCAAAAAGTACCTACCAGTTGTAGTTGTAGCCCAGTTATCAGAAAAACTAAATTTTTGCATATCATAGGGTAATTTTGTCTGTAGGTAAGTGTAAAACTCATTTAGTGATTGGTGTAAGTACACATGTGAGTACATTGCCTTTAAAAACCAATGAGAGTTGCAATAAGAGTACTAACTCGACTTGGTCGCATCAACATAGACTATGTGGATCACCTTACGACGCCGCATTGCCCCAGGGCGTCGCGACACTCAATTTGGAAAGTCCTGGCCTAATATCATGTAATTACAGGCTATTTATTGGCAAATTTCAAACCAGTCAGTGGTTACAATGGTATTAAATACTGAACCAACTCTCAAACATTCAGCCGTAGGATTTCCACTTTGAAACATAGGCCTTCCTCTTTAGATACCAGAGCAAACAATCTTGTGTCGCCCCCTCATCTTAACAAACTTTTCTATTCTTGTAAAATGAATAAGCAATTCATTTTCTAATGCTGATAAGATACCTAACTTCATGTCTTTAGACATACCAGTTGAGTTCCTCTTGAACCAGTTCATTTTTTAACTCTTCCGGCATGTCAAATTCGTCATGTTCACTAACATCGTTTAAATCAAACATGCTTTTATAAATATCTGTTAATGTTTTGTATAAATCTTGCTCTGCAACTGCTCCACGAAATCTGTCCATCAACATTTCCCGACAGTTGTGAACCTTATTCTTATAATTCTGTAATATAATAAAATTATTATATAATAATAAAACAGTAGGAGTTTATTAAAATAAGTACTCAATTTTGTGTGAAATTATGTAAACTTACCTTTCTCATTTTATCCTTTATTTC
Source organism: Chloroclysta siterata (assembly GCA_932294275.1). Lineage (NCBI taxonomy): Eukaryota > Metazoa > Arthropoda > Insecta > Lepidoptera > Geometridae > Chloroclysta > Chloroclysta siterata. Next base: position 9,637,214 of record OW028601.1, on the reverse strand, counting down.
TTTAGGGGATTGTTTTTGTTTTATGTTCAAGTTTTTGTACTGAGGTGAGTTTTTAGAGCTCGGAGAGTTCATTGTACTGAATGTAAAACCAAATAGCTACGATTCTGGAAACAAAACAATACCATAGCCGATCTAAATTCTAAAGTTGTGAAGTGAACACAGACTAGTAGGATGCTAACGGAGTCCGGTTATTGTACGACATGATAATGTACAGCACGATAATGTACAGCATGATAATTGGAATCCACTTTGGTACCTTTTTGGATTCGTTTTATCGGGTGTACATTATCGGGGTGTGCATTATCTGGATGTGCAATATGTCACGTGTCAATAATGTACAGCCAGCTAATGTACAACATGATATTGTACAGCACGATAATGTACAGCACGATAATTGGAAGCCAATTTAGTACCTCGAAGCTATGCCTCGTTTTCATGTGCGAGATGTGTTCAAGTGCGACTGTCTTGCTGCTTGCTTTGTTTGCTTTAATAAAATTCAAGAAGAAGTTTTTGGATTTCTTCAAATCAAAACATGCCTGAATGCATGTTTTGTTTTGTTATTTATTTTGTTTGTTGTTTCTAGTATTTTTAGTGGTGCTACTAGTAGGTACCGTATGCAGTGATTATTTTCAGAAACAGAAATTCGAGAGGTCTAAACTTTCGATAAATGTTGTTGTATATTGACTGAAAATAGGAACATTATGAACGCATTAACATAAATATAATTTAAAATTTTGGACTGCACTGTAGCGAAGCAGAGTGTGGGTGTATTCATCATCAATACATCAACAAGCAGCAAAAAATAACTATACATATTCAGGATGATTTCTGCAGGGGAAATGTCTTTTATTTATGGCAAACGCCTACACGCCCAGTGAGTAAGGATAATCAACTTTGAGTTCCTACGAACCTGGTAATAGAATACGAAAAATCAGAAAAGAGAAGTCTGATTATAATTTTATGAACAAAGTTTCTTCACTGTAGTAACAGAGGAGTAGGTACATATGCCCCAAGAGCTTAATAAAATAAGAAAATGGTGTTCTTTGTCGGAATCATGATAATTAGTACCTATGAGAAGAATTGGTGAAGAGAGCTACCAATACACTTGATGCCACCGTTGTCCGGCACCCGATATGCAGCATCCACTCACTCTTATAATAATTACAACTGGAGTTTACACAGAGGACTATTAGAGGGTTGCAGAGTTGTTGTTGAATTTGTATACCATGTAGTGTTTCTCGATTGACCTGGCCTTTTAAATATACCTACTTACTCTACATAGTATGGTTATAAATTGGTGTATGAAATTATGGAATAGGTAGTAAAGTTGTAAATTAAACATGAACATGATACCTATATAATTTTAATGTACCTATTTCAAGACAGACTCTGAAACTATGTTGTGTTATATACTACTTTATGTATTTTTAATAAATAAATAAATTTAAGTATAATGTTGATTTTGAATATGACCTAGGTAGGTACCTATAGTATTTCAATAGTAGTAGTAGTTTGTTAGCTTGCGTACTCACCTAGCATTGCAACCATAAAACCAAAGAGATAATGGACAAGACAATAATCAAATCAAAAAACATTTATATTGTGTCACAAAAACATTGGTAAAATATAAGAATAATATTGGTTAGCACAACAAAATCGGTTGTCACTCAGTTTTATGGATTAGGATTAGTTTAAAAGGAGAAGCACTCGCTGGAGTGCACCTTCTAAAAGACAAACGACCCACCACAAACCTGCTCATAGTCTGAAGACTGATCGCAGATGAAATTGGAACAAAAAAAAACTCCGTTTTATGCTGTAATAGAGTTTGATACACTAGTATGATTGGTTTTAATATATCATGTTTAGGTATAGGTAAATCTAGATATTGCAAATATTCCGAAAACATACCTAATCAATATTTTGAATCTCATCAACATTATTGATTTTGTGGACAGACATGTCAAAGGCTGGTCTACCTATATTATTCAGGTAGTCCAGGGTGGCATCTTATAGATTGCTCAGGGCATAGGGGTACATACAGTGGACCATTAAATGTGATATGGATTTAGGATCATTGCTACCTTCACAGCATTAATCCTCAGTGCAGCGTCATACTTATGCTCAAGTCGAGCCTGCAGAGGCTGCAGAGGCAAGTGAATGAAATAAACAAAGATCTTCATGACAACTTGGGTAGGTAATTTGGAATTTTAAGTTTGTCTAAGCAAAACTTTTGAACCATTGATCCAATCTGCATGAAATTTGGGAGGAAGGTTGACAGTTTTTATTTGAAAAATTTATTGGTAGTAAGTACCTACCTACCTATAAATCAAACAACTTCTCACTTGCAAAATTTCAACAGAAATATTTAGAGGATGTTCTAGGTATACCATACCATACCATAGATAGTAAGGGGTAGACAGAGGCAAGTCCAAATAAGGTGTTCGGGATATTTTGTAGGCACCTTGTTTGCATCGCAGTGAGTAGGTATGTCAATATCAGAACTATCCCTTTCGCAATGACTCAACTCCCACTCCACACATCCATGCCAGCCATTTTATTCCTATATACATAGATAAGGTCTATTTTAGAAAATCTTAATCAATTAATTTACTAAATGAATTTTAATTGTTTCTCCAGAAAATAAGATCGAATTTCCAAAACTACTATTTTGTCACTCATGATCTGTGGAGCTGTTTTCAGGTCTACACATAAATGTGATACAGAGCTAGCCGTGGGTAGAAGGAGTCAGACGTACGCGTCTGGAGCGGCTCATACCGTAGTGTGCGCGTCAGTACCGGCTCTATTTCTTTTGGAGCGACTCAACAGCTCTCATGCCTAATATAAATTTTATTCCTAGGTAGATAGGGTCTATATTACAAAAAAGATATCCAGATCAAAAATTTTGCTAAATGAATTTGAATTTTTTCGTCTAGATAATAAGATCTAATTTTCAATGCTGCATTTTTGGAGCCGCTCATCTGTGGAGCGGTTCTCAGGGTCTACTCAAAATTGTGATACACAACTCAAACGGTTCAAAGATTGGTTTTATGATAAATAGAACCCTGAACCGTTTGAGTAGAATATTTATTTTGATTCATTGGGAGGTTTGCTACGTACTCGAACCGTTGAATCGTTTGAAGTAATATCTGCGCAGGCGAATGACTTATGAAGTAAGGATGAATTGAACAACAGAAAATCTTGATGCAAATTATTTACCACATTATTTTAATTATTTATTTATACGGTGGTACCAATTTGCATCAAGATTTTCTGTTGTATCTTTTATTGAATAAAAAGGTTGTGTACATTATAAATAAGGTTCATTTTACAAAGTTAACTAAATTTACTTGAGGGTTTTTTCGGCTGCCCGTGGATTCTCTCAGCAATGATTGCTTACATAATTTTTGAAGGAATATTTTCCGATTAGGAACGCCACACAATAATAATAAAATGTGATATTAATAGAAAATGTAACAATACGGTGGAAAATAATTTGCATCAACATTTTTATTGTTGTTCTTTTATTGAAGAAGGTTCATTTTACAAAGTTGAACTAAATTTACTTGATGACTAGCGGCCTGTCCCAGCTTCGCATGGGTGGTCATAAATTTTTTTAACATTTTAGGATAAACTTAGACCGTGGGTTCGAGCCTCGCGTCTACTTATTTCATACATTTGCACGCGCTTCTCCTTGAGTGAGTGAAATCGCACCCCGAGCGTGACCCGTGGACCCGTTAACATTTTTAATTTCGTCATATCTTTTGAATAGAATGTCCGATTTGAAAAATTTAAGAAGTAATCTATAGGTATTGAAACCGTCTTAATTATGAAATGATTTATTTGGATAAGGATTAATACCAAGGTACAAATAAAGACCTTTTTCTGGCGGCGGCATTTCAATTAAGTTTTTATAATAAACTAGCGGCCTGTCCCAGCTTCGCATGGGTGGTCATAAATTTTTTGAACATATTAGGATAAACTTAGACCGTGGGTTCGAGCCTCGCGAGCCTACTTATTTCATACATTTGCACGCCAGAGACTGAAATCGCATCCCGAGCGTGACCCGTGGACCCGTTAACGTTTTTAATTTCGTCATATCTTTTGAATGGAACGTCCGATTTGAAAAATTTAAGAAGTAATCTATAGGTATTGAAACCGTCTTAATTATGAAATGATTTATTTGGATAAGGATTAATACCAAGGTACAAATAAAGACCCTTTTCTAGCGGCGGCATTTCAATTAAATTTTTATAATAAAAAAACACTTATTGTGACATAACTATAATAGTTAGACATATGCTGTCGCGACATTTTTTGTAGATGATGACGTGTTCTACAAAATCGTAGTACATTACTTTGTTCTATCATCAATAGTTTTCGCAGCGCACGCGATGTAAGGTTTTTGGTTTCCACCTTGGGTTACATTATTGGAGTTTTAGTAAGGATCCCTGATTTTTTTGAAAATATAATATAGCCTATGTTACTCAGGGATAATGTAGCATTCTAATGGAGAAAGAATTTTTGAAATCGGACCAGTAGTTTTTGAGCCTATTCGTTACATACAAAAATACAAAAATACAAAGCTTTCCTCTTTATAATATTAGTGTAGAAGAACACTTATAATAAAAGAACACTTATTGTGACATAACTATAATAGTTAGACATTAGACATGGGCGTTTTCGTTTTTTCCCGCAAACGGTTATCTAACCGATATACAGTTTGCATATCGATATAGAAAACGGTTTTCTGATATCGATATCAGTCGTATGGGTTGCAAACGATAACATGATTTTTAGTTATGGCAAACTAACAACGAAACGACAAACGCAAACTATTTGGCTATTGTTACGTCATATTCGCTTCATCTCTTTTTTGCCAGTAAAACAATTCATTCTTAGAAAGAGAGGTAGCGAATATCAATTGGAGTTTGTTTCATATCGTTTGGTTTGTGAAGTTTTCGTTTTGTTCGTGTCTTTAGTAGGCAACAGTTGAGGTTTTGAACAGTTAATATGATATCGGATATGTTGATATGAATATCGATATGGTATGATATCTAACCCATATCCGATATAAGTTACGTTTTGATATATCCGACTCATGTCTATTAGACATATGCTGTCGCGACATTTTTTGTAGATGATGACGTGTTCTACAAAATCGTAGTACATTATTTTGTTCTATCATCAATAGTTTTCGCAGCGCACGCGATGTAAGGTTTTTGTTTTCCACCTTGGGTTACATTATTGAAGTTTTAGTAAGGATCCCTGATTTTTTTGAAAATATAATATAGCCTATGTTACTCAGGGATAATGTAGCATTCTAATGGTGAAAGAATTTTTGAAATCGGACCAGTAGTTTTTGAGCCTATTCGTTACATACAAAAATACAAAAATACAAAGGTTTCCTCTTTATAATATTAGTGTAGATGTAGATTATTTCGTCTGCCCGTGGCTTCACTCACGCGGTAGCAATGATTACTAACATAATTTTTGAAGGATTTTTCCCGATTAGAAACTTTACACAATATTATTAGAATAAAAAAAATAATGCTTTCGTAAATAGGTAGGATAGGATCATAGATTTATAATACTACTGTATATAATACTACTGTACTACTGTATATAACACTACTGTATATAATAATACTGCACCAGCTAGGTAAAATTTTTATGAATAAAAAACAATTTATTTATTTATCATTGATTTATTTATTCTACATCCCTACTCATCAGAAACCGTAATTCAAAAGGTTAATTTATAACGCGTGCTTCAATTTTAAATTAAGTAGGTATAAACAATACATCTTAACAGGAGTAAGCCAGCTTATGCTAGAGCTGACCATAAGCCTGAGCAATGCCACCACTTTGCCCTGAAGCGCGAAGTGGTGGCATTATGAATACAGCTATCCTCAGAACATCACTATGAATATGTCATAAATACATTAAAATATATCACTTGTAAGTACGTATTTATTTATTAGACGATAAATATTTAATAGTTTGTACATAACAATTTCAGATGAGAATATTTTCTTAATTCACACTTTTTAAAGCAAGATTTTTGAACATACTTTTTATAGCCAGAAAAAAAAGCGGAGATACCGTTTATGTTGAAATAGCCCAAAAGTTTTTTAGTCTGTAAGTTTCTTGCCTGTTCTTCTAGGCTTTGGTCGCGCGCGAGGAACTAGCGGTACATTCACCTAGTACCAATTTAAGACGTTTCAAAGAGATCCTTGTGATTGTACTGAATAAAGACCGTTTTGATTTTGATTTTGGAGCTTGGTGACCTGGAGCTTGGTAACCCTTAGCTTTAACCCACCAGCCCAAAGTAGTTGCATCTTTGGGAAATCTGTAAAACAAACAAGTTATTATTAGGCATATGTAGGTATTTAATTATACTACGCGATGGTGGTCTCAGACATAAAATAACTACCAACTTCTCATATGAAAATCGTGAGGAGAGTTAAATTATTAAAATGTAACGCAAAGCTAAAAAAATAAATTAAATGAAATTAAAATATATGTACCTACTACCTATACCTATATTATATTTTTTTTCATTATGTACTTAAGTCAAACAAACCTTATTTCTTTGAATAAGGTAATAATAAGTTGCGACATTGTCATTTTTTTCTAGATTATTGTGTGTATTTGAACTTATCCTAACATATCAGTCGAATCCACCCTAAAGTTGTTCGTTTCCCAACATTTTTGGCAAATAGATTTTGTTTTAGTTGGCAGCCCGAAAGATCGTATAACCCAGCCAAATTATGTTTCTATAGAACTGTATCGGTTTGAATAGCCATGTCATTTGTGAGGTTTATAGTAACCTATACTCAATTTTACAAAATAATTAAATTCTAGAAATCTACTATGATATGCGATAGAAAGTAAACACAACCGTTAAATGATTAATTGTGGACACTGTGCATTCTCCGTTTTATAGTTTAATTGACAAATAGAACATAAAAGTGCTACTTACCGAAGGAAGCTTAATTTTCAGTTTTCCGAGCTGTATCATTATCGCAGCCTAAAATACTACAATGCACCACATTATAAACTTAACTCTACGTATACTGGGACCTAGGCACACACTATTTTCAAAGAACTTTGGCACTAAACACCTGTAAACTCACAAGCACCAGGCGGTTTGTTTAGCACCAAACTTGGTGCTAAACAATCAAAAACGTATACGCAGAAAGGGACAGAACATTTATATTATATTTCTCTCACTCATAGGTATAATTTGTATTATTGCGTCTCTCTTACTCTTGGTATTATTATTTGATGCTCTATCTATTGTATACTTGATCTAAGGATAGGATAGTAATTTCGATCTATTACTACCGACCATACATACATAAATAAAGTTAGATACTTGGTACATACATTACTTAAAAACTAGGTTATAAGTTGCAGAAGGACTTATTTACATATACCTAGTCTTTCTTTTATACAATTCGTCAGGTAGTACTACCACGACCACATCATGCCTATTTCTACCGCCAAGCATCGTTGCTGCGTTTCTTGTGTTTCGTCGTGTGTGTGTGGTTTGACACCTCAGGCTTGCCGGTAGAATTACAGTTAAATGAGTCGTCCGCAATAACGTCTGTACGTTACGTTAAGTTGATGGATGAACAGTGCATCGTAGGACACGTATAAATATTGCGTGACTTGCGAGCTTTGATAAAGATGATGTTTACGATTTAACATCAGGTGGGTTATCAACATCTGCTTGTTCTGATGAGATTTATTTAAAACATTATAATGTATATACAAATGTATATTGTAATGTATATGTATACTATACATGGAACATACAGATGACCTGATGATGAGTGGAAAAAAATAAAACTCTTTATTTTACAAAGCCTCGCAAGGTTATGGTGACTTTGAAAAACCCTCCCAAATGAGGCCAATATTCAAAAGTAGAATTATTCAAGCTTTTTATGAAGGTCACTTCATAAAGGTAACTAGAAGTAGGTAAGTAAAGTAGCTAACATAGTCGTGTCTTCGCGAATCCTGCAATTGCTCGATGGTTGCTTGAAGTCTTTGAAGTTACAGTGCCACAAAGTCCAGATATGTTTGTGGCACTGTACTGTAGTACCCTGAAATTCTGAGCCGTTTGAACCACGGTTCAACTTCTTTCAATTATGTTTGGACTTTTTTCTGACTACCGCCTACTAACTCGGTATGGTAACCAAGTTTCAACTGAATTGGCCTAATATTACTAATAATATAAAATTATATAATATTTTACGTTTTGGGCTCGTTCATTTTTCTACAAAATTATTGTTACATAAAGTCTTATAAATTATTCGTCTGATGGTTCGTATGAAAGGTCGGACAGTGGAAATGTTTATAAATGTAATACTCAGACAAAATAAAAAAGTAAAGACGGAACTCTGTGAACAGCAAAGTGAGGCCGGCCAAACTACGCCTTGACGTGTACATACACAATTACACACACACACGTACAACGTAACTATGCCTACACGGGAATACACGGGTGTTCGCTAAGTTCGTGGGCCCCACGTGTCCGGCGAACACACGGATGTACCCAAGATTTCGAGCCCATTGGTTGCTCACTTCTACGAGGTCAAATTACCTTAACGCCCATTGGCTGCACTCATTGTGAAGCTAGGTTCAATACAGAACGAAATACAGACAATACCGAGACCAGAAATTCATACTCACCGAACGAAATTGTCAAACATTGCGTTGATGGCTGGTCTGTCGGTCATTTTGACCCACGGCAACGCGATATCTTCCCCGTTTGTGGACAGATTTTTACGATTATTATTTCTTAAAATAGATAAGTTGTGTTAGATTATAATCATGATAGACGTTTTATTTAGTAATGTTATTTTTGTAATTTTGGGGTAATTTGAATTGTCAAGACAACACCGGCCTCCGCACACATGTTTAGAAAACTGGCCTCACTTTTCTGTTCGTGGAGCTCCGTCTTTACTTTTTTATTTTGTCTGAGGCCGGCCATAGAAAAAATAATAGTTAGTATTGCGCGAGCGCTGCGTTTCGTTTCGAATGAGACAAACATTTAAGAATGGTTCTCGGGTCAGTAGTAAGTAGTATTAGGCTAGTACAGATAAAGGGTAACCAATTATCATCCTTTTTTGGGATATTCTTTTTAATTAATTATTTAGAGTTTTAGCTACATCTAAGTGATCAGTAACAGACACTGATCATATAGTTCATTTTTTTTGGTAATTACAAAATAGTGGTGTATTATACTGTACCTACACAGGCCCGACCACGGGTCCATATATTGATGAAACAGCTCCTTTATCAAAAAACGAACTTTCATTGAAACAACACTTGAAACTTTGTTTCAATATTTATTGACTTTTGATGGTCACTGTGCTTACTAGGGTTGCCACCTTTTTGCATTTAAAGTACATTGGTTATTATAGGTAAGAAAAAAAAAGTACATAGTATCAAAATAAAGTACAAATTTTTTAGGTACAATTTGAGGTTAGGTTGTGTTTAGAAATTGTTAAAAACGAGTGCTTAAGTGATGTGGCGCTGGCGAGAGGCGAAATCGATTCAGCATCAATCGTTAAAGTCGTTTAACGAAAAAATACTTACGACTAAACTATTCAAAATCCCAAAGAAATTAAATCATGCGAAATAAAGTATTTTGGTGTACTTTATTGTTCTCATAAAGTATAGAGTACAATTACCTGAAATAAAGTACAATACTTTATTATAAAGTACGGGTGGCAACCCTAGTGCTTACCTACCTACTTATGACGATTGGAATCATATCGCTCTTGTTTTCTACCTACATCATACCAAACTGAAACAGGTTCACTGCCCCCCCTCCCCTCGTAGATATCCCCTCAGACCTTTTAGTACCAAGTAGGTTGGTACTTACCTAAAACTCATGATTTTTTTAGAACGTTTAGGGGAGGTAGTCAGACGTAGGTAGGTACATCCAAACATGACATTTGGTATAATGAAAAATATAGGTACATACCTACCTACATACCCTCAATTTGCAGTAGTTGGTATACCTACCATACGTGACAGGTAGCAAGCCCATCGCCGCTGTTAGAATACTTACTGGTTTCCTCACGATGTTTTCGTTCAACGTTTAAAACCACTGACATTGCGCACATAATTTTTTCGATAGGAAATATCAATTGGTGCACGACTGGATTTGAAACTGGATCCTATCGTATACTTACTTAAAAACTAAAGTTCAACTAAGGTATAAACTTGGGAACAGTACGAATGTACTGTAGAACCCACCTAGGGTTCTAGTAAGAAGTGGTCTAGCCTTGATGTAATATCTACTAGATCTACGTTAGGCTAAGTAAGTAGGTATAGGATGGGTACGAATTAGGGCATGAATACCGGAATCCCGTAATACCGAAATACCGGGATCCCGGAAGATTTTTTCGGTATTTCAATACCGGGATTGAAGGAAATCAATACCGGCATTGTTCGGTATTGAAATCGAATAATCAATATCGAATGTTGGGTGCAATTAGGCATATTAAATTAAAATAAAATAATAGAATTTATTATTGATTGATAACAATGTCAAAATTTTAATAGGTATTTAATAGTAGATTGTTTACCAAGGGAGCAAACAACTTTTTTTTATGGCGAGAGTGTTTTTTGAATCCAGAGCGGAGCGAAGGATTCTAGAGTAGAATCCCGAGCGTAGCGAGCGATTCTAAAGTAGAATCCTAAGCGTAGCGAGGGATTCAAAGTACTTCACTCGAGCTTAAAATAGTGTTGCTCCCGAGGTGGACACTCTACTTTTTATCACCCTCTATTAGAAAATAGCTCCAAAATAAGTCCCAAAGTCCCAAAGTCACGAAGTCACAAAGTCACAAAGTCACGAAGTCACGAAGTCACATAGTCATATTGTCACATTGTCACATAGTCTCATAGTCATAATCATGTATTCATTGTAATTTTATTTATTTTCATAAAACTAAGTAAAATCTGAATTTGAGTAAACAATTATGAACAAAGGTGGAATGCGCGTTTCACGTGTTTTTGTTTATTTTTATTTAGTTCAGGCGCTTTTTTTTTAATTATAAAGCCTGCTTGTTCATACAGTGTTCATGATCTCTTTGGTGATTAGAACTTTTACTCAATAAGCACATTCCAAATTCAAATCACATTACCGCCCTTGGGATCAAAGTGCTATTTTGCTGCCTGTTTTCGAAGAGCAAACTATCTCCTTTCGGATTGATGTGATAAAAAGTTAATTACCTATTGAGTTTTAGTCAACATTACCATTTCTACATCTACATCTACACTAATAATATTATAAAGAGGAAACATTTGTATTTTTGTATTTTTGTATTTTTGGATTTTTGGATTTTTGTATGTAACGAATAGGCTCAAAAACTACTGGTCCGATTTCAAAAATTCTTTCACCATTAGAATGCTACATTATCCCTGAGTAACATAGGCTATATTATATTTTCAAAAAAATCAGGGATCCTTACTAAAACTCCAATAATGTAACCCAAGGTGGCAAACAAAAACCTAACATCGCGTGCGCTGCGAAAACTATTGATGATATAACAAAACAATGTACTACGATTTTGTAGAACACGTTATCATCTACAAAAAATGTCGCGACAGCATATGTCTAACTATTATAGTTATGTCATAATAAGTGTTCTTTTATTATAAAAAAATAATTGAAATGCCGCCGCTAGAAAAGGGTGTTTATTTGTACCTTGGTATTAATCCTTATCCAAATAAATCATTTCATAACTAAGACGGTTTCAATACCTATAGATTACTTCTTAAATTTTTCAAATCGGACATTCCATTCAAAAGATATGACGAAATTAAAAATGTTAACGGGTCCACGGGTCACGCTCGGGGTGCGATTTCACTCACTCAAGGAGAAGGACGTGCAAATGTATGAAATTAGTAGACGCGAGGCTCGAACCCACGGTCTAAGTTTATCCTAAAATGTTCAAAAAATTTATGACCACCCATGCGAAGCTGGGACAGGCCGCTAGTCTTCCAGAGGGAGGTGTGCTGTGGGGTTCCGCAGGGGTCCGTTTTGGGCCCGCTCTTGTGGAACCTCGCGTACGACGCGGTCTTGCGCATCGATCTCCCCGTCGGCCTACACGTCGTCTGCTATGCGGATGACACGTTAGTGTTGGCCGGCGGGGACGACTTCGAGGGGACCAAGGGGCTCGCCGAGCTTGGGGTGGCTTGTGTCGTGGACAAGATCCACGCGCTGGGTCTGCGGACAGCGCCTCACAAGACCGAGGCGCTGTGGTTCCACAAATTCCCGAGGGGAAGGGAACCACCCAGCATGTCGGTTCGCGTAGGTGACGTGGACGTCCAGGTGGGGCGGTACCTCAAGTACCTGGGCCTCATCCTGGACAGTCGCTGGGACTTCGGAGAGCACTTCAGTCGCTCAGTTCCCCGGATTCAGAAGGTAGTGGGTGCTTTGCACAGACTGCTGCCAAATCTCGGGGGACCTAGGGAAGGAGTTCGCCGCCTCTATGGAGGGGTGGTGCGATCGATGGCACTCTACGGAGCGCCCGTCTGGTCTGTGAGACTGGCGGGGGTTAGGCGTTATAGGCTATTGTTTAATAGCCTACAGCGTACTATGGCCATTCGTATCGCACGAGGGTATCGTACGATATCCTTTGAGGCGGCAACACTCTTGGCGCGGTTTCCGCCCCTTGACGTCTTGGCGGAGATGGATGCACGTGTGTATCGGCGTCTCCGTTGCAATGACGACGGGAGTGGAACCGCGCCCGCTGAAGTGCGGGTGCAAGAGCGCCGACGTGCGCTCGTGGAGTGGCGCGAGCGGTTCGAAGAACCGCGTAGTTCGCGCCAGCGCATCGTCGGCGCCATTGCGCCAAATTTCGAAGCCTGGCTGGGAAGGGAGCATGGGCACGTCACCTATCGCCTTACTCAGGTACTTACCGGGCATGGTTGCTTCGGTGAGTACCTGAGTAGGATTGGACGCGAACCGACCCCACAATGCCACCATTGTGGGTGGGACCGGGATTCCGCGCAGCACACGCTAGAGCAGTGCTCAGCGTGGAGCGTGGAGCGCGGAATTCTGGTCAACAGGATCGGGCAGGACCTCTCTCTACCAAGCGTAGTCGAGGCTATGCTGGTAGATGAGACGGCTTGGAAGGCCGTGGCCTCCTTCTGTGAGACCGTTTTGGTCCAGAAAGAGGCCGCCGAGCGAGATCGGGAGAGGGCCGATCCCGCTCGGAGGAGGCGGCGGCGGGGTGTTGGCAACGGCCACCCCGCGCTGCCTGCCCCATGAGGGGCGAGAGTGGTACCCCCTGCCAAACAGGGGGCCTTTCGGGTCTGTGGGCGGTCGGAGCGAGGGCTTCGGCTGGTCAATAGCGGACCCCGGGAGGGCGGCTGGCACATCGTGGCGTGTGCAGCCGTAGCACCACGAGTGCTGGGGGCGGCAATGGGTGTCGTTCCCGGGACGTGCTTTTAGGCGTTATGCGAGAGGGGCACCGAAATGTTCCTTTTGGAGTTGTCGGAGCCCCTTGACATGCATTGAGGCTGGCCACCGGGGTGGTTTTAGTGAGTCGACGAGTCCGTCATCCTCACACTACCCTATCGCATCCCTCGGTGTGGTAGGGTGTCTGTGTGCAGATTTCCTCCCCGTTAACAAAAAAAAAAAAAAAAAAGGCCGCTAGTCTTAGATAAAAATAGAGGAGTCCATCCAACTAAAGCTTATGAATATCTGATGCGTATTTTGCTAACAAGCGTTGAGACCTGAGAGTGAGCGAATATTTTCTTCTGCGGGATACTTTGTAACCGATTAATAAGTAAAATCTCTCAGATAAAATGCTAGATTCTCTTTCACATTACGAATATTGAGAACACATTAACAAGAAGAACGTTTTTTGACCAAATAATAATGACGTTAATGATGAGTTGATTATTGTCTAGGTACCTATAATCTTATTACAAGCCAAAATTGGTTACTACAGTCATCTTAGAGCACACGATAGACAAATCAATAAACAAGCAGTAACAATGTCGCCGTTGTCGAAACCGGCCTGGACGACATCATCATCATTACGTGTGATGATAAAAAATTTTATTTAATTTTTCTAAGCTACAATGTTTATCCGTATATAGAAATATTTAATTTAAATAAAAGTTATATAATTGATAGTATGACTACATTTGGTACGTACGTTTACGTACGTTTAAGTTCATTTAATTTAATTACTTATATGATTAATGAGGCTGAAAAACAAATTGTGTCTAACATATTATATTAGAATATAATGTGATTTCTTATAAAAACACAAAGCTCTTTATCCTACATGCATCGTTTGCGTACCTAGATAGATGTAGGTAAAAGGAAATATAAGTAACGTTAGTTTGTTGATTGATCTATTTTGTTATTATTTTGATACAAATTATTTTGATTTTATTCCTGCAGTTTTTCTTCGTTTCAAGTCTTTGTTTAATAGATCTTGCTAAAGTTAGCTTGAATTACATACAATAGTAGTTTTATACGTACAAAAACTAGAATTTTTAATAAAATTGCCAATACCGGTATTAGTACCCGGATTCCGGTATTGGGCTTAGGGTTGCCAGATGTCCGGGATTTCCGGGAAAGCCCCGGAATTTCACGTGTGGTCCCGTGTCCAGTAATTACACTTTACTGTCCCGGAATTCATGATCACTAGTTTTTTTCCACAAAGTAACGACACCAAGGGACGGCACGCATACTCGTACCTCGGACGAGCCGAGACGATTTTTATTTAAAGAGTAGCTTAATTTTTATTTGGAACTAAATATTCTAATATGTGATTTTGTATGGTATGAATAAAAATTACCTATAGATTTTATAAAAAATAAATATGTTTTTAAAGCCATTTTTTTTTCTTTTAAATTAAGTACCTAACTAGCATTTTTGTAATATTTTTTGTATTGTCGGTCCAACAGCAAACATTTGTAGTTGGATTTGGACTCTAAAAACTCCGTTTGTAACCCCAGAAATGTCCAGGAAATAATAAGCCAGTATCTGGCAACCCTAATTGGGCTCCAGTACCGAACTCAATACCAGTATTGAGATTCGGCGCGCTTATATAAACCGATTTTTTTAATGTGTGGTTTGGTTATAATGTTTGCATTCGGTCTTTCGACAAATGTTTTCACATTATATTCTACCATGTAACTTTCTGATTCTTAAATTATAAATGTGAGCATAATTTCATTATTATTCCACTGAATCCAGAAAACATCGATGTATAAATAATGTTTACGCGTGCATCGTCAACAAATTATTATAAAATGCTGACATTTTATATACTGCACTTTAGCAAACATTTTTATTAAGGTTGTATAAATCTTCACTACATTAGCTTTGATGCTAGTTTTAGTGACATAGAATTATACATAGTTAGTATGGGATCGGGTGATGATGATGTAAAAAATCGGTGAAAATAAGATTTTGGCGAATTACAGAATATCAGATAGTTACTATGACACATAGAAACTACACTTGAATCTGTGTCACACTTTTGCGTGACACAGATTAAAGTTTAGTTATTATGGATAATAGTAATTTTCGGTGTAACTATGATTTAGGCGAATTACTGAATATCAGATAGTTACTTTGTCACATAGAAACTACACTTAAATCTCTGTCACACTTTTGCGTGACACAGATTCAAGTTTAGTCAATAAGGATTATAGTAATTATCTGTTACTTGTCATAATAATATTTATATTTCGATGATGTATTTGTTATTAAGTGTAGCTGTTTGGGATGGGTATTTTTTTATTCAAGAATTTATACATAGTACTGTATTCCAATTAGCTGATATGATGATGGAGCCAAGTGCTGTACCTATAATGCAGATCCTACATTATACAGGTGTTTGACTAGGTGTTCTGTCGGTGTGTGTAAATTAATTAAAATTCAATTTAATTAAGTATTTATTCATAAAGTACTATTATATTGAGTTGGTAAAATAATAATGAAAACATCAGTGGTGAAAACAGAATAAATGTTATAATATTAGTAATACTTAATATAAATTTTATTTCAGATAACTTAGATCCTTATTAGTACATAATAAACTTAATGAACTATGTTAGGTTAGTATTTAGAAAAATGGTGATCCTGTGCTGTCATTACTCGCAAACAGTGCTTGAGGAAGGGGCTATCCTATTAATGAACAATGATGTCCAAGATGTTATTGGAACTTCCACTGACTCTCGTCAGCTGTGATGCAATTTTCTTATGCATGCAGGCAGCGAAACTGTCAGACCTCTTCAGCGGCACTGAATTTGTTTTCATAGAATTTGTGTACAGTAAAGTTCTCGGTCTTGTAAGTTTTTTTAGTTTAATAATGAATTATAGTGGTATTCACATCCACAATGAAGTGTGGTAGTTTGCTGTAGATTTTAAGACAGTGGGAGTTGGTGGTGGCATCTCATGATGTGGCAGTTACTGTTCAGGAAAATGTTCAAAGTTGCAATAGGACTGCTCAGCAAATAATATAATTTTATGACAATGTTTTTAATTTATAGTAAGTACCTGCAAAATAATTAAAAAAACTTTAATTATGAAAACAGGATCAATTTTATCAGCAGCAATAAATTTGTCTTTAAAGAAATTCGAGTAGGTACAGTACAATAATCTATCGAGTAAGTAGGTATTTACCTAAATCTTGGATGGAACAGCAGACTCTGTTTCGAGCTCTCTTGGTAGGTGTACCACCCATCAAAAATGTTACTTGGCAAATTGTGTAACCTATTGTAGGTTTTAGGTAAATATAGGCACCACAAGCTCGTGCTACATGTAACTCTATCTGTATCGATGAGGCTAACGCGGTGCAACCGTTTATATGCGTCCGACAATCAACATACATGCAATTATTGAATAGGTGTGCAAATCCAAACACATAAACATTAAACAATAAACAAACAAACAAGTCAACGCCACGCCAGTTGCCAACTAAATTTCCCTAAATATAAATAGCGTAAATTCAGTTTAAAATAACGGGATACTCAAAATAAGATAACACTTTATTGTACACAAGGATACATCATAAATCTAGGCGTAAAATAATAAAGTACAATGGGCGGCCTTATCGCTGAAAGCGATTTCTTTCTTGTTTTAAGTGTAATCATTCTGTTTGTTTCTCATCAAACTGAAAGTTATATACTTATTTGATATATTATGACTAATAGATTTATTTTGATTCCTTTGTGGCGAACGCATCTATATTGTATATTCCGAACGCATCTCGGCGTTGTGGTGGCTGCACTGTGGGTGGCCGCCAATGGTACGACTTGCCGCGCGGCAAGTCAAGGCCCCTTCACAGGCAGCCAACATAACCGGCTCTGTGAGCGCGTGGCCGAGAAACGTCGTTCTCTTCCCTCTGGACTTCGAAGCAAGCCGGACATATTGTTTTATAATATAATTATAATAATATCACTACCTGTGCAATAAAACACCCAGAAGAAGTTCAGTGTTCATTTATTGTACGCCCAAACCTGAAGCCCCATAACACAAGATTAGGAAGGTAGAATACCCTAAATTGGTGACCACGACGCTCCGACTACGCGTATGATACGGATCGGATAGCAGCGGAGCCCTACCTACTGACGGCGCCATCAACAGTGACGACGGGCCAGCAACGCTACGCTACGTGACGTAAATTACGAGGCGTCACGTAGGACATCAGCGGCGGCGGCGGCGACATATCGGCGGCGAGCCGGCGACATCGGCGGCGAACCGGCGACATCGGCGGCGGCGGCGGCGACATTATCGGCGGCGAGCCGGCGACATTATCGGCGGCGGCGACATTATCGGCGGCGGCATAATTCTTCGGGCAAGGCGTCACGCGAGGTGAGGTACAGCTACAAGGAAGCATACCTACACGCCCGCGTGTAACCTTGGAGCGGCGGCGACGCGGCACGCGCTCGCGGCGGAATCGACAGCGCCACCAGCGGCGGCGTCACGTCAACTCTCAAGTAAAATATAACGAAATTATACGTGCCGTGAATTACGGAACAATTTTTTACAAGAAAAATATAACAAAACTAAGTGCAGTGAATTGCTGAACAATATTTTCCAAGAAAAGAAGATTTAGAGACTCGTTAAGTGTTGGGTACCTAACTCAGTTGGATGGTAAAATGAAATGCGAGTGGACTGTAAAATACTGATTCTATTAGACAATAAAATAGGATGCGTTATGCGTGTCTACTGGGGTCTGTGTTCTTGCGAAGTGTAGTGCCGCGCCGATCGGTACCGAGCCGGCTCCCTCCGTCCCCGGCCCCCGCCTCCGGTGTCCGCTTGCAGGTGAACGAAGCTTTGTCTCCGACATACTCCTCGGGTTGAAGTAGGTAGGTAGGTAGGCTGCTGGTTCAAATGATTGACTCTGGAAGGGGACAAATATTGTTAAATGCCCTTCGAATGATGGCTCCTCCTTTGATCCTCAAGTCGGCGACTCGGGCGACTTGATCCCGAGTTCCTGGGTAAACGGCTACACAGCGTCCCAGGGACCAACGAAGTGGGGGAAGCGCCTTGTCTTTGATGAGGACTAAAGAACCCAATTTGAGTTCACTTGAAGTAGTGGGCCATTTTGTCTTCTGTTGCAGAGTGGTGACATACTCGTTGGAGAATCTTGTCCAGAAGTGTTGCTTGACAAACTCTATTCGTTTGTATCTCTCAAGGCTGGTTATTCTCTCTGTCACCTGAGGATGCGGAACAGACACAAGTGATCGCCCTATAAGGAAGTGAGCGGGAGTAAGGGGGGTAAAATCGGAAGGATCTGAATTTAAGGCAGTGATAGGACGTGAATTTAGAATGGCTTCAATTTGAGTTAGGCAAGTGTGCATTTCTTCATACGTGAAATGAGTAAGTTGGAGAAGCCTACGAAGATGAAATTTGGTGGAACGAACAGCGGACTCAGCCATGCCATTAAAGTGAGGGGTGTAGCTCGGGATGAAGAGGAAGCTTATACCTTCTTGAGCGACTTCGGAACCTATTTCATTTTGCGTATCATTTAAAAAGCGGTATAATTCGTTGCATGTACCTACAAAATTGGTTCCGTTATCGGAGGTTATACTTCGAGGCTTCCCTCGACGAGCCACAAACCGGTTTAAAGCGGCCATATAACCCTCTTTCGTTAGGTCTGTAACAAGCTCCAAGTGCACGGCTTTAGTAGCTAAACAGACAAAAATGCACAAGTAAGATTTAACTAGCTGGCAACCTCGACCTTTACGATTGGCTATCATAACTGGCCCTGCATAGTCCACTGAACAGTGTAAAAAAGGGAACTCCAGTGTAGTTCTGGATTCGGGTAACTGTCCCATAATGGGCTGAACACTACTGGCTTTGAATCTGAAACATTTTATACAACTTTTAGTTATAGATTTAGACAGGTTTCTTCCTCCCAAAGGCCAGTAAGTCTGACGAATGTTGGACAATAACAGCTGTGGTCCAGCATGTAAAAGTTTTAAGTGATGCATATGAAAGATAATTTTTGTTATGTGATGTTTACTACAAAGCAATATAGGATGCTTTATGTCGTAGCTATATGGAGAATTATCAAGTCTGCCACCAACTCTCAAGATATCATTGGAATCAATAAAAGGGGTCAATGATATTAATCTATTTTTCTTTGGCAAAGAGCTACCTGATTTTAAGATAAGATATTCATCAGGGAACATTTCCAGCTGGGCAGTATGCATGATAAAATTATATGATTTTTGTAATTCTTCACAAGAAAGATGACTAGAATATTTTTTATTATTTTTACTTTTACAATTGTAAATAAATCTTTGTATATAGGCTAAAACTCTTTGTAAATGTGTAAATTTTGAATATTTTAGAATAAGATTTTTAAATAAGTTACTGTCATCATTCTTGGTTGTGTTGTTATTTAAGACAAGACATGAATTGAGATCCGGTAGATCATGTTTCTGGGATTCATTAGGCATTTTAGGCCAACAATGCTCTGAATCGAGCAAGAAAGACGGACCTGACCACCCACACCTCATCAACCCACAATCTCTGCATAATAATTTTTGCTTCGACAACGCATGGACCTACAAGTCCTAACGGGTCAAATATCTGACTGATAACAGAAAGAATGTGGCGCTTTGTTACCTTTTTTTTATGCTCAATGTTGATTGAAAACGATAAGGAATCTGGTTGACAAAGCCAATATAAGCCTAACGTTTTTGATGATGTGTTTGTGTTATCTGACAGATCCAATATTGTGTTCGTATCTACTTTTACACCTGAAAACAGTTCATTCAGAATAAATGAGCTGTTAGATTGCCATTTACGTATATTAAATTTAGCTGAATCTAATGCTGCAATTATTCCCCTACAAAGCTCTATAGCATCGCTTACAGTGGATGCCCCACTTAAAAGATCATCACAATAAAAATCGTGTGCTATACTATATTTAACGCTGTTATCGCTAACTGTAGATGCCAGACTGACTAAACTTTTTGTCGCAAGAAATGGCGCTGAAGCGGTACCCTGACATACTGTGTTTAGAGTGTAGGTTTTTAAGCGATGAGAGGGATCATACCTAAAAATGATTTGTTGCAATGAACGTTGAGAAGGAACTACATATATAGATCTGTACATTTTTTCTATATCTGCTGATATAACGTACCTATGCTGACGGAATCTGAGGAGGATCGATAAGAGATCGTCTTGAACAGTAGGACCGACCATCTGAATATCATTAAGTGATATTCTGGAAGTGGTAACGGCTGAAGCGTCAAAGACTGTACGCAACTTTGTAGTTGTACTTGACTCCCGAAGTACGCCATGATGAGGTAGGTAGTAATTTATATTGGCACTGTAAGGTTTTAAAGATTTATTTTCAGTCATGTGCCCTAATCGCTCGTATTCTTTAATGAAATCTAAGTACTTCTCTCTAAATGCTGGCTCACGTTCAAATTTTCGCTCAAGTGATGAGAAACGACGCTTAGCCATTTCAAATGAATCGCCTAGTACGTAAGGATTTTGCCGTAGAGGAATCGTGACCACAAAACGACCATCGTCATCACGAGTTGTGTTGAGAGAAAAGCTCTCTTCACACGCACGTTCCTCTGCGGATAGTGAGTGCTTAGGAGAAACACTATCTATTTCCCAGAAGCGAGTGAGGTCATGATCAAGTTGACCTTGCGTAAAAAAACATTGACCGAATGTACTTTTAGAATTTAGGACGTGACCAGTGACTATCCATCCAAACTCCGAACTACGTAACTCAGGTAAGTGCTTGCCTAGGCTAATCTTTTGACTACCTAGTACGTCCCAGAAGGTATCTGCCCCGATAAGAATATCCACCTTTGAAGGAATATTATAAGACGGGTCAGATAAACATAAGCCTGATGGGATTTGTATGTGTTTTGTGTCTATATATGTAATTGGTACAGCTGACGTGACATTCGTGAATATATGGCAATCTATGTTCGACCTATAGTCACTATTAAAGGACTCAATTGTGAGATTGCAAGACTGTGTACTATGGGATACATGATTGTGAAAACCTGATACCGTGGAGCTCACGTTCCGCCTTGGCAAACCCAGCTTACTGCATAAAGCGTCAGACGCGATGTTTATGCCACTACCGTTGTCCAGGATCGCTCTGGCGGTGTGCTTGTTGCCCTTGCTGTCAACCACTCTCACCAACGCTGTGGAAAGGAAAACACGCGACGGAGTAGTAATCTGTATTTCATCAGTTGTCAGAACTATGCCTTCGGACAACGAAGAAGAATGATCACGAGAAGTGGAAGGCGAAGATTTATCAACATGCAAAAGAGTGTTATGTTTTTCTTTGCAGTATTTGCAATGTGACAAAAAACATTTCTTTGCTGTATGACCAAAACGCAAGCAGTTCAAACACACATTGAACTCTTTTGCTTTCAAAGTGCGGGATTCAAGCGGTAGGCTTCGAAATGATTCACAAGTAAACAGCTGATGTGACTCATGATTACACAATGGACATGATTTACGTTTGAAAATTTTCTGTGAATTATCAGTGCTATTATTAATAACTAAACTTTTAGCTTTATAAGGTTCTACTTTTAATTTACTACTATTTTTATTTTCTTCTAAAGTTTCTAATAAGTCGGCTCTGTTATTCAAAAACGTTATAAACTGTGCTAGGGTTGGGGATGAACTCAATATATTCCTATGTTCTTCCCATTCACGACCCGTAACACCATCCAATTTAGAAGACATCATATAAATGATAAGCGTGTCCCAGTGCTGAGTGGGTTCTTTTAAAGACGTGAGAGCCCTGATGTTCTTGTTAGTGACATCAATAAGATACCTAATCGACTTACATGATTCTGTACGGATAGGATCCACGTTGAACAATGCCTGTAAGTGGTTATTTACCAGTAAGCGACTATTATCATATCTCTCACACAACAACTCCCACGCAGTCACATAATTATCACTTTTGAAAACTATATTTTTAATAATCAGAGCGGCACTTCCTTGAAGAGAAGCCCGAAGATAATGGAATTTATTTATGTTATCTATGCAATCACTACTATGTATAAGAGAAAGAAACGTGTCTTTAAATTCGAGCCAGTTTTGATAGCCACCACTAAAATGAGGAAGGTCAATTTTAGGTAACCTAACTAAGTTTCTCACTTGCCCACCTGATTCTGCGTCACTGAAGCTTGTTGCAAATACATCCTGGGTCTTTCCTTTAGCAGGAAGTAGGCTCTTTGCTGTTGCCACCAGGGGGTAGTAGTCATTATCAAACTGCTCGCGCTCCTGTGAAACTCCGTCTTTTGTTTGTGGCTCGTCGGAAAGAATCTCGATCTCCGTCTGTAACGCGTCGAATTCCTCGCATAAGGGCTCAAATTTTTGTAAGCGACACTCCAAGTCAATGACTTGTAACTTGGTTAATGATTTGGAACTTTTAACGATTTTTAAATGATTGCTAAAGATTGTAAGCTTTGATTTTATTGCTGAGCGTTTTTTTAATAATGTTTTAAGTTCTGACATGATCACTGAATGAAATTGTAAGCGTAATAAAGGCAACAGCTGTTTTTAAAAAGATCTGCGTAGTATACTAAAGACTAAAATGCAATGACTCGAACACAAAGCACGGTAATAAAGATAAGAAAGCACTATAGGGATATATCTACGCTAGTAGTAGGTAAGCTGTGCGTACGCATTGAAAAGAACAGGTGATTCTAGCAATAGGCATTTATCGCTCGAGTTTTATGACGGCAATTATCACAAAAGCTTTGTAATACCTTTTGAATGAAATATAGGATATAGATAACGGGAAATAAATCCTTAATGAAAGTTGTAGACGTAGAATAAATGTTTTAAAAGCACTGACTCAAATTGATGAAAGATGTAAAATGAATTTTGACAAAGGCAAGAATATTTGACTAAATAAGAGAAGAGGGAATAAGAAAGGAATAAATAGGAACGAACTCACAAGATATTGTCTTTATCCTTTATCCTTGGTGATGAGACGGTTTGTTCGCCCTTCAATTGTCCTTGTGTGACCTCTTCGAAAGTCGACACGTAATGGCCGTGTGACTTGTCAAATTCTTGTTCCACAGTGTAAGTCCAAGTAAACTTCAAAACGTCCTTAATTGTCCTTTTGGTGAGAGGACCATATGTTGGGTACCTAACTCAGTTGGATGGTAAAATGAAATGCGAGTGGACTGTAAAATACTGATTCTATTAGACAATAAAATAGGATGCGTTATGCGTGTCTACTGGGGTCTGTGTTCTTGCGAAGTGTAGTGCCGCGCCGATCGGTACCGAGCCGGCTCCCTCCGTCCCCGGCCCCCGCCTCCGGTGTCCGCTTGCAGGTGAACGAAGCTTTGTCTCCGACATGTTTTCACAATTCACAATGTTTTGCTCGTTAGTTATTCTGTACCTTTTTTTATACAAGCCACAACCACCCCCGCCAAATAGGTATTTGCCCATCATTTTAAAATGGAAGAGACGAAGATGGCTTCAGCGCTGGGAGCCACGGCGTTGGAGGTGGAGGACGCGACAAGAGGTAACATAAATAGAGTAAGTATAAAAGTGCCCCCATTTTGGCCGGACCGCCCTGCTTTGTGGTTCGCAAGCTTAGAGGCCCAATTTCACCTTAACCAAATAACGAGGGAAATAACCAAATTTTATCATGCAATCTCACGTTTAGACACCGCTAGCGCAGGGGAAGTAGAGGAACTAATCATAAAACCACCGGAAGATGACCCCTACACAAAACTAAAATCCGCTCTGATCCACAGATTTTCTGAGTCCTATGAGGAAAAAATCCGCAGACTTTTGGAGAAGGAGGAGATGGGGGATAGAAAGCCGTCCTCCTTCCTCCGTCACCTGCGGACTTTGGCTGGTGGAGGCATACCGGACCGGCTGCTGCAATCCATGTGGACAAACAGGCTACCACGGCAGACGCAGTCGATTCTGCTCACACAACCGAATGCAAGCCTGGAAGAGCTCGGTGACCTGGCGGACAAGCTTCAGGAGGTCAACCCCGCACCCCAAGTGCGGGCGGTAAGCACTAATATATGCCCACAGGATGACATACAGCGGTTAAGCAGGTTGGTGGATGACCTGTCAAAGCAGGTAGCCAGCCTCGCTGCAGCCGGCAACGGGGGAACACAGCACCACAATCGCTCCCGCTCGCGCTCACGCTCACGTTCGCGCTCGAGTCCACAAACAGAAGGTATGTGCTGGTATCACACTACTTATGACACTAAGGCCACCAAGTGCAAGTCACCTTGCAACTGGCATAGCAAGAAAAACTCGGAAAACTCCTTGGGCAGTCAGTAAATGCGACGGCCGACTGCCACCCAACAAGCCGTCGCCTTTTTGTAACGGACAAAGTGTCAAAATACCGTTTTCTCATCGATACTGGGTCAGACATTTGCTGTTTCCCAAAGCAACTAACATCTGGGCGACGCCTAACAACTTCTTACCAACTCAGCGCAGCCAATGGCACAATCATAAATACATATGGTTGCATGCAATTGAATTTAAACCTTGGTTTGCGCCGCGACTTTCGTTGGAGTTTTGTTGTGGCAGACGTAAACATAGCTATTATCGGGTCGGACTTCTTAGCACACTATAATCTTTTGCCAGACTGCACAAACAAGAGACTCGTGGACGGCATAACCGGCCTAGTCACTAGTGTAGAACTGTCTAATGCTGACCATAATAGCATTAAAGTTATATCTGCAGAAGGATCAGAATTAAATAAAATTTTATCTGAATTTCCAGAGATACTGCGACCACCTGGCATTCAAAGGCAAATGAAGCATGCGACGGTGCACTACATCCACACCACCGAGGGCCCGCCG
The DNA here is from genome assembly GCA_932294275.1 of Chloroclysta siterata. Taxonomy (NCBI): domain Eukaryota; kingdom Metazoa; phylum Arthropoda; class Insecta; order Lepidoptera; family Geometridae; genus Chloroclysta; species Chloroclysta siterata. The sequence continues at coordinate 9,611,879 of OW028601.1, read as the reverse complement.
ATCAGCTGTCGACCACGACGCCTCGGTCCTGAGAAGCTGGCTGCTGCTAAGAAGGAGTTCGACGATATGCTGAGCTGCGGCACTGCGAGGCCATCCAACAGCCCGTGGTCCTCGCCGCTACATCTAGCCCAGAAGCGAGACACATCCTGGCGTCCCTGCGGTGACTACCGCGCACTCAACGCGCGTACCATACCCGACCGGTACCCTGTACGACACATTGGGGATTTTAACCAAGGACTATCAGGTGCTACCGTTTTCAGTACTATAGATCTAGCCAAGGCATACCAACAAATACCTGTCTACGAGCCCCACATTTGCAAAACCGCCATCATAACCCCATTCGGATTATTTGACCATCCATTCATGGGATTTGGTTTGCGCAATAGTGGACAAACATTTCAACGATTCATTGACGAGGTTGTTCGAGGGCTCGATTTTTGCTACAGCTATGTGGATGACATCCTAGTATTCTCTAAAAATGCCACTGACCATGCCGACCATCTTCGCAAACTCTTTCAAAGACTGCAAGATTATGGCGTGGTAGTCAATGCTTCGAAATGTCGTTTAGGGCTAGCTGAGGTTACATTCCTAGGCTACCATATCAGCGCGGCTGGAACACAGCCACCTGAGGAACGCATTACATCCCTACTAGAATTTCCTCCGCCTAAGACTGTGCAAGGCATGAGACGTTTCTTAGGTATGATGAATTATTATCGCAAATTTTTACCCCAGGCTGCCCAACACCAAGCTCCGCTCATTGATGCAGTCACTGCTATCAACGGAAAAGGCGCAAAACCATTTCCATGGACGCCTGAGCTTGAGCAACAATTTGAAGCATGCAAAAAGAGCTTATCATCTGCAACACTGCTCGCCCATCCCGATATCTCTGCCCCTTTAGGACTTTTCACCGATGCGTCCAGCACGCACGTGGGTTCCTGTTTACAGCAGAAGGTTGATGACGAATGGCAACCCCTTGCATTTTTCAGCAAGAAATTAGATTCAAAGCAAGCTGTACAACCAGCATACTACAGAGAGCTCCTGGGTGTGTATGAAAGTGTACAACACTTTCGACACATTTTAGAGTGCAGACATGCAACAGTTTTTACTGATCACAAACCATTATTGTATGCTTTCATTCAGCGTCGAGAAAAGTTGCCACCTCAACAGCTGAACCAACTTTCATTCATAAGTCAGTTTACAACTGACATTCAACATATTAAGGGGATAGACAACGTAGTAGCAGATACAATGTCACGCATTGAATCTATCTCGCTAGAATATGATTTTACAGCCCTGTCAAAAGCTCAAGATGAGGATGATGAATTAAAACATCTGCCGTCTAGAACATCATTAAAACTAGAAAAAGTTGAAATACCCGGTACTAGCATTTTTATTTTCTGTGACAGATCCACTGGGAGATCCCGTCCTTACCTGCCTGGTCCGCTGCGTCGCGCAGTATTCGACCGGCTGCACAACTTGAGTCATCCTGGCGCGCGGGCATCCGCACGCATGGTGGCTGAGCGACACGTGTGGCCCAACATGCAGAAGGATTGTCTAACCTGGGCCCGAACGTGTATGGCGTGCCAAAGGTCAAAGGTATCGCGCCATAACACCGCCCCGCTGGGCAATTTCAACACACCATCTGGGCGTTTCAAGCATGTGCACATTGACATCGTAGGCCCTCTGCCATGCTCTCACGGTCACACCTACTGCCTCACGGCCGTTGACCGTTATACGCGCTGGCCAGAGGTGTGGCCCATGACGTCAATCACAGCCGAGGAGGTTGCTGAAACGTTTGTCAGTGGGTGGATTGCTCGCTACGGCGTGCCGTCGACAATAACCACCGACCAAGGCCGCCAATTCGAGTCGAACTTATTCCAGCGGCTGACCAACCTATGTGGTTCTCAAAGGATAAGAACCACAGCTTATCATCCACAAGCGAACGGCATGGTGGAACGATTACATCGGCAGTTAAAGGCGGCTATCATGTGTCACACTGACACATGGTTCAGTGCCCTACCTATCGTTCTCCTCGGCCTCCGATCTTCATTGAAGGAAGATCTTGGATGCTCAACAGCCGAATTAGTCTATGGTGAACCTCTCCGTCTACCGGGAGAATTAGTAATCCCAGCTTGTACAAACATCGTTGAGGCCAGCGAATTCGTCGCGCAGCTAAGGGCGAAAATGTCGTTAGTAAGGGCAGTGCCCGCATCACGACATGCCAAACCAACATCTTTTATACATAAAGACCTCGCAACGACCACACACGTCATGCTGAGAGACGACTCAGCACGGCGGTCTCTACAGCCTCCCTACACAGGACCTTATAAGGTGAAAGAGAGGGGCTCCAAAATTATTACCTTGGAGATCAATGGTAAGGAAGTTGCAGTAAGCATCGACCGGGTCAAACCCGCACATTTAGACGCTGCTTCCTTACCAACTGTCTCTCCAAGTTCAGTTGTACCAAATAACAAAGCACCATTTCATGTTACAGATTTCACGCCGCAGCCTGCATCTCCAGCGCCTTCGCTTCCGGCGCCGGAGCCTGTCGCCCCGTCTCAATTAACAACAACTCGTTCCGGTCGTAGAGTTAGATTCAAACCTATCTTCGACCTGTAACTTCGTTTCTCCGTGGGTGGGTGGTTGTGGCGAACGCATCTATATTGTATATTCCGAACGCATCTATATTGTACATTCCGAACGCATCTCGGCGTTGTGGTGGCTGCACTGTGGGTGGCCGCCAATGGTACGACTTGCCGCGCGGCAAGTCAAGGCCCCTTCACAGGCAGCCAACATAACCGGCTCTGTGAGCGCGTGGCCGAGAAACGTCGTTCTCTTCCCTCTGGACTTCGAAGCAAGCCGGACATATTGTTTTATAATATAATTATAATAATATCACTACCTGTGCAATAAAACACCCAGAAGAAGTTCAGTGTTCATTTATTGTACGCCCAAACCTGAAGCCCCATAACACAAGATTAGGAAGGTAGAATACCCTAAACCTTATTCAGTTTCTCATAGGACTTTGTCAGAGACCACGGATTTCCACTTGCTACGGTCCTAACATACCTCTTTTGCTTCATTCAATCTCTAAACATTCTTCATACGTTGTTGGTTTAGGGAAGGTAGGTACTATTGTCCTGGTTGTTCCGTAGAACGTCTGCTATCTGGTCGAGATACGTCTTCTGAGGTCTTCCCTCCCAACAGTCCCATTTATAGAATAGAATAGAATCTTTATTTTGTCTGTTAAAAATCGAAATTTACAAAAGAGCTGTTACAATTTTGATGACAAAAAAGGTCGTTTTTGCTTGCCTGATGCACCTGTTTCGTTAATCTCCTTTCATCCTTCTTTTCCACATGCCCAAACCATCTTAACATAGCTTTCTATACCCTCATCACTAGGTATGTCTTCTTTCACTCCACATTTTCTCTAATCACACTGTTCCTCTATCACTCAAATACACATCACACATATTAAGTAACGCTTTCATTTTTAATGCATTACTCTACTCTGATGTTTGCCCAACTTTTACTAGGTACCATACATTATTGTCGGCACGAACACCCCCCTATGTACAGCTATTCGTGCCTTTTACAGTTTCTGGCTGCTCATAAACGTGTCTTGTGCCCCATTCGCTCTATTTCCAGCAGTCACTCTCTTTTCGATATAATGTTCATGCCTTCCATGTTTCGCAAATAAAGTCCCTAAATAGTTCGATACAAAGTAGTAGTTCTTTTTGGTTCTCAAATTATGTAAAATAGCTGAAATAACCCAATAATGATTGATTATGTTTATAATGCAGTTTGATTACCTTTATCATAGGCAAACTTGGAGTTGGCAACATTTACATATTATTTTGTTAGCAATCTTCTACTTCTTCTTTATTTTGTAGATGTTCTTGCTAACAATCAATAGCAAGCAGTTTGATAATTGACAATATGAAATGTCAGTTTTGACAGTAGTAATATCAGTTATGTCAAAACAAAAACTGAAAAAACAAAAAGTCCGCCATTTGTAAAATCGGTATAAATAAGTCCCGCCATTGAGATTAGTCCCGGTATTGCATGCCCTAGTACGAATGAATGTACCTTAAGTAGGTACGTTACAGTATCTAGCCGTAGCCTCAAAAGCCGTCACAGCTCAGTTGGTAATAGCTCTGCCTTCTGCTGTGGGCTGTGCGTTCCATCCCCACCAAGAACAAAATTTATTTGTGTGACGAACATAGTTTGTTCAGTCTGGGTATTATTATATGTTACAAGTACCTAATTCTAATTCTAAATACAAGTACCTATGTATGATTTCATAAAAAAATTTTTTTTATTTAAATAGCTATCAGGACCCCATAATACAAGCTTTGCTTAGTTCGGGGCTAGATAGAGTTGTGCAAAGTCCACCAATTTTATTTATTTATTTTAAAACCTCTGCGATGAGCTTGACCAGGTGTGCATACTACCATCAAGCAGCATTGCTGTTTCGGTTTAAAGGGTGGTTGCCAGTGAAATTACAGACACATGAGGCTTAACATCTGCATACTTACTATAAACCTAGGTTGGGTCGTTGTACTGGATTGCAGTTTCTTAGAGGAGCAATAATCTCCTTTTTATGAACTTTAGAACATCAGAAAAAATAACAACAACCATACTATGCTTGTCTATAAGATCGTAAATGATAGCCTATATTATTTAAATTACCTACCCATAGTACAGAAAAACTAATAGTACAACAGTTAATTTAGTTATGTTTTTATACTTAAATTACAACTCAAAATAAAAATCAAAATGGTCTTTATTCAGTACAATCACAAGGATCACTTTGAAACATCTTATATACTAGGTGAATCTATCACCAGTTCCTCGCGACCAAAGCCTAGAAGAATGGGCAAGAAACTTACGGCTTGGTTCCTAGCGTTTTTTGTATGATCCTTTTTACACTTTTATTAAGGTACCTACTTAATTATTTAGTGTTTTTAATGAGTTGGAGCATAGATCAGTCCCAAGCTTTTTTGTCATCTATATAATACTAATACAAGTACAAAAGGTATAGCCTAGATATTTACAATATAAATGCTAGGAACTTTTGACAATGCTAGGAAATTAATTTAGATACTCCTTGGCTTTTAGGTGAAGAGAAATCAACTAGTGAGAAGTTAGGGTCCCTGGTGACGTCTTTAAATCCAATACTATAATCATTAGACATAGACACATGCACAGATTCATAATGATCATTTTTAGTCTACACTCATATAACTCCTGGATTTTATACATGTTTCATATCATGAGTGGTAAGAACCAATGGTTCATACATTCAAGTCTCGACTGTTAGGCCTTCTAATTGATCATGATCAGTTTTGTATTGGGTGGCTAGCTCGGCCAATTGCTTCTTGAGGATTCTATTCTGACCCAAAATCATCAAGTCAATTAAATCATTAGAGCCTCAATGTCTCATCTCGTTCTTGCAATAGCTGATCTTGAATCTTGTTACTATTAGAGCTCCGCAGCAACCACCTGTAGCCTTGCTGCAAAGTCACGTGCCCTCCGTGTCATGGTCATATAATATAGTGTATATAATATATCATATAAGATAGTGGAGTTAAACGGTGCCTGAAGGTTATGTAACAGCCGGTGAGCAAAGTGCATTTGAATTTGTGCTTAAGTTGTGTTTTTGGGTAATTTATAATAAACTCTCCACGCGTATCAGCGGCAGCAGTTAACAGGCCCTGATCAGCTTCTAAAAGTGTATGTAAACATTCAAATCGCCATTAGTCGTGAAAAAGATTAAGAATATACAGTCCATTCATACTATTTAAAACTGTTACACTGGTAATTCACTCTAAATATATGTAAAATAATTCTTCTAGGTTTTTCACATAGATTTATACTTGATCTAAGGTTTTTCATTTATTATCTTTTTTTTTTTTTGTTTTATGGCGCTGGACTGGAGTCGATCGGTCTTTTTGCTTGCCATGCAATATGCCACTCGACCAAAAACAGTGAGTTGAGCAAGTTGAGTTTTGCATTGCTGTACCATTTTACATTTTTAGTTTACACATACTTAGTTAGATCCGATTATGTTTATATGTCGTCATTATAAAGATTACGGAATATTCTGAAATTTCTCTTTGATTTGTAGTTTGTAACGATTATTTTGTAGTTTTGAAATGTCTTGGAGAATCGTACTATATTGTCTGCAGCCTGCTAGGAAATCAGTACCCCAAGTATGAGTTTTGTTTACCATATTCGGTTTTTAGTTTTACGTTTTTGTTCCGTGTTCATTGCGGGTTTTGTATGAAGACGCGATAGGGATACCGATATGGAATTTTACAAAACCCGCAATGAGCACGGAGCAAAAACGATTCGTTTTGTTCCGTGTTCATTGCGGGTTTTGTATGAAGCCGCGATAGGGATACTGATATAGAACTTTATGTTCTACTACTAATTTTCATCATACTTGCAACATAAAGTTCCGTATCGGTATCTCTATCGCGTCTTCATACAAAACCCGCAATGAACACGGAACAAAAACGTAAACCAACAAACCAAATATGGTAAGCAAAACTCATACTTGGGGTACAGCAAGTTCTCTTTTGATGGAGTGTTCATTGTTCAATACTATTTTCATTTCTTCCGTTTTTTCAGTGATAGTTACCTACTCCTATGGAGAGCACTATTCTAGAAGTATAGTGATATGACGTAGAACCTAAAAAAATCTACAAAATGTAGGTACCTACATATTGTAGAACTTTTTAGTGATCAAAAGGAGCCTCTTTCAGGATCATTTTTTTATACAACTTGCTGATGGAACAAGCAAATGGCCCACCTGATGTTAAGTGGTAACCATCACCTATAACAACGCATTGCCTTGTAAGTCACGCACGATTGGGACGTGGCCACCGATGCTCTGCCCTGCGTGTATTCTCTCATCTGTGCCTGCGTCCATCAACAGCTGAGGCATAAAGATCTTATGCCACATGTGTTTGTAATTTCACTGGCAAACACACTCTTAAAATCTTTTCACCACACTGTTTTGTAATAAACTAGTGACACGATGACGAGGAGAAGAAGAAGGTTATTGCTGCCTACCAATTCTAAAGCTCTTTAAATAAATAAATATTGGTGGACATTCATTATGTAGATACCTACTTAGTTGGTAGGTATGTTATCCGAGTTTCACCTCAATCGACATATTTATTGAAGATTTCCATTGAATAGACTTTGGCTCCATTATCAGACAACTGACATCAGCTGTCAGCTCACTGACATCATTTTTTGTTTTAATTAAGTCGTAGGTATAGTTTATTATAAGCTGTAATACGGCTGTAATAATCGCGCATGTCCTTTAAAAATGTGAAAATAAAATAAACTAGTGGTTCATCCCGAACTGAAATCTCATGATGCGACCCGAACGCTCCAAAAATTCAAGTAGGTGATAATTAGAGGTAAGTCCAAACATTCGGTTTATTTAGACTTGACTCTGACTACCGCCTACTAACTTGGTATTGTGACGAATTTTCAACTCTACTAAACTATTTATTGGAGAGGTCCGTTGGACAGAACATGTCTTCATCATCAGTACCCTAAGTACTTATTTGGTTTTTCGTTTTACGTTTTTGTTCCGTGTTCATTGCGGGTTTTGTATGAAGACGCGATAGGGATACCGATATGGAACTTTATGTTCAGTAGAAAAAGTTCCATATCGATATCCCTATCGCGTTTTCATACAAAACCCGCAATGAACACGGAACAAAAACGTAAAACGAAAAACGAAATATCGTAAGCAAAACTCATACTTGGGGTACAGATCACCATTTTACGAGAACTTAGTACCTTCTCAATTAAAATTAATTACAAGCATAAAAAAAATAAGAAAAAACAAAAGAACTGACCAACCAGTAACGAAACTATGATGTCAACAAAACCCTAAGAGATGGGGGCTCTTGCATTGTTGGATGTTATTTATACTTGTTTTGTCAAAAATATTACAACAATTTTTCATTCAAAACATTGTGAAACAGACAGTCTTAATGGTTTAGCAAACCAGTACGACTTGGCAAAAGGACAAGCATCTAGCGTCAGAACCATTTATAAGCAAACTGCTTGATTGAACTGGTACAGTGCAAACGAGGCTCGAAGGTACTAAAGTGGCTTCCAAATATCATGCTGTACAATATCTGGGTGTACATTATCAACACGTGACGATATTGCACAGCACGTTATTGTACGGGATGATAATGTACACCCAATAATTCAAACCAGTGGACACGGATTATCGGGGTGTGCATTATCGTGCTGTGCAATATCATCCTGTACATTATTTGGCCGTACATTATTGCCTCCCTGCTAACGCATCAGACAGGGCACTCCCATAGACAAAAATTTGTCTAAAAAGATCTCACATATCTCATCTGACAGATCTTTTTTTTTTTAATTTATGGAGTAATATTTTCTCTTGAAGGCATCGGCTGGGAATACATTCTACCTAGCATTTTTTTTACTGCTTGAGCCTACTTTTACTACCTGGTATTTTAATTAATATTATAAGATCTAAAGCTACACAGGAGACTTGAGCTAAATATTCTTCAATTAAAACACGTATTTGTATTATTATTTGTTTATTTTTTTATTTTTCAATTTAGTTTTATATTTATTATTCATCAAAATCATTTGTTTTCTTATTAAGTTCAACGAAGCCATTAATGATATCATTATGTTTGTCGTAGGTTAGAGCTGCTTCCAAAGCCACTTCGTCAAAAAGTATTGAGCAGATGTTTTTGTTTTCATCCCATGTGTTGACCTATAAGTAAATATAAAATTATAATTATTTTAGGCCTAACATCAATCATTTACAAATATGTAGTTAATAATTATAAAAAGTAGGTACCTCTTCTTTTATAGCGTCGAATATTTGAGGATTGATGCCAGCTTCAATGTTAAAATTGGCAATCATTTTATTTAATGTATAAGTATTTTGATGGTAGAATACATAATTTGTGCAAAAATCTGTAGCATTTTGGACTTTGTTTCATTAATGACATTGCTATAAGTTTTTCTTCATCTGTGAATCGCCTTCCCCTGGCTTTCTTTGTGCACGGCTTTATCTGCATCCATATAAACTTTTTTGCCAGTGGAATCATTTTGTCTGTGAGCTTCTCAAATGACGTTGTTTTTGAAACTATCAATGCTTTTCTAACTCTTTGATAGTAATTTGACTATCTTTGTGGTTTTCTATACATTTTACGAAGCCTTGCACAATATTGTGGTGTCAGTTTATTTTTTATGTAGGTAACTCGCCTATTGCTTTTAGTAGGAGTACTAATGTTAGTACAAATATTAGCATTGTCTGTAAAAAAAATAAAGCACTGTTAGCTTAATGCAAGAACTTTTTTTAAAGTAGGTAATAATAACTTATACAGGGTTACAGGAAAAGTCGTGCTAGATCCGTTAAGGGCGTGGAGTACCCATCATTCCTGACATATTTCACTATGAAACACCCTACCCTAAACTAAACCCTTTTCGAGATATTCGACTTTTAATTTTTTTATTGAAAATTGCCGATTTTTAGGCAATTAAATTTATTTTTGGTTGTTTTGTGTATCTTATTATTATTATTATTGCATTTTTACATGTGTAATTAGATGCTTTAGGACGTCAATCATTAAAATAGTGCATAAGTTAATTGAATAGACCGTAGTAGACAAGTGAAAGTTAAGAAATAAAAAAAAAATTAGAAAGTTTATTTTTCTCTAAGGGATATCTAAAAAAAATATTATGGCAATTCTTCGGCAGATGTTTTTAAAAATATCTACGTTTCATCAGCTATCTAACGAGGTATAATAATCTAGGGTTTTATTCAATTGCATTGAAAAAAAATTAGTTTTATAGGCGACAGTGGAGAAGAAAATTTATACTTAGCCCTAAAAAGTAAAAGTAAAACAATAGGTAAGCATGAAATGTCATTTATTAAAGGTTTTCACACAACTTTTTCTTATTCTACAGTTCATGTTCAACATGGCCGCCTCTATTTCTGATACATTGTCGCATCCTTCTACGGAGACCAGTCTTCACTACTCCAGTGGTCAACGTGGTCCTCATTTTATTTGCTGCATCCACAATCCTTTCTCTTAGGTCTTCCACAGACGAAACTGGATTCGGCTCGCTGTACACAAGACTTTTCATGCACCCCCACACATGAAAATCCATGGGGGTTAGGTCCGGACTTCTTGCTGGCCATGGCAACGGCCCACCTCGTCCTATCCATTTGTTTGGATAATTTGTGTCCAGCCAGTCTCTGACACTTCTCCTGAAATGGGCAGGGCAGCCATCGTGTTGGAACCACATGTCCCTGATCAGGTTGAGTGGCAGATCATCCAGCAAATCACTCAAGTCTGCTCTCAGGAAATTTTCGTAGCTTTCCCCATTTAAATTATCCGGTAGAAAGTAAGGTCCAATCAAATGATTGGAGATAATGCCCATCCACACATTCACGCTGAATCTTCGTTGGGACCCCTTCACTCTTTTCTTATTGGGATTCCTTAGTGCTTTTGGGGCCCAGTAATGGGCGTTGTGATAGTTAGTTATGCCATCTTTATCAAATTTGGACTCATCCGTCCACAAGATATTTCTTAGAAAATCTGGGTCTTCTACGTCAGCATTTAGCATAAATCTGCAAAAGTCCAATCTTCTCGCGGGGTCTCCTTCTTCAATAACGTGTACCGGCGTGTAATGGTATGGGTATAGGCCAGCAGTATGCACTGTAAACCACACTCTCCATTGCGAAAGTCCCAGATCACGGGCAACAATATTAGTGGAAGTAGTCGGATCCGCTCGAAAGCGTTGCACTATCTCATTGTCCTGTTCTTCGTCGTCAATTCGTGGTCTACCCATGTCTGTATTACGTCTCAAAACAGAGCCAGATTCTCGAAGTCTTCGATAAACTCTGTCAAAAACGGCCACATCCGGCACTCGACGACCGGGGTAGCGAGTTACGTATTCGTTGCGAGCTTGCGCAGATACACAATCGCAGTATCCGTAACAAATAAGCATATCAGCATATTCCTCAGGTGTGTAGGACGTCATCTTCAACACTTCCGTATCACAGGTACAAATCAGAGTCCGGTTAACAAGTATAGTAGTCACAAATCAGAAGAAATAGTCCAGAATCACAGCCAAGTCGAGAAAAAGAGCAAAACGATATCACATCTACTATGTACGAAGCACAAAAGCAGACTGACAACCAAAACAATACCCCCTGTTGTATTCCCAGCCCTAACCGGTCTCTACACATTTTTTCTTTCATTCATACCTACATAAATCGTCACTTGTCTCGCTCTCACGGTGTGTCTGAACTTGAAGGACAATAGGCGCGGGACCGTTAGAACTGCTACCTGGAGCGTCCCAACTACTTTTTTTCCACGAAATGTAATACAAACCCTAGATTGTTATACCTCGTTAGATAGCTGATGAAACGTAGATATTTTTAAAAACATCTGCCGAAGAATTGCCATAATATTTTTTTTAGATATCCCTTAGAGAAAAATAAACTTTCTAATTTTTTTTTTATTTCTTAACTTTCACTTGTCTACTACGGTCTATTCAATTAACTTATGCACTATTTTAATGATTGACGTCCTAAAGCATCTAATTACACATGTAAAAATGCAATAATAATAATAATAAGATACACAAAACAACCAAAAATAAATTTAATTGCCTAAAAATCGGCAATTTTCAATAAAAAAATTAAAAGTCGAATATCTCGAAAAGGGTTTAGTTTAGGGTAGGGTGTTTCATAGTGAAATATGTCAGGAATGATGGGTACTCCACGCCCTTAACGGATCTAGCACGACTTTTCCTGTAACCCTGTATAATCATAATATGAGAAAAAATCATTTTGATAACAGAATATTCGCCTATTTTGTCAATGTTCGAGCTTGTTTAGCACCACCCAGGGGACACATGCAAGGTTATAGTATTAAAAAAAGTAACTCCTGTTGATACAGGCATAATCATCCGCCAGTACCAATATTAATAAGGTATGTATTTCTTACCATTTGCTTTCGGAATTTCTATGGGTTTAATATGGGATGGACCAGACACATCAGGGATTTTGACATGGTGTGATGCTGGCGACTGAACAATAATTTCTGAAATAAAACATAACATAAAATAAATTTTACTAGCTAATCTAACAAAAATTTGAAAATAATTTAGATCAGGCTAATAATAATACCAGATTCAGTTTTGGAGTATTTTTCTACTACTTCTGCTTTGCAGTAAGTATGATCTTCATGTTGTCGCTTTATGGTGTAATCATGCTCACAATTGACATTATCTGAAAAATAATAACACAAATCTAAAGGTAAGTATTACACATGGGGCTAACTGAATTTAGGTACCCATTTTGCCTATTAATATGGTCAATATTCATAAGATTAAGTATCTACTTGTGGTGGTGGCATTAATTTATCTTGATAAGTTCCTTAGGTACTAGGTACTTACCAGGAGGTACTGCAGATCGTTCAGGTATATTACTAGATATCTCAGACGCGTTAAATAACATTGGATACGCATTGGAGCGAAGACGAGCTCTAACACGCGTGGAAGCAAAAAACCTCTTTTCAAAATGTTTGCGACACAAAAACTGCTTGCGAAGATCTTTGAAGCTCAGGCTTCGAAGTCTTTCACAGTTTATGCAATCTAACCACTTTCGGAGTTTTATCTCACTTTTTGGAAACATATGAAAATTTACGTCCTTTCGTCTACTAACACAGCTAACAACACAGCACTTGTTGTACATAATGCGAGGTGAAATTGTAGCTTCGTAAATTGAAAGTTCAATTTACGGAAATAAATCAACGCAAATCTTTACTCATCAACTTTGAATTTTGGAACTGCAATGGCGGACATGGCGGTGGTTAGCATTTAGATAGGTACCTACCTACCTACCTACCTAGTTTGTTTCGTTTGACAGCCAGGAAGAAACAACAAAATGGCGACAGGAAAGAAGTATGAAGGAAAGGGGGAGGGAAATGTCATCTGAGATATGTGAACCACAGACTATATCTGGGCTAAGAATTTTGTTCAGAGATCACCGACCGTGGAAGTGAACTTGTCGTGTGTGTGTGTACCTTCTCAGCTAACAAAAATAAACACTTTTCTTCTTCTTATTTGTAGGGTCCGGTTAATGTACGACCATGTATTACACAGCCCGAGAATGTACAACCCGGAAAGCACGGCCAGGAAAACGCAGCCAGGAATTCATGTGCAAAATGTACATGAAATCCGGGCCGTGTTTTCCAGGCTGTGCTTTCCCAGCACAGTCAGGATTGTACAGCAAGGATTACACGACCATGGATTTTGTGACCATTGCTCTGATTGGTCGAAAGCCTATGCTCTGTTTAGATGTACTACCCAGTAAGTATTGTACTATCCCATTCTCAATTAGGCAAGTAGCACAGATTAAAAATTATGTAAAAATATATAAAATAAGAGAGTTATTCAGAGATTAAGAAAAAAATAAAATTCTAGCACTTCGGCGGCCGCTGCCGCGGCACGCTCGCTTTGCTCACTCGCCTCGTGCGTAATTTATATGTTTTAACATAACCTAACCAATCCGAGTCGGATCAACAAGTGAGTGAGTAAGTAATTGACGAGAGTGTAAACAAAGCCTAAGTTTTAGAATCAAAATTTTGGCTGCGTTTTAACTGGTCATGTTTTCCAAAGGTGTGCTGAATTTGTACGGCTTGGAATGTACAGCCTTGGATTACACAGCCATGGAATTCGCGACCAAATTGTACATCAATTCCGGGCTGTGTTTTCCTCGGCAATCCATGGTTGTACATTATTGGCACCCTTATTTGTATGGCCTTTGCAGTGTAGCTCGCAACTTCACGTTTTAAGATAGACCCTATCACGAAAGAGAATGACCGGTGGAGTAAGGTAATTCTCGGCGGAGATTTATTTTATTTTAATTAATGATTCCACACAAAATTGATACTATAAAAATATAAACATAATAATCAAACCTAACGCAATTCTAATTAAAAACACAAAAATTATATAAATTTAGGACTGACTTCTGTCAAGATCCTGTCATACAATCGTGCCATTTTCATCAATCAATCATTAGGCGTAGCTTTGCCCATGGAGGTACCATAACTTTGACATTTTACAGTATTAAATCCATTCTATCTTATGATCACACAACTCTTTTAGTCGGATACGACAGAATGGATGAATATGAAAGGATTCGTATCAAGTAATAGGATTGCTTACATTAAAAAAAAATACATTGACATTGACAGTCTGAAAGTCAATGACATATCATTATCACGTCATATCAGTAATATGTCAGTTGAAAAAACAAATGTGTTGCATTTTATTTTGTGCGTTGAGTACTGTTGCTGTGCTAATGTAACCAAAAGTTGATCGAAGTTGATCTCAACTTGTAATAAACTGACGGAATTACGTTTTCCATTAAGAATCTGCAGTGCATTAAAATTAATAAGTACAATGAACCATGTAGGAAAACGGCAGGCTCGGCCTGAGAAAGAAACTATACATTCGGGGCACTTTATGGTATCACATTTTGAGGCTGAAGCTCAAGACGATTTTGATGATCTAGTGACTGTCCCTGATGAAGAACAAAATGTTCAAAAAGTATCGGTTGTTGCTACTTATACCGTGCCAGGAGTGCCCAAGCCATTCCTGCAAACTGACAAAGAAGATACTATACAGCATCAACAACTTTCCATTGAGATATCGCTCACAAAGTTGTTCAAATGTATGACTTTAGCATATAGGTGAGTGTTATAAATATAATAATATACTTCTGTTTTAGTTAAAACATGATGTTTCTAAAATAAGAACAAAGCTCTTTAATTTATTTCATCTCAATTTGAGTCCTGGGGACTAATAAACTAGGCACACAAGATTGTCACACTCAAATTGTATGTCACTCATGAAACCAAACGATGTAGGTAATATGTTAATTGTTAGTAGTAATTTAAGATTTACACTTAAGCTGTGGGTAAGTCTTGTACTTTCATTGTGTGTAAGTACTACTTTCATCCTGACTCAAGAGACCCTAGAGTAGTTTTTATTGATGAAAAAACTGCTGGGAATCCAGCTCAATGCTCGTACTAAGGTTAATATGCACTGACATGTAAAATCGGATAAGAAACATTGTAAAATGGATAAAAATTATTCATTTTGGTTGAAAATATAAGGAAACAGTATGTTTCCATTGGATTTAGTGTGCAAAGATAAGAGGAGGTCATCACAGCCTCCGTAAAAGACACAGGTCACTGGCTGAGATAACTTGCTCTATGAATAGGTATATAATTTTACTTTTGAATCTATACACTTGTGGTTACCACAAACACCACTATGTTTAGTTACTAAGAGCACAGTGCTACAAAGAGTAGTTTTAAAAGTTTTTTGATTTGGTCATTGTTCTTATCATATTTTTTTGTCTTAGGTTATGTTGTGCAGATTTTTGTTGCTATAATAATAATGAGCCTATGCTCTCAAGAACTTTTTTCTACAATTGTATCACCTCAAACACTTTGAGCACATATCCTTCTGCGCATAGAATTTTACTTAAACATACTCTGTGTCCCTTGCAATATGTACATAAATAGATTGTTTATTCAGTAAAAATAGATATTCCATTGTTTTTGTCAGCAAAAGTTATTGTAAGTCACAATAAGATAAGCCTAAATAATAGGGCCTGCATTATCATTTTCTAAAAAACGGACTGTCTCTGGAAATTTATAATGTACTATATGTATAGTGATGGCCACCTAACTACAAATAGATAAACACTTAGAAGTATCTAAATTTAAACTTTCAAGGCCAACTTTCTATTATAAAACAGGGCTGCAAGAGCTGATCGGGTCTTGCTCCCCTGCATCCACATCACCATCGGGACGTTAAAACATTGCTGCCATCAACCCAAAGTCCTGCTCCGCTACTTTAAGGAGCTGGGCTGGCTGGGGTGAGGTTAACAGGGGGACAATGCACAATACCCCACCTTGAATTAGAAGACCAACTTTCATTTCACACAAGCACTATTCCACGGGTATAAGTACTCAATAAGACACAAGTTTTGAAAATTTGCATCCCAACATGTTAAATCAGTGTGTCATAGTTTCTCTGGAAAAAAGCTTTAAGTTAACATAGTTGGAAGATTCCACTAGTTTTGAATATAATAAAAAGTAAATATAATAATAATACAAAATGAGATATTAAAAAACTTATGTTTACCTAGTATAAAATGCAGATCAGATGATTATTATAAATATGTAAAATAATATCTGATAACCCCCGCACTTGACAACCCCTGTATGGCGAAGACCGCTATAGGTATTTCTATCGATCTATTACAACATCGGCTGACAAAGCTAAGAATATCTACACTAATATTATAAAGAGGAAACCTTTGTATTTTTGTATGTAACGAATAGGCTCAAAAACTACTGGTCCGATTTCAAAAATTCTTTCACCATTAGAATGCTACATTATCCCTGAGTAACATAAGCTATATTATAGTTTCAAAAAAATCAGGGATCCTTACTAAAACTTCAATAATGTAACCCAAGGTGGAAAACAAAAACCTTACATCGCGTGCGCTGCGAAAACTATTGATGATAGAACAAAATAATGTACTACGATTTTGTAGAACACGTCATCATCTACAAAAAATGTCGCGACAGCATATGTCTAACTATTATAGTTATGTCACAATAAGTGTTCTTTTATTATAAAAAATTAATTGAAATGCCGCCGCCAGAAAAGGGTCTTTATTTGTACCTTGGTATTAATCCTTATCCAAATAAATCATTTCATAATTAAGACGGTTTCAATACCTATAGATTACTTCTTAAATTTTTCAAATCGGACATTCCGTTCAAAAGATATGACGAAATTAAAAATGTTAACGGGTCCACGGGTCACGCTCGGGGTGCGATTTCACTCACTCAAGGAGAAGCGCGTGCAAATGTATGAAATAAGTAGACGCGAGGCTCGAATCCACGGTCTAAGTTTATCCTAAAATGTTCAAAAAATTGACCAATTGAATATGACCACCCATGCGAAGCTAGGACAGGCCGCTAGTAATTTATAATTTATTTAGGTAATCTTCTTTTTCCCTTTTTAATTAATGTTACCTATAAGCACAAAAAAAAAATTGTGTTATGCAGAATGGATATTCAATAATTGTTTTACAACTTTTCGGCGACCCTAAAAATCGCTATTGTACAATATAATGATGAGACAAAGTCGTAGGTCATACCTACATGGTTGTCAAAACTTTAAAATAGCAATGAAAAAAGTGTTCATGAGATTTCCTCTGTTGCTGTGTACGATTGAAAAGATAATCTGGAACACATTGCCCTAAATCTTATACAAATACGTTTAAAAAAACAAAAAGTTACTAAGCCAGTCACTGCTAGTGTTGATTCTTGAGACGGGGACCTAAGTTGATTTTGTGACGCGACAAGAGCAAGCGCTTGTTTGAATTGATTGTAACTAACTAATCTAATAGGTATAGATGGCTCTGAACATCGCAATTGCGGTGACCCGTCATTGCGGAAAACGTCGTCATACATACGCTGATGGTCAATTTCAAACAACATTGTAGGGTACCTACCTACTTACTTTTACTTCAACAACGCTTTTGCACTTGAGAAAATTATGTAATTGTTAACCAAATTTAAATAAAATATTTTTATCCTGCAGGAAATGCTATTTGTTAGGATATAGAATGGAAATATAATTTAATTCACATTGCACCCAGACAGAGAACAAACATCTATGTTCATCACACAAATGTTTGTTTTCGGTGGGAATCGAACCCACGGCCTACGGCGCAGAAGGCAGAGCTACTATCAACTGAGATGTGAAGGCTGTCAAATAAATAAGTAGGTGAATCTCAGTTTTCGCGAATTTTATTTATAAATCTTATTTTATATAGATAACAATGCAATTATAACTTGCCCTTTTGATAACACGATCATTGATACATGAAGTTGATAAATACTTTAACCAGACTAAATTACAGTTCAGTACCTACTAGCTAATTAGCAGTTATCGTAGAGAGCCCGAAATTATTATTTTATTTTTCAATTACCTACTCAATTCTGCGCAGTTGCTTGATAATAAGTACGGCTAAGTAATAAGACCTTCGAGTCATGCAAACAAAACTTAAGACGAATACTCCTCATTGATTCAGACCTCGGACCATAAGATATTTGTTTTCGTTATGAAAATGAAATAATGATTTTTTTATTTTTATTATTGTAACTATACAAAATTTGAATTTAATTATAATCATATCTATAAAACTTTTTTCATTCTACTACCGCTTTTACATAGTTAGTTGAAATAGTAGTATTCAAAGAAGTTTGGAGATACGTAGCTTAATTGAAGACTAAAAAAAATTTATATAATAAAATATCGTGTGACGCTGAATACCCCCATTAGACATCCTCAAATATCTTAAGTACGAAGAGATCGTGCCACCATTCTTGGGAATCTTTACAGTTACGACCATTTTGCTTCGGAAATATTTTTCCAGTTTCTCTAATTTGTTATTCAATAAACTGCTTAAATAAACTTTTTTCCTTCATCATATATTTAAACAGGTAGAAACTGCAGATAAGATAGAGCCTACGTTTCTTATCGTACTGCTATTTGCACTAAGCTTAAGATCACTTATTGATAGTGTTTTCTGATAACTGAGCTAACTGTTGGCTGTCTGGCTACTCTGCCATTTCACCAGTATAGTACAGATCTACCTTTTAGACTGTCGACTTTTCCCTAATAGCAATATTTTGTTTATACTTTTTAATTATGAATTTGTGTAATAGTTTTCATGTCAAAATGTTTCTTACGAGCTCCAGAACATTTATAGTTAACTTAGTTAACAAAATGCTTCTTACTAACACAATTTTGTGACGAGGGAGTAAGAAGAGTACCTGGTGAGTTTACCTTTTGTAACTGTATTTTGTTTACTTTAGACAAAAACTAACATCACCAAAATGGAATCGTTTCAAAGGTATAAAGCTACGTTGGAAGGACAAGATCAGATTGAACAACGTCATATGGAGATGCTGGCATATGCAGTGTGAGTACCATAAACATTAATTTCTAACGAACTCTTCACAATCGTATACAATACATTTTTTCTTATATACCTACCTCATATTCAAATTTCAATACAATTGTTGCCTATTTAGGTATACGGAAAATAATCGTGACGTGACCTCTTAACCTATATAACATTAATTTATAAAGACAAGGTTATACCATTATTGGCATGAATATAGTAACGTTAGTTGTCGCTTTTAAATTAATTATTAATTTTATTTATAAATATGCACCTACCAACTTTATTTGGAGGGACTTTCGTTGTAGTCCACGGGGATTCGACGCGGTTCGTTGACGTAGATAATAAAACTAATAATAGGCCCACTGAGATATTTAATAGCATTATGCTGAATGTTTATAAATATTTATAGAGGCTAAATGGTATTGATTTTTTAGTCCTCAGGCTGTTCCCAAATAAGTTTCGTAAAATATTATGATAAAAATATTATGGCCTAGTTGCAAGGCCATAATATTTTTATTATAATATTTTACCTTGGACAGAACTACAGTCTTGCTATGATGGTCAAGCATAATGCTGAGATGTTTAGCCGCGATATCACACATTTTTTTTGTGTATTCTGTTATTGCTCTATTAATAAAAGCATTCTGAATTCTAAAATCTTAATTTACTTATAGAACGAGCTCTTTGTGAAGGGCTCGTCCAGTGAAGTACTACCACCACGCCTTTTTCTGCCGGCAAGGAGCGTTGCTGTGTTTCGGTTTGAAGAGTGTGGTTGCCGGTGTTGCAGGCACATAAGGCATAACATCTGTCTGCCTCAAGTTGATGGACGCAGGGCAGTGCATCGTAGGGCACGTTCCTATCGTGCGTGACTTGCGAGGCAATGCTTTGTAATAGAATAAACCCCCAAATAAGCGCCATCTGTTACAATAATATACAGCTGCGGTTAAGCCCCCCTTAGATGTCCTCAAATAATCTTGAGTTAGTACTTGGTAAGAGATCTGAGGGGATATCTACCGTGCCTGGAGATCATAGTCGTGAACCTGTTTTAAGCTAAAATTGTTAGCTGATAAAAATATCAATGTGTTGCGAATTTAGGTACTAGGTACCTATTACCTTCGTTTTATCATGCTTTTATCTCGCGCGGTACAAATCACATTTTTTAAATAAAACATACCGGCTCACATTCAAGAAATTCGTGCGAAAATTAGGTCTCGACTTAGAAGATATGAAATACTTCGGCTCTCATTGTGGTCGCTGAGCGCTCCACTAGCCGATAATTTTATTGCCATCTGATTTCATTGACGTGAAAGTGACAGTGACACGAATGTTTTAGACGGCCGCTTAAAAATATCAAGGAAATTATCATATGAATAACTCGTTATGTTTTGGATAAAAATCGGATATGTCTTCCTTTAGGTACAGAGAGATTATCATTGATTTCCTTATTCCCTTATCTAGACACTGGTCCTATTTTCAATAATAATAGTATGCGTCATTTGATTGACCTGGAGCGGTATTATGATGTAGGTATTATTGCATTTAAATTTCCTGCATCGTTTCCGTTTAACAGATTAAATTATGCCATCGTTAAGGCGAAGACAAGAGCTAATGTGACTCTCGCTCGCACGTTTCGACATGTTAAAATCACTAAACTCATTTTCGAAAAATCGCAATCAACCATTTTGTTTGCAATGACATTGCACACAGTTTAGTAAAAAAATCATTTTGATCGATACATTTATTTTTTATTTATTTATTTAATAATTAGCACGGCTTAAAACCAATTACACTAATTAACGAAATTATACAGCAGTAAAAAATTAAATAAATGATGATTAAAAATTAAATAAATGATGATTAAAAATTAAATAAATTAAATTAAAAATTAAATGATGATTAAATAAATTACACATTGTCAGTGACTAATAAATAATATTATACAAATTTAAAATTATTAATATTACCTATAATCAAATTGTACATGTTTTCCTACTCAAAAGTTTGCTTTACTAGTTTTCGTACATAAGCTTACTTTTAAGTAGGAAAACTTGTATCGATCAAAATGAAATTTTTACTAAACTGTGTGCAATGTTATTGCACATAAAATGGTTTTTCGAAAATGAGTTTAGTGATTTTATATCTTTCAACATGTCGAAACGTGCGAGCGAGAAGTTGTTTGATAGTTGTCAGCCCCTTAAGCTGTTCATATTTTGGTCTATTATTTGATGGTACAACGTATACGAGATCCATACCTGCTTTACATGTTATGATGACCCTGATTAGAGCTTATCAGAACTTGAATGAGTTATTTCCAGGTCATAAAATATTGAATAAAATAATACGCAAACTAATTTATAAGCCAATACATCCGAAATATTTAAATCATGAGTACCTCTGGATTGTGATATAATATATCACAATTGAAGCATTCACTATAAGCATAATAATGCTTTTAGTGAATACTTCAATGATTATTATTTTCTTTTCAGTCATAAAGAAACAGAATACATTGGTTTGCCAATTTGCTTCACCATTAGACGTTGATACACACGTGAAACCAGAGGTAAATTTATTATACTGCAATAATTTTTAGAATTTATGTACCTACCTATATATTTTTAGATATGTCAGGATCGTAGCAAGTTGAAATCCGTGGTCTCTGTTTACCCTTATGGGAAACAAGCGTGATTTTATATATGTAACATTGTTTATTTTGTACTATAGTCGCGTTAAACTCTCGCTGCAGGCTCGGTCATAAGTTATCGGAACAAGACAGCAGTATTGCTCTCTCTCTCTCACTTAGGAAAACAGACGATCCTTCTGTTTAAGCGTGTGTTAAGATGACCGAGATTGCAGTGGGAGTTTAACGCGACTATAGGTTGAGCATTGACCGAGTTTTCAGCGAGAGTTTAACGCGACTATAGTAAGTAGCAACTATAGTTGCAGCTATAGTAGCAGTTAGTTTTAATATAATAATAGTATCTACATATTAATAATATAAGTACCTATTTGTAAGTCTGTAAAACACAAGATGTATAATAAATAAAATAAAAAAAAAAAATAAACTAATTTATTAAATTTTGACAGACAACAATATTAGAAGGAAAGTATTGGAAGAGACGAGCAGAGGCTGTCATTGCAGAATATAAAAAATGGCGCAAGTTTCATATAATGCGACTCCTTGGGAAAGGAGATACATCGGTTCAGGACACGGTATGTAACACAACACTTATATTATTATAACCCATAGGACATAACAGTAACTCATTACTAGAAATAAAAATAAGCTGGATGATAGGGCTTCGTCATTCGACGACTCAACTTTTTCACGTAAGTAATGCTAAGAAGAGCGAGTAATAATAGGGTACATTCCGTATGCTGCTAAAGTCAGCGTCTCATGAATACTCTCAAATGGTGAAGGTAAACATTATGAGGAAGCCTGTTAGAATTCTAGCGGGGCGATGAAATGTAGATGAAATGAAAATTGTTGAAGGTCTCAGACATGGACACTGTGGAGTCGTTCTCGCAATGCAGCGACCTCGCGGGGAACATGCTGGCAGATGAAGACTATCTCAACTTCATGACAGACACACTGTTTTCTACCATCACAAGTCACCAGCCTTTCGCCTTCCCAGACTGCAGGGAAATTGGTAATAATGCAATCAATATTTCAACGAGTAAAGTCAAAGTCAAAAGGTATTTATTCAATAAAATCGCAAGGATCATTTTGAAACTTCTTAAAGCTAGGTGACTCTAGGTGCCAGTTCCACGCGATCAAAGCCTAGAAGAACAGGCAACAAACTTACGGCTTGGTTCCTACCGCTCTTTTGTATGATCCTTGTTACAATGTAATATAATACAAAATTGAAGCTCCAGTGTGGTGCTTCTATTCAGTTATTGTAGAAAATACTGAATTGTTAAAAAACTAGCTATTTACTTCATTAAACATTTATTTTAAATTTAAATTGCCTTTTTGTTTTTCAGCTAGAGGAGCTAGTTTAGCCGATTTCATACAGCCAAGCTTAGGTCCATTACAGCCCAACTTGGATGATTTTATGGACACGTTAGAACCCCTTCAAGGTAAGCGGTATTTCGTAAAACATATAACCTTCCTATTACCATCCTGTTTACGAATAGACAACGTTGTATACATTTACAAACGACTTTAAACTTAGACCTCTAGTAAAATTAACCTTCCAAAGAGATATTAAATGTATTTTCACAAATGCAACTAATGTAGGCCGCAATAATCTATGTCGTCAAATACTAATAAAATAAAATAAAAAACCTAAAAAAAATTGCCTTTTTTTTACAACTAGCTGATGGAACAAGCAGATCAATGCTTTCATACTAATTGGCGCGTAGATTTTTCATACCGCTTCGCAGATTTGCTATCAACTCCGCGGCTGCCCCCCGTCCCTGAGGAAAGCACGCTACCTCCTGAAGAGAACCTCTACCGGGGTGGTATGTCCGTCGAGACATATCCACAAGGGTACAGCCAGACGTCCACAGCTTCCACCATGCCTACCTCACGGATGTCCGTCAATATGCATGGTAAATATGCAATTGATAAGAAGAATTGTAAATTTTAAAATATAGCAAGCAGTAGGATTGAAAGTTGAAAAAGTTTTTAGTTATAGTAGAGTCAGACCAGATGTAGTAATTCGAAATTCTGAAAAGTCATTATCAGTACCCCAAGTATGAGTTGTGTTTACCATATTTGGTTTTTCGTTTTTCGTTCTTGTTCCGTGTTCAATGCGGGATTGTATGAAGACGCGATAGAGATACCGATACGGAACTTTATGTTGCAATTATGATGAAAATTAGTAGTCAAAATCAAAATCAAAACGGTCTTTATTCAGTACAATCACAAGGATCACTTTGAAACAGTAGTACATACATAAAACATAACTAGTAGAACAAAAATAGTAGAACATAAAATTCCGTATCGCTATCTCTATCGCGTCTTCATACAATCCCGAAATGAACACGGAACAAGAACGTAGAACGAAAAACCAAATATGGTAAACACAACTCATACTTGGGGTACTGAACTTCGAAATTGTTTATCATTGACCTTGATATCCAGGGTGTATAAGATTTATATTAAGTACTGATATTGATAGTTAATTGTAACCTAAGTTTATTTGAAGGCACAACCCCCAACACACAACAATTGATGCCAATGACCGAGCAAACAATCAAGAATGAGCAAATGCGTTTGTACGATAACGGGCGAATGTTCACGCAGTCGGACCTGCATAACAACATGATCGCCGGCCAAGACATGATGCCTTTCCAACCAATAAGCTATGAGCAGAACGCGCCTGCCGATATACAGAATGTCTACGGCAAGCCTAGGTTACAATACGCCAATACTCCCAAAATAGCCACGCAACCAGAAACCTGCTTCAATAAATACAATGCAGGTAATTCATCTCAGTTTTATGTAATCCCGTTACTGTTACTACTTAGTTGCTATTGAGTACTGTTTGTATTAATAGGCAGGGAAAATACGTCATACTGATATAAGCTAGATATAAACTAAATTTTAGTCCGCACGCGATTTACGGCTGATAGATTATGGATAAGTGTTATCCATTCTCCCTTAATCGTATAGATATTCAGAATGTTTCGAATCTGAGTCACGCCTCCAGCTTAAAGGTGACCCACCATTGGGGGCGTGGCGTAACCGCATACGTATTGTACTCTTTAGACTTCTGGGTATAAGAACAAATCTACCGAATATAGAGAAGCATCTCTGATAAAGAAAGTGCCTTGACTTTTTATGGTTTCGTTTAAAAAAATATAATTATGTTTGCTAGTCTCTAATCTAAGGTATTATAATTTAATATGGATCATAATGTATATCGTAAAACCTTAAATATTTTTTAAGTGACTGATGATTATCAAAATATCGTAATCTTTCGCTGCTCTCAATCGAAGAATTTACATTTCTGCTGGATACTTTAGTTAGTGCCTATCAAAACTATATTTTGAGGCAGAAATGGAATCATACAATGCTATCAACGAATACCTTTGAAATGGCAAGGAATAACTCCTATCTATTTGCCATGAATAGCTCCTATCACGTTAACATTTCGGCAGAAAATGTTATTTTATTTATCTTAGATTCTGAAAAATATGTCTGTTAATTTAATCCATTTCAAGATATAAAGTTTTAACGTATACAGATGTGACGTTCACAGCGGTGCCTCCGTCCCAGACGGCGCCGGAGACTGTGTCGCTACTACAGCAGCCTCAGAGTACCAAGTACACGTCCACAGTAGTGGTGCAAGGCCGCGCGGGGTACAGGGAGAAGCCTCGCCCGAGAGTCACGCACTACTCTAACCAGACGATGCCCAACAACCAGTACTATGGACAGGTATAGTTTGGCTAATTTAGGAAAACTTGGGATGTCACTATACTATGGAATGAATGAATGAACAAAATAATTCATTATATTTATTTTTAACTAACGGTTCGCCCCGAACTGAGATTTCGTGTTGTCCGCTCTATCTTACATTGATACCAAATACGATATTTGGCCTCTGACTACCCCCTAACCTACTTGGGGTAACCTATTGTATCTTTTTCATATGACAACTCACTTGGTATACTTGTGTAACAATTTTTTTTGCTGCCTTTTTTGCCCCATATCTCAATAACCCCTTGTCTGATTAAATTCATATACCCATATAATTTCATATACATTTCTCAAGTACAACCTATCGACCTACCAAGTTTCGTGCAGATCGGATCCACGGTTCTAAAGTTATGGCCCGACAATCATATACATACATAAAATGCCAAATCGCCCAAGTTAACTTAAAGTTTTTCTTTTGCTTCGCTCACTCAAAGAATGAATTGGGATAAAATAGATCTTTCTGAGGTCTAAAGAGGCGTAAAATATGCTGCACTTACTTTCATGCTCTCTGTGCACCACCAACCAACTGCACTCGAGTAGCAGGGCTATTAAGACGTTTGGTAACGTTGCCGAATGAAAACGTCCGTTTCTGTCTTTTTAGGGTTCCATACCCAAAGGGTAAAACGGGACCCTATTACTTAAGACTCTGCTGTCTGTCCGTCTGTCACCAGGCTGTATCTCATGAACCGTGATAGTTAGACAGTTAAATTTTCACAGATTATGTATTTCTGTTGCCGCTGTAACAACACATACAACAAAAATGAGATATTTTTGCCGTTTTTATAGATAATGGTACGGAACCCTTCGTGCGCGTGTCCGACTCGCACTTGGCCGGTTTTTGTTTATAAGCAAAGCGAACAAGACACTTATTCTGACGTTTCTGTTGGGAACCATTTCCGATACTAAAAAAATTGCCCAGCAGATCTCCTAAAGGCAACGGATGAGGGTATAAAAGTAGCAACCTACTGGAGCAGATTAATATAAGTTGAGTCATTGACACGATGAATAATACATTGATACATGATGAATTATGTATATGAATATTCTCAGGGTATGAGCCAGTCGCCTCAAAGCTACGAGAGCCGAGTGGCCCCCGCGCCACCGCGACAGACGTCCCCACTGATCCAATATCTGCAGCCGAGCCCTGTCGACTACAAGGCGAAGCCGGCGCCGGCTACGGTCAATGCGAGGTCCTTCAAAATGCCCTCCCCGCCTGTTACGCCTCAGGTAAACGTAAACAAGATAATATTTTAAGAGTAGTAGAGCTCTTTGTAAGCTCTTTGAAGGGCTCGTCCGGGGAAGTACTACCACCACGCCTTTTTCTGCCGCCAAGCAGCAACGCTGTGTTTCGGTTTGAAGAGTGTGGTTGCCGGTGTAATTACAGGCACATGAGGCTTAACATCTGTATGCCTCAAGTTGATGGACGCATGGCAGTGCATCGTAGGCCACGTTTTTATCGTGCGTGACTTACTAAGCAATGCTTTGTTATAGGTGATGGTTTCCACTTAACATCAGGTGGGCCATCTGCTTGTTCCATCAGGAATCATTGCCACCGAATGTTCAGTGGTAACTATGACCATAATAAAACATTGCCTTGCATATCATGCGCAGCACAGGTACGTGCCTTACCATCAACTTGAGGCATAAAAGATGCTCATATGACAGTCATCGTAATCTATGAGGGTTGCACGGGGTTTTACGCGGGCGTTTCAATCAACAATTGAATTAGTGATTTTACCTATTGATTGAAGTTATTGATATAAATTATTATTAAATATTAGTGAGGTTTCAACGAGTTGTTTTAACTTAAATTCGCTGAATTATTTATAATCAGTCGGAAGATTTCGAATTATAAAGTACAAAACTGCATGTTGTCTGAAAAATAGAAGATCATGACGCACATGAAAAAAACCTACTATTACATAAATGTATCTCACGAAGATTTTGTGTTGACACCTTGAAGGCCTAGCCAGAACCGGCCTATGTTAATGAAATTGTCGTGACATGTAAAATGTCAACATAGCATTCGATTATTATACTAATAGACTAAATCGTAGCAAATTACCTGCGGGTCGATGTCCAAGAAATACAGTAATTTAAGTGTTATGGTAGAATCATGTAATAGAGTATTTTATAGGATTATACAAAAACTCCTGCCTAGTCCGATTAAAACAACATAGATAATCTTGTAAAATCATTACAATTAAAAGTATATATGTCACGTTGTGGGCGATTATCCTGAAACATAAGAGTGCGGGTTTTATTCCCGTAGCGAAATACTCAGCTTGAAGAGTTGACGACTCTTTTAGATTTTCGAAATTTTCTGTCGTTGTATATTTTTTCTAAAATCATACGTTTACTGATAAAATTAGAATGTTTAGCCTGTTACGAACCTTTTTTTTTATCATAACAATTTTAGCTCTCGTAAGTAATTTAAAATCTTAAGCGAATTAATGAATATCTTAAGGGGCTGACAACTATCAAACAACTTCTCGCTCGCACGTTTCGACATGTTGAAAGATATAAAATCACTAAACTCATTTTCGAAAAATCGCAATCAACCATTTTGTGTGCAATCACATTGCACACAGTTTAGTAAAAAAATCATTTTGATCGATACATGTTTTCGTACTCAAAAGTTTGCTTTATTAGTTTTCGTACAAAAGCAAACTTTTAAATAGGAAAACATGTATCGATCAAAATGAAATTTTTACTAAACTGTGTGCAATGTGATTGCACACAAAATGGTTGATTGCGATTTTTCGAAAATGAGTTTAGTGATTTTATATCTTTCAACATGTCGAAACGTGCGAGCGAGAGTCACATTAGCTCTTGTCTTCGCCTTAATTATTTTATAGTTGTCGACACTTTGATGAATATAGAAAGAATGTGCATTATTCTAATATGATGTTTTATCACAGCCTTCACAGCTCTGCCTTCTGCGCCGTAGGCCGTGGGTTCGATCCCCACCGAGAACAAACATTTGTGTGAAGAACATAGATGTTTGTTCTCTGTCTGGGTGTTATATAATATTATGAGTATGTATTTACAAAAAAAAAGTATTTATGTATTATATCAGCTATCTGGTTCCCATATTACAAGCTTTGGCTAGATAGTGCTGTGTGGATAGTCCAGCAATATTTATTTATTTATCATCAGTTATCTGCGGTGTCCAACGCCAGTAGTCCAGGCCCCAGCCGCAGCAAGGATCAGTACCGGTCTCATAGCTTGCCGCTCGGCTCGCAGCTCAACGCTGACTGGTCGGTGTCGACGCCAGCGCCCGCGCCGCCGCCGCCGCCGCTGGCTATACATGAGCCCGTTAAGCACACAGGCAGGGTGAGTTGCCTTTGGCTTGAAAACAGTGTGATACAGTGCTCCACAGTCTCCTTAAACTAACCTCAAAATGCAAAGTTCATCTCCCAGTCATCTTTCTTGTTTCTCTGTCTTATACAGATTTTTAGAGTACGATACAAGAACAAACCTAAAACCAACACTAATATAATTTTCACAGACTATACTCACTAGCGATTGTAGCACAAATATGTATGAAAACCTGTATTTTTTTTACAAGTTTTCATACGTGTTTTTACTTCAGCGCGCTAGCGAGTGAGCCTGGGAAATTTAATGGTATATAATAATGGATTTTTAGTATTAATACATTTGGGGGATCTTTACCGTGCATGGGGATTACTTCATAAGCCTTTTTTTAGAAGACTGTTCTGCGTGACAAAATGCCGAGTAAGTTGTAAGAAATCTAACTTGAAGTATTTTGTTGAAACTGTAAACCTTTGCCCCGACTGCGTTGAATAATTGATATAGCAACGGGCGCGGCACGTCTAGACTTGATATTGTATCTATATAATGTTTAAAATACACCCAGTACTGTCGCCAAAAAAAGTGATACCTAGGCACAATTTATTGCATAAAAGTTCAGTAATCCGCCTGTATAACGTAAATTATTATGTAGCTTTAATAAACTACTATTACTGCATACACATACGATATTTACTGCAACATAAGTACTCGTACTCAAAAAGATTTAGTCTTATCAGACAGTTACTGATAAACAACAGCTAGTTAGAATTAGATGACGCACGGATGATAGTATAAAATATTATCTAAATGTGGTACTCGTACTATATGAAAAAAATACAATCATCTGAACAAGATAGATAAACTAGTGATTGATAGATGAACTCGAATTAGAGACAGGTATCCGGAACTGCCTTTGCGTTGTGTAGTCATGCCAATACCGCTTCGTTTGTATTGTTTAGTTCATAGTTGTATAATGTGGCCTGAAGTTTGACGCTTTTTGTTTCAATTGCTATTTAGTACATATGCATACTTATATATATCAATTTAAAATGACATAAATGACGGCCATAACTTTATTTTTGAACGAGATGTTATCGCGCCACCTTGGCTGCCAACAGTAACTTATCTAGATATCCATAACATTGATAGTATATCTATCACTAATACTGGGCATGACTACAGGAGCACATTTATTGATCAACAGATGATGAGAAAGCGATTATAATCGCTCGCGCGCGGAATGAAATCGTCAATATGAGGTAAGCCGGTTGGTGGGCGAGACGGAACGATAACGTAGTCTAGTCTCAGAGAGTTTTGTACCTAATTGTAATCATAAAGCGAACAGCGAAGGGTTGTCAACAACTCTGGTGAGTTTTAGGTCACCGGAAGGCATTCTTCATGGCTTTAGCTGGGACCGATATCTGCATCAAAACCGCGGTAGCAAATATTTACCAATTTATAGATAAAGGATAAATGGCATTATATATATATGTATATATATGGATTCGATCGAAAGATATATGATACTTATATATACGTTTATGAGTGTGGGATTAAGTTGGTGGTCTAAAAATGTAAGTAACATTTGTACGTTAAATAGGTTTAGGAAAATTATCAAGTTGAAGTGGCCCCAAAGGTTCTCAAACGGCGACCACGAAAACAAAAGTAAAAGTAAAGAGTAGTAGAGCTCTTTGTGAAGGGCTCGTCCGGGGACGTAGGTACTACCACCACGCCTTTTTCTGCCGCCAAGCAGCGTTGCTGTGTTTCGGTTTGAAGAGTGTGGTTGCCGGTGTAGTTACCGGCACATGAGTCTTAACATCTGTATGCCTCAAGTTGATGGACGCAGGGCAGTGCATCGTAGGGCGCGTTCCTATCGTACGTGACTTACGAGGCAATGCTTTGTTATAGGTGATGGTTACCACTTAACATCAGGTGGGCCATCTGCTTGTTCCATCAGCGTTCCATAGTATTTACACACATAGTGTTCAAACAAGTGAAGCTATATCTGGCGCCGGGGTAAGAGGAGTAGTCAACTCATTTGTTAACCACTTAAAATTAAAGAAAGAGGTTCTCAATTCGAACCGATTTGAAAAAATATTTGTTAATTTGAGAGGATAAACTTTCAGATTTGTACTATAGAAATGTCATCAAAATCGGTTTTGATGTTTGGCTTTTAAAATCAAAATTACAGGAAAAAGTTCAAGTGAATCAAGTAAATGAAACTGCATTTTTTTTTATTCAACTAGCTGATGGAATAAGCATATGGCCCACCTGATGATAAGTGGTAACCATCACCTATAACAAAGCATTGTCTCGTAAGTCACGCACGATAGGAACGTGCACTACGATGCACTGCCCTGCGTCCATCAACTTGAGGCATACAGATATTAAGCCTCATGTGCCTGTAATTACACCGGCAACCACACTCTTCAAACCGAAACACAGCGTTGCTGCTTGGCGGCAGAAAAAGGCGTGGTGGTAGTACTTCCCCGGACGAGCCCTTCACACAGAGCTCTACTATTCTAATTACTCATATTTTGCTGTTTTATGTTTGAAGTCGTTTTTTTTGCAGAAAAGTTATTTATAATGTGAAATTGTTGCAGACTCGTGAGCCGACGCCCGGCGCGATCCGCGTGCGGTCGCGCTCCACGTCCGGCGGCGCGGGGGCCGGCGAGGGGGGCGGCGCGGGGGGGACGCGGCGCCCCCCTCCTCCCCTCACGAGCGTGGCCAGCGAGCCGACGCTGCCGCAAGCAAGCGTTATGCTCGCGCAACTGCTTTCCGCACAACACTGTTAGTAAAGATTTTTATATTATATCAAAAGGTCATCATCATCATCATCAGCCTAAAGAAGTCCACTGCTGGACATAGGCCTCCCCTATAAATTTCCAGGAAGAACGATTCCGAGCCCTCTCCATCCACCGACTTCCCGCGATCCTGACAATGTCGTCAGTCCATCGGGAGGAGGGCGTCCCACGCTTCGTTTTCCTGTACAAAAGGTTTCGTCCGAGAATTTCAACCCAAGACTTCCACTTGATACGGGGCTGCGCTAACCACTAAAGAAAAAAGAAAGAAATCAATTAGTACCGTAGTAACAACTACAGTGGAATCTCTCTAATCCGACACTATTAAAAACCAGAGGGTGCCGGATTACTGGATTGTATAGAAAAAATCATAGTATTTACTATGATTTTTTCTATACTTTTATAATCCAGTAATAATAAAGCATTTTATAAAGAAAATACGATGTATTTGGGTTCCTGTTCTACGCGTTTTTATAACAGTAACATAGGTAGCTCAAAATTAACTTAGACGACTGCTTGACGGACGATGCGACGCCGGAGCGAATGCGCGGTGCTCGGCCTAGAACAGGGCTCGAGTGGAGGGTGCCGGATTATTGGACGTGTCGGTCTATTGAAGTGCCGGATTAGTGAGATTCTACTGTATTTATTTTTGTCTCAGAACATCGTTACGTTATTTCAGCTCAAAGCTTATACAAGCTCGGTAACAATGACGAGGGCGCCGGAAGCAGCGATCCCACCAAGTCTCCGATCCAGAAGGGGCTGCCATCTCCGATCGGCAGCGACATCATGTCCCCACATCATGTAAGAATTATTAATTGTATATTTTATCAAAAATTATGGGGTCTGTGATGAGATCAAAATTATCCAATAATTGCTGTAATACGATGGATAGAAAGGGTTAAATTCTGAAGCAAACTTTTATTCGGTGATTTGTATTGCAGAAATCTTCAGTAAAAATCACCGAATTAAAGACATAGAACATTTGCTGTTTACGGAATGTAAAAAAAAAACATCCAGAATCGTTTCCGATAGGAATCGTCAGTTTCTGTTTTTTTAGAAGGGAAGAAAAGTACTTTTCTCTAGGGAAGAAAAGTACATTTCCTAAGGTTGTTTCGCGCACTCTAAGGTTGTGGAATGCGCTCCCTGCGGATGTTTTCCCTGGAGAGTACAGCATGGGGTTCTTAAAAAAAGGCGTTCTAAAACATTTAAAGGGTCAGCAACGCGCGTGTGACACCTCCGGTGTTGCAAACGTCCATAGGCTACGGTAACCGCTTCCCGCTTGTTTGCTTACTTGGTTGTATAAAAAAAACAAAAAACACCGTAGGGAGGAAAAATTATTTGAATTTAGAATGTGCCTTCTGATAGTAAAAGTTTATGAATATGTCGGCGCAGGATGGCCCTCATCAGAATTCATGCTCAAGGGCGTGGATGGATGGAGTGTCGTAGAGTGACGTGGGTGGACCAGCAACAATTATTTTCTTCGTAACATTGTACAATTCCTCCGATGGTTGTAATTAACACAAATAACGCCTGTAATAAGATAACATTAATTCCCAGCACCGTTACAAACACTAATGTGATTCTAAATCACATTGATTCGCGTAATACACAGCGATCTGTCGCAGACATGGTGCGCTGGTGTCTTCTCGTATCCAAGTAGAAGAAGAGTAGTAGAGCTCTTTGTGAAGGGCTCGTCCGGGGAAGTACTATCACCACGCCTTTTTCTGCCGCCAAGCAGCGTTGCTGTGTTTCGGTTTGAAGAGTGTGGTTGCCGGTGTAATTACAGGCACATGAGGCTTAACATCTGTATGCCTCAAGTTGATGGACGCAGGGCAGTGCATCGTAGGGCACGTCCCTATCGTGCCTGACTTACGAGGCAGTGCTTTGTTTTAGGTGATGGTTACCACTTAACATCAGGTGGGCCATCTGCTTGTTCCGTCAGCTAATTGTATAAAAAAAAAAAAAAGTCAACCAACCAGATGTTAAGATGACTGCCTCGCTACCATCGACACGATGCTCCGCTAGAGTGACTACGACCTTCTTTCACTCTTGTTGTTGATACTTAAATATCGCGCCGTCAAAAGGGAGGCAATAATGTACGGCCAAATAATGTACAGCATGATATTGCACAGCACGATAATGCACACCCAGATAATCCGTGTCCACTGGTTTGAATTATTGGGTGTACATTATCATCCCGTACAATAACATGCTGTGCAATATCGTCACGTGTCAATAATGTACACCCAGATTGTTATAAATTGATATCAAAATACTTACATATTTATATCACCATCTAGTGGTAATTTAATGCAACTCTGCTTATGGATCTGTCTATGGATTGTCAATGGTAGACTTTGTTTCTGACTATTATAATCTATGGTATTAAAATAAATGCACACTTGTGAACTGAAATCCATACGTTTTATTAGGTTATGGGCCCAGACACTTATTTTGGCAAAAAAGTAATAGTTATATTGTTAATTCTTTGTGTTTCTGTTATTGAAAATGAGTTCCAACTATCTGGCTAACGTGCCGAAGCTCAAGGGTCGCGAAAATTACGACGATTGGGCATTCGCCGTCGAAAACTTGCTGATACTCGAAGGCGCGAACAAGTATCTGAAGCAAGAAACTGCTGCTTCTGCTGAAGCAGTGGACGCGGCAGACATAAAGGCACGTGCGAAGTTGATTTTGACGATCGATGCATCGTTATTTGTGCACATAAAGCACGCAAAGACCACGAAGCAATTGTGGACAACGCTCAAGACTTTGTTTGACGATTCAGGATTTTCGAGGAGAATTACTTTGCTTCGTCATCTGATATCAATCAGATTGGAAAGTTGTGAAAATATGACGAATTATGTGACGCAAATAGTGGAAACCTCGCAGCGATTATCTGGTACAGGTTTCGAGATCAAAGATGAGTGGGTTGGATCTTTAATGCTAGCTGGATTACCAGAACGTTTCATGCCAATGATTATGGCTATTGAACACTCGGGAATCGATATTACGGCTGATTCAATTAAAACCAAACTATTGGATATGGAATCTATCGACATGAGTGAAACGGAACGTAATACAGCATTAGTTGCAAAAAGTTGGATCAAAAAGAAAAATAATTACGGCAACGCTAGCAAGCATGGTCAGACTTCCCAAACGTCAACGTCAAACTCAAATGTAAACAAAAATACGAAAACAATTACTTGCTATAAATGCAAAGAAACTGGCCATTATCGGAACCAATGTCCTCTTTTACATGAAAAAGCAGATAAGAAGAAACAGTCTAACGCTTTCAGCGTTGTTTTTCTTAGCGGAAACTTCAATAAAAGTGATTGGTACGTGGATTCCGGAGCCAGCATGCATATGACTGCCAACGAAAAATGGATAAAGAATCCGTTGCATTCACGGAATTTACCTGAAATTATTATTGCTAATCAAACAAAAGTTCCTGTTGTTTGTTCGGGAGACGTCGAGTTCACAACAAGTCGTGATTATGAAATAAACGTGAAGAATGTGTTGTGCGTGCCTAGTCTTACGACTAATCTTTTATCAGTCAGTGAATTAATCAAAAATGAAAACAGCGTCTTGTTCGAGCCCAACAAATGCCTTATACGAAATAAATTAGGTGATTTAGTTGCAGAGGCTGCACTGATTGATGGAGTTTACAAGTTGTGTCTAAAAGCAACAGAGAGCTGTCTGCTTACTTCTACAACAGCTGTTGATGGTGACACATGGCACAGGCGACTCGGACATCTTAATAGCAAAGATATGAATAAAATGAAACATGGATTAGTTGAAGGGATGGATTATCCCGACACATTTGTGACCAGTAAATCAAACTGTGAGATTTGTTGTGAAGGAAAACAAGCGAGGTTATCTTTTCCCACGGGTACAAGAGCAACAGCACCACTTCAAATCATTCATTCAGATATTTGTGGTCCAATGGAGTGCAATTCAATTGGCGGTGCCAGATATTTTCTACTGTTCATCGATGATTTTTGTAGAATGACTTTCATCTATTTCCTGAAGGCAAAAAGTGAAGCATTAAGTTATTTCAAGGAATTCAAGTCGATGGTAGAAAATTGTCAAAACAGAAAAATCAAAATCCTTAGAACTGACAATGGGAGTGAATATTGTAGCAACGATTTTGAAAATTTTTTGAAGAGTGCAGGCATACTCCACCAGAAGACTAACTCTTATACACCAGAGCAAAACGGTCTTAGTGAAAGGTCTAATCGAACCATTGTTGAAAGGGCTAGATGCCTACTCTTCGAAGCCAATTTAGAAAAGAAGTTTTGGGCAGAAGCAGCCAATACTTCAGTTTATTTAAAAAATAGATCAGCTGCTTCAGGCCTTGAAAAAACTCCATATGGGATGTGGACCGGAAGAAAGCCAAATTTAGAACATATACGAATATTTGGAAGTCCAGTTATGGCACATGTGCCAAAAGAAAAGAGAACCAAGTGGGACAGAAAATCCAAGAAACACATACTAGTGGGATTTTCGGAAAATGTTAAAGGTTACAGAATTTATGATCCAGTAAAGAATCAAGTAACAACCAGTAGAGATGTTGTGATTCTAGAAAAGAAAAAACAGAACACTGTCACAGTGTCTATAGAAAACACAGATTCAGTGGGGGAGTTAATGGTAGAATCTGTGGCCAAAATGGAACCTCTTAATGAGTCAAGCTCAAGTGAGTTAGAATACCTAGATGTTGAAGATGAAGATGTGCAAACTGAAGCAACTGGACTGCAACAGTCGGAGGATACTGCACAATCTATGGAAATCAATGATGAGAGGCAAAAGCGACAGAGGAAGCAACCAGAGAGGTATGGATATGCCAATATATGCACAAGCTATGTAGGAGATGATGAAATGTCTTTTTCAAAAGCTATCAGTGGTCCTGAGAAGCAACAGTGGTTGCAGGCGATGGCAGAAGAATTGCAGTCATTTCAAGACAACGATGTTTGGGAAGTTGTTGATACTCCAGTGAATGTGAGTGTAGTGCGGTGTAGGTGGGTACTAAAAAAGAAACTTAATTGTGACAATTCAGTGAGATATCGTGCGCGATTAGTAGCTAAAGGTTACACACAGAAAGCTGGTGTGGACTATCAAGAAACCTTCTCTCCAGTTATCAGACATTCAACTTTGAGATTATTATTAGCTTTGAGTGTACAGCAAGATATGGACATTACTCACTTAGATGTCACAACAGCCTTTCTTAATGGTCACCTCAAAGAGAGCATTTTTATGCATTTACCAGAAGGTTTTTCCTGTCACTAATTCAAATAAAGTGTTAAAATTAAAAAAGGCTGTTTATGGCCTGAAACAGTCATCACTTGTTTGGTATCAAAGAGTAGAGGAAACATTGTGTATTTTAGGATTTAGTAAAAGTAAAATAGAACCTTGTGTTTTTATGAAAAATCATAGTAATGATAAGAAAACTATTGTTGGTATTTATGTTGATGATTTCCTGATATTTTCAAACTGTAAGTCTGAAAGTGATAGTCTAATAGAGGCTTTGAGTCAACAATTTAAAATAAAGAATCTGGGTCAAGTCAAGCAATATTTAGGAATGAGAGTTAATGTTGAGAGAAATTCAAATGTAATTACTATGGATCAGCAGCATTATATTGAGCAATTGTTAGAAAAATTTGATATGTCTGACTGTAATACAGCTGAAACTCCTATTGAGTGTAAATTAAATATTGAAAAGTCAAACATGTGTGATGAGAATTTACCTTATCAAAAATTGATTGGCAGCTTGATGTATTTAGCTGTAATGACTCGACCAGATATAGCTTATCCAGTAAGTTACTTAAGTCAATTTAACAATTCCTATTCACACATTCACTGGAATTATGTGAAAAGAATTTTGAAGTATTTGTTAAAGACAAAAGACTATTGTTTAAAATACTCTAAAGGAAAAGCAGAATTACAAGGCTTTGTAGATGCCGATTGGGCAAGTGACGCTATAGATAGGCGGTCATACACAGGATTTTGCTTTATGAAATCTGGTTCTGCTGTTTCTTGGGAGAGTAAGAAACAACGAACAGTAGCTTTAAGTAGTTGTGAAGCGGAATACATGGCGCTGTCAGAGGCTTGCCGCGAAGTCATTTATTTACAAAATTTAGAGTCAGAAATAACAGGGTTTTGTGGTAAAATTGTACTATACAATGATAGTCAGAGTGCATTGAAGCTAGCAAATAATCATCAGTCTCACAAACGTTCTAAACACATTGATGTGCGTTATAATTTTATTAGAGAGACAATTAATAATGATATTGTTGAAACAAAGTATTTGCCAACTAACGAAATGCCCGCTGACTTATTGACCAAGGGTTTGCCTGGGTTAAAACATTATAAGTTTATGGAATTACTTGGTATTGTCAAAAAGTAATCTATTTTTATCATGTACTAGTGTTTTCTTTTTTACAGAGAGTTTGTTATTTTCTTGTTTGTTTTAGTAGAGAATTTGTTATTTTGATATAGTGGGGGTGTTATAAATTGATATCAAAATACTTACATATTTATATCACCATCTAGTGGTAATTTAATGCAACTCTGCTTATGGATCTGTCTATGGATTGTCAATGGTAGACTTTGTTTCTGACTATTATAATCTATGGTATTAAAATAAATGCACACTTGTGAACTGAAATCCATACGTTTTATTACAGATAATGTACAGCATGATAATTGGAAGCCACTTTAGCACCGTTGAGTCGGATTGGTTAGGTTATGTTGAAACATATAAATTACGCACGAGGCGAGCGAGCAAAGCGAGCGTGCCGCGGCAGCGGCCCCCGAAGTGCCAGAAATTAATTTTTACGGTACCAAAGTGGCTTCCAATTATCATGCTGTACATTATCTGGGTGTACATTATTGACACGTGACGATATTGCACATCCAGATAATGCACACCCCGATAATGTACACCCAGATAAAACGAATCCAAAAAGGTACCAAAGTGGATTCCAAATATCATGCTGTACATTATCGTGATGTACATTATCATGTCGTACAATAACCGGACTCCGTCAAAATATACATAGTGTGTTTTGCTTGGCTTGCAGTCGCTGTCGCCGCCGACGTCCCCGGGCTCGCCGCGCGCCGGCTCCCCGCGCGAGGCGCGCCGCACGCACCTGCACGCGGAGCAGAAACGCCGCTACAACATCAAGAACGGCTTCGACACGCTGCAAGCGCTCATCCCGCAGCTCAACGCCAATCCCGCAGCCAAGGTAAACTCCACTAAATATCATTAGGGATAGGGGCCATCCCTAAATTACGTCACACGAATTTCAAAATCAGAACACGAAATTCTAAATATCATTAGGGATAGGGGCCATCCACAGATATATATATACATAGATAACGCAAGTATCACGATTTGTATTGAAACCAAGCGTGCCGACTTTTTAATACCTACTCTGACGTCACAGTCGAAATTTAGTGACGGGAAATCTAAACCGATTATAAGACACCGATGCCGCCGATGCCCCTCCGTCCCGCTACGATTTAAACGATTCAACTGGAACCGCCGGCGCCGCCGTGATCGTCTCGCTCATACCTACTCATAGATTTTATATCTGTGGTCCCGCTCGCTCACTCCGCGGTCGCCACTACAGTACGCCTTGTAGTTTCAATGTGAGGAGTCGTGCTCACCGCGCTTTTGAGCCGTTTCATTCTGTCGACGCTTTTGGATACCTTCGTTCGCTTAATCTCAAGTAAGTCTACAAATATATATTTGTTAATAATTCTTTAAAACACAAGGGATTAGTATAAACATGCATGTTATGAAACAGTAGTTTTTGATGACCTATTACGAATCGATTTACATGAATGACATCGATATTCTGACAGACGAATGATATGGACAGACGAATGATATGGACAGACAAATGATATTAACGGAATTAAAATAAATAATAAAAAGTAAAATTAATATTTTCTTAGAAATTTGAAATAGCCCTGTCTGTGTACGTGTCAAGGTCAATGCGCACGGTCGCAATGGTAACGCGCGTGTTATCTTGACGCTATTTTAAATATATAAGTTGCTAGGTAGGTAGGTGCATAATTATGTTTAAGTACTTAGGTACCTTTTACCCCGTAGGTAAGTAAAGGTAGGAAATCACAAAAGATTTCATGAAAACACATAAAAACAACGTAAGTATCTACTATCTACCTACAAGATGAATGCCAGTCAAGCCACAATATTATAACTGATTTTGATGAATTTTCTCATTATTTATTGGTTCTAGGTAGGTAACTTAATGGATATCAGTGGATATAACTAAATATTGACACATTTTTATTAATTTATTCACACTCTTACACACACACAAGTTAGTTAGGCCTATAACACCTATATAAGATGATTTAAACAGCGTCCAAGGCCAATAGGCACTTAAAAGGCCTATAGATACGTATGTATGTATGTATGTATGTATGTATATGTATGTTCAAAGGATGAACATGAACATATTAAATAGGTACCTACATGAACTCTAAAAATATTACCCTCCCACTTAAAGCTTTTGTATAAAATTAGAACATTTATTTATTTATGAGCTTGTTTTTATCAATAACTACTAAATTATCTCTTATTATAATGGTTAATATCATTTGTCTGTCCGATATCGATTATTCATATACTTTGTAGGACGAACAACACTAGTCGCGAGATTTGACAGACGAATGATAATTTGCCTGTACCACGAAGACGAAGCGATGCGCGACAGTATCGCTTGTTCCGATATTCATCGTCTCATAACTCAGAACGTCAGATTAAACGCTCAAAGCAAACGCGGCAATGTAATGTAAATATGGTTTACTTAACGTTAATCTATAGTTACTTAGGTATACTCTTGAAATCACAGCTTGGAATACTTTAAAATTAGTTTTAAAATGAATTTACGCATAATATGATTTAAAAATTACTTACCTGTGATATGAAATATATCCTTGCCTTGGGGGGCTAGAATTTGTTGAGCTATCGCAATTCAATATCATGCAACGAGGCATTTTATACAATTTTGCGGACGTCTGGCTGCAACAACGGACGCGCACGGACTGTAAGCAGCGGCGGCCAACCTAGACGATTCGTAAGGGTTCGGACACGGGAAGTACAAGCATTTGCGTTATCTATGTATATATATATCTGTGGGGCCATCCCTAAATTACGTCACACGAATTTCATAATTTTTTTTGACCCCTCCCCCGTCCTGCAATTTTCATATAGAAATTTCTGTAATAAAAATAGCAGTGTTCAGAATTATATGATGATTACAACACCTATTGAATTTCTTTATGTAGTTTCTTAAATGTCCTTGTGACGTGCAATAAATAATTGTTTATCTCGAAAAATCAAAAAATCAAAAAATCCAAATATTTTATTGCGGAACTTTAAACAAATGGGGTAGGTAACACATTATGAAACGATGATAACTACAGTAGTTATAAAAACTGTGACGTAACTATCAACGCCCACCTCCTAGATTTAGGTATGGAGAGTTCCATAAACAGAATGGTACAAAGTAACAAGACAAAAACTAATTAATTTAAAAATCTATATACGAACCTTTCTTTAAAATTACTAGCTAATGGAACAAGCAGATGGCCCACCTAATGTTAAGTGGTAACCGTCATCTAAAACAAAACTTTGCCTCGTAAGTGACGCTCGAAGGGAACGTGCCTTACGATACACTGCCCTGCGTCCATCAACTTGAGGCATACAGATGTTAAGCCTCGTGTGCCTGTAATTTCACCGGCAACCACACTCTTCAAATCGAAACAGAGCAACGCTGCTTGGCGGCAGAAAAAGGCATGGTGGTAGTTCTTCCCCGGACGAGCCCTTCAAAAAGAGCTCTACTACTCTTAAATACTATAATATAAATCTCTTCTACTTTATTTAACTTCAGATAAGCAAAGCAGCGATGCTACAGAAAGGTGCAGAGTACATAAAGCAGCTGAAGGCAGAGCGGAATCAGATAAAAGAAGAAATGGAGAGTTTGCGACAACAGATCGAATGTCTCAACAATTCAATATCGTACGTTACTTCACATCATATTAAGTTGTTCATTCAACTTGTTTTTTTTTTACAATTAATAGTCCGTCTTAGACTATATCTCACCTGGTGGTATACGACGATTTAATTTTTGATCTGGTCGTAAGTGGTAAGCCTCACCAAATAGAGCATTGCCTAGTAAGGAACGCGCCCTGCGATGCCTGCGTCCATCAACTTGAGGCATACAGATGTTAAGCCTTACGTGCCTGTAATTTCACCGGCAACCGCTCTCTCATGTAGCCGACGAGCAAAACGTTATAGAAGACACTCTTCACACTCTTCGCTGAATAGTGCCGAATAAAGAGCAAATAAAAACGCGAACGCCGAATAGCGATGTGTTACTGTAACTATTACAGCTTCACGACTTTCATCCCCAGGCATGGTAGATATCCCCTTAGATATCTTAGTACCAAGTACTAACTCCAGATTCTTTGAGGACGTCTAAGGGTAGTCAGAGGTACGTCCAAACATTACATTGTGATTGCAGTAACTGCCACTCGCTGTTGCCGGCGACAGGCGCGCCCGTGTCCCGCGCGCGCGCCGGACGTTTGCGCGAGATGTTTGCGCGCCATGTCGCCAACCGGACCATGCACAACTGGAAGTATTGGCTCGTATCCTTTGCAAATAATCATCACACTCAAACAAAAAAGTGTACAAAATATTATAATAAAAATAAAAATCTGTCAAGCTTCATTTTGATCACTACTATTCACTACCAAACAAAATGAATCATAAATAATAAAAATTAAGTGTTTTTTTTTGTTTCAAAGAAAAGAACAGAAATAACTTCACTTTCCCGGAAACGTCAGTTTCTGTCTTTTTGTTTATATGCAAACAATACAAGAGCAAAAGAGATATGAATTAATATTTTTAGCTTGTCTTTTATCTCAATCCATATTTATAGGTTTTTTTGCGCTCCGCAATTTTGTGAAAACAAAAAACATAATTGGGGCCACGAAATTACCTAAACCTGCCAAGGACTCTTAACGTTTCGTACAAACAATAAGATAGCTAGCGACCTTGATTCATAATTAATAGGTCAATACAACTAAAGTTCGATGATGTAATATTTCGCGAGTTTTATTTATCTGTGGGTTGCTACATAATAATTTCCTACTTTATAACCTAGGTCGGTTATTGCGTCTGTTGGTTTTGTAATGATATAAAAAAAAAGATAAAAGAGTAGGCCATTTTATTTACTAATCTTATTATACTTATCGGAAATGGTTATCAATTGATATTGCTTAACGTTTATATCTACGTAAGTAGGTACTTAAATAACTTATTTATACCACCTACTATGTTTTATTACTTGATCCAATTTCGTAGAACGAATAACAATCTGTCTGAAAAAGTCATCGTTAGTATGCATTTTTTACAGGAAAGAATCAATGCGTGAATATTTTCATCTTGTGTGATAATCGTAGTGTAAAATAAATTATTTATTTGGCACAAACACGGGTACAGCATTAAAAACAAATAAAGA
Source organism: Chloroclysta siterata (assembly GCA_932294275.1). Lineage (NCBI taxonomy): Eukaryota > Metazoa > Arthropoda > Insecta > Lepidoptera > Geometridae > Chloroclysta > Chloroclysta siterata. Next base: position 9,568,676 of record OW028601.1, on the reverse strand, counting down.
ACTAAGACAGCATAATGTATTCGTGATCAAGGCCCTGGGGCCTAATCACGAATCTATTTGACTTTAGTGGCGTAAACGTATCGTATCCCTAAGTACTATAGTCGGTGCCAAATAACGTGGCAATACAGGTCATTCAACCGATCTTCACCACGATGTCGCAAAATTCAATTTATGTATCGCTATTTCTATCGTTTTCCATACAAACCAGTCGCAAAACCGGTATCGCAAGCTTATCGTGGTACGCGGGCTACAAGAAAGCAAGAGGAAAATCAACACAACTCAAAAATATACAAAATCGGGGAATATGAAATTATGAAAATTGATGTTTTCAATGTTCTATGCACGTATTTTTTTGTTTAAAAATACAGACCTTATTTCACCCAGTGATTTTTGAAATAATTTTTGAAAACAATATTATTGTTATGATTACCAAATTACTTAAACATGTCAAAAACACATCTGATTTGTGTGTATCAATATAATTTAAATATCGAGAACATTATAAATTCAAAATTATACTTAATCCATTAATTGTATGCGAAATAAACTTCAATAAATTATGTAATCCCAAAAACGGCGAAATTTTAAGTTGTGACCCTTTACTTTCAAGTCACTGTGGCGTCAGGTGTGCACGACTGTGGCTCGGTATGGTCCGTTCGCCACATAAATAGGTAGGTACTCTGTAACTGTAGTGGGTGTTATAATAAAAACGAGATTATTATAATGTACGTATTTTAGGGTGTAGGTATAAGTATAAAAAAATTAATAGTTGTAAGAAATACTATCAAATAGGTAACTAACAAATAGATTTAGGTAGGTTTGTATTTATTAACATATGAGTATGTTAGTATTGCACTAATAAACCCTTTAGGCCCAGTTTAGAACAAATTACAATATTGCCTCTAGGTAGCCTAAGTATTTGCCAATAGTCTGAGTAATAAGTGGGTAAGGCGTAGACACTTACCTACTCACTTGCTATGGTTTGTTTATTAAGTAGGTACCTACCTACTTGTAGGTAAACTATCCTTAATAGGTAGTTTAGTCTTAGTTTTTCGCTTAATAAAGCGGGAAGAGCCGTGGGCAGCAGCTCGTTACACATAAACGACTTTAAATACATACTTACATACATTACCTACCTACCTGGCAGTAAGTACTACGTCACGTACGCACGTCGTCGACGACGACAGACGTTACAAGTGCGAGATAGAGTTACGTGTTAGAAAGGGAGGCGAATATTAGGCAATTATCGAGGTAAGGCAGGTATCGCTGTTCAAGGTGAATTGCGCTTTATCATGTCGCAGCAACGGTTGTTTATTAATTGAAATAATCTGCGGAGTGAACCTTCTGTACCTGTACTTTTATTTATTATGTGCTACTACCACAGAATAAATAATAGTAGCCCCTACCACAGTGTAGTGGGTAAGTAGTCAAATTCAAAAATGTTTATACATTTTTACTAATCTCAAGGATAAATTGAGTATATGAGTATGGATCACTTTTTAGTAGGTAGATAGGCGTAAAGGTTTGCAACTTCTGCCATGTCTAGACAAACAATCATGGACGTTCACGCACCCAGTACCACGAGATTCGAGCGATACCGTCTGGCGACTGGTTTGTATGGAAAACGATGGAAATAGCGATACATAAATTGAATTTTGCGACATCGTGGTGAAGATCGGTGAATGACCTGTATTGCCACGTTATTTGGCACCGACTATACACAAATAAGGGCGAATATTGGTACGTCACGTTAACGCCACAAATATCATAATGTATTCGTTTTCCGACTCTTTTCCGGATGTTTCAAAATAGCCTGTAGATTGGACTTCTGTTTGTGGAACACACATGAAAGATAAATTGTATGAAAATGACATTAGCTTGATAGATGCTCACTCCAACCTAGGTGTTGTTGTTGAGGTTAGTGGGATGTGTGCTTGTTATTCTGTTATAAAAACCATATTATACGAAGAGGAAAGAATCTATCGCCACGCAGTCGCGAGCGCTGCTACTAGTGTCGGGGTCACTTCTTGCATTATAGTCGTGTTACACACTCGCTGCAAACTCGGTCATAAATCATCTTAACACTAGTGTTGAGAGTACTCAGCGCTAGCGTATGCACGTTATCGATAAAAATAATGACTCGGCGAGAGCGCCCGGTGGTTGCGCGGTCGGAGAGGTCATGTATTGACAGTTCTTATCGACTACAATAATGCACATCTCTGCGCTTAAACAAAAGGATCGTGCCGTTCTCCTAAGTGCGAGAGAGAGAGCAATATTGCTGTCTCGTTCCGATAATTTATGACCGTGTTTGCAGCGAGCGTTTAACGCGACTATAGTGTTGTGCGAAATTGTCAATGTGCAATAACTGACCTTAGCATACAGCTCAGTTCAGCGTAGTGAGCGCGGCGCTGGTGGAGTCGTTTAGCGCATGCGTATCGTGCGGCAGCGGCGCTGACCTCGTGCGTACAACGTTACTGTGGGCCGAGCAGCACTGCTCGCTCGTCGAACTGCGACCAGGTAACTATGCAACCTCACTCTCACTAGCACTAGTGCGTAGTGAGCGCGGCGCTGGTGGAGTACAAATGAATTCCAGCAGCGCCGCGCTCACTACGAGGTTAGACAACCTCGCTCGCACAATCACAAAGTCTCAATTCAGAAAAAAAACAGCTTCACGGTTTTTATCCCGAGCACATGTAAATCTCAAATCTCTTAGTACTAACCCAAAATCCTTTGTCTATGGAGGTAGTCAGAGGTAAGTCCAAATGTAACATTTGGCATTTCAATCAAGCATTATTATTAGCGACTTTTTTAATTCCCCTTAGAGACTTGACTCTCTCACTGCTAGACAACTAAAGTGTGTTTTTAATACGTTAACGAATACTTACCATCTGTTTTTTATTATTCCAGCTGTCCTTAATTCTCTCCGAGTCCTGTGCACCACTACAGACATCCTCACAAACGCCGAGCGATTACCCGAAGAAGCCCGTGCCGCCGTAGCGTCAAGCACCGGCGTCAAAAGCGAACCCTCATAACGAGGACTGCCCCGTTGGCAACTCACTAAGCTATTATGTCAGCCATTCTCAAGTCTACCCGCACTCAAAAGATCCAAACTGACCGAAACGGCCAGGTATTTATCAATATTTCTTCTGTACTTAGCCAAGGTCTTCTCTAGTCTTTGTTGTGCGAGTGTTGGCTCACCACAAGACCACGACAAATGGTTATAAGAAAATAATACAATACGCCACTTTGTCTAGTCGAAGAAGTCGAGCACGAACTTTTGGATATCGATCATTATTTACACTAATGTAAACTATGCACTACACTTATCATAAAAGCAGATTAGTTGATAAAATTCTTTTAAGTTTAAAAAGGATTTAGTTAAATTTCGGGAACCCTTCAAGAATACTTCGATAAAAATGAAATGTAAATGTCCTCAGGTAAATACCTCGGGTTGCTTTTCATGATATTTTATTTCATTGGTGCCATTAAAATATCTGAAATTCTCTTATATTTCAGTAATTACCGAATGAGAGACAATATATTGTGTCAGGAGGCATGAATGAAACCTATTAAATAAAGGTATTTATGTCCATGGCTGCCAGGGTAGCCAGTAGGTTTCAAAGGTTTTACTACCCACTAAGTCTCTACTAATATAATGGGCTCCCCAATTTTATAAGTACCCGTATCTGTTTATTACATACTCAAAGGAAGAATGGTTCTCAAATATTCAGAGCTGTTGCGCCTCTATTTTTTGCTAATTTATTCACTCTGTTTATATGATCCAAATTTTGTGTTCAATGTAAAAAAGTAGTGACAGGCAGTCTGTAAATAAAAAGCTTCTTACTAAAAAAGTAAGCTTTTTTGGTTGAGTGTCACTCAATTCTATGGCTAATATAATTGGATGTGCAAAGTCAACTATTGGGAATAAATAAGTACGTGTTTATTCCATTAGTTTATATTTTCAAAAGGTTGAGGCTCGTGGGAAGTTTTCGGTTATTTCGAAAAACTGAAAGGAACTAGCTTTTGGAATTGGAAAACGTACGTAAATTTACCAAACAGATTAGAAGAGAATGTACAAGAAACCACTTACACTTACACTTTAAATCACAAGAAATATCTCTGATTGCTCATAATATACCGCCTATGTGCTTTATCAACTCAATTGCCGTTGGAACGGTACAACAAATACCTCAAATAATAACCTTGTAAAGATAACGAGTTCGTTAGCGTCGGAAAATTAACACGTAAAGATATTTAAGGGGCAGTGTTATTTATATCGGGCTAGGTGATAAAGATTGCAGCTCCATATTATATGTTAAAAATGAAGTTATTAACGTACTAAATGTTTCGTGTGTTTCACATGTTAAGTTGTAATGGATTGTTACCATTGTTGGTGTTCACTGTAAAAAAAAACAACCGCTAAAGCACCAACCAAGGATTTTACAACTTGGCGTTTATAAATAATAAATAAAACATAAAAGAAACTACGTCCATTAAATAGTGCCTTCTAAATAGTAAGCACTGATGGTCTACTAACAAACGTGCCTTGTAAATATTTCACTTTTATACAAAATAATATTTGAATGTTAAGATTTTACCAAAGATTTGTACAGCATTGCGATATTAGTTCTACTCAAGTTAAATCAGCATCGGATTGTAAACTTGTCTACCGTCCTGTCCGATGAAGACGTGAATACCAATATAGTTGTAAGTAAAAAAAAAGAATTTATTGAACGTTTCGAGATTTAATTTAAGAATAATAAATGTAATTATGTTCACGTAAGTACATACTGTAAGTAAAATATTTTTATATTGTGCGGTGACACAAACTGTTTTTATATGAATATATAAATTGGTGCCAACGTAATATTGTTATGTAGTGATATAATTTTATGAAGTATCGTTGACTCTGGTGGCAAGCGTGCAAGAGTGCGCCCGCGCACCGATAGATGTGAGCTTTAAATGCGTTATGTGCAATTGTTGTTCTATTGGAAATACAAAATGGAAACATGTTTGGTATTTTTATTTTATGTTTTACATAATTATGTCATAACAAGCTTTTAGTTATTTAGTTAATTAGTTACAATTATTTCTGAACGGCTATACATATCTTCGTTACATGGTGTCATAATAATACATCCTCATCAGGAATACTTAGTACGCCTACGCAATTATAATAATTTGAATAATATCATTATTTCAGTCTCGTCTTATAAATACTTGTAATGCTTACACTTGTAATGCTCGAATTCCTGTTACAGATTTATAACTACTATCAACAAAAAATGATTTCAGCTATGTACACAGTTTCAACTCTTTGGATTTTTACTTTACGTATTAGTAGATCAGTATATAGTTTGTAGCTATTTTAATAAAACGTGCAAGTGTCTCTCCTCTCCTACACCAAACAACATGTCAAAATTTAGCGCACTCATTTTAAATTATACAACGTGTAACAAAATACCCCTATAACCCCGAAAGCAGGGGTATTCTACAGGTCATGGCGAACACCTTTTGTTTTACGACTTTTGAAATTTCGTAGTTTATCATTCATAAAATGCCTCATAAACGTTCCTCCAATATGAAACTAAACACAACATGAGGCAGCCCTATTTACAGCTGCTTGTACGTTCCATGTGTACGTGACCTTGGAACTTACGTAAACAGTATCAAGGGTGTTGCAAATTTCTGAGTCAATATTAATTCTACTTTTGTCTAGGAATTTCGAAAACGATATATTCAACTTTTGCTCACATCAAAGTATTCCAGTGCTTGGTCTAATCACTTGGTCTTTGGCCTTATAGGGGTACTATTTTACACATTGTATAACAAATTAAAACTCGAATAATCTTTCTTTAGAGCCCCTTGCGCTCGACTAATCTCATGGGTGACATGATGTCACAAGCTGGACTAAAACAGGGCTCGAGAACATTCTAAAACATAGATATACATTCTTCGCGGTTCTAAATGAGTCGTTAATAACGTCATCTCTTATGACGATAAACTTTTCAAAGCTTATGCCTTGTCTACGTTCGTTAATAAATAGTACACTTTTGTAATACAACCACTCTTCATACAGAAAATAGTTAAATACAAGACAAAACGATATCCTGGCTTCAGTTGAGTCTGTGTGCGGTCGCCAGCATTCGCGCTAGACGAGAGCTCGGCTGAGCCAGTAGGGATGCAACCGTGCCTTGCTCCGCTGCGCGCCCGTCCTCTACCACCACGGCACGGTCGTAGCCGCGCACTGATGATATGCGATGCTGGAACAAATAAAACGTTACACTATGTTCCCAAAGCTAGTAAATCTTCCACTTCGTAAAGTGTACTCATCATAGTAATTTATCCTAACAGGGGCGATGGGCTTGCTGTCACGTATGCCAACTACTGAAAAATGTGGGTATGTGCCAAATGCAAAGTTTGGACGTACCTCTGACTACCCCTGTCCTCAAAGAATCTGGAGTTCGTACTTGGTACTAAAAGATCTGAGGGATATCTACCGTGTCTGGAGATTAAGGCCTAATTTCACCATGCTCTGTTAGTTACTAATCAAGGATTAAAAGGCAGTTCAATCTAACCTTAGATGTCAAACGCGTACATTTTGACATTTTTAACGGCCGTTTAATCCTTTGTTAATCTAACAGAGCATGGTGAAACCGGCCCTAAGTCGTGAATTCGTGATGCTGTATCAGAATCAGTACCAATAACATTTTATTTAAATGTTTTTGCTTACTTTGGTGATGATCACAAAAACAAAAATTAAACTTTGATACAACGACATCACAGCTTGCTTCAGTTGAGTTGTTGCATTGGACATAACGTTGATCGTAATACCCCGTTTACACTCAGCTCATGTCCGTGGAAATGTGTAGAGACATGCAGAGACAGGCGCAGGGACTTGAACAATGCGAGAAAGGGACGACAACATTTCCATCCACACGAATGGCAGCGCGAATGTCTAAATGTAAGCGCGCTATAATGAATAGTTACCGCAACTGTGATGATAGTCGTGTGCGGTGCGACGGCGGCCATCGCAGCGAGTAGCGCGCGTTCTGCCGGCGCGTCCAGCGCGGCTGCCGGCTCGTCCAGCAGCAGCGCGCTGGCCGGCCGCGCGTGCAGCGCCGCCCGCGCAGCGCACGCGCGCGCCACGCGACCCACGCTCCAGCCGCGACGAGATTGCTCTATACTGCACTCTGGGGATAACGGATTGAGGAATAAGCGCCTTTCTTACCATCTCTGAGTTAAACTATCCGTCACGTAAAACACTCCCTAATTTAGATTTTTCATAAATTAGTTCAGTGATTTTATATCTTACAAAATTTCAAATTTGCGAATAAGAGGTACATTAGCAGTAGTATTCTTACGAGAAGCAAAGACGATTTAATCACACTAGTTGAGTTGACTGACTGAGCTTTCGTTACGTAGTTAGTTTGTTAGACAAGTCTAAAGTACGGACATATTTTTATCTGACGAATACGAAGACACGTTACTCAGGATGATGAAATAGGCACCTAAAATATTGTACACAGTTAAACAATATAATATTATATTGTTTAACTGTGTACATAAGGTGCTATAAAATTCAAACAAAAATCAACAGTTTTCAATTTTGAAGGTACCTACAATATTTATAAATTAATATTGGTTAACATAGCATTGCTTCGCAGGTCACGCAGAATAGGAACATGCCCTAAGATGCAAGCCATGTGTACATGTGTTAATTTTGTACCTGGTTTAAAAAAGCACATAAATATCCAGTGAACCTGGAGAATTACTTATAACATATGGGGAGGACTACTAACTAACCCTCGCTTTAGAGAAAATAATTCAAAAAGAAACGTTAATCCCTTCGTTCTTGCTTTGTATTAAGACGCACTAAAGGTTCTATTTTATTGCCTTTATGCCAGTACCAAAGTTAGTTTTTTCTAAGTTACGTAATCAGCATACCTAGTCCAGCCGGTTGAGCCGTGACAAAATCGAACAATCCGACCGCTCTCAAACAATGCATTATCTCCTCGTCAGTGTGCACTGCAAGCGGATCTAGGTTCTCCCGAAGAGTTCCCGAGAACATGGCCGGGTCTTGTGGCAACACCACCACTCTGTGACGTAACGTCCTCAGAGGCACCTGCGCGATGTCTTCTCCGTCGAGTAAAATACGACCACTAGAGATGGTGGTAGCACCCACGCATGATAGCAATAAGGTCGATTTTCCGCTGCCGCTTCTTCCACAAATCGCTAGCTGTTGAAGAGAATTTTATATAATTTAGAAATTAGCGATGATTTTCTGATTTGAATTCATGAATCAAAATAATATATTGTACACCAAACAAAACAACAGTACCTAACACTTAAATACTAGTAGTTCGCCCCGAACTGAGATCTCGTGATGCGACCCGATGAACGCACCAATACTTTGCGAAGGTGGTAGTCAAAGGCAAGTCCAAACATAATGGTTGGACTTTTTTCTGACTACCGCCTACCAACTTGGTACGGTAACCAAGTTTCAACTCTATTGACCTATTTATTGAAGAGTTCCGTTGAACAGACCTTGGCTCCATCATCAGACCTGGTCGTTGTCACTATTTTATGAGAACTGAGTACTTCCTTAATTTATTTCAAGACAAAAAAATAAGAAAAATCAAAAGAACTGGACGACCAGTAGAAAAACCTTGATGCCAACGAAACTCTTAGAGATGGGAGCTCTTGGGTCGCTGGTTATCTTAATTTAACTTTTTTTTTGTATCTCAAAAACGGAGCGTCCCAGAAAAAAAGTAAAAATTGTTTTGGAATGTCCAAACAAAGCCCTTTCGTATGACATGTAACTTGATTTTTTTAAGTCACTTTTTTTATTTTTGCCTCCTTAAAAAACCCCATATCTTAAAAACCCTTCATCCGATTTTACTCATATACTACCAGTATATGAGTAAAATCCACTTACCAGTAAATTTCTCAAGTACTAGCTGTCGTTTTATCAAATTTCATGCAGATCGGATCAACGGTTCGAAAGTTATGGCCAGGCAAACATACATACATACATACATACATAAAATGCAAAATCGCCCAAGTTGAAACTAGAATCTTCGTTCGCTTCGCTCACTCGATCAATAAAACTGTATTATGTTTGTCGCTGAAAGCTGTTATGCTTTTATGTTAGCTGACTACTAACTGCTAGAAAAATAATAAATAGGTTAGGTACCCACCTTTTCTCCTGGACCGACGGTAAGGTTAACGTTATTTAAAATGGGCGGAGAACCAGGTTCATGGCGTATGCAGACGTTTTCGAATTGTATCTTGCCGTTCCTCTGCCATCCTGGAGGGATCTCACCTGAAACAGTTAGTTAGCATTTATCCTGGAAATTAATTAAGTTAACTGCGCTGCGTATCTATTGGTTCTAATGATTCCTACCAATTGTGCATTGCTGTGTTGCTTATTGAAGGGCACGGGGGCTATTGCATTTACAGGCACAATAAACTTTGCGTCTCAGATGGATGCAGTGCAATGCCACAGGACACGTCCTCGGTTAACGTGCTTATTGCAAATGTTTTGGGGACATGCAACCACGGGTAATTATCTAAGACCAAGCAGTAGCGACAGAATCAGTAAAATAAGTCATTTATGAATTTACTGCTACTGCTGGCTTGTTCTTAAAAAATAGCCCCGTCGTTTTTATCATCAGAGAGACCATCTGCTTGTTCCATTATTATTTTTTTAAAAAAAAAGCATAACTGCTTACATTCCTCTCTATAGTCTTCCTGCGGTATGTTTGTGTCGACGTGAACTCTTTCAAGCGCGGCGAGTTGCTGGTCCAAGTCTGCGCGGCATTTCGCGAGGTGAGCGAGGTATGCCGGCAGTAACAGCGAGTATGCGCCCGCTAAGCCCGCTGTCGCTGCGTTGCCTCCACAAAGCGCGACCCCTAGCGACACGCATACACTTGCCGCACCAACTAAGTCCTGAAAGGCAAAATAATTTCACCACAGGTACAATCAAGCTAGAACAAGCGTATGATGTAAGAAACTTGCGCATGAAACCAACGTAGCTCGTTGAAATGTTAAGTGCAAAAATACGCTTTTATTACTTAAATAATATTAACGATTATCAAATGTAAGTTAGATAGCTTAATATATAAATCATATTATACTCAATTCACTGTTTTTAACAACTATATTTTTAAAAATGATATGAATTCTTATAACTGATATTATTTTGTCATTATTATAGTTGTAGTAATTTCTTAAAAAGCTCAAACAACATAGTTTAACTTACCAAACTAAGTCCTAGCCAGCGATTGGAAGCGTTCAGTAACAGTAGCACGTTGTGATTAGTGTCGAGTCGCCGCAGAAATGCAGTGCGCATCCGAGATTGCAAGCGGCCCGCGCGCACTGTGGCCCCACCAGCAAACGTCTCTGCGCACAGTGACACCACGCCCGCTGCGCTACGGGCTTCGGAACGTTGCAATTCTCTGCATAGAAGATATATAGGTAAGTATTTTAACTATATTAACGTCATGATGGTAAATTATTGAATCAAAGATTTTAAGGCGTCGATAAATGATGGCGATGGATGCATGACATCAAAATCACAGGAGGAAAGCTAAAGCCAACAACTACAAATGATAGAAGAAAATGTATGAAACACGAGGAGCCCAAAGGGCACACAGAAAATCTTAACCAAACTAAGATACATAACCGATGTAATTATTTTCAGAATAAACGGCTTTATTATTATTATATTAAAGGCAAAAGATGCTCGAAGAACCAGAGGCAGACAGTTCTTTGGTCAAATCATATATAACTCTGGGGAGAGGGTCTCGTAGGGACCAGGAAAAGCGGCGTATTAAAGAGAAAGCTCATACTGCACTGAAAGCACTGGTGGTCTAGTGGTAGCGGCCCACCTTCCGATCCTAAGGTCGTGTGTTCGAAACCGGTCGTGCACCAATGAGTTTTTCTGTTCAAAAATGTATGTGCACAATGCCAAGTAGGTACCTACTCTCAAACGGTGAAGAAAAACATCGTGAGGAAACCGGCATATCGTAGAACCTAAAAGTTCTATGACATGTGTCAAGTGCTCGAAAGGATTCTCTTGAGGCGCAGTTAAAATCCTTTCACACACTGTTTCGAAAGAAATTAGTGACACAACATGAGAGATAGAGCTCATACAGTGAATGAAAACGGGCTGAAATGGCGATGACGATATGTTTGATTACCTAGCATTCCTCAAGTATACCGACTGCAGCACCAGATAGCTGATTACAGCCGGTAACAGCGCCAGTACACTCCACGGAGCTGCCACCGCATTGACCAGCATCGCGGCCGCACAGACGAACATTAGCTGCGCCCAGCGGCTGATAGCAGTCGGCAGTTTCTGAAACGTCATCAAATTCTAAACAACTACAAAGCTCCGATAATATTAACAAACTTGTTTCTGTCCAGAGAGTAAGTGCTACGAGGCTTTAGAAGCGCATTGATGTCTATATACTAGAGTATGATATATATGTAGGTATATAGAATAGTGTATAAACGGTGGGCGGATATTGCCACCTAACATTATTACGTAATGTACTTATGTATATGTATTTAATATTAAACTTTATTCTGAGTGAGGTAAGTAGAAAAAAACCGGCATTACAAAACTAAACAATATTTAAAGTAAAAGTTTTCTATTCCCGCCTTTTTTCATTAAAAAGAATCAAGTAAAGAACTGTTTTTTTTTTTTCAAGATCGAAATTGAGCTTTGCCTTTCGATATTTAAAATTGATGACTATTATACTCACACGAAGACAAGGCTGAATAGCAAAGCGACCTCTTTGGTCATTGGGCTGAATGCATGATGTCTATTGCCAGTATGATGGTTAGATGTACGCGAACTTTTTGAAAGAAAGAAGTGTTTTTTTTAAATTACTTACCGCCCTAGGGCTTTTCTAGCTACATTATTACCCTAGAGCGCTAATTAGTCACCTACAAGCCCCATTTGGAGGTAATAAGAACCTACTTACTGAACATGAGAGATGTAAAGATTATTATTAAAGACTGATAAGAGGGTCTATGAGCTACGAAATTTTTAATGGGCTCGTTTCTTTCCAGATGGTCTACGAGCTACGAGGCTTTTGGGAGCGCGTTGATGTCTTTTCTACGTGGGGTCTACGAGCTACGATAGTTTTAAGTAGCTCGATGTCTACGATCAATGTCGTTTTTTTGGAGTATTTTTTTCTGACTTTCGACGTAGAAAGTCAGAAAAATGTGAGGCCTGAAAACTTAAAAACTATTTATTTGTAACAATGAACTGAAGTAAAGAAACAAATTGAAAAACGATGATATATCCAATTTAGTTCAACACTACGAATTAGGTTTTTTACTGTGCATAAACTCGGAGGGTATTTAGATATAGAAAGAAAACAAACCAAACTCACGCACGGGCAGGTTGCAAGAAACGGAGATAAAGAAAAGATAAAATAAGAAGGCATGTAACCTTATCGACGATGAGTACATCAGCGGAGAAGCGATGTAGCGTGTACCCGGGCGGCGTGGTGTGGTAATGCGCGTGCGGCGCGTGCAGAGCCGCGTGCAGCAGCCGCTCGTGCAGCGCCCGGCGCGCGCGAGCCCCGCCCGCCGCGCCGCACGCCTGCGCCGCGCACAGCGCGCTCGCGCAGCACGCACACAGCGCGCAGTACACACGCACGCTGCTCCACGTCTGTAACGAACGTTTTTTTTATAAAAAAATGATAATCAAATTTTCACTTACGATTTAACACATTTTAGGTAATGGTATAATGTTATACCTGTTGTGATGTGTTGTCGTTGGATGAGCCAGCTATGACGTATGAGAGCCAGCAGTCTGCTGCGACGGCCAGCGCTTGAGCGCCCGCTGCCGCCGCCCAGTAGGCCGCGCCCCACCATCCACAAGCGCGTCCATACTCGCGCCATATTGTGTGCTGTGGAACACATTACCTCGGGTTTAAGATCATTTACTTCACAAAGAAAATACAATATTCACATAGTTTATTTTATTTTATATTTTTATTTATTATTTTATATACTTATATGACAAAACTAAAAAGTAACAAAATTGTCGGCCTGATCGTCTTCAAAATCAACTAAAATTTTAAATAACAAACAAAATATCTAATTTTAAGATGCCGGTAGTTATGACCTCCCACTCACACACTAATATTGATATTTGTTTCCTCTCACTTGTACTAGTGAGAGTTATAGATTAGTGACGCCATTAAACATTTGTTTCTTTATTGACACGGGTTATATCAAACATCAACCGGATTCAAATAGACTGCGGACATTGGGAAAATAGTCGCAAGCAACTGTATAAAAATATGCATTCGAGGAGCTCGTTCTGTATCTGTACCCTACCTGTTAAAAATAAAATTTGCGACCAATGCGCTACATAGCGCCGTATAGCCAAATTAAGGAAAGCCTATACAATCATCGCCAAACGTGATGAAAAAGGAAACTCTGATTCACTTTGGGTTGTAAATGGTTTATGTTTGCACTAAGAATTATTTTTTTTTGAAAAATCCAGTGAAAAAAGTTTAAATTCATTTCTTTTTGTTGGAATTTTTCTTTCTTTTGTTAGAAGTTTAAACTTTCCTACCTTAAAAAGGTTATAATTTACATCCAAAACACCTTGATCTAATAAGTACCTCGTTGATAGCTTCTTCGGCGTCTTGCTTAGAGTTCGAGGTTTGCTCTGGGTCAATATTGAGATTCGTTTTATCTCCATTAGAAGTTAGTGAGTTTAATACTGATTCAGCTGCATTCTCGTCTGTGATACCTGGAAATCGCATCTTATTTTACTCGTATCTACCTCTCGAATTATATACAGAATTGTGATTTGAATAAAAATAATCACCTCAATAAATATCATTTGTCGTACATAACATAAAATAATTTGGTAAAAAAAAAATTGGTCAATTCAAAAATAATGTTAATCTCTTTGGTGTTTAGTTTATACAGGAGTGACTGCGAAGGTGCATTCTAAAATGCTCTGAAATTCGATATCACCAATCTAACCTTTACAAGCCCAAATGAAATGTAGTTTTCTATAGGTATTTATATTCTAGATATATCTATACCTATGCACATCACGTGCATTTCCTGCATCACCGCTATAAAAATACTACACCACGTAATTGCGCATTTTATTGGGCTTATTAGGAATTAAGAATCATGGAAATGGCACAAACTAAGGACGTGTACGTGGTGTCTATGTCTTTGTCAAATTGAAAAATCTTCTAAAAATTAACAAAATAAAAAAAACAATTTTTGCCCCTAGCCGCGATGCATTTTATTACTTGCCGACATGTAACGGTGCTTGTTATTGTGCAGTAAAGTCAGATTAACTCGACATATTGTATTATTATTAGTGACTCCCTCCAGAATTTCAGGATGCGACTGCGCCTGGGTATACCTACCCAGCAGTGGGGGAGTCAGGCTGTGGATGATGATGATTAAGAATAAGATTGGTGGAATCATGAAAATAGCTCACCATTAGTTACTGGAACGTCTTCGGATTGTGATTCGGAGTCGGAACTTATCAAACGTCGTAGTGTTCTTGGTGTCCATCTGTGCAAGTAATTTAAGTGAACTTAAAAATTATTTACTTAAATGAATTCAATGACAATGTTGTTTTTAGTGCATCTCTTGTAACGATTTATTATTCGTTAGGTATGCTACTAACTAATTTACATAAGTCATAAATCATTTATTGTTTGTGTTACAAAGTAATAGGATGGTTGGTGACATTTTAAACTAAAATATACAGGTAGGTTTACAATGTAGGTCTATTTTTGTTAAACTGGGCAAAAGGATAACGAAAAACTTTATAACCAAAATATGTGTAATTTCCTGAAAAGTAACAGAAATATTCAAATAATATATTGAATTTATATTTAGTTTTATGAAGCCAACCTGGTGAGCGTGCGAGTTCGCGTGCGAGGGTGGAACCAACGACGTAGACTGCTCGCTTCGCGTTGCAACGTGACGCTGGACTCATCGGCACTCACTGCGCGCCTCACGTCTCTTCGCCATCTGAAAATGTATGAAGGTAAATCCTTGAATTTGCTGATACGCCTTTGATCCCCAGACATGGTTAATTCCCCCTAGATCTCTCAGTAGGTACCAAGCACCAACTCATGATTCTAGGATGATCATGTCACAACAAAGTCAGAGATACGCATAATTTGATTTCGCACATAGATAACCCACATTTAGCAGTAGTTGGTATTCTACACGTGACAGGTTGCAAGCAAGACAGGTCGCGTGGAACTGGCACCTAGAGTCACCTAGCTTTAAGACGTTTCAAAGTGATCCTTGTGATTTTATTGAATAAATACCTATTGACTTTGACTTTGACTTTGACAAAGCTAGAATACTGCCTGCTTTCGTCACGATGTTTTTGGTGTACGATCGGATTCGAACCCACGACCTTGCGACCGGAAAGCAGTTTCACTCCCACTAATTTAGGTACTATATTGCTCTATACCGGTGCATTATTCAAATATTCGTTATCTCTTAAAGTAAACAAAGCCGCGTTGTTTTAGCTCATGAACTAAAACAACGCGTTTCAATTCCACCTTTTAATGTTTTGCCGAATGAACAGCATTCATACTTACTTGGAATTATTCATCGTGGACGGTGGTGATGAAAATTGCCTCGACAGTAAGGGGCGCGGGTGCAGGGTAGCTCGTCTCCAACTGCCTCCCACGCACGTTGGCACTTCGGCCAGCAAGTGGGCACCAGCGGCTTCGTTGATGCCGAGCTGAATCATATTAACAGTTTTTTAGAAGCGCAAAAATTTCTTTTATATTAAACAAATCATCAGGCAAGGTAAAGTAACATCGGCCCAAAGAAACCCTAAAAACTATCATTAACAACAACTACAATATTTAAAAGTCAATGGCAATGGTTCCTTTAAAACTTTGAAGCCTAAACTTAAACTCAAATAAAGATATATATTTATTGACAGCCTTCACAGATCAGTTGGTAGTAGCTCTGCCTTCTGCGCCGTAGGCCGTGGGTTCGATCCCCACCGAGAACAAACATTTGTGTGATGAACATTGATGTTGGTTCTCTGTTTTGGTGTTATATAATTAATTGATCGAGTGAGCGAAGCGAACGAAGATCTTAGTTTCAACTTGGGCGATTTGGCATTTTATGTATGTATATATGTATGTATGTATGTATGTATGTTTGTCTGGCGATAACTTTAGAACCGTTGATCCGATCTGCATGAAATTTGATATATCGATAGCTTGTACTTGAGAAATTTACTGGTAAGTATATGAGTAAAATCGGATGAAGGGTTTTTGAGATATGGCGTTTTTTATGAGGGCAAAAATAAAAAAAGTTACATAAAAAAATCAAGCTACATGTCATATGAAAGGGCTTTGTTTGGACATTCAAAAACAATTTTTACTTTTTTTTTGGGACGCTTGGTTTTTGAGATAGAACAAAAAAAGTTAAATTAACATAACCAGCGATCCAAGAGCTCCCATCTCTAAGAGTTTCGTTGATATCAAGGTTTTTCTACTGGTCGTACAGTTCCTTTGCTTTTTCTTATTTTTTTTTCTTGAAATAAATTAAGGAGGTACTCAGTTCTCATAAAATGGTGACGACGACCACGTCTGATGATGGAGCCAAGGTCTGTTCAACGGAACTCTTCAATAAATAGGCCAATAGAGTTGAAACTTGGTTACCACAGCAAGTTAGTAGGCGGTAGTCAGAAAAAAGTCCAAAGATAGTGTTTGGACTTGCCTCTGACTACTACCAACTCAAAGTTTTGATACGTTCGTCGGGTCGCATCACGAGATCTCAGTTCGGGACGAACTACTAGTATTATAAGTATGTATTTAAAAAAAAAGTATATAATATGTATTTGGTATATCAGCTATCTGGTTCCCATATTACTACTAGCTTTGGCTTAGTTTGGGCTTTGTTGTGTGGAAAGTCCACCAATATTTATTTATATAAAAGTGCTGACCATGGCGTCATCTGATGCGCATTTGCTGAACCTCGCCCTGCTAAGAGCTCGCACAAGCCTGGAGCGTTCCCTCGCGGTCCCACCGGGCGGTCCCGCGCCGGCCCTGGCCGCGGCCGCCCTCGCTTCTCCAGCCAGATGCGCCCATCTCGCCAGCACTCCGTTCCCATCACTACCAGCTCGGCCAAAACCAGCCACTCTACCGTTCTCCATAACCAATATCTGAAACATTTTTTAGTGTCTTTATTGGAGGAGTCTACTCAAATAATTTCACACTTACCAATTAAAAGTAGTATTATATCTTTCATACAATTCAAAGAAAGTAAGTTGCCCATGAAAAAACAGCTGGTACAAAAAGTACACAACGTGAAATAACCACCGACGTTTTTGGGAGCGTAAATTGAGGCTGTTATATAGGTAGCTCTGCGTCTCGTGATTCATAACTCAATTATAATTGAGCTTGCATGCGTTTGTATGAACAGTTAAATCAAACAATGATTTGTTTTGAATGGTTGCCATAATAAATATACTCGTACTTACCAAATCAGCATAGTGCATGAGCTCAAGGCGGTTTGTTGCAAGTATGACTGTCCGCCCTGCCCTCGCTGCTGGGACCAATCCTCTTGCCACGATATGCCTCGCCAACGCAGCATCCAATGCGCCTAGTGGTTCGTCCAGAGCCAAGAGTCTAGCAGAAGAGTAAAGAGCTCTGGCAACGCAAACGCGTATTCTTTGACCTCCAGATAACGGTGCGCCGTGACTGCCTAGTTTCGTAGCATCGCCGTCTATAGTCATGAAAAAATAATTGAATCGGTATCAAAAGTTTGACCTTTTGTCATAAATTATCGAAATGCTTGTATTATCAAGTATGTATACCAAAATGCCATTGAATACTGGAATGCTTCACAGTTTTCGACAGCTGTGATACTCCTCTGTGATGGGCTTACCTGGTAAAAGCTGCAAGTCTGGCCTGAGTCCCGTAGCGCGCAGAACCCGTGTATACCTCCGTTGACACCATGGACTATTCATTACTATATTATCTCTTACAGATCCTTCCAATAACCACGGAGGCTGGCCCGCGTACCAACTTGAACAGGGTCTTAAAAAAACGTGAGCATTAGGTGTTACTTAATATTTATAAAATTATCGTTTCGCATGAAAGAAAGCTGCAAAATAGTTACCCATTGAAGCTTATATCTCCTCGGTCCAAAAACATTTCTCCTAAAATTGCTGACAAATATGACGATTTCCCCGATCCAGTTCCACCAACAACCATTATAAGCTTACCTAAAATAGAATAACCTATATTAGTTTCCTGCAATAAAAAACGTACGCATATAAAAACCAGTTATGTGAATGTTGAAACCTGTTGGAATTTCTAAATCTTCGATTTCTAATAAAATGTCATCTTTCATTCCCCAAGTAAAGGCTGCGTTTCGGAATTTCACTAAGATATCGGACTTTGCTGCAAGGTTTGGTATTTCTTCATCGGAAAAGTTATCATCATTTTCTCCTGTTTCTTTTTCGTTGTCTTTATCGCAATAGATCACATCTTCTACTGGAGAATGTTCGACAAATGCGTCGTTAAACTTATCGGAGTTCTTGTAGTAGTCATCATTTCCTTCAGCTGTCAAGTTATTTGCCTCGGGAAGTTCTATAAAATCTCTAATCCTTCTCGTGCTGACCTAAAAAATGTAATAATACTTTTATTTTCTGGTAGTGTTATGTCAAAAACATTAATTAATTTATATTATCCTCTGTATGATTAATTTATTCTTACCACGGCTTGGATCACCATGAGTACGGTCACTGGCAGGATAAGCAAAGGCACTGTTAACTGGTTGAAAAATGCCAATCCAGCAAACACATTGACCGCGGTCAAGCCTCCGCTATTTTCTATGAAGTAATAAGTAGAAAAGGTAATGACTGTTATCAGTATTGTTGATACTTGTGTTGTGAAAGCTGAAACATCAGGTTGTTATTAAATTTGTCGAGTTCACGTCACGCATAGCACGCATACTTACATAGTTATGAAATACATACTTAGGAAACTCCAGTAAATTGAATCTTTGTTTAATAGTTTTATTTCCATTTCCCTGAGGTTCAAAATCTTCTCCTTAAACAAATCTTCCCATACATAAAGCTTGATAACGTTTATTCCTTGCAATATTTCTGTCATTTTTGATATCCTGTGATCGGTGCATTTAGATACTTCCCTTGAATTGTCCGATAATTTCTTTCCGATGTAAAATTGTAAGGGTGTTATGATAAACACGCTTGCTGCGGTTCCTACGATTGCGCTTATCCCTAATTTTTTGTACAATAAGTACAGTAAAACGGCTACCTAAAATCAAATTCTAATTAGTTTAGCAAGTGGACTAGGTATTAGTAAATTAAGAAATATTAGTATATTATACGGTTATTATACGTTTACCTTTAGCGGTATAGCCCAAATATAATGGCAAATCCAAACACATGACATAATATTATAAGTATCCTGAGAAACTAGATTAGTCAAAAGACCAGAGCGTGTTGTGGCAGAATCTTCATGACTGTGTAAAAGAGGTTTATCCTCGTCTGATCTAGCATCTGTCGAAGACCATGGCGCCAGTCTCATACATTTGTTGTAAATTACAGCCTGTCAATAAAAGTATACAAGAAGCTGTGATTAATTAATTGATAAGTGTGCATAGTTACCTCAGATACGAATAAAAATAAATACATGAAACTTACTTGTAGCGCTGTCTTTAACCGCATGCCCTCAACCGTGACCAGATGAGTCGAATTCTGAGATAGAAAAGCTTGACCGATCAGTGCCAATGTAACAATAAGCAACATGACGTAACCATTGTTCAAAAATTCTTCAATGGTGACATGTTTGTTGGTGTCGTAAATAGTAATGGGGCCTTCAATGTACTGAATTATTACAGCCAAGCCTAGCGCTGGCACCATACCAATCAAATCGCCGCATAGTTTCAGTATACCAGCAATGTAAAAATTTGGCCACACTTTTTTGAAATAACATTGCCATATATTCGGCTCTTCTGTGTTCATTTTTCTATCCTGAAAGTCATAATATTCATGAATATTGGTTATTCTTTAGATAGGTACCTACTATGCAAATAAGCGTTTACAATTGTTAAAGCGTTATGCTTACGAGTACGTACTTGTTTTGAATATATCCTTGAAAATTCGTCGTAATCTTTTTTGGATCGTTCGTTGTCAGGTATATCACCAAAATCATTTTCTTCTAAGGGCTCTTTATAGCCTTTATACAACAATGTATTCAGCCAAAAATAAGATATTTTCGAATAGAAATGAACATCGCTGTGTTTGTAGCCAATGTTTTGAGATTCAACTGGTGATTTCCTATTGTTCTCATATCGTTTGAGTATCTGTAAATGAATAGGTATAGCAACCTTTAGGTAAGCATGCGTTGATTTCAGTGCACAATTAACACCAGAAGTATTTATAGTAGGTGCTGTAGCAGCTAGATATCGTATCGGCGTAGTGCAAAGAAACCATCAAGTCATAGTTAATATTGTTATGGGAAATACCAAAGCGCGGCGCCAGACGCGGCAGAGAGTGGTAGGTACTTTGAACTCCGAGACGATTCGGGCATCTTGTGGCGTCGGAAGTCTGTCTGACTCATGCACATTGCGTTTAAGAAATCCCACATCTACTTCTACGAAAATTTTGTTATAATTGAAATGGTAAACATTCTCAAAACTGATTTAAACCTTTTGTAGGAATACTTATGCGTACTTATATAAAATGCTAAAAAGAAAGTAGGGCTTGATCAGCGTCGCATCTCAAAGAAAAAGTATATTGATATGCATGTTGATTGGCATATGCATTATGCATTCATGCATTGCATTTTCCTACAGTTTAATTAGGTATACCAGTTTAACTGTTTCTGTCTATTGATCAAGAACGAAGACTTTCATATTTTGATATTTATCTTCATATAAGGTACTAGCGGCCTGTCCCAGCTTCGCATGGGTGGACATAAATTTTTTTAACGTTTTAGGATAAACTTATACCGTGGTGGATTCGAACCATTCGCACGCCCTTCTAACTCGCGCCTTGCCCGGGCCCGCGCTTAGAGAGAACGCGACCCGCGACCCGCGCGTCGTTTATATTTTTAAAATCTTTTGAATGGAATGTCCGATTTGAATAATTCAAGAAGTAATGTATAGGTATTGAACCAGTCTTGAATATGAAAAGATTTATTTGGATAAGGATTAATACCAAGGTACAAATAAAGACCCTTTTCTAGCGGCGGCATTTCAATTAAATTTTTATAATAAAAGAACACTTATTGTGACATAACTATAATAGTTAGACATATGCTGTCGCGACATTTTTTGTAGATAATGACGTGTTCTGCAAAGTCGTAGTATATTATTTTGTTCTATCATCAATAGTTTTCGCACCGCACGCGATGTAAGGTTTTCTTTTTCCACCTTGGGTTACATTATTAGAGTTTTAGTAAGGATCCCTGATTTTTTTGAAAATATAATATAGCCTATATTACTCAGGGATAATGTAGCATTCTAATGGTGAAAGAATTTTTGAAATCGGACCAGTAGTTTTTGAGCCTATTCGTTACATACAAAACAACAAAACAACAAAAATACAAATCTTTTCTCTTTATAATATTAGTGTAGATGTAGATAGGTAGGTTATCTACTCATTCGCGTATTAATTGTACTTTTACCTTTTTAGCCAGAAACCGGTTAGGTAAACCGCTATCTTTTAATACATAACCGTTACATTATTGGCTGTAAACATAATAGCAATACTTTAGCAACGTACTGCCTACTTACCTTATACCAGAAAAAATGTTGTTTGTCTTTTCGGACCGACTGTGTTGAACTCAGCTAACAGATGTTCGAAAAAATATACTTATGATAATTAATTACGCTTAAAGTACAATACAATACGTAACTTATACGCTACTGTTTATCGTCCTTAATGTGTCCTTAATGCTTACGCAACGAATATGTTAGCTTATCCTGTTGTACAATGCTGAACGTAAGCGTTTCTTAATCTCCCAAGAGGATTGTGCAACAAATAATGAGACTAAAGCGCTTATCAGCCTAACGTTCTACAGTATTTCTTAGCTTAGCTCACTTCACTGAACGGGAACAGCGAAATATGGACTTGCATTGGTTATAAATTCCACGTCCGAAAACATTAATGGGACCTTTGGCCAATCTGACGAAAGTAAAAATATATTTTTTAATCGAAATATACTAAATATATTAAGGTATATTGTTGATATTTTCTTAAAGTCGCTACCATGATAATAAGAAAAGTTAAGACTCCAGTGCCATAATAGTCTTTCCATAATAGTGTTTGGGGCAGCAAGACTAACTTCGTCATGGGACCTATTTTATTATAGGGCTGTGCAAGCTGTTTTCGGTAGTAGACTTTGAACATCGTGTATGTGTTAGGTTACGTTTTAAGGAATTTGCAATAACTTCAATAATTATCTCATAAATTGATTGTTTATGGTATGACTTAAATAAATACACACGAGATTGGAATCCTCGTGTGTATTTAAATAAATATAATATAAGTTATTATTTATAACCCTAAAATCATGCTATTATGTTATGCTTATATATATAGAATGACTTATACAAAAAACTACCTATACCGATATTTTTATAGACAATATAAAACAAGACTATACCTCATCATAAAAACAAATGCAGTCCACTGCAGATAACAATGCCGTCAGCAACATGGAAAGTCCTTGAATGTATATTTGCATGTGATTCGTTGTCACGCCGGAAACAGTCGCGATGTGTTGGTAGAGCGTGGCAGCCGAGGCGGAAGCGGACAGTAGCCAGTATATGGCCAGGTATAAGATGGGTGCTGTGTTATGGCGAGTCCATAAGGCTACGTGGAAGACGGCCGCTGCTAGCCAGGCCAGAGGGGCCATAAATGCAGCGACTAGCCGCACCGTTTCAGTAGGTCGTAGCAGCGCCACTGCTGCCCCACAGCACCATACAGCACCAAGTATCAGGCTGGTAACCCCTCGAAAGCTTTGTCCACGCCATCGTTTTATTCGTCTGTCGATAAATCCCATTTTACAATACAAGTACCTATTGAGAAATAGACACATAGGTTAAGGTGCTGGCAACCGTTAATCAACTTCTCGCTCGCTCATTTCAACATTTTAAAAGATATAAAATCACTTATCTTAATTATGAATAATGCAAATCCAAGTTGTTCTCATGAATTGATTTGAAAGTGATTTTATATATTTTAAAAAATGTTGTAATGTGCGACCGAGAAGTCGTTAGACGGTTGTCAGTCTCTTAACTTCCATGCCAATCATCGGGTTATATAAACATCGGCTAACTTCGAAATCTTCATTAATATTATAAATGGTGAATATTTTATTGGCTGGTTTATTGTTGATGTGGCCTTCAATTAAATAAATGTGTTATGCGATCGATGGCGATACCGCATTAATCACCGCACAAGTCGGAGAGATACCTATTTCTGGGAGGATGAAACTATCGTGTAATTGAAACAGCATCGTTCCAATTAACTATGGTTGACTAGGTAAAACAATTGATGCTAATTCATTTACTCATTCGTTGAAAAAAGTCTTTGTTGAACTGTCGTCCTGAATCTAAATCTATCATTAAATACTACCTATTATTATTTTCGTCTAAGTAGGTAAATAAATAACTATAATAAATTAATAAACGCCTTTTTCTGCCGCCAAGCAGCGTTGCTGTGTTTCGGTTTGACGAGTGTTGTTGCCGGTGTAATTACAGGCTTAATATACATATGTATGCCTTAAGTTGATGGACGCAGGGCAGTGCATCGTAGGGCACGTTCCTATCGTGCGTGACTTACGAGGCAATGCTTTGTTATAGGGGATGGTTACCACTTAACATCAGGTGGGCCATCTGCTTGTTCCATCAACTAGTTGTAAAAAAAAAAAACTTTTTTGGACAAATTTACACAGCGCTATCAACTAAGCAAAGCTTGTACTTTAGAAACCAGATTTCGAATTTGTATAGGTAGGGTGGTGTGGTAGCCATTCAACCATAAAAAGTTTTGAGAGCTATAACTTTCGTTTCTGTAAGACATTTTAAGTATTTTTTAACTCATCAGCCAGGCAATTTCCATGACTTTTAAATTGGATTTGTGTTTTCAGCTTTTACATGATAAATAATTAGCAATAATATTTTTTTAAAACAATGGGAAATGGCCATATGTATTCAGGCTGATAAAATTAACCATCCAATGTCGATGATGAGTCCATGATGTTCAAATTATATTCTTTGTTTTGAAAACAACCACATTTTAGATAAAACTATGAATATTAATATATATAAACTTGACTGATCTCGCTAAAAGCTTGCAAGCTTGCGATGCGAGTTTGACGAATGTGCGCTCACCTGTGTCCCTTCTTCATAGTGCAGCAGCACATAAGAGCTGCTGTGATGGTGGCACAATAAAGGTGCAAGGAGTGCAAGGCCGCAGTCAGGGCCTGAATCTGGCACTCGGCATCTCCGCGAGGGCAGACTGCCTCCATGATGCGTCACGGTCGCCACAAACCGACACCATCCGTTGCACTTGATTGATCACCAAACTCCCCACTTCATTATTTCTGTAGGTCAGGAGTTATCCCGGGTTACTTACGGTTTAAACATCGAAATATTCTAATTAAGTTCATGGGCCATTTTGTTTATAAGTCGGTAGGTAAATATTAAACGCTGACGCTTGACGACAGACGTGGAAATCTAACTGTTCTACCTACTACCCTTGCTTGAAGGAGGTAAATGACCTAGAATTTTAACATTTAAAAATTATTAGCAGCCGGTCGGCTGCGCTGCGGCACAGCGAGACTGAATGTTTCTTTTTTGACGGCTTTTTTCTAATTTATTCGGCCTCTTAAATCTTGCAATGACGATTATTATTTTGTAAATAAACCTTAGTTTTCATTGGCATCATTCCACTCCGTTCTTCTAACAACAAACAAACTCACCTGCTCGAATTAAACTACGATAATTTTACATTCCCATAAACTGGCACGAGCAACATTTGGTTGGTTCATATTGTTTTTCACTTATTGAACGCCTTGCATATTGATTCGGTCGGTTTTATAGTATTGTAATGGTGTTTTTATTCGTAGATCGTGATTGTATGAGCATAGCGAGCAGAGACGCGACGCGCGTGGTGCGGTGGCGAGTTCGCTTAATACTGGCTGCCAGTGCCACCATTCGCTTCGTTCGAGTAAGCCTAGCCGGCTCGAAACAAAGTTTGAAATGAATTCGGATGAAGTTGCTTGCATGCAATACGGTGCTATGCTCGGAGACACGTCGTCTTCGTTACGTCGTCGTGTCGTCAGTAGCTCTCGGAGTCGTCGGCCGCGGCGCTGGCTTTGCGTCGCATTTTGCCGGTGCTGCATCGCCGACGGCCTATGGTACTTCAACAATGCAATGTTACTAGTTTGATGTAGGCACGGGTATACCTAGGTGGCTTACATACACTCACGACACGGTGACCGACCCCACTTCTACCTACCTAGTCGTATTATAATTTAGTTCAATGAAAGTATGAAACAGGTTGTTTCTAGTGCGCTTTCATGCATAATTTCCGCAGTTGTGTCGCAGTCTGAATTTATTTGTTCTAAGATGATCGACGGCTCATTATACTATATCAAATACTTGTTTTGGCTAAATTAATATTCTATGTTATAAACTTATATCTATCTATTTCAATCTGGCCGATCTGGGACTTAAAAGTTATAGTCTTCGAAATACAACATATGGATTGTTTTAATAGGCATTTCAAGTTACCTACTAGGTACATTATACTGAGAAATGTAGGTAGTTGAAAAATCCATGCTAAATTTTGATCCGGATTTGGCTACTTTTTGGGCTCCCCTGATGGAAAGCGGTTACCGTAGCCTACAATAAGTAAACTACCAGAGGAATCACGAGACTCCAAGCCTTGGAGTCCTTGGAGTCAAAAGTGTGAGGATGAACTCTCTACCAATGGCGAGCAGTGCGACGGTAGAATGAAGATGTAGGGATCATGTCGAAAAATAAAACAGAATATAACTCAGAACATAAGCGATAGAACACACACAGAGAGGAAATCTCTTCTCAAACTTACTTATGTCTTCAATAATACCGCTTGTGAGCTTGAGATCAGCAACAATTCTCACAGTACCTACCTACCCACGTATTTGGACCCGTTGGAACCTTTTGTTTCGGTCGGTTGAAATGCAGGTGCTCCTGCACTGTCTGTCCAAAGGCTCACCTGATACCAATTTAATCGAATATTTACTTCAATATTTATTTGTTTATCTACCTTCTTTAAATTTCTCTCCGTCTTGAATAGCCTAGAATGGTAGCATTTTCCTTTTTCTAGTGAAGGGCGTAGGTAGGTGCACTTGTTGCACCGCACCGGTTCTTCTCCCCACTAACCTTCATTCACGCGGAATTTAGCTCACGCATGCCATAAATCATTTAGCAGAGACAGGCGTTTTCCTAAACATTGTTTTGTTGTTTTAATCAGTAGCAAAAGGCCATTGGTTCAACTTTCCTTTCAATAAACACAGCAATTGGTTAGGATTTTTTTATTTTATAGTTAAATATAAAAAAAGAACACGTATTGTACCTAAACGAGAAACGGCACGCATGATTAATACCGGAAATATTTTTGATAGAGCTGTTTTTATACACTTCTCTGGGTCCCAATTTACATGATAGTTAGCTAGATATTCCTTTGAACATTCCATTGCATTGTAATACGAGAATCCTGCATTTCAAAAATCCAAATCCCAGCCAGATGTTTCATCGGGCGGCAGCTTGTCCTTAGGATATTTCTCGAAGTTTGACAGGTCCACGTTGCTGGCAACTGGTTGTATCAGCGGTGCCTTAAGTTTTCTGTCACGAAGTCCTTCCCAATCAAAACCTAGGAACCACCTGAGGACAACAATATTATCACAATATTAGCACCTCTATTAGTTTTATTTTTACAGTAATTATTAAGTCAAACGGGTAAATTTAAAATGTTATGCTATGCTACGTGGATGTTCAAAGCCTAATTCAACTAGGTAGGTAAACTAATAATTCTTGATGAAATAAAAATATCTTAACCGATCGTTCCGCTAAACGCCAGTTAATTGTGATATCCGATAAAATAACAATGATAACGAATCAAAGTCGGGCGTTTGCTTGTAAAGCAAAAATATAGACATAACATTCCTAGGTTGTAACCTAGGAATGTTATGTCTATACTATGTAGTAGGGAAAGGAATAGGTAGGTAAGTACTCCATAGAATACCAATAAACTTTGTTCCAAATATTTATTCGTATCACAAATTGTATTTGCATTTTATGTTTCGCATGCGTCATATGGCTTATCAGTTATCACAGTTGCTTTGAACTGTTGCGTATGAAATATACGTTTTGCCTATTTAAAATTGAGTGTAGGCACCTTTAACTTACTTATGACTTTTGATATCTAATATTCCATTTTTGAGGTATCCCAGACGTTCAGCGGGGACTGCTCTGCAAAGTTTCCGTATGAGCATCTGCGCGGACTTTGGAACCCTCGGATGAAAGGCTACAGCATCGATTCCTCGCAAGATCAGGGTGTAAGTCTTCATGTGGTCACCGCCAGTCGCTCGGAATGGGGGCTTTCCAACAAGTAGTTCGTGGATAAACACACCAAGCGCCCAGCAATCAACAGACCGATCATGACCCTGTTAAATTGACACAATTGGTTCAATGGAATTGAGTTCAGCAATAAGTAAAGATAATTTAAAATTAATTATCTTCATCAACTAACCTTGTTTAGCACAATCTCTGGTGCGACATATTCGGGCGTGCCGGCGAACGTCCACGTTTTGCTGTTTGTCGATATTCTTTTCGCAAAGCCAAAGTCAACCTAAAACAAAAAAGTCTTAGGTAAATTCAGTACCTACTTTTTACGCATGCTATAGTTATTGTTATCTATGTTTTGTTTACCAATTTAATGTAGCCTGATTTGTCAAGCATCAAGTTTTCAGGTTTGAGGTCTCTGTAGATGATGTCTTTCGAATGCAGAAATTGGAACGCCTCCACTACGCAGGCGGACATGAACTTTGCAACGTTCTCAGCAAAGCACCGCTGCTTCTGCAGGATGGTCCACACATCTCCACCGAGCACAGGCTCCATCAGGAAATAAATGTATTTGTTGTCTTTGAATGTCTGATACAATCTGAAACCGGAGTTTAGAGAAACCATCAACAACCCGCGCTCTTCGGCACTTGGAAAAAAGGATATGGAGTTCATTAAACCGTTTATGACATACATAAACTCATTTAATGTGTCTGAGAAATATTCTGTTTTTTCAGTAACTTACTTGCATATAAATGGACTGTCACATGCCATCATTATATGCTTCTCATTGTAGGCGTGTTCCTGTTGCTGTTGCTGCACCATTTCGATCTTCTTCAGGCACTTGAGTGCGAATGTCAGGGTCGGGTTAGGCTTGTACTGCACTAGCTCTACGCGCCCGAACCCGCCTACACCCATGGTGCCAACAATCTCTAGGTCTTTAAGCTCCACGTATTCAAACTCTGTAAAAGTACACAGGGTGTTGCTAAAATATCAATTACATAGGCAAATAAATAAATATTGGCTTAAGAATTAGGGATGTCAAAAAATATAACTGAAAAGTTGAAGATTTTTTAAGGTGTTTTTTTGTGGGATTTTCTGTGAATTGTGTGAGATTGAAGATCAACAAGCACGTACTTATAAGTTCTCGAGTCTATAGTATATATAGTCTACTATAGTCTTTGAATGCCCTGACATCTATATACGCTTAAGGTACCAAAAATATATAAATATTGCTCTAATCTAACCAAAGTACCTTATACTATTAAGAGTTTTAATTTAGCTAAACTTATAGGCAGGCCATTCATTATGTCAAGGTGAAGCGTGCTTTAAGGCATTTTTGCTGAGCACTTAGGTCGAAACTTTTAATTAGGTAGGTGAAGTCTGAATACCATAGACTCCACTATGTTTCAAGCGTGTCTCAGACCATTAAGTGCCTAGTTTATGAGGCTATAAGCTCATGCTATGTTTTTTTTTTACCTATTCTTTTTATTAAGTAATATATCAAAAACCCATGGAGTTGTGCCCTGCCCAAACTTCCTAAATGCTAGAATGCTAGCTGCCAAAGTAAACAGATGACCTACGAATTCGTATTTGCCCTGAATACCTTGTATTGGGATAAATTCGTGTAAGTATATAGTGGTTTTGTGTTCACAAAAAACAAGTGTGTGTTTGTGTGAAACAAAAATACAAGTTACTTAAAGCCGGGAACGATGATATCTGCAGAATTGTGTCGGTATTGCATAACTTACCACTTTTAACTTGTGATGTCTTTTTCGGTTGTGACGGCCTTGGTGCTCGGTGAACGGTTTTTCTTAATTCCTCTATATTACCAAGAAGATCCGTAAATGGCCTGTGCAATAAATAAAATGAATATTTTAGAGCCACTCCTAAAATAAAACACGCCGCAAGGGAACCTATACCTAACGACTTTTTAGCCGCCAAGCAGCATTGCTGTGTTTCGGTTTGAAGAGTCTGGTTGCCGGTGAAATTACAGTCACATGAGGCTTACCATCTGTATGCCATAACTTAACGAACGCAGGCCAGTGCATCGTAGGGCACGCTCCTATCGTGCGTGACTTACAAGAAAATATTTTGTTATGAATACTACTTAACATGAGGTGGGCCATCTGCTTGTGCAGTCAGCAAATGGTATTAAACAAAAGTCTACACTTCCAACAATGATTCACGGATCACCTTGTAATGCCCTTTGTGTAATCAACTAGCTTACCCCCGTTCTAGAGTGAGGCACTCCACGCCTGGCGGCTGTGCCGTGACGGTGGCTAGTCTTCTATCCTCGTGCAGTAGAGCCTGTTCACCGAAGAACTCCCCTCGCTTCAGCACTCCCACTCTCCTCTCAATACCGTCACCTTCTCGTTTCGTCACCAACACCGTACCGCCACGGATGATATAAAACTTATCACCTTTGTCGCCTTGTCGTACCACCGGTGTACCGGCTGAGAAGAATTCCTTTGAAAATAGGAAGTTGTAGGTTTTAATTTCAGTACCACATATCTAATCTTGATATGTCTTAACTACATAATGCCTAGTACTTAGGTATTACTTACCTAGGTGATATCTGTTCTTTATAAGGCTAGTCTTACTAAGGTAATTTCCCTTTCAGTTTTCATAGTTGCCGACTTTACTTTACCATGATTTCCATGTTGATTAGATGTAATATTTAAATACTAACCCGTTTCAAAAAGTCCGAGATGTGGGCTAGCTCTATTTTGTCGATGCCCTGAAGAAGCGGAACGGACTCCAAGAACCGCATATTGTCCTCCTGTTCCTGCCGGCCACTCCTTACCATGATCTTTTGGAAAACTCTTCGTTCTAAAATCCATACTCTGGCTTCTGTTATACCTATAATAGAAAAGAATTATAATAATTTGAATTGATAAAAAAAACTCATACCTACCCATATATCCAATAGATAATTTGGTTAACTTAGTTAAATTGTTTGATTACTTGCTTTATTGTAATGAATGTAACGTACGTAAATAGTACCACAGTCTATGTTGTACCTTGTGCATACCGAAGTAGATTATATAATAAATTACTCATTATGTCTTCATTATCTTACCAAAATTTGTTATCATCGAACTTACATCGAATTGAGGCAAAGCGTTTCGCTTTGTACAAAATAGCTAGTTCTCCAAACGCTTCTCCAGGTCCAAAGGTCTTCACCACTTGTCCACCCTTCAGAACCTCGAACTGACCATGGGCCGAAACGAATAGATGACTGCCACTTTCACCTTCGCGAATAATCAGACTTCCCGCAGGAAACTCCTGGGAGCTCATAGCTTCCACAACAGCTTGCAATCTATCATCGTCCATAAGATTTCTCAGAAAATCGTTGGCCATTACTGCCTTTTTTATTTGTTCAGCTGATCTACAAAGAGAATAAACTAGGTACTTTGTATCAAGAAATTATTTCAGTCTCCGCTGCTTGGTTCGTTAGATACTTACATGTCATCTTTTTCGAATTTGTCATATTGTAGATCAACAGGAGAACGTACGGTGTCGAACGGAGCGTGGGGTGCGATAATGCCTCGTTTCCTCCTAGTCCGTTTGTCGGGATCGACCCTTACTATCTCCGATATGGTCTTCCGACCAGCGCTGCTCTTGCGTTCATCGAACAAAACATCGCTAGTCCTAGCTGAGGAGGGTTCATCAGAGTCTTTACTGTAACTGCTTCCATCATAGCTAGGCTTTTTATCTGTATCCATTGGTACTGCCAAACTGTCGCGTAGCTTGTCGGTAGGAACAAATCCATTAGTTTGGGGAATTTCATTGACGGTCGGTGTGGTTTGTTCATTTTCAGGATATAGCTGAAAATTATGCAATAAATAATGAGACTTTTGGGATACATACTTAGGTATGTGTTCAAAACGTGTGTGTGTATTAGGTAGTTAGGTACATACACATCTGGGTGTTGATTCTTTTAGTATGGAACTGTTTAAAATAAATAAATATAAATATCGGTGTGGTAACCGCACTATATATTAGCCCCAAACTTGTAATATGGGAACCAGATAGCTGATATATTACATACCTAAATACTTTTTTTTGTAAATAGGTACTAGGTACCTACATGCTAAATACATGGTAAATATCCCGTTTTAAATGAAAATTACCTACATGCTTACAACGTGTAACATAATACCCCTATAACCCCGGAGGCAGGGTATTCTACAAGTCATGGCCAATTACTATTGATTTATGACTTTTGAAATTTCATTCATGAAAATCCTCTTAAACTTTCCGCCAAAATGAAACTAACCCAACATGTCGCAGCCTTATTTCCAGCTTTTTTTACCGTTATTTGTGAACTGTAGATAAAATAGGTAACAGAACTGCCACCAATTAGTAAACGCAAATAGCGTATTTATTATATTATATGTTTATATAGCGTATTATTAGGGTTGTTGCAAATTTCTGAGATAATATTAATTTAACTTTTGTATGGGAATTTCGAAAACGAAATAGGTATTCAAACTTTGGACACGTCAAAGTCTTCGTGGTTGGCCTGCTTGGTCTGATCACTTGGTCTTTGGTATTATAGGGGTATTATTTTACACGTTGTATATAATAACACCCAGACAGAAAACAAACATCTATGTTCATCACACAAATGTTTGTTCTCGGTGGGGATCGAACCCACGGCCTACAGCGCAGAAGGCAGAGCTACAACCAACTGAGCTGTGAAGGCTGTCAAATGTGTTTATGCGGACATTCCTTTTATCGTTGCTGAGATTGAAACTTATCACAATTAAATTTACTTATCTATATAAGCATTTAAAAGATTAATTTCGATGGTTCTAAATAGTGTAAGATTAGTACCTAAGTCAATCCCTATTTTTATCATTAAATTAGGTACTTGGTTCTTAAGTAGGAAAGTAACCTAAAGTTCATGTAGGTACTTTGGATTAAATCTAAGAACTGACTAAATATTAATGGAATAGGCGTGTCACGGAAGTACCTACCTCTGATAAAAGTAAGAAAGTTATTCTGTGTCAGAAACTATAGGTATATCTTTCAAGTTTTCATTCAAATCCAGTACCACCGCTATGGCAGCATTGAGCCACAAACATCTAAACTTTCGCATATTAAATGAATCATGAAGGTATAGGTACCAGATAATTAAGATAATGCTACATAGACCTACCTATGTAGCATTATCTTAATACACTCTACCGGACTCTGAAGGTCTCACGTCGTAGACCCTCCGAGATGTGGTCTTATACAGACAGAATTTTATAAAAAAGAAAAAAAACAGTAGGTGCAGCCTTTCATTCCTCCAGGTAGTTGGGGGTAGGCAAGGGTTACGTCCAAATTTTACATTTAGCACATAGGTACCCATATTTTACCTACAGTATTTCATATTCCATACGTGACAGGTTGCAAACCCAACGCCGCATCTAATTTCTTACCTCACAATGTTTTCCTTCAACGATTGAGAGCAATGGCAATGCTCACACTAAGGAAGGCTAAGTCGCCACTAGGCCACCGGTGCTCTCGCTGATATTTATAATATACCTACCTAATTAGCAGGTAGGTATGTAAAGAATGCATTGCCACGTTACAATCAGTGCACATTCCAACAATGCTTTATCGCGGGTGCAATTGAGGATCAAACACAGCACGATTGTTTCCGATTCTATCTTTTAAGGAAATCATGCACCGACTGAAAAGAACAATGGTTTGACAACTTACAATAATGGTCTCTCTTCGCGCAGGTCTTGTAGGTCGGGCTGAATTGCTAAGATTAAATCCACCTTTTGCTGACCACTTAAACGGTGGACAAAGCACCATTATAATTCCTTTTATTGTTTTGTACTATAGCGTCACATGAATGATTCTAATATAACTGCACTGAGTGAAGCGGTGACAAGGTTTCGCGCGGTGGCGAGCTAGACTGCGCTAACGGCGCAAAGGCAGCCCTTATCGCTTCTACTAGATAATCTCTCCATTCCGATTGTTTTAATTATTTTATACTATGGAATGATTACCTACAATTCATTATCAAATAGACCTGTAATCTTATCGCCTCAAAATAATTATTATCACTGACGGCCAATCACGAAGTAAACCGATTTAATAGCACCACCAGCATTAAAAATGCTGTATTCTGGCATGTCTAATCAGCCTGAGCTGAAACCACCAGACTGCACTAGCTTATGTAACTACGCGTACCTAGCGGTTATAGTACTACGCTATGGGTTAGGAAAATAAAAGAAATATATTCATACCATAATTTATTGATAACGTAAATGAGTACACAAGGAAGGCTTCAAATGATTTACTTCATTCAATATTTATTGAAAATAAAAATATTTACAATAAATCAGCACTGCAATTCACTTGAAATTTGCCACACGAAAAGAAAATAATTGATGAATTCTATTTTACTTGATCACTTCATTAAAATTAACATTCTAGTGGCCTAGCTGTGCACTTGGCTCTACGATTCGAGATACAAAACAAACTGCACAATTTTATCATTATTAGATTCCGTGCAACAATAAAATGTGCTAATAGTCTATAAAATGTGCCCAACGGAAGACATTTATTTAACAAATCTATTGTTATTTAACTTTTAAAATTATTTAATTTTATCATTATACTTACAATATACAGACACGGGAATTGAGCACGGTATTGTTTGTAGTTAAAATACTGGTTGATTGTATACGCTTATTTCCGCGTACCTGCATACGCAGATTTAGTTTCTACCTTACACACGCGAAAACGCAGTTGTAGCACATACTTTGTAACAAGCTAACAGATGGTCGCACACAATATGTAGTAAATCTACTAATAGCGAATGAAGCTAGCTATGACAAGACAATAATGTACAGAAAATATCTAGTGGTTTCTATTTCGAACAGCTGATACAGCATGTCATCAAAAGCTACATCGAATTCGTATAGTTTTAGCGCTCGTACGTGCTACATCTGCCATAATTTATCATTCAAATCGAAGACATCATAAGTCCGGCCTAAATCAACGACAAAAAACCGACACTACTGAGCCTCCAAACTTCAAAATAATTTGTAACGAGCAGCCAATTGAGACCAACAGTACTTCGATTTGAATATTAAATTAACGTTCGTGATTTAGGTAAAAACGTGATTAAATCTACTCGAGACTATTAAACAAACGGAACATCGCCGACGAGTGCAATTGACGAACAAGTGATACCTAATAACTGGCTACTTCAACAACATGAACCCGAGGGAACAAATTATACGCACAACATCCGGCGCTGAGGCCGTCAGTAACACTAATAGCCTACGCATACCGTTCCAGTCATCGCATTTCGATACCGATTTCAAAGTTAAAACTGATTTTATTAAAATCCAAAAAGGTTTATATAGATTACAGTCTTATGCGAGTAGAAATTACGTAAGTTTATCGTTTTAAAAAGTGTTTTAGTGTATAGAAGGTTGTGACGACTGGAACAGTCGGTCCCGCACAGCAGGCATCGGTATCGGTGTTGTTAGCGATCATCGACACCCGCTAACAACACTTTGATATGACTCCATGCCCTACTTAACAACACATTTTATAAGATCTATATTTATTAATAATTAACGAAGCCGTCGATTGTATAATTTGTGCACAGCATGATGAAATAAGAGTAGTATGAAAATTTAACATTAATATAAAAACGGAGAAACAAATGGCTTTAAAAATACATTATCCCTTAATTTAGTGATTAATATACTTTATAATACATACATTGTCCTTGATGTTTATTTTTCAAATCTTATTCCTGTAGCACACTAACCATTTTGTCAGATATGTAATTTAAATTCCGATTTTTCTCCCATTAATATAACAATTTGGCTTAGATCATGAAATGTACTTAAACTAAGAATCAATTATTTCTTTGTGATCAATAATCATCATTATTTAAAATAAAAGCTATAAAAAACATAATCAAAAATTACGTTTTGCTTCTAACAAGTTTATGTGACTTCATTTGTTCGTATGTTGTGTCCACTGACGGAATTCCATCCAGTCACTCATAAACTTGCGAAATAATACAAAAAACATATTCGCAAACTAGCCCAAAATAACTAAAAATGATCAAATAAATCACATGTACTTTTTTCTGTACTAACGATACGAAAAGTTGCATTTAGGTTACGTAACCCTAAAACTAAAGATTCCTAAATTAATGCATCCACTCCACACATGAGTATTCAAAAGTAAAGCACAATATTTGTTCGAAGCTGCAACAAGACAGTAACGTAATATAAACGTATAACTAAAATATCCTAAAATATTAAGCCAGTGGCACTATTAGGTGAGTGTATGATCTATCAATCAGAAAATATGACACAAAGCTTAAAAAATAACATTTTGAAATCATACAATGAATAAAATTAGATGTATGTGGGCACCTATGAGAACTAAAGTCTGCAAATATCTATCACATGAAATCTTTACGAAAGCACCTTTCCCTATAGTAAAATTGTGCGCAAAAGACTAGAATCCGTCAGAATAACGAATACAAATAATAATTGTCATGGGCTTGAAGATAGGGACAAGATGTTCCATTATTTGTGGAGTAAAGATAGTTTTTCTATTGTTCGAATAAATGAGAACTTTAATTCAATAAGAGTTTGCTTAAAGGAAATAATATGAGCCAAAATGTTTAAAATCCACACATGTATAAAATAATAATGATCAGCCGTGAAACGTTACTACTACTAAAGCAAAACTAACTTTCCAGTTGAGAAAACCTTTTCTTGATCAAAAATAGCACAACTTAAGTTAATGTGTGTTAATCCTGATGGTACAGAATAAAAATTTGCATCAATCAACTCAGATCTATCAATAGATTATTTATTTATTCTAGAAATATTCTCAGATACAGATACGTTGGTTCATTATTAATCACAATTAAACGAAGATGAAAGACATTAGTCAAAAGAATTTGATAAGCTATATACTCTAAGATTTGTTAAGTTTTTCCGAATGAAAGACTATGAAATCTATTGAGGTTAATAATGGGGTAATGTTTACATGCGAATTCACCGAACAAGTACGAATCGATGGGTTTTTGTGCTTTGGTATAAACTTTGAGCGAATTCGATAGTGTAAGTAACAATTATTTTACAATCCTAATGAAAATGTTAGATCTAAAATTTACGACGACTAAGGGGGTTGGACCCGTATGCGTGTTTGTTCAATAAAATTAAAATGTAGTACACCTCAGATAAAACTTTAAAATAGCACTGTAAAAAAATTAGACACCGTACAAGATAGTATTAATCATCATCTACATAAAACCAAATTACAAGGAGAAAATCTCAATGATATGTAAGAACTCCATGGAGTTCCCTTCTTTACTTACACACTACGGCTAAAGCGTTACCTACAATTCAGTAAACTTTAAAATAACTAGCAACCGATTACTTACTTATTCCTTTTATGACTAATTAGGGACTCTATATCGGCGAATTAATACAAGAGTAACAGAGAGGCGAACATTATACATTACAAGTAGGTACTGATTATAAAACCATTACATAAAGTTGTGTTTGGAAACTGTTGAGCTTAGCAGCGGGGCGGCATTAACGTACCTACTCTAAAGCCGAAAGTATTCACAGAATAACAACAATGCAAGACAACTGGACAAAAGTCTCTTATATCGTCGAATTGGATTTGTTTTACCCAACGATATACTAGGTAAATGTCATCTAAAATTATTTTAACTATGTATGTAGTTACTACTGCTATTTACCTTGAATAAAGAATATAAGGTAACTTTTTGGAAAATAAGGGCATTTGTAAAACAACAACCGAAAAAATGGCACCGAATAAAAGATCGCACCACAAAAGTAGTTGATTAATTAAAAACAGATTCTCTGTGGAAGATCCGTACCTACTCTATGCACTTAGCGAGCTATTTCAGAAGCACTACATATTAGAGATATTTAAATTCATGTAACTAATGAGATACTAGTGGCAATAACTATAAGTAATGAGTAATAGGAGGATATAGATTAGGTATAGATGTAGAATGAACCGAAGGAACAGATTCAAATCCCGACCGGGCTTCGATAACAACGGTACGTAACGTCTACCTAGCAAACACGCTATTCAAACTCCTACACTTCGTGAGTAACCATACGCCATTGGATTTTATGTATTTACAATTTTTATTTATGATATGCAAGTGCAAAGCTCACTAAATATCTCCGTACAATACTTACATGGAAATTAAATGTCTCTATTGTAATTGTATAGTACGTGTTTTAAATGTAGATTCGCATTTGACACTTATGTTCCGCACAGTTCATATTATCGTTATTATTTTGACGTAAGTCTGATTGAATCCGTGAATGAAAGCACTTTAGCTGCTCGCACTTGTATAGCATTAGGGTCAAGCTTCATACTATTGTGTGTGCTAACATTGCCCACACTATAACACGTTTTGTGTGAAACGTCCATAGCATCACATCTGGTGATTGCGTTTGAACATTATTTCATTCAAAAGGTGATCTTTATGTAAGAAAGACTTGATCCTTACTACGCAAATCATTTGCAATGACTGTTTTCTGTTATAAAATTGATTGACTTTGGTATAATGTTATCTCGCGACAGGTGCATAATTGTATGCACTAACAGCTCGAGCTGCTTCCGACATACACTTGACTCACCGAATGTTAGTAGTGTGTTAACTCGCTACCCAAGCTTTACTATACAAAATTTGGCTAGCAACATTACTTTTTATCCTTAAATTAAGAATTACATTTGTACGTTCAAGAGAGTCCATTGTCATGTTCAGGGTAAAGGTGATGAAGGTATTTTCATATTCGAGTAAAATCTTCAAACTGTTCCATTGGCTTAATATGGCGCGAATCTGTTGTATCCACTTCTGTATACTGCGGTCTGTAACAATATGTGATCCTTAGTTTCAGAGAGAATTAAAAAAACAGTAGTTCATTTTACCTTAAGAAAATTAGTTCTTACCCCGTAACCTGTAACAGGACCGATGCTGTGTCCCAAATAGGGGTCCGCATACTCTCTGCCGTATCTGAAACAGATAGGATTCGTTTATTTTCTTTATTCAACCACTCCACATTGAATAACACTTGTATAGTTTTTTAAGAAACAACTAAAAACGGTAAATTTTGATAACCATTGATCCGTGTGAGACGAAACTCAGAGATTTATTTGCTACGTAGTTTTGGAACTACTCAGACAGTTCTTTTGCTTTTCTTGGTATTT
Organism: Chloroclysta siterata; assembly: GCA_932294275.1. Lineage (NCBI taxonomy): Eukaryota > Metazoa > Arthropoda > Insecta > Lepidoptera > Geometridae > Chloroclysta > Chloroclysta siterata. Next base: position 9,529,796 of record OW028601.1, on the reverse strand, counting down.
ATTGGAAAAATAAGAGGGTACTTAGTAAATATAAAATGGTGCCAGCGCTTAGTTATTGTTTCGGAACTAACAATTAAATGGACTATTCGTTTCTTGTTACGTTTGTTTCATTATCAATAGCTAAAATATCTCTTTTTTTTGTACTACAGTTATACAATAAATAAATATTGGTGGACTTTCCACATAGCACTATCTACCACCAAACTAAGCCAAAGCTTGTAATATGGGAACCAGATAGCTAATATAATATACTTTTTTATTGTAAATACATGCCTATAATATGCAATAAATATTTCTGTAATAAAGATTTCTAGATAATAATAGTTCGTGGCAAGATGACTAATGATAGAGGAGAGTGGAAGAAGAAAACCTGTCGTGCCGACCCCACTTAAGGCCGGTTTCCACCGCGAGCGGAGCGGACCCATTAAGGGGCTGACAACTATCAAACAACTTCTCGCTCGCACGTTTCGACATGTTGAAAGATATAAAATCACTAAACTCATTTTCGAAAAATCGCAATCAACCATTTTGTGTGCAATCACATTGCACACAGTTTAGTAAAAAAATCATTTTGATCGATACATGTTTTCCTACTTAAAAGTTAGCTTATGTACGAAAACTAGTAAAGCAAACTTTTAAGTAAGAAAACATGTATCGATCGTCTTCGCCCCTGGTGGGGCGTAGAGAGATATTAAGGGGGGCATGAAGTGTTCGGATATTTTAATCTAATAATTGTCACACCAAACAAATAAGTCATTCAACTTTCGTGTGTAATGTCGTAAAAATAATTTGTTTTTTTATTGAATTAGAAAAATAGAGGGGGGTATGAAAATATTTTTATAATCTGCAGGGGGGCACCATGCAAAAAAGGTTGGGAAACCCTGCATTAACGACTCCGTTTCACTCGCATGAATAAACTGCATACATACTTGTATTTCCACCAACAAATAGTCGAGCAATATGCAGTTTATTCTTGCGAGTTAAACGGAGTCCTTAATCCGCTCCGCTCGCGGTGGAAACCGGGCTAGCGTGGGATAAGGGCAGGAAGAAGATAGATAGTTACGATGAGATAGTAAAGCCCGGTCTCCACCGCGAGCGGAGAGGAGCCATTAAGGACTCCGTTTAACTCGCAAGAATAAACTGCATACTTGTATTTCCACCAACAAATAGTCGAGCGGAAAGGACTCAGCGAGCAGAAAGTGTTGAAATGAACTCGCTCACCTCTTTTCCCTTTTGCAGTGGAAATCAAAAGATAAAACTCTTTCTTGGTGGAAATGTAAATCTATTTCATTAAAAGGGAGTCCGTTCCGCTAACCATTTCTCGCTCATTACCCTTTCGCGGTGGAGACGGGGCTTTAGATAGTTACGATAGTTATATCATAGGTCCGGCCGTTTATAATAGAATGCCAGAAGGTATCAAAGATGCAGCTTCCACAGCGATTTTTAAATTGAAACTGAAAAAGTGGTTATTGGAGAAGACGTTCTACAGCTTCGACGAGTTCCTCGAACTACCTGAGCTGTAGAACGTCTTCCTCTCCCTTTTCATGAATAACAAAATTAATTAATATTAAAAACTATTTATATTAGATAGTTATGACACTATACTCAAGGTACAATTGTCCTATATTTGTAATTTACCTATGTTTACCTATAGGTACCTATGTTTGTAATTTCTTTTCTGACGTGTAAAATGGTTTTATTAATAAACTAGCGGCCTGTCCCAGCTTCGCATGGGTGGACATACATTTTTTCAATGTTTTAGGATAAACTTAGACCGTTGTGGGTTCGAGTCATTTGCACGCCCTTCTACCTCGCGCCTTGCCCGGGCCCGCGCTGGGTGAGAACGCACCCAGTGACCTTATATTTTTAAAATCTTTTGAATGGAATGTTCGATTTGAAAAATTCAAGAAGTAATGTATAGGTATTGAACCAGTCTTGAATATGAAAAGATTTATTTGGATAAGGATTAATACCAAGGTACAAATAAAGATCCTTTTCTAGCGGCGGCATTTCAATATTTTTTTTATAATAAAAGAACACTTATTGTGACATAACTATAATAGCTAGACATATGCTGTCGCGACATTTTTGTAGATAATGACGTGTTCTGCAAAATCGTAGTACATTATTTTGTTCTATCATCAATATTTTAGCAGCGCACGCGATCTAAGGTTTTTGTTTTCCACCTTGGGTTACATTATTGGAGTAAGGATCCCTGATTTTTTGAAAATATAATATAGCCTATGTTACTCAGGGATAATGTAGCATTTTAATGGTGAAAGAATTTTTGAAGTACTTTTTGAGCCTATTCGTTACATACAAAAATACAAATCTTTAGATGATTGTATTGTTAGATAGATGGATAGTTACGTGGCAAGAGGCGCGAGCGCCGTGGGCTGCGGCGCGGCGCTGACGGCAGCCGCGGCTGCGCGCGCCGCTGCGCCGTAGTTGGCGGCCGCCTGCGCCGCCGCCGCGTGCTGCGCCGAGCTCAGCGGACTCTTCAGCAGGGGCGCCGCCGCCGCCGCTGCAGCCGCCGCCGCCTGCACCACATTACACCTTCATCATGGGCTCAACTGCTGGACTCTTTTAAAACATTCGGAAACCTCACCGACCGAACCTGAATTAGCGTCAGAATTTGCGTCTTTGTACACCAAGGTTGAGTTTTTTTTCGTACCGTTTCTGTATGCCTACACCTCACTAAACTTCAATAATGTATTATATTACATTGTAAAAGGATCATACAAAAGAACGGAAGAAACCAAGTCGTAAGTTTGTTGCCTGTTCTTCTAGGCTTTGGTCGCGTGGAACCTAGAGTCACCTAGCTTTAAGACGTTTCAAAGTGATCCTTGTGATTTTATTGAATAAATACCTACCTTTTGACTTTGACTTTCGTATTTGGTTTTTCGTAACGTCAGGCCTTTTTTGTATGGAGATTCGACAGCGCCTCTAGCGGGCGTGCTACAAACTCAGAAGTCGCCATACTAAAAAAGCATGACGTTACGAAAAACGAAAAACTAAACTTGGGGCACTGGTTTTTCTTTTTTATAAATAAAGACGTTTCCGAATGTTTTAAAACAGCCCTGAAGGACTGACTGGTGAGCTTCTCCGCTCTGTTTCAACAACTAGCTTTACTTATTTATTTTATCAATACAATCGCAATCTAACATATTTTAGAATACAATCGTATACTCTTTTACAGCCAGATTTACTTACGTTCAATATATATTTATAGTATACCTACATATATTTTGAATACATAACGAATTTAGTGTTAATACTATGTTTATTACAGACATAGTAAAATGGACTTAAGCGGCTTTAGTTACTCTAGATCTAATGTGCTCTGTTAGTAATGCAAGTATGCCGAACAGAGCGTACGAGAAACCCGTACCAGTAGAATCATCAGGCGCGCCTTAAATTTGGTGAACAGTGAGCCCACAAACGCGAGATAACAGTTCTCCATTGATACGGACCTAGCACAGACCTCTTACCGTACACAAGAATCCGGTACTGAATTTCCGACATCCATCGAAATGCAGTGATTCGTAATGTCGTCGTCGGAATCGCGAATTTTAAAACAGCCAAGAGTCTAAAGCCAGATCGATGCATTCAATTACATTATTTGAAATAAAATCATAGCGTGTTGGAACTTTGACTATTTATGTACAAAATATCATGCAGCTTTCCTCGCACTCTTGCCTACGAAATGGATAAATATGGTTTATTTACTGTAACATGACTCAATTACCGAATTCCGATATAAAAAAAGCAGGTAGAGGACCTTGAACATGTAATGTTACAGAAAATAATGATTGTTATTACGGTGATCGAAATGAAAATGGACATGCAATACGGATGTGAGAATTGAAATATGTAGTTACAAACTAGTACAAATTAGATGTAACCAATGAATATAGTAATAACTATCTACTAATTTTGTGTTTGTTAGTGTAAGAACATACTTCGAAGGTTGCAATTAATTTGTGGGCTCAATGTTCTACTTGGAGCATGATAACAAGATTAGCATCTGATCGAGTCAACTCTCAGCTTGAGCAAAGACCTAAAACTAATCACCCACCACAAATACCAACAACGAACAAGGAAAACGCAAGAGAAAGCAATGGACGCGGTCGCAGCGTCGACCGCGCGTGCACCACGGGTCTCGGTTACCACAAACACAATGTGCACCCTGCATTACGGTGGATTACCAACCAATAGGACTATACGAATATAATAAGGAGCAAACAAAATCCCAGCACTCACTCCACGATGAATAACAAACTTATACTAGCGTGGCGTGGACATGAATCGGGAAGCGATAGAGATACAGACAAGTCGCTTATCGATCGAGATCGAGCGAGCGCAAGATGCGCGGCGGTTACCTCGGCTGCGGGCTTCGCCGCCTGTAACAACACACACGCAAGTCACCACCGCACGGAACGTTACACTACACAATATACATTATCAATCAATCACATCCTATTATACTAACTTGTACAATCAAATCAAAATGTATAAAGCGCTACAGTAATTGGTATTTACCTGTAGTCTGTAGTTGGAGTCGGCCGTCGCAGCCGCTGCTAAGAATGGGTCGTAATACACGCTGGAAATCCAAACAAATATTGATGAGATACACATTTCCTAATTAGAAAAAAATAAGATTCATTATTACTATTTTAGGTAAACACTTTTGTAAGCTTTACAATTTACAAATTTTTTTAAAAGTTGTTCTAATGACAAAATACATAGCCTTATTTACAAAGAATGTTATATTATATAACTACAGTAAATATTCATTTTCATAACAACAATATTGATGAGATAAGTCTACTATATAATACTTGGATGCAGAGAGTAAAAAATAGTATAAGAATGCAGATAATTAAAGTATTTCTAAAAATTAAGAAGAATTCTAATTACACACTGATTTATACAGAAAGATACAGAAAGCACTAGAACTATTGGGCTAAGGCAACCAGTGGCATTCAAAATTGAATTACTTAAGTTAGTCAACAATAAGTGATTATTTCGATGGGCGCTAATCTAAGTTATCTTAGTTACTTGGTGCTGTTATTAGACAATTATTAATTCATACCGTTGTGGGTGAAGGGATGCAGAGTAGGAGTTTTTGGGGTAGGGTAGTTATAGGTTGCAATTTGGACGATACACATAGGAAACGTCTTGACTCCTGAAATAATTGTAGATGTTTATATTCAGTTGGATATTTTTTCTAATAGATCTTTGAAGCGACCTTCCAGCAGCTCAACTTCAACAGCTTCTAGTGATTTGTACAATAATAATTATAAATTTACAAATTACAAATTCATTTATTTACCAAAAATAGAAGTTTACAAGAGTTGCTGATGGACCTCGCAACTAGGACAAGCCTGTATCGCGGGAGGCCAGAGTACAAAAAACACGATTTACACAGACAATAGTAATAGTTTAATACTATTATGTGAACCAACTGTTCAAGATCATTTATTAGTTTCAAAATTTGAAACTCGTGCAACCTCGTTATTTTCCTCAATCAATATGACTTTGTTTTTTTCGGTTGTATAAAGGATGAAAAGGTAGGATAGGTAGAGGATAAATTAATGTAAGTGCGGTGCGGTGCAGACACGATCTATGCAGCCAGGTATTTTTATATAATCTCTGCGCCAAATTATTGCTTCTGCAACTATTCTTATTGTGCTTCAAACTTAATGGCTATGAGCACATTTATCTAAAGCTTGCCAATGATTAATTGTTTTCAAGAACTATTAAGTCTGTAGATGGCGATAGAGCACGTCCCTACTAGGACTAAAATACATTTACCATTGACTTTGAGTTAGCCAACTTTAATCTAATGAATATTTAAATAGCGGTTTTGTTTAACTATTTTTGTGACAATACAAATTTCATCTCCGTTCCAATAGGCGATGGTACAGACTGCTAAATATAATTAATCGCTCCCCTTAGACATCCTCAAGGAATCTTGGTACGTTGTACTAAGAGATCTGAGGAGTATCTACCGTGCCCGGGGATAAAACTCGTGAAGCTGGTTCTGGTTGTATTACGGTATAACCAGTACAATAATCTGTCGTACATATAAGTTAGATTACATAATGATGTAAAGTGAACCTGCCTAGTTTTATTTTTTTATTTTTATTGTCGTCTTGAAACGACTCTAGGCGATCCTCTGACAATTATGGGTCAGAGATTTTGTTTTCTTTCTCTGTTTCCAACCCTTATGCTTTTTCTTTACTATGGGATGAATAAAGGGTGTACAAGACTTTTTGTTTGTTTCAACCTGCATAGATTGTGCGTGGTGAGTACTCACTGTGCGTAGGCGTGCATCGGCGATGCGTAGGCGGCGCGGGGCAGGAGATGCGGGAGATGCGGGTGATGTTGCGCCGCGGGGCGCGGGGAGCGGGTGCGGACCAGCGCCGGTTCGTATCCGCGCAGCGCGCCGGGAGCGCCGGGAGCGCCGGGGGCTACATGCAACACACAGCGGATGGCTAACATGCGGGCGGGACAAGTTACCTGCGTCGCTGCGCGGCGCGCGGCGCCAGCACCAGCGGAGGCGCCGCAGCGGCCGCCGGCGCCGCGCCCAGCCACGGCCACGTCACGCCGGACACCCGGAGCCCTGCGCACACATTGCGCCTCTACACCACCCACTCACGGTTGCCACCTTATTCTACTCCCTACACTCACGGTTGCCACCTTATTCTACTCTCTACCGATACCGACCTCCCTCACTTCTACTCACACAGCTACTCATACTCCTGGCGCTAGCGTACCAGTCCGATGGATAAAGGCACGCAAGTTATGGCGTCCCTAAAAAACGCTTAGACTAAAAACCGAGCCGTAAGTTTTTTGTCTAGACTTTTTTATCTTGATTATATGCTAGTTTTGTTAGTCACACAGATAATCAAAATATATTCTCATACTACCCGCAAATATAGTTTTATCAACCGATTATTCCAACTTGATCGCGTAATTAGCTGAGTTTACTGGTTTTTAAGACGATGCGAAGTGATCTTGTGATTGTTTTTTTTTTGCCTATTAATTTCTTAGGTTCAAGTTGTTATACAAGGCTATGAAGTCCCTTGCCAGAAAAAGATATGTGTTGGGTACAGGTAATACAAATTGAGTACTGAAAAAGGTATATTAGATACCAACTGAGTATTTATGCGGTATACATAATTCTTTGAGATTAGCTAGTGTAATTCCTAAGATCCTAAAGGTGGCAACGCAGGCACTAAAGTACACAGACCGCGTCGCGTTATCAGGGACAGACCGCGGACAGAATGCGGCTGTATCCGGTAGACGAGGAACTACGCCTTTGACGCATCTTGGGTATACAATTAAGTCAATTTGGAAAAAAGCCAATATGAAAAGAGTCAAGTCATTATTCACAATACCATCTATGTAACTAATATTACATTGTGCACTAGAATGCGATTGAATTACGAGACTGCTATAATAAACAGAGAACATGATTCACATCGAGACGAGAGGTATGGGATGGTACGGTACGGAATGGACCATCATGCCAGTGGACAGTCGACGCGGGCCGCGCCTACTCTACGTGAACAACACAACATTCTCGCCCGTCCCGTGCCGCGGAGGACATGGCACAGTGGCCGCTGACTTTCTGCTCTAAGGAAGCATGGCCTCTGGCTTTTTACAAAATGCTTTCAATTCATTCAACTTCTGTTCGAGCAGTACTTTTAGTTCTAATCAACCGCATAGTCCCACCACATAAAGAAATTTCATGCTCGAATGAATGTTATAATAAATGTAACGCAAAGCTTTAGTGTCTTATCAAAGGATTTCATACAAAATTCTTCAAGGGTATCTTACCTTCAGGCCATTGTACACACACTGCAACAAGATAAAATTATTATTATGAGATGATACACATTAAGACGCTATCTAGGTATGTCTAGGACAATGAAGGCAAGAGTAGAAGACATTCTCCACTACAGAAATGAAATATTAATAGTGCAAGATCGAAGGCACATACAGTCATTCAGAAAATATAATATGCAACAAGAATATGTCATACCAAGCATAACACCAAGTGTTATGACAACTAAGAAGCCATTTCAGTGGTATTTGGGATAGTGTTCAACTTTTTCAGGCAATAGTGACACCGGAGCCAGCCAACAGAGTATACTTTTTATAATTTTAGAAACAAAAATACAATTAATAAATGTAATGAATAAACAAGAAGTTTGGTTCAAATTGCGCAATTATTGTGTGCGATCGTCAGGCGCAGACTGTCTCCGGCTGCTGTGTGGACTCATTCCCTAAATAGCATTCATCTAATTGCATTCACACAACAGATCTAGCCAACATTGTATAGACATGGACATGGCATTGACAACACTGATTTTTACAAATTCAGCTCTCTCACCCACAGTGGGAACTGATCCATTTCTAGCCAGTATAACTGATGGATTAAAAAAGAAAAATCCAAGATGCATTAAAGTCAAAACAAGTGTTATGTATGTTAACGGGTGACAGATACATATTTATAACCGCAGTGGTTAGTGTAAGTAAAGTATTGGATGGGAAGATTTGTAAAATACTGTTCTTTATTGAATCGTGTTACGACGACAGAAATTACTTGGGTATTCATAATGAAATTTACGTTGTAATAGTCAACCGATATATGCTTACCGTTGGGGACCGTCGGAGGTTTCTTTGTCTGGACTCTCGCCGTGGCATTATTAACCTGATATTGAAGTAAAATATATCAGAATTTATATTCTCAGAGTCCTAATGATATGAATGTAATTGAATAAATTATTCCGGTGGGAATCGAACCCATCATTTTAATTTTAATAAATTTAAAGTTTTTTTTATATTTGCCCATTAAACAAGTATACTATTTGTATACAAAACTAAATATTATTAATGTCTCATTTAGGCATTCTCCATCGGTTCTAGAAAAACATAGTGGGGACTTGTGTTTGGCCACTTCACATGATGGAAAGCTATGGTATGACCATAACCTGATAAAGTACATGAATTGTACTTCCGAGACATTTTATTTTTGTATTGTGATTTGTGTGTGTATTTCGGGTTAGGTAGGTAACTCGGGAACTGCTCAAGAAAAATTATTGAATGCGCTGACTAAGTTCGGACAAAATGTTCGAGCCTCTTCAGTCGACGTTGACTTCTTCAGTATCGATAGAATTGAATGAGATTTTAGGTATAATGTATATAGAACTGTAGAAAATATTAACGTGTGTTGTATCTTACCTCTGCGGCAATGTGACGATACGGTTCTGTCTACATTTCTCTGTGAGACACTCTCTCTTTCGATCGGCATAATATTTAAATGACCGTCTAGAGAGTAAAGGGACAAAATAAATAAGGTTTGTTTGTGGATTAGACTGTGGCATACTTAGTGCTAATATGCTTTAGCCGGCGCGGGTGGCGCGGCGCACGCTATAGCATAGCATGACAGTAACTACAGAGCAGACGAGCGCAGGTTGCGGTGGGCGGTGGCCGTAAGGAGCGGGATGTTATAAGTTACAATAGTGCTACGGATGGTATTCATTGAGTCATGCACACCTCTATCTTTCTGCCCTCAACCACGGTGCCGTGAAGACGCTCTCGTGCTCGCTCCGCATCACCACTATTTGCGAATGTTACAAAACCGAATCCCTGCATGCAAGACAGACAAAACATGCATTAAAAACAGCGTCGCTCAAAAAACAACGTGCAACAAAAATTAACATTTATGCATTGCATATTCTTTATTTAAATAATTCTAGTGAAATATCGAGAGGATAATATTATTTGATTACGTTGATACTTTGAGCGTTTTCTAGCTGAATGGGTACACATAAGCGTTTGGATTACAGTAAGTAAATAAATCAATGTATCGTCGCTCGACCTAGTAGTCTGTACTGAACTATAAGGTAGAAGATATTGTATTATGGTGTGTCGACAAGTATTCACAATGCCTGTTACCATATCACAGACACTACCAGAATGATAAGTTATTGTGTGTAATGTTAGCTGCAATTTGTTCTATACTGAAAAATCACCGTTCATGCATAAATGAAATTGCTAAACATATTACTTTAAATATACAATTTGACGGTACACATTTCTAGTAATAAAGGGAATGGACACGCTGAGTGTGTTGCAAGTTGCAATTCCTATCAATCTTAAGTTAAGTCCAAGGCAAATACTACTACACCATTTCCTTTTGTACTAAACAGATTCATGGAAAACGTGGAAAATTATTTATATATGCATTTAAATAGTGCGTTAACATTACAGTGCCATACTAAGCATAGTAAAATCATAAGCATTTATACAAATCATTAATTTGTATCACAAAGTTTCATCATCTACTGCACGATTCATATATGTTTGCCGCAATTTATGCTAACTATGTATTACCCGATAACATGAGTTTTATCTATGTAGTGCGGGTATCAAATGATAAATCTATTTAATCCAACAATTGAAATCAGAATATCGTGCTCATAAATACTACATACTGTCAAAACATGGTGATAAACCCATAACAAAAAGCAGCTAGCACAGCACACAAGACAGTGGAAGAAACGACTCGTGAAAGTGACAATCAAGTAGCTGATTGTACGAAACGCTTACACTTACAAAGCAAATGACAGCTCTATTATTACCATTCTGAGTGCAAATATACATAGGAAAACAATGATTTGGGCAGAGAGAATGAGAAATAGATACAAAAAAGATGTGGGCAGAAAGACCTACACAAAGAGGACCATCCTTCATCGTCTAAACATACAACGCACGGAGTGCAGCAAGCTCTCTGACAATCGGTAAACGGATTTCAATCCAGAACAAGACAGAAGACATTCGACAAATTCTAAACTAAAATGCACCATATCTAGATCAAAATGCTCTAACTTTTTAACACATTTTGCGAATTGAAGATCAGCGTATTTACTTCATGCCCAAAACTAATGAGAATTAAGTTGTGTTTCCCTGGTTAATAAAGCTATGACTAACGAATTTCATAACAATTCAGCTCAAACATTAGGACATTATTAAATTGGAGGTTAAATAGTACTTTAGATTAGAATGATATTATGTCATCCAAACTACACACCGAGCTGCAAAGAGAAGTACCCTGTTAATTATGAGTTCAAGCAAAGTAGTACAGTTCACAAACTACAACAAAATAGAAGGAATTGACTCTACATTGGAAAAATTTATAATATGAATAGCAATTATGCATAAAAGTCTTTGTAAAAAATAACACTAGCAGTTTGGATGTATAATAGACATTAACCTTTATTAGTGATGGATAATAGAGCTGTCCAGGTAATATGACTTAGGTAATCAGCTATTATAATGACGATGCAAACATTCTCTAATACTGCAAATCCCAATGAGGCTTTTAAGAAAGAAACTGGGAACTATTTTTAGAAAAGAGAATAAATACTCCCTTATTATGAGCGAGCATGGACTACTTAGGGGCGGTCACCAAACGGACACAAGAAAAGCAGAAAACACGAAAAAAGCGTTCAATCCAATCAATTATTATTATAAAAATTATTTCAATAAAGTCATCTGCCTAAAATTTTAACATTTACAGTAAGTTGTTTTTTGAGTATCATTATTAAAATGTTCATTGTTATGTTCTAAGTTATATAAAGTTACACCTTTGACTTATTTTTGAACGAATTATGAAATGCTATGTATCAACTCAATACAATCAAAAAAAAACATGTCAAAGGTGTAACAAAATATAGTTCTGATTCTTGAAAATTATAAGGTAGACATTAAATTAAATGATAATATACAATGCAATTAGAAATACTGCACCAAACATTAAAACCAAGAATATGCTATGAGAAAGAATAGTTTGTTTCAAACACGATTGATTAAATTTAACTATATAAACCCATTGCCTCAGTATTATGTTAAGCTAAATAGAAATTATGAATTAATAAATCAATTGTATTCATGAAAATTATCTGCAAGACTAAATTAAAGATTTATATCAAGATTCGATTCAGGTCTGGGCGGCAAATTTTAAATATCACAGAAAAATAACATATTCCACTGGTACGACTTCTTTTTAGCAAATTGTGGATTAAAGTTTAGTATTCAAGAATATATTTTAAGCAAATAGAATTTGGTAAAAATAAATAAACAACACCAATAGCTAAGAAGATTCGTACAAAGTGAGTTAATTCAAGGAATAACAAAATTATTTATACTTGATGTATTTAATATTATGGCACGAATAATCATCATTGTTATTCCGCAAATTCTATTTCGGCTGAGGCAATAAAGATAGCTTTTTCATAAGGAACAGCATTTATTATGCCAGCATGTTTATTTATTGTTTCTAGCCGATACAACGTCATTCAAGTTTGTAGCAAAGAGACTGCAATTATGAATAATTAATAGAGAGTTTTATCAAATGATATGTATATTGATAATACGTCACTTGTCGTTTGAGATTATCTGTCTGGGTGTTTTAATATTTATTAGAAAGTAAGTATTTACAAAAAAAAGTATATTAAGCATTATATTTTATCAGCTATCTGGTTCCCATAGAACAATATTTGCTTAGTTTAGGGCTAGATAGCGATGTGTGGAATGTTCATTTTTTTTTCTTATTTATGTTTTTATAAAATCGAATTGCAGTCAATGTGCCAAAAACAAACAAAAAGATCTTTCATTAATGGCCCACTGGAACTCTTAAAAAAGGGTTTCAGTGGGCCACTTTATAAAAAAAGTCTAAACAAAATATTTCTTACCTTTGAACCACGCTCGTTGAAGATAATTTCTACATCAAGAATTGTGCCATATTGCTGAAAAGCAAAACGTTACAGTTACATTTAAATTTATTTGCACATAATGTTGGAGATACAAAGGCCGCATGCAGTGTCGTAAAAGCATCGCTTGGCATTAATTATATACGTACGCCAAACATATTTCTGAGATCAGGATCTCTAAACCGGAATGGTATGTTCGAGACGTGTAATCTTTTGGGTTGCGATGCTTGCGAGACCGGCACTAGGGTCTTCTCCGGCGAGGTGGGCGGCTGGTTGACGGCGTTGGCGACGGCTGCGGAGACGGCCGCGGCCGCCGCGTGCGCCGCCGCCACCTGCTGCGCCGCCGCGTGCTGCGCCACCGCCGCCGCCGCCGCCTGGTGCGCGGCCGCCGCCGCCACGCTCACGGGCGTCTTCTCTTCGCTATTCTCACACTCACTCAGCTGGAAATTATCAATACATTTCATTTAAAATTAGACCTTTATAAAAAATAACAAATATTTGCAAGAACCCTTTAAATATTTCAATTAAACTCACCGTTGTGTTCAGATTGTCTATTGAATTAGATAAATGTTGTTGAGGCTGTGGCTGCGGTGAGAAGTTGGCTGGTGGTAAGGGAGTCGGGGGAGGTGGACCCTCGCTCTTGACCATGGGCGGCTGGGGCGCAGGCTGCGCGCCGCTCTCGGCTTTCACCGAGAGGGCATCGCCGTTAGCGGCGTACTGAGCCGCCGCTGCCGCTGCCGCCGCCGCGGCGGGGAACGGACTCATTCCGGTTCCCACCATGTGCTGGAAATTATAAATAATACCTAACTTAGTTCTCATCTAACACAACTGCACCCCGCATGGAACTTCGAACGTATGCTAACGATGGACTGAGTTTCCCAATTTTAACCCAGTGAAATAAAACTACAGTGTATCAAGAATTTCGTCTCAGGGACAGTCTAGGTGGATTATGTACTAAATCTGTCGTACGAAATAAATTAACCCCGTATAGTTGACGTTTCTAGGCTGCGATTAGAATTATTGACGTAGAGAACACGTGCCAAAATTCGAGATGCATCGCTCCGCACCAAAACTGCGTAAGTACAGATGCCACTACATTCCAGACATCATGCAACACTGAATTTGCGGTCTGCTAGGGTAACCAATATTCATGCTTGGACTAGCAGGCGAAACTGTCAATCGTAAGGTACTTTATGGCCAAAAGTGTTTTTTGCAAAACCTATTTAAACGCAACTGAACCGAAAGTTACTTATATATCCCATTACTTTTATGAAGAGAGATCCAATTTTCAGCGGACCATTTACATGAAAGTAACTTGTTCTGAACGCACCCGCGCGCTTAGTTTTATTTTGTACGAAATGCCCGCACCCGCCGCCGTCAGGACAAAATTAAATGTCGAATGGAATCTAACACGGACCCCAACACGGGTCAAAGGCGCGCTGATGCCCTAAAATGTGATGACCGTGGGCGTTCAATTTAAAAGCATTTTCATTCTTTACAAAAAAATACACCTTATTTTACTTTATTATTAAAGCTTATTATCATAGGGTCAAGCAAAATATACACACACTGTAATAAATACAACTATTGCATATAAAGAATAAGGTAATCTGTATGTTATCTTAAGCATTGATATTTCTGTACAACATATCAAAAGCAAACAATTGAAACGGTGTACCAAGAGCATGAGATAAATAGAACACAGGAAAAGAGAAAATTAGGAAGTGGCTAATGGAGGCAATTGGTACGACCGCAGCTTGTTGTTAGTCGCCCTCCCAAGCTTGATATTAATAGTGAAGTACTGAACACAACAGTGAACGGGGTGGGGTGTCGAGACTAGCGGCAAAGGTTATTGTTTAGTATATTTTTGTAAAACAAAAACATAGATGATAGAACAAAATAATGTACTATGATTTTGTAGAACACGTCATCATCTACAAAAAATGTCGCGACAGCATATGTCTAACTATTATAGTTATGTCACAATAAGTGTTCTTTTATTATAAAAAATTAATTGAAATGCCGCCGCTAGAAAAGGGTCTTTATTTGTACCTCGGTATTAATCCTTATCCAAATAAATCATTTCATAATTAAGACGGTTTCAATACCTATAGATTACTTCTTAATTTTTTTCTAATCGGACATTCCATTCAAAAGATATGACGAAATAAAAAATGTTAACGGGTCCACGGGTCACGCACGGAGTGCGATTTCACTCACTGAAGGAGAAGGGCGTGCAAATGTATGAAATAAGTAGACGCGAGGCTCGAACCCACGGTCTAAGTTTAACTTAAAATGTTCAAAAAATTTATGACCACCCATGCGAAGCTGGGACAGGCCGCTAGTTTAATATATCCACAAACCCGTATGCTTGCAACTCCTAAGCTTTCAGAGGAGAATGAATACAATATGTACATGAATAGAGTGATTTTACTTTTTGTGTAATTTACAATAGACGTTTTATAGGAGGGTTTCTTTTGATGAAGCTTGGAACCGATACTTCGTATGCCGATACAGGTAATAATAACCCCTCGTGACCAAGTTATTTGCAGGTATTTTCATAAAATACCGTGATTTTTTGTATTCTTTAGAATTCATATTAACGACTGATGATTTGAAAATGGTAACAACATCTCGATGTTTGGAACTGCGTTGTATTTATTTTAAGAACCTATAAAAATTACAACGTAGTTGAGCAAAATATCGTTACACTAAGTACTTCTTTTCTTTTTTGATATGATAGGAACGGTAATAAATCGTTCAACTACCTACGAATAACGTCTCTTTACAACATTATTAAACTCCCACGAGCCAATAAAGAAAGCTAGTATGAGAGTATTTATTTCCACCTTAACATTGTTAATAAAATATGATAAAATTCCTGGCAGATTTTTAATGTCATGTAAGATCTGCACACACGCAAGATACAAGTGGAGTGTCTCGGCCCTCTTGTGCCAGAACGAAGGGCACTTCGCTTTGGAGTTCTAATTGTCCAACCAACCGCTGCACTGGTCCGAGGCGGGCGATGACTTGGTTGGGAACATGTGTCGGGCTGCCTTAGCACCCTCTAGTCGCTGGCTCGCTGGTGCTATTTATGGCAACAACTACGACACAATGCCTGTGCTCGTGACTCATTCTCTCCGTGCGGGACGTGTTAGCTAACAATAATCAAATAAATAAACTATAAGTATTCTGCTCAGACGCTAAAGGAACCTAATGAAAATCACTAGCTTCAGTGTCTAATGATAAAGAAAACGATTGTAAATAGCGATGAAATCGTTTAAGTACCTCTACCTACCTATTTCTACTTATTATGAAATACAAAAAGCTTTGCAGTAAATTTGAGTTATTTTCTAACACAATGAAGACAGAGAGTGTTAAGGAAACATATACTAAATAATAAATATGAATGGTCAGAGGTAATCGGGTTAGCTCTATACTAAATGATGTAAAGTAATTCATAGTTCCCTGCAGCCTGTGAGTGACCATTACGTTAATACACGTGGTAAGCCGCCTCCCCGTCGTATCCGGCAGTCACGTAAACAAACAGACTTTTTATAGAGCAAGTCTGCGATTCATCTCAAACAACCGCCTCCCAGCTAAGTCCCGTGTATTCCTAAAACTGTATTCATGTAAACGAACTCGATGTTTGACGGAAAGTCGGGCATGCACTGTTCACACTCTGTTTTAAACGATTTAATTAAATCTCGAAATAGATCTTAACTTCTTAACTACGTTGTACATTACATTTTGAAGCGTTTGTTGAAAGTTGTGGTGTAAGTGCAATACAACATCAGCAGATCTGTTTCGTAACATGTAACACAAAAAGCGTTGATAAAGGAATGAATATATATAAGTGAAATAATAAATATGATATGATTTAATCTTGCTTGGTCCTATATTCGGCATTTTTACATGAACAACATTTTAAAGCTGTACGTTTTTATTTGTTAGAAGGCTCAATTTTTTACTTGTTTAACCAAGGATCAAGGAACTATTTAAGTTCTTTAAAAAAACATTTAATCTTAAAAAACCGACAGAAGCATAATAATATGATAATACATAATTTTGAACGAATATTAGAGACCAAAATGTTCTATGAGTACGACTAGAGTCTGCTCGCCACAGTTTTCAATTAGGTAATTATATCAAGACCGATTAAATGTAATTGAACGCGACACAATACGCAGGCTTCGTACTCTCCGGCAGAGCGTCTTCGTGATGTGTCATCCGAATACCATGACGTGAATGATCAAAATGGACATCTGGAAAGCCGAAGTAATCATTAAGTTCATTGGTTTGGTTACGCTGCTATAGTATACAAACTACTCTTCTAGTTTTACCGTGCACTGGGCCAAAGAATTTGTGTAAGTACCTTATTCGCCGCGTAAAACAATATTTTCAGGTATTTAAAAGACACATCGAGAGATAATTATTAGACTTATTTCTGCTTATATACGCTCTCAAAATGTGGAAAACATCGGGCCGCTCGGTGAGTAATGAGAAAAGTTGCAGCTAAACCTACACAGTTTTGTTCCGATTACTTTTCCGTCATCCACGAGGGACAATGACACGTTCTGATAGTATAAAACTAGGATAAAAAATGAGCTCGAATAGTGTCTAGAAGAGAAGGCACTTCTACTAGCTGGCTCGCCCCAGCTTAACATGCCTAAAACGAATTTCGTAAAGTAAGTCATCTATCAGAGAAAACTAGTGTGATATAAACTGTACCTTCTTTGTAGGTAATCGAGACTTAATACAATTAGGTAGCGACAATTTTGTTCGAGTCTCCATCATTCCATCACCATATTTTTTTTTATTTTTTTTTATACTACAAGCTGATGGAACAAGCAGCAACAACTCATTATTATTTGTTATGTTACTCAATAAATAACTGAAGCGAACGGTCGTTTTTAAAATTCTAGCACTAGTCCTGATCTCGATACGGCTACGGCTTAGGTTTTACCTAACTTCTTTTGTGAAATTTTAGTTTAGTAAGTTTGTTTATCTGTACCACTTATTCAAATGTTAATCAAACAAAGTCAAAAAGCGCCGGCGCTGCTGGAACGATCTTTTTACTAACAATACACCTATTCTCAATATCCGATTTACTAATTTGTTTGGTTTAGGAAATTGAAAATGGAAATTTCGTTTACAATCTATTTCGCCCCACCTGCGTTAGAAAGGGTTTGTTTTATCAAAAGGTAAATGAAATCACATTATCATAATTACTGAAAGGTTGACGTGAGACGTCTCTCCGCAGTTCATCCAAAGTTCGTCACGTTATTCGATCGGCTGTGCTCACAAAGGCATAGATTAATGGAATGGAGCTCTAATGAACGGTTCAAAAACAACTACGTTCCCTTTTTGTATAAGGGTGGAACTGATGAAACATTTTTAAATATCATTGGCTGCGCTATCTGAGTGGGTTTAACCTTATTTAATTATTTATTTGCCTTTGTGGTCTCGGTATAGAAAACATCCCTTCCATCTTTTCCCATTATGACGGGTGATTAAGAGAACGCGCTAATCTCCTGTGCTCCCACTTTGCATTTTTTTTACCCGACATGTACTTACAGTCAATCTAGGATAAGTAATCGGTCGGCCGTGGGTAAATATAGAAAATTCTTGATAAATATACGAATTTGTTGTCACCTTCCAGCATCACGCATTCCTTGCAAGTTTTGCTCATGGCCGCGTCCATTATACTTCCCACGTCTGCTTGACTAGATTATGAGTCTATTTTCCCTTCTCACGATGATATGCCTGGAGGTAAGAATTTACGTTGCGATTCGTATAATGTACGTTGAGATTCGCCCACTCAGGCACAAGTTTCAGTTTCAGTGGGATTTCTTATGGTGAATATTATTTCGTATTAATATTCAACAGTTTGCAGCGGGGCGCTACGTGACCGCGAGAGTATTTACAGTGCTTAGCGAAGCGCGCGGCCTCCGCCCGGCACCCTTATGCCGATGCTGGTTACCTACCCTCGTTATGCATGTATGGATAATTTCTGCTGCCTTTTATAAATGCTAATTACTATTTTATAGCAAATCTCTGTTCTTCATTCTGAAATTGAGAATATGTGATGTGGACGCGGGTAATTTTGCGATAGGGTGAATAGCTTAGACCGTTTAACTTTATGTAAATAGGCAGTCGTTTCTGTCAAACGTCACATTTTTATTACGAAAACTTTAATATTCTAAGATTTAAACTTATACCTGACCTGACAATGTGTGTAATTTGAAAATGCACGCTTCGAGATTTATTTTATTAATATACCATATTAATGAGATGACGGCATCTGCCATTTTAAGATCTATAATATTCATAAATTTCTAGAAGCTTCGTGCGAGGACCATACAGATATCCACCAATTAAAACCACTCTAACAGATGTTTAAATAAACTACACACAGTGATATAAAACGATAAATAGAAGCGAGGTCAAAGGAGCATTATCCAACAGCATCTACTTGCGACAATGGAAATGGGGATTTAGAGTTCGCTCGTAAACGGTCGGAATGGTTCTCTTCCGGGCGCGGATGCTGCGCGGTACACTCCACACATGTCAGCCTCGACGTCAATATCCGCGTAACTCACCGCTACATTATTTATTATCCTTCGTTGGATGAGTACCTACTACCATCCGCAGTTCGGTCTACCCACATGCTACAAACAAACCCTTCGACACAATCGATACGTTTATTTACTCATGACTGAAAGCGATACAGTTCAAATCAAGGACGATATTGTAGGTGCTGCACCTACAAAACCGCTCTTGGTTTAGACTGAATAGAAATACCTACTAATAATAATCAGGATCTGTTTCAAAGAGATCCTTGTGATTGGTTTTGCTAGAGACAGTGTCGGGTCAGTGAAGGTAAATTGATATCATAAATGTAGAGCCAAAGAAACTATTAGAGTCGTTAATAGTACGAGTAAGTTTATATTAAACTAGGTACATCAGAGCTTTGCGTAGAAACCCTGATACCTATGTAAACAACATGACACCACCGGTAGAGTAGAGCCGGAGAGTAAGTATATGATGAGCCGCGCGCTGTGGAAAGAGGGGAAACTTTAAATGAAACTTGTAAATCCGTGTCTTCTGCGGAAGGTGGTTATGGTTGTAATCGCAATAATCGGATAAGAAGGATTTGCCCAAAGTCAGCTATCAATAATTCGGCTCCTCACACCCCAAACACTTCCACCGCCCGGAGCTCCGGCGCGCCCGCTTTGTGCCGCTCATCTCAGCGAGTTACCGGAATCAATAAATATTTGATTACGTCTGATCGACGTTTTATGGAAAATGAGAATGGCGACAAATATGTCTTTGGTAAGGAGATAAAACAACAAAAGAAGCGCTTGCAAACTCACTTAAGTAGAAGGTAACTCTTCTGTCTAAAGAATTCTCTTACTCAAACAATACTTTTCAGATATCGTTTACCGCTCACCTAAAACAGCATACCTACTCACTTATTTTAATAAATGACCAAACATAAAAACCTACCCCTGATGTTTAAATACTAAATACTCTTTTTACTTGGATCAGACAACACTTTAAGCGGGTGGTCTCTAAACAATTAAATAAAATCCATCGTTTAAACAAAGTTATTAGTAAACAACAAGCGTTTCTTACTTAGTTATGTATGCAAATCAAATACGCGTATGGAGACTTGCACCATTCATGCCACAAAGGTACACATACTAAGTTATTTTAAGTTACCGAACTAAGCACATGTTTTGCTTATAAAGTAACTAGTTACCGGTGTCTATAAAAATAGACAGTACAATGCCTTACCATAATTTGGACACTAACCACACAAGTTCAGATTTAAAATCCGTATCTATAGACTAATGCAAAGAGGTTACATTTAGTTTTACAGCAAACTTGGAAGAAAGAGCTCGTAAAGTTTAATTTCCTTTATGACTTCGAGCCGCCCGCCGCGCCGCCGTACGTCGTCAACAGATATGGTCGCCACATTTCCGATATATTTAGCCTGTGCCATGGCTTGTACAATGTCGATGTTCATGCCTTAGACGCTGCTAAAACTCCGAGAACTCGTACTAACTTTGAGTTATTTAAGAAAACAATTCAACCAAACGTTTTGTTGCACGTGAAGTAAAAATAACTAACTTATATAAAGAAATCTATTAATAATAGCAATTTTTAAGGTTCCGAAGCCTGACAAGGAACAAGGAACCCACAATGTCTTTGCAATTAGTATGCATGTACCATCTTGCTGGGCAGGGAATACATATTGAAGTATTAGGTACACGGGTATTTATCGCGTTTACCTTTATTATTTTCTCGACGTTTCCCGTGTACCTAATACTTCAAATGTGTTATGATCGCGAGAGTTTAAAATTACTAGGGAATACATATTGGATACCTACGTCCTACAAAATTTATGAAAATTCAATTATTAAGGCAATGCATTTTCAGGGATTTTTATTAATGTTTCGCTTAAAGAAAATTACCATTTCTTTGGATAGGTTTATCAAAACATTTAGGTTTGAAAACTACGGTAAATAATTGTTACAGCTTAGTATGTACCTTAGTAGTTTTTTGTCATATTAGCGAACCAAGTTTGTAAGCGACAGGGTTGTTTGATAATTTTTAGTCCTCACTGTCGTATTATGGAAAATTCTTGGTACTGACTTCGAAAGCCTTGCCACGTTCAGACCGACACGCGCTCGCTTCTATTGTTTACTTATAAAGTTGTTTCTTATAAAATATCAAGCTCACTCAATCCAATTTATTGTTGTTGACAGCAACTAAACGATAAAAATAATGGAGTAAAAAAATAAGACCAGACTTCAAATACTACGTCGTTTGTTTACCTACCTGAATTAAATTTCAAGGAACGTCGGAATTCAATTTCAGCAATGATCATTTTCTATCCATAAAATCTTGTATTTGACAATATTTTTAAGATGTTGGTTCAATCATGTAAATAAAGAATACGTTCCGTCTATTTTCATTTTAAAATTGGTATGCGGAGGTATTGGAGCGCTGCATTGAAACTCGATAGTGCGTTGTGTACAGGTAGAGCTACCTACGTTTGCAGCAGGTTGGTACAGCACCACAGGAGCTGCACGCCCGTTTGCCGAGCCAATCTCTTTGAAACTTCACACGACGGGATGTAAACTCCATTTATCGCATCACCGATCTCGTTAATTAACTATTATATCCTATCCTGTAGCCTGTGGTTGTTGTGTATTATCCAGTCCGGTTTTGGAATCTTATATTTCGTTAAGAGGCGGACACCTGTCAAACAACTTATCGTCGCACATTTCAACATTTCTGAAGATCAGATATAAAATTACTGAAGGTAGTTATGAAAATCCGCTAAGTTTCAGAGAATTGCATTATAATGGTTCATCAAAAATATCATTTTGATTCAAACAAGTTTTCCTACCTAAAACTTTTATTAAGTATACGAAAACTAGTTAAGCATGTTTTTTGGTAGAACTTATTTAGATCAAAATGTTTTTTTGCTGAACCTTAAATGTGCGAGAGAGAGCCTGCGTCTGATATAACTTATTAATTGTATCAAAAATAGTAGCTATTATTTAATACCTACGTGAGGAGCAAGTAAATCCACGGTTTATGTGCAAGTAAATTGTGCATATATGAGGAACAGACATGATTTTCTGTATGTATTTCATTAAAATCTAATAAGTAATAATTATGCATTTCTCTAGCAAGACGGTATGCAGTCATCTCACGCGAGAAGACACGCCACATAATTGAAAGTAGGTAGATAACATTCATTAATTGATCACCGTCCGTAAATAATGTAAGCTTTAAGAATACAAACGAGAACAAATTAAAAATTTAATTACCTTTGCATAAGAACGCGCATACTAAAGTATCAAAGTACTGTTACATATGCAGACTCTGTACATGTATAACAGTTTGTACTACCACTACTTGCTATATCTGTGCTACAGAGATAGTGGTAGAGCTTTTTGTGAAATAGTGCGTCTGGGGAAGTGCTACCACCATACCTATTTCTGTCGCCAAGCAGTGATGCTCGCATTGCTGTGCTTCATTAGAAGGGTATGGGTGCCGGCCGATACAATTACACAGGTCATGAAACAAGTTTACCTATACGTTTTAGAGTACGAATGGACGAATCTACTTGTTCCATCACTTTTTCTCAATTTACAGATGAACCAACAGATGATAACGTGAATCAAACAGAAAAAAACAATTAAGTAATTGATTTTTATTTTTATCAATTACCTATTTGTTTTTTTTTCTGTTTGATTCGCGTAATTATAACTGTTGGTTTGTTTTTTCGCACTTGACCGCTTTATGACAAGGCACTTGAAACTCGTTACCTACCTAACAGTCCAACTACTATGCTAGGCGGCATCTCAGTACCTTCGCCATGACCGGTTTCTCTAACAGTTAGAAACTACTCTTAAGTAAAAATAATATGGTATTGCGAGTATAACCGCTCTATGAAACGCGAGTGTAAAACCAGCGCACATAATAATGTGCCGAAACATTCTTCACGCCCTCTGTAATGTTCACACGCTAATCTTGTGCTGATTTACGAATAACAGCGTGAGGCATCGTCTATCCAGGCTGACGGGTGGCCGTGCCCAGCCCTGAGACTATCAACTCACCTACGGGAAATATTGATCTTATTCGAGCTTGATTAACTCTGTACTTGTCGGCGTGCTAATAATATCGCTCCCCTGGCACTGGTCCAGGCGAGGACTTAATGGATACTTCGATACGCGACAATTTTCAAAGGTGACTAGCATACGATTGGATTCGATCGGATCTCACTCGGACGCGACACGGGCGCTCCTTGTCTCATAAAACTGGTGATGTACGAGACGCATCGTTTGGGTACACACAAACATCGTAGTACAACGTTTGTAAAAGATTATTTGACTTCTTTCAATAAATTCATCTCCACACCCGGATGCGAATGTTTATTTTAGGTAAGGTTTGTATGTATACCTACTTTATGACGAATTCTATTATGGGATTTTTTTTATTTATTTTAAAGGCTTCGTCGCTGAGCTACAACACTGCCCTTTAATAAAACATCAAAAAAATACATCTCATATAAAAACTTAATTTCTAATTAACCCTAATTCTGCCAACCTATGATTGTAAAAAACCGCCCATACGTAGGTAACCTGAAATCATAGTGCTTGACGTTGAATTTTTTTCTGAATAGATATTATTCGAAATTCGTTCGCAAATTGATCACAGACAGACAGCAATTATTGTTAATACTGCCAAAATATCCACGACATCGATTTTTTGTTTACTATGGGCGCCCGCCGGGCGGTTTCTTTACAATATTATATTCTACATCGAATTCGGCTAAAGTATGGGCATGCCATAATTTTTTTCCTGCAATACTTTATACAGAAAGTTATTTTCCAATCTCATGCAAAACATTTAAATATCGAATCCACTAACTCGCTCTACGTAAAAGGAAATAAAATACGAAACATGCTTTCCATAATAATAATGTCGGCATCCTGTATGTTGAGTGCGTTGGTATTATTAAATGCGCGAAATATTTTCTCACTCAGTCGTTAGCTATGTTATTGAAGCTAGCTATTTCAGACATATCACATATATTTTGTAGATTAATGTTTGAGTTAAAACAGAATTTTATCTCGTCTTCTACGAAGTGTTCGGGTAAGTGGGTAGATTACTAAAACAGAAGTATTTGATTTAACATTATAGCGTGTAGGGTTAGTTAGATCAAAGCATGCCCGAGTGTCGTGTGCCAGTTTCTGGTCAACATCAATGTCAGACCGATATCGCTGTATAACGAGGAATTTAAATTATTTAGGATTAGAGTGATCCCGTTTGAATGTGTTTTTCTGAAAAACATAAAATAACGAATGTCTTTCCGTTCGATAAAACACGAATTCTGCCTTGCGCTATAGGATGTGGGTTCGATCCCCACCAAGAACAAACATTTGAATAATGCACAATATAGATGTTTGTTCTCTGTACAAAAAAAATGGTAACAAGTTTTTTTTTGTGGACATTCCACACAGCACTATCTCGCCCCAAACTTCGCCAAAGTTTGTGATATGGGAACCAGATAGCAATTTTTTTTGTAAATACATACTTATAATATTATATAACACCCAGACAGAGAACAAACATCTATGTTCAATACAGAAATGTTTGTTCTCGGCGGGGATTGAACCCACGGCCTATTTTGCACAGAAGGCAGAGCTACCACAAACTGAGCTGTCTTTTTATCAGCTATCTGGTTCCCATAGTACAAGCTTTGCTTAGTTTGGGGCTAGATGGTGCTGTGTTGAATGTCCACCAATATTTCTTTATTTTACTAAATTCCGTCTCTAGTTTTTACTCGCATGTGTGTTACAATATATACAAACCTAAATCTAATTTGTCATCCGGGCCTACCGAAAGAACAGCGAGATAAGGTAAAGCTCGTAGAAATGAAAAAAGGGATTAGGTAAATGAAATCTCATGAAACAGGCGTAACAGTTTTCTTGTCGCTACGTAATACTCTCTGAAATCTCCTTGAACAGAATTGGAATTAGCGTTCGGATACATTTGTGATTAACCATCTCTGAGGAACAATATCCGTCAGATTAAAAAAAGTCGTCTTTGTTTCTATCAAATCTGAAAAATTATGTCTTGTCACTTGCATTCAACTACCATTGCTGACTGTACATCTACAGTCGAAGTTGACTAACAGTTTGAGTTTCATTAAACACTTTTTCTTCGCGTCGCCATTATGTTGATAAATGGTAAAATGTCATGAAAATTGTTTTGAGCCAAGGTAAATCTGTAAATCTTCAAATATTAGCCAATATTTTGATGATGAGGCTTGGTTTCGGATTTAATCAAGATTATAAGTAATCAAATGGTAATCGCCTACTTCTCATCTTCGAACAGGGGAATATGTAATATTTAAAACGTCGAGAGAATTATATCATCAAGTATAAAGACGAAACCACCAGACGAAAGCTGAATTCATTCTGAGCAAGAAGGGAACGGATGCGTTTCAATTAATCATAAAACAAGTAGCAATACTACACGACGCGACGCAAGTAGGATTGAAATGCCCAAATGCATGCCAGACTTGTGTTAGGTTAGGATAACGAATTCGTGATCCACTTGACGTACAATTTATTTTGCAGGCGCATGAATGAGATCATCTAACAAATTGTTATTTCCATTATGTTAATAGTGAATGGTGTTACACAGTACCGCTAAATGTGTTGTTAGTGGGTTATTCAAGTTGCACGAAATTTACATGCTTAATAAAAAATACTAAATACCAGTAAGGTCGATGTTCCTGTGTCGATGACATTGCCGTTACTCACCTGAAATACACAAAGTAAGACCGTTATCATTATTAGATTCGCGTTTGTAAGACGTGTGATGAAGACAACTCTAATATTCGCTTGCTTTATTCAATAAAGGATCTCGCAATCTCATTACGTTTCTGTCTTTTTACACGATGTCGCGTGAAACTGGCACCTAGATTCACCTAGTTTTAAAACGTTTCAAAGTGATCCTTGTGATTTTATTGAATAAATACTTTTTGACTTTGACTTTGATGTCATATGAAGACTAACACGCTATCTGCTTTTAGCACTTTGTTAAATTAAAATAAAAAAAATTGAACTTCCCGTTTTCTCTTAATGTTTTGAGAGTAGTAACTGAACGAAAGAACATGTATTCACATAAGCCTATATGTAGTAGTAGTGTAGCCTGCATGTTTCATAAAATTAAATAATGATATCTGTCTGGAAAAAAAACTGGCGTCAGCCTCGATTCGCAGACCTTGTTTGGCTCATCTGGTAAAGTAATTCTGATGTATACGCAGCGAGGTTTATTTACGTAAAGCATCAGTATGCTGCGCATATGATGCACTTGAGTGTCACGTCAGGCAGGTATTGCATTACGGAGTTATCGAGTCCAATGTCCGCGGCGAGGGGCGTCGGGACGCTGAACACTGCCCACCGAAGCAGGCGGCCGCGAACGAGCAATTTTGGCAAACGTCCAAATATTTTTCATTCGCCTCTCTGGATTGGGATAAGTTGCCCTATTCACCTGAATCGGTGTATCAGTAGGTATAGGTACTCAAACATTCCCATTCGCATTTTGCCATCGCGCCCAATTCTATGAATAGCGAACGACAAACAGATTTATAATTAAAATATTGCGCGTTAGTATTAGTTTTTAGTGGTTTATTACATTTACATACAAAGGTTCAGCAAAATAACATTTTGATCCGAACAAGTTTTCTCTCCCAATAAAATTTATTTACTAATAAGTTGTTTGGAGGAAGTCTGCGACTTAATAGGGAGAAGAATAATTAGTTACCTACCAAAATGCATATTTGTTCTTCTAAAACTTTACAAAGGGCTATAATATTGAGCACCAAACTAAGCAATGTCCGGGTAGAACTACGCATAGTACGCAGGTACTTCACCTAACTCACTGGTGTAATGCTAACAAGCCCGCCTTCCGATCCTAATCCTTATCCCTGGGTCTGGGATAAATAATAAATAAATATAGGTATAACTAATCACACACTATATAGTGTGTGATTATTATATTATATTATTATAGTATAAATAATCTTGGACATGTTACGTACCTACTCTTACCAATTGCTAGACTAAAGAGTCATGATTTTAGACTAGTTAGTCATCTCAATTGCACAAATCGACCGAACTACGAGTTGTATAATTTGTATATTAACTGGCCCAGCAGTAGGTGTAGTATTACTATGGTGTATGTATCATATTAAATACTTAATACCATGTACATAATTATGGGTAAGGCAAAGTGCGGCTATAGCGTCTGTTTGTCTTTTATCCGAACTAAACGGATTCTATTCCAGTTTTCACTGAAAGATTCTGATTTGTGGAATGTAATGTAATGAATGATCAATCACTGTGTGATGGAAATCAAACGCTATCTCGAAATTAAAAAAAAAACCTGTTCGAAGTCGGGGTCGGTCAGCTGGTATAATTATAGTAGTAAAACAGATGAGTATATAATAGGTTGGTGTGTACAGTCCGCACAAACTTGTTTGAAATCATGTTGACTAATGGTTTTATTTTCAGTTCTGGGTTTGTTTAGCAATTACAATAGAATACCTATTCGAACATTCATCTATTATTATTATTATTATATTCTATACTTTGATAATTATTTTATGAATTTAGGTAGTGTACCAAAATTCGTATCCTGATATTTAGACTTAGATAGGTACATGTGAATTTTTTTATAACTTATTTGTCATACATTTTATGCATATAGGTATTTATATTTTATTTTGATTACTACAATCAAATAAAACAATTTGATTAGGTTGACGTAGGTATTTGTGTTTTATTATTTTATAGATCTTGTTTTTCAACCATTTAATTTGAATGAGATATGAATTCATGACCTAATTCTTCAAACTCCAATCTAAAACGTATTGTGAAACTGTAAATTTATGGACCTACATTTTTTTCTAAAAGGACATCGAATAAACGAAAGATGGAAATTTCGATCCCCAGGGTGACAATAGCTCCCAAATTATTCAAAAAAGTTCTCAACTCAATCAATCACGAATTTCATAGAGTTGTAATATCGTTCGAGTAAAGTATTAGTTACGATACCTAATTATTTTACTACTATACTATTACTACTAACACGTGCTGACCGAGGAAATTCATTTAAAATTAAAGTTACCTATCTATTGAATCATTGGCCAGTTCAAAGTTAATAATTTATTCATGTTTTTGTAGTCCTACCAAGAGGCTAAAAAGATAGGTATTTAAGAAGGCCAAGCATCATAAACAAATGTTTGGCATTTAAAACAAAGGTTACCAAACATTAAAAAAAAAATAAGAAAGTAGCAATACTGCTTTGATTCATGAAGAAAACGCAAAGCATAAACTCTTCTTTGAACCTATGATGAACGTCAGGCGTGTGATGTGTTGATTGTCTCAACCGCTTTCTATTTAGCTGGTCGTTTGCTTACTCGCGCTGGCGGTGGCCGGCGGCGGCGGCTACGAGGTGCTTTGTAAAGATTTGAGTTGTAAGAGCACTGAACAGCGGCCAATAGTCGAGAATCGCACTTCGCAAACAGTGACTACCGCGTGGTAGTTTATCTTATACGCCTCAAGCACAAGGCACAACACATTTATTGAGTAGTTTACTTGTTTACCTTCAACAAGTCATTGCTCGGTGGTAGGTGGGTTTTGTCTTACGTTCGATTTCAGGGCTTATATTAATACACATAGATTAAAGTAAAATATCTTGTAAACCTCACAAATACCTACACAGTATTTTTTTTATAAGTTACCCAGCTTATCTAAGAGTGCCTGTTTGTACTGCAAAGTGTTTTGCTAGGCAAAACTACGAGCCAATAACAATTACAATAAACAATATGACATATTATCTCGACACTAATGTCACATTTATTCAACGCGTAGGACACAAACAAGTCGATATGCCTACACCATTATCATCACGTGACAGTTAACAAGGAAAGCAATGATAAACTAATCGTCTCATTAGTTCTTAAAGACACAAATATGTACCGCAGACCATCATAGAAACAAATGTTCATGACAAAAGCTAATGATGAAGGGAACACAAACACGAGAATAAAGTTCATTCAAGGCTCCATGGGCACGGAAACATTGGAGTAGCTTCCTTTCACCCGTGCATTTTTGAGCGGACTGGACCGGCTCACTGGGTGCAATCAAAGCTCGACAAGTACCAACGCGAGGCTCTCGCTTGTATACTGAAGAGAGCACACGCCTCAATAAACAAACTTTATAAAGAATTATTTAGAAACGTCGGATAATATAAAATCACGTTTTATCAGCTATAGGAATATATACTCGTACCACGCTGAAAGATAGAACTAATAATATTCTAATATTATATTAATAATATTATAAACGCGAAAGTTTGTAAGTATGGATAGATGGATGGATGGATGAATGGATGGATGAATGGATGGATGTTTGTTACTCTTTCACGTAAAAACTACTGAATGTATTTTAATGAAACTTTACAATAATATAGCTAATACATCAGAATAACACATAGGCTACAATTTATAAAGATATTGTCCAAAATATGACGATAAGGGTCACGTAAGTAGGAAAAAATCTACCATCTGCGCAGACGAAGTCGCGGGCACCAGCTAGTAAATAATATTTTAAAGGAGTTACCAATTTAATAGACTTTAGATATTTTGTTC
Source organism: Chloroclysta siterata (assembly GCA_932294275.1). Classification (NCBI taxonomy): domain Eukaryota; kingdom Metazoa; phylum Arthropoda; class Insecta; order Lepidoptera; family Geometridae; genus Chloroclysta; species Chloroclysta siterata. The sequence continues at coordinate 9,499,757 of OW028601.1, read as the reverse complement.
AGATCATCGGTCCTACTAGGAGCCTCGTAAGTGCAGGTTAGAGGGTTACGCACGCGTGGATACCTGCCTCACCCAGTCACGCTCAATTAATCTTTCTTGTTCTTACCTAAGTAATTCACAACTCGACACATCGTTTCTATATGATAGTTATTTGCAACCCAGCACTAAATTGCTGTCAAAGATGCTAGAACATAAAATTGAAAGACGAAATAAATTACTCTTAATTAATTCTCACGGTTTAATTCTAATATCATATCTGGTGCAGCGTGACAGAAGTAAGAACTCTGTATCTCATTAATATTCCTAAAATACCCGTGGCGTATTATTGAACGCAGCTGAATATGAACGTTAAATAGTAAAGTTGTTTATAAAATAAAAATACGGCCAAGTGTAAGCCACACACGCACAGATGAGGGTTTCATCGTATGTGTAGATAAATTATGAAAATAGATATTTTGGTATAGGGGTCGGCAAAACATAGTCCAATGAAATGAATAAGTAGGTACCTTAATGTTTACCCATCTCTAGATTACGCTATTCGTGATAAAAATATTTTCTTCTCTTTTTTTCTTCTTCTTCATAAGTTTTTAAAATACACAGATGGATATTTTTATCCGTTACTCAGATACGGTGGACATGTACCTGGACCTAAGTCTTGTAAAATATTTAAGCTTTGTGGAGTAATAAGTACAAGCTTTGCTTAGTTTGGAATACCCACCAATATTTATTTAAATACTCATTAATATTTTTCTGTTATTTTTTTTTCACAAACTTGTTTTCGTTGTAAACAAACAAAGCGGACTGGACCGGCTCACTGGGTGCAATCAAAGCTCGACAAGTACCAACGCGAGGCTCTCGCTTGTATACTGAAGAGAGCACACGCCTCAATAAACAAACTTTATAAAGAATTATTTAGAAACGTCGGATAATATAAAATCACGTTTTATCAGCTATAGGAATATATACTCGTACCACGCTGAAAGATAGAACTAATAATATTCTAATATTATATTAATAATATTATAAACGCGAAAGTTTGTAAGTATGGATAGATGGATGGATGGATGAATGGATGGATGAATGGATGGATGTTTGTTACTCTTTCACGTAAAAACTACTGAATGTATTTTAATGAAACTTTACAATAATATAGCTAATACATCAGAATAACACATAGGCTACAATTTATAAAGATATTGTCCAAAATATGACGATAAGGGTCACGTAAGTAGGAAAAAATCTACCATCTGCGCAGACGAAGTCGCGGGCACCAGCTAGTAAATAATATTTTAAAGGAGTTACCAATTTAATAGACTTTAGATATTTTGTTCAGATCATCGGTCCTACTAGGAGCCTCGTAAGTGCAGGTTAGAGGGTTACGCACGCGTGGATACCTGCCTCACCCAGTCACGCTCAATTAATCTTTCTTGTTCTTACCTAAGTAATTCACAACTCGACACATCGTTTCTATATGATAGTTATTTGCAACCCAGCACTAAATTGCTGTCAAAGATGCTAGAACATAAAATTGAAAGACGAAATAAATTACTCTTAATTAATTCTCACGGTTTAATTCTAATATCATATCTGGTGCAGCGTGACAGAAGTAAGAACTCTGTATCTCATTAATATTCCTAAAATACCCGTGGCGTATTATTGAACGCAGCTGAATATGAACGTTAAATAGTAAAGTTGTTTATAAAATAAAAATACGGCCAAGTGTAAGCCACACACGCACAGATGAGGGTTTCATCGTATGTGTAGATAAATTATGAAAATAGATATTTTGGTATAGGGGTCGGCAAAACATAGTCCAATGAAATGAATAAGTAGGTACCTTAATGTTTACCCATCTCTAGATTACGCTATTCGTGATAAAAATATTTTCTTCTCTTTTTTTCTTCTTCTTCATAAGTTTTTAAAATACACAGATGGATATTTTTATCCGTTACTCAGATACGGTGGACATGTACCTGGACCTAAGTCTTGTAAAATATTTAAGCTTTGTGGAGTAATAAGTACAAGCTTTGCTTAGTTTGGAATACCCACCAATATTTATTTAAATACTCATTAATATTTTTCTGTTATTTTTTTTTCACAAACTTGTTTTCGTTGTAAACAAACAAACGCTAATTTGAGCGGCTTTTAGGTATCGGAACTCTAAATGCCTCGAATGGACATGTAACGCATAAAAACTCTGGTAAGTAACCGACCCGCAGATAACATGACCTCGTTATCTGAATAACACGCAATGTCTTCCAATCAGTGAACAAAAGATTCAACAGGAAGAAGCCCGTAATAAATCCTTAACAATACGAGCATATCAATCAATTTGTTCATGCAAACTGTTGCCTAGGTATGTTCATTTTGTACACGAATAATATCATTGAGGATAATATCGTACCTGTTCAATAACAACTTAAATAAAAAAATATTATTTTTCGAATTTCAGATTAACACAAGGACGCGTCTACCTGAACTTCTGTATAATGTAAATTACTGGATTATTTAAGTTAGTATCAAGCTATTATTCAGGGATCCATGCTGAATCGCCAAAGTATTGCAATCTCTCTCTCTCTTGTCGTGTCACTAGTTTCTTTCGAAACAGTGTGGTGAAAGGATTTTAAGTGCGCCTAAAGAGGCTCCTTTCGAGCGTTTGACACATGTTATAGAACTTGCAATAAAATCTGTTTAGGCTATAAGACGTTGAAATATAAATAATGTAGCGTACCTATAAGTCAACGCCAGGACTTGACCGACGCTTTCACGTGCATATTAATCATCCAAAATAATGTGTAAAATGATTTAGCACCCAAATATAAGTGTCATAGAACTGTCTAGCAGCATCTGCCTATGGTCCCACATTAAGCGGACAGTGGGAAATGTAAATCATTGTGTAATGGCACTCAAGTCGCCGACACTCGTGTGATACCGAACGACTGAATTATATCTATTTTGTTGGAATATCGCCAACTTTTTCAAAATTTTAAAATATTTTTTGACTTTGAAATATGTTTTTATTAAGTATTGTAACACATAGGTTTATAATAACATCAACATAGGTAGGTAGTACATGTTTTATTTCATAAATAACAATACATACTACGCCTTGTTCTTCGCTTATCCCTACCTAACCTTAACTATGTTTAAAGAGAACCTCTACTTCGAGATATTACACCAAACACCAAATTGGGACATTACTACTTGTGCTGTGACCTACGTTCTTACCCTGTACCCAGCATAGAAAGCCTTGGTACTTAACCCGTTAACCACAGAACAACTAATTGAGGCTGCAGGAAATTCTGAGAAGCCGCAAGTCACGATGGAAGATGGAACTGCTTAGTGACAAGAACCAGGCAGACTGTACAATTTACAATTATTTCGAGGATCGTTAAACGGTGAATATACCGCACTTAACCGCAAAGTATCACTAGGGCTCTGTTCTAAACCATAAAATCACACATAACAGTTAAAATACAATACCTAGGTACGTCAATACTGATCGTAAAACAAACTTCGGGCATAATTTTCGATAGAATTGACTTGCATCGTACGTAACCATAGTTAAAATAAAATACTTTCTTTGGTACAAGTACATCCTGGACAGCTCACAGGGGCAGGGGGAAAAGTGTTAAAGGACATATGTATTTCATTTTGGGTTTGGTCTATGTACAACACGTAGAAAGATTTGAAATAAATAGAAGATTACCATAGCAATGCTATTTCATTAATTTGTAGGCAAATAAAGTTGCGATAACTAAATGTTTATCTGGTCGGATTTTATACTATGTGAACACTTTTAGAGCCGCCATGACAGTATGTAATTGACGTTTGAAATGACGCATTCCATTTTGTATTGCTTTGACAGTTTTGTTGTTTTTTTTGACGGTAATGAATTCCACTCTCAAGCTTGACACATAAAAACAGTTATCAAAATGACCAAGAAAATTTTGAAGCGCAAGAAAACGAAGTAAAAATGAAGAAAATAAGCAGTTAAAAACAGTTACTATATTGCTAAGCGATTTTAATATACACTGTACACAGAGCCAACCCGGGCTCCATACATTGATGAAATAACTTCTTTGAGCTAAATTTGATGCCAAACCAGTTTAACATGCATTTTTAGTTGGAAATAACTGCCGTGTCTAGTTGTTGATTAGTGTCCGTCAACGCGCGGTTGCGAGACAAATGAGAGCGCGCAAGCCTTGGGCGACTCCGGCTTTGGCCATCAAACTACGCACAAAAGAAATGCCACATTTATTTTGTAGCTGGTTTCTGTCACGGAGTAGTACCTATATTGGTGGAATCATTTCTGTACAATGTCACAAAATACAAAGTTTTGTTGTAACAGGAATACAACGGACCCCATTATTCCACACTGAAACCAGAAATATTTACTGCAACGAGAGCGTCAAGTTTCATCAAAATCACTCTTAGGAGATTACTTTGTATAGAATAATAATGGTCATTCTGCGGGTTTAAGATTTGCAAAACTATGTACATTTTTTAACACAGGTATTATTTTTATTAGATATGTAGGTATGCAGAGTATCTACTATCTAGTATCCGAAATTCATGGCTGTTTTGAACAAGCACTGTTAAGCTAATCGCTATTTAAAAAGTGTGTGATATTTGTAGCGCGGTAATCGGGTCTCGGTGTTTAGTTCTTCGCTTCTCTCAAACTGAATGATTAAGTCCTCAAAGACTGAGCTGAACTGTTGCACTTTACCAAGCTGTAGAGTACTCCAGTCTCCAGCAAGTAATGAGTCGTAATAGCAATATAACGCGCGCATACAGCGTGACAACTGTGTACTGAACTTTTCTTGGAAGGGAGGCGAAGCTGAAAAAAGTATTAGAAATGAATTTTCTGTCTGGCGAAATTGGTTTCGTTTTAGTGAAAAAATACGAGCGAAAATTGACTCCTTTTCATTCAGTTAATCTATTGAAAAGGGTTTTTTCATTAAATTCTGTTAATTGATTTTTGAAGCGCGACACGCCTTTAATATGATTTATAAGTTATAGATGCTTATATGATTTAGATGATTTGAAGGGAGATGGTGGGAGGAAGCTCGGGATAGGAAGAAATGGAAGTCCTTGGGGGAGGCCTTTGCCCAGCAGTGGGACGAAAGAGACTAGTTAAAAAAAAAAAGTTATAGGTAGGTATGTTACGAGGCTCTTAGGCTCTAAGGATTCTTATCTAAGGCTAGTACCAACGATCTATCTAGCCAATATTTGCCCCAAAGGCGTAGAAGTTTTCTGGGGTTCTCACAGGCTTTGAGGACCTCAGTCTGCCGAGGATTTTTTCGCGTTGTGTTACTACACCCTGGCATTACAGGACTTCGAGAACATATCGAACTAGGAACACCTTTAGCAGCTGGATATTGCAACTTGAATGCGACTAACAGCAGACGGGTAAAACCTATTTGCCGTCATCGCTGTGGGGTAATTTGATTATTCCCTTTTACGCCAATTTCGCTTCTGTTACGATTTTGACTGCATCGCCTCACACAGAATACAGAAGAGGCCTCTCAGTTTCGTACAACAGTTTGTTTGTTTAAGGGGCTGACAACTATCAAACAACTTCTCGCTCGCACGTTTCGACATGTTGAAAGATATAAAATCACTAAACTCATTTTCGAAAAATCGCAATCAACCATTTTGTGTGCAATTACATTGCACACAGTTTAGTAAAAATTTCATTTTGATCGATACAAGTTTTCCTACTTAAAAGTTAGCTTATGTACGAAAACTAGTAAAGCAAACTTTTGAGTAGGAAAACATGTATAGATCAAAATGATTTTTTTACTAAACTGTGTGCAATGTGATTGCACACAAAATGGTTGATTGCGATTTTTGGAAAATGAGTTATGTGATTTTATATCTTTGAACATGTCGAAACGTGCGAGCGAGAGTCACATTAGCTCTTGTCTTCGCCTTAATCAACAATCACAACTCCATTTACTGCTGCTGCTATCGCTATTGCTTGTTTTAGGTAAGGGCCCTGCCGGGCGGCGGCGTCGGCGCGTGGTTTAGTCACAAACATCAAAGTACCTATATGCAAGCACCAAATTTGTATTTACAATTTGTAAGATGTAGTTAAGGTACCAGAGCTACTAACCAGTTGCTTGTTGTTGCAGTTGGCGCTTGTACACTGATTTAGTACCTACACGAGCAATTTTATGCCAATAATAAAAAAATCTTTTTGCCTCTAGCACAGGTTTGTCGGTAGCAGCAGGTAGTCGGCCTTAAGCCAGAGAACATCCGACCGAAGTCGTGAAGTTAAACACCCATGAACTCGCGACGTGAACAAAGGGACCGGAATGCTAATAATTTGTCCTTATTACCATCTCTGGTCGGCTTTCACGTTCACCTTGAGCGATGAACGGGTTTCAGTAATCTCCCCTTCGGGCGCGAGCCATTTCGGCTCAAATATTCAAAGCAGGGGTCTAAAACGGTTTTATTAAAATTTCAAAGAGTAAGCAAGTAACCACCCACGCCAGAACGTGAAGCAAGTTAACGCCAGAGGAATTACGCGCACACATTGGGTAGACCGTACAGGCGCTTCGCAGAATAGGCAAGATAAAAACCGACAGGGCTTAGGTAGGATGAAGCAGGTAGGTAAGGGGATGAAAAAGGAAATAGAACTAAAATTGGCTCAATCCTCCCGTGATGAAAGGGAAGCAATCAGAAAACTTGTCTTACTTAGATATAGGTACTCACTGTGCTACGTTGAGGCTATAGGGTAGGAACTGGAAATACCTACGAGTGCAAGCTTCCGCACGCAGCCTCGCTTGTGGTACACCCGGATATATTAGGTTATACAATGCTGCCTTTTATGTCCTTGTAGTAAGCGTCATTATTCTTTGGCTATGTGTAACTTGGTATCCGTGTGTACATAAGCCTGCCAGTGTTGTGCACTATTATAGCACAATTTTGTATTTTTATATTATTGTGACACCTAATAAATTTATATTTTATGCCAACACTAAGATAGAACATACCACTTAAAAGTTTTATATCTTTAAGATTGATGGGTATTCAGCGCCAATATTTTTGAAAGACCTATTTATTCAATGACACCCACACTATAAAGTAAAAATCAACCCTCACAATATATGGATTGATCACTTACATGTTGATCTTAATAAAAACTCATATGCAAAAATTTTGCAGGTTTTCAGTACATTTGGAGAGCAAATGTACTGAAAACCTGCAAAATTTTAGCTCAACGATAATATTCAATTGACTGTATGTTCAAGGGTTCCTTGCTGAAGTCACTTAACACCAGGTGGGTCACATAACATTAACTGCATCAGCAAACAAGTAGTAAATAAAAAATCACATAATCTCAACTTCATAATGGCTGCAGTGGATGGATTTAATCCAGGTAGGTATGTGTATTGAAATTATTTCATCAGTGATTTTTTTTTATTCACACAAATAGTTTGAGAGATGTGTATCACTCTTTTTAGGTGGATTATGTGAAAGATGATAAGGTGAGAATGCAGTTACTACTAATATGACAGCTGCTAAATGATAGTGGAGAATAAAGCATGTTGTAGCCTACCTATCTGAGCTATTTGAGTGGGACAGAACCCGATGTTTATAAAAACGTAGACCCTGTATTATTAATTACATACCAAGACAGATTGATGATGAAAATGTATATTTTTATGATCAAACTTTTGTCTACAAACAAATGCATGTAAAGTAGGATCTTTTAGGACACAAAATTTACCTTACATATTATTTTTTACATACCTACATAGCATATTGGTATTTTTGTTTTTAATTATAAGGTCAGGTCAGGGTATTATTGCAATAAATTGTCAACTTCAAAAAGATCATCTATTTACCTAGGTAGCCTAGAACGGGTTATTTGAATAATTATAGTGTTAGAGGGATGACAGTTGTAATCACCAAAAACAAACCGTGTATAATAAGTAATACCTTGATTTGAAGAGTAGTTGAGCTTTTTGAGAAGGGCTTGTCCAGAGAAGTACTACCACCATGCCAATTTCTGCCACAAACCAGCATTGCTATGTTTTGGTTTAAAGGGTATTGTTGCAGGGGAAATTTCAGGCACTTGAGGCTTTAAATCTATATGCCTCAAGTTGATGGATGCAGGACAGTGTTTTTTTTAGTACACTTAGCTGATGGAACAAGCAGATGGCCCACCTGATGTTAAGTGGTAACCATTGCCAAACAAAGCATTGCCTCGTACGTCACACACAATAGGAACGTGCCCTATGATACACTGCCCTGCGTCCATCAACTTGAGGCATACAGATGTTAATCCTCATGTGTCTGTAATTACACCGGCAACCCCACTCTTCAACCGAAACACAGCAACACTGCTTGGCGGCAGAAAAAGTTGTTCCCCGGACGAGCCCTTTACAAAGAGCTCTACTACTCTTATTATATTTATTTATTTATTGGATCAGCAAGTTGTACCAAAACAACTAGTAAAGGTGCTTATTTTTTCCCTGGCTTATGATCATAATAATTAGGTGTTATAAGCCAGATGACCAGCTAGATATTTCTGTTGTTGACTGTTATTTAGGTAGGTCCCCTTTAGTTTAGATAAGTTTCTGTCTCTCACTTCTGCCTAGTAATAGAAGAGGATAGGAAACAAATAAAACATTAATTCACATTCAATGTCACACACAACCACAACAAAGAATGACATGATATTGTACCCATCTCCCATTGTCAAAGTTCATTGTTCTGCTGAGCTAACAAAATGTTAAAAATACACCAAATTACCAATTTCTTTGCATACTTTGAATGATAGATATATATTGTATAAAGTAAAATGTTCTGGTGTTTTCGTTATTTGCTCGAATACACAGCATCCCATAAATATAGGTAGGTAGCTATTGGAGAATTATGATGGGTAGGTAGTTCTCAATTAAAGTCCCACTATTTAGACAGCGTTACGTATCTATCCGAGTTGGTTTTTATAGAATGTTTGCAAGCTCAGAATACAGCAGTCTACCCAGAGATGCAAAATGCCATGAGTCAAAGAGACGTAGGTAGTTATTTATTGATCTACAAAAGCGTTCGTTGAGATAAAATAGCGTGGATACTCACAGGATAGTACATCCCCTGCGGCGGCAAAAAAAAGGCCCCTGATCCCCACAGCTTGCCGTTTGTATTTACTTTACGCACAAAATACACTCCACGTACGCCCCGTTTTACTGGGCGTAATTATTCACAGCACTAACTTATAAATTCGAGGTAATCATGAGTATTTATTGATAAATAACAAAAGAATGTACTAAAAATAACAGGATAGCTAACTTTTAGGTTATGTGAGTGTAGCGCGACGCGAAGGAACGCGCTGTAGAACTGGAAAACGGTTGATGTCGATGTGCGTGCAACAACGAAACGAAACGAACGAATGAAACGAAAGATGGGATCGCGCGCGCGCGACGACGTACGACGACGAGACAGATCGCGTGGCCGGTGGCCAGTCAACAAACAATATTAAAGCAGCTTCATCTCTTTCTAAATATCAAAATTAAACAGAGACAAAAACATCGCCGCCATCTCGGTTTATAGAACACGGTAGATAATATCGCCATTTCACTTGCAAGAAATTATACGCACAGTTTTGCAATTATCAACTTTCTTCTCAAAGAGACAGAGATTCATCATATTTTTGCTACTTACTGCCTCCGCTTCACTTTTTGGAACTAGGCTGGGAACAAATCCCAATTACGGTTTTAAAAATAAAAAAATTGCCCGTGATTGATTATATACCTACTACCTATTAAACAATTCTCGCAACTCGCAATTTTACCTACAAAAAAGTTACAATAATAAACTTTACTTACCTATTAGCTATTATTAAATAAATATAAAAATAAAATGAATAAATAACTATTATTTAAAAACCCTAGTTTCACTGTTTGAAAGAATGTGAAGAATGTTGAATGAATGAAACTATTACCTATTGCTTACATTTTTAGAATTTAATTTATTGAGTACCCAGTCTAAGAAAGTACCTTTCTACTTAAAGTACCTAGCTAGTTCGTCAAGTATAGTAAGCATGCGATGTTATTACTGATACATAAACTGTGGTTTAACAATAAACTCGTTGAATGAAAGGACAGAGATGAATACAGGCAATTTTCTCCCTATCCCTCACTAGTCATCCCTCTTTTGTCTCTGTCAAAATACCGAGGAGGGTTCGGATCAATGAATCGTGCCCGGGTGAACTTGGTCTATGTGTGCTGTGTGAGCTGCTTTGTTAGTGTGATGTGTTGTGAGTAGGTATGGTTGTATGCGTGTCCTAACTTAGAAGCTATTCTGTGGCTAGAGTCTATGTGTGTGTATGTGGCAGTGGCACTGTTTCATCTCACTCAGTCCATCCATTTTTGTTTGGAACCCAGTTTCCCTTGTTACCTATTTTAGTTGCTAACGAAAACGGAGATTTAAAGAGATGCACTATACTATCCATTATAGAAGTCCTAAATTGAATATTCTTGCTAAGTATACTTCAACTACTTACTAGGTGGTACCTAGCCTACCTACCAAGGAATGTTTTAATAAATCCATTTCGCCTTGAAAAGGTATCTACCTACCTCGCTACATGGCATGGGGGCAGCTGTTTCATGCACCTTCCTGCTTTCGGGAGCTATCTTTTTACACCCTATTTATTTATCTACACGCGTGCAATAAAACATTTCTATTTACAGTTTACACTTACCACTCCTAGACCCCACCCAAACCCGGCTCGGCTGCATTCATCTGCTTAGATAGATGACCCTTTTATTTCGCAGCTGCCTCTAGCGAAACTGTGGGAACCGGGCGTAAATAAATTACAAAAACTTAAGACAGGGACTTACCTACCTACCTACACATACTTGTGTACCTACCGAAAAGGCAATTTTCATTAATTATTTATCTAACGTCTCATCGTAGTACATACATAAGTAGTAGTTTAACAAACAGTGCTCATTTCTTGCTCAAAATAAAATTTATATAAATAAAATAAAATCAACATACAATTATTTACTTCGGTACTAAAAAAACCTATTTTATCTTTATCTTCTACCTCAGAGCTTCAGTGTACGGTTCTACGGTATAACGGTGGTTTTAAGTACAAGTAGCGCCATCTGTATCACGTAAACTGAACAAAGTTCGCGCGGGCTTGTAATGTCGGGCTGCATTATATTTTGCAGTACGACTGACCTCTCTGAGCTGAGCGTATTCTCTTATCTGTGGCTGAGCCTATCTAGCTTGGTTATAAGTTGAATTTCACCGCTAGATGTCAGGTCATTATTTAGAACACCTTCCACCACACCACCGTTGTTAAGGTCACTTCGAATTTATAAGTACCTACCTCAAGGACGAGTTTTTTTTCGTTTTCGGTATTTGGTTTTCCCTATTGCTAGCCTGGGTTTTGTATAGACAAACTCCATACAAAATCCGGCCTGACGACGGTACAGAAAACGAATAACAAAATTCAGACTTCGTAAATCACTGGTGGTGTGGTGGTAGTCTACCACCACGCCTTTTTCTGCCGCCAAGCAGCAACGCTGTGTTTCGGTTTGAAGAGTGTGGTTGCCGGTGTAATTAAACACACATGAGGCTTAATATCTGTTTGCCTCAAGTTGATGGACGCAGGGTAGTGTATCGTAGGGCACGTTCCTATTGTGCGTGTCTTACGAGGCAATGCTTTGTTATAGGTGATGGTTACCGCCATCAGGCGGGCCATCTGCTGGTTCCATAAGCTAAGTGTATAAAAGAAAACCGTCTTCTATCGAGACTCTATATAGGGCGTGCTAAGAACTCACGAGTCTCCATACAAAATGGCCTGACGATACCGAAAACAAAAAACAAAACTCAGACTTCGGGTACTGGAGTACCAGTTGCCTCGAACCTCAGTCAATAAGAACATACTAACATAGATGCTAATGAACATAGCAAGCACATTGTTAGAAGTTCGTACATAATCCTGTGCAAAATAATAGTTGATCGTAAGATGTACAAACATGTATCGATCAAAATAAAATGTTTACTAAACTGTGTGCAATGTGATTGCACACAAGATGATTGATTGCGATTTTTCGAAAATGAGTTTAGTGATTTTATATCTTTCAACATGTCGAATCGAAACGTGCGAGCGAGAAGTCGTTTGATAGTAGTCAGCCCCTTAATATTATATTTAGGTAGTTTATGTAGATAGTGTAGTTAGTTAGGTAGGTAATTAATATTATTTTTCAAAATAATAGACCCAGTCGCAGCTGGTTGTAATAAGTAAAGTTAAAACTGCTACAAAGTCTACGAAAATTCGTAGACTTCGTAGCAGGTTTAAAAATCCGTAGAGACGCTCAGTCTATGTACCTAGTTAATTATTACATTTTGTAATTTATAATAACGAGGTTGTATGATCAGACCAATTTTCCTAAAGGTTAAATAATAAGTTGGGCGGTGTCAAATTTGCAATAAAATAATATTGCGGCTATTAATTGAGATGAAGGCTATCCTATCTTTTAAGTTAGATCAAACTGCACACGGTGCGCAAATTTGATTGAAATCGGTTAAGTAGTTTAGGAGTCCATAGCGGACAAACAACGTGAGGCGTAATTTATATATATTAAGACTAGTGGCTTCCCGCGGCTTCGCACGCGTTGAAGTTGTGAACCGTGATTGAACCACAAACATCCAAACATCGTAACTTTCGCATTGATTTGTATATTATTAGGGTAGGATTTTAAATACGTACTATTATTAGGGTAGGATTTTAAATACCTACGTAGGTATAAGGGATACCTATAGGCGTACATTACCTATATTAGGTAGGTAGGTATAGGTACTGAGTTTAGCACAAACATGACAAATACAACAAAGACAACCTTACACGGAAAATATGTACTTATTTGTTCCTAGTTTCTACCCCAAAAGCAAACGAAACGAAACAGCTTCACGACATTGATCCACAGGCACGGTAGATAGGTACCCTCAGATCTCTTCGTACCAACTCAAGATTCCCGTTTTTAGAACATTGACGCCTCGTTGTAGGTATTCTTTTTACTCGAGCGCAACGAAGGAGGGTAACGTCTTTATGTTATTTATCCACAGAACACATTTTCTTTTAGTTTGAAGTTAATTACACAGTTACAGTTAAAAATCTCCCATACAAACCTTGAAACTTTGCAGGGGTAGTTTTAAAATATTGAAAACGTGATTTTAAATTATTTATTGTGGAGTATATTTACTTCAAGTTTGAAATCAATCGCACTCCGCGTTAATAAACTCCCATACAAACTTTGACATCCCTTTGCACGCTTAATATGGGTAGTTTTAAAAAATTTAAAAAAGCCTTACCTATTTTTTTGCCTAAAAGTTCATATACTCCAAGTTTCAAGTTTGTAGGTTCAAGGTATACTATTTTTCATGCAAACGTTTTCAACCCTTTTACACCCCTTGGGGTTGAATTTCCAAAACCCCCTTCTTAGTACACCTCTACGTCATAAGACCTATGTACTCTTCAAATTTCAAGTCTCTAGGACCATCGGTCAAAAAACTCCCATACAAACTTTTACATCCCTTTGCACACTTATTTAGGGTAGTTTAAAAAAACTAATAACGCCTTTCCTATTTTTTTGCTTTGAAGTATATGTACTCCAAGTTTCAAGTTTGTAGGTTCAAGGAATACAATTTTTCATACAAACGCTTTCATCCCTTTTTACACCCTTAGGGGTTGAATTTCCAAAAACCCTTTCTTAGTACACCTCTACGTCATAAGACCTTTGTACTCTTCAAATTTCAAGTCTCTAGGACCATCGGTCAAAAAACTCCCTTACAAACTTTTACATCCCTTTACACATTTATTAAGGGTAGTTTTACAAAACTAAAAATACCTTTCCTATTTTTTTGCTTTGAAGTATATGTACTCCAAGTTTCAAGTTTGTAGGTTCAAGGAATAAATCTTTTCATACAAACGCTTTCATCCCTTTTTACACCCTTAGGGGTTGAATTTTCAAAAACCCCTTCTTAGTACGTCTACCTCTACGTCATAAGACCTATGTACTCTTCAAATTTCAAGTCTCTAGGACCATCGGTCAAAAAACTCCCTTACAAACTTTTACATCCCTTTGCACATTTATTAAGGGTAGTTTTACAAAACTAAAAATGCCTTTCCTATTTTTTTACTTTGAAGTATATGTACTCCAAGTTTCAAGTTTGTAGGTTCAAGGAATACAATTTTTCATACAAACGCTTTCATCCCTTTTTACACCCTTAGGGGTTGAATTTTCAAAAACCCCTTCTTAGTACACCTCTACGTCATAAGACCTATGTACTCTTCAAATTTCAAGTCTCTAGGACCATCGGTCAAAAAACTCCCATACAAACTTTTACATCCCTTTGCACACTTATTAAGGGTAGTTTTAAAAAACTAAAAATGCCTTTCCTATTTTTTTGCTTTGAGGTATATGTTCTCCAAGTTTCAAGTTTGTAGGTTCAAGGAATACTATTTTTCATACAAACGTTTTCATCCCTTTTTACACCCTTAGGGGTTGAATTTCCAAAAATCCCTTCTTAGTGCACCTCTACGCCATAAGAGCTATGTACTCCTCAAATTTCAAGTCTCTAGGACCAGCGGTTTAGGCTGTGCGTTGTCTATATGTCAGTCAGTCAGTCAGTCAGTCAGTCAGGACTTTGAGTCTTATAGTATTAGAGATTACACGGGTATCACTTTATTTATTTAAAAGTACATGTGTGTGTGATAGTGTTATAAGTTGCATGCAGTTCATTTTAATTACATACTACATAGTCACAATTATGTATTAACGTTGCGAACATACAACGGGAGATAGAACATAAAATTTTACACATTCCATTTTTAAATTTTGAATTTTGTACTGAATTTTCTAACATACTATTAAATTACTTAATAATGATTATATTATACTTATGTACCTGACAGTTTATCGCCGTAAGTGTGTTAAGTTAATGCAGATTTTTTACGGAATCATACTAAATACATTGTCATATAATTTGATCTCAATAACTTTTAAACACATGCCTACTAAAACAATTTTATTAATAAGACTTACCCATATACACGTATTTATATCTTCCCAGTCTCGATACCACTCTAATAACAGATTTAATCTCATATCCGCCATTATAAATACAAAAAATAATGTTTTTTTAATTAATTTTCGTGACACCAGTTTGTATTTAGCGCTGTCTGACTCAAACGAGCACAAATTACCTAGGTAAAGGTTTTTGTGAGCATCGGCCGGGACGTGCACTTGGCTACATACCTGCACTGCACGTAAGAAAAGTTAATGTTTATAAGTCCCTGGTTATCAGAAAGTTCCAAATTTAAAATCAGCAGCACATCTTTTGGCATTTAAATTGTTGCAGCTGACCGTTATTTTCAAATTAACTTCTAGTATGGGTATTAGTGCGCGAAAGCGCTGTACCAAACCCTAGTACCTACTTAGGTAAATTCTTTGTGCCCACCACCTTACAACATTTCCCTATGTAGGAAACAGTGGTAACTACAGCACCAAAACTTTATAATTTAAATAGTAGCATTCTAGTTAGCGTTCCTTTTGCCATTTTGATTGATAAGATTTAAATTATCCTGCTACGAGATTCGTAGCACTTCGTAGAGGCATCAATTCAAATTGGGTAGTGGCAGGTAACTATTTATTAGCTCTGCTTTTCACAAAAAGATACTGGGTCGCGATAGCTAAGATTTCGAAGAAAGTTTTATTGTTATATACGAGTACTTTGCAACAATATAGCGAGTCCCTGAAAAGAGAGAGAGTACCGCGGTGCTATTGCATAAGAACAATAAAAATATAGTCGTTGCTGTTTAAAAAAAATAGATTTTTCGACAAGGTACTAGTCGCCAATCGACCGTCCCCCTATCAAAGCAACGGATATTAATGCTGTTGCTTGTTTTTAGAAAATAGCCTATCTGTCTCGGTCTTGGTTATTGGTTTAAATCGATTGACGATCACTGGGGAAACAGCGAACTATAACTAAATAGATAGCCACATTATCTAAAAATACACTTTATGTTCCAGACCATTTTTGGATAAACGGTTCTTTGGCTAGTAGCCCAGTGGCTTTTCTAGGAAGCTTTGAAATTTAGAGTAGGTAGATTGTTAGAAACCAATTTACCGCAAGAGTTATAATAAAATATTCCAATATACAAGGTGTTCCAATAACTGTGTATATAAACTTCAGGGGGCTAAAGTGTTGGTTTCTTAGAATAAGTTATTCATATTGATGGGTATCAATATGAATAACTTATTCTAAGAAACCAACACTGTGAATGCGAAAAAAAACACCTGTTTCATACATTTTAGCCAGGCAGGTATTGAACTTTTGTATGAAACCGCTGTTTTTTTTCACAGTGTTGGTTCCTTAGAAAAAGTTATTCATATTGATGGGTACTTTAGCGCCCTGAAGTTTATATACACAATTAATGGAACACCTTTTATATTGCTGCCTGCGGTTTCGATCGCTTTTAAGGAGTGATTGCTAGCAATAATATTAAAGGGAGTTTTCCCTCTATGGGGTTCGTTCATGTTTTCAACCTAGTTCCCGGTAAGTTAAAGTCAGTTTAATCCCGAATAATTCAGTAGTTAGGTCCTGATTGTAACCACGACATGACTGGCTAGGATTACATGCTTCAGTAAGATCCCAAATAGAAGCTCAATTTGCATGTGTTTGTTCTACAATAGTGCAAAGCTGTAACGAAATTTTGTCTTACACTTTTTTTACAGTTATTTATTTCAGGACACTTTTTCCAGTGGTTTTACTTGCACCTTGACCAATTTATTTCAATTCGGCAAAGTGTCTTTGGAATTACTATCACTGACTATTGAGTATTGGCTATCAATCACGTTTCTTAAACCACCTTATTCGTTTCAACAACTGTGATAGGTACCTACCTAGTTTACCTCGTTACTGGTACAAATACAAATTTTCTTTTATTTATATTAAGCTCTCGATTATCATGTAAGTTTTGGAATTTTTATAGTATTTCTTTATACTACTTTCAGTTATTACTTAATGGAACAAACAGGTGTCCCACCTGATGTTGAGTATTAACCATACCTATAAACATAGCATTGCCTCGCAAGTCACACGCGATATGAACGCGCCTTACGATGCACTGCCCTGCATCCATCAATTTGAAAAATACAGTTGTTAGGCCTCATGTGCCTGTAGCTTCTCCGGCAACCACCCTCTTTGAACCAAAACACAGCAACGCTGCTTGGCGACAAATATAAGATAGTGGTAGGTATTGCGTCACCGGACGAGCCCTTCACAAAGAGCTCTACTACTCAAGTATACCATTGGGTAACCACTAAGCACGTTTTCATTTGTTTTTCACCAAGTTGTTTGCACAAGTATTTTAAAGTAATTTAGAAGCCTTCATATTTAAGACTTCTCCGATGCTTTAGCGAGAAGTTTTGCAAAGTGTTTTACACAACAAAGCGTTGAATCAACAAAGGAAATTACAGAAGTTCGGTTTTCATAAGTTAGTCAGTTTTACTTACATTTTCCAGAAAAAATGGATAGGTACTTAATATTAGCGGAACATAATTTTCTAAATAAACTAACAATGCAGTATTTGTTAAGTAGGTAGGTACTTACAAGAATAGATAAATAAATATTGGTGGACTTTCCACACATCACAATCTGGCCCCAAACTAAGCAAAGCTTGTAATATGGGAACCAGATAGCTGATATAATATTTAAATACTTTTTTGTAAATAGAGGTACATACTAATAATATATAATAACACCCAAATAGAGAACAAACATCTATGTTCATCACACAAAAGTTTGTTCTCGGTGGGTATCGAACCCACGACCTACAGTGTAGAAGGCAGAGCTACTACCAGCTGAGCTTTGAAGGCTGAAAATATAAGTAATAATAGTAGGTACATTAGGTATAATATGTACATATAAATGTTGTTACAAGTTTATATAAATGTTGTTAGAGTTATAGATTATAACGTATTAGATAAGTATCTGTAAAATTATAACTAGGTGTAAGTGAATAATAAATAAATAAAGTACAATATCACTACATAGTAAAACAAAGTCGCTTTCTCTGTCCCTATATCCCTATGTATGCTTAAATCTTTAAAACTACGCAACGGATTTTGATGCGGTTTTTTTTTATAAAAAGAGTGATTCAAGAGGAAGATTTATATGCATAATACAAGCATAATCTTTTAGGGATAACCCACAATAACCGTGCGAAGCCGTGGCGGGTCGTCGTTATAATATAGGTATATTTAATCTAGTGGGATAGGAACGAGTATCTACAAAGGTACGATAATTTGAAACAGAATTTGTATGAAGATCATTAAAATTCTCTATAGGAAAAACGAGTCACCTACAAAGGTGACTCGTACAGTAGACTCTCTTGTGTTGTTAGTATGTAGGTTCATAAGATACGATACCCCTCCCTTATCCAGAACAAAATGCAAATCATCATTATGAAACGTTTAACCCGTGGCGGGTATAAAAACTTTTGCTTCGCAGCGCTTGCAAGTTTGCAACAATAGCTGCCGATTTAATCAATGGATCACAATTCTTGGTTTAATGTCTACATTTGTGATCCATTGTCATTTTATGAGAGTGGCATAATGAATGAGACTCAGTACCCCAAGTGTGAGTTTTATTTTTCGTAGGTAGGTATTTCTTTTTTCGTAACGTCAAGACTTTTTGTATGGGGACTCGTGAGTTCTCAGAACGCTCGATGGAGGCGCTTATCGAAATACATTAAAAATAAGTTTCTGCAAAAAAACCTGAATTCAAATACAATGAATAGATAAAACAGCAATATACGCAATTTTATTTAATTGGATGACATCAATTTTTCTTATTATTTTTATTTAAAAGCTACTAACCGCAACTACTGAACCGTTTTGATGAAATTTCCATGAAAGTACCAATCTAAAATTACATACTCTTAAATAAAAAATAAAAAAAAAACTATTCATAAATGAGGTTATTAGGTAACAAACATAAAAATATTATATTAAAAAAAATTGTCGAATGGAGGACCTCGTCCTTTTTTTGAACCTTTTTGCCTGACGTTACGAAAAACTACATTCAGGCTTGGAGTACAGTATTAGTTTTAGTCCCCCAAGTCTTCGTTTTGTTTACCATTTTTCATATTTCGTTTTCTTAATGTCAGGCCTTTTTGTATAGAGATTCGTGAAGCGCCTCTATCGGGTGTGCTGAGAACTCACGAGTCTCCATACAACAAAGGCCGGACGTTACGAAAAACGAAATATGATAAACAAAACTCAGACTTGGGGTAGAGGACGCGTAGGTTGCTGTGTTATGCCGTATCAAGCTAAGAAGACAGCCTTCACAGCTTAGTTGGCAGTAACTATGCCTTCTGCGCCGTAGGCTGTGGGTTCGATCCCCACCGAGAACAAACATTTGTGTGATGAACATGGATGTTTGTTCCCTGTCTGGGTGTTATATAATATTATAAATAATCATTTACAAAAAAAGCATATATGTATTATATCAGCTATCTAGTTCTCATATAACAAGCTTTTTCTTAGCTAGATAGTGCTGTGTGGAAAGTCCATCAATATTAATTTATATTTTATTTATTTTAAGACAACTCAGGGAGACAAGACTCTACCTTCGCCTTTTAGATGATTGACACTTCGCATTTTAAAGTAGGTAGGTAACTTAAACAGAAGTTTTCTACATTTATGTACATTGTTGAGTTTAATAACTTACTTCGGTAGATATTTTAGTTAAATGTGTTTGTTGCTACAATTTCCAAGTTTGACGAGGTTTGAACAACAATCCGCGAATATTCTCATATCAAAGTTTGGTTTGTTTTTCCTCAATTTCCATAACCATCTAACTTTGAGTGTAAATAGATTGCCGTTGTTCGGAAAACAGATGTTTTACTTAGTAACAGGAAATTAAAAGTCTATTCGCTTACCTAGTTCACAAGTTAAAGTAAAGAAAAATGTAGAGTAAGCGATTACAGATTCGCCGTATTTTTTAAACTAGTATTTTGACGCGTACGATACGCGGGTTTCATTGCAGGTTATCTGTTTATGATATTTAATCAGCTTCTCATTCGTACATTTCCACGTTTTTTAAGATGTAAAATCACTGAAGTCGGTAAACAAGTAACCTAATCATAAGTACGAAAACTAGTAAGTAACAAAAGTTGACATACCACACCTGCATATGATCAATATATTCATTTATTTATGTCTAATGTGTGCTAAGTGATATGCCTTTCAGTTATTTATACCCTATCAATCACATATCGCACATATGTATGTGAAATCTTATTTATTTATTTTATTCTCAAATGTTTAAGGACTGAGTCGCTGAGCGACTATGTCAGCCCTTATGTGAAATCTTGAAATGTGATAACCTACTTCTGATGTAACTCTTTAATGGAATAGTAGAAAAAAATATGTACATAAAAAACCGCTCAAAATTATTATTCTTAATGTTATCTAACTTTTTCTGGCTTGTGTTATTGTTATACCTACTACTTATGCTAAATAAGCATTTATTTTATTCTTATTCTAAAAAGCTTTAAGTAATTTAGGTATTAAGGTAGCCTGTAAGCAAACAGTTTATATTTAATTTTATGTCCTATTCTTATGAACCACGTCATCGATTTTAGTAACAAGAAAAACTGCATACATAGAAAAAAAAAACTTGTACTCTGTTCGGGAATTGAATTCGGTCGTATTGAAAAATAAAACTTACATTAGGTATTTCCATTTGGATATCGATTGTTTAGGTCATAAGCAGTAAATGTTACTGTGAAACATGATATCTAAAATGAATAAAACCTAAAGATAAAGAACGCAACGAATACCCTGCTTCCGAGGTTATAGGAGTATTATTCCAAATAACTGTGAAACCACACAAACTAGCTCTTTAAATTAAAAAGTATCTGAACGAAAATTTAATTTCGCATAAGATAAACTAACACCACTCCGCACTGGCTAAACCCAAACTCTAACATGGTGATAATTCTGGTACATTCTTTCAAAGTCAAAGGCATGATTTTGCAAAAATAACTCGAATTGAATAAAGAAAATCAATTTCAAGTCCCATATTTAAACAAAATTAAAAAACAAAATCAAAGAAGTCTAAATTGAAAAATGAATCACAATTTGAAAACAGGTCGCTTTTACTTATAACGCATTTTTTATACCATTACAGTAAAAAAGTTTAAATGAAAGGTTGCATACAGCCCCCATACCCTCTTTTGGTTTAATTACTTATGCAAAAGAAGTTATCTTGATCATTTCTTGATGATATTGCTGTTTTCAAAGGTGACCCTTTATTTTTGCGGGCGAGTGTATTTAACAACAACAATAAATAAATGACTAAGTATTATTTGATTTTTGAAGTAACGATCGCTAAGTCCCAACGTCCCATGTGTTTGTATAGCATCGAGAATGTGTGCCGCGCGACTCGTAGTTACTCTTAGTAGGTAATTAGCATCACATCATGCTCTGCTTGACAAAGTCGCGCTCAATATGTTCGCTTTTAAAAGTTTTACGAAGTACCAACTTTAGCTCTAACATTTCTCTTTGAAACCACAAGATACCTAACTAGGTTTTGGATATATTTTTAGAGACTATTCTATCCGCCCCCTACTTATTGTATGAAGTATCTATACTATTTTTGAATATTTATATTTATATTTAGTATTTATATACGTATTTGCTATTACTAATACCAAGTTAGAGCATTTTTAATGCCACGCCACTACGAGAATTGACTCAAATCTGTTTCTACAGTTTAGACTGCATCGATAAATGCAAACTGTAAAACGGCCCATTGCATCTTGGTCGTATCTGGCCCATTCACTATATTTATCAGATGATAGCGATGAGGACACCCGTCTCTATATAATGTAGTTTTAGTGTTGAGGTTCTGTACAGCCTCTGTGCTGTGGACGCATTCTATTTAATGAGCAAGTAAAGCTTTTTTTTAAGTAGGTAAAAAAACCAATGCTACTTATTAATTATTAATACCTAGCTATTGGCCCGGAGAGAAGTAAACAGCATGGAATAAAATATTTACAGAATATTCAACTTCACAGCCTGGGCCACAGAATAAATAATAGTATTCCAGGGCCGAAATTCAGGAACTATACCCGATTGTATACCCTTCTAAATAATTTAAAGTTAGAAGTAGGTAATGGGTTGGTATCTCTGAGTAAAAACGTTATCTCTAGACAAGCACGATTCTGTTTTATTTTATAGAAACGAGGTTATTTTTTCAAGGCTTCACAGGCGTCAGGCGCACAATATAAAATAAAATTAAGTGTTAATAATCTTGTCAAAAAGAAGAAAGTAGAGGTTGAAAAAGGTATAAAAAAATATTCATCATAGAGCGTCGCGTTGTTCTATGATGAATATTTTTTTAACCGGCATTCTAAGTAGATATTAGGTAAATACTTTCACAATAATTCTATATAGCCCATCGCTCTCATATCGAAGAGAAACGCATCAATATGTATACGTTTATTAACGTATTTTCCTAACAGAGGGCTTATTACGAGTTTAGTGCCGATCGTCGATCGTTACGATACATCGAATTTTCTATGAAAATAAATCAACGGCATCTAGCGTATTCTTTGAGAACCCGTTTTTTTTTCATAGATAATTCGGTGTATCGTAACGATCGACGATCGGCACTCTAATTCTAATTCTAATTCGTGGTGGGGGAACGAGATCTGCACGGACGTCCCGCAATGGGGTGTATTGTGCATTGTCCCCCTGCTAACCTCACCCCAGCCAGCCCAACTCCTTAAAATAGCGGAGAAGGACCTTGGGTTGGTGGCAGCAATGTTCAAGCATCCCCGGTGGTGATTTGGATGCAGATGAGAGGAATGACCCGATCAGCTTCTGCAGTCCAGTTTTGGACCTGGCTTCGTTAGTTGCGGAGCAGTGCAGTACCACATGCTCCACAGTTTCTTTTTCCTGAAGACATCCACGACATAGGTCGCTGTCTGTCGCTCCGATCTTGAAAAGATGGTAGTTGAGGTCGCAGTGGCCCGTGATGATTCCGACCATCAGCTTTAGATCTTCGCGTCTCAGCTTTAACAGGATGGTTGTTAAGTGCCTGTTCGTGGCTGGAAGCATTGTTTTTGTATGTTTGCAGTCTGATCTGCGCTCCCATTGCTTTTGGTGTTCCTTCTGAGAATGCATCTTCAGCCTGTTTTTTATCTCTACCGACGTAGGTTTGCATAGACCTATGTCATTTATTGTCGGTGGCTGTTTCGCGCCCTCTCTTGCTAGGGAGTCAGCCTCGTTGTTACCTGAAAATGAGCCGTGACTCTTTGTCCATCTTATTTTAACACTATGCGTGTCAGACAGATTTTGAAGCGCAGTGTGACACTGTACAAGGGAAGCTGACCTTGTGTCATATCTTCTCAATGCGTTAATCAGTGCTGCGCTGTCTGTTGTGAAAATAATAGTTGTCTGTTCGTTTGCAGTGGCTGCGGCCGTCATAGACTTTACTGATGAGAGCATTTCTCCTGTTGCCAGGGAGAGCCCAAGTGTTTCTGCCTGGAGGGCGGTCGTTGATTTACTGAGAGGTTGCGCACGGGATAGCCCTGTTTCAGGACAGTAGAAGCCGCAACCCGCTCCTAGTTTTTGTTTCGAGCCGTCAGTGTAGACGTGAAGGACGTGGGGGGTCGGAGTCGGATCCTCAGTCTTTTCTCCATTTTCTAATTGATACTTTTTGTTCGTGAGGTATGTTGTGGCAATTCTGTCGGTGCCGTTTCGAGCCTCCGGCATAGCTTGGATAGCTTTGTCCAGAATCCTGCCATGATTTGTTATTTTACCACTGCCATTCCATTGGTTTGCGGATTTTATTCTTAACGCTGCTGCCATCGCCTCTTGTTGTATGTAAAGATGAAGGGGCGTTAGGCCTAGTATTATATCCAGCGCCGCAGATGGTGTGGATTTTGAGCAACCGCTGATCAGGGAACACGCGAGCCGTTGTACATGTTGCAGCTTGTTGATTGTTGTGACTAAGTTTGTTCTTGGCCACCACACCACGGCACCGTAGGTTAGTACCGGTCGAACCATGACAGTGTACATCCACAGGCAAAGCTTGGGTTTAAGTCCCCAATCCTTACCAACGGCGCGTCTGCACTGCCATAGCACATTTGTGGCTTTCGTCGTGATGTGTTCTAGTTGCTTACCCCATAAGAGTTTGCTGTCTAGCCATATTCCGAGATATTTGACTTCCTTGCTTAGGGTCAGTTTGGTTCCAAACAGCGATGGTAGGTTCAGATTCGGCAGCTTTAGCTTGCGGGTAAAGAGCACAAGTTCTGTTTTACTGGGGTTCACTGTTAGGCTATGAGCGTGGCACCATGACTCCACAATTCGCAGTGCTCTCTGCATCTTTTCGCATAGAGTTGATTCGAAGAGCCCCGATATCATGATTCTCAAAAGATCTCAGATCGGCACTCGATCGGCACTAAACTCGTAATAAGCCCTCAGTAGGAGTATTTTTCGGTCGGCGGTGTAAACTAAAAAGAACTTAAATTATAAATAACTAGCGGCCTGTCCCAGCTTCATAAATATTTTACACAGGTCATAAATTTTTTGAACATTTTAGGATAAACTTAAACCGTGGGTTCGAGCCTCGCGTCTACTTATTTCATACATTTGCACGCGCTTCTCCTAGAGTGAGTGAAATCGCACCCCGCGCGAGACCCGTGGACCCGTTAACATTTTTAATTTCGTCATATCTTTTGAATGGAATGTCCGATTTGAAAAATTTAAGAAGTAATCTATAGGTATTGAAACCGTCTTAATTATGAAATGATTTATTTGGATAAGGATTAATACCAAGGTACAAATAAAGACCCTTTTCTAGCGGAGGCATTTCAATTAATTTTTTATAATAAAAGAACACTTATTGTGACATAACTATAATAGTTAGACATATGCTGTCGCGACATTTTTTGTAGATGATAACGTGTTCTACAAAATCGTAGTACATTATTTTGTTCTATCTTCAATAGTTTTCGCAGCGCACGCGATGTAAGGTTTTTTGTTTTCCACCTTGGGTTACATTATTGAAGTTTTAGTAAGGATCCCTGATTATTTTGAAAATATAATATAGCCTATGTTACTCAGGGATAATGTAGCATTCTAATGGTGAAAGAATTTTTGAAATCGGACCAGTAGTTTTTGAGCCTATTCGTTACATACAAAAATACAAAAATACAAAAATACAAAGTTTACCTCTTTATAATATTAGTGTAGATTTCAAAAGAAATAAACCTGACAGTGCGGGCGAGCCCAGAACTACCAAGTTTTCGAAGTTTCTATTTTTTTTTGCTTTGGAGATCTACCTGTTTAAATTTCCAGTGTGTTAGTTTTTGGATTTGTTTTATAAAAGATGTCCAAAAATAAACACGGATGGCGTAAATTGTTCTCCAAATTATCATTATATTCTATAACATCTTCTTTTTAAAAAATAATATTATGAGCCGCGTCCATTTTGATATAAATTGACATCTAAATCCTCTGTTAGATATTTAACGGACCGTCAGACCACCGATTAGATTGAACAGCCAGTCAAAGAAGATGGTTTGGACATACACAAAGGGTGAAACACAAAACTACAACATTCTGTTAACTGGCTAACAAGCTGTTATTTTAACTAACAGAGCATGGTGAAACTAGACCTTAGAATCTTTGTAATTTTCTAAAGATAAAAAAACTTTTATTGTCATATATATTTTTAATGAATTGCTTGAGTTTTTATAGCTAGTAAACTTATTTGCTTTTAAATTTCAAGTTGATGGGTTTAGCAGACCACAGGTTCAGTTTTTATGAGGTCCGTTTATTTTCATGTTGAGGTATTAATAAAAAAGATAAATTAATAGTAGTAGGTAAATGAAAATACAGTCTTGATATTTCATCCCATCTACGTCCATTTGAAGCGGATTACCTCGAAAATCTTCAAAGCCAATATTAAAAGAAAATACTTAAAGGTTCCGACTACAAATAATCTTTCATAAATAAATATTATGTTTGGTAAAGAATCAAAGAGAAATAACTCCCACTACACCACACACAAAAAGATTTATAGAACATGCATTCAACCTTTTTGAAGGATTTGTGGCTAGTTAGATTGGGCAAGCTTTATGCGTATAATCCAGGTATCAATTCGAGCACCGACTTTGAGTCAAGGGGTAGAAGTTGTCCTTGAGTCGAGCATAGTGCCGCCAACT
The DNA here is from genome assembly GCA_932294275.1 of Chloroclysta siterata. Classification (NCBI taxonomy): domain Eukaryota; kingdom Metazoa; phylum Arthropoda; class Insecta; order Lepidoptera; family Geometridae; genus Chloroclysta; species Chloroclysta siterata. Next base: position 9,473,485 of record OW028601.1, on the reverse strand, counting down.
TATCTGTGCAGACGGGAGAGATGACATCATCGGAAATAATAAAATAAAAGGAAGCGCCGGTAAACAACAGCATTAATGCTACGATGCCACGATGTAGAGCAGTAGTTAGTTTTTTCCATAAATACGCTACAATGTTTATCCCACTGTTTGACACTGTTTTCATATTATATTATACTAGCGGCCTGTCCCAGCTTCGCATGGGTGGTCATAAATTTTTTGAACATTTTAGGATAAACTTAGACCGTGGGTTCAAGCCTCGCGTCTACTTATTTCATACATTTGCACGCCAGAGAGTGAAATCGCACCCCGAGCGCGACCCGTGGACCCGTTAACGTTTTTAATTTCGTCATATCTTTTGAATGAAATGTCCGATTTGAAAAATTTAAGAAGTAATCTATAGGTATTGAAACCGTCTTAATTATGAAAAGATTTATTTGGATAAGGATTAATACCAAGCTACAAATAAAGACCCTTTTCTAGCGGCGGCATTTCAATTAATTTTTTATAATAAAAGAACACTTATTGTGACATAAGTATAATAGTTAGACATATGCTGTCGCGACATTTTTTGTAGATGATGACGTGTTCTACAAAATCGTAGTACATTATTTTATTCTATCATCAATAATTTTCGCAGCGCACGCGATGTAAGGTTTTTGGTTTCCACCTTGGGTTACATTATTGGAGTTTTAGTAAGGATCCCTGATTTTGTTGAAAATATAATATAGCCTATGTTACTCAGGGATAATGTAGCATTCTAATGGTGAAAGAATTTTTGAAATCGGACCAGTAGTTTTTGAGCCTATTCGTTACATACAAAAATACAAAAATACAAAGCTTTCCTCTTTATAATATTAGTGTAGATGTAGATGACAATATCCGGCACGGTAATATGATGACTTAGAATACTTTCTCCTTGATTTTTAATTCATGATCTTTTTGTAGGCTCCAGTGTTTTTGCTATAACATGGCAAAAACGACTTCCTTCTTTGTACAGTTTTAGGAGACGATTTTTTTTACCATCTACTATTATATAAATTATTAATAATAGGCACAAGCTCTACATAATATTTATTATAAATATAACTCTGTATGTACACAGATGGCACTCAGGTATACGACTGCTACAACGCGCAAAACTCAGTAATCCCTCAAAACCTTACCTCAATTATTTTCTAACCCACAAAATTTACCTTGTTTTTGTTACATATAAGTATTGATTATACCAACTTTAGTTAAAGGTAGAGGTAAAGGTAAAGGTAGGTGTTGTTTTATTATATAGTTGTATAATTTGGTATATTTTTATAGCGATTAAAGTTCATTCTATGCAGCAACCAAAGGCTACTAATGTGAAACGGAAACGTGAGCAGGGTGAATCGTTTAGATTTGTGATAAGCAAATGACGTCATCACGTGATAGCACAATAATAGGCCCACGCGGCGGTTTCTAATATAATAAAATTCGCAGACTGTATTATATTTATCCTTTTGTTATATTTTCTTAGAAAAATATTAACGCCACTTACTGCTTGGTTTTTCATATTATAATTTATTGTATCCTTGTATTTTAGGTTTGGATATGGCTAGATCAATTTGGACATGCTAAACAATTTTATTTTTATTTTTAGCTAATTTCAACGTTGATTATCAAGAAAGGATTTTTTCACACTTATAGGTTTTTATCACTCAGCCCTCGATATTTATCTATTTTTCTCCTCTTATCTATAAAAAGAAGATGTTGTCGTCTTTCTATAAACCAATGAAGAAATCCATCTGACTCCGACGACTGCGGTTTGTGATCTTAATTCTTTCAAATCAATCTCGTGTGCAAGGAGCCTATAAAACGAGCATTTCCAAACGAGGACGAAAAATCCGTTTAAGTGCCTAATTTGTTACTTCGACTTAAACATTCACGACATGAAAAGTATTCTTGATAATTCTCAAATCCAAACTCAACTCTTACAAGTAAGAGGAATACCTAAGTATTTTATTAAAAAACTTTTCCGTTTATTAGAAACGGTGTGCCTTCGTGGAAGAAGCTTTTTGAAAAATTGTGTTTATTTTTATGTGTTGCTTAGATTTGTTTGGCCCGTCTATTTCGTTTTGTTTATTTATAAGGATACGTGGTATAATAAATTGTATATAATATAATCTACTGATTAAGATACAAAGCAGCAAGCAAGAACTACTGAGCTAGTTTGATATACTTAACAGTAATGAAATCATAAAGATGTAACAATCCATGGTTCGTTTTGTAGCTGATCAAAAGGTGTGCTACGAAGCGTAGCGGCGCAGCTACGAGTGCTACGATCTCATCGTATTTCGTAGCGCGCTATCGTAAGCAAATAGAGCTCGCGTGCTTTCCACTATTACCTACTCTTGCCTAGACTTCGGCTACTCATTTCATAATATCGCTCTAAATACTACCCTTGACCCGATAATGCATTTAAACACCTATTACATAAATTTCAGCTATTAGTTGTACCTAATAGCTTATTTTGGAACGCGAAACCATTATAATTGCAAGCTTAACACAGCTTACGTGATGTGGAGGCATATTTTGCGATTCATGCGGTAACCTTTAACATAGTTTGCTCGCTATAAAAGGTTATTTTGTATACAAGTTAGATCATAAGGATCACCTATTGAAATATTTATACTGAAAAACTGAAACTGAAACAGCTTCACGACTTTAATCCCCAGGTACAGTAGATAGCCTCTCTCAGATACTTTGAGGACGTCTAAAGGGGGTAGTCAGAGGTATGTCCAAACATTACATTTGGCACATACCCACATTTTGCAGTAGCTAGTATTCCATACGTGACAGGTTGCAAGCCCATCTCCGCTGTTATAATACTAACTAGTTTCTTCAGTATGATTTCCTTCACAGTTTAAGAGCACTGGCAGTGCGCACATAAATTGAATAGGAAAAATCCACGTTGTGCACGACCGGATTCGAACTTACAACCTTACGATCGGAAGGCGGGGTCACTCCCACAAGACCATCGGTGCTCCCACTGCTCTCACTTTAAACAATATTTATACAATAATAATTATGGTTATATTTTGTATGGATCGACAGAAATATAACGAACTTGTGAATCCTTTACTTAATAATAAAAGATAGGACCCGGAACTAAATGTGGTTTTGTTTGTTAACAAACAACAAACACTTTAATTAATGCAACTCTGCAGTATAACAAGATTTGCTTGTTTAGCTGAAGAGTCTATAAAATTTAAGGCTAGAAACGACATAGTAAATCTATCTGTTGAACGTCATGTTGAATTGTCTTGTATAGAATTAAATAATTATATATTAATAAATGCCTATAGACCGCCAACGGGAAACTTCGCAACTCTCGAGTCAGTCTTGGAGGATGTTTTAAGGAGACTATGTAAAAATAATAAAAATCTCATTGTCATGGGTGATTTCAATATTGATTTACTAGTAGAATCAACATCAAAAAATAAGTTAATTAATCTCTTCCAATGCTTCAGCTTAAACTATCAATTCTTGGAGCCAACTAGAATAACCAACCATTCTGCCAAGTGCATTGATAATATATACTGTAACTGTGAAGTTCAGAAGAAAAAAATTATACGTAACCTAAGCTCGGATCATTTAGGACAATACATCGAAGTACCAGTTACCACAGATAATCCGACTGTGACAACTCGCAAGAGAAATGTTACACAACAGAAAATTAAGCAATTTAAAAATAATGTATCTAATGATCTTGAATCTGACATAATTAATTTAAATAATGACCCAAACACTAACTACAATATAATTTTTGATATTATTAAAATCCACTTCAATTCATTATTCCCTGTGACATTCAAAGAATCAAATCCGAAAATGACATTTAACGAATGGGCAACGAAAGGAATCATAGTAAGTAGAGATAAAATGTTTAACTTATATTACCTTAAGTCAATAAATACTACTGAGAGTTTTGCTAGTTATGTTCGCCAATACAGTAAAATTTTTAAGGTTGTTTGCAAACATGCAAAGGCAATTCATATTGCTAACAAAATCAGACACTCAAAAAATAAAATCAAAACTGTCTGGTCAATAATTAAAACTGAAACTGGAAAGGGTCGCTCTACGCCCGGTAATATTGAATTGTCTCAAGACGGTAAAGTAATCACAGACAAAAACCAAATTGCAAATACATTTATAGACTTTTTTACCAATATTTCTCATAGCTTAACTAAAACACTTAATGTATGCCCGGATAAAGCTATAGATTTACTTGAAAGTAACATTGCTCCTTGTTCTGATGAATTCAGATTTCATAGGATCACAAGTATAGTTATAATCAAAACTTTTAGATCACTTAAGTTAAAAAATTCCGAAGACTTTTGGGGTATATCAGTTAGATTTGTTGACAACGTGATTGGTATCTTGGCTCCTTATTTGTCTTACATATTTAATGGCTGTGTAGACAATAATTCTTTTCCCGACCTCATGAAATGTGCTAGAGTGATTCCGCTTTTCAAGAGTGGGAACCATAGGGAACCAAGCAACTTTAGACCTATCTCTATATTGCCAGCGCTAAGTAAAATTTTCGAGAAGATCATCCTGAATCAATTAGTGTCCTTCTTCAATTGTAATAAACTTCTATACAGTAAACAATATGGGTTTTCCAAAGGATGTTCCACTATTGATGCCGTAGTTGACTTTGTTAAAACTATTTACAACTCTTGGGACATATCAGAAGACACATTGGGAGTGTTCTGTGATTTATCTAAGGCGTTTGACTGTGTGAATCATAAAATTCTTCTAAAAAAGCTGAGTCACTACGGTGTAAGAGGAGGAGCACTAAATCTGATGGAATCTTATATTACCAAGAGACAACAATCTGTAGATGTCAATGGTGTGTTATCGAACACTTTGGACATAACAATAGGTGTACCCCAGGGCTCAATTCTTGGTCCATTTCTGTTTCTAGTCTACATAAATGATCTCCCTTACCTAGCTCAAAAGCTTGCAGACATAGTTTTATTCGCTGATGACACTTCACTATCATTCAATATTAAACGATCAAATCCTGACATTTTTAATATAAATAGATCCTTAGCTTTAATTCACAATTGGTTTAATATTAATAATTTAATTCTTAATTCTGACAAAACAAAATGTATTAAATTCTCTTTGACTAATGAACTAACGATACCTATTCCTATTACAATTGACAAGAAACCAATTGGTTTAATTAATCATACCAAATTCTTAGGAATAACCGTAGATAGCAAACTACAATGGGGAAGTCACATCAAGGAATTAGCCAGTAAACTTTGCTCTGCAGCATTCGCTGTCCGTAAAATTAGGGAATTGACTGATATAAAAACAGCAAGAATGGTATATTATAGTTACTTTCATTCGTTGATGTCCTATGGAATCCTTCTATGGGGCAATGCTGCGGACGCAAGTAGCATATTCATTTTGCAAAAACGAGCAATCAGAGGCATTTACGGACTTGGACCGAGAGTTAGCCTCAGGGAATTATTTAAGGAAATTCAAATTATGACTATGCCATCACTTTACATTTTTACAAATTTAATACATATTAGGAAAAACATTAGTAATTATTCTAAAAATGGTGATAATCATAGATATGAGACGAGAAATAAGAATAAACTTACATTACCAAATACAAGGCTGTCGAAAATCAATAAATCATTTCTTGTAAACTGTGTCAGATTTTACAATGTCTTACCAGACAGCATTACAAGCTTAAACGAAAAGGCATTCAAAAATATTATTAAAAAACACTTGGTAGACAAGGCTTATTATGACATTGACCAATTTCTTGTAGACCGTAAAACATGGAATAATATTGAATTATAAAATTGTATTTTAGGTAGGTAGGTAATTTTAATTTTAATTTAGATTTTAGTTTAGTTTTATAATCATTATTATTGTTAATTATGAATATTTTTTTTTTTTTACTATGTTATGTATAAAATGTTGACTTTCTTAAGTGCAATGGACCTATAACGTGCCTATGAGAAATAAATGAGATGAACTGAACTGAACAAGTAAATACAGAAAATCACAGTAATATGAAGCTTTGAACTGTTGAGATTAGATATTCCTTTTCAGCCAGGCTCCCAACATCTTTAATTAGTCACGATTACACGAAAGCTTACTGATAATATGCTTGGGAAAACTTTTGGGTCATGCCTCCATGTCAAGTGGCAAGCCAGACGCCCAACTTGTAAATTAAGGGGGAGTTAGTTCGCTAGATCAAAAAGTTGTAAACAAATCAATTCTTTGAAAGCTCTAATAACAAGTATTAAACTTCATTCAAATAGAAAATGTAAAATGAACAGTTAATATCGCCTACAATGGTGTCGAAATGATTAATGGCGTGCCGGTTCAATTGAGTGGAACGATGTACAATGAATAGCTGATCGCCTGGGCGTTCCACCAGCCACCACCCACGGCTTTGATTCACCATCAATAAGCAAAGCACCCTTTAGGAAATTTTCACATTATTTGAAAATAATAGCAAAATGTTGTAAAGATCTTTTAATAATGACTTCCTCGTATCGCGTGCTCGAGAAAAATAATTTCGTTTCATTGTTAACGTTGATGATGAAAAAATGTTTGCCGAAATTCACAACAATAAAATCGGCAGTCAGTAGAAGATTGATAGCCTACGCAGGCCGTAGCGGGCCCACTTCCCCGGAATGTTGACGAAGGTCATTTTATTTTAATCATCACGTTATTTCCTCCAATTTTATTTCGGTGTCCTGAATAGGAAATCATCTTCACATATATCATCAAGATACATCATCATCTTGTATATGTGTATATCTACACTATCTACACTAATATTATAAAGAGGAAACATTTGTATTTTTGTATGTAACGAATAGGCTCAAAAACTACTGGTCCGATTTCAAAAATTCTTTCACCATTAGAATACTACGTTATCCCTGAGTAACATAGGCTATATTATATTTTCAAAAAAATCAGGGATCCTTACTAAAACTCCAATAATGTAACCCAAGGTGGAAAATAAAAACCTTATATCGCGTGCGCTGCGAAAACTATTGATGATAGAACAAAACAATGTACTACGATTTTGTAGAACACGTCATCATCTACAAAAAAATGTCGCGACAGCATATGTCTAACTATTATAGTTATGTCACAATAAGTGTTCTTTTATTATAAAAAAATTATTGAAATGCCGCCGCTAGAAAAGGGTGTTTATTTGTACCTTGGTATTAATCCTTATCCAAATAAATCATTTCATAATTAAGACGGTTTCAATACCTATAGATAACTTCTTAAATTTTTCAAATCGGACATTCTATTCAAAAGATATGACGAAATTAAAAATGTTAACGGGTCCACGGGTCACGCTCGGGGTGCGATTTCACTCACTCAAGGAGAAGGACGTGCAAATGTATGAAATTAGTAGACGCGAGGCTCGAACCCACGGTCTAAGTTTGTCCTAAAATGTTCAAAAAATTTATGACCACCCATGCGAAGCTGGGACAGGCCGCTAGTCCTTGATAATCATGTTAAAATATCTACCACTACAGATACACGATATTTGACTACTTAAACAAATACATTATAATGCATAGGTACCTAGATTGTGAAATAGCCAAAGCTACTACGAGTAAGTAAGAGCGAGGTGTCTAATATGAGTTCACTTTACACCACAGATAAGAATACTATGTATGCAAAGGTTTTTTTTTTTTTTTATTTAGTAATCGTCTTGATGATTTTAATACCTAGTACCGATTAACGCATAACACTCTTTCCTTTGGACTGTATATCACCTAGTAATATTACGCAGTTATGCATACTGTACCGTTTTTTTATAATATTTTCACATTCGTTCCAAGTTACTAAATATGCATCATAGTTTACTGAATTTGCGTTATTGCTGTGCTTAAAAGGGACCTTGAACCTGATGATAAGATGGCTCAGAGGATGGTAAAGATGCTGTCATCTAAAACCCTGCCCCAGGCACTATAGCGTCCCATATGCTGGAAGGGGCATGAAAAATGCCACTGTCTTTATCATGTACAAGATGCAAAGACTTTGTACTTATGTAAGTACTAGTGGACATACTATTGGACCGCTTACATGTCAAACCGCATAGTACTTTTTTTTTAACAGCTGTTTTATAATAACGTATGGAAGCCTTATACCGCGTTTACATTGGCGCTGCCAATCGCGTGGACGGAAATGTGGCCGGCCATATGTCCGCGGCAGCATCGCCGGCAACGTGTGTTCACATTTAGCCCGAACACTTACGTCAACGCGAGCGGACATGGAAGTGGAAGTGGAAGTGGACATGGAAGTGATTACATTCTCGCATTGCTTATGTCCCTGCACATTTCCACGGACATAAGCTGAGTGTAAACGCGGTAGAGCGCGAGTTTTATTTCCTCCGCTATATTTCAATTTTCCAGTATGATGAGCGATAAAATCTTGAAAATGTAGCCACATTTTACCGACGAACGTTGGTAATCAGCAGCCGCATGCACGATATCATGTTCGTTGCTTAGCATAGCAGCTATTTCTGCAAAAAAACTTAACTAGCTTCGTAAGGATATAAATAAAGATTTTGGAAAAACATGGGTTTTCTAAAATTGCTTTACTTTACGGTGTTTGATTTTTGAAGGTACGTTCCATGCAAAAACGTTTAAAATCGTTATCAAAAGCACGACTAACTACTCGTACATTTCCGCACGCCACATGCTTTGTTCCGCCTAGTTCCGTTTATACGCCGTATCAAGGCTGAGGTGGTGCCGCCAGCCTTGGCTCTCACCAGCTACACACATTAACAATAGAAAACCAAGCTATTGTAGACATTGCAATAAGGACTCCAGCCGAAATCGTGTAGTAACCTTTTACGAAAAGAGCCTTTGAAAAACAGCACCGGCACATCGTCTTACGGTTTCTAGTTAAATTTGAAGAATAAACTGAAACGCATAGCTTATTTTGTTTGTTTGTTTAGTAACTTTTTATAACAGAGTCGTAATGGTATAGATAAGTTAATGGAACATCATGCTACCCTCGTTAGGCAGCCGTAAACACAAAGGCAGTCCCTTATCAAATTAAAATTAATAAATCTCGTTGCCCCAAATAAAGTAACATCCGAAATAGGTTGCTACGTTTTACCGCCGAACTAAGCCTTTGGAAACTTTCTGATAATAATGGTAGGAAACCGCAGATGCAAACCTCTTCCAACCTGGTTTGGCTTTGGTCAAAGTAGCAAAGATGTCTTTGAATCGGATTGTCCTTTCCTCGATTGCTACGTTTTCATTCCTAACCATAAATTACTAAAGTTTAATCCTAAGTAGGTAGTAGCGTTTCTCACACAAACTGCACAGGAAAACTAATATAAGTTTATTTCTAAGGTGTCGTTAGAAACTATTGTTCATTTTATTTGTTTGTTAAAATAAGTCTCGACCGCTAAAGAAATAGACATTTGACTTTCAGGTCCCTGTTTTTCTTTATTTCCGAGTCGTGCTATCGTGTTGAAATTCAAAAGAGAATTGTACCTACTGAATACAATACCGTGGACATGAATAAGTTATGGAAACAAAAATATAACTTGCAAAGAAGACGCAAACGTGAACGAACGAGTGGAACTTCAACGGCGAGACTGTTTCGAGCTTTTTGTACTATTTGTGTTAATTTTTGCAAATTGGACGTGAGTTGTTAGTAAAACATGACATTCAATAAAGAAATATTTACATATCACAACAACCAGACCTGTTTGATACCTACTCTACATTTATTTGTGAAGTAGATGCTATAAAAATAAGTAGAGCTCGTTGAGCCTCATTGCCTTTTTATTTAAGTGTTTTGAAGTCGTACAAATTGACCTGCCGATCGGCCTTATCTATCTTCGATACCACTTGACTAATACTGTGAATTCTACCCATGCGCTCGATTTTTATACTATGTCGAATTTAGATCCATGTTTATAATAAGTATGTTTTACCCCAACGAACGACACACAAATTCACAATATAAATTATATGGTGTTATAAGGGCTGGTAGAAAATGCTTGGGCATTAAGCCCTCCTATTGTGCTTTTGTGCAATAAATGCTAAATAAATAAATAAATAAATAAATAAATAAATAAATAAATAAATAAATAAATGCTAAATAAATAAATAATTTTTATACTATGTCGAATTTAGATCCATGTTTATAATAAGTATGTTTTACCCCAACGAACGACACACAAATTCACAATATAAATTATATGGTGTTATAAGGGCTGGTAGAAAATGCTTGGGCATTAAGCCCTCCTATTGTGCTTTTGTGCAATAAATGCTAAATAAATAAATAAACGAGTCTATAGCGAAGTAGGTAAGTTCGTAAGATATTCTTTCGGGGATGGACCAGAAAAAGATTCCATACACATCGATCTATTTGATTAATCTGTATAATGTGAGGTTGCTGTCTCAACTTTCCTGAAACAACTACTCGATACCGTGTGCTCGCGAAGATTCATATCGTAAACAATACCGATGCAAGTACAATACGTTTCAGGAGCTATCAGATAAAGTGGTTGTATGTGCTGGGAAACTCTATCGCATAACGACGTAAGCAACTATCAAGTTTGGAGCAAACTCTTGTAGGTTTATAGCTGTGCGAAAGGCTGGCATGCACAGCACAAGGAGATAAGGTTGCTTTAAGCGAGACCCACCCTAACTTCACTTGTCTTGAAGTTGAAATTCTAAACTGCTCCCTTACACTTGAAATGTATTGCATTGCAATTTGTTTGTGAACTGCGCAAATGTAATACAAACTCACTGGTATTTGGGAACTGGCAGAAATAGGATAATTCTCAAAGCTGCTGAACCTTATTAAAACTTTTTGTTGTGGGAAAGCATCCAAAGGTTGTTAGTTTCATATTTGTTTACTTTATTTTGTAGTTAGTAGGGGAAGAGGGGCATGACGGGGACGCTAAACCGTTTATAAAAGTATCCAAAATCTATATTTAGTTATTATATACAAGGTGTTCCATAAGTTGTGTATATAAACTATATAAACGCGAAAAAAAAAACAGCTGTTTCATACATTTTAGCCTGGTAGGTATTAAACTTTTGTATGAAACAGCTGTTTTTTTTTTCGCGTTCACAGTGTTGGTTCCTTAGAAAAAGTTGTTGTAGCTGTGCCCCTTTCTGTAGCCTGCTGTTTGACTCAAGAGTAGTCTTCGGATTTTTTATGCGTTTCATAGACCAACTGCCTCTCGTAGATTTTATCTTGTCATTTTGCACCTTAAATAGAAGAAATACAAATATGAACCGAGCAAAAGTACATTATGCTCCTACAGGCTATCTACTTATCGAAGGGGTATAACATGAAAGGAGCATGATGGGGTACCCCATCACGCCCCGTAGCCTTGTCCCCGTTATGCCCCTATGCCTAGTAATATATTCTGAGGTGAAAAACATATTGCATAATAACATTGGCTTTGAGTATAACAAATCATCCAGCAATATCTATAGAAAACCACAACAAAATTCAATTGCACTAAGGATATTAAGTATCTCGGCATTATACTTGATAGCAATCTGACGTGGACAAAACAAATCAAAAATGTATCCGGGCGTACTAGGAAATTGATTTACGTATTCAAACAACTTAGACACGTTCTGAGTTTCAAATCTATTATCCGGGTTTACTACTGCTTGGCGCAATTTATGCTCACTTACTGCATTACTGCGTGGGGTGCTGCAGATGGAACCCATCTTATCACTGTAGAAAGAGCACAAAGAGCTCTTCTAAAAGTAAATTAAACCAAGATTACACGCGACGGACACTTTATACAAAGAATGCTCATTACTGAACGTGAGGCAGCTCTTTATAAAAGCAATTGTAACAAAACAACACGCTTTGGTTACTAAGCCAATACTGGAAAAACTGAAATCGAAACGCAGGCAAGATAGTATACTACACATACACAGCTCACGCACTAAATTCGGTAGGAAGTTTACAATCATGGGACCACGATTATACAACAAAATAAGTAAATCCACAACTATCGCTACCGCTAACTATAACAAACTCAAAATTATCCTGACCAACTACTTCCAAAATCTTGGCTATACAGACACAGAAAACCTCCTTAAAATCATTGAATAGTCATAACATGTGCGGGTCATGATACGATTGTGAGCAACATAATATCACTTCCACACACATATCCAAACACACACACACACACACACATACACTCACACAGCATGATGCTCTCTCACAGCCACACACACACATACACGGCAACATATTTTCACACAGCCACACACTACATATAGAGACCACACACTACACATAGAGGTAGAGACCTTTCACATACCTACACTTAAACTACTGATACCACAAAACTTTAGCTTAGGAAACCTAAAACTCTAGCATTAGAAAACTAACAACCTTAGTTATAATTTCCTTATATGTCATTATTCACCACAAATTGTGTCAGGGCATAAAACGTAAGCAAAGAGAGAGTCCGTTTTGGTGAGTCCTTGTGACCCCGCTCCACAGGCTTTTCTAAGACCTAGTGCGGGGAACAGAGCTAACCTTGTGGTGCTGTCCTCATTTTGTACTACCTACCTACCTAACAAATAGGTTTTTGTATGATTCAAATATGCACCAGTTTCACTTTTTTTTTTTTTGGTAAATAAACGATTATTATATTATATAAAATACTAAAAAACAGATGTGAATGCTTACCTTCTATCAGCGTTTAAGTATCGAACAAAATTAGATCAAGAAGCACCAAAAAATATTTTTGCTTGTAAAAATCAAACACTTGCAATTTTACTTCCGGTCACTTTCAATCTTAGCCATCGATCAGAAATGGCTGCCTATTACAACGCATATTCCTAGCATCTCTAGGTGGGTGGCCCAGATGTGCCCCGTGACCCCGTTATGCCCTCCCTTCCCCTATGTTATTATATTTGGTTTACAATGTTTTAATCCTTGTAACTTTGAATGTACTCGCAAGTTAAACGGTATCGTGTAAGCTGCAATTTTTTACTTAATTATACCTACACCTATAACTATTTTGCCATGGTATTTAGGTTAGGTTACCTGAGTTTACGGGCTGACCTTTTAATCTTAAGCTAAGTACCCACAAAGTGACTCACTAGACACAGTAGAAGTATAAATTAATTACGAATGCAGGCATTTACTGTATCACCGGTAGTGCCTAGACGGCCTAACACTTCATGACTTAAGCTTTAGATAACTTGATAACTAATCTTTTGATAACTTTATGATTTAACTCCCTACTGGGAATCATTAGACAGCTATTTTAATGTTCGAGGAGGTAGAACTAGCTAGCTCTTTGTCAGTCGACAATGAGGTATGAGTAGCTACCTATGTAGTAAAGATCGTCAGAGAGCCTAGGTCTCAAATTAGGTTGTAGCTTATTATACAGAGTGAGTATTTAATATGGCGAAAAGGCCAAACTTAAGAGTAGTAGAGCTCTTTGTGAGGGGCTCGGGGGAAGTACAACCACCACGCCTTTTTCTGCTGCCAAGCAGCAATGCTGTGTTTCGGTTTGAAGAGTGTGGTTGCCGGTGTAATTACAGGCACATGAGGTTTAACATCTGTATGCCTCAAGTTAATGGACGCAGGGCAGTGCATCGTGGGGCACGTTCCTATCGTGCGTGACTAACGAGGCAATGCTTTGTTAAAGGTGATGGTTACCATTTAACATCAGGTGGGCCATCTGCGTGTTCCATCAGCTAGTAGTATAAAAAAAAACTTACACTGCTGTGACTCGAATTGGAAAATAATTAGAACATCATCGAAAAAAAAATGTTTTAATAGTTCAGGCGTCTTTAATGAAAATATAAATTTTCGAAGATAGGAATTCAGATTAATAACATACTTACTTTAACAAATTTATAAGGAAAAAGTTTAAATTTATAAGAAAAATGTACTGGTCTTTTAACCCACTTCATAAAGAGGAGGAGGTTCTCAATTCGTTTTTTTTTTTTTAATATTTGTTACCGCATAACTCCTTCATTTATGAACAGATTTTATTTTATATTTGAGAGGATATACTTTCAGATTGGTCCCATAGAAATTTCATCGTAATCGGTACAGAAGTTTGGCTTTTAAATCAAATTAACATGAAAAAGTTATCCAATTAAATGAAATTGCGTATTTTGCTGTTATATGTTTTTAGTTTATTTGAAGTCGGTTTTTTTTTGCAATAAAGTTATTTTATTTTCATTTGAAAGAATATCAAAAAACTTTAAGACAGTAGATAGTTAGTTGCAGAATTTAATTCTTTTCCCAAGCAAAATAAACTTTGTATAAAAACTATGAGTTCAGGAAAGCCAAGTACTTTTAATCGTTCTACGGGTTCTTGGGTCTTGGGTTTCCAAAAAAATAAAGCCATAGAAAAAGAGCCACTTAAATAAGATTTTAATCGATTTAGAATAAGAGATACCTAAAAGATAGTAGAGCTAGCTAATCATAATACAAAAACTGTAATAAAAAGTCTGTCTGCTCTTTTTACGTAAGTAAAAAGATTTCATTAAGCTTAAGATAAAGATATTATATTTCTAGAACCAGACTGAATATTTAATAGCATGTGCTACTCAATTAAAGCTTTTATGCTTTTCCAAGTGTAAGTACCGTGCCTACTTAAAGTTAATGTGACCTAAGTAGTTTGAAGGCACAGCATTATGTAATGTGACGTGCAATTACATGCAATTGACTATGTAGGCTCTTTCATTTGAAAATTGATTTATTGTTTAAGTTTAAGTTAGTATCGCCTTTGAAGTAAATATCTTACAGTAAGATAAATATCTTACTAGTAAAGTCAAAGTCAAAAGGTATTTAATCAATAAAATCACAAGGATCACTTTGAAACGTCTCAAAGCTAGGTGACTCTAGGTGCCAGTTCCACGCGACCAAAGCCTAGAGGAACAGGCAACAAACTTACGGCTTGGTTCCTACCGCTCTTTTGTATGATCCTTGTTAGATAATTGTAAGATATTACTATTTATATAGATTTAGTTCCAGATACTTTTACGCCGTATAAATCATCTACAATAGATGTACCGAACCGAAAATTAACGAACATACCTTATGTTCGTTAAAATTCAAAAATAAACCTAAACGGGATATTAAAAAATAAGCCTTTCTAAAATAAAGTGAT
Organism: Chloroclysta siterata; assembly: GCA_932294275.1. Taxonomy (NCBI): domain Eukaryota; kingdom Metazoa; phylum Arthropoda; class Insecta; order Lepidoptera; family Geometridae; genus Chloroclysta; species Chloroclysta siterata. The sequence goes on along the minus strand of OW028601.1, from coordinate 9,458,310 downwards.
TACGATTATTAAAAAAAACTAGTTTTTTTTCAATTAGATGTTCTTAGCATGTTTTAGAACTACTATCATAGTATTATATATTCTTACCTCTAATAAGCTGCAAGAAATATGTGAAACATGAAAGGTATCTAACTCGGTCAAGTGAAAATACGGGCTATTTTGACGCGACTAAACATCGCTGTAGCAGCTCAAAGGCAACATTGTAAGCTATCTCACGTGAATAGAATGAACCTACAGCTCTAGCTATAACTTTACACTGCTCGTTCTGAAAACATGATTGGTTTAATGAATATGAATAGTTTTTCTTGCCTTTTTCTGCCGCCAAGCAGTGTTGCTGTGTTTCGGTTTGAAGAGTGGTTGCCGGTGAAATTACACGCACATGAGGTTTAACATCTGTATGCCTCAAGTTGATGGACGAAGGGGAGGTGATGGTTACTTAACATAAGGTGGGCCATCTGCCCACCATGGGTTGTTCCATTATTGAAAAAGTGCAGCTAGTGCTTAAAATAACATAAACCTACTAGGTAGGTACGTGGCACAATATAATAACAGCACTACAAGGTTAGTTCTGTTCCCTGCACTAGGTATTAAAAATCCTGAGGAGGGGTCATAGGGACTCATCATCATCTCAATCGAGTTGTATGATCTATCATAATTTTATGATCACATTCGAGAGACAATAAATAAGAATTCAAACTATGGTGAAAAGTTTGAGATAATTAATACCACAGAATATAATAGTGAGAAGTATGTAGTTAGGTAAGTGGTACTATGTAATAAAATGGATTTAGGTACAGATGACAACGTATGAAGTTTAATGTTCGCTTAGATTCACAACCGAATAATTCAGTAAAACTATTGATTCATATATGGTTTACTAACCATAATCATCATAATCATAATCATAATAACTTTATTATAGCGAATATAGGTAAGGTACATGGTTTTATACAGATGTCAGGGTTTATAATAATTGATCCTCCATATTGAACTTAATAATAGCATGGAATAATTTAGGTACCTATACAATTTAAAATTAATAATGTCATGGATTAAAAAAAGATTAAAAAATTACAAAAAAAAGATTAAAAAAGATATACAATGTCACAAATTTTAGATAGAATAAGATGAAAATAGTCATAAACAATAAGACCAAACGAAAAAATTAAAATATACGGATTAATTTCAATTGTCACTCAGGTATTCCTTCACACTGTAATACACTTTTTAAACATTTTTTTTCTTCTAAATACAGTGATAGAAGGTGAAGCACACAACCATAAACTAGTACAAAGTACTAGCAGTCATAATCATCATACGAAGTCCACTCCAAAGTTCTATATCCACTACTGAACATAGGCCTGCAAAAACTGGAATAATCCCCCATACATTTCCAGGAACCCAGGATTTTAAATCTTTTTCATTTACTGACTTCCCGCGATTATAACAATGTCGTCCACATAAAAGAGACCATTGGTATCCACTTTGGTATTGGTTTTGTATTCCACTCTACAGATTTTTTTTATATGTTTGGTCAAAATCATTTTCCAAGAATTTTTTTTCAGAAACACACATTACTTACTGAAGCTTTAAAATGTCTCGTTACTAGTTCGTCAATGAATGCAAACTGAGATTTGATGATGCAACCGCTTTTCTACGACCTCGTGGCATTTTGGTTTCCATGCATGCAGCGGAACACCTCGCCACGGTACTTTTTGTTCAAACAGATTTATATCTTCCGTTACTCGACTTGCTTCAGCACTTTTTCACAAAACTATTCCTGTTGATGTAGGTATCCTTTAACATGGACAAAGAAAAAAGAAAATGTTTCATGTATCTATACATGTACTTATACCGACTTAACGAAAAACGAATGCGTGGGAAGACCCTGACACGGCCAAATGAAAACAAAATACCATAATAATTTATATTTTACGTGGTCGGAACCGATAATGTTTTCGTTCAACCTTTTGTTTATAATACCAATTGATAACGTATGTTTTGCATCTGCACTAACTAGTTATGATTTCATAGTTATTTTCGTTGAAAATGAGTTGTTATTACATAATTGACGATGCAAACATGATACAAACTCATATTCATAAAACCACGTGCATTCTCTATTTGCTGTTTTGTATCGTTGGTATTGCTTTCTTGTTGCTTTCTCGTTTACTTTTTTTATGTAGCGTTTCTGGCTTGGAATGGTTATTGTGAATGAAAAGCATCGTCAGTCGCTACCGAGGTATAGTCGACGGAAATGGCTCGTAGCTTTTCGACCTTATCTCCAGACAGCAGAGTTCAAAAGTGATAAAGCATTAGGTATTTGTCGATGGGTATGTCGCATGACTATTCAGGCAAGCATTGTAGCGCGCTTTTAGCGAACCACTTGGTTCGTGTACTGCTCGGGCTGGCTCTACCTACATTATTGTAGAAAGGAGCCTCCTTGAGGCGTACTTACAATCCTTTCACCACACTGTTTCGAAAGAACTAGTAACACGAAAATAAGAAGAAGATTGTAGCATGTAGAATTGGACAGTTTAGGGTAGAGTATAACTACAAAGTTTTTTTTTACGCACGTTCATACCAACACAATTAATTAATTTCAGAGCGGTTAATACGAAATAGTTGTGCCGCCACATTTTTTGTAAACTCATAAGCAAAGTCGTAGCACACTTTCGCTACCATTCGTAAATTATTCAATACTAGCAGCCTACCGTGACTTTACTCTGGTGATTAATAATAATGCGTTATCCCTATATTGGGTTCGTTTATGCTTTATACCCCGTTGCAGGTATTTTTCAGGTTAGGGTGTGATTGAGCCACAAACATCCTTACATCAAAACATCGTAACTTTCTCATTTATACTCATATATTAATGAGATAAGAAGTAATATGTACACTGCTCTAACATGTAATTTTCATATTATAATGTCATAAGCACTAAAGGTTTTGAAGCCAATATAATTATAATATTATACTTAGGAAAGGTGTTGGGAAACTAAGGGTGTCTAATCAAAACCAATACAAACTTTGTCGTAGCAATATGATATGTGTGTTAAAAATTCACTGACAGAAAGCACAAAAAATCTCAGTGAAAAATTACCTTATGAAAATAGTTAGGTTACATGCATGATAACGAGCAAAAATATTGATGAGGCAACTAAGGGTTTATGTTGCTGGATCAACACCAATTTTTTTTTTAATCTGCATCCCGGATATCTGGGAAACAACTACTAGACCGTCAGTTTTATATTTTTTATTTTATAAGTATGCAAAAAAGTTTGCCTCTGGCGACGGCATCTCGCTCTTTTAACTTCCGGTGAACTGGTAACAACTGTTTGAAATTTAACTTTATGTGTTGTGTTCACATTTCTTTATTTTAATGTTCTTTTTTTTTTGTGTCGCTCGATTATGGATGTACTTAGTAGTCTTGGGCCAGTACAATAGTAACTAGACATGGGCGTTTTCGTTTTTTCCCGCAAACGGTTATCTAACCGATATACAGTTTGCATATCGATATAGAAAACGGTTTTCTGATATCGATATCAGCCGTATGGGTTGCAAACGTTAACATGATATTTAGTTATGGCAAACTAACAACGAAACGACAAACGCAAACTATTTGACTATGGTTACGTCATATTCGCTTCATCTCTTTTTTACCAGTAAAACAATTCATTCTTAGAAAGGGAGGTAGCGAATATCAATTGATGTTTGTTTCATATCGTTTGGTTTGTGAAGTTTTCGTTTTGTTCGTGTCTTTATTAGGTAACAGTTGAGGTTTTGAATAGTTTTTATGATATCGGATATGTTGATATGAATATCGATATGGTATGATATCTAACCCATATCCGATATAAGTTACGTTTTGATATATCCGACTCATGTCTAATAGTAACTAGTTTTATCTCCTCACGAAAACCTGCAGAGTAGATGAGTGTTCTAAGATTGTCGATCGTTTTTACTTTTTCGGTTGATTACAGCTGATAAGAGAAGGGGAAGAAAATAGGAAGTTACAGGTCTACTATCTCCTGGGACCCTCGGGAATTGAATCGAGTTCTATATTCATGGTAGGAGGGCTGGCATGGCACTGAAGGCTATAGCCAGCACCTAGGAAGTTACAGTACTGCGCTGTGGGCGTTCTGTACCATTTACGTTATTGCGAATTAATTAGTGTAGCTCTTTGCAAAAAAGGGCAGCAAAAAACCGTAGCGCGCGTAGTTTGCATTTGCAAAAAGAAGTGCATTTTTTTAAGCCATGCCATAATGTGACCTGGCAGGCGGATTTATTCAGGAAAGGATTTCGAAACAATGTAATTATATAAATTAACTCGAGTTTTATATGGTTTTTTTACAGTATTGCAACTAAACAAAAATGCGTTGCATTTTGTAGTTTAATTTCTGGTTTTCAAATATTGTGTTTTCGTACAGAGATAAGAAAAAATTGGTGTTGATCCAGCAACATAAAAAACACAAAAACACAATACTAAAAGATAAAATAAAGAAATGTGAACACAACACATAAAGTTAAATTTCAAACAGTTGTTACCAGTTCACCGGAAGTTAAAAGAGCGAGATGCCGTCGCCAGAGGCAAACTTTTTTGCATACTTATAAAATAAAAAATAGAAAACTGACGGTCTAGTAGTTGTTTCCCAGATATCCGGGATGCACCGAGGCTCACGCTCGCAGGGCGGGGATGGAGGGCGGGCGGGCGGCTCGCGTCGATATGCACCTACGGCCGCCCGGGCTGATTCTCAGAGGCAGACCTAATTTAATCCGACCAAATTAGGCTGTTGATAGCAGCATATAAGTCACAGCTTTGATCACCAATAATTGTAAGTTTGGAAGCCTTAAAACTTTTTCACACAACATTATGGCATCACTAAATATTTCTATATAAACTTTTTGACATAAAATACAAACCGCCTTCTAATTTTGAACACTTAAAAGAATAAAATTAAGTTAAGAAGTCATCGTGGACCGTACTGAATTTTCCTATCTAAGAAGTTGGATTTATCTTAGTTAGTTTATATTTTTTTAGGCCTGTTTAAAACGGTATATTGATAGAAGGAAAGTCTGTTCAAAGGTGCCATATCATCAATGTAATGTACAAATTTTATTCACATCAGCAAAAAAAATCATACAAGTACTTCATATTATTTTTCTAGAAAAACAGGGATGATATAGCAACCTACTTCAAAAACTGTGTCAATAACACCTTAACAAAGGCTTCAAAAGAAACAAACGGAAAACAAAAACACCTTTGAAAGGACCTTTTTCTCATAAAACTCGTACAAAGTTTGTGTTTGCATAGTTCTTGCCGTTTGTTTTTCAAATTCAACAAAACCCATTATCTTTGTTTTGTAAACGAGAGCTTTCTTTTATGTTTGTTGTTTTCTTTGGAATATTTAACAACACGAGCGCCGCGACAGACCTTATCTATTCTTCTGCTCGATGATTCCGTTAAAAATAACCTTTGAAGATATGCCACCTAGGTAATGTTTGTTTGATTTGTATTGTGTTTTCGTGATAGAAAAAGTATGGCGTCTTTTCAAGTTTTTTTCTAGAATTTAGTTAAAATAACAAGTAGGTAAAGTTGACATATACCTACTCGTAATACAACGCAAGCCGAGGTCATAGCTCAATTTGCAACCGTAAATTAATTTAATTGATTGATAACGAAAAGGCCGATTACGAGGGCGGTTATTGTTCTTACATTCCCAATTGTTTCGTGAGAGAGAAAGTTTCCTTACAAGTCGTGTCGCACGGTAGTAAGGTACTATGCAAATACAAAGTAAAACTCAACAGGTTGAATTCCCGATAAGCCAAAGTTTTCTCCTTAACACCAAGAAATATATACGATTTGTGGGTGAGTAGGTACCCTACCTCCCTAGTAGGATACCGACGTTAAGTCTTCATGCCAAAAAGCATTGCGGTTTTGTATCTAATTGACAAATTCCTAAGAAGCTACATCAAAGTCCAGATTAAAAGTTTTTGCGCAGAAAGTTCAAACGTAACCGCCGACTCAGCGTGACCGACGGTCAAGGCGATTATCTGAGGAAGTTACCTTAGGTAGCTACTTACCTCTCGTAGCTGAAGAAACTGAAGTTTGTTGTGATCCTGTTGTCCCTTGCTGACGGTTTCGGGAGGTCGCGGGCGGCCAAGGAGGCTGTGGAGGCAGGCGGGGCGTGCGATCAGTGCGGCGTCGCGGCGGCACTACCGCGCGCGCCGCCGCTGCGCCGCCCGCCGTCCGCTCCGCCCTCCGCGGACGATGCTTGCCGTGATTCATCGCTGAGCCACCTGCGGAGCCTTTTGTTTATCGCCTATTCGACGGTTACTGTAAACAATTCTATTGAAATGTTAAAAGAAGATATCTTTTCCAATTAGCATTCTTGTAATAGACATAGCAATTGGTTTAATCATTTCATTTGCTACTTACCTATCTGCATAAAAATTCACGACAATGTAAATTTGACATCTATTTTCAGTCACAAGCACAAAGCATCATCAAAATGAATAGTAGGGATTGTAATCTCCGGAAAGTATTTTGTAATTATGTATTCAGCATTCAAACACAAGTACATAAGTACATAGGATTATCTGTGCTTATCAAATTCAACACAGTACCTATACTCTCACAGTAGTATATTATCTCTATAAATTTGGTTTCAGGAGCAATGATATACCTACCTAGTAGGCACGTTAGAGTGGTGGGCGGCGAACACATGTCATTATTAATAAGCCGAGCTTAGAGTAAATAAGTTAAGTAGTATGGTTTTTTTTAAGAGCTAGAAAGTATATTTTTGTAGACTGATAATTTCTAGCTACGTTTGAAACCCCCATAGGTTTTCGTAATGTTTAACGCGTTACGAAAATTACTGTATTTATTCAAAAATCGAGTTAAATAATCTGCATTGAAAATGTAAAATTACGATTTACAGTATTTTTCATATCAACCCCTTGATGGGGAAGAGCTTTTGAAGTTTAAAAGGAAAACCAGTAAAAATATCGCAAGGGCATCGTCAAACTCGGTTAAATACTCAAAAAAAAAAAAAAAAAGTAATATGGGTTTCGGCTTTTGCAAATACAAAAAGTAACAGAGTCAACGTATTATGGAAAATCTGAACATATGGCGCGATCATCTCCAAACTTGGGTTAATAACTCTACCTTAAAAAAACGAAACATGTGTTCCAGGGTTCTTCATAACAGGGTGTTCACGCGAACGAAATTGAGTGAGCCTACTTTAATAATATTGGCTCAAAGCCATTTTGGTAACGATATATTTGATTTTGAGTGAATAATTTACCTAAAACCACTATGGACACCATGCATAACGACTTTTCAACAAGTAGGTACATGTACTGACATCAAATGAATATAGGGCCATGTGATACGAATTGAAATATGCTAGCTTAGTAAACGCGTGGTAGGGTCCCAAATCGGCAAACTGCTTATAAGCTGTCGAACTGAAAAGGTAACTCTATAAACTCGTGCGGAAATTGTTTTTTTTCCAATATTGATGAAAGATCTCATGCACGATACACCGATGATTGAAAGCTTTATTGGTGGATATCATAACATAACATAAACCTATATACGAGTAGGTATTATACCTATGTTCGTGTACGATCGTTTTAGACCACTTAAAAAGTAAAACAGTTAAGTATTTTAGAAACTTAAAAACTTGTCTAAAAACAACTAGGTAACTGTGTCGTCTATCTATTACTGAATTCTGATAGACTAAATAAACCACTTCCTACAAAGCAATATAGGTATATAAGCAACTGAAGTAGCAATCGAAAAGTTGCGATTACCAGAACGTTCTAGAATCTCGTAGCAATAAGCTTACATGCACAGGTAGAGCTCACTATAAGTACCTACATAGTTAGGTACGAGTAGTTAACGACCTTTATTATCTGTCAGTGTATTCGTCGACGGTTCACCAAACGCTTCATATTTAAGTAAATACTATTTCTTTCTTTTTTCATGGCGAGGATTCCAACTCCACGTTCACTATTTCATGTGACCGTGACGTGAATGGGGAGAGACTTATATTTTTTGTAGAAAAGCGTACTTAGGCATACTTTACGCAGCCTCTTTGCTTCAAGATAAATATTATTTAGATGAAAACTATTTTCCGTAATCATTTCAACGTTCAGCCAATAAGCTAGGACTCAAAGCAGAGTATTAGGCCCCTCTTTATTAAGCCATCCTTTACTTATGCTGTCTCATTTTCTACAAATAATGTAACAACACCGAGCTCTACTGAAGGTAATTATAAATACCTAGCTGTATAATTATACCTATAGTCTACATTGCGAGTAACATAACACCAAATTAGAAAACGTTGAAGCGCTCTACGATCGATGTTCTACTCATCTTGTCTGTTATTTCACCTGACCAGATAATAGGCGTGTAATCAAAGCGTTTGCAAAGCGCCCGGACTTGCCTGGCCTCGAGGCCAAACGCCGCTGTAATTGTTGCCTCATTCCGGAAATGAATAGGCCTATTATAGTCGTATTTGATGCTTTCTTGGATAACTTCTAATCCTCAACACAACAAAGGTTTGTAAAGCGTTGTGTTTAGTTGGTTTTGGGGTTTCTAGGCCTTTTGTCGTAGAAAAAAAAGTACAACCTTGCATACCTAAAAATCTCTTGCCATCAGTTTGTTGTTAGTTTGTTGCTGATCTGGATGATGATTGAACCGAATGTAACGGTGGAAGAGGATTTAATTTAAAGAAAAAATATTATATTTGTAAAAACACGGACGGAAAAATGTGCGACAAAGAATGTGACGTAAAAAAGGTCAACATTCCTCTCGACAATGAGAACCTAAATTTTATTTGGAACGAGTTTCATCAGGCTAAGAGGTTGTTGATAAAACATACTAGAACTATTTGGTTGTGATGTGGCGATCTGTAGTAAGTGAGATTTATGAATAAAAAATAATACAACATGTATCTGTTAATGTTTATTAGCAACTAGATATTAAAAGCCACATCTGCTTTTTATAAAATCTTGTAAATCTATGACGAAACGAAAATAATATTTACAAAAATGTAAATTTCAAATAATGTTACGTGCATACGTTTTGTAGTTTATATTTCACTTATCATGTACAGATTAGCTCGTCATTATCTGTTGAACAATAAATAATGTAAGAAATCATAAACAAACATCATATAAAAAAAATACAATATTCTTCAGCACTGAGTATGACTAACGTTTTATAAATATTATATATACCTATAAAATATAATTCTATAAAATTACGAATGGCACTTACCTACTTATTCTAATAAGTTAGTCAAGGCACAAGTCGAAAAGAAAGCTGAAGACTTCCCTTTGTTTTAAACGAATGTTTATTTTATCTACTCTACACAGATGATTGTTTTGATAATTTTACTGAAGTACAACATTTCTAAATGTTATAATTATATTGACTAAGTAGAGTAGAGCAAAACAATACTTTGGCAGTGTCAATTCAAGCATATAAACAATACATATTGGATAAGTATAATAGTTTAGCAAATATTAATATGAATAAACTTACTTTTCATAACTACATTTTAAGATATTTAAAAGTATTACACGGGTATTTATCGCGTTTACCTTTATTATAATACTTTTAAATATGTGTTATGATCGCGAGAGTTTAAAAACTACTAAATTTTAAGAGATTAACTTCACTTCAGTTCATAAATTACATTAGTACATTTAAAACAAACTATAGATACATACGTTACTAGAATTATCTAAAACTAATACGAACATTGTGTGATATAAATGACCTTTGCACACTTAGGCCTAGAATTGAGTAGTCTACGTTCTTAGATCAATCGATTAGTAGTAGATTCGTCAACTTATTGTTACCACCTAAGAGCTGATTTCACCTTGCTCTTTTAGTTACTAATAAAGGATTAGCAGGCCGTTAAATCTAACCTTAGATGTCAAACTCATACATTTTGACATATTTAACGGCCCTTCAATCCTTTGTTATTCTAACAGAGCATGATGAAATCAGCTCTAAATCTAGTAACTAATAAATAAATATAAATAAATATTGGTGGACTTTTACAAAACACTATCTGGCACCAAACTAAGCCACAGCTTGTAATATGAACCAGATAGCTGATATAATACATAACATACTTTTTTTTGCAAATACATACTTATAATTTATAATAACACCCAGACAGAGAACAAACATCTATGTTCATCGCACAAATGTTTTTTCTCGGTGGGGATCGAACCCACGGCCTACAGCACAGAAGGCAGAGCTACTACCAACTGAGCTGTGAAGGCTGTCAAAGGCTGTAATTAGATCGAGACTTTGAAGAGTCTGTCTCATTTTCATATGCGAGAAGCATAAAATATATTGGAGATACTATACTATATTTAAGACCCTAATCGTGTATACCTAGAATGAGATAGTACAAAATCTGAATATCTACCAGTTTCTTAGTATAACCTAAGTGTACAAGAGCCACAAATGAAATGCAACAGCAATACTTCACCACACGATATGTCCGTTCTCGCTACACAATAAGTACATAAGACACACACTCACGCATAAGTACAAAAGCGTACTGAACACTTAACGAGATTAAAACAGACCTTTCATGATTTATATTAGCAAAACTTAGTACCTCGGTGAACTTCGTACGATACTGTATAAATGCTTACAAGCTTTTATAACTTTTATTCATGGCCGGCAAGACGTGTTGACTAATTTATTAGTTTGAAAAACTACTAGAATGTAAACTTTGTGGTAAAAATGGAACAGTGACATAATGATTTAGCATTATGCCATGAATAGAATAACATTGAAATATGTATATATAGTAACAGCATCGCACGGCGTTTTACATTATTGTGCTTTATTCATTTGTTAAGGCCGAAATTTTAAATAAAGTTACAGACAAACTCAGTATTTCGAAAATATTCGACATAAAGGCACATTATAAGGCAACTTTAAACGTCTATCGCCGTGAAAGCTTTTAGACTCATTCATAAAAATTCTATAAACCATTAATTTTGTTCAAATACTGACTATTCGGATCAATAAATGCGATATGAAGACGATTATCGCGATTTTTAAGTGACTTTTTACGATACAATTCTGACGCTACAGTAATCTTATAAGTTTATTTACCAGCATACGTGGGGTTCTTGAACGTAGACGTTGCTTGCTTGTAAATAGGATTCTCGCCCTAAAAAACAAAAATAAATAAAAATAAAGAACCAAAATACACCATCTTAAAACTATAGTCGCGTTAAACTCTCGCTGCAGGCTCGGCCAGTGCTCAACCTATAGTCGCGTTAAACTCCCGCTGCAAACTCGGTCATAAATCATCTTAACACACGCTTAAACAAAAGGATCGTCCGTTTTCCTAAGTGCGAGAGAGAGAGCAATATTGCTGTCTCGTTCCGATAACTTACGACCGAGCCTGCAACGAGAGTTTAACGCGACTATAATAATAGTGATCATAATTTCAGAAATCTAAAATACGAATGGTCACCTAGCCTACGATTTGAAATCATCAATCCACAGACTGCGGTTATTTATAGGTAAGCCATTTACCATCTCCCCGTCGTCATAACGTTGTTTATTCATAATTTACTTTTACTCTATACTAAACCGCTCCTGACACAGGCCTCCTATAAACGTATTGCAAATTTTCCGGCATCTCCCTTTGATCATTATGGCCTCAATTACGTTGGTAAATTGGTATAGAGCGCCAATAGGTAAGTCGAAAACCTTGTTAACTTGAAAAGGGGACATTTTTTATCGTGTTTGAAATACTTTTGGAAATAAATAAATATTAGTGGACATTCCACACAGCACTATCTCGCCCCAAACTAAGCCAAAGCTAGTACTATGGGTTCCAATTAGCTGATATAATACTTAAATACTTTTTTTTTTGTAAATACATACTCATAATATTATATAACAGCCAGACAGAGAACAAACATCCATGTTCATCACACAAATGTTTTTTCTCGGTGGGGATCGAACCCACGGCCTACGGTGCAGAAGGCAGAGCTTATAACACCCAGACAGAGAACGTTTGTTCTCTGTCTGGGTCTGGTGTCATGTTCATCACACAAATGTTTGGTCTGTGTGGGGATCGAACCCACGGCCTACGGCGCAGAAGGCAGAGCTGATGTGTGAAAGCTGTAAGATAAAATAACTTACCGTATCCCACTTGGCCATCATGCGTTCCTTCTCAAAGCGCGCGAACTCGCGTCTATCGTGGATGGTTGTAGCCATCTTCCACAGCATTAGTAGTGCTAATCCAACGAGGACTATAGCCGCGATCACTCCTAGCACTATTCCGAGAATCGGCACCTAACAAATACACAAACATATTAGTGTTTTGAGAGTAGTAGAGCACTTTGTGAAGGGTGCGTCCGGGGAAGTACTACCACCACGCCTTTTTCTGCCGCCAAGCAGCGTTGCTGTGTTTCGGTTTGAAGGGTGTGGTTGCCGGTGTAACTACAGACACATGAGGCTTAATATCTGTATGCCTCAAGTTGATGGACACAGGGCAGTGCATCGTAGGGCACGTTCCTATTGTGCGTGACTTACGAAGCAATGCTTTGTTATAGGTGATGGTTACCACTTAACATCAGGTGGGCCATCTGCTTGTTTCATCAGCTAGTTGTATAAAAAAAGGTATTTTAATAAGAGGGTAAGTTAATAAGTTAAAAAAAGTTTTTGTTAATTAATTTGATTGCAGGTGTCTGGGAGAGACAAGAATAACATACCTTCTTAGGGCATTCACGTTCTTTCTGTGCCCGAATCACCAAATGCTGAGCGTCATTGTATGAGTAAACATACACGTAGAGACAGTCTTCTTCGTCGTAGAAACTGCACAAGTGCTCGTTTCGAGATTCGTTGGCTGCAACAATACAAGGTTAATTTAATAATATTATACTCATAGAATTTCAACAAAAACTCGGAAGGCAAAGACCATAATTATCCCTAAAAACCAAGCCTATCCAAAATAAGGTTTTCATAGGTGATGACCTACTAATTGATTTTGACACAGCTCAGTAGGCATAGGTAGCAAAGTAAAGTAAAGTAAAGTAAAAAAAGTAAAAGTTTATTTGGAAATAAGGTACAAGATAAAACTAAAAACTAGTGTAACGATACTGACTGCAGAAGTATAAAACTGTGTCGTTCGAAGCGAGTGAGCGAAGCGAATGATGATCTTAGTTTCAACTTGGGCGATTTGGCATTTTATGTATGTATTTATGTATGTATGTTTGTCTGGCCATAACTTTCGAACCGTTGATCCGATCTGCATGAAATATGCAGTAGCTGTAGCCGGCGCTGTAGGCCGTGGGTTCGATCCCTACCGAGAACAAAATTTGTGTCATGAACAGCTAACTTGAAAAGTCCACTGCTGGATATAGGACCGTAATCACCACGCTAGCAAGCGAGAATGCCAGACGAGGCGGGGGATGCTACTTTAAATACGTCCCCTTTTTTTCATTTCTTTTCATCCAATTATTAATTTACCTTCAATTTTGCCTTCTTCTACAATAGGGAGCAGGGCGCAATCGCCGCAGCTGTCGGTATCTGAGTTGTACAGTGGACCACGTTTGTGCACTTCGCATAGAACACAATCCTTGAACTCACCGCAGCGACCCGGGCAAGTCTGAAAAAAAAATTGCAATGAAACAACTGCACCAATATCACTTCTTAAATAATATAGTAAGTCCCTGCTTCATCATCATAGGCTGCTATAGGATTCACTGCTAGGCCTCCTCCATATATTTACAGAGTGACAGATCTTTCCCGGGTTGCACCCAATAGCTCGAAGCTAGGCAGCAACCTTTACTTGGTTATCTGTCCAGCTTGTGACTTTGAGCTTTCTTACGAGGCCTACAGTAAAAGACCATGTCTCTGTGCCTTATATCATCACTTGTGTATAAACTACAAGAACTACCCGCTGCGTTATAGAGGTCGTTAATATTATATTTAGGCTCCCCTAAAAAAGTTCTTAGCAATAATGTAAAGAACAAAGTATTGTAAAACAATCCAGTACACCATCTCAACATAGGTTTATTTGAATGTACATTAAGGGTATGCGCTTAACTTCCAAGTTGGCTACTATACTTATACTAACGGGGCATTTCTCGCAATATTTTCCGGAGTAGTGTCTGTCATCGTCGACATTGCAAACGCACTGTCCGCAAACGCATTTGCCGTTGCCGCTGCAAATTTCGCCATTTTCTGGAAATAAATGCAAATATTAGATAATCAAACACATTTTTTTTACAATCATAATTATTATAAGCTTTAGCCCGCGGCTTCTCTCGTGGATAGAAAAAAATAACTAACCAATAAGGAAAAACACATTAAACATTATTTTAGCAAATAACTACAAATACGCTAGCGAAGCAGTGGACGGCAATTAGTATTTACACAGTCAGACCGCTAGAGGATGTATGCGTCGAATATCCAAGAGTAGGGAAAAATCTCTAAAAAAAAGACTAGACTTTCCACACAGCACTATCTAGCCCCAAACTAAGCCAAAGCTTGTAATATGGGAACCAGATAGCTGATATAATACATATATACTTTTTTTTGTAAATACATACTTATCACTACATAGTATAAAACAAAGTCGCTTTCTCTGTCCCTTTATCCCTATTAATGCTTAAATCTTTAAAACTACGCAACGGATTTTGATGCGGTTTTTTTTATAGAAAGAGCGATTCAAGAGGAAGGTTTATATGCATAATACAAACATAATCTCTTAGGGATAACCCACAATAACCGTGCGAAGCCGGGGCGGGTCGCTAGTAATATTATATAACACCCAGACAGATCTTAGCATAAATCATAAATCTTGGAGATGTGGGACATAAGGAATAAGCAACGTATGAAATAGAGAAAAAAACAAAGAGTTACCGGGTGATCGGCACGGCGCCTGATCCTTGAGGCACTGACAGGCGGGGCCGGTGTACTCCGGCCGGCAGCTGCACTTGCCACAGAGGCAGTCTCCGTGCTCCGGGCCCGAGCACAGCAGTCCCTTGTTCATGTCGCAAGTGAAATTGTCGCACTCACAGAACGGACCGGATATCACCTGAGAATTGCACATTTCATTAGATAGATACACCTCTTCTCTTGTCGTGTCACTAGTTTCTTTCGAAACAGTGCGGTGAAAGGATTTTAAGTGCGCCTCAAGAGGCTCCTCTCGAGCACTTGACACATGTTATAGAACTTTTTAAGTTCTACGACTGGTAGAGATCGCTATTTAGCGATAAGACCGCCCATTGTACTTTGTAGTTTTAAGTCTGTTTTTTTGTTATATCCATAAGTTGTGTGCAATATTTTCTATCTTCTATCTATCTACGACATGCCGGAAGAAGAGTATATACATACACATGACAGCCTTCACGGCTCAGTTGGTAGTAGCTCCGCCTTCTGCGCCGTAGGCCGTGGGTTCGATCCCCACCGAGAACAAACATTTTTGTGATGAACACAGATGTTTGTTCTCTGTCTGGGTGTTATATAATATTACAAGTATGTATTTACAAAAAAAAAGTATATAAGTAGTATTATCAGCTATCTGGCTCCCATATCACAAGCTTTGGCTTAGTTTGGGGCGACATAGTGCTGTGTGGAATGTCCAATATTTATTTATACCTTGGAAGAATCGTCCATCTTATTGCACTCGCACACGCCGCAGATGCAAGTCCCGCGGTTAGAGCAAAGCGGGCCGGAGCTAGCATTGGTCGGCCGGCAGCCGCGCTCCTGTTCCACGGAGACGCCTCCGTGCGCGGAACACTCGCAGCTCTTGCCGAAGCGGCCGGGATTGCACACGCAGACTCCACACGCGGACACGCCTTCGCCGCTGCATACTAGCGGACTGTTGTTGAAAGCCTGGAAGATAGTTTTTTTTGTTGTATTTGATGAGAATTCACGGAAGACAGCAACAGGAACGGTAGAAATCCTTGAAGGAAGTTTTATTGGCCTCTCAGCTTCGATAGTTGTGCCTTCTGCAATGTAGGTTGTGGTTTCGATCCCCACCAAAGACAAACATTTGCATGATGAACATTAATGTTTTTTTTATTTTTATTCGAATTGCTGAGGAACAAGCAAATGGCCCAACTCATGATAAGTGGTAACCATCACCTATAACAGAGCATTGCCTCGTAAGTCACGCACGATAGATACGTGCCCTACGATGCACTGTACTTCCATCAACTAGAGGCATACAGATATTAAGCCTCATGTGCCTGTAATTTCACCGGCAACCACTCTTCAAACCGCAACACAGCAAAGCTGCTTGGCGGCAGAAAAAGTCATGGTGCTCATGATCTGCTCAGATAATGCTGCGGAAGTAGCCACTTATTGAAGAAACTGGCTTTAACGAATACATTATACAATTGTAACAATGACACGAAAGAAGAATACTACAGGTTTGTAATGCTACTTACATGATGTCCAGGTTGTTCGCAGGGACAGTCGCAGATCATCTCCACTTCCACAGTCAAGCTGTCGGAGATACCGACTGGAGAGATGTCGAAGGATTGCTTCCACTTGTTGTGATCCTTGGGGCACTCCTTGAGAGTTATCTCAGCCGTGAACTCCACTACATCTCCAACCTACAAAATTATTTACATATAAATAAACTTATTTCAATAATATCAAAATTTTATTAAATAAACCATACAAATTGTGTTATTGTTTAATTAAACAAATAAAAGGGGAAAAAAAAGGTTTGGGGAACTTATTCATAACTTTTACAGGCCTCACAGCTTAGGTAAAAAGCTAAAAAAACCTATTAAAGCTAGTAAAAAGCTTTTTTGTTATTAGCTCTTCCTTATGCGTCGTGGCCATGGGTACGTGTATACCCAGAACCGTGCCCAGAACATACATTAATGTAGATGTTTATAAATCCTAACTTATAGCTAAAGAAATGCCACGCCCTTTTGGTCATAAAAATGTATTTAATGTTGTTATACCAACTACTTATAATCGAACCTACATCTAAGTTTTATTTTAGAGGTGTTATTTGTCGGGGCGTTCGTCGATACGTAGCATTTTTATTTGATATGTTTCACAAAACCTCTGAAGTATAAACACGCAAGATTTTCGTCAGGCATACCTTCATTTTTGCATAAAAATATGTTTTTGTTTACCTTGAGACCTTCGCATTTGTTCGTTTGCACGAGCTCCTTGCCGAGGCACGATGAGTAATACACTATTTGCACGGCGTCGCTGGATGAGTCTTTCATTTCGACGGTTGACGTAATTTTCTGCAAATTAATATTTTTTTTATAAGAATTGTTGACACATAATGTGTTAGAAAAACACTATGTCATTCAATTGGATTTAAACAAAGTACAACACGGTCACATTATCTCGAGACCTGGCGTCGATGACGTCACGTCGCGTCGTCGCTCTCTGATATGGTGCGCAAAACGAGCATCCATTTCATTTTCGCATTCCAGCGAGGTCTCGAGATAATGTGACCGGGTTGTAATTGCTCTTTTACCAGTCATTTGGATGAAAATAAATGGTCACTGTAAAATCCTAATCATCATCATCAGCCTGAAGAAGCCACTGCTTGACATAGGCCTCCCTTTTACTATCCCAAGAAGAATGATTCTGAGTTCTCTCCATCCACCGACTTCCCACGATCCTCACAATATCGTCGGTCCATCGGGCGACGATTTTGTGAGGCGTCCGACGCTTCGTCTTCCAGTTCGTGGTAGCCATTCAAGAACCTTTATTCCCCAGCGGTTGTCACTTCTTCGTGCTATATGACCTTCCCCTAAATATGGCAGGTATAATAATAAGTTATGAAACTATTATCGTGGTAATACTCTTTCTTTACACCAACCAAAAGTAGTCGCCAAAGTGTAATAGGGAATTACACTAAGCTACATACCTACTAAGGTAGGCTGTTGTAATTTCCTATAACAGGTAGGTGGTGGTTCTGGTTCTACCAGATTTCGAATCGAACAAAGTGATCCTTGTGATTTTATCGAAATGACTTTCGTCTGTCCGTTTGTATTATCGCTGTTTAAACAGGGAAAGTGTACAACGTAGTCAAACTGAATGGACTCAGCGGTAGAATAATGTACCCTGCGACGAAGTACTGGTATGTGGTGTTTCCAAACTTACGTTGTATTGTTCCCGCACTAGGTCCACTACGTTGTCAGAGTCGTTACTTAGCACCCCGCTGCTTGAACCTTCGATGTGCTTGCTCAGCTGCTCATACACGCTGATTTGCTCGGATGTTACCGCGAATATGACGTTGATTGCGTGTTTCTTCACCTGAGTTAGAAAATATAATCAATTAGTGGGATAGTATATGAAGTTCCATCGTTCAACATCGGCGGATTTCTATAAAACATCCCTTACAGTCCCACGAACTGAGGGTTAAATAGTGTGAGACAAATGTTTAGATGAACGGATGGAAGAACGTATAAGTCTTTAATTTGTCATCTTTAATACACTAGAGCTAGACAATACCTAAAAAGTTCTAAAAACACGTGTCAAGTGCTTGAAAGGAGCCTCTTTGAGGCGAACTTTTAATCCTTTCACCACACACGACAAGAAATGAATTTATTTGCTTTACATAATACGGAGATAACACACACAGATTATATTCACATGAGGCTTAACATCTGTATGCCTCAAGTTGATGGACGCAGGGTAGTGCATCATAGGGCATGTTCCTATTGTGCGTGACTTACGAGGCAATGCTTTGTTATAGGTGATGGTTACCACTTAACATCAGGTGGGCCATCTGCTTGTTCCATCAGCAAGTTGTATAAAAAAAAACTTCTATAAAACCGACTGAATAATCCAAGGAGCGTTATTTGTAATTTAAAATCATTTTATTATATTATTTTGTTGTATGTACATTCAATTACCTTCAGATTGATATGCGAGATGCTGGGATAGTCCTGTAGAGTAGAGTGAGTGTACGCGTTATTTTCCATATGACATTGACCATCGTTGGGTTGAACAATACCACCAAGCTGCAATGTAAAAGACATTTTGAATAGAGAGCTTACTGAAATATGATTTTAAGCTGAACGAAATCAACGTCAATGTCGTAAAAAAAAGCGTTTTATAATTTTCGTTTCCCGTGGTTATCATAGAATAGGTGAGTTGAAATCATTTAGCGTGCTTTATAAAGGCTCTTCATCAAAGCTGATTACTTTAAGGCGAGGACAAGAGCTAATGTGACTCTCGCTCGCACGTTTCGACATGTTGTACTTTACTAGTTTTCGTACATAAGCAAACTTTTAAGTAGGAAAACTTGTATCGATCAAAATGGTTGATTGCGATTTTTCGAAAATGAGTTTAGTGATTTTATATCTTTCAACATGAGGAAACGTGCGAGCGAGAAGTTGTTTGATAGGTGTCAGCCCCTTAAGAGAAACTATACTACCTAGAGAGAGAAACAAGAGAAAGAGAGAAACCACGACTATACCTTGCCGTCTCCAGCGTAATGGAAGCCAGCGTCCGTTGAGAAGACAAGCAGACGTCGCGCCTGGTCGCGCCATCCGATTTCCCTCTTGCATACAACGGCTTGCATTATGGCGTCGAAGCCACCTTCCGGGGCGTCGAGGTTACCAGAAACGTCAGCCATGGCTACTGCTTTCTACAAAAAAAAAAACAAATCAGAAATTATTTTTTGTAGTACAAAAAAGATCTTATAGCTATGGTTAGGTACAGTTTTAACAAAAAAACATTGTTGTTTCCTTAAAGTTTTCACCCAAAAATCAACTAAGACATTTTGACACTAATAATACTCTTCAAAGATAAAAAGCTCTATCAAAGCTAATCAGATGTCAAGTCACTTGCTATCTCTATCTAATTCGATGTATTAGCTGAAATAACTGTGACTTGACATCCGATTACGTTTGATCGAGCTTTCAGAAACCGGCAGTTAATTTCTTATACGCATATGACCTACAATAAACCAAGAGGTAGATATTATAGAGCTTAAAATTATCGTTCAAAATATTAATTTAAGTTATACTAGTAGTTCGCCCCGAACTGAGATCTCGTGATGCGACCCAACGAACGCATCAAAACTTTGAGTACGTAGTAGTCAGAGGCAAGTCCAATCATTATCTTTGGACTTTTTTCTGACTACCGCCTACTAACTTGGTATGGTTACCAAGTTTTAACTATTGGACTATTTATTGAAGAGTTCCGTTGAACAGACCTTGGCTCCATCATCAGACCTGGTCGTCGTCACCATTTTATGAGAAATGAGTACCTCCTTAATTTATTTCAAGAAAAAAAATTAAGAAAAAGCAAAGGAACTGGCCGACCAGTAGAAAAACCTTGATGACAACGAAACTCTTAGAGATGAGAGCTCTTGGATCGCTGGTTATCTTAATTTAACTTTTATTATTTTATCTCAAAAACCGAGCGTCCCAAAAAAAAAGTAAAAATTGTTTTGGGATGTCCAAACAAAGTCCTTTCATATGACATGTAACTTGATTTTTTTATGTAACTTTTTTTATTTTTGCCCCCTTAAAAAACCCCATATCTCAAAAACCCTTCATCCGATTTTACTCATATACTTACCAGTAAATTTCTCAAGTACAAGCTATCGACATATCAAATTTCATGCAGATCGGATCAACGGTTCTAAAGTTATCGCCAGACAAACATAACATACATACATACATAAAATGCCAAATCTCCCAAGTTGAAACTAAGATCTTCGTTCGCTTCGCTCACTCGATCAAAAATGCATTCGAGACTAGCCATTTTCTCAGATGATTTTTGAATATATTTCCTTGAAGAGGTTTAATTTTAGCGGGTAAACTATTGTAAATTTTGATAGCTGCAACAGAGGTACTTTTTTATACATGGTGTTGTTAATCTGAGGTATACATATATTATATTTATGTTTCGTTCTTAAGGAATCGGCTCTGACAGATTTTTTGTCAAAGAAATACTCAGCATTTTTTTTAACATATAAACATATTTCCAAAATATTTATGCAGATAAGCAAACCGACATCGTTGTGAATTCAATATGTCAAATAAATATATCAAATATGTCAAATGTATATGTATAATAGGTCATCATCATCCATCTGCCTATCAAGGTGACGTCCGCACAAAATGTTCTCTTCTTTAATTTTCCCTTATCATCTTCTACATTGTACATTGTACATTGTACATTGTACATTGTAGAGTCTACAATATGGTCAGGTGTTCGCGTGAAAACAGTAGCAAAACTTAGTAGCAAATACGAACACGCATATACAGTGGGAAGTACATCATGCAATTAAAATGTTAAAACTCACATCGAAATAATCGGTATCTTTGCTGAGAGACATTTGATTCTTGAATCCATACGGTGCAGCACATCCTTCACAAGGTGAGATTA
The DNA here is from genome assembly GCA_932294275.1 of Chloroclysta siterata. Lineage (NCBI taxonomy): Eukaryota > Metazoa > Arthropoda > Insecta > Lepidoptera > Geometridae > Chloroclysta > Chloroclysta siterata. The sequence goes on along the minus strand of OW028601.1, from coordinate 9,436,916 downwards.
AACTGAAATTAATGGTAAGGTTAGATAGCTTATCTACTGAGCAAAAGAGGCTCATAAGGCATTGGCATCAAGACTTCTCTTCTCTTGTAGTGTCACTAGTTTCGTTCGAAACAGTGTGGTGAAATGATTTTAAGTGCGCCTCAAGAGGCTCAAGATCAAGGTACCAAGACTTACTTTTTAGGAACCGTAGACACGTAAGGCATTACGAGCTTGTCCACAAAAGATCCAAAACCAATTCTGAAGTTGGAGGTCATGTTCCTCATGGTAGCAGACAGTAAGCTTCCAAGAGTACTGAGCTTCTCTTTGTCGTTCTTCATAGATCTACTCAAGTCCATGAGGTAGTACAAATCCACTGGGTAGTCTTGGGCGCGAGAGTATGCGAAGGAAAGCTTTTGCATTTGATCTGAAAACAATACAAAATATTAACAATAACGCAATTATCTTATCTTTTTATTGAATTATATGAGTTTAGGAATAGTTCTACATAGACTTAGGTACTTAGGTATTTATTTAAACCTTTTACTCATTAAAAATAATACAACCCAATCCCTTGATGAGACGTCTGACCTGTGACAAGCACGCTAAAATACAATTGAATAGGTACCCATAAAAAATCATAGCTAGAACTTACTTTGTCGTAACTGAAGCTTGACCCTCTGAGGTTTCATTTGCACCAAGCTTTCTCCAGAACCGCCAGCCGCCGCACCGCTTCCAGAAGCTCCGAACCCAGAGCTGCCTGAAAAGCTGCTGGACTCTTCGTGCGAGAACGAGCCTGAAGAACTCATGCCCATACGACCCTGAGCTAAAAATATACACGAGAATTAGAAATCACTAATCAAGCCAGCTAGGATATCTCGACAGGCAGTAAAGCGTACCTCTACTCAACTCCATATTATACATAGAGTCGATAGATTTCTGATTATCCGGGTTGAAAATAAACGCCTCGTCGCATCCTCCAGTGCCGCCTTCCATCGCGGGGTTGAAGCATCGCGGTCCATTGAAGTCTGAAGCGAAGCACCAGGCACAGCTGGCCGTTCGTATGCAGTCACTGCACGTAGTCTTGCTAGAGCAAGGGTTCTGAGCGAGCAGTTGCTCGGCTCTCTGGGCCCAGCAGTAGGCAAACAGGCTCGCCCACACACATACTTGTAGTAAAGTCGTTCGTGGTTTGTGCATTTTTGGTATGCGTTTGTTTTGGGTTCAGATCAAACTCTACAACAAAGAAACGAAATAAATTATTTTCTTTGCCAACGGTGCCATTCGTTGCTAATCAATCTATGCCTCAGTTAGTGAGGGTTTTGCTATCGTATTATAATTATAGTGCCCGGAAGGGGCACAATCAAAGCTGTACTTTGTACACGCAAACATTCCATAGCTTGGAAGAAACAAACAACTATGCAAACACTGTGAAAGGAAAACATTTCGAGTAGGGTCAGTCGGGCCTTTTCGGTGTCAAGGTCAAAGAATGATTACTTCTTCGTATTTCTTCGTTACATGTTTAGTGGTTATATTTTCGTGGTTCGTGTTGTGTAGTATTTTGTATCTTTTGAATTAAAAAAACACACTTTGTTCCAAACTAACGCCATTTGATCCTACACGAAAACATATAAGTATAAATAAAGTTTACGACTGTTCTTATCTAGGCCTGAACTAATAAAAGCTCACATTCTCATGCACCATGCATACGAAAAATCTTGAGTGAGAGTATCTACAGATATAAAAATAAATCATTGTTTAGATACATTGATGTTAAGGATCTTCAATATAACGCAAACGATGTTACTGTCCGCACAGCCAGTGCACACTCATCCAGCGAGATACATAAATAGACATGATACCTAGTATACACAATGATTGACGACATCCATCCAACTGCTGCATAAGTGCTAATGTAACCATTATGAATGACACCAGCGGTTGTGTCACCGACAAGTTTTCGGCTGAGGCTAGTTTTGCTGCTATAATATTTTTTTAGAGACAGATGGTAACCAGTGGGCGGAGAATGAGAAAGGGCCGACACCTACGCATTGGTATCGAATCGGCGGTAATACCAAGGCGGTTCAAGGTGTAGTTATGAAAATATGGCCACAAACTGAGTCAGTAGTAGTCATTGATGTGTCAAGATTTTATTTACAAAGTCTTAGCTGGTCAATGTGTAAAATGTGTAGGCAACATCAAAAGAAAACGAAAAATACCTGAGCGTCTGAAGTAAAATTACAAATCCGTCTTTTATCAAGACAAGTCACTTCACTCCACTAGTCTTTAGTTAATAGTCTCTTATCAGTAATGGAAGAGCATAATGACTCACATTTCGCACACTTTGCATCCTTTTTAATTTTCACAAACTTTATTTATTGAACTAGGTATGATTTTACACACCACTGTGAAAAGAAAGAGATTTATTCACACCACTCTTTATTATTTAGCCGGGTCTTTTATTTGAGGTAAGTACCCATTAATCTAGATCTCTATTTACACTGTACAACGATCAACATAGCTTTATTGACTTTTACTGATAAGAAAAGAGAATATAACTTCTTGTCGGGTTTGAATTGTGTAATGGCTAGTTACGAATAACGTACGCGATATTTTTATGTTGATGTGTTGTGAACACGACCTGCGCTCGCGCCGGATACACGCGTGACTAATTGTACAGAAAATAACTTCGTCAGCGGTGATACAGAGCGGGCGCCCCCGTCACCGTACCTTCTCAGAATCAATACTCAATACAAATGAGTCGAAATAAACTTTACAGAACTTGCTTATCTTCAATGAACTTCTAACCGTTCTGCGTGCATTTTAAATCGTGAACTGGGTCAGATATAACAATAGGTGAGAAGGAAAATGGGTTCTTGTTCCCTGACCTATTTACATTTTCCTAGCAAAATAAAGGTTATCGCGAACTTATTTTAACCTTGGTAATTGATTTCAATGACTCTGGAAACTTTGAAAACTGGGTTTTAGAAATTAACCTGGTTTTCGAAGTAGTTATCAAGTACTAGGTAGGTACTCCAGGTATTGTGCAAATTATAAATTAAGTGTATTAGGTACCTATAATGAAGAGATTTGAGTCCCTGATAAGCTGATAGCCATTCCCAGAATTTCAATCAGCCTACAGAATTATGAAGGTGTTGAAGCGACCTCAATCGAGTAAATACAAACCGGTGTCTGTAGGTCGCACAAATTACGTCATTAGTGACTACCATCAACGGAGCGATGATTCAAATGCTCAGGTTTTCAATGGTTCAATCAAGTTAGCATTCCATTGCTTTGGTAACTTTGTGCTAGTATGTAAAAGATGTTTTTCAATGTCATCTGGCCGACAACTCTAGCAGTTATGGTTTTAAAATAAACAATTAATGGCAAGCAAGCCTCATTCAGACAACGTTTTGAATCCCAAAAGAATAAAAAAATACTTCTTTGTCTTTCGCATTAATGATACAGATCTTTCCAAGCACTAAAGGTAAAGGTTTTCCTATATGGAGCGAAGAGCTTGTTAGCGAGACGCAATCCTATTAGAGTCTTAACGGGGAACCCGCCATAAATTCTGCTTTACGTGCAGTCTCGCCCAGGTTACCATTTATTGAAGATAACGGTCTGGGGGTGGACTGCTCGGATCAACGACCGTTCCCGTTCGCTTTGGCGTCGTCTGCACTCGCCCTGTTATAGGTATTAAGCCGGGAATTTTATACAAAAGAAAACATTTCGGTGCTTATCAATGGATGCGTTAGTGAAAATTAAATCGCCAAATACGTGTTGAGCCACGCACAGGAAGGCGGAAAAATCGGCTATTACTCGAAAACTGCTCTTTGCCTAATATACAGAACACGAGGGACTACCACGCAGGCCGTTGATGACGGCAAAGTGTGAACGAAAACAGAATAGAGTTAGCTAAGGTCCTGCCAAGACTAGGTAGCACACGCACGCTACGATTTTGGCCAACGAAAAACTACAAGGGGCCGGGGCACTAAACGGCTGAGCCCCGTGACCCAGAGATCATAGTCCCTGCAAGGGCATACATAGGCCCTTACCTGCAACTTCGACAAGTAGGAGCGAGTAGAAGGCCCGGATTGATTATTTTATTTATATTCCGTCACACTTTACAGCGCCATTATAAAATACTAGCGGCCTGTCCCAGCTTCGCATGGGTGGACATAATTTTTTTCAACGTTTTAGGATAAACTTAGGCCGTGTGGTGGGTTCGAGTCTTCTTGACTTCGAGACTTCTAACTCGCGCCTTGCCCGGGCCCGCGCTGGGTGAGAACGCGCCCCGTGTCCTTATATTTTTTAAATCTTTTGAATGGAATGTCCGATTTGAAAAATTCAAGAAGTAATGTATAGGTATTGAACCAGTCTTGAATATGAAAAGATTTATTTGGATAAGGATTAATACCAAGGTACAAATAAAGACCCTTTTCTAGCGGCGGCATTTCAATTAAATTTTTATAATAAAAGAACACCTATTGTGACATAACTATAATAGTTAGACATATGCTGTCGCGACATTTTTGTAGATGATGACGTGTTCTACAAAATCGTAGTACATTATTTTGTTCTATCATCAATAGTTTTCGCAGCGCACGCGATGTAAGGTTTTCTTTTTCCACCTTGGGTTACATTATTAGAGTTTTAGTAAGGATCCCTGATTTTTTTGAAAATATAATATAGCCTATGTTACTCAAGGATAATGTAGCATTCTAATGGTGAAAGAATTTTTGAAATCGGACCAGTAGTTTTTGAGCCTATTCGTTACATACAAAACAACAAAACAACAAAAATACAAATCTTTTCTCTTTATAATATTAGTGTAGATTCATGTGATTTTTGAAGCTATTAAAAAAATACGCCAAATAATATAAAAGACACCAAAAGGCCTATTGGTATTTTAGCTAGTGGAGTGCTTAGCGACTAGTATGAATAAGGGCCTTTGTATGTATTCCGAGGTGGTGACACATGTCTATAAAAGTCACCACTTCATTACTTATCAAATAAATAACTTCGTCAGGTTTTTGTAAGACCAGATCCATTAGGGATGGTTAAAAATCAACCCCACTTGACACTGGGAAGCACCCTAAAATACATTTCGTCAAGGATATGTTTTAATTCAAAAAAGTGACGGTGCAAGCAGATGGCCCACCCAATGCTTAATTTTCTAGGCATACCCCAAATGTTCTAAAATACATTTAGGATAAACAAAATATTATTAAACTAGAAAATATGCTATATTTTGAATGGAGCCAAAATAAAACCTCTAGGACAGGGGTAGCAAACCTTTTTGAATCAACATGCCATTTTAAAAAAATAAAAATATGGCCACCCTCATATAGAATTTTCATTTGGGATATTTACCATGATTTGTGAGTGTGATTGTTTCTCGATATTTCGGCACAGTTTCATGCACCATGAACACGGGTCGAACTAAATGGTTCTTTAGTCCTACCCATCGACCCGGGAAACAATCTAACTCACAAATCATGGTAAATATCCTGTTTTAAATGAAAATTAGGTTCATAATCATGATAGTTTCAAAAATAATATCGCTCTCAAAAAATTTAAACCAAAAATAAAATAATATTAATAGGTAATTATTATTATATTTTCAAAATTTCATCAAGTAGCGAATAGCTTGAACTAAAAATGCAAACCGTTTTGAGCCTTGGCATGCATAAAACATTATGTCACATGCCATCAATGGCATGCAAGCCATTGGTTCACCATCCCTGCTCTAAGATATACTAGTAATACCATCACAATCAAATTTCAGAAGTTTGGATTACTAAGTGCCGTTGTGATGCAACTGAAAAGTCTAAAATTCAGGAATTAAACCTTTTTAACCTTAATGAACACTTCACCTTTGTGAAGTTTTTAGATAGAAGTGGCCGAAACTCAAAATAAAGGAACAATAAGTTTACATAATGGAGGCTTTTGCAATATATCATTTGATCAAGTGGGTGAAGGAAGCAAAGGTTTACAACTTGACAAACAAATTGGGATTGTAAACATTATATGGTACATTTGTCCGAGCATAACTATTCCACTGTTTTAATCCCCTAATATGCATGGAATAAATTTGGTAGGCCAACAAGTTACACTATCGGGATCTGTGGTTGAAGTTTTAAGGACCAAGGGGTTGTTAAGATATCTGCATCCCAAATGGGGTAAAAAAATATTACTCATGAATTTATTGAGTATTGAGGTGGGTTGCCTATTAAAGTACAGGCTACTAATAATAGTGAATTCCATAGTGACGGTCATTTGATCACACAAACTTCATAACATTTAAATCTCATTAAGTATTATACTCTGGTAACAACCTTACCAGAGTTGTTTGGAAGTTCTAATATAGATCTTTGAGGTGAAACTTTTCATTTCGTCGTTTGTAGAGAAGAAAATTAGGTCGCGCCCGTAGGTTGAACAGGCCAACTAATTCACATAAAAAATCTTATGAGAAGGGCTTAAGGTAGGTATTAGCAATTAAACTTTTTCTCACCAGTCTTTTTTGGAGATTTTGCGGCTCGAAAACATTACATATTTCACGCGAACATCTAAATTATTTCGTTTATAAAATCAACAAACGAGAACTGCTGCTCGAGTTTTTTTGACACAAAATATGAAAAGAATGAATGAATGAACTTCGAATCAAAAGTAAATAAATTACTCATCATTCATTCAAATAGATCTTATTTATACCATAGACAAGAATATAGAGTATCACTCCACTCGGTCGGTTTTCCGATCACATTATTGTAATTGAACGCACGATCACCTGCAACTTATTGTTATCATAATGTTAGCCCCATTTCAGATAATCTATCCAGCATAACTAACACCGAAAACTCTACTCTGCAGAGCCGCAGAGCACAGCAGCAGCAACTGACATCGGGCACTTTGGCAGCGCACAAACCGAAAGAAAAAAGGAGTGTTCAGCCATCAGCCATGAAAATTCTAGTTCAACTGAACGCATCTGAATTGAAAAAAATCGATTTTTTTGTTGTGTTGGCTGTACGTTCTCTGTACAACCAATGAATGAGGGTCATTCCGAGCCTTTCTTACTCCTCATCAAAGAACATGGCCGACATTTTGATACCGCTGTCATGAAGATTTTTCAGTGACAAAATTTTAACTTTGTAGTTCTTCATGCACGGTTTTTATGTTCCCTAATTATATTATTTTTTAATTGCTTAGACAGTGTTTAGTGTAAGCTATTTTATTTTTGAAAAATATGGCAGCTGATCGCGAGATTGCTGCTGAAGACAGCATCAGAGTGGTATGCCGATTTCGGCCACTCAATGACTCTGAGGAAAGGGCTGGATCGAAATTTATTGTGAAATTTCCATCAGGACCCGATGACAACTGCATTTCTATAGGAGTGAGTAGGAAATTATTTTAGTACCCCCTACTGCTTTCCCCTATCATCGCCCTAATTTAGATCATGATGACTAATACATCGCAAGTTGTTCACCTGCTGCGAAATGGCCTTTCTTTTCTATTCCGCTTCGATGGCTATCATTATGAACGCGTAAATTTCAATAATCTTACAGAATAATATACATCGAATACTCCTTTGTTTTGTAAAAATCAATACAAATACCTTCTCGACCTTGACCTAAGATTCCTTTGAATAAAAATACCTTATTATATTTTGAATCGGTTTACAGTTAAGTAATACTTAAAGCAAGAATGCATCTATTTACATGAAACATCTATCTTCGTTTTTGATTAATTCACTCTTTATGTTTTCACATTGATTTGACAATCTGACACATATGGTACATGTTTACATAGCTAGCACAAGATTAGTGTAAATAAAAACAAGCAACATTCATTTTAATGTTAACACAATGTATAATTTTGTACTGGGTATACAAGATATTTAGCACACCCCTTTAGAGGGGGTAGGGAGGAGAAACCTCATGTCTAGGGGATCTTAAGTTTTTTAAAATTATAAATTCTTTTATACTAAAATGAATGAATTATCTTAATTTAGGTGAACTTCTCAGCTAAGTTGGTAGCTCTGCCTCCTGAACTTGAATTGAATCCACAACAGAGAACAAACTTTTTTTGTGTAATGAAAATTGATGTTTATTCTGTGATCTGGGTGTGATAAGCAAAGCTTTTTTGTAAGTTAATATTTACTACAAAGCTTTGCTTGGTTGGGCTCTATGAAAATTTCCAAAAATATTTATTTAGTATGAAAAAGAAACACATTTTTTGAATTCAAAATGTGAGGTACTAAAGATTCAAGTTGAAGTCCCCAACCTCAAACAGAATTAAAATTAAGAGCTAAATATCTAACCAACACTAAACTTCTACTTTAAAAACATTTGAAGTTTGTGCTCATTTCTATTAAAAAACAGATCCACATAATGATAACACATGGTCTGAATTAGAATAAAGAGCAAAATATGTTTTATCATCATCACTAATATTTTTGAACTTGTTTTTTTTTATAATTTACCTACCTTTTGAGTACAATATAGTTTATTTATCATACTTGTATTATTTATATTAGCTTTGGCATACATTGTGTTTGCAGCTAGGGTACCTATGTAGGTATTTTCTTCAGTTTTTACTTATGTATGAAATCCTCAAACTAACTTATTCCGTGAATTTGATGATGTCAGACACTGAAATGAGTCTGATTCACAAGGCAAATTTATCCCAACCTATTATCTATGAGTCTCAAATGGAGTTTCCAGCACTAAAAATCTATTTTAATTTTACTCATACCCTGCTCATAAAATGAGGATAAACTAATTTTATAGTATTCTTTTTTTTTAACTAATTTTAATTTATTTGAAATTTATAAATAGGGCAAAGTATACTTGTTCGACAAAGTATTCAAGCCAAATGCAACCCAAGAGAAGGTCTACAATGAAGCAGCAAAGAGTATTGTGTCAGATGTTCTTGCTGGGTACAACGGCACTATATTCGCATATGGACAGACCAGCTCCGGAAAGACACATACCATGGAGGGTGTCATAGGTTCGTTTTCTACATTTAACTAGTTATGTCATATATTTTAGGTTCCATTGATCTCATTTATAATGTCTATTTATTTATCATAGGAGATCCAGGGAAACAGGGTATTATACCACGGATAGTAAATGATATATTCAACCACATCTATGCAATGGAAGAGAACCTTGAATTCCACATAAAGGTGTCATACTTTGAAATCTACATGGACAAAATCCGAGATCTGCTGGATGGTAATTACCCTATCGTTTTGATTACTAAAATATTGATTCAAATGAACCTACCCAATGTCCAACATAACACAGAAGTAGTAAGTCTAACAATACCCTTTTGTTTTCAGTCTCCAAAGTAAACCTAAGTGTACATGAGGACAAGAATAGAGTTCCATTCGTCAAAGGTGCTACTGAACGTTTTGTGTCAAGTCCAGAGGAAGTGTTTGAGGTTATAGAGGAGGGAAAGTCAAATCGTCACATTGCAGTCACAAGTAAATATTCAGCAATTACCAACCATACCTACTCTATATTTCTTTATCTATGCAATTGTTATAAATGCGTTTATTTTCAGACATGAATGAACACTCATCTAGATCTCACTCGGTCTTCCTTATAAACGTAAAGCAGGAAAACTTAGAGAATCAAAAGAAATTGTCAGGAAAATTGTATCTTGTGGACTTGGCTGGTTCTGAAAAGGTACCTTTTATAACATCTTTATAAAGACAGCATTTGTTTTAAAAATTTGTCTAACGATAAAAAACCGTTTTGAACAGGTGTCGAAAACTGGTGCTGAAGGTACTGTGCTTGATGAAGCTAAAAACATCAATAAATCCTTATCCGCCTTGGGTAACGTCATCTCGGCGCTAGCTGATGGAAACAAATCACACATCCCGTACAGAGATTCCAAACTGACTCGTATCTTGCAAGAGTCCCTCGGAGGTAACGCCAGGACCACTATCGTAATCTGCTGCTCACCAGCATCCTTCAACGAAAGCGAAACTAAGAGCACATTAGACTTCGGCAAAAGGTTAGTTTTGAAAGTACAATCTGATACAGATAATTGTAATGCGATCATTAATTTTATTTATTGTATCCTTCCATATAATTTGCTAGAAAACAGGCGTTACGCGTGCATTGTTTTATTACAGAGCTAAAACTGTTAAGAACGTCGTTTGCGTCAACGAGGAACTCACGGCTGAGGAATGGAAGCGCCGCTATGAGAGAGAAAAGGAGAAGGTGGCTCGGCTCAAAGGCAAGGTAAAGTTTCTTTTTATTAATCATCAATATATTATGTACCTAGCCAGTGAACCTTGAGATTACGACGTCTTAAATATCCTTGAAAACTACTTCCTGAAATATTATAATAACTACGATTTACACGCACTCCATAAAATAGGGAGCTAGCCAACAGTTTTCAAAGATACCTATATAACATATTACTGGCTATTGCGTATTTCAGAATAGACTTTTGTTGTGGCTTTCGTGCCGAACTAAAATAGTTAGTAATCAAACTAAAATTATCTGGACAGACGGAACCGCGAACTCTACGACGCGACTACAAAAGGATTAGCTGAACTCAAAACATGCCATTGTTCTTGGATGTCCAAAATTAGCTAAGATCTGTAGAAACGTACTATTATATAGTTAAAGTTCGTTGACTGACTGTAAACACTGTACTGATTTCTAATCGTTTTATTAATTATAGGTTTTGTTGCGTACGTTATTTCGTAAACAAAGATTTCGAGATAACTATTTTACGAACTAGATATTTACATTTACGTAACTAATCTTTTTGCAATCCCGTCTCCGGCTCGGTACCTATTTTGTTAAATCATCACAATTAAAAAGGTACCTTACATCATCTTTTTGTCGAACAAATTTATTCCTGCTACATAACGTATCCTCAACAATGGTTGTATGTACAGACTCCGGTTTAAGATGCTATTGCAATTACCAACTTCTAGCCTGACTCACGAGTGTGAATTTTTAGAGTACCTATTAACGCTTCCGAATTAAAATCACTTTGTTAATCTGAAGCCGCTAGATAGGAACTTCGGAAATCAACAGTCGCGGTCTGTGAATTACGTCACCTATAGTAGCCGATCCTAATAGCTCATAGTAACTTTTGTTGATCTTAATCAACCAAAGTTCGTGTGAGCTATTACAATATCATTTTGACGTATGAGAACCACATTAAAATTTCTAAAAGGACAAGTTCTTGTTGATCGAACTTTGCCGTTGTTACATCGATTTACTGGAAAAAGTAACGCTCAAGAGCAGTAGCGTATAGCTATCGTAGGGCCAGGTGGTGAAGTGCACCAGGACCCCGGGGCTTAGGGGGCCCCTTAAACCTAAGCTTTGAAAAGAGAGGGTCAGCCAGCTCCCGAAGCTAGAAAACTTTTCACATTGATTTTAAAGGCTAAATAAGTTCAAGCTTTGTAGAAAGAGGGGGTGAGGGCCCGATTCTTTCTCTATGCACCGGGGCTCTTGTCCACCTAGCTACGCCACTGCTCAAGAGGATATGATACTCTTAAGTAGTAGAGCTCTTTGTGAAGGGCTCGTCCGGGGCAGTACTACCACCACGCCTTTTTCTGCCGCCAAGCAGCAACGCTGTGTTTCGGTTTGAAGAGTGTGGTTGCCGGTGTAATTACAGGCACATGAGGCTTAACATCTGTATGCCTCAAGTTGATGGACGCAGGGCAGTGCATCGTAGGGCACGTTTCAATCGTGCGTGACTTGCGAGGCAGTGCTTTCAAATAGGTGATGATAACTACTTAACATCAGGTGGGCCATCTGCGTGTTCCTTCAGCTAGTAGTATAAAAAAAAAACCCAACAATTCAAGCTTATTCCGCCTGATGATCTATACAAAACTGAATATTATCAAACTGGTTTTGCTTGCTGTGTACTATCCAAAAAAATTTCTTTATAGGTTGAAAAACTGGAGGCAGAGCTCAACCGCTGGCGCTCCGGGGAGACCGTACGACTCGAGGAACAAGTCAACTTGCAGGAGATCGAAGCCGTTACTCCCATTACTTCGTTCATTGAGGAGAAACCTCCAGCAGCGGTAAGTGTTTCTGAACGAACAATTTACAATCGAGAAAGAATAAGAAAGAAAAGGCATTTATTCATACAAACTGCACACGACATACAAACATTTTATTATGATGATAGATATAGCACACGTTGAATTGTGCAATGACACGTTATGAATTTATGATATGGTAAGTCTTAAATTCTATAACATTTACGTATTGTTTTGATTGATGCATTGTATTGAGGCTTTTTCAAACCTTTGTGTGACCGCAGAATAAATAATAGTACTAAAGACTGACTTAGGTACTTGTCTTCAATTTATTATGTTGTAAAAAAAAAACTATTTATTTCGATCTGTGTACATGACATGCTAGGCTCTAAAAACCATGCTGCGTACTTTAGGATAAAGATATAATTAGCACCAAAGTATTGATTCAATTGAATAAAAATATCTTTTGACTTTGAGATGCTATAATATTAAATTAATCTCTAGCCTCCAGTCCCCGTCGCGGTATCAAGCGCTGTCGAAGATGCGGCCATGCAAGGCAAGCTCGAAGCTCTCTACCAACAGTTGGACGACAAGGACGAAGAAATCAACCAACATTCTCAGCTTGTCGAGAAACTCAAAGAACAGATGATGGAGCAGGAGGAACTCATTGCCTGCACAAGGTAACAACTTGTCAATTCTCTATTTGCCTGTCTTTTTTGCCTTTTGACCACAACACCTTTTACCTTATTTCTTTCGTCGTTGTAGCGGAACATATATCCGTTAATCTGTATGCTCGTTTTTGGAAATACGAGTTGCAAGATTCCACCCAAACAAACATTGTTACATACATACATTGCAAGTTAAATAAAAGCTTGTAAAAAACCGTGCATATTTTACAAGCTTTTATTTAACTTGCGATGAGTTGAACTGATTTGAGTTTCGCTACCCAGTGCTGAAACACTTTTTTTTTATACACAACTAGCTGATGGAAAAAGCAGATGGCCCAGCTGATGTTAAGTGGTAACCATCACCTATAACAAAGCATTGCCTCGTAAGTCACGCTCAATAGGAACGTGCCCTACGATGCACTGCCCTGCGTCCATCAACTTGAAGCATACAGATGTTAAGCCTCATGTGCCTGTAATTACACCGGCAACCACACTCTTCAAACCGAAACACAGCGTTGCTGCTTGGCGGCAGAAAAAGGCGTGGTGGTAGTACTTTCCCGGACGAGCCCTTCACAAAGAGCTCTACTACTCTTATAAATGTAATTCAACATTGCAACTCCAAAATCAGTTACGCTAACCCGTACATGTATTTTTGTTAGTATCCTTACCTTGACTCTGTTTTTTACATCTAAATTTCCATAATTAACTCATGTTCTTTTTATAGGCGCGACTACGAAAGCCTGCAGGGTGACATGAACCGCATCCAGCAGGAAAACGAAGCTGCGAAGGAAGAGGTCAAGGAAGTTCTTCAAGCTTTGGAGGAACTCGCCGTTAACTACGACCAGAAGTCTCAGGAAGTGGACAGCAAGAGTCGGGAATGCGACCAGATGTCCGAGGACTTGCAGACTAAGCAGGTATATACATTTAAAACTCTTCGCTAGCTTCCACAGCTCGCTGCAGTAGGCCTCTAGAATTTCCTCCTGCCATTCTCTGTGGTCTTGGGATATCTTTGTTGATTCACGACCTGCGGTGTTGACTTCTTTTGATCAGACAATTTAGAACAGACATTCCTGGCGTTGAAGTACTAACCCATATAAAATTAGTAGGGATAATTGGTAGGGCGAAGAAGTTGACTTTAATTAAAGTGCTTACTGGATGTCTGACGCTTCGTTTACCAGTCCTCAGTCACAAGTTCGTTAACACAGCACTCCCTGTCGCCAGTCTCTGTCGAAGTCACGCTCAACTCCACTTGAACTCTATTACAGAGCAGAAATGCTTTTTTTAAAGATTAGTTTAACCTTTATTATTATGGAGGTAGGTTAAGAGGTGTGCCACTTTCTTTTCTTGGAAAAATCAATAGTCTCTAATTATGCAGCCAAGCCTTGACTAGTCGCCCTTTAGACTGGCAACTTAGTATGCGTTCACACAAATTGCTTATCTTCTAGACTAGACCACAGATATTCCAGACAATATATTTTCTAATGAGTTTTAGTCTGACCTGTGACAAAGCAGACAGTGGGAATATCACTTAAACTTTATTATTTCCTAAATGCTAACTATGATAACCTGTTTACCAGTTGTCTATAAAAGTTTCAACTTACCTACTTCGTTTTAAAAACAGAGTGCATTGGCGACCGCCACAGCTGAGTTACAACAGCTCCGCGACCTATCTGCTCACCAACGCAAACGCATCGCCGAGCTACTTACCAACTTGCTGCGTGACCTAGCCGAGATAGGCGCAGCTGTTGGAGGCACGGAGCTGGACTTCAAACTCAATGTGGACACAGTGGGCAAGCTGGAAGAGGAGTTCACTGTGGCACGCCTGCACATCAGCAAAATGAAGAGTGAAGTCAAGAACATTGTGCAGCGTTGTCACTCGCTCGAGTCTGCGAATATTGACGCCAATCAGAAGGTAAGAAATCGTACATATATGTATAAGCATCTGTGTTTCAAGTTATTCTTAACATTCAGAGATTGAGATTATTGCAGATCATATCTGTAATGAAGAATTATGCTGTATTGATACTGAAAGCAAAGTACATTACAAACCTCCGAAATGCACAATACCAAGTGCTTTAAAATAAGTTCATAGTTTAGAAGTGGGGCTGTCCAAATATTATATCATCCTCCCAGCCTAAGGGAAAAGGAAATTCAAGGAAAAAATTTGCCAATAGCGTGCGCAGCTGACTAAACCGCGAGTTTCCTCACGATATTTCCCCCCCCAGTAATAGCAACGCACCCATACATTTTTTCATCCACCAAAAAGCAAAATTACATGACCGGATTAAAATCCGCGTCTTTAGCTAGCATCGGAAGGTGGGGTTGTTACCAATAGACAATTAGTAACATATATTACTCGAAAGGAGCCTCTTTGAGGCGCACCTTAAATCCTCTCACCACACTATTTCGAAAGCACTAGTGACCCAAAAAGAAGTACCGTATGCTGTAGCTAATAAGAGATCTAATCTAAATACTATTTGGTGATCGAACTGGTTTCCGCAACTATAGTTGGAACTGGTGGATCCTTTTTGCTTGACAATGGTGGTTGTTAGTCTAGCCAACATATATTCATCAGGAGGGCCAGCAGCTCGTTTATGCATGCTTCCCTGGGCGTTTCCGGTATTCCAAGGTAGAGTTTCGTTGAGGTGCCACACTGCTGCACTCCAAGAGTACATGTGCAGCTGTTTTATTGTGTTCATGCATTTTCTACATAGAATCTTAGTATCTACCCAGTTACAGATCTCAATACTAATAAGAGTTCCACTTTCAGATTGAGGAGTACGAACGGTCGCTGGGCGAGTGCCGACTGCTGATCTCACAGCACGAGGCGCGGTGCGCTTCGCTCGGAGAGTCGATGCGCGAAGCAGAGAACAAGAAACGACAGTTGGAGGAAGCCGCGGACGCGTTACGCGAGGAGTGTGCCCGTTTGCAGGTATGTTATACTGTATTTATACATACAAATCTACAGGCTCTTAGATATAAATGGAAACAAAGACAGCTTTAACTCCTAATTAATCCAACAAAGAATCAACACCATTGTATAATGTTACTCTGTGTGTTCTATAATGTGACTTTTTATTGTGATTTTGTATCATATTGAGTATAATTCTTAGTATTTAGTGAATGTATTTGAATAGAAGAGAAAATATTAATTTCCGTCACAAAAATCTTAACCTAGAACATGAACAACAACAAAAATAATTGGTTGTTAACCTTGTTCATTAGGTGAAATGTGACCCAAAGTTCCGTACGCAATATACATTTTTACCTCCTCTGTGCCTTGATAAATACTTTATTTTGTAATGGACTTACATTTCAGTGAGGAAGCTTATTTTATTTTTAAAAGCAATAAGTTGCATTGTAATTTCGCTCGAACCTGTCATATTTCAAAGGTATTCAATTAAATCACAAGGATCACTTTGAAACGTTTTAAAGCTAGGGGCTCTAGGTGCCAGTTCCACGCGACCAAAGCCTAGAAGAACAGACAACAAACTTACGGCGTAAACGGCGGAGACAATCTGCTAATTTCGGCTTCGTAGAGCGTTATCTCCGTCGCACGAAACAATAACCGTGCGGTATCTATTAGGAGCTGTTAAAACATATATGATTTGCTTCTTTTTATAATTATTTTTATTCTTTGTATAAAATTTAAAAGGTCGATGTGCAGTATTTATCGCCGGGTACCGTACATTATGTTATGTGTGTGTGTAGGCGGCGGAGCGCGTGCAGCAAGCGGCGGCGGAGCAGCGCGCCGACACGCAGGTGCGCGGCGCGCTGGAGGCGCAGCTCGAGCAGCTGCGCGCCGCGCACGCCACGCAGCTCTCCGCGCTCAGGGACGAGCTCGCCGCGCTGCAGCGCCAGCACCAGGACCTCAAGGAGTTAGTACATGCACGCATACCTGTCACCCACTGCACTATACACTGCACACACTACTCCATACTGAACACTACTCTATACTGTACATTACTCTATGTAGTAAACTACTCTATACTGTACACTACTCTATGTAGTAAACTACTCTATACTGTACACTACTCTATGTTGTACACTTCTCTATGTTGTACACTACTCTAGAGGTACACTATACACTACTCTACACTATACATGACTCTACATTATACACTAGTCTACACTGAAAACTCTAATCTACATTATACACACTACTTTACATTTTTAAGAGTAGTAGAGCTCTTTTTGAAGGGTTCGTCTGGGGAAGTATTACCACCACGCCTTTTTCTGCCGCCAAGCAGCGTTGCTGTGTTTCGGTTTGAAGAGTGTGGTTGCCGATGTAATTATAGGCATATGAGGATAACATCTGTATGCCTCAAGTTGATGGACGCAGGGCACTATTATGCGTGACTTACGAGGCAATGCTTTGTTATAGGTGATGGTTACCACTTAATATCAGGTGGGCCATCTGCTTGTTTCATCAGATAGTTGTATTAAAAATAAAAAATAAACATCGTATAAACTACTCTACATTGTACACACTACTCTACACTAGACACTATACACTACACTTTTTTCTTAGGCCGTAGAGAATACAGCATGAAGAACTTCGAAAAGCACGTTTTAAAATGTTTAAAGGGCAAGCGTCTGATGTCTGATTTTAGCATTTTGCGTAACGCTACGAAATTCATCATACCTGAGTTCATAGAATTTTATTATACAAAAATAAAACGTGGCCTGTATTTCTAACTAGTACCAATATACATATAATTACTTCGGTTTACAAAACCATATTACTTAACTAGATAAACTTTGGAGCATTTGCAGAGCGTTATCTTTGTCCAGTCAAAACGCATCCCTATCTTTCTTGGACTTGTATTAACCTATATTATTTTGTCTGCAGTACATACCAGGAGCTGTCTCTGGCGCGCCAACAGCTCCAAGACGACTACGAGAAACTGAAGCGCGAGGAAGCAGACAAGTCTGCCAAACTGAAGGAGCTCATGTTAGTGTCTCGCTCGCCCCGCCGTAACCTAGACAAGGCAGAGAAAGAGTCAGCCAATCAGCAAATGCTGCTGAAAGATGATGACTATAAAGAATACATCATATCCCCCAAAAGTAAACTAGGGTTCGGATATGGATTCGGCTTCGAAAAGGCCGCGGCCATTGAAGAAAAGTCGCTCTCGGCAATCCCCAAGTCCCCTGCCCCCCGCCATTCGTGCAACATCCATCCCCTCCAGTTACATCTCCTTATATCGGTCACGATGATCCTTCTCACCCATCGCTACCCGCAAATAGTTGTTTTGGTTTAGCTTTGAATGTTACGTGCTAAAGTACTGCATGGATCTCTCGCACACGAGACAGTATTATTTGTGCCTTTTTAATATAATTGACTTCAATTCCCAGTAAAGTATGTGGAGATATCCATGATATATTTCTAGATGGAAATCTTATGCTCTCATTTACTTGCCACTGGTTTATTTTTGCAATAACATTTAGTACAAAACCATTTCGACACAGCAATGTAAGCCAGTGGTATTGCTATGACGTTATTTTAAATACTTTCATTTCATATGCCAATGCTTTGATGAATCTAGTCAATCTAGCATTTATGCAGCTAGTTAAGTATTATCGACCTAGTTCATTGTGTCTGATGAAACGTTAATTATTATAAGGAATAGTAGTTTAGCTAATCATAGCATGTTGTTGTTCTTAGTAAAAATGTTGATGATTTGATAAAAGATTTGATATTACATTAGTAGAATTACGATTCGTTTCGTATCCAATTATACGTACGGATCATATAACGTCGATCTTCGATAGCATGCGTGTTTCAACGCTGTTAAATTTAGAAATTTAATTCTGTGGTGCATTTGAAGTTGTGTTTATTCGTACACTGCCTTGTTATTTAGTTGTATAGTCTAATATTGGGTAAGAAAACTAGTTATTGAGTTCAATGTTCTAGTTTCAAAGTTCTACTTTTATATAAATAAGTTCTGTAATTTAATGGAACTGAAACTTGGCTATCAAAAGCTTGCACAAAGTTAAAGCATGAAGTGAAATAATGCTTTGATGCGTGTAAGTACTCTTGTTGAATCCAATTTGTACATATTGGCTGTAAATAAACTTAAATGTATAGAATAGAGAGTCAATGGAAATATTTTTATCTAAATATTTTTTTATACTAAATAGATCTTAAACTCATATTTTGTCAGAACTTTATTGACATTTCGGTGTACATTATTTGCTCGGGTTAGTGGAACTCTTAGAATTAAATTAAATATCCAAGTGATAGCGTAGTATTGTCTGTAGGTATTTAAATGTAGGGGTTCTTAAGATGGGCGTAATGGAACCATTTAGTAAACAAATAAAAAAAAAATACTCGAATTGTTTAAGGGATCAATTCAAACTATTCAATTTCATTCCAATGTTTGCATAACATTTAGGTTACTTAATGTTTTTTATGCATTTATATGCCTGCATTTGCTTTTTAGTAAACATATTCATTCCGTGTGATCACACCACTTCAAAATTGCATTTATTCGTCATTTCTATTCCTAGTGTCCATGTCACTTCCTTTAGTATGTATGCACTCGATATGCCGAAGAGTGATGTCGACTCGAAGATGTTTTGAGCTCATCATAAACATCAAATTTACTACTTTGAGTATTATAAGTAAATAAACAATGATTTGCACGAAACTTAAACTTTGCGGCCTGTCCCCGTTCTCACAATATATGAAAAACATCAATCAATTTAATATTTATTTTCTTCTCGAGATTAAATAGCTCCAAACGAAGAGACAAAACTTTGTATGTTCTCGTATAGCTTATGTTTGATGTAAGTACAAAGTAGTTGTAGTGCGGTCTTGTAATGCCTTCCGCTTTTTAATTTTGAGTTGTCATTTTATTCCGCACGTATCCCATTCATATTCATTTTGCCGGGGGTTGGCATTACCTGATACAATTCGGCCTAAATTCGTGGAGCGGCGATGTATATGGATGGGTGCGTGCTGGGCGATAGAATTATCTCCTAAGTTCGCAGGTAATCCTGTAAAGTCACTACTCATTTGTTGGCCGATGTTGTTCACATAATTAAATATTGTATGTTTTTGTGCAGTCAAAGCGTGGAGCGGCGTGAGCAGGCTCGCGCTGATCTCAAGGGATTGGAGGACACGGTCGCCAAGGAGCTTCAGACTTTGCACAATCTGCGCAAGCTCTTCGTGCAAGACTTGCAGGTAAGAATAGATCCACTTATTCAGATCCATAGCAATTTGTTTTTTCATTTTCATCTGCTGCAGTCTTCGAACTTAAGCAGATTCTGTTGTGACACACAAAGTAAGAAAGGTGTGAGAAGTGCAGTGAGCACTTTTCCTATTCGTTAGGCATCCTTTTATTGTTCCATTATGTGTATTATAGTATGCTTAGCTTTCCATAAGGTAGCTGAATGATATACTTAGTAAGCTGTATGTATAGACAAGCGATTAGGATTTCTCGCAATTTCATGAATAGATGACCAGCGTTCTTTGCATTTCCCGTCAACCTTCTACCTTCGGACAACTAGACGCACGGATAAGTGCCACCCCTTCAAGTTGGATATCCTTCACTATCGCACTAAGCGCTTTGCTTCACTTTCCTAGTGCAAACTGCCAAGGAGTGGAACTCTTTACCGTCATCGGTATTTCCGGAACGATATAACTTAGGAATATTTAAGACAAGAGTAAACAAGTGGATTATAGCTAAGCGTGCTCCACCTAATAGTAGGGGAGGCCATGATGCTAAATGGGGATTTCCTCGAGCGTCATTGAGACCTATTGGGTTGCAAAGCTTAGATGATAAGAAGAAAAAAATGTTATGTAAGTATACCTTTTCATCGGTGGGGGGAGCGGCTATAGATTATCAAAAATGTAAAAAAAAACTGTTGCATGGACATACTCGAGCGCGTCAGATATTGATAGCACCAATGTCCTACGTATTTTTAATAATGTACGTATGTTAATCAGGGGCCTTATTCTCACTTTGAACGACTTTTGAAACTCACTCAAATATCTCGGCCATTCGATCTCTGGCAGAGATAGGCCATCTCGTATATGAAAATGTCGCTCATTGAGCCAAAACCCTATGCTCACTCACCACCGTGATTTATCTCGGTTGATGACATATTTTTCAAACGAAATGCGTTTCGTTTCGGTCATATACGATTAATCGAATGATTTTTTGATCGATTATTCTAGTGTTTTGTACAAATGACCATCAAATTAAATTGTAATTTGGTGCTAGTATAAAATTATGAAAATACAAAGCTGAAATTGTGGAAAATAAACTGTTTTTTGTACTTATTGGAGATTTCTAGTTCATTGTATGAATGTTGACTAAAATAGACCAAAAACTAAACGTAATCCTTCGCTCGGACAAGCAGTGCTGCCATTTGATTCTGACGTTTTTGGCGTTAGATCTAGCGGTTCAATGACTTACCTACTCGTGTTTTTTTTTCAGTCTCGAAGTTAATTTTATTTTATAACAAGTTTAAGATGCGTTTGCCATATCGATGATATTTGCTAGCATTAGTCGCTGGGAATTTTGTTTTTTTTTTTGAGTTACAATAGAACAATCGGTTGGCCTTGTACGGTTCACACAGTACAATAGTGCAGTGTGTATTTTCCGGGAATCTCGCGGCAACCGCGCGACCGGGAGCATCAGTCCACATCAACATCGCGGATCGACCACATCTCTCATAATCAAGTTAATAAAATGATGTCCTATACAGGCCTACTTGATGTTAAGCTGTTACCTCAGCCTATTTCAATTGCCATTATCTCTACCACGCCATTGAGGACGCGTCCCTCACTGTTTAGACCTACGGGTGTTATTATATTACATTTATTTACATACTGTCTTATCTTAAGGCGAAGACAAGAGCTAATGTGACTCTCGCTCGCACGTTTCGACTTGTTGAAAGATATAAAATCACATAACTCATTTTGGAAAAATCGCAATCAACCATTTTGTGTGCAATCACATTGCACACAGTTTAGTAAAATAATCATTTTAATCGATACATGTTTTCCTACTCAAAAGTTTGCTTTACTAGTTTTTGTACTTATGCAAACTTTTAAGAAGGAAAAGTGTATCGATCAAAATGAAATTTTTACTAAACTGTGTGTAATGTGATTGCACACAAAATGGTTGATTGCGATTTTTCGAAAATGAGTTTAGTGATTTTATATCTTTCAACATGTCGAAACGTGCGAGCGAGAAGTTTTTTGATAGTTGTTGTTATTTATTATAGTTGATCAACCAGAGTCCGATGAAATTAAACATTTACTTGATTAATCACCAAATTTATTGCGAGTCACACGCGTTCATTTTAGATCGGCAAAGATACAGTTTTGGAGGCATAATTTGACATACGTCTGACAATCTGACACTAATACTAACTAAAGTTTGACAGCTGAGAGCTGCGGTAGAATCTATGAAATTACATTATGTTTAACAGTTGTCAGCCCCTTAACCTTCAAATCGGCACACAGCAATGCCAGCGCCAAAAAAAATGGGCGACTAGGCTACTTCTCGTCAAATTTTTGGCGACTTGGGTCAGTCTAGACTTGGCAACACTGATTCCAAAGAAAACAAGTGGAAGTTTCGTTTCCGTAAATTGTTTGTTATTATTTTGTTGTTTACAAAGTATTGTAAGTGGTTTTCGACGGTTAGAAATAGAAGTAAAGAAAATGGAAAAAAGGTAGCGAAGTATTACCCAACTCTCCAGCAAAATATAAAGATGAGAGAGTTGATGGAATGCTATCCTGCCCTAAAGTCGGGCAAGTTTTCGGCATAATTTTCATAGCCGACCTAACAAGGATTGGAAGGCATGGCGAAATGTAAGTGACCAACCATTTACCTTTATTAATACCTAGGCAACCATCTAATTATAGGTACTTACTTAATACTTTATCTTTGTATCTTTGTACCCTAGGACATACCAACCTTCTATCGTAACCTAAGTATAATGAAAAACTGACTGTGAAATGAGACATTTATACAGCGTCTAAATTAGGAAGAAGATTTTATGTATTTGTTCTGCATAGTTGTGTTTATCATTATCTTTATTAAAAACAAGTGGGACCTAGTGATGGTCGCAAAACTTAGTTACATAAGTACTAAAACTATTTTTGTTTTGATTGCAGATAAATGCACAGCACCACACGGCGGCTGGATAAGGGTTTAGAGATGGTCTCTAATTTAAATCGACGCCAATCAATTAAAATGGAACATCAACCATGTCCTTAATGCAGACCCGCTGTCACCTGTAATATAATAAAAAAACATGTGGTACAAAAATATACCTAGGTTCACCTATATTTAATTATTACCTTTAAGTTATGATATAGTTTATTGAAATAAAAGGATTTAATAATAATATTTGGTAGTTTGACATTGTTTCTTTTTGTAGTAACCCATATCTATTCATGAAATGGAAATGACCGTGCCCTTGATTATGTATGTTCCATCAGTATACTTATGTTTGAGTTAACATATACCATATTTGGTACCAACTAGGTGCTGGTAGCTCCCTGACCCCAAGAAACAATGTGCGGAAGATCTAGAAAAATTATATTATTGCCCCCAAGTGATACTTGGCTTCCAATCCACAATAATGGTAGACTAGTGTTTTAATCATGTTCTAATAACTAGGTAACATAACGTAGGTATCATAAATTTGGCTGTTATATGAGGTTAGGTTACCGACTTACCTACCTTTGATTTCGTGGAAATATTTTTTTGCTCCAAGTAGGTACGGCCTGATTTCCTCGATGAGCTCCCGGGTCAATGCTTTACTGAGCCTAAAGTGCTTCATAAAAGCATGATTCGAGAGCTCAAAGGCATCGAACAGCTCCGCCTCGTTTCTTCGTTTTCTATTAGGTATATCGTAGCTGTCGAGGCTTCTACGACGAGGTAGGAATTGCTGGAGGAAATCGTCCATTGCCTCGTCTCTCGTCTCGTACTCGCAAGTAATTTAAATAAATTTCGCTGAAAAATTATCGCAAAAATAGCATGAAACATGGAGTAGGTTGTTATTTTATGCTCAGTGAATGAAGATTCAAGAGATCTCGATTAACGCGCTCAATCTCGGTCAGTACGGACCAGACGTTGCGTCTCGTATGAACTTTGAACGAGAAAATTGGGTAGTGAGATGGTGAGAATGGGGTTAAATAATTGTCACGAGTTATCGAACGAGATATGACGTCATCTCTAACGTGAGATAATCTCTGTCGAAGTGAGCATAAGGCCCCTGATCGTTTGCATGATGGGAGTGGTCGTACTTAAGGGTTGAAAATGAAAAAAAAAAAAAATAATCGAGCGCGTCAGATTTTTTAAGGGGGTGTTATGTGAACCTAAAAAAAAAATCTCATTCAATAATCTGACGATTTCGATGTGACGCAAACTCACAGCCATTATTTTAATATGCAAAAAAAAATCGCCATTTTGAAATACTCAAGCGCGTCAGATTAAGATATATATGGTTCATCTTTTTGTCCTAGACGTGCTGTCTCATAATCTGACGATTATCTAGAGGGATTCGCCTAATCTGACAAAAAAAAAATTTTTTATTTTGATTTTTTTAAACCATTCAACTTAATTAATTGAAAAGCTCAGGAAATAGCATGCAAATAAAAAGTATAAGTTTGTTAAGTAGAATACTTGTATTTATAAGAAAATAATTAAAAAAATATGCAAAAAAAAATTTTTTTGTTTACAATTAATTGATTAATTAGTCATCATCTTCATCATCTTCTTCTTCTGGCTCGATTTCATGGCACGAAATAGAAGCGCGCAGAGGGGAATATAGGCACCACGCAGCTAAACTTTATCGACGAATATTTGTTACTTCGGCTTGTGGAAATCGTCAGATTATATATTTTTCGTTATCCTTGAATTATTTACTTCAAAATAAAAAAAAAATCAGCCACGCTCGAGCATGTCGAGATGACGTTTTTTTTTTAAAACTTTGTAGCCCTCCCGTTTCTTTACGTCACTCTCAAATTGTCAGATTAGTGGAATATACACTTTTTAGCATGTAATTAACTCACCCTAACTTAATCTGACGCGCTCGAGATTTTCTGATGATCAATTTTTTTTTACTAATCTGATCCTTTATCCTAGACGGGCGGCTTTATATATGGGGCTCATATTTGGTGGAGGTTCTTAACCAGGTACAAGGTATCCCCCTGTATATTAATCTGACGCGCTCGAGGAAATCCCGAAATCCCCTCTTGGGCTCCCCTACTATAAAGCTGCATCTTCACTTTCCATCAGGTGATGGCAGTCAAACGTCTAGCAGTTAAGCAATAATAAAAAAAAAATATATCAATGGATAACTGATTGATAGTTTGCCGTTCAGATGTTATGAGGTCAAGTTTTTGAGGATTCATCACATTTTATAATGAAATTTACTATATAGGCCAGGATAAAGAAATCGAACAACTCAGAAGAAGGCGCCGAGGAGGAGGGCGGTTCTCTCGCGCAGAAACAAAAGATCTCGTTCTTGGAGAACAATCTCGAACAACTGACGAAGGTTCACAAGCAGCTGGTGCGCGACAACGCCGACCTGCGTTGCGAGGTGCCCAAGCTCGAGAAGCGGCTCCGAGCCACCATGGAACGCGTCAAGGCACTCGAGACTGCTCTCAAGGTAATCTTACTTAGAAACATTATTTAATTATGTACTTGTCAGCGGCTTCGCTGGCGTGTAACGGATTGCAAGTTTCATCCAAATCGCTCCAGCTATTCAAAGGATAACTCTTATTTTTTATCTTATGGTGGCACTTCACAGCGCTCTCAATGTTTACTGTCTATTTTCACGAATAAGACGAATACGCAAATATACGAATACCGATGTTCGTGACGATGCCGATCTGTGGACGGTGTACGAGTTGTTCGGACTTCGACAAGCCGAATAATAAGCAAATAAAAACGCGAATAACGAATAGCGATTTGAACTGCCACCGCTTTGGTCTGCTCACGACGAAAGTAACGAAGGAACCTTATAATGATTTTGTTTTTTAACTAATATATCTATGGATAATAGTATGGTGGACCCTTCAGTACATCCGAGATTAGCCCGTACTGTCAGACGCAGCGGGAAACTTTGTTCAAATACTTGTATTGATTTATTGATTACTTATAAAGTTATGTGAACTGCACTAACTGCGGGTATTATACGTTACAGGAAGCGAAGGATGGCGCCATGCGCGATCGCAAGAGGTATCAGTTCGAGGTTGACAGAATCAAGGAAGCTGTGCGCGCGAAGAATCTAGCTCGGCGAGGCCCTCAAGCACAAATCGGTAAGCTAATATTTTTTTCTTTACCAGAAACAATAGAAGAACTTTAGAACTAGATGGAACTAGTTTTTATGATGATTCTAAATTATCCTTGTGATTTAATTAATTAAAGAGTTTTTATTTTTAACTAACTAGAAATATAAAAAAATTACATTATTATACGCTTTATAGTACTTTGTATTTTGCTCTATTATAAATACAGAATCAGTATAATCAGACACTGACAAACGAAGAAAAATATTATAAACTGGTTTTTATTTCAGCTAAACCAATCAGAGCTGGCGGGGGTCACCTCGTGGGCTCGGGAGCACCTGGCGTGGTGCGGCCCGCACCTGCCCAAGATATAAAGCGGAAATCCATCATTGTAGGAGCACGAGGTATGTCCATTCTAAACAAGTTGATTAGATTGTATGTTACATAATACTCAGATATGTCATATATGTTTTTTTTTTCTTGCAGATGAAAGTTGAAGAGATTCCCATAAAGAATTAAATGAAATTTCATAGATGTAACACGGGCGGCGAAATCATTCTTTGAAAATATACCCATTATAATACTGTGTGTCGGAAAAGCCTAATTAAGCAGCAACAAAAAAAAGGAAATATCGTAGATAATACTAGGCTTAATCTTTCGAGCTATTACTTTACATAAGTGCACATGAGTTTAGTACAGTTATAGCTTTCGCTAACTAAATAGGCCAAGAATCATGTTAATTCTTTGTCGGCTATCGTCAGGTACCCGTGGAAATAGTATTATATTATGTGAGCTGACTTAAACTGATGTCGCTATTTTTAAAAGAATCAGATATTTTTATGAAATGACTAAAGTATTAAACTCTAACCACATGCATTTTGTTCTAAATTAAATGTACTATGAAATTATAGTATTGTAATTATCACAGGAATGAATATGGAGTTCATGGGCTATATTGTGGAGATAATTCAGTACAAAGAAATACCGAGCCAGTTACCAATACGCGCGTGAGGGCACCAAGTACTTACGCCTCCATTTCATTCCTAAGGGATAAGAAGCATAGACTTTCAAAGATGCAATCATTTACCTTTAAGAATTATGCTGTGAGTAATTTGCAGACTTGCATATGCTACCGCACAAATAAAACCTCAAAAATACAAAAAAAATAGTATCTTACGGTCGGCCGCGTTATAGTATATTTTTCGTGTGGTGGCAAATGCATAGCAGTGTGCATCTTCAATGTGTAGTGTAGTTTAAGCTTCTTTAATATATATATTTTTATATGTGATAAGCGTTGATATGCCGGCATACGAGCATTTATTTAGATAACGAAAATAACCATGTATACATTCACTCGCGCGTGTGTCATGGATGATAACAAGAGCACTCTTAACATTAAATGTGAAGCAGCAGAATTTGATTTGACCTCCGGCCATAGCAGTGCGGTGAGTTAGATTGGTTTGCTACGCGTGTGTGCCTGGGCGACTTGCTACCACCAGCAAGTTCTCTGCCTCAAGGTACGGCTTGCGCCAGACGAATTCACGTCACGATTTTAGTGGGCGATTTTTGTATTCGCATTTGGAATATGAAAATCTCTTTCAACTAAAAACTACAAAATTGATTTTACTCTGGTTACTACTACATATTTATTTGAATTATCAATTGCGTATAAAACTTAAGTACTTCACAAAATGCTTATTCATTGTATGTACGAAGTTATCATTCATGACTCCTTTCGCTTAGCCCTTTTACTGCGCGTCACCATCACGTTCGCTTTGGAGCTGTGATTGTTCTTGAGCTGAAACGTTTTAATTTTGTATCGCGTTTGTAGTAAGTAACTTCGCCTCAGTAGTAACTTTAGTCACTAAGTTACAATATCGGCTCTATTTAATATTAAATAGTTCATAACGACGGCAGTGGCTTACTTTAAATTATAAATCTAATAGTTATCCTAACACAAAATATCCTGTTGCCAGTATAATAAATAACTCTTTGAAATTTGGGCTTCTAAAATGTTTATTGGTTCAAGTTCTTTATCTGCTTTTAAGATGTATCAGCTTCGTAGTAGATCTGTAACTTTGTTTAAGTACTTATGAAATAATCACTTCGGAGCGCAGGCCGAGGTTGGCGAGTTGCGTCGCGCAGCGCGTCCGCGCCTGGTGCTTCCTACGAGGAGTTATGGAACTATCACCTGCTTCACGACATGTCCACAAAACCAAAGATATATCACGACGTTTACATTTATTTCTCGAGATTATTACCTGTTGAAATATAATTTAAGCCCCCAGTTACTTAATGGTTCCAAAGCTCCTTTTACATGTTGCAATACATTTAATATGTATCGTTTAGATGTAATGTTTTTAGTAAATTATTTCTCACTTTAGTTAGATACTTCGATTTTATTATATTTTATTTATTGTATTTCATCTAACTAAATTATCTCGTTTTTTGTTCACTTTTGAAGTGTTATACGCTTGTTACAATCTTACCTCTCTATACTTTTTAAAATCATGATCAAATACATTATATTTTTCGTTCTAAAGAGATGTCCGCAAAGATGCATTCCACGAGGAAAGCACACATTGTATCTTTGTTAACTTTAAGTCTAGTTGTTTTGTTAAAGTGTAGGTAGTGTTAAAAAGAGGCTATCCTCGGTTTCCACTCGCCTGTTGCAAGCCCGAGCCGCAAGGCATGGTAGCACGCCAGCGGCGCGCTAGCCACGACTAGCGTAGCGGAAGCGTGCTCGGGCGAACCCCAAACCGGCAGGCTTGCCTTTGCACCAAGTGATTTAGTTTGTATTGACATCTTTTGTATGATGTATTTAATATACAGAAAATTCTCAAAAAGAGTGTTTTCTCGATTTTTATTTATTATAAAAATAAAATTATGAATTTAATTTGCTAGAGCGTATTTTTATTTTATTCCTAGTAATATAAGACTCAATGAGATTATATGACTCAATCATAAAGATTAGTTATACAAAATAGATATTTAAAAAAAATGGTTAAGGAATCTAAGTTTTATTGTAGTATCAACAACCAGGTCAAAACGCTAAAGTTAAAAATCGGTTTTTATGAAGTATTTTTTGTATGTTTCTTTCACGTTTACAGTTCCATTATGCCTGTTTACTATCGCACCAGTGCAAGAACCGAGTCGTAAAAATTATATAGCGACGTCTAGCAGGGTTTTTTTGAGTGAATTGATACTTTATAGGTAGGTAAAGGTTCCGTGTACCCACATACCTAAGAAGCACGAACTTTCTAGAGAACGTCACTGCACGGTGTGCACCCATAGGTATATTGATTGGATGCACAGGACTTGGTCAACGTGCAAAACCACCCAAATAAGGAAATTCAAAGTCCCACCAAGTTTCAAAGAGTAATTAAACGATTTTTTTTATCTATTCGAAAAGAGATAGTTTGCTGAGCCAAATAGCATTTCGCTCACTTTCAATCACTTTAGGTACTTTTCCTAGGAAAAGTGATTTGTATTATGAATGTGAAATTAATAGTGAAAGTTCCAATCACCAAAGAGACGTGATTGATCTCTTAACACTAACAAGTAATAAAAAATAAAAACCGAATGAGCCATGGCGAAAAATAACAACACTGTGTCAAAATAAATAAAGAAGCTTTTATTGAATTTTCTAAGGCTGTAAATATTCATTAAGTAGGGTACATAAATTAATATCACATTAAACATTATTTTGGGAAATTAAAGTCTAATTAATGTAACATACAAACAATCTATTAAATTATTATAAATAATTATATAATTCATTTTGGAGAATCAATATCCATCAACATGCAAATCATTAGGTACAGTAATTTTATTCTAATGAATAGAGAGCGACAATAACAGCAGATTAACAATTTCAGTTAATGCATAGTTCAGTTATTTTTCTCTAGGTTAAATTATCAGAGGGTTGGTAACTTCAACTCAAGGTGGATCTTCAAATTGTACCTAGATTTGTTTTTTGTTATTGTCAAAAGCATGCTGGTTCTAAGTTTTACAAACCAGAAATGTTAATCTCATTTTGTCGCTGACTGTTCGTACTTATTCTTAATAGTTAGGTTCTATGTAGAAAATATCATTTACACAAAACGACTATTCTTCAATCGAATTCTTTACTAAACCTCGTACCATAATCTTCCAAATACTTTTGCTGCGGCGTGCTTCTTTATCTCGAAACATGCTTATTGTATCAGGTAGGTCCTGCTTATGTCATCATCGTCAATATCAACTTATATTAGTCTACTGCTGGACGCCGTTTCCAAGACACGCCACAGTAGCCCGGTACACAACCGGCTCTTCACATCCAATGTTTAACACGCTCAGCATTAGTGTATCATTAAAAATACACTAACTAGTGACTTTTCCCAGCCCAGGGTATCGTGATATACACGTGACATGGGTATTTTCGTAAGCCGGTGTATCCAAAAACACCATCTATTGTCCAAGGCCAACCCTAATAATCGCATACAAAAATGTAAGAAAAGGTTGCGAAAATACCTACGCGTGTATCTTTCACGATACCCTGGCTTGGGAAAAGAAACCAATTGGTGTATCGTAAATGATACGCTGGCGCTGAGCGTGTTAAAGCCTAGTTTCGCAAATCGTCACATTTTGTCTAAGAGCGTCCTACGCGACATTTAGGTACTAAACATAGTCTCCGCTAACGTATTCGATTGCTCTAACCATTGGCTATTCTACGGCAAACATGTCCGGCCCACTGCCAATTCAGCTCGCTAATCCTATACTTTGTTCCTATGTAATAACTTAATCATATTTTTAAACAACAAAATTATTTTTTTGTAAATAAAATTAAAATTGCGATAAATCGCAACTTTGACTTATTGCGATTATCAAAGCGTTAATCACGATGAAGTCTCTTACTAAAACTTTGCTGAGGGTACTGTCTCCATCACTGACGTCCATGCCGTTCGAGCCCGTTTATGAGCGGGTTTTTGTATGGTGCCAGTGTGCGGACAAGGGTGGATTTAAGGTTGGAGCACGGGGGCACGACGATATTTTTGTGTACTGTGGAGATTACATCACAGTACCTACGTACTTAGAAGAAAATCAAATTATCAGAGTTGTTAAAATATATAACTAGTGGTTCGTCCCGAACTGAGATCTCGTGATGCGACCCAAAAAACGCACCAAAACTTTGAGTAGGTGGTAGTCAGAGGCAAGTCCAAACATTATGTTTGGACTTTTTTCTGACTACCGCTTACTAACTTGTTATGGTTACCAAGTTTCAACTCTATTGGCCTATTTATTGAAGAGTTCCGTTGAACAGACCTTGACTCCATCATCAGACCTGGTCGTTGTCACCATTTTATGAAAACTGAATACCTTCTTAAGTTATTTCAAGAAAAAAAAAATAAGAAAAAGCAAAGGAACGGGCCGACCAGTAGAAAAACCTTGATGTCAACGAAACTCTTAGAGATGGCTCTCTTGGGTCGCTGGTTATCTTAATTTAACTTTTTTGTTGTATCTCAAAAACCGAGCGTCCCAGAAAAAAAGTAAAATTTTTTTTGCAATGTCCAAACAAAGTCCTTTCATATGACATGTAACTTGATTTTTGATCTCCCCTTAAAAACTCCATATCTTAATAACCCGTCATCCGATTTAACTCATATACTTAACAGTAAATTTCTCAAGCACAAGCTATCAACTTATCAAATTTCATGCAGATCGGATTAAGGGTTCGAAAGTTATGGCCAGACAAACATACATACATAAAATGCCAAATCGCCCAAGTTGAAACTAAGATCTTCGTTCGCTTCGCTCACTCGATCAAATATAATAACAGAAGGAACATGAGTGAAACTCTTGCCTATTTCTGGCTGGAATTGCGAATTTTGTTCGTTGCATTTAATTTTTTTATTGTTTTGACACTTTCATAAACTTTCCTATAGGTACATACTTGAACTTGTAGGTTATTTCTAACAGATATTGTTGATTTTTTCCGCCCTTGTGTGTGGAGACTCCTCGCTCGGTAGGGATCGGGCCCCTTAAGAAAGTGACAACCGTTAAACAACTTATCGCTGGCACATTTTGAAAGATAAAAAATCACACAACTTGATTGATTGCAATTTTTCATCATTAAGTTCAGTGATTTTATAAATTTGAAAATGTTAAAATGTGCGACCGAGAAGGTTGGTTGTGGTTTTACGATTGTCGGGTGACACAGACGTCAGTGAGTGAAACTCTGAATACAGAATACACAAATTCATAATAACAACATTTCATAATACAGTCGAAACCGATTATAACGACATCGTTTACAACGACCGATCGGTTATTACAGCCAGATTGTAAGGTCCCGCCCGAATCTCTAGTAAACTATTAAGCAAACATACCGCCTATAACAACACCGGATACAGCGACATATCGCTTGCAACGACGAAACTTTATCTATATTCATCGACTATAACGACCAACCGCTTCTTGTCAAAGCAAAACAAAACAATACGGACGATTTTAAATCATATTGATAAGCATTGAAGGAATATTTTGGCGTATTATTACCTACGCACTTTCTCCCACCTCATCCGAACCTCTTCCCGGCCATTTGACCTTGCATATTTTACACCAATTGTTTAGTACGCTAAATGACTGCGTGAGTGACAGCTTGATTAATAGTGTTGGTTTTGATTAGACCGTGCATGCATGCGTTATCATGTCGAAAAATAAGAGAAAAGCGTTTTCTATTGAAGAAAAATCTCATGTCATATGGAGATTAGAAAATGGCAAGTCGAATAGTGAAATTGCTAAGGAATGTGGGGTTTCGCACTCTACGATATCAACGATTTGGAAGAATAGAGATAAAATAAAAGTTCTTTTCGAAAACAACTCCTTAAAACTGAAACGAGCGAGGACAAGTGAACATAAAGTTATAGAAGATGCTTTATTAACATGGTTTAAACATGAGAGGGCAAACAACGTCCCAATAAGTGGTCCGATTCTGCAACAAAAAGCCAATGACTTTGCTCGTATTATGGGTAAGGAAAATTTTAAGTGTTCGTCGTCTTGGGTACAACGTTTTCGTGCTCGTCATAATATTGTGGCAGGAAAAGTTTGCGGTGAAGCGGCTGGCGTTCCTGAAGGAGTGTCTGAAGAGTGGCTCTCTCATAAGTGGCATGCACTGTGCGAAGGATACACACCAGAGGAAATCTTTAATGCTGATGAAACAGGATTGTTTTACAATTTAACCCCTGACAAAACACTTAAATTCAAAGGCGAGGAATGCAAGGGCGGAAAGTTGTCCAAAACAAGAATTACAGTATTGGTTGCGGCAAACATGACTGGTTCATGTAAAAGAAAACTTTTGGTGATAGGAAAAGCTAAAAAACCGCGTTGCTTTAAGAACATTCAATCTTTACCTGTAACTTATGAAAACAATACTAGGTCCTGGATGACATCGCAAATTTTTGAAAAATGGCTGTGTAGCTGGGATTCAGAATTGAAGTCTGGAGGAAACAAAATTCTTCTCCTAGTAGACAACTGTCCCGCCCACCCTGTAGTCTCCAATCTGAAATGCATAAAGCTTGTGTTTTTACCGCCAAATGTCCCCTCTGTCTTACAGCCCATGGACCAAGGGGTGATAAAAGCTTTAAAAACACAATACAGAAAACTTCAAGTGCTACAAATGATACAGAATATTGAAAACAGCAAAGATACTAAAAGTCTCAGTGTTCTGGATGCAATCCTAATGATATCGGAAGCTTGGGAAAAGGTCACAGAGACCACTATAGCTAACTGCTTTCGGCATGCAGGTTTCAAAGATCTCTCTCCATCACAAGCGGAGGACGACGATGATATTCCGCTAGCGAGAAGGATACAATCTATAGATGAAGATGACAACGTACCACTTGCTGAATTGGTTGCTCAGTTGCAAAGATCTACTGCTACAGAACAAAGGATTGAGATAGAGGAATTTATTGGAATAGATGACAGTGTCGCCGTGTGCGCCTTAGCTACTGAGGAAGAAATTCTTGCAGAAGCAGAAAGTAAAAATCATAACACTGACGACGAAAACGAAGGCCAGCAAGACTCTGAAGAACAGTTTCAGCCAACAACAATTTCCGAGGCTCTCAACGCTATAACAGTTTTGCAAAAATTTGTTGCCTTTAATGACCAGTTTAACACTGTCGATACTCATACCTTGAGGAGTATGAAACGTAAAATGCAAAAAATATTTGAGGCTGGGCTAAAAAAAAACAGACTAAAATGACTGATTACTTTAAAAACTAGTGTAGTCGTATAACTCGTACTGTAAGCAGAAAAGTACATGTTGTATTCTAATTATTTCTTAATAAATATTTTCAACATTTCATTTGACAACAAGTTCACATACATAACCTATACCTATACTAGATGGATACCTATAATAATATAATTACACAACTAATATAACTACTGTACTTGTATATACATATGTATGTGTATTGCTTATAACAACTATCGGATATAACGTCGGCAACTATACGGTCCCTTCAATGTCGCTATATCAGGTTTTGACTGTAATAGTGTTTGTGAATCACATTTCATAATAAGTGGTTTAATAGAGTCCCTTAGTAATTACCACGGAGCAAGCATGATGACACGTGTCTAACTTCTATAATTACTTTAGAATCACATTTCGTTGTGTATGGTTCATGGTTCAGTTTAATAGGAATAGGAATTTCTAGCCTATCTACGTCCTACATAACTTACAAGTTTTATTTAAATGATTTTTATTGTATGTTATCTACAATCTAGGCAGGTACTAGGTACCTCGTATAAGGATGTACAACATTTCGCTTAAAAAAATATTATGATAGTTCTGAATGCCGTGATATTAAAACAGACTAAATAATTTGGCGGTAAATTTCTAATAAGATTTGGTTTGACCGCTATTTAAGATTATTATTTTGACTCACGTAAATAAAATAAGTTTTCATAATGACTATAGTGCGTCTGCTTTTTGTCGTGTCACTAGTTTCTGTCGAAACAGTGGTGAAAGGATTTTAGGTGCGCCTCAAAGATGCTCTTTTTGAGCACTAGGTACTATAGTGCGTTATATGTAGAGATGGAGTCCATCGATTGTTGTCTTATCAGTGACTGCGTATCACCATTGTCTGTAGTTGTAGACGAAGTACTGAAAATTAAAAAAACATACGATTAAAATTCATTTACTGGTAAAATCATTTGACCTGAGCAGTACATTTTTTGTACCCATTAGTGCCTATTTCTACCGTCAAGCAGCGTTATACAAATTAGGAACGTGCCTGCACTGCGGTGTCCACCACCTACAGGCATACAGATGTTGAGGCTCCTAATATGCAATTTCACCAGCAACCACACCCTTCAAACTGACACACAACAACGCTGATTGGTTACAGAAATAGGCATGGTGGTAGTACTTATCCGGACGAGCCCTTCACAAACAGCTCTACTCCTCTCTAAACGGAGGAAAATCCGGCTCGAAGGACCATTTTCCCCTGTCAACGACAGAGGAAAAGATTTTATATATTTTTCAAGTATTTATTTTATTAAAAGTGGACTGTAATTATGTTGATCACACAGAAGTAATGACAGATACTAGTCTTAGACCATAGACAAGAACAGATTAAGTTATGTTCGGATGCTGAATATTTATGTTGGTATTAAACAGATAGGTTTGGACGAATATGGACCCGGAGGTACAAGAACAGAACCTGCAAGCAAACGCTACTTTATGCTACCGAGTGCTACTATTCTTACCCAAAGAAAGGCAGCAAAAGGATGAGTTGTGTGCGGCTGGTGCATTCCCGGAGTTCTGGCAGCACTAGGAGAATGTGCCGCAGGTAAGCTTGCAAAGCCAAGCGGCGTTGTTCCACGAGATGAGCGTCCTTTAAATAAAGATAAATAGGTACATCATTAATCATCATCTTCCTGCCCTTATCCCACGATAAAGGTCACCACAACAGGTTTTCTTCTTCCACTCTCCTTTATCATTCGTCATTTCGGTGCTCGCTCACTCCTTTCTTACTCATGTCATCTTTCACACAGTCCATTCATCTTTTCTTTGGCCTGCCTCTCTTTCTAAAACCATCCTAAAACAACAATCATCAACTTGCTGAAGCACATTGAGAGCACTGGTGGTCTAGTAGTAGCGGCCCCGACTTCTGATCCTAAGGTCGTGGGTTCGAAACCGGTCGTGCACTAATGAGTTTTTCTGTTCAAAAATGTATGTGCACAATGCCAGTACTCTCAAACTGTGAAGGAAAACATCGTGAGGAAACCGGCATGTCGTAGAAAAAGTTCTATAACATGTCAAGTAGGTATCTCGAAAGGAGCCTCTTGAGGCCCACTTAAAATCCTTTCACCACACTGTTTCGAAAGAAACTAGTGACACGACAAGAGAGAGAGCAATGTGCTAACGTTTTACTCTGTTTTAGAGCCCAAAGCTAAAACGACAATTCCACCATCGGTGTTTCGTTGTTTACCTTCTCCGTCATCTTTATCAGCTCTGTCGTCAAGTTCTAGCGTCCATACAATAATGATACCTGGAATATATCACTTTCAGCGATAAGATCGTCCATTGTACTGTTAACTAATCACGTGAGGCTTGAAAGGATGGGAGGGGGTTTAGAAAAAATCACGAAATATCACAAGGGGGGAGGGGGGTGTAGTAAGATATCACGTGTATTTATTTTTTAGTCCAACGCGCGATTTCTAAACCGAAAAGCGGCTTTCTGTCTAGACTTTTTTGTCATGGTCCTTAATTTCAGAATTAAATTAGATTATACTTTATACCTGTCTTTAGATCATATTCTTAAAATTTTAAGATTCTTTGTACGTACTTAAAAATACACGTGATTTTTTGTAGTCTTAAACCTCACAACGTATCACCAAGGGGGAGGGGGGGGGGTTAAAATATGCTAAAAAAACATCACGTGATTAATGGACGGCCCCTTAGATATAGATTTAAAAAGCAATCCTTGAGTACAATAACGTGTTATCTATCCTATTCGTATGGCCTCTTAAAATGAAGAGGTATGCCGTATGATGCAAGTTCTTCGGTTAGAGATGCATGATTTATTGGGCTACTTACTCGTTTTCGTAAAGTTTTCTTAGGTGGAAACTTATAAGCTGCAATATCTGGATGACACTTTTTTAGCTGCGTGTGAAGTTCGTGGAATTTTGCATATCTGTGATACACATTCCATTCATCTGCGCCGATCTTGAGGAATATCTGAGGACATACATAAATATTTTATTTTTATTTTATACTACATGACCCGTACTTCGTATCACCTATCCTGACGACATTAAAACTCTCCCTTCGCTTTAGGTAGCACAGATTATTTGGGAAAATGAAATTGTTGTTTTTACTATATTTCTCGCAATTTTTCCATATTTTCTCACCGTTTAAACCTTCCCTGGACTACGA
This sequence comes from Chloroclysta siterata, assembly GCA_932294275.1. NCBI lineage: Eukaryota > Metazoa > Arthropoda > Insecta > Lepidoptera > Geometridae > Chloroclysta > Chloroclysta siterata. The sequence continues at coordinate 9,399,573 of OW028601.1, read as the reverse complement.
CAAACATTTCAAAACCAAAATCAGCTAAACCGGCCCAGCCGTTCTCGAGTTTTAGCGAGACAAACGAACAGCAATTGATTTTTATATGGATAGAGATAGAGATTATTTCTACAGATTATAATGAACTAGCGACCCGCCCCGGCTTCGCAAGGTTATTGTGGGTTATCCCTTAGAGATTATGCTTGTATTATGCATATAAACCTTCCTCTTGAATCACTCTATCTATAAAAAAAAAACCGCATCAAAATCCGTTGCGTAGTTTTAAAGATTTAAGCATACATAGGGATATAGGGACAGAGAAAGCGACTTTGTTTTATACTATGTAGTGATATCCAATGCGTTAGCTATACAATGTAAGTACCTCTATTTGCTACACTGAACTCTACTATTTCAGTTGTAAGGACACTATAATCAGAAATTTCTGGAATGCAAATCAGTGTTGAAGTTTGAGCTATTACTTATACCTAAATAAATTGGTGGCTGAGTGAATACCTCTACCTACAAAGATTATTCAGGGCAGTTTGCACAACGATTAATAATCGTGTTCAGCGAGTAGTCGCATTTAGTAACTTAATCACGATAAACGCCTTGCACAGGAAAAGATAAGCCGCTAAATATGATTAGCGAACTGTCAGACAATGAAAATTTTATTTACACTAATTCTGTTTAGTTTAGTAAACGTGTTTATACAATTAAATCAAATCGTTGTGCAAAGGGCATTAGTTTATTTGATTCTTCTTCTTGTCGTGTCACTAGTTTCTTTCGAAACGTGTGGTGAAAGGATTTTAAGAGCGCCTCAAGAGACTTTTTTTTTTAATACAACCAGCTGATGGAACAAGCAGATGGCCCACCTGATGTTAAGTGGTAACCATCACCTATAACAAGGCTCCTTTCGTGCACTATATTTGATGAATGAATAAAGATTTTTTTCTAAAACTTACTTGGTAAACATGATAGGAACGTGTCTTTTTTCCAACCAACAAAGCACAAGGGATGTAAGCTTTAACATTCGATTCAGGGTATTCTAACACTTCCAGCGCCGACGCGCTTTCCGTTTCTTGCAATTTCTTCTGCAAATGCTGGTTGAACTCCATAAGTTCGGCATGCATTTCTGCTACCTGTCAAACATTATGGATTACAAAAATTGCAGTGGTAGTATTTATTCCACATGTACGGTAGATATCCACATTAATTAGTGTATAATCGTCAAACAACCGTAGCTTTTGAAGTTTTGAAGAGTAGTAGAGCTCTTTGTGAAGGGCTCGTCCGGGGAAGTACTACCACGCCTTTTTCTGCCGCCAAGCAGCAACGCTGTGTTTTTTTTTTTTTTTTTTTTTTTTTTAAATGGCACTACGGTGTCCCTCTGACGTAATCAGAGTCCTTTTTATTACTTATTCTACTAATTTTTTACACATTTAATATTCCTAATTTTACTCAGAGTAAGTTTTACCTAAAGAAATTTTTTAATCTAGTTTACCTAAAGTTTTATTGAATTTACTGATTTTACAAACATAATTTATTTAATATCTAATTTAAAAATATTGCCAAAAACGCTGTGTTTCGGTTTGAAGAGTGTGGTTGCCGGTGTAATTACAGGCACATGAGGCTGAACATCTGTATGCCTCAAGTTGATGGACGCAGGGCAGTGCATCGTAGGGCACGTTCCTATCGTGCGTGACTTACGAGGCAATGCTTTGTTATAGGTGATGGTTACCACTTAACATCAGGTGGGACATCTGCTTGTTCCATCAACTAGTTGTATTAAAAAAAAAGTTATTTGGTCTTCTTCATGTCACTTATAGGTGATGGTTACCACTTAACATGAGGTGGGCCATCTGCTTGTTCCATCAGCTAGTTGCATAAAAAAAACTAGTTCTTTTGAAACAGTGTCGTGAAAGAATTTAAGTGTGGCTTCTTTCGAGCACTTGAAACATGTTTTAGAACTTTTGAGGTTCTACGACATTCCGGTTTCCTCAAGTTGTTCTTTAACGCACTGAGCACAAAAAAAATTGAACTGAAATACTCATTGGTGCACGACTGGTTTTGAACCCACCACCTTAGGATCGGAAGGCGGGGCCACTACCACTCGACCATCAGTGCTCTTGCAATTTGATATTTCTTCAGATCCACTAGTTTATTGGAGTGATTTGAAAAATAATATCTCGATACTCTCGACTTTAGATGTAAAATCAAATCTGCTGACCATTTTCAGTTTCCTTTCTTCATAAATCGAGTGAATTTAAAGTTGTTTAAAACATAGAATTTAAGCAAAAAAAAATTTTACATTTAATTTGTTGTCCGAATAGGGCAGACTGTTTGTACTTTTTATATACTCTCCACCATAAACATTCAACTGTTTACAATAAGATGTAGAGGTTGGTTGTCGAATAACTTTTATGGTATCTACATCTACACTAATATTATAAAGAGGAAACATTTGTATTTTTGTATTTTTGTATGTAACGAATAGGCTCAAAAACTACTGGTCCGATTTCAAAAATTCTTTCACCATTAGAATGCTACATTATCCCTGAGTAACATAAGCTATATTATATTTTCAAAAAAATCAGGGATCCTTACTAAAACTTCAATAATGTAACCCAAGGTGGAAAACAAAAACCTTACATCGCGTGCGCTGCGAAAACTATTGATGATAGAACAAAATAATGTACTACGATTTTGTAGAACACGTCATTATCTACAAAAAATGTCGCGACAGCATATGTCTAACTATTATAGTTATGTCACAATACTGTGTTCTTTTATTATAAAAAATTAATTGAAATGCCTCCGCTAGAAAAGGGTCTTTATTTGTACCTTGGTATTAATCCTTATCCAAATACATCATTTCATAAATAAGACGGTTTCAATACCTATAGATTACTTCTTAAATTTTTCAAATCGGACATTCCATTCAAAAGATATGACGAAATTAAAAATGTTAACGGGTCCACGGGTCACGCGCGGGGTGCGATTTCACTCACTCAAGGAGAAGCGCGTGCAAATGTATGAATTAAGTAGACGCGAGGCTCGAACCCACGGTCTAAGTTTATCCTAATATGTTCAAAAAATTTATGACCACCCATGCGAAGCTGGGACAGGCCGCTAGTCTTAGATAAACTAGACCGTTTGGTATAGAAATACTGACCTGAACCAGTTTCCTTTCATATTGGTTTACTTCTTCATTATTTTCAGAGTCTGTATTATTATTTCTTAAAGCTTTACCCATTTCTACAGCCGACATGTAATGCCGCAACTGTTCTTTTAACCTATCGTTCTCTCTGAAAACCGTTAATGATTTAGTACATAAATAAATAAATATTGGTGGACTATCCACACAGCACTATCTAGCCCCAAACTAAGCCAAAGCTTGTAATATGGGAACCAGATAGCTGATATAATACATATATGTATACTTTTTTTTTTGTAAATACATATTATAATATTATTTAACACCCAGATAGAGAACAAAAACATCTATGTTCATCACACAAATGTTTGTTCTCGGTGGGGATCGAACCCACGGCCTACGGCGCAGAAGGCAGAGCTACTACCAACTGAGCTGTGAAGGCTGTCGATAGCCATTGAATAGCTACACATAGGATAGCTATTGAAGTAGCAATAACCATACACCATATAATTTATAACGTTGCTACAACTTACTTGCTCAAATCTAATACCACATTTTCTAGCTTCTGTATTTTGTCCTTACAAGCTATTTCTATTTGACTACACTTCAATTGTAAATTAATATATTCCTTTTCTTTAATTTCTAGAACGGAACTGAGACTCTTTTCGTCCGGTACACTCTCATCTTCCGTGAAACACAACTCCAGGCAAGAGTTGCTTCCATCGATACTAACAGCAATATCTTCGCTGTCGCTTTCGGATATTTTTAAATTATTAATACTTAATTCTGATATATCGTCTTTTATTACATTCACATCTATGCTATTGGAAGACGAAAATATTTCTTTGGCGCGTTCCGATAGCTTTGTCAGTATTTGGGATGGGCTGTCTATGCTCCTCACGCTGTCGGGAAAGAAATGCCTAAAGCCTTTGTATTCTGAACTGGTAGGTTCACTAGCAGAAGCCACTTGAATAGTCTTAGGATCTGGAGAATTGAGACAAGTAGCAGGCGCGCTATTCCACGTAGACTCATCCATTTGATCCATGCCTTCAGGGGAATGCTTGTTAATCAAAGCTTGATTTCTTTGTTCACTTTTATCGAAAGATATGACTTGGCGTAAAGGCTTCCGTTTTAAATTGGCCGACGACTTCACCGGCGTAGGTAGAGGTATCACATGTTCAACTTTGTACACTTGGTTTGTCTGTTGTTGTTCATTCAACTCTGGTCTGTCGATTGATAATGCAAACAGAATAGTTGATAAGCCTGAAATGAGTTGATACCTACATTATCAAGCATTGACCTTGATACTATTGTTCATTTGTAACTGATATTACCTGACGCCATGTTGGGTAGACGGCTATAGGCCTCCGCGTCTCGTACTAGTGCCCCTTCATCGTAATATTCTAGGAGAAGACCGTGGGCTACCCAGCTTTGCAGATACCTAAACAAAGCAATCAAGCTATTGATTAAACTAAGGTCTGATTTCACCATGCTCTGATAGATTAACAAAGGATTAAAGGGCCGTTAAATATGTCAAAATGTACGAGTTTGATATCTAAGGTTAGATTTAACGGCCTGTTAATCCTTGATTAGTAACTAACATAGCATGGTGAAATCTGCTCTTAGTCAAATACTTTTCACACGTTTCTATAAACTCTGTGCAGCTTTCTGCATTAGCACTAAAACAAATACCTATTAGAAAAATAATTGGAACTATACATATACATAGGTATACCAGTTTAAATTAATTGCTCTCAGCGGTTAAAGAAACCAGTAGGTATGTATTAGTGTATTAAAGAGTAGCACAACAGTTTGATGTGAAAAGATAAAACTGAAATACAAGGAACATCATTCAAATAAATCCTACAAATATTATAAACGCGAAAGTTTGTAAGTATGGATAATTGGCTGGATGGATGTTTGTTACTCTTTCACGTAAAAACTACTATAAATAGGTTTAATGAAACTTTACAATAATAAAGCATCAGAATAACACATAGGCTACAATTTATTAAGATATTGTGTGACTAATCCTGCGCAGACGAAGTCGCGGGCACCAGCTTGTTGGATATAATAGTATAAAATGTTCATGTACCTTTCCAAAGATCTTTCATTTAAAGCTGCTCTTAGAAATGCTCTGAAATATCCTACTGGAGTGTTAATGTTTGAGAGAATCTTAAATCTTTCTTTCTCATGTTTTGTTAGATGTAAACATGTATAGCTCCAAAGTGAATTACCTGAAATTCAACAAACACAATTTAATTTAAATCTTAATAGATTTTATTTATTATTATTAAAAAAAAAATTGATAGTGCGAAAAATTATTGGCCACCCGATGTTGAGTGGTTACCTTTGCCAGTAACAATAATATTACCACACTGCATAGTACATACATACATACAACATACTTACCAACAGTAATGATATTAAAGGTGAAATTAAGGCCAGCGGTAACCAAACTCTGAATTGAAGAGTTAGAAAGATTTGTTCTGATTCCATGACTTAGTACTTTTTCCCATTTTTCACACAACTGTGCAATCCTACAACAAGATTATATTTGAAGAAACAACACAATATTATCACCCAGCAGGAAAATCAAGTAAATTGGTACTGCAAGTAGTAGGGTCTATTAGATGTAACAACTCTTGTAAGTCTGTACTCCATATCACAGAGAAAAGGGTACCTAACAGCGTTGCCAGACTTTTTTTTGCCAAGTCGGGATTTAGGAACTTTTTGAGTGAAAAAAGCGGGATTCTTTCGTCAAAAGCGGGACATTGTAAAAAACGTAAATTATCAGTTTTTTTTTTTGAGTTCAATTTTTTTTTTATACAACTAGCAGGGACGCAGGGCAGTCCATCATTGTAGGGCATGTTTCTATCGTGCGTGACTTACGAGGCAATGCTTTGTTATAGGTGATGGTTACCACTTATGGGGCTGACAACTATCAAACAACTTCTCGCTCGCACGTTTCGACATGTTGAAAGATATAAAATCACTCACTCGAAAAATCGCAATCAACAATTTGGTGTGCAATCAAATTGCACACAGTTTAGTAAAAATTTTATATGGTTGATTGTGATTTTTCAAAAATGAGTTTAGTGATTTTATATCTTTCAACATGTCGAAATGTGCGAGTGAGAGTCACATTAGCTCTTGGCTTCGCTTTAACATCAGGTGGGCCATCTGCTAGTTCCATCAGATAGTTGTATAATAAAAAAAAGCTCTTGTAGATAAGTATCCTGCGGTGCACTTCCTAGCCCCACTGGAATGCATATTTTTTTATGGAAATAATAATATGTCGACATGTATTCCATGAATTTGTTTTATGTAGAAAATTCAGTTTCCTATCCTAGGAAACAGGATGGTCTGTACACACACCTTATATCATCTTCAGTTGCCAGCTCAGATTTTCCTCCAAACCGATTTTGACAGTTCTGAACACAGTTATGAAGGTCCTTCAGAACAAGTTTACCATTTTCTATCCGTTTCTTCAATTCTTCCTTGCTATCTATGGCATTTGCTATGGTGTTTAATATTTTGCTATTCTACAATAATACAATAATTAAATTTATGAGTTTAATGATAATAATAGGGATCTATCATTATAGCAGAAGTTTTTTTTATTTTATAAGTAGGAGCTATCTACTGTATTAACATGGTTTAAACATTCGCAGTCCATTCTATGTTTTGTATGTAAAATTAATGCTTTCTTTCGAGCTATATATTATTTTTATAATTTAAATCGCCGCTGCTAGAATACTAACTGGTTTCCCCGCGATGTTTTCCTTCACCGATTATGAGCACAGGCGTAGCGCAAGTAAACTTCGAATTGAAAAATGTAATCAATATGATTTACCTATTCGTTTGTGAATGAGAGTTAATTAAAAAGCTTTCTTACCATGATTTCCCAAATAAACTGAAACCATCACAAAATACCCAATGGTGAATAATCACTTCAACGTATCATTATAAATCATAGATTTATAAGTGCGGTTAAATTACTATAAAGATACTATTACTATGTATTCTATTACTGTTTCTGAAAAAGCATTTGTAATGTAAATAAAATAAATAATAGAAATTCGTGGATTTAATAATTAAACTATTGTGTCTGTGTCAGTCAATTGAATGAACAGATAGAATCACAGATAGAATAGGGAGGCAATAATGTACGGCCAAATAATGTACAGCATGATATTGCACAGCACGATAATGCACACCCAGATAATCCGTGTCCACTGGTTTGAATTATTGGGTGTACATTATCATCCCGTACAATAACATGCTGTGCAATATCGTCACGTGTCAATAATGTACACCCAGATAATGTACAGCATGATAATTGGAAGCCACTTTAGGACCGTTGAGTCGGATTGGTTAGGTTATGTTGAAACATATAAATTACGCACGAGGCGAGCGAGCAAAGCGAGCGTGCCGCGGCAGCGTCCGTCGAAGTGCCAGAAATTATTTTTTACGGTACCAAAGTGGCTTCCAATTATCATGCTGTACAATAACTGGGTGTACATTATTGACACGTGACGATATTGCACATCCAGATAATGCACACACCAATAATGTACACCCAATAAAACGAATCCAAAAAGGTACCAAAGTGGATTCCAAATATCATGCTGTACATTATCGTGCTGTACATTATCATGTCGTACAATAACCGGACTCATAGAATAGACAGTGAAGTGATGCCAGATTAAGGTTTCGCATTCTCCCCAAAATCCCCCAAAACTCAGGTTTTAAAAAAAAAAAACCCCCACAATATGCAGAATAAAATTTTATAAAAAACAGTGTTTACACTTTTTGAAAGATTGATTCTCTTGCCTAATTCAACATAAAAGTTCCGATGTACATCGGAAAATTTAAAAATAAAAGTTATTTATTTATTTTACAATCATAATATTAATTTTTATCTTGAAAATTACATTTATTTAAGTACTGTTTTAGTAAAAAGTTCAGTGCAAAAGTTTTCACATTATTGTGAAAACTTTTTAGGATAGAATTTAGGATACAATTTTTTTGGCTGGCAGCACTGTTAGAACTGTCATGAAATGAAATGAATCCAAGAAAATAAATAAATCTATAAAGTTGTGACTTCCCCCCTTCTTCCCCCCATAAATTTTATCATAAATTTTAGCTGTGGCAGATGACGATTTACAAAAATGGCAGATTTTGCAGATTTGAAATATTTTAAGAAAAATCGGTTTAGTTTGAAATTTCAATGAAATCATCTATAAACATTAATTTATTTTATATTTTACCGAACTGGAAACTTCTGCTTCATGACCAGATTATCAGATTATGCGGGGAATTCCCGCGTAGTCTTTCTTTACACAGGTAGGTACGTCGTATGAATTATGTAGTATGTATTATGTACGGTAAGATCTGTAATAGGGTTCACAAATTATTCTTTTCACCTTTTTTTTATAAGTACCACTAGCTGATGGAACAAGCAGGTGGCCCACCCGATATTAAGTGGGTTACCACTTAATATCGGGTGGGCCACCTGCTATAACAAAGCATTGCCAACTAACTTTTGTTTTTATCTCATTCTCTTTTGGCGTCTATCGTGTGCAGTTTGATCAACGATCCATTTAAAATGAAGAGAAAATACGTGCATAAAATAACAAATACCAAGATTATAACAAGAATATCTTGAGCTACCTGCAAACCGTTAAAAACGATATAAATATCTGCAAAAAGAAAGCAAATGAATGTATACTGTATTTGATATAGATATTCCGTAGCCATGAAGGAGATAAATGTAAAGACATATTTTTGGCATTTTTAACGTAAAGTTTGGCAGCTTTTAAGGCCAGTGTGTGGCAGAACCGCCACTTTTGAGAAGGTCACCCTGGTTTGGGTGTGTGTGTGTGTGTGTGTGGGTCCGGTTAATTTACGACCAAGTATTACACAGCCCGAAAATGTACAACCCGGAAAGCACAGCCTGGAAAACACGGCCCGGATTCCATGTACAAAATGTACATGAAATCCGGGCCGTGTTTTCCAGGCTGTGCTTTCCCAGCACAGTCGGGATTGTACAGCCAGGATTGCACGACCATGGATTCTGTGACCATGCTCTGATTGGTCGAAAGCCTATGCTCTGTTTAGATGCACTACACAGTAAGTATAGGCAAGTAGCACAGATTAAAAATAATATAAAATAAGAGAATTATTCAGGGATTAATGTTAGAAAAAAATAAAATTCTGGCACTTCGGCGGCCGCTGCCGCGGCACGCTCGCTTTGCTCGCTCGCCTCGTGCGTAATTAATATGTTTTAACATAACCTAACCAATCCGAGTCGGATCAACAAGTGAGTGAGTAAGTAATTGACGAGTGTAAACGAAGCCTAAGTTTTGGCATCAAAATTTTGGCTGCGTTTTATCGGGTCGTGCTTTCCAAAGGTGTGCAAAATTTGTACGGCTTGGAATGTACACCCTTGGATTACACAGCCATGGATTTCGCGACCAAATTGTACATCAAATCCGGGCTGTGTTTTCCTCGGCTGTACAATCCATGGTTGTACATTATCGGCACCCTGTGTGTGTGTCTCTTTCTTTTTTTATTTGCTTGTCTCGTTTTTGTAATTTTGCACTTTTGTTTGTTTTACTTACTACTTACAGTGCAGTTCACAGAACTATACTACTGTTGCAGTGCATGAAAACGTGTAGAAAGAAGTGGTAGTAATAAAGTTTTCCCCCTTTGGTTTCATTCATCGGTTGTATTGAGAAATTTGTAAATATGTCTATTCAATGGACATTGATTGCCGGCTATCTGTACTTCGAGCTAATAATAGTGATTATCATGATGTTACCAATTTTTAGTCCAAGAAGATGGCACCAGTTTTTCAAGTCTCGTTTATTTTTCATGTTTCAACAGCACGCAGCTTTGTATTTCTATGTTTTACTGGGCGTTTTGTGTTTATTTTTGATGGATGCCGTAAGAGAGATGAGAAAATACTCACACGTTTCAGAGGCTGCTGCTCATGTCCATTTGTCTACTGAAATGAAAGGGAGTGTGAAACTGTTTAGAGCTCAAAGAAATTTCTACATTACTGGTTTTAGCATTTTCTTGGCTTTTGTTATCAAAAGACTAGTAACTATGCTTATCATTCAAGATGAACTAAGCATTAAAGCGGAAAAAATAATCAAAGAAGCTGAGGCTACAGTGAAACTGGCAAAACAAAATATACTAGCAACAACTATTCAAGCCAATGAAGCTATTAGTTCTGGAGAAATCAAAGTACAGCTAGAAGATTTAAAGAAACAACTAAAAGAAGAGAAAATAATTACTAAAACACTTGAAGACGAGGTCAAAAAATGGAAGTTGATGTATGAAGGAGTAAAGACTGGTGAAAAAGGAGATAATTAATAATATTGAGTTTCATAATATTCAGTGCCTCATAATTTTATTATCAAGCTATAGATTGATAATCATAGGGTTTCATTTGGTTGTTTTTTTTCTCAAAACTTAGAAGTGTACTTATATCAAAATTCTAGTCTTTAACTCTCTTTGTATTATAAATATTAATTGTATCATACCTACCTACTTGTAATACTTGTTCTACTGGTGTACCAATAATCAATCTATTGAGATCAGCTATCATTAATCATCAGTTCTTGCCCTTAAAAACTGTCATAAAATCATAAAGCCTGTCTCCATAAGAAAACTAAAAACAATTTGCAAACTTGGGGTACAGGGCTGCAATTGTGTGATGGATACAATCAATTTTATCTAATCACCTGCACCAGTGTGTGTAGTAATGTGTGGTACATCTATTACAGAGATTATTTTATAGTATTATTTTTACTGAGTAAAAATAAAAAAGTATTTCTTCATGGGAATTGAGGAGCGGTTCTTGATCTTGGTATCAAATCTGCTATACTTTTATGGTTATTGTTAGCACTAGTAAAAGTTGCTCTTAATTCCTAAAGGGTTTCGGTTTAAACTACTGTTGTATAGCTCATCAACAATATTTTATATATCTGTATGCCTTCTATTGGGTGAACAAGGCCCCAGCTCAATTTTCGTTTGATTATTGTGTATGCCCCTTTATTTGATTTGATATTTTAGATAAAATTATGCAAATAATTATGTGAATAAATCATGTATGTACTGTTTTTTTGTTCAATAAAGTATTTTTATTCTTTTTAAAATAATTATGTAATTACATATATGTACGCCTACCATACTGTCCGAAGATGTATGTAGAACTATATACATAATAATATGTATATAATAATAATTTGTAAAAACTAAAAACATGTGTTTCAATAAGGCAGCCTGGCTGGGTGGGTAGCACAGAGTACTTTGTTATAACTGGTGGGTAGTTTAGCGTTAGCTAGCGGCACTAGGTAGGTAGAAAGTCATAGCAGGTACATAAATAGTATTGGTGGTATTGGTAAGAAGCATAGATTTATACTTGATCCATGGTAAGAAGGTACCTATGTTTTGTCATCAAATTCCATGGCTGTACATTCCGGACCCGTGCTGGGATTGTACCACTGACCTCAATAAATACACTGGACAGGCTTTCACCATTAGAATGACAGCAATTTTTTGTGCCAATTTGAAGCGCCACTTTTGACATACGAAAGTCCCTAGAACTAATTGTGACGTATATTGCAAATGGCTGCCGTGGTAAATTACATAGAAGTAGGGATGTTCCGATACCACCAAACGCAAAGTATCGATACCTACTCAAATCGTCTTGCGATACTACTAACTGGAGTACCTGAAAAGTATCGATACTTACTCATATCTATAGTATAAGTAATTGAAACTTTTTGGAAAATTAAATGTAGGCAGATATTTGAAACTAAAAATTAAATAATGAATAATCTTATAATAAAGAATTATTAAGTCAACCAGCTATTATACTATTCTTCATTTCAATAGATACCTGCTTGCTTCGATAAATCAGAATAATGTCAATTTATTCAGACGCACAGAACCTTATTAGATACCTTTTAAGTGATAAAAAGCTTCTTCCACAAATTGTGTGACAAGTACATAATAGTCACCCACAGCACAGCTACATACAAACCATGAGCGTATAGCTATCGATAAAAACATTAGATGTCGACTTGCGTGCATCACTAACTTTAGTTCCATGGACTTTCGTATTTGCTTACAGCGCCAAAATGGCGTAAATCAAATAGGCACAAATCTATCTTGCCAGCCGCCTGTCCAGTGTATTTATTGAGGTCAGTGGATTGTACAGTTATTGAGGTCAGTGGATTGTACATAGATTTATAATACTATAGATTGCCTACGAGCGTATACCCGAGCAAGACGGACAACAAGTACATACAATTTATGGGTTGCCACATCATACTATTTTCACCCAACCAAGCATAAGCTATGATGTCGCCGCGGCTCCAGTTGTTTGTTTAATGATGTTTAATTGAAGCTAGTTTCTGCAGTTTAATAGTTTGTACCCTTCTCTAGGTTACACAATTTTAATATCTTCTAAGGAATGAGCTAGAAAAAAGCCTACACAGCTCAGTTGGTAGCCTTCTGCGCCGTAGGCCGTGGGTTCAATCCTACCGAGAACAAACATTTGTGTGATGTGATACTAGACGTTTGTTCTCTGCCTGGGTGGTTATGATTTGGCTTATTTTGGGGCTATATAGTGCTGGGTGGAGCGTCCACCAATATTTATAAAATATAAAATAAAAAAAACAGGGCGAACTGGCACTAAGCTGGCATTTATACATTGACATCAGAACCCTAGGCCCCGCGAGCTAGAGTCCTGGATTTTCCTAGTGAGGGGGACAGAGCTAGCTAGTGGTGCTATTCTTCACATTCTACCACCTACCAATAGTTTAACTATGTTACTGCACCAGCTAGGTAAAATTTTTATGAATAAAAACAATTTATTTATATATCATTGATTTATTTATTCTACATCCCTACTCATCAGAAACCGTAATTCAAAAGGATAATTTATAACGCGTGCTTCAATTTTAAATTAAGTAGGTATAAACAATACATCTTAACAGGAGTAAGCCAGCTTATGCTAGAGCTGACCATAAGCCTGAGCAATGCCACCACTTTGCCCTGAAGCGCGAAGTGGTGGCATTATGAATACAGCTATCCTTAGAACATCACTATGAATATGTCATAAATACATTAAAATATATCACGTGTAAGTACGTATTTATTTATTAGATAAATATTTAATAGTTTGTACATAACAATTTCAGATGAGAATATTTTCTTAATTCACACTTTTTAAAGCAAGATTTTTGAACATACTTTTTATATCCAGAAAAAAAAGCGGAGATACCGTTTATGTTGAAATAGCCCAAAAGTTTTTTAGTCCTTAAGTTCTTGCCTGTTCTTCTAGGCTTTGGTCGCGCGCGAGGAACTGGCGGTACATTCACCTAGTACCAATTTAAGACGTTTCAAAGAGATCCTTGTGATTGCACTGAATAAAGACCATTTTGATTTTGGAGCTTGGTGACCTGGAGCTTGGTAACCCGTAGCTTTAACCCACCAGCCCAAAGTAGTTGCATCTTTGGGAAATCTGTAAAACAAACATGTTATTATTAGGTATATGTAGGTATTTAATCATACTACGCGATGGTGGTCTCAGACATAAAATAACTACCAACTTCTCATATGAAAATCGTGAAGAGACTTAAATTATTAAAATGTAACGCAAAGCTAAAAAAATAAATTAAATGAAATTAAAATATATGTACCTACTACCTATACCTATATTATATTTTTTTCATTATGTACTTAAGTCAAACAAACCTTATTTCTTTGAATAAGGTAATAATAAGTTGCGACATTGTAATTTTTTTCTAGATTATTGTGTGTATTTTTGAACTTATCCTCACATATCAGAGTCGAATCCACCCTAAAGTTGTTCGTTTCCCAACATTTTTGGCAAATAGATTTTGTTTTAGTTGGCAGCCCGAAAGATCGTATAACCCAGCCAAATTATGTTTCTATAGAACTGTATCGGTTTGAATAGCCATGTAATTTGTGTGGTTTATAGTAACCTATACTCAATTTTACAAAATAATTAAATTCTAGAAATCTACTATGATATGCGTTACAAAGTAAACACAACCGTTAAATGATTAATTGTGGACACTGTGCATTCTCCGTTTTATAGTTTAATTGACAAATACAACATAAAAGTGCTACTTACCGAAGGAAGCTTAATTTTAAGTTTTCCGAGCTGTATCATTATCACAGCCTAAAATACTACAATGCACCACATTATAAACGTAACTCTACGTATACTGGGACCTAGGCACACACTATTTTCAAAGAACTTTGGCACTAAACACCTGTAAACTCACAAGCACCAAGCGGTTTGTTTAGCACCAAACTTGGTGCTAAACAATCAAAAACGTATACGCAGAAAGGGACAGAACATTTATATTATGTTTCTCTCACTCATAGGTATAATTTGTATTATTGCGTCTCTCTTACTCTTGGTATTATTATTTGATGCTCTATCTATTGTATACTTGATCTAAGGGATTGTACGACCCGAAATTGGAAGCCATTGGCTGTGTTTTCCAAAGGGTGCCTTTCGTCTGAGGGCGCCAGGGATCGGAAATGACTTTGCTCGAAGGCCACTTATAACGAGAGTAGACATGAGTCCGATATATCAAAACGTAACTTATATCGGATATGGGTAAGATATCATACCATATCGATATTCATATCAACATATCCGATATCATAAAACCTGGGGCCTTATGCTCACTTCGATCGAGATTATCTCACGGTGGAGATGACGTCATATCTCGTTCAATAACTCGTTGACCTTGCGTCTCGCATGAACTTTGAATGAGAAAATTGGGGAGTGAGATGGTGAGAATGGGGATTTAATAGTTATCGAACGAGGTATGACGTCATCTCCACCGTGAAATAATCTCGCTCGAAGTGAGCATAAGGCCCCTGGGGCTCACTTCGAGCGAGATTATCTCACGATGGAGATGACGTCATATCTCGTTCAATAACTCGTTGACCTTGCGTCTCGCATGAACTTTTTATGAGAAAATTGGGGAGTTAGATAGTGAGAATGGGGATAAATAGTTATCGAACGAGATATGACGTCATCTCTAACGTGAGATAATCTCTGTCGAAGTGAGCATAAGGCCCCTGTTGTGCCGACCCCACATGAAGTGGGAAAAGGGCAAGAAAATGATGATGATGATGATGATGATATCCGATATCTTAAAAACTATTCAAAACCTCAGCTGGTAATATAGACACGAACAAAACGAAAACTTCACCAACCAAACGATATGAATCAAACACACCAATTGATATTGATATAATCCAGTCCTGAGTCAATGATTTAGTGGCACTCAATTATGAACCTTATTACTCAAGATGCACTCAATTCATTAGTCATAATGTTTGCACTTTACAATGCATCGCACCGCATTCAAATAGGTCGAATAACTGCATAAAAACGCGAATATCGAATATCGATGTCAAGTGCCACATAAATAATTACAAATAATAAAACTATGAAAAAGACAAACGATTTAATAGGTCTTTATTTTCAAGCCAATAATCTTGAAGCTAATCACGTTTCATAACTCTCACAAGAAAAAAACCCGGCAAACATGAAACTTAGATCAAAATTATAGCAACACTGCAAAACAGAACTCGGCAAAAAAACAAGTAGGCAGCGCCAAAACAAATAATAAAAATAATATCCAATAAAAAAAAAGTTCAAAACAAGATGGCGTCATGACGTGATGTCTTGTCGATTTTCATTCTTGCGTCTTGATTTTGTTATTTCTCATTTGTGTGGAAAGTAGTGACAAATCATATTTGCAATCTCTGTAAAAATCTACTAGATGTTCATTTATATTCGTTGTAGTGTAATTTTTTTAGTTTTTTTGTCTTACATACCACCTCTTGTGAAATTTGATTATGAGTAATCATTACGAGGATGATCAAAGCGAAGACGGGGAACTAGCACGCAGCCCTCTGCAAGACGAAATGGATTTCAGGTTTGTTATACTAAAATCAGTTTTAGATTCGTGCTTTTGGCTTGTGAAAGTGTAAATACATATTTTTTGGTTATCTTCCTCCCAACTTCTAAGATGGTGTGCTTGATCTCGATTGTATCAAATGCTGGCTGCCAACGAGGTGTGAACTGTATTCCGTACACGGGTATATTACTTAGAACTTAATTTTATTAGCTCCTAACTCCTGTTATCCAACTCTCATCAATAAATGCTAAGTAGGCGTTAGTTGTCTTGTTTCCTTTATCTTCTGTCAGATCTCGCACAATTTATCTCCAGGGCCTAATCACGAATGAATTTGACATTAGTGGCATTAAACGTATCATATTCGACCTTATTGTGTTTTTAGGGATACCTACAATATGTTTATGCCACTAGAGTCAAATTCGTGATTAGGCCCCTGAAGCCAATATTGTGACCTGCCACAATTCAATTTTGTATCATCATCTTGAAGGACTTCATAATTTCATTTTTATTATCATTTTAGAAGGACTTCTATTTTTAGTTTGTCGGATGAAGACCGAGACAATGCTGACTCATTGATTATTAAACCACCTCAAGCTGTAATAAGGCCATCACATCGGGATAAAAGAATGCACAAGAGGTCTGTCAAAGACAGATACAAAGAAAGTACCAGAAAGGAGAAAAAGCATCTTTACAGGTTAGTATGTATTTGTGACTGTTTAATAAAAATAAGTGCATCAAGCACTTATTTTCAGAATTTGGTAACAATATAGTCTAAAGTAGGTATATAACACAATAAGGTTTGTTTAGTTTAGACTTTACTGGCATCTTATCATTTTAGGGACCGTGATAAGTCTGAAAAAACTAAACGCGATATGACTAAAAATGACCGTGAAGAAATACCCAAAGAATATTATAGAGAAAAGCAGTTTTATAGAGATAACAGTAACAAAGAAGCATTTAGAGAAAAGGAAACATATCGTGAAAAAGATGTCATGTATAGAGAAAAGGAACACTATAGGGAAAAAGACCCTTTTAGAGAAAAGGATGTTCACAGAGATAAAGAAGTGTACCGGGAAAAGGAAGCTTTCAGAGAAAAAGAAGTTTTCCGAGAGAAAGAAGCTTTTAGAGAGAAAGACGCTTTCAGAGAGAAAGAAGCTTTCAGAGAGAAAGAAGCTTTCAGAGAAAAAGAAGCTTATAGAGAGAAAGAAATGTATAGAGACAACAAAGAACTTTATAGGGAAAAAGATCTCAGAGAAAAAGAGTTGTATCGTGAAAGAGAAGTAAGAGAAAAAGAAGCCTTTAAAGATAAAGAAGTTTACAGAGAAAAAGACCCCTACAGAGAAAGAGGAGAAAGAGAGCACTACAGAGAAAGAGAAATGTATAACAGAGACAATGCAAGTGCATCATTCAGAGACTTACCCAGGTCTAGAGAAGCTTATAAAGAAAAAGATGTTCAGAGAGAGGCTTACTTAAACCGAGAGCGCCAATATAAATATGCAGAAGGAGATCGAAAACGCCAAGGCAATGAAAGGATAGAGTCCAGGCTAAGATTGTTATCAGAGGAAAGCCATACTAATCAGAATAATGAAAAAGAGAATAGAGACAAAACATCTGGTGATAAGGAACTGGAAGATTTAAGGTCTAGATTGCTAAGTAAACGTATTTCAAAAGAATTGCAAGACACTTCTAAAAATTCTGAAGGATATGAAAATGATTCCAAGGCAGAAAGATACTCTGCACTTGATAAAAATCAACAGGAGCGAAGAAAAAGATTGCTTGAAGCAGGTAATAGCTTTTAAACTACATAATTGCTTTCAGTTTGAGCTGGCTGACTGTAAGTTATGCTAATTCAAATTTCATCCATAAATCCATCAAAGTCCAGCAACATAACTTTATTGGAAATATAACTTGTATAGTTGTCATAACTAATAAAACTTGTATAGTAAAGTGTCTGTTGAAAAAAACTACCTTCACTGAAGCAAAGTATAAATAAATAAATATTGGTGGACTTTCCACACCGCAACTAAGAAACTAAGAAATCAGAAATGATTTATTGTATACCTGTAGTACAAAAAAGATCTTATAGCTATGGTTATATACAGTTTGTCCGTTCCGGACGTATAACAATAACATATTGTTATATTCTAAAGTTTTCACCCAAGAACCAACTAAAACCATTTTAATACCCATTAATAGGTACTCCTAATTTCTTGCAAGTAGGTATATGAACTATAAGCCAAAGCTTGTAATATGGGAACCAGATTGCTGATATATACTTTTTTTTAATTATATATAACACCCAGACAGAGAACAAACATCGATGTTCATCACACAAATGTTTTTCTCGGTGGGGATCGAACCCACGGTCTACGGCGCAGAGGGCAGAGCTACTACCAACTGAGCTGTGAAGGCTGTTAGTATATCAATATTATATTATTTTAATAAATTGTTTTTAGATCGTGAAATGGAAAAAAGAAAATACGAGTCACGTAATGAACTTGAGGCACGAAGAGAAGAACGCAGGCGTCGAGGCAAGAAACGCTCACCCTCTCCAGATGACCCTATGACCAAAAAGAGTAAAATAAGCCATTCTCCCGCTTTTAATTCTGTTGTCACAGTATCCGATACTAGTGATGTGGAGTTGAAGAGTTTATCCCCTCATTCTGAACCTGAAGATGGTAAGAAAACTGAATCTTCTCTCTATTTCATTATTCTAAAGCAGAAAACCGAAACAGTACCATGACTTGAATCCCCAGCTACCGTATATATCCCCTCAGATATACTTGCAGGTAAAAATAAAAAGTGCATATACATTTTTTGAAGGCAACAAAACGACCGGATTCGAACCCACGACCACGAGTATTCTGGAAGAGATAGCTTTCAGCGTTAAGGCCCATTGTTGCCTATTGTACAGCTATTATTTTAGGTGTACTGTTGTTTTTTTTATGTGCATACAATAAACTATTTACAATAAACATTAATTCATTCACTAGTCACTACCATTGGACCACTGGTGCTCATGTGATGCTCATAAGTTTTTGCTAGAAACCCTAAAAAAAATTACATAACTGATTTTGTATTGTTTTAGGTGAACACACCAACAGTGAAACTGACGATGAGAGTACTAGCACAGGTTCAGACACTGGTGATGAATCAAAATCTGAAAGAA
Source organism: Chloroclysta siterata (assembly GCA_932294275.1). Classification (NCBI taxonomy): domain Eukaryota; kingdom Metazoa; phylum Arthropoda; class Insecta; order Lepidoptera; family Geometridae; genus Chloroclysta; species Chloroclysta siterata. Next base: position 9,380,282 of record OW028601.1, on the reverse strand, counting down.
AAGAAATAAGAGAAAAGTCAGACGAATTTGAAAATGAAAATATTGATGACAGCTCTATACAAATATCTAAGTCTAAATCGCCTTCACCAAAAACAGATGAATGCTCACCATTATCTCAGGAATCTAGAAGGTAATCATATTTATTATTTTATTTGTCATAAAGTAAATCTTATAAATGATAACAGATTGTTGTATATATACTTGCCTTGTCTAAATATAAATTATCTTCCCTAATGTTTCAGATCTCTCTCTCGTTCTAAAAGCAGAAGCAGATCACATTCATTTTCCCCTCCCCCTGTGGGGGAAAATGGCAAAGTTGAAGAAGACAAACATGATGAAGATGATGAAGAAGCCAAACTAAGAGAAGAGACCATCAGCGCCCTTCCTCCATATTTTCCGGCACTACAGGTAAATATTATCACAGCATTTACTTTCTCCCTGTTTCATAACTCCGATTTAGCGTTGCTTGATCACGTTTTATGATCAAACGGTAACTCAACGGAACACCGTCTGCTGAGGATTCTCTCACAGACGACGATGCAAAGTGCTACTAACGGACATAAGTGTTGATAATAAAATGTTGCCAAAGTGTATAGATGCGTAGTTGGGTGTGAATAAATGAATAATCTTGTTTCTTTTCCTTCAAAATATATACTTCATCAAAAAAAAATAACATATTTATTTACAGGAAAAACCTGTCATGATCATAGTATGTAATTAGATTGTATAATTTACCCATGTACTAATTTGGAATCGATCATATTTATTATGCATTATTCCTTAGGGTTTATTGTGTATAACATATTGAATTTATGTTTTATTTATGTGTAATTTATAATGTTTTAAGGGTTGTCGATCAGTTGAGGAGTTTCAATGTCTGAATCGAATAGAGGAAGGCACATACGGCGTTGTTTACAGAGCTCGTGACAAAACCACTGAGGAAATTGTTGCGTTAAAACGACTAAAAATGGAAAAGGAGAAGGAAGGATTCCCCATTACTTCATTGAGGGAAATCAACACACTTTTGAAGGTAGGATATCATTATTTTTATTAATTTAAACTAAGCTCACCTGAGCCATCATTATGCATCACCGCTCTCAATGATGGAATTTTTTAAAAGTATTTAGAGAGTCAATACGCAGCTTGTTTGAGCCGCGAGCTGTGAAGCACTCGATGGCTCATGTGTTAAATTCACTTTATTAATGCCTTGTATTTTATTCCTACAGGCCCCGACCTCTTACCTGCAAGAGGGTAGTCCTCCAGGTAAACCCGATTGCTCGGGTAACAACTTCGATATACAGGCGGGCCTAAGTATGTTTTAAAGAATTTATTACAGGGGACAATCCCAGATTCTTTACTACATCTCGAACGTTAATAAAATAATTTTCCGAAATCTTAAACTTACAAAAAGTACGAACATCGAAGTATATGATATAGATAGAACATCTATGATAGCGATTAATACTATGCATCGTTAATGTGTGCAGGTAAGGAAAGTGTACCAGGTAAATGTAGTTAATAGAGAACAACCTACTAATGTTTGGTTTAGTAATTTAATAGAAAGCATAATACGAAAGCAAAACCCATTCAGATAAATCGTTTGGCGTTGTTGTAAGACCAAATTGTAATGCCATTTAAATACAAATTTCTAGATAATGTGCAGTTCAAAAAAACGAATGCTTTTGTATCATGTCTTTGGAACTTAGTGCGTGTCCCTATTTTACTATTAATACCAACACAACATGATGCTTTATAAGTCTGTATGAAAAAAATGTAAAAGCTACAGTAGTCCCAACTAATCTATGTGGCTTTGAAGTTGCTAGTCGCTCAAGTCATGTCACTACTTTGTACATAAACAACTATTGTCGCGTTAAACTCTCGCTGCAGGCTCGGTCAGTGCTCAACCTATAGTCGCGTTAAACTCCCGCTTCAAACTCTGTCATAAATCATCTTATCACACGCTTAAACAAAAGGATCGTCCGTTCTCCTAAGTGCGAGAGAGAGAGAGAGAGCAATATTGCTGTCTCGTTCCGATAACTTATGACCGAGCCTGCAACGAGAGTTTAACGCGACTATAGCGCGAAGTAATTTTTCTACGAACAGACAAGCTAATATGAAATGTAAATGTTTTGACTTAAGGCTAAGGTCGATTGACGAAAGGTCTCGGTCAAAAAATCGATTTACTAAATTTTATATGCAAGTTCGTAATCGACTATTAGTAGTTGTAGTAGAAGACAACAGATAGCGATAGCGATACCGATGAGATTTGTTTATTCGACAAGCAACTACTCATTTTATTGCTATTGCTTGTTCTGATGTAATTGACGTGTGACGACGATTCGTAGTACCAACTTCAGTGCCAATAAAAAGATTGGTGTGTCTACTATAGATTGTGCCAGATTTTCTCATACGTAGAACAGTGTCAAATGTTACCCAATAGTATAGTTTAATTCTGTTGGCAAAGAATTTCAAAAACAATTTAAAATTTTGGACAAAATATGGTACATTAGTGTACTATAGTAAAATCACTTTAAGAAACTAGTGGAATCCCGCGTGGCTTTGCTCATGTAAAGCTTATTTCCATATAAACTTTAACACCCCTTTTCAACCCTTGGGATGCGTATTTTTTTAAATATTTCTTAGTGATTGCCTACATCCTCACAAAATGCCTGCCAAGTTTTCAGACCTAGAGGCCTAGTTTCGAAGATTTTGTGATGAGCGAGTGAGTGAGTTAACTTATTTGAATGTTATGTATAATAAAAAAAAATGGTGGACGTTCCACACAGCACTATCTCGCCCCAAACTAAGCCAAAGCTTGTGATATGGGAACCAGATAGCCGATATACTTTTTTTCCGTAAATACATACTTATCATATTATATAACACCCAGACAGAGAACAAACATCTAAGTTTATCACACAAATGTTTGTTCTCGGTGGGGATCTAACCCACGGCCTACAGCACAGAAGGCAGAGCTATTACCAACTGAGCTGTGAAGGCTGTCAAACTTATATGAGTATAGAAAATAATTATCTTTTTGGAATGCTAATAAAATTACGAAAGCCAAAGAACTTTAATTATCAGATTAATACTTCAAAAAAATAATTCTAGAGATCTATCTTTAAATACGAAGCCAGCCTTCGCTATTTAGATTCGAAATCACAAAACATTTGTGAAACAAGCCCATAACCTACCTGAGTACTTTTGCCCATAACAATTGCATTACCTCATAGAGCACTTCCGCCGAGGACGTGCCCCATGTGGCTTTGCAAATATTACACCGGTAACATTGAAATTAGTTATGAGTATTGTTTAGACCAGATCGTCACTCCCAAGTGTTCGACGCGGGGCCTTACTAAACTGGATGCAGGTTCGAGTGATTTCGCGGGCCTCTTACCACGAGGAAGACAAAGGATGATTCACAGTGGAACCAAGCTGACTTGTACCATTGAGCTTCGATAAACAACGTGCAAGCTACGTGATGGATGGGTATAGCTTGTTCAGGACCGTGCTGCGACTATGCCATCGCCTTGCCGAGGTTTAACATTTATTTGCTCTTCACGGTTCAACCACTAGACCACGCTACTGATGTGTGAGTATTAACTTGTCTGGCTGGACTCATCGTCGCTGGCACGGTCGTTGCCTGTATGAATCATCCTTTGAGCTTATATGTTTAGAACAGCTGCAAACAGGTTAACAGTCCGCATTCTTATAGCAACGACTCGAACCGTGATCCTGAACGTTGTGTTAACTTAATTTCGAATTGAATTCACATTCATAAGGGTGGGTACATTTTGGCATTTATGGACAATGCGATTTGTAATGAAGAATTCTTTTAATTTCCTTCTGAAACGAGTTTACGAGACAAAGTTCAAGATTATTGGGAGACCCATAACTATATTTTTGTGTATTGTATTGTGAACAAAACCTGTATTGCAGCAGTAATCAACCGATATGAGAGCAATTACACATAGCGTCTTTTTAGCGATGCAAACGCGCATTTTTGCGATTCAATAGCGATGCACACCGTGTCAATACAAACGCATGACTGCATTAGTTCTGTTGCGCTGTTGCATCCAAACGCGCATAAAAGCGTTAGATTCTGTGTCTCGCGCATTTCACAAATGCTCGTTTATATCGCTACAAAAAGTAGCAGTGTGTAACCGCTGTTCAGCTTATTCTTTTTAATTATTATCTCTAGCCACCCAAACGCACGATGTAAGATGCCCGTGTGTAAAAATCTCGAATCTGCACGGAGGTAAGGGTTTATTCTTACAACCTGAGTTTACTGCTTGCTTTAAGCAAGAAACACTAACTCTGGCTACGGTTTTTAGACAAAATGCTTGGCTTTTTAGTGACCCCTACAAACCCATGTAGTTTCATTCAAGATTGCACTTTTCGATTTATTATTTTCATTAAAAGGTTGATCACAAAAAACCCTATAGTAGTTATGTATAGTAGTTAACCATTTTGTATATTAGTAAATATTTTTTCCGTCACAAAATCTTAACCTAGAACAAAAGCAACACCAAAAACGGACACCACGCAGTATAAGATAGCAGATAGAGGCAAATATTTACTGAAATGATATTTAACTAGTGGTTCGCCCAGAACTGAGATTTCGTGATGTCCGCTTCAGTCTGACATTGTTTCCCAACACGATATTTGGTCTCTGACTACCCCCTAACCTACTTGGGGTACCCAATTGCATCTCAAAAATCATATACTTCCTAGAATAAAAATAAATGTTATTGGGATGTACAAACCAAACCCTTTCATATGACACCTCACTTGGTATATTTGTGTAACAATTTTTTTTGCTTCCTTTGTAAACCCCATATCTCAATAACCTCTTGTCCGATTAAATTCATATAACCATATAAAATCATATTTTTTTTAGTATAATCAATCGACCTACCAAGTTTCGTGCAGATCGGATCAAAGGGTCCGAAAATTAAGTAGGTGTCCAAACATTGTGTTTGGACTTGTTTCTGACTACCACTTACTAAGTATGGTAACCAAGTTTCAACTGAATTGGCCTATTTATTGAAGAGTTCCGTTGAACAGACCTTGGCTCCACCACCAGACCAGGTCGCTATCACCATTTTATGAGAACTGAGTACCATCTTAATTTATTTCAAGAAAAACAAATAAGTAAAAGCAGAGGATATGGGTGACCAGTAGAAAAACCTTGATTTCAACGAAACTCTTAGAGATGGGAGCTCTTGGATCGTTGGTTATCTTAATTTAACTTTTTTGTTGTATCTCAAAAACCGGGCGTCCTAGAAAAAAAGTAAAAATGGTAATTGTATTTTTATATGTAACGAATAGGCTCAAAAACTACTGGTCCGATTTCAAAAATTCTTTCACCATTAGAATGCTAAATTATCTCTGAGTAACATAGGCTATATTTATTACTAGAAAAAATTAGGGATCCCTTCTAAAACTTCAATAATTTAACCCAAGGTGTAAAAAAATTGGCCATAAAATGTCATTGACATTGAAATTGACGATAGAACACTAAAATGTTCTACAATAATAAAGAACACATCAATATCTACAAAAAACGTAGCTGATACCATGTGTCTAACTATCGCAGTTATGTTACAATAACTTCTGGTTTACATTTTAAAAGCAAGATAGAAATGCTGACCAAAATCAGACCATGTTATCCATACCTTTATATTAATCCTTATCCAAATAAATCATTACGTATTCAAGACGGAACTCCATTTTTTTTTCAAATTGGACATTCCATTCAAAAAATATTACGAAATTAATGATTTTAGTTCGCTTTAAAAATATTAGTGAACGCGCGGGGCCACGGGGCGCGTTCTCACTCACTCAGGGAGACGGGCGTGCAAATGTATGGAATAAGTAGACGCGAGACTCGACCTAAGTTTATCATAAAATGTAAAAAAAAATTGTATCTGCCCTGAAGCTGGGACAGGCCGCTAGTGTTAAATAAATTGCCAAGCGCGTGTCGAACCACGCACCAGCAGGTATGGCTTCCAAAGTTAGTGGGCCACTTAATGCCACTAAGAGATAAGTAGATATCTTTGTACGAAAAAAATAAGTAGCACCAGTGATGCTAAAACTCTTCTGAAAATGTCTATAAAATATGTAGAAGTTAAAATTGGTAAGTGGGGAAGGGTAAATTGCATCTATAGGTACTTTATCGTAACGAATAAAAGTCAATTTGATTATTTTACAATTTGTTAGTTTTTTTAGTACATTTGAACTACTTTTTAGTGTTATAATAACTTGTAGTAGTAGTCACTGAACAGTTTAATATCCATCACGGCTCTGACTGAGGGCAGAAATACCGAAAGGCGAGAATATAGGTATTTCTTAGCGGATATCGGAACCTTATAAAATAATTGGCCACGGTTAGTTAGGTCTGGTTGCGGCATGGTTTTGCTTTGGCACGTTAATTTATTTATCATCTGGGTGTCTACTGTCTATCCTAAATATTGAAAAATGACAATAGTATTTTTATAGTTTTACTTATTTTTTTACTTATTATTTACTTCTTTAGTTTATTAGTTTTACTTATTATTTACTTATTTAGTTTATTTCGTTATCTACACTAATATTATAAAGAGGAAACATTTGTATTTTTGTATGTAACGAATAGGCTCAAAAACTACTGGTCCGATTTCAAAAATTCTTTCACCATTAGAATGCTACATTATCCCTGAGTAACATAGGCTATATTATATTTTCAAAAAAATCAGGGATCCTTACTAAAACTCCAAAAATGTAACCCAAGGTGGAAAACAAAAACCTTACATCGCGTGCGCTGCGAAAACTATTGATGATAGAACAAAACCATGTACTACGATTTTGTAGAACACGTCATCATCTACAAAAAATGTCGCGACAGCATATGTCTAACTATTATAGTTATGTCACAATAAGTGTTCTTTTATTATAAAAAAATAATTAAAATGCCGCCGCTAGAAAAGGGTGTTTATTTGTACCTTGGTATTAATCCTTATCCAAATAAATCATTTCATAATTAAGACAGTTTTAATACCTATAGATTACTTCTTAAATTTTTCAAATCGCACATTCCATTCAAAAGATATGACGAAATTAAAAATTTTAACGGGTCACGCTCGGGGTGCGATTTCACTCACTCAAGGAGAAGGGTGTGCAAATGTATGAAATAAGTAGACGCCAGGCTCGAACCCACGGTCTAAGTTTATCCTAAAATGTTCAAAAAATTTATGACCATCCATGCGAAAGCTGGGACAGGCCGCTAGTTTATCATATTTAAGGATATGGCCTTACAGGTTTATCTAATGCGATAGCATTATTCCATAATAATGAAATTAAACAATACAAAAATGAAATACAAACTAGAATTCATTTAAAAAAAACTGGTAAATATCTACATATAAAAATACATACATTCATAACAAAAATAATCATAGTATCTTTATTATTATGTGCCAAAAAATATAGTTATTTTATTTAAATGCTTGATGTGGAACTGAGAATTAAATGCTTTTAGTGAATCGAGTAAGTGTTGTAATAAACGTTAATTCAGTGGCAATTTTTTTATATCGGTGAATTGATTAAATTGGCAGTTAATTTTTAGAATCAAAGTAATTAGAAACACCATAACCAAAAGCCTACTGATTAGAGTTAATTATTGTGTTTTTCTCTAAGGAATAAAAACCGTAGTTCAATTTGGTGTTCTTATACCTAAGACTAACATAAACATAGACGCTTCGTAGATCTTCACGAAAAAGTAGTATTATGAGTTGATGTAGTTCTCTAGTCAGGTGATCATTCAATGCATTTCACTATAGAAACCAAAAATGAATGAAATGGCACAATTCAGTGTAGCTCCAATAACTCTATCATTTACTTGTAAGTGTGTGATCGCTGTCATGGTATTCTATTGATATCTTTTCGATGTTTTGATGTTCGTACTATGTTATTTAGATCGATAAACATTGAACAAACAGACTCCTCATCATTATGCTTAGGAAATGGACGTGGAAACTACATGAACCTACTTTGCGTGAACCTGCATTGGAATTGTGCTTTCGTTTTAATCTTAATAAGCTATATTGTGTACCTCTTTATTTTATGAACGATATATTTCATGATTCATTTACCCTCAATACAAAGAATTCCGTTATAAAAATAGTGACAAATGTAAACATGTCGGTCACTCACGGAAGTGTTCTTATATTTCAAGGTAACTCTGAATCGAATTTAATTTGTGGTTTGAGTAAATCCATAGATACCTACTTGAAAAATAAGCGATTATGTCCATTGCAAAGATCAACGTGTCTCCCAAGCGGCTTTGTAGAGGCTGGTTGACCTAGCAATTTTACTATTTTTATTTATCATGAAATATCTTGTTGGTAGGTATCGTGTCAGTAAAATTATCTGAAAATGTATTCTTCAATTATCAATTAACTATGTTGAGATAAAAAAAACATTCAGCAGGTTAATTTTAAATACTTGCCTTTCTCTACTGTCGAGCTTCATAAAACGGAGGCTTAGAGCTAATTTCACCATGCTCTGTTAGTTACTAATCAAGGTTTAACAGGCCGTTAAATCTAACCTTAGATGTCAAACGCCTACATTTTGATATATTTAACGGCCCTTTAATCCTTTGTTAATTTAACAGAGCATGGTGAAATCAGGGCTAAAGCATAGATTTTTATGCAGCCTTTTTTTTATGTCAAATGCATTTAAATTTACCGAGTTACCAATAACTTTGCTGAATGATAAACACAATGTTATATTATTATGCTCCACACAGACACACACAGTCTATGTAACCATGAGTATTACTACAATTATAAGTTTTGTATTTATTTTGTCCTATAGGAATTTTGTAAGTATGTTACAGATTATATTGTACACAGCAATCCAAAAACATTACGTAAGACAACCCAAATGTGAAAAATGAATAACAAACGACTCAACATTATTGTTCTAAGAGCTGATTTCACCATGCTCTGTTGGTTACTAATCAAGGATTAACAGGCCGTTAAACCTAACCTTAGATGTCAAACGCGTACATTTTGACATACTTAACGGCCCTTTAATCCTTTGTTAATCTAACAGAGCATGGTGAAACCGGCCCTTACCGCCGGTTTCTGAAAGGCCGATCAAAACTAATCGCATGTCAAGTCACTTGCTATCTCTATCCTAATCGATATAATAGCTGAAATGGCGAGTGACTTGACATCCGATTAGTTTTGATCGAGCTTTCAGAAACCGGCGGTTAGTCTCAAATAATAATTGGAGGCGTTAAAATGCAATACCGGTTTGTTATTTATTTTGATATATCAAAGTTGTATTTCATCAATATTATAAACACAGTGATGTACATTTGGAAAACTAGCGGCTATTTTCAATTTTTAAATCTATTCCATTATCTTCCCAATTTTACCAGTTACGAAGTCACTGTCGTTATTTTGAAAATTGCCGTTTCACATGCATGTAAGTATTATCTAGTGAGCATTCTCTTTGTTTACGAGATAGGTACTACATATTTGTAAAGTACTTAGTAAAATACACAATTACTAAAGTTAGATTTTAATGCTAATTTTTTGTGGTGAATTGTTTTACCTGTTGTTTTTGGAAAGAAGTGTATCAATTGTATTATATTCTGGAAAATATCCTGTTCATAGAAATATTTATTGTGTCGGAATATAGTATAATTCAGTAAACTGTTAATTACAGAACAGTATTCCATTTGACATGTAAGTATGTAAACATAAAATTATTTTTATTTTAATATCTCCTTAGCTGTGTGAAATGAAGTATACATTTTCAGATGATTTGCGTTCTCTATGTAACGGGTAAGGTAAAATTTATTCTAGAAAAGGAAAAGTGCATTTTAAATACAATGGCCCGCCTTATTTCATGTTCTAACGAGTCGCACATCCTATTCTGATTGTTACAGGGTCAACATCCGAATATCGTGACAGTGCGGGAAATAGTCGTCGGATCTAATATGGACAAGATTTTTATAGTCATGGACTATGTGGAACACGACCTTAAGAGTCTCATGGAGACTATGCGAGGAAAGAAACAAGTATTCCTTCCAGGTAATAATAGATATACTTAATTCATTTTTATAACCTGTGCCTAACATAGAACTTGTTCTTCATTCTATTATAATTTCTATGTTTTACTATATTATTATTTCAATTTTATATAATTTTTATTTTTCATTTGATTAAATTGTTTACTTATTAATTTTCATGCCCATAACGGTAGAATTACGTTGACTCAACAAATATATTTAACATCAATAATACACATGTATTATTCGGCAAATAAATATACTTTGACTATTTTGTCCACAGGAGAAGTGAAATGTTTGATGACTCAGTTGTTGAAAGCAGTGCATCATCTACACGACAATTGGATCCTGCACAGAGATCTGAAGACTAGTAATCTACTTTTATCTCATAAAGGAGTGTTGAAGGTAAATAGCTTTAAACATTACCTGATATTTTTTATTTAGGTTTTGTCGAAGTATAGGTCAAAAAAAGGTTTCCAACAAAAATGTTTGGTGGATGCGATTATAACAAAATGTCAGTGCTTGTTTTATATTCATTTATTCTTCACGTGACACGACTGCTTATTTACAGGTTGGTGATTTCGGTTTGGCCCGCGAATATGGATCACCTCTTAGGCAGTACACCCCTATCGTGGTCACGCTTTGGTATCGTGCGCCCGAACTGCTCTTATGTTGTAAGGAATATTCCACTCACATTGACATGTGGAGCGTCGGCTGCATATTCGCAGAGTTCATCGCTATGAATCCACTGTTCCCTGGAAAGTCTGAAGTTGATCAGTTGAATCGAATTTTCAAGGTAAATATTAATTTGATTGTCTTAAGTTCAATACCCTGATAACAAATTTCTGCTATTTTCTGATAAATCTATATGTACTTGTATTTTTGTTAATGAAACAAATCACACTTGATTTGTTGGCGTTTACGTTCACACTTCAGGAAACATCGCAAATTATTATTGATTTTTCAACAGTATGTTGAGGACTATGAAATGTCTAACATTCTAAGGGCCAGTTTCACCATACTCTGTTAGTTACTAATCAAGGATTAACAGGCCGTTAAATCTAACCTTAGATGTCAAACGCGTACATTTTGCCATATTTAACGGCCCTTTAATCCTTTGTTAATCTAACAGAGCATGGTGAAATCAGGCCTTAATGCTCTTTCGAACACTTAACACATGCTTCAATGCCTTTTTTAGGTTATATTGCATGCCGGTTTCCTCCCGATGTTTTCCTTTACCGTTTGAGAATAGGTACTGGCACTTTGCACATACATTTTTGAACAGATTTGTGTTAATGTTGCGGCATTTTGAAACCCACAGTTGGAATAATGTATTCTGTTAACAGGACTTAGGCACGCCGACAGAAGAGATATGGCCTGGCTACAACGAGCTACCTCCCGTGCAGAAGATGTCGTTCGCAGACCACCCGCCCGGCGGACTGCGGCAACGCATCGGCTCTGACCTGCTGTCCGAAGCCGGGCTGGCGTTGCTCAATGGCTTCCTAACATACAGCCCTGCTAAACGGTTCACGGCCGACGCTGCCTTGGAGCATGCATATTTCAAGGTACATTTTAAGTTCTTTTAATACATTCGAAACAAATTAGAAGTAAAAAAGTGGGAAGTCATAAGGACTACCGACGGAAGTGAAAACTTATGTACACAGGCCGCTATACTACTCGCCGCTAGTATGGCGCAATACGTCACGGCATGTCGAGGTCATCGGTGACGCGAACCCATAGGTTTTTCCCGTACCAAAAATCGCTCAACGCGGCCAAAGAAGTTTTCACTCCAAAAACTAAGATTTAGGTCTTATTAAAATTGACGTAGCTAGTGTACTTTTTGTTGTGCACAAAAAAATATTTTTGTACTAGTGAATTGAAAAGTCTTGAATTATTCAGGGCATTTCAGTTTGATCATAATTTTGAAATTGTTTTTTGTTTGATATAGTATGCATTTTGTGTTCTATTCGAAGATGTTCTTCGTGGAATAGATTTACCTAGTTTACGAGATTAATTGTCATCGTCTTGATTGACTACAGCTTTTTTAGCAATAGAAACGAGGATGATATTTTTATGAGAACGTCAGAAACAGAAGTGAGTGTTGTATAAAATTCCAGGAGCAACCGGTGGCAATAGATCCCGCGATGTTCCCGACGTGGCCCGCCAAGAGTGAGGGCAACCGGCGCACGACGCACAGCCCGCGCCCGCCGGCCGGCGGCGCCGCCTACGCGCAGTACTCGCGCGCAGACTCCGACGACTCGCTCGGCTTCCAGCTGCGCTCGCTCAACGTGGCGCCAGGCTTCTCGCTCAAGTTCTAGGTAACCCTCTCACTGAGAGGCTCTCGTACATGCTTTACATTGCTGCGGTTAGACCACTCCAAGTCTGAGTTCTGAGTCCAAGTCGTCAGACCGTTTTATTTATATATTTATTGGAAAACCAACAGCTTATTGTAACTTAAATAACATTCATGATATAGAAATAGTGGGCAGCAGTGAGCACTGGTGGTCCAGTGGTAGCGGCCCCGCCTTCCGATCCTAAGGTCGTGGGTTCGAAACCGGCCGTGCACCAATGAGTTTTTCTGTTCAAAAATGTATGTGCACAATGCCAGTACTCTCAAACGGTGAAGGAAAACATCGTGAGGAAACCGGCATGTCGTAGAACCTAAAAAAAAATTCTATAACAAGTGTCAAGTGCTTGAAAGGAGCAGGAGCGCCTCAGGAGGCTTCCTGAGGCGCACTTAAAATCTTTTCACACTGTTTGGAAAGAAACTAGTGACACGAAAAGAGAGAGATTACCAGGGCAGTTCGAGTTCGATCGCAGTCTAGCTGAACCAACAATGAGTTTTGGTATAGAGACTCGATGAGCGCCTCTATCGGGCGTGCTGAGAACTCACGAGTCTCCGTACAAAAACGGCCTGACGATACGGAAAACGAAAAATAAACTCAGACTTGGGGGACTGGGGGCACAACACAAGTAAGTTCGAAATATGTGAATAAATTGGCGTAAAAGTATAGTACCAATATTCGAGTTACTGTTCCTAGGCCTGGTTTCACCATGCTCTGTTAGGTACTAATCAAAGATTAACAGGCCGTAAAATCTAACCTTAGCTGTCAAACGCGTACACTTTGATATATTTAACGGCGCTATAATCCTTTGTTAATCTAACAGAGCATGGTGAAATCCGCTCTTAGTCCAGTGTTATAACTCCAGCCAGCCGCAGTAATGAAAAGTCAACCTTCAAAAAAAGTTTTGTTAGTGATAGTAATTCAAATGAAATGTTCGTAGTTAACTATGTATATTTACCTACTACAAAGTAGCATAAATTATGATAAAGTTATATTTTTAAATGATAGATTAGCGGTATGATACACTTTAATGACTATAAAAAAACTGCCGTTTTTAATAAAATGAATTTGTATTTCGTAATCATACCATACACCTGTTTCACTTCGTGTCAGACATTGAAGAGTGCTAAATCTTAAGTACTTATGAGAATATAATTAAGGAATTAATAACTTAAACATTTACCGCCGGTTTCTGAAAGCCCGATCAAAACTTATCGGATGTCAAGTCACTTGCTATCTCTATCTAATTCGATGTAATAGCTGAAATGGCGAGTAACTTGACATCCGATTAGTTTTGATCGAGTATTCAGAAACTGGCGGTTTGTAAAACATCACTTATAGCTACTGAATAGGACTTTATACTTAAAATTCAATGTGATAAGTGATAATTTATTTTTGTATTTCGGTCAATAGTAAGTACTATAAGTCAGTCTGTCTGGCCGTGTGTCTCACTTCGACTGCGGTATCTTACTACAATGCTATTCGATATAACTATAACTACGCATAGATGTATGCTGATTATTCAAAATTTGATGGTAAGTTTATGAGAAGCAACTACTTAGATCTTATCAAGTCGTGGATTGACACGCTATGTATCAGATTTTAATATTGTAATGGATAAAACGACAAAACACCAATAAAAACAATTAGCAATATAGTGATGGAAGAAAACGTGTAAATGTAAAAAAACTTTAGTTAATTTTCGGATTAAAATGTGTAAATATTTCTTTTCTATTGTATTTAGTTACATAGTGTTAGGGCGTTTTTATTATCACGGATATTTTGGTCACTTCGAGAGATGAACCAGCATGCGTCAAATTTGTTGCATCCAATATAAGTATTGTTTGTATAGCACACATCATAAACATATTCCATTTCGGCTCTATGAAGTGTACTTATCACTTTCATGTCAACTAGAAGAGATAGCAACAGCCTTTTTAATTATTTAAGCTAATGAATCCTCAGCAACCAACCTCTTAAACGGTGAAGAAAAACATCGTGAGGAAATCAGTTAGTATTCTAACAGCGCCGCGGCGATGGGCTTGCAACCTGTCACGTATGGAATACTAACTACTGCAAAAATGTGGGTATGTGCCAAATGTAATTTATGGACATACCTCGGGCTACCCCCCTTAGACGCCCTCAAAGAATCTGAAAGTACTTGGTACCAAGAGATCAGAGAGGATATCTACCTTGCCTGGGGATCAAAGTCGTGAAGCTGTTTCAGTTTCAGCCCTCAGCAACCAATATGAATAAAACCATAAAAATTTATGAAAAAGTGAGTGGTGCATTGCGGGTTCCACGCATTTTGGCCAATCCCTCGTGCATGAGAAAACCCGCATGATACTAAAAACGCCCTTAGTGGTGATCCGCAACGAGGATATTAGAATTACTTAAAAATAAAATATGGTACAATAAATGTAATGTTTTGAGAACATCTTTTACTTTTATTTGAGACTTCAAAGTTCATAAAATCCTTGATAAACCAGGTCTTGGAATGAAAAATATTTATTTGTTTCGTATAGCTAAGGTAACATAAAATAAATCGATAAATCATAGAAAACATTCAACGACCGGCATCGTATAATCCTTTAGGTAGCGCTAAGAGAGAGTTGACCAGATCTGCATTGCGTTTCCAAGTTTTGTATCTCGTGTCGATTTGCGAGTTTGTTTCTATAATGAGGCGTCCTCCCATCATGTCACTTCTGTACGCGTTTATTATTGACGACATATGACGAATGTACTGAAAAGAGATAGAACATATTTATTGAATGCTGATGAAACCAGTAGATGTCATGCATCTGATGTTAGGTGGTAACCATTACCTATAAAAAATCATTGCCTCGCAAGTCACGCACGATAGGAATGTGCCCTACGACGCACTGCCCTGCGTCCATCAAGTTGAGGCATACATATGTAAAGCCTTATGTGCCTGTAATTTTACCGGAAACTACACCCTTCAAACCTAAACACAGCAACGCTGCTCGGTGGCAGAAATAGGTAATATACAGAATGTAGGTTGTAATTTAATTAGTATTTGATTATACACGGTTATCTTTGGCGCTTATTTTCTTATCAACGGGAAGCTATAGTAAGCCTCATGATTTTCTCATCGGCGATTACGTTAAAACCTTTGTAAATGCCGCTCCAAAATTAGGAAAAAGTTAATTTGAGTGGAAGGATCAGTTTAGAGTGGGAATTAATCGTTTTGGAACCATGCATCCAGGGACGACGACGCCGGATACTTTAATTGATTTGAGCTATAAAAACAAACAACCGAATGATATAATTGAAAAAAAATAGAAGCTTTCTAAAGTAGGAGAGCACGGTGGAGTCTAGCGAGTGCGACTCCGGCTTCTGATCCTCAGGTTGTGGGTTCGGATCTGGACGTGCTCCAAAACATTTTTCTAATCGAAGAGATCTCTTATCTATCTCTTTTTTATATTCACCTCTTCATTGATCTCGTATGGTATAAATTCAGGGACATCATTACGTATGCGTCGTAACGCGTTTTCAGAAATATCCTTGTGAAATTTGGTTTCTGAGATGGTAATTATAGCCAGAAGCAAAAGCAAACTTCCTTGTCGCATGGCTGTAGTTTCATAAAATGTCCTGAAGTAAAATAGAATAATTATATAGAATTTTACATACAAATTATCATGTTTTTTTTATATTCAGAGTGATAGACCACTCCCAAAACTAAAAATTCATGTAGCTCACACAAGCCATATTAGAAATCCTTCAGATTATGACAGACGAATAAAACCTTTTTTTTCGTTATACTAAATAATTGATATTAATTATTGCAATTAATTGATTAACGGACGGTTTTTGAAAGCCCGATCAAACCTAATCGTATGTCAAGTCACTCGCCATTTCAGCTATTACATCGAATTAGATAGATATCAAGTGACTTGACATGCCATTCGTTTTGATCGTGCTTTAGAAACCAGCCGATGGAGTAGCACGAAAAGTATTTGCCCAACTTACGTCCTCTAGCAATCTGAAAATCAGTTACAAACTTATCTTGTCACGTACATTATCTGTATTCAAATATAAATAGACAATTCACGTGATTTTAAGTCATCTGATGTAAATTAAAATAAGTCCTTATAATTTTAGAAATATTTCATACTCGATATACCAGAAATTTTAACATACAAATGGGAACACTTACCGAATTAACTTTTAATAACTTTCATTAAATAAAACGTGTGAGTTTATTTATAACTTAATAAAGTCCGAGAAACAAGATCGGACTAGGTACACAAACTAAACTTTTTATCCTAAACGTACGACCGTCTGTTTTAATAAGTTTTTTCTACCAATAACGCGTACTTATTGGTATCTTCCTTCGGCTGCAATGAAAGAATGCGGAATGTCGATTGACGAGACTGCTGAGCCTATGAAACCGTGGTGGGCGCCCAGCAGGTGGCTGTTTAGGGGGAAGGCGACCCCGTGAGTGGGCGGGTGATGCGACTTTGAAAATATTTTTATACCAATCCCCTTCTAAAAAGCTTATTTTATTCACTGAAAACATTGAGTAAAAAGCATTTTAATCACTGTTTTAGTGTTTGAATTTAGAACACACCAATACATTCGACATCCATCTCACTCAATGCTAAAGGTACTCTCACGCAAAAATACTCTATACAAATTCCTTGTGAAAATGACTCCTCGAGATTTGATTGGTCGACATTAGAATAAAAACTGTTTTGTGTTTTTAATTGATGTACCCTTCCTTTTTTCTTCATTATATGTCTATTTTCGCTTAAATCTTTCTTTTTCTCGTAGTCATGGTATAAGGTATAGTATGCACGGATTTATATCGAGAGCCATGAATCACTCGCGTCGCTCAGGATTCTAACACTTGAATATACTAACCCTACGGTCATGATTCAGTCGTTAGAATCTTTCACTTACTCGTGATTCATCTATGCACTTACCGCATCGTGAATACGTGACGCTATCTGAATCCCTTAGACAATACAATTACATCAGCTATCTGGTTCCCATATTGCAAGCTTTGGCTTAGTTTGGTGCGAGATATGCACGAGAGTACTATGTAGAATGTCCATCAATATTTATTTATTATTTAAGACGTTTCTCACTTCTTAAATAATAAAAGTCTTAAGTCCTTGTGATTTTATTGAATAAATACCTTTTGACTTTGACTACCGCCTTTTTAAATAACAAGTACTAATATTTTTCAAGTCAGGAATCGTAAAAATTATAACTATTGCATTTGGAGTAGTAGGAACGTCCCTAGCTACGTCTGTTTTTCCTAGTAGGGTGAGCGGCCACGCGGAATCGCGAGGCAGCCCATAGTACTGTACGAGACAGCTCCCGCTATCTACCTACTTACAACTCATTAATGACGTCACTGTTTTATTTATATGAATCTTTATAAAATCGTATGTAAAATTTATTTTTAATTATTTTTACTCGACTGACGGAAATAAAAGAATTAATGCGCCAAGGTACATATACCTATCTACGCAAGTAAAACTTGCATGAGTAGGTAGGTATTGTTCGAGCTAAAGATGTCATTTCAGCAGAAACCAACCTACTTCGTTATCAACAAAAAGTCGCATGTTAGATAGGCAGCAAAAAAATCATATAATCAAAACTCAGAGAAATAAACTGCTAGAACATTTCAATAAAATACAAAGTAACTTTAATTGTTCTGGTTATCAGTGAGCCTATCAGTTGCAACCAGTAAGTGCCACACCACCGCACCGGAGCTATTTTATATGATCTTGTAGCCCAGACTTCAATGTTGATATCTGACGAACGACGGAAGCCTTCGCGGTTCCTCCTTCACTGACATACTGCTCGACGCTGGCTTCCCACGAGAATATGGACTTTAGTTCTTCTTCCGAACCAAATTCGGGACTGAAAATAAATATATGCAGTTTAGCTAGGTACATAAAACAAAGATGAAATTAAACAAAAACTGCTAGAGGCTACTTCAGGGCAAGGAAGCCGAGCCACACGATGCCTATATCGCGTAGCTCCTATAAGCGTCAGTTCGTTATGACATGCAAGATTACTAAAAACTTTAAGACTCTTCTTTGTACTCTTCTTGAGTTACATTCTAATAAATAGGATAATGAACGGTTTTTGTAAACATGTTTACCAAATAGCTACGTATTCGTGATGCGGTAAGTGCTTCAAGTCTACATCAAGTGCTGAAGCTCGGCGAAGAGCGGTTCCCACGAAGTGGTGAGCTCTGCGGAACGGCACTCCTCGTCGAACCAGGGCGTGGGCCAGGTCTGTCGCCAGCATTCCTGGATCTAATGAGCTTAGAGCCCTGTCGGCGTTTACCTGTGTTACGAAATTCGTAATAGTAGGTACCTGTTAGTATCAGAAACCTAATACTTTTTAACCGACGAAAAAACGGAGGAGGTTCTCAAGTCTACGCGTATTTTTTTTTATGTATGACCAGACCACGCATAACTTTGGAAAAAAAAACAATCTTAGGGGTAGGAAAACAGGGGATGATTGATTGTTAACTCACTGATTGTAATGTATGACCACACATAACTTTTTACAGAGTAGTCTGATTTTCGATTTTTTGGCGCCGTTTGACGCTGATTCAAAATTACTTAGGTATGTTCTTACATTTAAATAAAAAAGATTTATAATTTTATAGGTTTCAGTTTTTTCGGCGGTTTCATTTTTTTGTTAAAAAGTGACTTTCTGTTGCTTACGAACTGATCTACCTTTTTTTCGATGTTAATCTAGATTTTAAGGTGAAATCCAATTTCAAAGTAAACTTACTTGCATTGTCTTCACAGTTCCAGAGGTAACCTTTAGACAGTCAAGCAATCTGTCGTAAGACCTGAATAGGAGTTCCTTATCCGATTGGAGATCCTTATTGTATGTACTTGGAAGTCCTTTAATAACGCAGCTAAACGCAAACGAATCCCCCAGAAGTAGCCCAGCTGCTCCTCTAACAAGTTCTAAGCCATCTGGATTTCTCTTCTGAGGCATCAAGCTCGATCCAGTCGAGAACTGGTCGGAGAAGCGAATCAGGCCGAACTCTTGCGTGCTGTAAATGATGAGGTCTTCAGCTAGTCTGCTAAGGTGCAAACCGCAGAGGGATGCCCAGTTCAGAAATTCCACTGTGACAGAAATAAGACAAATTAG
This sequence comes from Chloroclysta siterata, assembly GCA_932294275.1. Taxonomy (NCBI): domain Eukaryota; kingdom Metazoa; phylum Arthropoda; class Insecta; order Lepidoptera; family Geometridae; genus Chloroclysta; species Chloroclysta siterata. The sequence goes on along the minus strand of OW028601.1, from coordinate 9,360,722 downwards.
GTAGTTATGTATAATGGATATTTAGTTTTCTCTATTCTACTACTGCTGTTGTATCTACCGAAATGATCCCTCGAAGAAACTGCAAACATGGAGTTCGGAGTTATGTCTTTGAAGCCTAGATTCTCAGCAAGCTTATACCGGTCGATGGGTAAAGCACAGCCTGCTATGGCACCACTACCGAGAGGACATCTGGACAATCTACTCCTCTGCTCTTCAAGACGTGTAAGGTCATCACGCAAGCCCCAAGCGTGGCTGAAAGAATAAAGTGTGAACAAGAGCCTCAAAAAGTAAAAAAAGTATTAATTCCGATATTGAAGATGTGATAAGGTAAGGTACCTTAAAATGAAGTGACTCCACCTGATTGGTTGCGCGCGCTGTAGGTGAGTGTACCCGGGGGCGATTATGTCTATTTCTTTGTCCGCTCGATCCACTAAAACCTTGAAATAACCAAAATGCTACCATATTATCCAAATTTATATTTCAAGCAGAGGATGAGACGAATATTTACCTTAATTATTTCCACAAGAGCTGCGTGCAGCTTCGGCAGAGCAGCAAGCATCCACAACCTGGTGTCAGTAGCGGATTGATCATTGCGACTGCGAGCTGTGTGCAACCTCAAGGCCGCTTCACCGGCGTGCTTGAACAGGCGAAGCTCCACAACGGAATGGATGTCTTCCTCAGGGTCGAATAGACGGCCGCTTTTTGAAATCTCTGTTTCAATTTCTTGCTCTACCTACATGAACATTAATTAGTGATCAGCTAAAAGACGTAACTACTGTACGTAAGTCTCCCCCATGAACCAGGTTAACGATTTTGTGCCTCTCCGCATCTACCGATTTCCCCTGATCTTCACAATGTCGTTGGCAGGGACTGAATTACAGAGCAAACATTCAAGAAGCATGAATGCTTATTTTTGAGTACTTAGGTAATACCTAGATTAGGTATTTGCCCTGTAAAATTTAATTGGAATGCTGCGACACTAACTTAAACGGTAGGTATAGATCCCGATATTCTAGTGCAACAGTCTGTATGCATACTCACTTTATCCAGTCCTTCCTGTATGGCCTGATGGTCATCACTCGTCAAGTGACCTGCCCTATGCAACTCTTGAGCCCACCCTCTGCTGCCATGGATATCTTCATGGAAGAGTCGCGTGTCAACTGGCAAAGAGTCGTTGAGACGCCTTAGAACTGATGAGGGCTCCTCTTCAAAACAACCTCCCCACAGTTGATACCTATCCTATAAAATTATTTTTGAGTAACTAGGTAGGTAGTAGCAAGGTATTCTAACATTCGACCGTTGCCGACCTACCTTTTAGATCGTTCGAGTAGGTACCTATTTAGGTACTATGGTACCTACCTAAGTAGGTGGGTAACATAGGTAATAATGCTGATTATGTAGGGTTTGAGCCTTTAGGTAGGTACCTATAAGTTAGGTAATATACCTATAGCACAGATTAAATAAGTACCCACCTAACCTTTGAAGACTGAGTAATTGTATGACGTTTTTTGTATTTTAGGTATGTTTACAAGAATAAGCAAACTTTTATTCATTTTTAAGAAATTGAGATCTAGTGCCGACCAACAATTTTATCCTACTGCATACCTGCATGGGGAGCGCCCCCAAAACCACACTCATACGCTTAGAGAGCACAAATCTATAGGAAACCCAGGCTCTTCCCCACAGATGACCTATATGTATACTCTACTAGCGGGGTGCTATCAGTTCGGAAATATTCGTTTTAATAAAATTTCGTTCGACATCGTATCCCTCCCAAACCCAGTAGCACCAAAAGTAGCCGTAGAGAAACTATAGTCTGCACTGAACGGCCATGTCGAACCGTATTTGCTTTCTGACATCACCATTTTACCATTTCCTCAGCCCCGTTGTTTACAACAGAAACACCTAAAAAAGCACTGAAAATACCTATACAGGGTGGAATTTTTTAACGCCACCTGGAGGGAAAGTACTTTAAATACTGGATATCTACACTAATATTATAAAGAGGAAACATTTGTATTTTTGTATGTAACGAATAGGCTCAAAAACTACTGGTCCGATTTCAAAAATTCTTTCACCATTAGAATGCTACATTATCCCTGAGTAACATAGGCTATATTATATTTTCAAAAAAATCAGGGACCCTTACTAAATCTCCAATAATGTAACCCAAGGTGGAAAACAAAAACCTTACATCGCGTGCGCTGCGAAAACTATTGATGATAGAACAAAACAATGTACTACGATTTTGTAGAACACGTCATCATCTACAAAAAATGTCGCGACAGCATATGTCTAACTATTATAGTTATGTCACAATAAGTGTTCTTTTATTATAAAAAATTAATTGAAATGCCGCCGCTAGAAAAGGGTGTTTATTTGTACCTTGGTATTAATCCTTATCCAAATAAATCATCATCACTTCTTCAATTTTTCAAATCGGACATTCCATTCAAAAGATATGACGAAATTAAAAATGTTAACGGGTCCACGGGTCACGCTCGGGGTTGCGATTTCACTCACTCAAGGAGAAGGACGTGCAAATGTATGAAATTAGTAGACGCGAGGCTCGAATCCACGGTCTAAGTTTATCCTAAAATGTTCAAAAAATTTATGACCACTCATGCGAAGCTGGGACAGGCCGCTAGTAGAAAATATTACTCAAAGGAAACATTCCTTTATTTGTAAAAATAAAGAAAACTACATTCAAAGATTTTCTAAATCTTGCCACACCCGACTAAATTAACATCCTGTACTTTTATGACATCGATCGTTAGGGTCAATCATAAGGATCAAATCTCTCTAACAAACGTGGTAAATTAAATGAAAGAAAACCACGAAATCTGGACTTCTAAATTCAATAAGTTTAAGTAATGTACTTTTACTCAATCGACCTTCTGATTACAAGTTAGTAATTAATAATTCTTTGACGTCATTTATTCATTAAAATGACGAAGTACTATTTAGATAAGAAGATTACAATATGCACATGATTGAATGCAGACTCTTTATTAAATGCGAAAGGATAAATTTATTGTACCTAACAAAATGGAGCTCATTTCTTTTTAAAAATAGGTAAAGGAATGTTGCGTTTGAGTAAAATCTCCAGTTTTTGAGGTACTTTCCATTTAGGTGGCGTTAAAAAATTCCATCCTGCATACGAAATGTCACACAACAATTGTAAAGTTTGCATAAAAAATGGCTTTGCACACACACCTATAGGTAGGTACCATAAGAAAATGAATCATTTTTAGCTATAATACAATGAAAATTATAATCCCTTCCCAAAACTTCGACATTATTTACACAATATTTAATTTATGTACATACCTGATAATACACATACACACATATGAGAGTTCTCCTGTGAAGACAGCTCTCGTGTTAACAGGAGAACTCCTGGAACACACATCCCTAAAACACACATAGGTACCTACACCCTTTCCTCTCACACAGCTCCCCCCTCACACTCACATGTAGGTACCTACATACATTACACGTTTATGATAATGTTAGTATCAATTTATATTTGTCGCACGTCAATCTTGTTTTAAATAGGTACCTACCACTACTTAGGGTGGCTGGTAGAAAATGCTTGGGCAGTAAGCCCTCCTATTGTGCTTTAAATTTGTAGTTTTGTGCAATAAATGATAAATAATAAATAATAAAAATAACCTATAGGTACCTAGCTCTGGTAGGGAGGTAGGTATCTATTACCTTCCTATGTATTAGAAAATAACATTATGCGCACCTACACGTATCTTCTATATTAGTAGGTAGGTTAGGTAGTACCTACGGTAGGTAGGTAACTCCGTCATGTAAAACTTTAACTTACTGTGGACATTATCTCACGTAGGTAAATAGAGAACTCAACTGAGTGGAAGGCAATCTAAAACTGACTAGTGTTGAACGAAATGTAGGTTAGGTGGGTACGTCTACATAAGTTATTTGTATTGTACCTACTACCATCTCCTACTATCAACAAATTTAATCATACTGCAGGGGTAAGCTAAGGTCATTCAAATCATTTGCCTACCTACCTATCTACTCCTATTTAAGTTATGTATATATTTTTTTACACAAATACAAATACAACTAGCTGATGGAACAAGCAAATGCCCACCTGATGTTAAAGTGGTAACCATCACCTATAATAAAGCATTGCCTCGTAAGTCACGCACTATAGGACGTGCTCTACGATGCACTGCCCTGCGTCCATTAACTTGAGGCATTGTGCCTGTAATTACTCCGGCAACCACACTCTTTATACAGAGACAAAGCAACGCTGCTTGGCGGCAGAAAAAGGCGTGGTGGTAGTACATACTTCCTCGGACGAGCCCTTCACAAAGAGCTCTACTACTCTTAAAACTCTTATGTAGGTACCAACTACCTTCTCGACATACCAAGATCATAAAATAAAACAACAGAACATAGAAAAGTTCTACTATAAATCATATCTGCCAAGCACAGAACACAGAAATAAATAAGTACCGGTACCGGTAGAGTTGTCAGTTGGTGTACCTAGGACTAGTATTCTCTTATCTGTGACCTAGGTACCTATAGAAATCACGTAAAAAAAATTTAGATTTTTCAGCCATTGTAGGTATGTGTACCTATGTATCTAAACCATACTTTTAACCATACTATAATTTTTGATCGAGTGAGCGAAGCGAACGAAGATCTTAGTTTCAACTTGGGCGATTTGGCATTTTATGTATGTATGTATGTATGTTTGTCTGGCTATAACTTTCGAACCGTTGATCCGATCTGCATGAAATTTGATAAGTCGATAGCTTGTACTTGAGAAATTTACTGGTAAGTATATGAGTAAAATCGGATGAAGGGTTATTAAGATATGGGGTTTTTAAGGGAGCAAAAATAAAAAAAGTTACATAAAAAAATCAAGTTACATGTCATATGAAAGGGCTTTGTTTGGACATTCCAAAACAATTTTAACTTTTTTTCTGGGACGCTCGGTTTTTGAGATACAATAAAAAAGTTAAATTAAGATAACCAAGCGATCCAAGAGCTACCATCTGTAAGAGTTTCGTTGGCATCAAGGTTTTTCTACTGGTCAGTCAGTTACTTTGCTTTTTCTTATTTTTTTATCTTGAAATAAATTAAGGAGGTACTCAGTTCTCATAAAATGGTGACAACGACCAGGTCTGATGATGGAGCCAAGGTCTGTTCAACGGAAATCTACAATAAATAGGCCAATAGAGTTGAAACTTGGTTACCAAGTTAGTAGGCGGTAGTCAGAAAAAAGTCCAAGCATAATGTTTGGGCTTGCCTCTGACTACCACCTACTCAAAGTTTTGGTGCGTTCGTCGGGTCGCATCACGAGATCTCAGTTCGGGGCGAACTACTAGTGAAATTTTACTATAATAGGTCAACCTCAAACATAATGTAGGTCAATACCTACATTATGTTTGAGGACAGCACAAAGAGGTAAGAAACCCATTTACAAAGAAGTTGCAGTATTGTTGTATTACTAACTTGGAGGAACTAACATAGGTATTCCCTAGATAAAAGGTAAATACTATTACCTCCATGGTAAATACAGTCCCGTGGACAGCACCTTAACATAGGTCAAAATGTTTTGACTTTGGCATAATTTAACTAGATGTCAAAAGTAAGTCAATCATTCGTTGGAGTCCGGTTATTGCACGACATGTTAATGTACAGCACGTTAATGTACAGCATGTTTTGGATTCGTTTTAACTGGGTGTACATTATTGGGGTGTGCAATTACTGGATGTGCAATATTGTCACGTGTAGTAAATGTGCAGCCTGTTTATATACAGCATGATACGTTAATGAACAGCATGATAATATAATTGGAAGCCACTTTAGTACCGTAAAAAACGCTCGCTTTGCTCGCTCGCCTTGTGCGTAATTTATATGTTTCAACTTAACCTAACCAATCCGACTCGACCGGTACTAAAGTGGTTTCCAAATAACATGCTGTACATTAACTAGGTGTACAATAACAACATATGACAATATTGCACGGCATGTTATTGTACGGGATGATAATGTACACCCCGATAATTCAAACCAGTGGACACGGATTATCTGGGTGTGCATTATCATGCTGTGCAATATCATGCTGTACATTATTTGGCCGTACATTATTGGCTCCCCTCGCATGTACCTATGTTAGACATGGGCGTTTTCGTTTTTTCCCGCAAACGGTTATCTAACCGATATGCGATATACAGTTTGCATATCGATATAGAAAACGGTTTTCTGATATCGATATCAGCCGTATGGGTTGCAAACGTTAACATGATATTTAGTTATGGCAAACTAACAACGAAACGACAAACGCAAACTATTTGGCTATGGTTACGTCATATTCGCTTCATCTCTTTTTTACCAGTAAAACAATTCATTCTTAGAAAGGGAGGTAGCGAATATCAATTGGTGTTTGTTTCATATCATATCGTTTGGTTTGTGAAGTTTTCGTTTTGTTCGTGTCTTTATTAAGTAACAGTTGAGGTTTTGAATAGTTTTTATGATATCGGATATGTTGATATGAATATCGATATGGTATCGAAATAAGTTACGTTTTGATGTATCCGACTCATGTCTAACCTATGTTTATTTTTGTTTTGTGGTTACGTACATTAATACAGACAAAATAAAAAAAATATTTTGTCTTAGTACACTAAGTACGATTTCGAATTTACTGACACTGTAGTGTAGGTAGTAGACGCAGAAGACCCTAACTAGTTTTAGTGGTGTCTTATTTTACAAGTGTTTTCTCGTTAATTTCCAGTAAGGTGCCAACCAAGACAAAATTATTTCCATAATACCCTACCTAAAGCTAGGTTAAAGAAGTGTTCTATATTTTTGTTACTGCTTTTCTTCTCAAACGTCCGAAAAAGAAATGGTCGAAGCACATGATAATTTGACTAAAGATGGTTCACAAATAGGAGTTGAATCGGAAGAACCACGTTATAAACAACTCACACTATTTGATATAACGTTTGATCCCGGTATGAAAGATGACGAAGGCCTTGAAGCACCTCGCCCTTACACGAAAAACATGATGCGGAAATGGCTACGGAAAGTCAAATGGGAAAATGGAAAAGCCGAAAAAAGGCGGAAAGAGAAAGCACATGCCAAAGAAAGAAGACGTAAAGCTCGCGAAGCTAACATAGAGTTGGGCCCCAGCAGAAAAGCACTGAAGAAAATGAAAATGGAGAAGCCAATGTCGAGCATTGGAATTATCATAGATCTTAGTTTTGAAGATCTCATGATAGAAAAAGACAGGTATAAAGTAATAAAGCAAATTTTACGGTCATACTCTATTAACAGGAGATCTAAAACACCTGTACAATTTCATATCACTAGCCTGCGTGGAACAACTAAAGGTGACCTGTCACGGCATAATGGATATGAAAACTGGGATGTAAGTCTAAGCCAAAGAATTGCTTATTGATGGAGTATTTTCATATATTTTGGAAATAAGTAATTTGGCTTTTTACAGATTGCATATCATGAACAGCAATATACAGATCTGTTTCCTCTAGAAAAAATAGTTTACTTGACTAGTGAGTCAGAAAATGTAATAGAAAAATTTGAAGAAGACACCTTCTATGTGATTGGAGGATTAGTAGACCACAACAAGCACAAGGTTTGTTACTTGATGATAGAATTACAATCACTTAATCTTTGCATTGTCAGAATTTCAGAAAGTGTGAAGTGTGTATTATTACTAGTATTCTCTTATCTGTGGTATTATTCAACTCAAAAAATCTGACTTAAATACATTTTCACACATACATAGACTAACCCACACTCATATTCCATGTGGTAAACTACAAGTATGGAGCATTTAAGTTTCTTGCTGCCAGTAGTTACCAGTAGAGGATGTTTAAAAATGATTTAAATATCTATGCCTGACTATAAACTATTTTGGAATGTTTCATACCTTATTGTTGATAAACAATTTTTGTTCTCTTAATTGAGATAAATGGCAACTGTAACTTCAATTATTTGCCAAAATTTGTGATCATGTGGTATTCCGGAGTTATCCATTATTTTCATCATTATAAACTTCCATGTCTTACTGTACTTTAGTGTAATTGGATTTTTATCAGAACTATAAAAATAAGAATATTTTTTTCAGGGTCTATGTCATCGAATAGCAGTAGAGCAAGGAATCAGACACGCACAGCTTCCATTAGATAAATATGTTAATATGAAAACTCGGAAAGTTTTGACCATTGATCATGGTAAGCCGATGCTCCTATTACTCAATAAACTTCTTATTCAATTATTTTACTACTTGGAAAGGGCAAACTCCAGTCAGGACCAGAATGAAATAATTCCCTCAGGACTAATTTTTTCGCCAATTGTCAAGCAATATTTATTTATTATCAGTCCTATAGGTGCATTGCAGAGTTTAGTGAGGCAGGGCATGCTCTGATAGCATGACAAGTTAAGCTTTTTTAGATTCATGTAAATTTCATATTCTTATAGCAGTATGCCTATTTCTGCCGCCAAGCAGCGTTGCTGTGTTTCGGTTTGAAGAGTGTGGTTGCCGGTGTAATTACAGGCACATGAGGCTTAGCATCTGTATGCCTCAAGTTGTTGGACGCAGAGTAATGCATCGTAGGGCACGTTCCCTTCGAGCGTGACTTACGAGGCAATACTTTGTTATAGGTGATGGTTACCACTTAACATCAGGTGGGCCATCTACTTGTTCCATTAGCTAGTAGTATAAAAAAAAAAGTTTGCAGTTTTTCATGATCCCGCAAATAGCTGAGGCAGGTCCAATAGTCTTACTATAAATTATTATACAGTGAATTTTAATTACATTACCATTATGTATTTCTTTACAGTGTTTGAAATTGTGGTGAAAATAATTGAGGGAATGCCTTGGCAAGAAGTCCTGATGAAGATTTTGCCGATGAGAAAAGGAGTACAGGCGTGTGATACCGTTAGTAATCCTAATTCTGATTTTGATGCAACAGATAGCAGTGGTGACAAATCTAATTAAATCTTTAAAAAAAATCTATATACTAAAAATATAATAAAAAAATATAATCATATTACAATTATTGTTATTTACTTATGTATATTTTATATGTTTATTAAGAGCCAGTTGGAAGAGCCAGAATAATCAATTTACTGGTAATAAAAATAATTACAAGTTAGGAGCCTTGGCATACATATCAGAATTCGATTGTAGTTATTTTCGAGAAACATTAGATCCAGTATATCTTAAACCAACGAGTGTGTATGAAGAATGTTATGAGAGTTATTGAAGCAAATATGGTATGTAAGGATTAGCTAGTGGAAATCCGTGCGTTCTGCCTACCTTAAGTGTTCCCGCACACGGGCCTCCGGCCACAACCACAAAACGCCGCCACTGGCATATTTCCTGTAGTTTTCATACATTTTAAATGGACTCGCCGCACACGGTTGACGTCGGTAGCCGCCACACGCCAAAAATCTTCGCTGCTCACTTCGTATGAAAACTACAGGAAATATGCCAGTAGCGGCGTTTTGTGATTGTGGCCGGAGGCCCGTGTGCGGGAACACTAAGAGTAAACTAGCCAATACTTTTCCATACAAAAGGGGTGTTTACTGTTTACCTACTGCAATGCTTGATCGTACGTCAAAGTTAAGCATGAAATCGAATTGTCTATATATTATTATATAGCATTAAAGGAGCCTCTTGAGGCGCACTTAAAAGCGTTTCACTTCACACTGTTTTGAAAAAAAACTAGTGTCACGACAAGAGAGATACACATTATAAAGAGTAACTATGCGCCTCGAAGGAGAAGAAGAGAAACTTTGGGCGTTAATAAATAACACAAGAAGTATGAAATCACCTTCTGAAACCTATTTATTTACGTAAGAGTTGAAATAACTTTATTTTGAATACATTTGATCGTTTTTTCAGAATACTTCCCCTAAAGCTCTGTCGAAAAGTAAAATGTATATAGTACTTTACTTTAGCATTTATGCTATTCAGGATACCTTTTGATAAATTATTATACATATAGCTACACACGTGTATATATTATAATATATTTATTTATACGTTATAGTAATGTTTTGTAACGGTTTATTTTAATAAACTTTACCTAAATACTTTTAAATAACTCTTATATCGATTCACGTAAATGACTAGCTTTATTGTGCAATACACTATTTAGTTAATTAAATACAAACTGCTACAGCAAAAGTTACCAACCTCTTTTAAGCCGTATCATAGATCCACGCGAGAAACAATACTTACCTTTTCCATTGTGTCTGGAATCCCAGCATACTAGAGGTTAAATTCAACTGTTTAGGTAGGTAACTAATTAATCACACTAAAAATCTTTATCACAAGTTTTAAGTTATGTAGGCAACATAAATTTAAAGCTAGATTTAAATACATTTGAAACAAAATAACCAAAATACACTTTAGTCTAGCTAGGTACAACAATAAATAATAGTAACTATTAAATCAACCCAGATTCTGGAAGTGTTGTTACGTAAATGAACCTATAGGCTCTCTCGTAAATGTATTAAGTACATGCATACTATCTTGTAAGTGTGCCTACACCTACTATGTAAAAAACATTAACTGGTACAAAATAAAAAAATGCTGTTCCTATAATAGGGTCCGTATTTCCGTAGTTCCGTATCCCGTCGTCGTCTTTACGTCTTCGTATTTTATTTATTTCTGTTACAAGTTTTTTTTATCCTTTTGCAACCGAAATTTACTCAGAATACTTAATACTTATTAGTAGCATTAATATAAAGAATGACCTCTTAAATATGGTTTAAAAAAATATTGGAGTGGTGTGACCGACCGAACCCTTAGTGCGAGTGCTGGGCGGTTTCATCATTCTAATAGTTTTTCTTGTTTCTAATTAGTAAGGTATGTTATACTTTTTGTAAAAGTTTAGAATTACATGCGACACCGTATCTGGATTGTTCAAATGTACGTGATGAGTGCCAGGAATGAAATGGCTTTCAAAATCGGGGTTACTCTTTTCTATAATTTCTCGCATTTCTACGGAGAAGGCATCTGTTGCGTACGGCGAGTCGATTGCTTTTATGTACAGAGTTGGGCATTTCAATCTTCGAATAAGAGCTGCTACGAATTTTTTGTCTTCAGGATTGAATAAAGTGTACTTTATCCTTGAGTCTCGTGAGAAGTAGTGCTTGTTCGGATCCTGTTTTGAAGGTTTTGTTCCGCGATTCGCCAGGTATTTCACACTCTCCAATTCTACAGACTTCCTTGTGCCTTTGTACCACTTGTCTTTTATTTCTTCCATGGTGTAACTTGGTGGCTCTTCATCTAATCGCGATTGTGCGTTCAGGCCTTTTCTTATAACTATGGGATATTTATCTATCACAAAATTCAAATCATAATCGTCGTGTATGAGACTGTCCACTCCAACAAAGAAATCGACGTCATCGGGATAGGTACTTGCAAATCGCATGGCAGCTATTGATCCCATGGAATGGCCTAGCAGCGATACTTTGTCCCATTTAAGATAATCCTTTAAAGCTAGTATATATCTTGGCAGATCCCAACTGTAGTATTGCGAACCTGAAAAACGAAATTAAAATAATCAGGAGTAGGCATTAGGAAGTGTATTTGGCATGTTGTCTATTGTTTCATTTGCCAAATATTAAAAAAAAATCTGGGGCATCAACTTTCGCCTTAAAAATACCTTTAGGGATCCAAGATGATAGTCCATGTCCTGGGAAATCGAGAGCAAGTATAGCTCTGTCTTTGATAATCATGGGAGCTAGGGGATCCCAAGTGCCTGCGTTGTCCTGCCATCCGTGTAGGGCGAGAATGGGTCGCTGGTTGGATTCGTTTCCCCATAGTTTCGCCGACACATGGCCCCATGGGACTGGAATTTGAATCTCTTTGGTCGGGATCTGAAAAAGATTCGTTTTTAGGGTACCACGGTAAATACGGTAAACGTTCCTATCGTGCGGGACTTGCGAGGCAATATTTTGTTATAAGTGATGTTTACCACATAACATCAGCCGGGCCATCTGCTTGTTCCATCAGCAAGTCGTATAAAAAAATAGTATAGTAGGTAAATATGTAGGATATTAGTCAGGCTAAGCTTTAAGTTACATATCGCAGTTACGCTTACCTCATTTGTGTGTAGTTTTTTGCATTTTATATTTCCGAACACAATTAACGTAGGCTTTAAGTCTACATAGTTAGAGCCGAAAATTGTGCGAGCTATCAGTCGCTTGGCCATGGCTATTTGTTGGGTTTTAACTTTTTAAAATGCAAATAATTACGTTACACCATATAACAGACACAACAAGTCTTTAGATCAATTAAAAAATATCACTTCATTTGTAAAATTAATATAAAATTGAGTTAGGTTATTATTCATTTGTAGTTAGAACTTATTTAGAACACAAATTATTTCACTGGTTGAGTAGCATGCAAAAGCACTTTTATTATTTATTTGTAATATTCGAGGTTTCTTTTATTTAATAAATTATTTCGCCACAGACGAGCTACATTACAATCCTAACCTAATGACGCACCGCGCTAGAATAACATGGCCAAGGCCGCGCGAGTCAGTTTCGTTATATTTCCTTGCCACAGTGCGTGCGGTTCATGTTAGCTGGTAGTCGGTTTCAAACATAATGTAGATAGACTAGGTAGATATATGTGTGTGTAGTAAACTTTGGACTTCGTACTTTGGGTGCGTTAACCGTTCCATTTGATAGTTTTGGCCGTTTTAGTCATAGTATATATTATATATAGTAGGTATTGATTTTATTCTCAGCACGGGTATTATGTAAGACGATGATGCAATATAGTTAGTATCTTTGTGCATCTGCGCAGACTCCATTATAGTAGGAACCTAATTTGTGTCCTATAGTACCTGATATTTATTGTCTCCTCTAGTGTCTAGGATTCTATTTCGGTACCCAGCAATAAAAACTTGTTAAACGAAAGATGAGTTGATTTAAAATAAAATAAAATAAAACAGAATTTTAATTTTAACCTTCGTGTATAATATAAAAATAATCTTCACCTAATACACTAGTTTCTTCGTTATCCTACCTAGTGTATCATTGTCTTTGTAGTAGATACATTATTGTATCCCTCGTATTTTTACTCAAAACTGTCATTTTTGTATAGAACACTACGGTCGAGTAAAAATCAAGGAACTTAGAAGAAATATCACAATACCTTAACTAGCTTAATTAATTCACATTTTAAAACTACTGAAGTCTTTTAGGGGGTTCATTTTCGACTCACTACGAGTATTTTCTACCTAGAGCGCTAAGTATTATTTATCTTTTCTTAATATTCGTAAAAAAAAATATATTTAATTATAAAGACAGAGCGAGGGTGGAATCTTGGGATCTAGAAGTCCCTGTCGTAGGGCAGTAAGTAGGGGTCGCGGTGAGCATGCGCAGTCGCCACGCCAGTCGTCGAGATCTAAGGCCCACAGCCCGGCTCCTCGAAGTCCAGCCAACGCTGCTGAAGCTCCAACTCTGTGGACCTCCTCAGGCCGCAGGTATGAAGTCCATTGCCTTCCATGAACGCTGAACGTGCCATCTGGCGTTCGCGTTTCTTTCCATTCTTTTGATCGGAGTCCTTGGCATATCTGTAAAGATATTTAATAACGTGAAATGTATTATCACAAAATAATTTGACTGAGTCATGATGGCTTCGTAAGTACCTATATCTCTTAAAACACGTCAAAGTGGTACCTTATTTAAACAGAAACTGGTTGTACCAAATCTAATAATCTCTTTCTGTCGAGACGATGACGCGACTCTATCTACTTCAAAGATTAACATTTTATCAAACGTATCTCGAACGAACTTTGCATCGAAAAATGGTTTATGAATTCTTCTTATCTTTTTTAAAGGGCTCCATATTGCCATGCAAACTTCGAAATAGTCTGCAACAAAACGGCTCTTACTAAGGACGGCGACGGAAGGACAGACAGGCAGACAGACGGATATGGCGAAATCCTCTAATAGATCTTTAGAACCTTTAAAATGAATTAGAATTTGATGATGCATTAGAAAGCTAAAATACAATCCATTCTTCGAAAGCAACATGTTTATGGACCGATAGATAGACATCATTCCATAGTCTTATCTATCACTATTCCATAAATGTACCTAGTATTAACTATTAAAACAGTTTTTGCAGAAGATATAGGTACTAGGTAAGATATAGGAATTGTCAGGTTGTGTTTATCAAACGTAATATAAAGTTATTAGAAAGATAAGAAAGATAAACTATTCTATTTTGATATAGTTTACCTACACCTGCAACATAGCGGCGTCCTTTCTGTTATAATACCTTTGGTTTCCTTATTATAGGTAGACGTCATTGAAGGTTGTCTAGTGCGAAGACCTACTTGAAATAGCGCTTAGAAATGTGCCTACACCGCCATCATAGACCGCCGCGACGGAAAATTTAATTCAGATAAAAATATTAAATATTAGAAATTTGATTCAGATCTATTTCAGATAGGTGTAGATGATAAATTGGGCCCAAGTCTGATAACCAAAAAGTACTACGAATCCGAAAGTTATAAGGATATTGTGAAGCATCACACTATCACACACTGCACAAACAAATGAGTTATTGGGTAGGTAGGTACTACTGAACTGACCTCATAGTATGCAAGGAAACCGGCGACCCTTGTGGTATGTCCGGGTTCTCCAGGACCGGACACTGGCGCTCCGGGCATGGCATTAGATGCGCTTCGCAGGGTGTAGGTGCGGGCGTAAGCAGGCACGTTCAACACTAGCTTCCTCGGTGGTAGCACGCTAGTCCAGTATGCTAGAGAGGAATTCTAAAAAAAGATTTTTTTAATGTATTTTCTTTAAATTATGTCAAATTAAAAGTAGTCAAATTTGTAATTTCATAGATTCTGAACTGAAGCCTTAATTTTCGGAAGTTAAACATTTTATTTGATAACGTCGATACATCGTTACAGTTTGAGCACAAAAAAACTTACAAAGCTATTGGTTCCGGCAGCTTTGCTACTTTCCAATGTCACCAAGTATGCTGTTCTTCCAGTTAAAGATGCAGAGTAGTCGTTGGCAGCAATCGCTACCCAGTCGAGCTCTGTCATCAATACATTGTGTTTGTATGCCAATGCCGCTATGGTTGGAGATGATGAAACCACTGCAGAGAGTTCCAAGTCGTAAGGTCGCAGGGTTTTCGACAGTTCGAAGAGAAGATCGCTAAAGTCTTCTCGAGATGATGCGTAACGAGATGCATCATTGCATGGAACCTTGAACAATATAAGATTTGGTTTATGATAAAATAAAAAGTAATGTTGGTGCCATTTCATGTTGGGGTGAATAGTTTGCGTTAAATTATAAAAATTATTATTATAGGAAAACTCACTTGTTTACAGACTGGATATTGCCAAGCAATTTGAACTCCATCAAAGTTCCACTTCTTTAACGTATCCAACAAAGATGCAATGAATATCTCTCTGTTTCCTTCAGTAGATGCCATTCGAGTCCATTTGTCATCTTCAGAGTCTTTCAGACCTCCAGCTCCGAGTATGACTTTCACCCCAGTTTTCTTCAGTTCAGTTAGTTTGCCATAAAAATCATTTTCGATGTCCAGTTCTGGAACGCCAGGAACCAATTTGTACGATTCCCCATCGAGGTGAGCCCAGGCATAAATTATGTGTGTGCAAAGATCTGGGTCTACTTGCTCTGGTCCGAAGGTGCCATTGCCGTGCCTGAAATCAAAACTCATTAGATAGGCACTGCGTTGCTTAAATATTTAAATTCGTTACATCCTTGAAAACAAAGCATACCTGTAGTAAGCCCAACTGGTAAAGTAGCAGGCTACTATAGGTTTTTCAGCCTCTGTCTCTGGGTTGCTCTGTCCAGATATCCTTAGTTGTGCCCTAGTTTTGCATTGAGCCTTTTGTGGCCAGTCACAGTGGTTTTTATTCCAGTGTAAAGGCGCTGGGCAAGTTAACTGAGAGAATTCTCCGTTGATGCATAGGTAATATTTACTGCAGTCTGTGTTGTCAGCTCTAAAAACGGTCCCGGTACACGATTTTCCTTCCATATTCGATCCCTGAAAATTGATTTGAATTATTTATTTTAGTACGTATGTTTGCAGTAAGATTAGACCCCTTACCTAAAAAAATCCAAAGGTAATACGTACTCCAGTGTTGGGTCCAGTTTCATGCTTGGGTGGTTTTGTAGGTATTTGCATATCTACATCACGTTCTGTGGTAGTAGTCGTTGTGCTTGTAGGTCTGGTTCCTGGTAATGCGACTGCCGTTGAAGTTTCAGGAGCTTGGACTATAGAAAGCATATTATGTTAGATACATCAAGCAATAAGATTTGATTTAATACGTGTAACTTCATCAAAAAATCGTTTTGGACAGGGTATATAAATAATAGTATCTGTTTACAAGAATCATAATATTCTGATTGTTACCTATTATAATGAAACTTACTCTCTTCAAGTGGGCAAGGCGGCGGCGCTTCTTTACTTCTTAGCACATGATTGATAGTAGCCAATAGTGGTGACTTTCCGCATCCACAATATCTTCCAGTGAAGTCGTCTAGATCTAAGGCCCATGCCATAACACCTCCTAGACCGACTGCGCGGACGTATTCAGATTTGTGTCGTACCATGTAGTCATCATCAAACGAAACCCACTGATCATCAAGAGCAGCGTATGGGCCCATTCTTCCACCAACATCCCGAGTTACTTGCCATCCCTTTAGCCTGATGCGGTCGCATATCTGATGATAAGTCAAAAATAAATTGAATTGTCCTGAAGCGAAATTAGGTAACAATATTGTGCGTTTAATCCATTCATCAAGGCCAACCTTATCACAACGAACGTTGAACGATGTACGTAATCAGTCCTAAGGTTAACAAGGATCGTGATAGCTTTTAAGTAGGTATGGTTAGCATAGAACAGATTTTAGTTAAAAGATTAAAAGTTTAGTTTAAAAGAAAAAGATCGGCACGGGTCTCACCTCATAGAAGGACAAGAAACCTCTAGCTCTAGTCTCGTCTCCACCCTCTCCGCCTGCATAAGTGGGTGCTCCCAGTCCAGTGCCGACATTGTCCATTAGTGAAAAAGACTGCCCGTAGAACGGAACTCCCAAAATCAATTTCTCTCTATCTGCTCCTCTGTTGACCCAGTAGTGGACGGTGAAGTTCTAAAACAATTTAATACATGAAATTCATTATTTATTTTATCAGTATGCATCGATTTGGTTCATGGCTTGAGTATTTCGATCGTCTAGGTTCTAGTGTGTTTAGCTTTAATATCTTTTTTAAGAAGGACCCGGGATTTTGTCTATTTTACTCTTTGTGGCAGAGATGCGATAGTTGCTCTATTTGAAAAATTCCAAGGATTAATTGTATTGCAGGTGCTGTAGAACCATATAACAATTAAACTCCTGTTTTACTGAAGTACATATAAACATTCGTACTGTATTGAGAGTCATGTCTGTGTCGCTGTCGCTGGCGTACATTGGGGCAACATGTCCCGTCTTCTTGTCCCACTGGCCATGGTAGTCATACGACATCAATGCGATCCAATCCAAGTTCTTCGATAGTGTTGGTACGTCATACGCTGAAAGGTAGACAGTTTTTAAATTGCAGGAGGAATACTAATGTATTCTTTAGAAGTATCTAAAGCTATTCTAAAGAAGTTATGTTTGAGAATACAACACACTATACAACACTTACCAACATCGATAACTCGTTTACTAGCTGAAACCGCAGCAGAAAGCAGAAGACCACGCGGTTGAAAAGCAGATCGAAGTTCCTTCACAAGACTTGCAAAACCATCCTTGTCTGTGCTCGGGCCCTTCTCGCAGTTGACCTACAACCCAAAGCAGGTAAATGTTAGCAAAGGCCACTTGTGTCATGAAATAAATTATAATCAGTAATTCGATTACTACCTGCCAGCATTTGGGATACTCCCAGTCAAGATCCAACCCATCAAACTCATATTGCTCTATGAAGTCTAATGTATGAACGATGAATTTTCTTCTCGCAGAAACACTGTTTACGAGCCTTGAATATTTGTCACTCGCTGAATCGTCCCAGCCTCCTAGACCCAAGACAACTTTGACGCCTCGGTTCTTGAGGGATGCTACCTTTTCGTAGAACTCTGTATAATGGAGATAGGACGACAATTAGTCACGTAAGCCACAGATAAGAGAATACTAGTACGTAAGCATAAAAAAAGTATGTTAGTAGCACTGAAGGGAAATGAACTTACTATTTTCTACATCCAACCAGATATCGTGAGGCTTGATCACCAAACGAGAACTGTCCAAAACAGCAAAGGCGTAGACAATGTGAGTACATAGAGACGGGTCGATGTCGCTTGGAGTGAACTTTCCAGGGCCGGGCCTAAATAATTTCACATGTTATGTAGTAGGTATTTGAAAGTAAAGGATTCGTATAAAAAGTAGTTATAGTGGAATTTTACCTGTACCACGCCCAATTGGTATAGTAGCAAACGACTTTGTATTTCTCATCTACATAAGCACTAACTTCTGATGAAGGTTTGTGGATAGTATGAATCACTTCATCATGTACTTCTATGGTGGGAATTGTAGGTTTATTTCCAGATGGTCTCACATCGATGTCGTCTAGATCGTCGTCTAAAGAGTTTCCAGGGTCGAATATAGGCTTTGATTCAATCGGAGTGTTTATCGGTTTTGATGGAATGTAGTCGTGATTAATATTTGAATTTAATAGTTCATTCTTGATTGCATTCATTAGTGGATGTTTTCCTTCGCCACACCTGAATTTAAAAAAAAGTGTATTTTAATCATTGTTATGATTAAAATACCTACTTGGCACATTTTTTTAAAATAGTTCAAGTTAAAGATAAATACAAACCTATTTCTAAAGTCATCAAGATCAAGGGCCCAAACCATTCCACCAGCAAGATTCATAGACTTCATCAGATTGACCTTCTGCTTGATAATCTCAGTGTCGTCAAAAGACACCCATTGGTTACCTTTGAAAGCATAAGGCCCCATGCGTTTCAATGGATCTTTCACAACAGTCCAACCATTATTTTTAACGCGGTCACAAATCTATAAAAATAATTTTATTTGTAAATTATGGTCATTTTCTACATCTCAGTCACTTTAGATTTTATAAAATTGTTTTTCAATATCTTACCTCGTAGTATGACAAGAAGCCTTTAGCTCTAGTATATTCTCCTTCTTCGCCGCCGGTGCTAGCTGGTGAATTTAACCCCACAGCTTGCTGTTTTCCGTGAGGGTTCCTTCGATATTCAACAGTGAAGGTCTGTCCATACATTGGCATTCCCATTACAAGTTTTGATGGAGGAGCACCTTTCTCTATCCAATAATGTATCGTATAGTTCTAAAAAAATATTCCATTAAGTTAGGTACAAAGATAATTGTAATAACCTAGCGGGGTGCGTTTAATCACTACCAAAGACCTATTTTTACAACAAGAAATACTGATAAAATGAAATAGGTAGGGTCATATTATCGATTCCTCAACACAAAGGGACAACAAAAGGAGTCTTATGTTCTAGAATGCGACGGTTTTCCATACTTACAGCATTGAAGTAAGTGTTATCGTCATCCGGATGATAATAAAGCGGCGCGACATGTCCCGTCTTCTTATCCCACTGTCCGTGATAATCATACGTCATCACTGCAATCCAGTCCAAATGTCTAGCTAATACGGGCACGTCATATCCGGCGTCTATGACCTGTTTGCTAGGCGATACGGCTGAAGATAGCAACATGCCTTTAGGTTTCAATACAGCTGAAAGTTCTCGGACCAGGTCAGCGAATCCTTGTTTGTCTGAATCGGGTCCCACTGAGCAATCAACCTGAAAATATTCATGTGTTTTATTTCCAATATTTCGAAGTTGGTGTTTCTCCTTACTTTTAGTCATTGGGGAGTCACTTACTTGCCAACATTTAGGATACTCCCAATCAAGGTCCAACCCATCAAAACCAAACTTTTCCAGGAATGAAACGACATGTTCCACAAATCTAGCGCGAGCTCTCGCATCATTCACCAACTTTGAATATTTGTCACCAGCAGAATCGTTCCAACCACCGATAGCCAGTGATACTTTAATACCGTATCTTTTGAACTCCACAACGCGTTCATAGAATCCTGTGAAGATACCATTTGTAAAAACTTGCATGTCTATTTGCGTTATATGTCGCTTAACGAGCTAGTTATGACAATTTTAAGCTACGATAGTAGGTATAGTTGTCCTAGTCTTCATATACCTGTGTATTTGTGCAAATTTTGTAACTGGATGTCTATACCTATCTACATATTATAATGCAGCTAGAAATGGCCACAAAACTAGTTCGTTCACGGGCGCCTTTACAGTTTTAAGAGAGATACTTACTATTGTCATAGTCTGACCAAGAATCATGGGCCATGATGAGACCATCGTCTCCTAGAACTGCGAATCCGTAGATGATGTGTGTGCATAGGGTAGGGTCGATGTCTTCAGGGCTGTACTTGCCGATGCCAGGGCGATACCAGGACCAGTTTGTGTAGTAACATACGAGTTTGTATGGTGCTGTGAGATAGGTATTGTATTTAGTTATTTCTAGAATATCATTTTAAAAGCCTTAGGTAAAGAGAAAAACCAAGTGCGAGTAGGACTCGCATCATGGGGATTCCTAATAAACTGAATATACTTTGTTAATTAGCTATGAAGACAGTTCATTCATCTCAGGAATCTCTCCGAGTTCCAGAACTAGAAACCTACAAACTTCACCGTTCCATTTTGGGAGTAAAAATTCCTTCATAGACTTTCCCGTCAAAGGCCTTCCTAGACTTCAACATTTCCTAGAGGTCGTTTATAATATAATATTTACTGCGAATCTTGATATTTAAACTATAAATCATTAACTTAAATCAACTTGAAATACATATCACCATTTGATAAAAAATACGTACAATTGAGAAGTTGCGGCCTCGTTGATATGTCTGGTTGTGTCACCTGGGCTGGCACCGTATGAATAGGTTTGACTATCACTGGGATGTCATCAGGCTCATCTACAACTGTAGGTAAATCAGCAATTGGATCTAATACGGGGCGGAAAGTTGTAGTTGTGCTAGCCTTCTTGCATTTCGCGTTTTTAGGCCAGTCGCAGATCGATTTATCCTGTAAACACCACGAAAGTAAGAAGGTAAATCTGCATGTATTTTACGAAATAATGTCATATTTATTGCGTCACATATTTGAATAAGGACCTGGTTCCAGTGTAAGCCAGCGCTGCAGGAAAACTCTTCGAATTTTCCAAAGAGACAATGTTGATAGCGAGTGCAGTCACCGGGGAACGCAGCGTATTCACCATTGTTACAGTATTCTGCAAAAATTTATGATATGAGTAAGTAATTGGATATTTGCCATCAAAGGTATGCTGCCAGTTATTCTTTTAAACTTGTTGGCGCATACATAGACATTGGCAAAAATACTTGTAGAGGCAGTGGATGGATGCCTAAGAACTATTAGAAACAATTAGGTAACATGCCAAAGTATTCTATCGAGATAGTGAATTTATTCCCAGGAACTTACTGGCTTGTTCGTGATCGTCAATCATCTCCATACCGCTTGCGTCCATGAGTGGAGCCGACACGCCCTGTCGCCTGTCGGTACATGAAGTAGCACTCGGGAAGTCGCACTGAGTCCTGTCCTGTCTCCACACCAAGCCAGGTGCACAGCTCTGGCCTATCAACATGCCGTTGACGCACACGTAGAATTTCTCGCATTTGGGATGCGCGTGATATGTGCCGGTTATGCAATCCTGTTGATTAACAATTTGGGACTCTAAATGAAAGAGAATATGCTATTCAACTGTGCATGCTTGATACGGATTACAGTGGAACAGTAAAACACATTGCATTCTTCAAGGATTTGATGTCTTTACCTTGCTTGGTACGTGGTTTGGATCTTCTACGGGTTTTTTAGTAGTTGTGTAGGATGGGCGTCTAGTGGTGGTAGTTGTGGTTGGTGGATGTGTGGGCTGTGGCATTGGAGACTTGGTTGCAGATGGTTTGTCAACTGTAAAAAAATAATATCAAATGAATACACTACCTCCATTTACAGTGCTTACTTACAATAAGCTGAAGAAAAATAGCCCGTTAATTTTGTTTGATGACAAATCAGAGAAATAATAATGTCGGGATACACAGAAAAATTAAAGATTTTCTCTCACTCTTACAGATTCGTACGAAATTTTGAATAGGTTTAAACCCAGCTAAGGCTGGTGATTATTTCGTATAAGGTCTTCAGTCTAGATTATTACCTTCGCACATAGCAAATTCGACCCAGTCACATCTCCTGCTACGTTTGTCCCAGTGCAAGCCAGGTGGGCATAGCTGCTTGCGCCAGTGTCCTGACACGCACATCAAATACGAATCGCAAGTGCTTGCCGGGGCATGCATATCGTTGCCTCCACATTCGCCGCCGTCTTGCTTGTCTGACGAAGGTCCTATGAAATAAAGAACTTTTAATATCAAGAATTCCACTTCAGCTACCTATGGCTTTTGAAGTTCTGTCTGTGTTTTGGGTACATATGTTTTTATTCCACTCTCTGATAGAACAAGCAGATGGCCCACCTGATGTTAAGTGGTAACCATCACCTATAGCAAAGTATTGCCTCGTAATACACGCACGATAGGAACGTGCCCTACGATGCACTGCCCTGCGTCCATCAACTTGAGGCGTACAGATGTTAAGCCTCATGTGCCTCTAATTACACCGGCAACCACACTCTTCAAATCGAAACACAGCGTTGCTGCTTGGCGGCAGAAAAAGGCGTGGTGGTAGTACTCCCCCGGACGAGCCCTTCACAAAGAGGCAAAGAGCTCTACTACTCTTAAAATTGTTTACAGTGTTGTGTTACGGATTCGATCCAGTTTAAAATTCAAAAATATCTACAGTATGTTTTATTTTTATTGTACTTTAGTTGTTGTGAATTTCTAGAATTAAGTCGGGATCTAAAGAGGTACAAACTTTTGGTAGTCGGTGTTTTCGTTGTGGTCCGCGGTGGTTTGGACGGCCTCGTGGCAGAAGTAGTAGGTTGACCAGGGTCTGCAAGAACTGTAGAAACATTTTAATTTAATATCACAGCTGGTGCAGATTGTAGAAGCAATTTGTAAAGGCATTTGATGTTACAAAGCTAGTAGGTGTCACTTGGAGTGTTTGGTACCTTCGCATTTAGCGTATTTGGGCCAGTCGCAATGCTTTTCCTTAGCGCTCCAGTGCAGGCCGGGTGCGCAATGCTGTAGTTTCCACGAGCTGCCGTCACAATGCAAGTAGGCGTTGCAGTCGCTAGGCACGAAGTGGAAATCTTGGCCACTGCATCGCTTTCCTTCTGATTCGCCACCTTGGTATGGTGAGAAGCAGTGTCAGTTTGGAATTCATTAATTTAAGTAGGTATATATTGCTATTTACTTCCGTCAAAGAAGTATACGAAGTAATTAATGATTACACTCTTACTTGTTAGTTAATGATTTTGCTTTGCTTAGGTACCTGAGCTAATAGTCGTAGTCGGTTTGGCTGTGGTCGTAGTAGTTGTGGTTCTTCTAGTTGTTGTGGTTGTCGGTCTCGTTGGTGGTGGTCGTGACGTCATCGGAGCAAGGGTGCTTGTGGCGGTGCTTGCTTCACTACTTCCCGTTGCTGTGGTTACAAGGCAAAAATTAAGAAGTATTAAAATGTTTCTCATAGCATTTGTTGGTTGTAACTTTGTAACCCACTGGCTCCATATGAATTCAGGAACAATTGAAATTTTACTGTGTCCTGGGGTTCAAGGAGTCAAGTTGTTCATTACATTGTATGTTACCTGTGCATTTAGCAAAGCTGGGCCAGTCACATCTATTCGCGGAAGCAGCCCAGTGGAGTCCTGGTGCGCAGTTGTGCTTGCGCCAGTGTCCACCCTCGCATTGAAGGTAGCCTTCACAGTCGTTTGGTGCCGCGTGGTATTCCCCGGCTGCGCATGGTGCTCCTTCTATGGAATCTGTTAAAGAATAACATGTATTCAGCATAGTGGGTCATGTGGGTCTACATTCTCTAGTGACTCTAGGAAAAAAACGTATGAAAACTTAAACACAATTTCATAATTTGAAATTGTGATTTGATCTAAGAGCTGAAATGGTGAAATCAGCTCTTAGTCTAGTAAAACTCATGGTGGATCTACTGATCAAAGTCTGTACACGTTATAAGTATTTTGATATTTCCTTGAGAGTAGCTAATTAAGGCGAAGACAAGAGCTAATGTGACTCTCGCTCGCACGTTTTGACATGTTGAAAGATATAAAATCACTAAGCTAGTTTTTGAAAAATCGCAATCAACCATTTTGTGTGCAATCACATTGCACACAGTTTAGTAAAAATTTCATCTTGATCGATACATGTTTTCCTACTCAAAAGTTTGCTTTACTAGTTTTCGTACATAAGCAAACTTTTAAGTAGGAAAACTTGTATCGATCAAAATGAAATTTTTACTAAACTGTGTGCAATGTGATTGCACACAAAATGGTTGATTGCGATTTTTCGAAAATGAGTTTAGTGATTTTATATCTTTCAACATGTCGAAACGTGCGAGCGAGAAGTTGTTTGATGGTTGTCAGCCCCTTAAAGAGTTTCTTTTCTTACTGGAGTCGGACGGTTTCTCCGCCGTCGTCGTTCGTCTAGTCGTCGTAGGTCTCTTTGTTGTAGTGGTTGTAGAAGTTGTGGTTGTGGCCGGGGTTGTTGTGGCAGCTGGCCACCAGGTGTGTTGTGTTGTAGGCGCAGTGGACGGTGGCTGCCAACTCGGCCATGTTGTCGACGTGTGTTGGTCATGACTACCACCATGGTTATGATCTCCAGCTGGTGTAACACCACCAATGGAACCTAAGTTTGAATAAAATATAAGAAGAAATCATGATCTAAGAGCATTTTATTTACTGCGTTCGGTATTGAACAAAATACTACTGTCAAGTGGAGATAGTTCTCTACTTTCCATTTCATTGCATTGGATGGGTGGAGGCAGACTTACCGTCAGACTCAACAGTAGTAGTTGTAGGAGGCGCAGGAGTGATAGGCTGTGGTGGTCGCTCGCAAGCCGTGGTGGGTGGCGAAGGCACTTCACGACCCAAAGCTCTTCCCGCCGCGCGAAGCAATGGCGACGGCTCCGCACAGCAGCGGTTGTTAAAATCATCCAGATCTATAGCCCAGGCTGTGACTCCTCCCAAACCTTGACGCATGGCCCATTCCACCTATTTAACAGATAATAATTAATGAAAATACGTTTTCAGTATCTACCCAATTTTATGGTCTTATGACTGACGCGAACGTATCGACCGAATAGGCAGCACGTTCACACCAGGCAGTAAGACGCGCACTTGACTTCGCCGAAACCAAAAATTTTTGATTGATTCGGTGAAGACAAGTGCGCGTTCAATTTAAAATATAGATTACCTTTTCTGTTATAGATTTTGGGTCGTCGTAGCCCACCCATTGGTTGTCCGAGTATGTGTATGGCCCGGCATTATTCTGGCGACCAGATTTCCAGCGTAGGTTTTTTTCTGCAAGAATAAACATTTATGGCGGCTCAATCAACTTTTGAAAAAAATATTGCTAATTAGTTAATCTATGTGTATTTTGTCAGTTTTAATTATTAATGCGGCGATGGGCTTGCAGCGGCGATGGGCTTGCAACCTGTCATGCATGGAATACCAACTACTGCAAAATGTGGGTATGTGCCAAGTGTAATGTTTGGACGTACCTCTGACTACCCCCCTTAGACGTCCTCAAATAATCTGGAGTTAATAGTTAGTACTACAAGATCTGAGAGGATATCTACCGTGCCTGGGGATCAAGGTCGTGAAGCTGTTTCTGTTTCAGTAATTATTAATATTACAAACCTCTGTAACAGATTTCATAGTAGGCCAGCATTCCTGGTTGCTTAGTGAATTCTCCCGGTTCGCCTGGACCCGCGGCCGGGGCCCCAGGACTTTTGCTTCCTTCTACATCAGCGAGCCTGTACGACTGGCCGTAGAACGACAGACCTAGTAGCAACTTCTTAGGGTCCGCTCCACCTCCAATGATTGCTTTGACAGCGTATTCCTGCAATTCCAAAAAGGAAAGGTAAATCTTTAAAAATTACCGTAACGGTTCTAATAACACTGCAACAGATTTTTTTTTCTAGGTTTTCTATGTATTTACACAATACAAGTTGTCTGGTTTTCATAGTAGGTATAGGTAAACTAAGCTAGGATTAGTTTGGGGCTAGATGGCGTTGTGCGAAATGTTCGTAAATATTTATTTATTGATCGAGTGAGCGAAGCGAACGAAGATCTTAGTTGATCGAGTGAGCGAAGCGAACGAAGATCTTAGTTTCAACTTGGGCGATTTGGCATTTTATGTATGTATGTATGTATGTATGTTTGTCTGGCGATAACTTTAGAACCGTTGATCCGATCTGCATGAAATTTGATATGTCGATAGCTTGTACTTGAGAAATTTACTGGTAAGTATATGAGTAAAATCGGATGAAGAGTTTTTGAGATATGGGGTTTTTTAAGAGGGCAAAAATAAAAAAAGTTACATAAAAAAATCAAGTTACATGTCATATGAAAGGGCTTTGTTTAGACATTCCAAAACAATTTTTTCTTTTTTTTTGGTACGCTCGGTTTTCGAGATAAAACTTAAATTAAAAAGTTAAATTAAGATAACCAGCGATCCAAGAGCTCCCATCTCTAAGAGTTTCGTTGACATCAAGGTTTTTCTAGTGGTCGGCCAGTTCCTTTGATTTTTCTTATTTTTTTTTCTTGAAATAAATTAAGGAGGTACTCAGTTCTCATAAAATGGTGACGACGACCAGGTCTGATGATGGAGCCAAGGTCTGTTCAAGGGAACTCTTCAATAAATAGGCCAATAGAGTTGAAACTTGGTAACCATACCAAGTTAGTAGGCGGTAGTCAGAAAAAAGTCCAAAGATAATGTTTGGAGTTGCCTCTGACTACCACCTACTCAAAGTTTTGATGCGTTCGTCGGGTCGCATCACGAGATCTCAGTTCAGGGCGAACTACTAGTTCATATGTTTTGTAAAACTCACGATAGAATAATATGCCAGGGCATCCTTCGGTGACGGGGCTAGTGGAGTATGGTGAGCAGTTGTCCTTTCCCAACCTCCGTGATAATCGTAAGTCATAGCACTCAAGAAGTCAGCTTCTCTTGATATTATGGGCAAGTCGTACGCTGATTCTATGACTTCCTTATAGCCAGAAATGGCTACGCCGAGCTCCATATTAGCTCCATGTAGAGCTTTGGCGAGTTCCTATAACGTAATTTAAAATCAAAATTATTGTGCATATTTTCGATGAAGTTAGCATAACGGAATAGCTTGTAATACTTTAATCACCTGTATGAATTTGGCGTAGTTAGCCTTATCTGATTTAGCTCCTTTCTTACAGTTACTCTGCCAGCAAACTGGGTAGTTCCAGTCCAAGTGAAGACCATTGAAGTTGTTCATACGCAAGAAAGGAATCACTTTCTGAATAAACTTGCTGCGCGCAGAATCAGAGGATACCAATCGTGAGTATTTGTCACCTGCGGAGTCCGTCCAGCCTCCAAGACCGAGGAGAACCTTGACGTCTTTCAAGGATGTCACTCTTTCATACATATCTGCAAAGAAATGGAACGTTAAGTAACTTTTAGCTTTACAGAGTGTTTGAAATTGTGATAATTACGGCCGGTTTCTGAAAGCCCGACCAAAACTAATCGCGTGTCAAGTCAGCTTCCTAGTTTTCGCTTTAGTTGAGCTAATTTCTTCATTTGTGTTTTTTACATTTTGTAAATAATTTAATACTTTGTAGTTGCTACTTGTCTTGTTAATAAATGTATTAACAATGTACTTACTATTTGTACTGTCAGTCCAAGGATCGAACTCCTTGGCGATGAGTTCATCAGGGGATAGGGATGCGTATGCATAAACCACGTGAGTGCAGAGCCTAGTGTCGATCTGTTCGGGAACGAATTTACCCTCGCCGCGTCGGTAGAATGCCCAACTCGTCATGTAACATACGACTTTTTTATCGCTCACTTTACCTAAAACGTATAATAGGTATTAACATATTTTATGAATAACTTTACACTCTAGTCAAAAACAAAAAAAATGCGATTTTACTTCTTTTACTATCCATTTCAGCATCTGAAAGTAGCCGTTCTGGATCTCTACTCATGGTCATTGGCATGACTTTTGGTGCATCAGAGTTCAACTGTGGACACAAAAATATTTATGATTCATTCTTTTCTAATAATATAAATTTTTATTATTAGTTAACTTAAGTGGAAATGCTAATTTTCGTAAAGCTATTTTCATATAAACTTTGCTGCGCCTTTCCTTGGGGTGCAAATTATAAAACAATCCTTGAAGTAACTGTGCAAAATTTCTGATTTATGCCATGTAGTTTCGGAGATCTCATGATGGACGGAAAAGGATAATGTATAAAAAAATAATCTTTATATTATTGTATGAAACTTACTTCTATATCATGTTCGTAGACCTGAGACAAATAACGTGCTGCATCGTCTACGCTTATTCTCAAACTCTGACCTGGCATGCATTTGCCAACATCCGAATGACTAAAAAAACAAATTTTCGTTAAAGTCCTAATTGATTCTCGTATTGATTGAGTAGGTGTAGATTCTTGAGTCTTTAAGGCAATTTTTAAAACATACCCGCAGAATCCAGTAGAAGGATCATACAGTCTCTTTTCTTCACAGTTCATTCTATAATTTATTCCACTAGTACAGAAATGGAAATGGGCGCATGATTCTTCATCAGATGCGAGGTAAGGGTAACCATCTTCACACGATCCAATCTTTAGCGACGATTGATCTGTTTGGAAAGTTTCACCTGCAAAGTTTGTTAAAAGAAAATCAATGAAGTATCTACACTGGTATCAAGAGGCAATACTAATAAGAGGTTCTTGTTTGCTGAGACGACGAGAGAGGTTTTTACCGTTTAAAGTAGAAGATATGGCACTCAGAATAGGGAACGGTGTACCACACAGTCCTCGGAAATCATCCATGTCCACAGACCAAGCAGCAGCTCCAGCTAGACCAGCACTTATCACGAACTTCATCTAAAAACCAAACGAAAAGAGACATTCAGTAGGTACCGGCTAGGTAAAAAAACAGCCTCATAAGATAATTATCTACTACCATATTTTATTTTTGGTTTGAGCAAAATAATCACCTTCTCTAGAACAGTAGCTTGTGTGTCGTAAGTGACCCACTGGTTATCAAATACTCCATAAGCGTTTCCTGCATCGTCTGTACCACTGACTCCTTTGCCTTCTCTCTCGGCCATGCAGATTTCAAAATATGCGAGCATGCCTTTGGTCTGAGTGTATGGACCTTCTTCACCCCAACCGCTAATTGCGGCACCGGGAGACGGTAGAGTCGAAGTTGCTAGTGTGTAGCTTTTTCCAAACAGAGGGATCCCAAGTACAAGCTTTTCTGCTGCCATTCCATGTCGTATAATATACTTCACCATGAATTCCTGAAAAGGAAATGAGCTCTTATTTTTATACATCCAATTGTTTCTGTAATAAATAAAATAAATAATAAATATTGGTGGACTTTCCACCCAGCACTATCTAGCCCCAAACTAAGCCAAAGCTTGTAATATGAGAACCAGATAGCTGATATAATACATAATATACTTTTTTTTTGTAAATACATACTTACAATATTATATAACACCCAGACAGAGAACAAACATCGATGTTCATCACACAAATGTTTGTTCTCGGTGGGGATCGAACCCACGGCCTACGGCGCAGAAGGCAGAGCTACTACCAACTGAGCTGTGAAGGCTGTCATTGATCAAGATCAATTGATCAAGATAAGTGAAGATTGCTTACAATATTGTCGTATCTTTGGTCCCTGGAAGTTGCACCTGGGTCTTTATGTAGAGCACTGTGTTGAACTGCCCTTGGAGGTGGCTCGTCACGTTTTCCATGTGTCATGTCCCAAGCTTGCAAAATAGTATAATCAGTTGCACCACTGACGGCGCTAAGGTCGTAGCCGTCTTCTATTTGATATCTGTAAACACTATGAATTGAGTACAAGTTTTCAGGCCTAAACGATTTTAATGCCTTTTATTGGTCTTTTTTTACCTGAACGGAGGCAAAACCGTTGAAAGAAGGAATCCATATGTGGAGAACTTTTCACGGAGCTCGTAAAGTAGAGCTGTTAGCGATTCCCGCTCTTTGTCATCATTTTCTCCTAATGAAAAAGAAAAAAACATTAAAATCCAAAGAAAAAATCGTTTTATCAATAGTTCTTGTGACTCTTTAAACTGATATTACCCACCTGAGTAAACCCAATGAAGATCCAATCCATCAAAGTCATGTTCCTGTAAAAAGGTGATAGCGCTTTCGATGAACATGTTTCTTCTCTTCGATTCTTGGACCATTTCACTGAATAGCCGATCCGTTCCTTCACCTCCAACACTTATGATCACTTTAAGACCTGGGATTTTTCGCTTCAAACCTGTTGCAATTCGATAACCACCTGCAAATACAAATTATTTAGTATAAGTAGAACAATGTTACGATAGGTTATACTCTTTCTTAATTATTATAAAACATACCTTTGACAAGATCATAGTCCTCGTTAGCGGGTAAGACAGTGTAAGTGTGGGGATGTAGAGTAGCAAATGCGTAGTGTAAGTGTGTGCATGACCGTGGTGCAAGTCCAGCGGTGAACGCTAGCGGAGGTGCTCTGTACGCAGCCCAAGACTGCATGTAGCATACCACCAGCCTTCGAGCTGAGAGTCCACCTGACGTCTGTTGCATCTCTTGTAAGTTGGCATTACCAAGTTGCAATCTCTCGTCATTTCGTTGAGCAATGCTGTAAAAGAAAATATTATTTAGAAGTTGTATGAGAACTTGTGTAAAAATCTGTTAGATAAATAGCACTACTTACTTGTTCATGTGTAGGGCTGCTCCATAGTAGTGTTTTAGACCTCCAAGTCCAATGCTCTCAGCATCCTGCAAGAGTAAATTCACAAGTTTTTTATTCAAAACATTTTTTATAGGAATTGAGAATTTTATTTATGAAACATACCTCATCTGCTTCTAAATATTTAAAAGCTGATTCTCTATCGATAAGTGAAATTGGTCTTTTTTCGACTGCATCACGGAGAGGCAATCTTCCTTCTCGTTTTTCACGTAGCGCTCTGTAAATAAACAAAATGTGTTGTTCATTTTGTCAAAACAGAGGTATTTATTGCAATTTTTACTTCTTAGAACTTGTATACCTGAGGGGTATGCTTTCGACTGATGCTCGAATAGGAACTGCAATAGGTTCATGATGAGGGATGGTTTCCACAGCGCTTCGAGTAAAAGACGATCCCACTCGTGGTGTTGCTACTGCACTGGTGCATAGCACCAAGGCCAATGCACACTGGAAAAACAAAACATTAATCATTCAAACTTGGAAACCCGAACGTCTATTCGTGATCTGTTTACCATACTCGTAAGTTTGTCGAACACACCGTCTAAAGGCTGTTGAACCTAAACAAAAAACCTTTGTGTACGTACATCTTTCGGTTCGACAATACGAATAGGAATCAATTAGCCGGGGACACTTGAATTAACAATCTGATACCGTTACCGAAGGTGTGCAAAAAATTGATTAAGTGAATCACAGATTCCCCGTGGTCTTTGTGTCTCCGATACAATAGAATTGAAGAGGTCCAAAACGCCGGCAATGGAGATTACAATTGGCCTTTTTAATTCAACTCCAGGTAGGAAGATAATGTACCTACCTAACCTACTGAAAATAATAAGTGTGGGCAGAAGCGGTCGGTGACCCATCGATGAAGTATCGCACACGAAGTTTGCGTAATTTACATAACTTGACAAGAGTCAAGATCAACACTTGAGACTGGTTTACTTAAGTTTGTGTATTTCTCTGTATTTTGTTCGATAGAGTCAACGACCACCGGCATTTCATAGTACCGTAACCGAAAACATATATAAATAAAATAATGTAAATTTTTATGAAGAAACCTAATATTATTAGAACGATCCCAAAACGCTTTTTAATGTTCCTGTTACACTTTTGCGACCTTATATAGAACCATAACTTTTGCAACTTTAAAGTCTAAGTCAAAAGTTATTTATTCAGTTGAATCACAAAGATCACTTTGAAATGGCTTAAAGCTAAGATAATCTAGGTGCCATTTCCACGCGACCAAAGCTATAGTAACCGTAAGTTTGTTGCCTAGAACAGGCAACAAACTTACGGCTTGGTTCCTACCGTTCTTTTTAATGATCCTTGTTAGGTACAATATAATTTAAGTAGGTAATATACACTAATACCTTGGGCTGTGGCATAAGGTGCATCTTGAATGAATACTTTGATCTGGTTACTGGTGATGTGTGTATATGTGTGTATGTGTGATGGTAATTATCAACCAGCCACCAGATAAAGTATTGTTATAACCAAGAAAAAAGGAAATTCATTATTAAAACAAACTAAAATATAAAAAATAACTTTGAGCGGTTTTACAGGTAGAGTGATCGGTTTGTACCAAAAAAAATATAGCTGCTGATCTGGAGAGCTGATCTAAAATATATTGCTAAATTATCTGAAGTAGGTCCATTGACTCTGGGGATATTCAAAAAACAACGCAATTTGCATACAAGCAAAGCAAGCAAAAGCAGGTAGCTGCCTTCGGGGTCATCGTCATTTCCCAACCAGTCTTAGGTGTTTCCGTGCGACATTTCGCTAACGATTAGGACGAAGCTTTATATTTTCGGACCGAACCTGGCATAATTTAAAATCATAAACTTGACAAGCCAATGTTATTGCCCTAATCACAGTATTAACTGCATCCAATTTGCATTAATTGACTGATAGATGAGGACGTTTGCCAATCGAATATCAGATTTAGTAAAGCTTTTTGCGTATTAAGTTTATTCCCATTAGGTACCTATATATAATTAGTATGAAAATGTTTTGAGAAGTCGGTCTACATGGCCTGTCGTTTCATGACAGTAGAAGAAGGCTGAAGGAACGATATTTCTACGTGCATACATACATGTAGGTACTTAGTAGGTTCATGATGCATTGTATCTACAGCCGATAATTTTACCGCAAGTGAGTCTAAATTCGTTTTGTATTTTGCTTGTTTCTTACTTGGCATATACAGTATCTACTATATTTGTTTTTACTACATTTATTAATATAGAACTTTGGATGATAATCTGGGAAATACTAAGAAACATGGATAATTTTACAATAGAAAATACTGAAATCACAAAGAATGACTTATCTATCAGGTGCTAGGCAATATAAAAACTGGCAAAGGAGACGAACGAGTAGGTGATGGCGGTGTGTTTAGAATAGAAATCGGATTTATTACTCGGTAGAGGTAGAATAACAAATTGATTCACATTTTGTACAGACACTCATTGAATTCCGCGCAAAAGTTTTATTACCTCGTAGAGGAATCTAAATGCTTCGTGATGAACCAAATGTTTCAAAATGTAACTAAGCCCGAAATTCCTTTACAACCAAGGATAAGAGCTTAATATAAAAACAGCTGCTCCGACATGTATAAAAGTACCATCAGAGAATTATCAGAAATAATAAAAAACTTTATAGAAATTACAGCATTTTGGAATTCCGAGGTCAAAGGCAAACCAAACTCAAGCCTAAGATAAAGTAACACCCAGTGCGGGTCAAAAGCGGTACTTTGTAATAAATTCTATCATATTCAAGTAAGTACCTAAATATTTGTCAGCCAATTTGCACAACCTGTGAGATATTAGTCATTGCTTTGTCAACGGACTTCCGCTAACGGAGCTTATTTTAACGGCTTTGATGAAAAAGATGAAAAAGATGAAAGAAAATACTTTAATGCACATCACATAACATTTACACATAAGAAAATCATCAAAGTTGAATACAATGGGCGGTCTTATCGCTAAAACCGTCCAGACCACCTTGGGATGGACTGTATTTGACAAAAATCGATTACACTTGCCAACTTATAGGAATATAAATATTGGTAGACTTTCCACACTTGCCATCTAGTCTAAGTCTAAGTCTAGTCTAGTCCCAAACTAAGATATCTGTTAAAGAAACAAAGAGCCATAAGGCTAATTATAAGCATTGTTTACATTTAAGGAGCATTTATAAACATGAGGGTTAGTATTGAGGCTTGATACTGCATAAAAGTCTAGCAACGTATCATCTTAAATTGTATAAATACATTTAAAACAATATAAGTACTGCAAACGGTAAATCTTATCCCGGTTTTATATAGCCTTGATCCTGCCCTAGTCCCAGTCACTGGTAAAGTGAAATCGACGCACGTGGTAGGTACTTTCAACCATTATTTATTTATAAGCAGGTCGAATTGAATACCGTGCATATGAAATGAGCCAACAATTTTCACTTAGAGACATTTTGGGAGACTTTTTGGCGGACACAATATTCTTTTAGAGTACCTCTTGTAGTTCCGCACCTTATAGAATATCATATATAGTAGGTATTACATAATTGTATGACCAGTCTGACAAGTCTATACAAAGCCATGAAATGAAGTAGATGTACCTACTCTAAATTGGTAATCTGTTTTGGGGCAATAAAGATTAGAGTAATAAAATGATGCTTGTAAAATAGAGGTCAATAACATCTACCATGTTAAATTAAAAATAAATTAATGAATAATTGCTTAATCTATTAGTGTGGTGATAAATAATTAAAAACACTATTAGAAACAAGTAAAATGGTAAATTTTAAAAAAGAATAGGACAGTATTTATTTTACATCCTAGACCGGCTTAGTAAAATGTTATGAACGTTATGATTTTGAAAGAGTTCTGTGTTTGTTGTACACTCAATCAGCCCGCTATTTTTAATTCACATTTCCTTAGGCTATGTCTTATGTCAACTATTAAAGAAAGAAGGGAAAATATCGCCAAAATCGGGAAGGCAATAATATTTAAAAATATAATAGACTAAAAGGTTTATAATCACTTACCCACGGTGCGACGTAATGCCCCATAATGGGGAGCTTTTGATTCCGCTGATAATATCTGAAATGCCAAAAATGATTTTAGCATCCCAATTCTAAAACTTTAAGCTCTTCTCATTTAGACTGATATTCATAAAAAGGTAATTTGGAAAATCGTCCTGGTTTAATAAAAGGGGTTTCAAAGACCTACCTATATTATTGTTTTGATACTGAAGGCTCTATCTTGAGAGGCTTCGCCGGTGTCGCGAGTGTCGTGCGACTGAGCGGGCGGCCCGCGGTACGCCTAGTGTTAAATACTCGGACTTCGGCTCCCAATCGCATCTCCACCCATAAGAATGCGCATACCTTGTTAGATTTTTGGGACAGAATTTTTTAAGACTGAGGAAAATGAGCTATATTTATATTAGCCAAGGCGAGTCAAGGAGTGGACGAAAGACCTCCAACAATTATAAAAAATAATCAGTTACACTTCTGATATCCA
This sequence comes from Chloroclysta siterata, assembly GCA_932294275.1. NCBI lineage: Eukaryota > Metazoa > Arthropoda > Insecta > Lepidoptera > Geometridae > Chloroclysta > Chloroclysta siterata. The sequence goes on along the minus strand of OW028601.1, from coordinate 9,325,194 downwards.
ACCTTCTTAAACTGTACGATTCCCCACTTTAAACATAAGCCAATGTGAGTACTTTATCATGTAAGTGAATTTATTCTGATGTGAAATAAAATTATCTTAAACCGAAAAAAGATACAGCAAAAGCTTAAAACCTAAATACTTTATACCTAAAGCTAAACGGATATATTGCTGATGAACGACAATTTTCTCATTTATAGCTTGCCATTTTCCACAAAACTTTAACATTTTACACGAACCATAACAATAAAAGCTGCTTTACATACTGCTGCAGAATAGAATAAGTTTTACCTCCAAATCTAAATATCAGTAATCTGAATTCATATTCAGTATGAATATGGTCACCGTAGTGAGACAAATCGTTGACTAAAACTACTACCGGTTCCTATGAGCTTTTATTATAACACTGTGTCAATGTTCCTATAAGTCATGATGTCAAAAACATAATTTTATTTAAAAGAAATTGCGTCGTTATTATTTAATCCTATATTATCCAATGTTTGTAATTAATGCCATATTTTTTATGTCACATTATTTATATAATTTTTTAGTTACTTATTATGTAGTAACATTGTGCTTAGCTAAGAAATTAGTGCAACCGGCAGCGCAGTGTAGGAAGTACGATACGTCCCTGTTGAGAGTTAATACAGTACCATATTATTACTCACCTAAAATTCTTTCAACACAGCTAACTAATATTTTTCACCCTTCAATAATCATCTAAGCAACTGTCACTTTATTTTGACTATACTTACATTAAAAGAAATAATACGCACTTAGCCTCCGAGTAAGTAGTGTACGGCGGGAAGCGCGTATGCTACTCTACATTTGCCAGTGGTAACCAACCTTAGGCTCTTTTCCTTTGCCGGATTTGCCACAAAGAGAGTATTTATAGGTTTTACTAGTGGATCGGAGCCGGGCCTCATGAGATTGACAGTTCGAAACCCATTCAGTAATTCTTATTTAGATTTTTAACGCCATTTAAGTAAAAAAAGCAGCATAAGAAAGTTAGCATATCCCAAAACAAAAGAAAATTGAAGAACAATATTTAAATGAAATACGCCTATAAAACTTTTCAAGTAGGACATTGACCTCAATCAGGGCTAGGTACCGCGAAAGGAACAAATGCCACGACAATGTTTATGAATGATTCAGAATTCATCTCCATACAATAGAGGATTTTTTCAAGTTTAAGTGAATTTTGGCCTGAATCATAATAAGTTTCATATGATATGAATATTATTCTTTTAACAATAATATTTATTTGAAATATTAAAGAGAATGTTAGCTTTAAAGAATGTTCTCCAACTCTGGATGTTAGCTGTCAGGTGGTGGTCGGCTACGTGGTGTCTCAGTGCACCGGCTGGGCGCCTCATCATTACTATGCACGCTGCGTCTCTTCCTTTCTTGCTGCCAATGTCACTTGCATTGTTTACCTCCAAGGTGTCGACGCCAGCTCCACACCAACTAACTGTGAACTAAATAGACCCTGAAATTGGCAGTGCCCTTGTTTTCAAAACCATTTGACCGGTGACCTAGCTTCTCAACAAGTGCACTCTCGAAAATAGCCTAGCATGTACCCTTATTAATTGCAATAACTCAACTGACTAGACCAATCTACATGTCTACATCGAGGATGTGCCCGAAGACCACACCGCATCGTGCCTCTAGAATTTCTCCTACATTTGTACAACGAGAATTTTATCGAAGACAATAAAGGTCTCAAATCGCCCAGAATTTCACTTTACGGAAACTCTTCAGACTGTGTTCTATGTTTTAAGCTGCTGCTTGGTGGCCAAAAGGGTATGGCTAGGGTAAAACTTCTCGGGATGAACTCTATCATAAGCAGCTCGACACTACTTAGGTTTGTAGAGATGGCTATTTTAATATCGATTATTTTGCTCGGAATCTGGATCATGCCCTTTTCGAAGGCCTAGGCGGAACCGGTATTATGTTTACAGTTTACCAGTATGTAAGTTGAGACGAGTGTACATTGCGGAGGGATGCGACGGCAGCGGGCGATGGCGGGCGATGGCCGGGAGCATCCCGCGTGTTCTTCAAGGCGAAGTTCAAGGCGAGGCGTTGGCATTTAGTGCACGATTCGTCAACATCGGCGCGAACACGCTTGCTCGCCCACTCACCATCCAAATGTAATTAGAGGTTCATTGCGTTTCTATTGTCAAGACGAGTCTAACGGGAATCTATTTTGACCTACCACATCGTAAACGTTTAATTATCATTCATTAGGATGACTTTCTGTTGGTACCTGTGCCGATTTTATGCGAAAACAGTTTGAAACGAACGAAAATTAACAGTGAACGAGATGCACTTGGGACGTCGCATACTTCGCTTCTATTTATATTCTATACTTACGCTGATCTTTTGCGCATTATCGCAGCGGAACCTTGACTTGGTCCACAAACATTCCGTATACGCGCTGCAAAAGCAGCAGCTTCATCATGCCGCCAACTGCAACTCATTTCGAGGAGACTGGACCCTTACATCGTCTGGGCACTTACAACATTTTTAGTCTTCCGGCCCTTAACTTAGTTTAAGTACCAACAAAAAGGTTCATCTCAAATGGACTTTTTTTTTATGGTTGGGAAATCCTCATGGATATTGGATACTCTTCAATTGTGGTGACAGCAGATGAGTTCGGACTCTTACCGACAAAAACCCAACAGGGTCATTTTGAGCACCATGTGCCGGGGCGCTTTCGTACTCTTCCACTAGCTTAACGTATTCTTCAAGACTTCATTGTGCGATTGTGCGTGGTCTAGCACGCCCTTGGTCAATTTATTTCTTGCTATAGACTTACCGCTTTTATCACATACATAAGTAATTAATTACAGTAATGTTAAATCTAATATTACCATCCTATCATCCTATCAGTATTAGTACCTAAATGGGTCGCCTATCAACAGTCGTAAGTATGTAGGCAGAGTATGGTTATCGAACGCTTATCAGTGTTTGTGATTTGTTTACATACAATAAGCTATGCGATAGCAATTATATCTATTACGGTTCAGAAGTACATTTTCAGATCAATACTAGTTTAAAATAACAAGCCATAAGTGGTAGTCGTGACCTAGTTAGACATCGTTTCAGTACATTACTGCTAGTTTGATACGCTATGGTGCTACCTATACAATTGTTTTTAAGTAAATGCTTAGTTACAGAAGACAGTATCTCTGATGGAGGAGTATTGGTGAATGAAAATGGAATTATTGAAAAACTACTTACAAGGGAACAGGCCAACGAGCTGATTTCAGACTCAGGTGGAAAGATTACGGTAACATTATGTTTTTAAACAAGTCTAGCATTAAAAGTAATATTAAACGCAGTATATTTTACGTAATATTCAGCGTCGTGTGAAAAAAACCACGAATATTTATTATTACTATACAATCTTTATTCCGATTGAGGTTTATTCTTTCATGATAATTCCATTTATACCGGGTTCGGGTCTTATTATGACCGTGTTTTGATGAAGCCTATAAAATTTTAGCTTCTTTGAAAGGATTTAGTGTTCCAAATGAAGTGAAGTGTCAATTTTTTTGAGAATAAACACTTATGGATCATGAAATATTCACCTTTTTATCTTCCACTAAATGTAGATAGTGTTTTTTTTTATTTTGAATATTATAAGATCGTATTTATTAAACAAAATCCACAGTAATGTGTCTGTTATTAGGTGTAGCCGTCTGCATCAGTATTTTTATGGCATTTTATTTTATTGTGGATTTGCCAAAAGTTAATTTGGAGTTAGTGTATAATTTAGGGCAAATTAAGAAATATTCGAAGCTAAGAAAATGTAGGTATACTTCTATAAGAACTAGATAACTGGTATTATTGATCGAGTGAGCGAAGCGAACGATGATCTTACAGACAACTTGGGCGATTTGGCATTGTATGTGTATGTATTTTTGTCGGGCCATAACTTTCAAACCGTTGGTCTCATCATGCAGAGATGCAGGTCTGCATCATGCAGATTGGGTAGGAAAATGTATGTGCGTGATGCCAGGGCTCTCAAACGGTGAAGCAAAACATCGTGAAGAAACCAGTTAGTATTTTATAGGGGCGATGAGCTTGCAATCTGACAGGTACCATTACCGTAACCTTTGTCTGACTTCCCTTAGACATCCTCAAGAACCAAAGTTGGTACTTGTTACTATTGATAGATTGACTATATAGATCTCAGGGCATTTGACATTTGCCGTGGCCGGGGATCAAAGTGATCAAAGGGATCAAAGTCGTGAAGCAGTTTCAGTTTTTCAGGTCGTGGACGGTGGAGAGTTGGCGCTGCTGGCCGGTGTGGTAGACTCTCATGTGCATATCAACGAGCCGGGTCGGACGGCATGGGAGGGGTTCCGCACCGCCACCAATGCAGCTGCTGCCGGTGGTATCACCACTATAGTTGATATGCCTTTGTAAGTGCAAATATATTAGGCTAACTTGTACACTGATTAGAATTCGATTAACAAATGAAAGGAAATAACATTTGTTTCCCAATCAATTCTTAGATCGTACGTGCTGGAAACGAAAGTACCGGAACATGTTAAGCTAAAAATATAATTTACGTTCCGTTCCATGTCAAGTCGTACAATGAAATAGTACGACACACATAGTCATAGTGCTCATCACAATTTAGTCTAAGCCAAAAGTATATGTACCTAAAAGGGATAGGTACCTCATCATCAGCCCGAATAATTCCGATGCTTGACTGGGAATTATTCTGGACTAGAGACTTAATAGAAGAAATACGCAGTTTTATTAAATTTTGATTTATTTTGTTTTTATTCCTGCATGATGTGAAGAGGATTTCTCAAATTGTTCATTCGTTTTCTGGTTCGTTGTCGTCAGATGGGAAGGAAACTACTATTTTTTTATTAGAATACTTCCTACCAAAGACCTGGTCATTAACAATGACTTTTTTTTTTTCGTTTTCGAATATGCATATAATTTTCCATTTATTTCGTGTTTCTTTACAGGAACTCCATTCCACCAACCACAACATTAGAGAATCTGAAGACAAAAGCAACTGCAGCCGTCGGAAATGTCTTCGTAGACGTTGGGTTTTGGGGAGGTGTAATCCCGGGAAATCAAGTAGGTATTTTTTTTATTTATAATAACTTATTATTTTCTATAACCAGTAACTTATTTAGGTAAAATTCCTAGACATGACATGTTAAAGAGGTGGTAGGTACAACTTAAGTTTTATTATTTTCAAATTACTATGTTATATTTCGACAAATTTGTTAAAAATTACCGAAAACCTAAAACTTTTGCATGTGTGTTCCAACCGCCATAAAATATTTTATTCGATCGATATTGAACAGGTTTCAAATGAATGTATCAATAACTGTCTTTCAATGAATATGCCAAAACACATAATAAATGAAGAATATCTTTGAAATCGGATATTTGAAAATCATATTTCACTTTTATAGCTTTTTTATCCTCCGGCCTCCCAAAAAACGTGATCGCAATTATATTGACTGGATTTTTTTTCAAAATAGAGGCATGAGTGAAAAGATTTCTCTGACGCTGTATGATATTGATCCAACAGAGCCTGTTTATTTTTCTAAAAAATTATTTTTTCAAAATCAGTTAGGTAACTACACATACGCCTGCTGCATTAATAAATCTATAGGAGACTATCGCATTGAAGTCCCGTCCAAAATATCAAAATTACACTTTTGCTAACATGATTTATAATATTCTTATAATTTCAAAATATCACAGCCTTCCCAGAGCAAACCCGTACCCAAAGTTAGATTTTTTACCTGCTCAGAACTAAATAAAGAAAAACAAGCCTTAAATCAGGTTCAAGATTTATGTAATTAGTGCAATCGGTTCGCTTGTATCAACTTATACATTATCCTATGTGATGAAATACCTTCAAAGGTTATCCTTTGTCATAAAGCATTTGAAGTTGTTGTTGTTAGATTTATGTTTTAATATTTGTTTTAGGATTCGCTTAAAGATCTGGTTGCTGCTGGTGTGGTGGGGTTCAAATGTTTTCTGTGCCCGAGTGGTGTAGAAGAGTTCCCTAATGTAGAGCGACAGGATCTGGAGAAGGCATTCGCAGCTTTAGAAGGAACGGGGTCTTTATTGGCCGTAAGTTTTATTCCAAAAATCTTGAATTGCGTGTTCATTTGTTTTCAAAAATTCAACTAATGACTTTTTTTGTTGTATACAAAAAATCTGATTAGTATATATTCGTATCCGAGACTAAGGCAATTCAAAGGCAACTTCTTTGATTATTCGTAGCTATAGAAGCGCGTTGAAGTCTAATGTATGAAAAAGCGACTAAGTTATTCGTAGCAATAGGAGCACGTTGAAGTGTTTTGTAAAAAAATGCCTAAGTTTAGAAATTAAAACTTTTTTTATAACGATAAAAAAACTAATCATCTAAAATCGAGTATCAATAGATATATTTTTTATTAGACTGGCAATTCGAAACAAATAAAAAAGGTTTTTATTCGTAGAACAAAGATCACTTTGAAAATATCGGTGTATACAAGTACCTACCTAGCGGCGACCAAAGCCAACGGCTAAACACTTGATTTGCCTTGAACTTTTTTGTTTTGGAATATTTTGTATCCCTTTTACAAACAATAACAGTACCTATCTGTTTCTGTGTATTTGGAATTAGTTGTAGTTAGTTCAATCCCATGCATTTTGTCATCTTATCAGAGAAATTAAAAAATATTGAAAATATAGATACATAACTATGTGTATTCCACCTATATTGTTTTTGTGTTTTTTTTTAATGTTTTTATGTAATGATTTTCAGTTTCACGCCGAAATTGAAGAAGACAATACTACTTCTAAACCTAAAAGAAAGTTGAAAAAGAAAGGTAACTTGCGATTTCTTTCGTACTATTTATTTTACTTTTGTAGTTTGTAATATTAGTACCTCATACTTGTATCCATGTTTTCAGACCCTGAAGAATATAATACCTATCTTGAATCAAGGCCTCCAAAGATGGAATTAAACGCCATTTCACTTATTACCAGTTTACTCGAGAGCACGGAGTAAGTTTGTATTGTTTTTTTTATATTGTAAAAATTTGCAAGTGTAGTAGTAAATTTAGGATATCTACAAATATTTTTGTAATGACCCGAAAGTTTTTTAATACTACTATTAAACCAAACAAGCGTACAGCCCACCTGAAGGGAAGCGGTACTTGATCCCCATGTTTCCCTGGTTTTGGTCGATATAATTTTGGCAGAGTTGCATTAGAAAACACGATTGACCACTTGAAAAGTTAAAAAGTTGCTGCCTTACTTTAAAACAAATGCCAAACATTTTATACACAGGGTGGGTATAGTTGGGGATAATGCGCATAACTGCTCTATTTTGTCGTAATTCTTAACGATTTAATTCTTTACAGTGTTCGAGTACACATTGTCCACGTGTCATCAGCTAAGGTAGTTCCGTTACTGGAGGAGGCTCGTCAAGCAAGACGTGATATCGGGCATAGTTCCTGGCGCGCTGGGGTCACCGCCGAGACCTGCCACCATTACTTGACGTTTAGTGCTGATGAAATACCTAAAGGGAGAAGTGAATACAAGTGCGCCCCGCCAATTAGAGACAAGGGTAATAAGGTGGGTACTTCTTTTACAAGGTGTTCCAATGCTTGTAGTTATTTGTAAGTTATTCATATTGATGCGACTACTTTAGCCCCTGAAGTTTTAAGAACACCTTGTATATTTTTTTGTTGTTCTTCACCGAGTACAAGAGTTGTAGAGCTCTTTGTGAAGGGCTCGTGTGGAGAAGTACTACCATGCCTTTTGGTGCCGCCAAGCAGTGTTGCTGTGTTTCGGTTTGAAAAGTAAGGTTGCCGGTGAAATTACAGGCACATGAGGCTTAACATCTGTAAGTCTCAGGTTGATGGACGCAGGGTAGTGCATCGTAAGGCCCGTTCCTATCGTGCGTGACTTACGACGCAATGCTTTGTTATAGGTGATGGGTTACCACTTCACATCTGGTGACCCATCTGCTTGCTCTATCAGCAAGTTGTATTAACACCGTTTGCTTACTGTGCAATACTTTACCTTGCATCATATTATCCTACTCTTTATAATGCAAATGTTTAGAGGTTTGTGACTACGCAACGGCTGGGCCAATTCAGATACAGTTCGTGACCGAATAACATAATTTAGTTCGGCAATTTTTAGAGCACAAGCCCCCGCGGCTTGTGCTCTTGTCAGATTTCATAAAAAAATAAGATGTCAGTATTTTTAATAACAGGAACAACTTTGGGAATACCTGCTGGATGACAAATTGGATTTGGTAGTGTCCGACCATTCACCTTGCACACCCGAACTCAAATGCAGCAACAATTTGGAAGCTTGGGGTGGCATATCTTCTGTACAATTTGGTGCGTAAATCTACATTTATATTAGAGGTAGAATTTATGGAAACTGCACACATATGCTGCTACTGGAAGAACTGTAATTACAGGCACATGAGGCTTAGCATCTGTATGCCTCAAGTTGATGGACGCAGGGCAGTGCATCGTAGGGTATATTCCTATTGTGCGTGACTTACGAGGCAATGCTTTGGTGATGGTTACCACTTAATTAACATCAGGTGGGCCATCTGCTTGTTCCATCAGCTAGTTAAATAAAAAGCTGTAGAACAAAGCGTGGGATGCCCTCCTAACCGATAGATCGACGACATAGTGAGGATCGCGGGAAATCGGTGGATGGAGAGGGCTCAGAATCGTTACTCCTGGAAATGTATAATGGGAAGGCCTATGTCCACCAGTGGACTTCTCAGGCTAATGATGAAAATGATGATGCCCTTACTTCTTCCTCATAAGCTAAGAACATAAGCTAAGAAGGCATAGGTACTAGGAAAGATGGTCAAAATAGAAAATAAAAGCATTTATTTACACAAACTGTACCTATACAAAAATACATGCTAAACCGACTAGGACGCAATCATCTGTTTCCTTCGAATACAAAGTAATCAGAAACGCTGAATATGGTGCGATCTTTAACGGTCGAAAAAAAGCATAAAATAAATTTTATCTCTTAAATCTTGGGTAAACCTAAGCTCAGATTTTCGAGAAATGGCTAAAGACAAATAACTTGCACTGACTTCGAAATCGGATATTAGTCCGAAATTCTGAGTTTACTAAAAACTGACAAAGTATTGGGTTAGACTAGTTTTGTTATTTTTTAATTTTTGCTTTTCTATGTCATACTTATTGATATTAATTGAAACAATACTTTACTTAAACGTTTTTTATAATGCTTCTTGTGATGGACAAGCATATGGCCAACCGGGCGTAAGGGCGTAAGGTAAACCATCATATCATATCATAATAACTTTATTGCGAATATAGGTACATGGTTTTATACAGGTTTATAATAATTGATCCTCCATATTCAACTTAATAATGGCATGCAATAAAAATAATTTAGGTATAGGTACAATTTCAAATTAATAATATCATGGAATAAAAAAAGATTAAAAAATATAAAAAAGAATAAGATTAAAAAAGATATACAATGTCACAAATTTTAAATAGAATTAGATGAAAATAGTCATAAACAATAAGAAACAAACAAAAAATAACAAATATACGGTTTAATTTAAATTGTCACTAAGGTATTCATTCACACTGCAATAATTTAAATTATTATTTTTCTAAATACAGTGATAGAAGGTGAAGCCAATGTGGATTAGGCAAATTATTATACAGTCTCGAAGCCATACAAAATATACTTTTGTTTAGTCACTTATAATAAAGCAATGCCTCGTTAGTCACGTACGATAGGTCAATCGCGCTTCATGTGCTTGTAATATCACAAGCAACCACACCCTTCAAACCGAAACACAGCAACGCCACTTTGTTTAAGAAAATATATGGTTGATTATACAAGATTCTTCTAAATTAAATCATAGCAAACTTTCGCGTATGAAGTTCTAATTGCTATTATTTATCCACAGGCTTATCATTATTTTGGACCTCAGCAAGCGCTCGTGGACTCGATCTTCGGTCTATCAGCAAGTATTTGTCATCAGGTCCAGCCACTTTGTGTGGACTTCAGACAAAAGGAGCTATAAAACGAGGCTTAGACGCGGATCTAGTGTTCTTCGATCCTGAAGCTTTTTTCACCATAGAGGCTGATAGTATACGGCACAAAAATAAGGTAAGTCGTACTTTATAAGGAGGATTAGCAAGTAAAATTTACCTATACCCAAGCCATCCGAAGCACAATCCGAATTTTAAGAGTAGTAGAGCTCTTTGTGAAGGGCTCGTCCGGGAAAGTACTACCACCATGCCTTTTTCTGCCGCCAAGCAGCGTTGCTGCGTTTCGGTTTTAAGAGTGTGGTTGCCGGTGTAATTACAGGCACATGAGACTTAACATCTGCATGCCTCAAGTTGATGGACGTAGGGCAGTGCAACGTAGGGCACGTTCATATCGTGCGTGACTTACGAGGTAATGCTTTGTTTTAGGTGATGGTACCACTTAAGATCAAGTGGGCCATCTGCTTGTTCCATCAGCTAGATGTATAAAACAAAAAACACAAGAACCTTTTGAAGTTTTATTTTCAGGGATCAAACCGTTTTCAACAATTGATGCTAAGAATCGGCATACTTTTAGAATGAATTGAATATCTTATGAGTGAGTGCCTATCTAACAAACTACGGAAAGCCAAACCGGAAACCGAGACCTGAATTTTATTTTATTCTATTGTTTTAGTTAACTCCCTACATCGGCAGAAAACTGAAAGGTGTCGTGAAGAAAACATATCTTCGTGGACAATTAATATTTGATGGAGAAATCGTTGGTGAACCTAAAGGGGAGCTGTTATTAAATGATTTTTAAGTTTTAAAAATAAAACATCTAAGTAGATTAGGTATGTGATCATTTTGTTTTGTTTATTTCAGATTATTAATTGTTATTAAATACTACTTTTACAAATATATTTTTATTAATAAAAGGCTTAGGTTATTTAAGGTACTCGTAGTTCTGAAAACCATTGTTTTATCATCCATCCGTTTTTGATGAATTGGAGACGGAATGATTTTTTATTCTTCAAGAATGTTTAAAATTAAGAATCTCCCTGGGGTTAAGGGCACTTAGATAAAAACTTAGATCATGATTAATGATCGCATTATCTCAAAGCCCATCCCTGTCACCGGAATGCCTCCTAAAATTGTGCAGGAGTATGTCTACCTCGGGTAGACCCTTGCGATTAGGTAGACAAGTTCGGAGACGAGTCTTTAACCACTGCGTTCGACCTGTTTTGACCTATGCTGCCGAAACGTGGATACTAACAGTAGGATCGGTCCTCAAACTAAAAGTCGCTCAGGAAGCTATGCAGAGGCCTATCGGAGTATATCTGAACATGAATTCGAACAGTGGATTCGGGTCTGAACACCTAAATCCACTGTTAGGAACTTATGTTACCTGTCAAACCGAACATGCCATTTTATTTATCTGTCTACGAGTGTCTGAAGTAGGTGAAGTGACATTCTCAATCTTTATCTTGTTAAACGATAGCTCAATCAATCTATGATATTGGTTCAATGCCATCGACAAAATAAGGCAGCCGGTGTAGACAAATTGAGAGAACAGTTTCTTTTGATACAGGATGTTCAAAATATAGTAGTTCCATTACCAGTTCTTCGTCTTACGGCACTGGTTGCTGATAGACCGTATTGGGTAGTGCGTACAGGGTTTTACGTCTCTTTGCGAAAGCTTTGGATTTAGCTGTTTTGTTTTGATGATGTGATCCAGCCCGCTCAGAGAAGATTTAGCAATTGGCCTAATCTCTTAAGTAAAAAAACATTTTGAGTGGAGAAGTCTACCTTTTCAATACGTATTGTTTAGCATGTAAGCTACCTTAGGCACTTAAGAACTATTTGCCTAACGTTGTTGGAAGAATATTAAAACAGATCGGAAACCTCAAAAACATGATTGCGTTTAGCCAAGCAATTGCCACTGAAAAAGACGGGCGCGTTCTACAAATTCTGCAATCTCTAATACTATAAGAATCAAAGTCCTGACTGACTGACTGACTGACTGACTGACTGACTGACATATAGACAACGCACAGCCTAAACCGCTGGTCCTAGAGACTTGAAATTTGAGGAGTACATAGGTCTTATGGCGTAGAGGTGTACTAAGAAGGGATTTTTGGAAATTCAACCCCTAAGGGTGTAAAAAGGGATGACAACGTTTGTATGAAAAATTGTATTCCTTGAACCTACAAACATGAAACTTGGAATACATATACTTCAAGACAAAAAAATAGGAAATACATTTTTAGTTTTTTAAAACTACCCTTAATAAGTGTGCTAAGGGATGTAAAAGTATGTATGGGAGTTTTTTGACCGCTGGTCCTAGAGACTTGAAATTTGAAGAGTACATAGGTCTTATGGCGTAGAGGTGTCCTAAGAAGGGATTTTTGGAAATTCAACCCCTAAGGGTGTAAAAAGGGTTGAAAGCGTTTGTATGAAAAATTGTATTCCTTGAACCTACAAACTTGAAACTTGGAGTACATATACTTCAAGACAAAAAAGTAGGAAATACATTTTTAATTTTTTAAAACTACCCTTAATAAGTGTGCTAAGGGATGTAAAAGTATGTATGGGAGTTTTTTGACCGCTGGTCCTAGAGACTTGAAATTTGAAGAGTACATAGGTCTTATGGCGTAGAGGTGTACTAAGAAGGGATTTTTGGAAATTCAACCCCTAAGGGTGTAAAAAGGGATGAAAACGTTTGTATGAAAAATTGTATTCCTTGAACCTACAAACTTGAAACTTGGAGTACATATACTTCAAGACAAAAAGTAGGAAATACATTTTTAGTTTTTTAAAACTACCCTTAATAAGTGTGCTAAGGGATGTAAAAGTATGTATGGGAGTTTTTTGACCGCTGGGCCTAGAGACTTAAAACTTGAAAAGTACATAGGTCTTATGGCGTAGAGGTGTACTATGAAGGTATTTTTGGAAATTCAACCCCTAAGGGTGTAAAAAGGGATGAAAACGTTTGTATGAGAAATAGTATTCCTTGAACCTACAAACTTGAAACTTGGAGTATTTATATTTCAAGGCAAAAAAATAGGAAAGGCATTTGAAGTTTTTTAAAACTACCCTTGATAAGTGTGCAAAGGGATGTAAAAGTTTGTATGGGAGTTTTTTGACCGCTGGTCCTAGAGACTTGAAATTTGAAGAGTACATAGGTCTTATGGCGTAGAGATGTACTAAGAAGAGGTTTTTGGAAATTCAACCCCTAAGGGTGTAAAAGGGTTGAAACCGTTTGCATGAAAAATAGTATTCCTTGAACCTACAAACTTGAAACTTGGAGTACATGGACTCCAAGGCAAAAAATAGGAAAGGCATTTTTCGTTTTTTAGAACTACCTTTAATAAGTGTGCAAAGGGATGTAAAAGTTTGTATGGGAGGTTTTTGACCGCTGGTCCTAGGGACTTGAAATTTGAAGAGTATATAGGTCTTATGGCGTAGAGGTGTACTAAGAAGAGGTTTTTGGAAATTCAACCCCTAAGGGTGTAAAAGGGTTGAAAACGTTTGCATGAAAAATAGTATTCCTTGAACCTACAAACTTGAAACTTAGAGTACATGTACTCCAAGGCTAAAAACCAGGAAAGGCATTTTTAGTTTTTTAAAACTACCCTTAATAAGTGTGCAAAGGGATGTCAATGTTTGTACGGGAGTTTTTTTAACGCGTGGTGCGATTGATTTAAAACTTGAAGTAAAATAATTTAAAATCACGTTTTCAATATTTTAAAACCACCCCTGCAAAGGGTGCAAAAGACTGACAAAGTTTCAAAGTTTGTATGGGAGATTTTTAAAGCGTAGTGTAATTAACTTAAATCTTAAAGAAAATGTGTTCTGTGGATAAATAACAAAAAGACAGTTTGATTTTCGAAAACAACCCCTAAAACGTTACCCTCCTTCGTTGCCCTCAAGTAAAAAGGATACAACAAGGCGTCAATGTTTGTAAGGAACATTCTAAAACGGGAATCTTGAGTTGGTACGATGAAGAGATCTTAGGGTATCTACCGTGCCTGGGGATCAAAGTCGTGAAGTTGTTTCGTTTCGTTTGTTTTTGGGGTAGAAACTAGGAACAAATAAGTACATATTTTCCGTATAAGAATGTCTTTGTTGTATTTGTCATGTTTGTGCTAAACTCAGTACCTACCTACCTAATATAGGTAATGTACGCCTATAGGTATCTATAGGTATATACCTGCGTAGGTATCCTACCCTAATAATATACAAATCAATGCGAAAGTTACGATGTTTGGATGTTTGTGGCTCAATTACGGCTCACCACTTCAACGCGTGCGAAGCCGCGGGAAGCCACTAGTGCCGAGATAAAGAGGAAGATAATTGATTATTCTGGCTTTGGATTTGGTATATTTTTCTTATGTATTATTCACTTTGTTAATGTTTTAGAACAGTTTTAGGGTGAAATTTATTATGTAGGTAGACATTGTATTTCTAATTGTTTTGCATCTCTGCAGAATCATTGAATTAGATTAGTTTTTTTATTAATATGGCAGATTGATTTTGAAGATTGTACCAACTTGACTTTTCTGTGGTAGCCACATTGTAAGGACCATTTGTACATCCTAGAGAAACCTATATGTATTTAGGTACCCAGACAAATTGATTGATATGATACTTTGTATTGGTCTCATTTTGTAGGTACTATGTTTTCCTTCAAACATCTTTTGTTATGTAAAGATAAGAATAAGCAACTGATGGAGCGTACAATCGACTTTAGTTCAGCTCTGACTATCCACAGGTACTAGCAGTCATTAACTATAGATTGTGGTGTGTAGTATGGGGCTGTTAAAAAGTGTTTTGGTTAACATTGTCCTAATAAGTAAGCACTTACATCTTTAATTATGAATTTAAACACAATTGCAAGGACCTTTATAGTTTTCAAGAAAGATTGACATACTTCGTTAATAACTATTATCACTGTTATTAAATTCTAGCTGGAATATCATGCCGTTTAATAAACGCACCTTTAAAATATATGGACAGGCAATTATTTCTTAGTCGACGTGTGGTGACCCCTCTTGGGGAGTTCGACGGTGGAGTTATGGTGGACGAAATGGGTATAATCGATGCTGTTCTCACTAAAGAATCAGTGAAGGCTATTCTTGCTGAAAGTTACGATAGTTTTCAGGTAAGAGTTAGAGATAAAGAACTTGAGTTCGGACTCGTGAAGCTTGAATTTAATTGTTAAATAAATGTGGGTCTGTAATTCAATGATTTGTAGATTGTTGATGGAGGAGATCTTGCTCTAATGGCTGGTGTGGTTGATTCCCATGTGCACGTCAATGAACCTGGCCGGTCCTCCTG
Source organism: Chloroclysta siterata (assembly GCA_932294275.1). Classification (NCBI taxonomy): domain Eukaryota; kingdom Metazoa; phylum Arthropoda; class Insecta; order Lepidoptera; family Geometridae; genus Chloroclysta; species Chloroclysta siterata. The sequence goes on along the minus strand of OW028601.1, from coordinate 9,309,826 downwards.
GGAGGGATATGTGACGGCCACCGAAGCGGCTGCAGCTGGAGGCATCACCACCATTATTGATATGCCTTTGTAAGTCTAGGATTTTCTGACTCTACATTATTGATATTTTTTGTGAACCAAATTGGCACATCCGTTTGACGTAGTATTTTGTTTTTGTCGTTCTTTTTTCTAGAAATTCAATGCCACCTACGACAACAGTAGAAAATTTAAAGATCAAAGCATCCATTGCGAAAAATGAAATTTACGTTGACGTTGGATTCTGGGGAGGAGTTGTTCCTGGTAATGAGGTATAGTAAATTATTTTTTATTGCCTCAAAAGTTATTATCATAGTGCGTTCACTATGTGTAGTGTATAACAGAAGTATCTTTATTCTTTATTAAAATCTCTTCTTCTTGTTCCGAATCGATGATCAACAATTAATTTTAATAGAAGAAGATTAAAATTTCTTTATTTTTATTTTGCAGCTAGAATTAGAAAATTTGGTGCATGCTGGAGTGGTAGGCTTTAAATGCTTTTTGATAGACAGCGGCGTTTCGGAGTTCCCTTTCGTTACAAAAGACGACTTAGAAGATGTATTCGCAGTATTAAATGGGACAGGGACGGTTCTGGCTGTGAGTACCTATCTAACCAAATACATCCTTTTATTGGTCTACTACATCACTCATGCCTATGTAATTAATTATATAATCACACATATAAAATGTGATTGTTCTGCATATTTATTCTTGACTGCACGTGCCTTAGAACGTGCAGTCAAGAACAAATATGCAGTCATGGTAGAGGTGATAATCTGAGAAACTTAGTACGCTCTCACGCGTGAGAGCGTACTAAGTTGCACATATAAATTAATTCACTCAATTATTTTTTTTCAATAATTTCGCTCCTTACCAAGAAGACCTCTAGCTATGAATAAAGATGTGTTTCGTCTAGACATAAACGTAGCAGAAATGTAGGAAGAAAGATTCTGAGCCCTCTCCATCTACCTGCTTTCCGCGATCTTCAATGTCCATCGGGAAGGGGGGCATCTCACGCTTCGTCTTCCAGTCGAAAACTTTATGGTTATTGTCTTATTCCCCACTACTACTCAGCTGTTGTCAGCTCTTCGAGCTACATGACCTGCCGATTGCCAGTTCCACTTGTTAATTCTGCGGGCTATGGCAGTTGTTTTTCTTCGGTTTTATTATTTCTGAATTTAACACATGTGAAACTCCCAGCATAGCTTTCTTCTTTTGTCCAGTTAGCAACCAGTGATACCAAGAAGTCAGCAAAATTCACTTGTTAGGTTCAGAAATTGGTTTACTCAATTTAGCTCGTCCGCCAAATAATGAAAATTTCCTAAACACTTGTGCACTAAGTGCACTAGTTTTAATACCTATGTAGTTACAACTGTGAAACTAATGTTTCTTTTTTCATGGATTTAAGGTCGTTTCTAGGTTAATCGATGTGTATTATCATTGTTACGCGTGGTCTTAATTTAAAATAGCTACCGAATAAAATAAGAATTGTTTCACAAATACCTTTGTTTTTCAGTTTCATGCTGAATTACAAATTAGTAATACTAGTTCTACATGTGATGGATACAATTGCCCCGGTAAGTTTGTTGTTATCATTATCTAATGTACCTAAACTAGTGGTTCGCCACGAACTGAGTTCTTGTGAAGTCCGCTCCAGTCTTACATTGATACCAAACACAAGTATGTAGTTAGGTACCTATAATGTATAACTATACTTACTTTTTCAGATCCTCTTTTATATGAAACCTATTTGGCTACACATCCTGAAGAAATGGAATTAGCAGCTGTTTCTTTGGTCGCATCACTTTTAAATAGAACGGAGTAAGTATTCTAGAACTAGAATCACGTGAATCTTCATAAGCGAAACAGTTTGGAGAATTTTAAGAAACTCTCCATCAAGTCACATTAAAAAAAATATAACGAAATCACAATCGGTTATTCCGTTTGGGAGCTACGATGCCACAGGCAGATAGTGCACCTTGCGATGGGCGGGAGTTAAAAATCAGGCAATAAAATCAAAAACTACGAATAATATGCTACGACGACGAAGCGATAGTAGCGATGACTATGAAATAGTTTTATTCCATGACGAAAACATTCCGTCTTTCCACCATTGCCTGTGCTACGTAACGCTGTAATAATTGATCGAGTGAGCGAAGCGAACGAAGATCTTTAGTTTCAACTTGGGCGATTTGGCATTTTATGTATGTATGTATGTATGTATGTATGTATGTATGTATGAATGTATGTTTGTCTGGCCATAACTTTCGAAACGTTGATCCGATCTGCATGAAATTTGATAAGTCGATAGCTTGTGCTTGAGAAATTGACTGGTAAGTATATGAGTTAAATCGGATGAAGGGTTATTAAGATATGGGGGTTTTTAAGGGGGCAAAAATAAAAAAAGTTACATAAAAAATCAAGTTACATGTCATATGAAAGGGCTTTGTTTGGGCATTCCAAAACAATTTTAAATTTTTTCTCGAACGCTCGGTTTTTGAGATACAATAAAAAAGTTAAATTAAGATAACCAGCGATCCAAGAGCTCCCATCTCTAAGAGTTTCGTTGGCATCAAGGTTTTTCTACTGTTCGGCCAGTTACTTTGCTTTTTCTTATTTTTTTTTCTTGAAATATATTAAGGAGGTACTCAGTTCTCATAAAATGGTGACAACGACCAGGTCTGATGATGGAATCAAGGTCTGTTCAACGGAACTCTTCAATAAATAGGCCAATAGAGTTGAAACTTGGTTACCGTACCAAGTTAGTAGGCGGTAGTCAGAAAAAAGTCCAAGCATAATGTTTGTACTTGCCTACACCACCACTACTTACTTACCACCTACTCAAAGTTTAGGTGCGTTCGTCGGGTCGCATCACGAGATCTCAGTTCGGGGCGAACTACTAGTAATAACATTGTTCAACACTTTGTAGAGTCCTTTAGTATACCATGTCATAGTGTAAAGTCACGCGCGGATAGTAAATAGAGTGGGTCATGTTATCGTAGGCAAGCTCTACGCCGTAGCACACCGTAGCTAGTGCGTAGGTAATTTCGATTTCTTCTTTTTCTAGTGTCCACGTGCACATCGTCCACGTGTCTTCTGAAGGTGTCGTGCCGATTCTAGAGCAAGCGAGAGAGGAGAGGATTAAAGCAGGATACAGCGGCTGGAGAGGAGGAGTCACAGCTGAGACCTGCAACCACTACCTGACGCTCAGCTCTGAGTACATCCCGCCGGGACATACGGAGTTCAAATGTTCGCCCCCTATCAGAGATAATTCAAACAAAGTATGGTGATCTCTAACTTGTATCCGTGTGTACAACACCGTATTATTAAAATTGTATAGATTTTTTGATCACATGCAATTTGTTTCAGAAAAAGCTGTGGCAGTACATAAAAGAACAGAGATTAGACTTGATCACGTCCGATCACTCACCGAGCGTACCATCTCTTAAGGGACAAAATTTTTTGGAAGCATGGGGTGGTATTTCTTCAGTTCAGTTTGGTACGTTGAGAGAACCTAGAAAATCTAAGCCTTATTTTACAAAAATATTGATAGTGCCTTGCCTACTTACTCGATTGGCTTTATTATTAAAGCCAATCATTGTTATATTATTCTATAAAAATGATCTTACTCGCGCGAGCGAACCATAGTAGGTTCTTTTTATTTTTGATTTTTTAGTGTTTCAGTTTTTTGTGAATGTTGAATGTTTTCTGTTTTATGTACTTAATTTTTTATCTGTTTATTTTTTCTTACATAACTAGTTCTTTTTCTTCTTTGTGTACAATTTCTATGTCTTTACTTGTATTATTTTCTACTGCCTATATTCTTACTTGTCTTTGTACTACTCCTGTGTATTTGTTGTCAAATACATTTATATTCTATTCTATTCTACTCCTAGTATGTACCGGATTATTCATACAATACGGGACACCCTGTATACTTGTCTATTGCATTATTCGTGCCTAAATAGGTTGTGTTCATCGAATTAACCCAAGCACCTAAGCTATTCACCCAAGTGAATGTTATGTACTCGTGTCTCAGATCTATCGTTATTTTGGACGGAAGCAAAAGCTCGAGGCTACAGTCTAAGTACCGTCAGCCACTACTTATCGGCCGGGCCGGCGCAGCTGTGCGGTTTGCAAGAAACAAAGGGCGCGATACGGCCAGGTCTTGATGCTGACCTGGTATTCTTCGACCCTGATGCTTCGTTTGTCGTAACACCGGAAGTGATCCGCTATAAAAATAAGGTTTGACCAGTTTTATCCAGAACACCACTCGCTCAACTACCACCTGTTTAAGAGTACCTTACCTCTTTGTGAATGGCTGGTCCGGGTAAGTACTACCACCATGCCGTTTTCTGCCGCCAAGCAGCGTTGCTGTGTTTCGGTTTGAAGAGTTTGGTTGCCGCTTAAATTACAGGCACATGAGGCTTAGCATCTGTATGCCTCAAGTTGATGGACGCAGGGCAGTGTATCGTACCTAAGGCACGTTTCTATCTAGCGTGACTTACGATGCAATGCTTTGGTAAAGGTGATGGTTACTTATTAACATCAGTTGGACCATCTGCTGAAACTTGGTTACCATACCAAGTAAGGAGTAGTCAGAGACCGGTCCAAACATTGTGTTCGTCATCAATGTAAAACCGGAGCGGACATCACGAGATCTCTTCGGGGCGAAACACTAGATTAATTCGTTTTACCGTAACGTTGTATTTTGTTACAGATAAGCCCCTACATGGACAGGGTGCTGCATGGAATAGTAAAAGAGACTTATCTAAGAGGTCAACTTGTGTTCGCCGACGGTAATTTAGTCGGCAAACCGAAGGGCCAGTTGTTGCTTAACGAAGATTTAATAAAAGCGATTAAAATTTAGTTTAAATTTATTTTAGCAATTATACCTGCTATAAATTGAAAAATATTTGTTAATAAAAAAATTATCTAATAACTAATCTAATTAAGTAGGTACATAAATGTAAAGTATAAAGGAGGTAGGTAAGGGACTATAAGTAGGTTCATACCTACCTACCATATTTTTATTTGTCCCTACCTACCTATATTATACACGGTGTTCCAATACTTGTATTTAAAAACTTCAGGGAGCTAAAGTACTCACGACAGCCTTCACAGCTCAGTTGGTAGTAGCTCTGCCTTCTGCGCCGTAGGCTGTGGGTTCGATCCCCACCGAGAACAAACATTTGTGTGATGAACATAGATGTTTGTTCTCTGTCTGGGTGTTATATAAAATAAGTATGTTTAAACAATGTACATATGTATTATATCACCTGTCTGGTTCCCATATCACAAGCTTTGGCTTAGTTTGGGGCTAGATATTGCTGTGTGAAAAGTCCACTAATATTTATTTATTTATTTTAATATGAATAACTTTTTCTAAAGAACCAACATTGGGAACGCGAAAAAAAACAGCTGTTTCATAAATTTTAGCCAGGTATTGAACTTTTGTATGAAACTAGCCCCCTGAAGTTTTTAAATACAAGTATTGGAACACCTTAAATTAATAAATTTATCAGTTAGTTTCTGTTTCTTTGATTACCCTTAACATTCTGAAGAATCTTTAGAACTTACAAAAGATCTGAAGAGACGTGGATCATAGCCGTGAGCAGACGCCAGAGAGGATACCCAACTAAATTTATAAACTAAAGTATGCCGCTAACTAACAATAAATAAATATGACCATGGACCAACCAGTGAGATAAAGGATAGGAACCAAAATAGTGTCATCTAGCGGTGGTATTGTAAAAATCTATAAATTAGTAAGCGACATCTAGAGGTGAATAGCTGCTAAGGTAAATAATGAGCTTTCAAAAAAATACCAAAGTTAATTGGCCATGCCACATGGGTGAAGGGATCACACAAGTTTTTACACATTAAAGTAGCAGCAGTTATTATTCTGAGTAAAAATGAATTATGCGTTTAAAGCAATGAGAACAAAAAAACGCCTTATTAATTTTTAGGAGAAAGAATATAAATAAAACACAAAATATACTCTATGTTATCTTTACCATTTAGTTCACTCATTTGAATTAAAATGGTGGTAGCATTGCTTTGCTTGCTAGTCTTGCTACTTTGGCTTGCTACTTTTGCAAAGAAAAAAGAAAAATGTTTGTTACCGTTGCACAACTATAAAAAAAGTGTTTGTTTTCATTACTATTTTCATGTGTGTGGTCAGCAAAAGCGATTATGTGATTTTTATAAAATTATATGAATGGTTACATTATTTTAAACACCTATTGGATAAAAATTCAAAGGGTTTTTTCAATAAAAAAAAAAGGTTTGTATATTTTGATTGTTTGAGGATGAAGTCATTTGACATTAAGATGAGTGAGTGAGTGAGCTAACCTAGAAATTGAATTCGATCGTTGTGAATTTCAATCTTAAATTCTCAAATAAAACATAGGGAAAATTGTATTTTTCTACATACAAATAACATGCTGTGCTGTTTGTAGATGCCGACTCTAATAGGAAACGGTGTTGAAGGATCTCATTTGGTAGACGGCAGCAAGATGAATCTTGAATCCTTGGAACTAGCAGGCTGTACATTGGACCGGTATATTTGCGCTGATAATTCGCGCCCTTCGTTTTTAGAGGTTTGTTTTGCTCTTTTACCTTGGTTCTTACTACTGTTTTAATGTTCTCCATATCCGTAATTTACGCTACAGAATTGCAGTTTCAGTTGCAACTTATTCCACAATATTTACCATTTGTAACAAAACAACCTCACTTATCTTGTAGATAACCGGTATATCTGCCCAGAGAGTTCCAACATGCAGTGGCTTGAACGCTGGAGACTACAGAAACCTTGCAGCACTCCTAAACCATCCAAACTTATCCCAGTTAAAAATCCTCAACAAGGTTCCATTGCCCCCAGAGATCATGGAACACTTTGCTCGTATCCTTTACAAAGTTTTTTTGCATGTATTAATTGTTTTTTTGCTAGAATTTCAACTTATGCATTTTTTTCTTAACACATTAATCAGATATGCAATGTCATTGTTTGATGGGAGTATTCCCTGAAATCAGCAGAGTATGGCTTGCAATAGATAGCAATATCTATGTATGGGCATTTGAACATGGCAGTGATGTAGCCTACTTTGATGGTTTGGGAGAAACTATAGTCAGTGTAGGTTTAGTAAAACCCAAGACAGGAGTCTTCCAGAGTTTTGTGAAATATTTGCTGGTTTTGACAACCACTGTAGAAATAGTTGTTTTAGGTAAGTTCATATACAGTATGGTAAACATGAATTTGAAATTATTTTTATACATGTCTCCAATAATAAATTTTACTGTACAGGTGTAACTTTTTCAAGTACAAAAAATGATGGATCTAGAGAATTACAAGAGATACACTTGGTCCCAGAACCTGTTTTTGTTTTGCCCACTGATGGAGTCTCGATGATGTGTGTGAAGTCTACTTCTAAAGGAAGAATTTTCATGGGTGGCAAAGATGGATGTCTTTATGAAATCACCTATCAGGTTTGTTTTAATATTAGCTCTATTATGCCTCGGGCTTAATTCCTGTTTTAGCAAACGAAATAAATTTATATAAATTAAATCTAGATCTGTGCAGCTGCAGTTGGTGTAAAAAACATATTGAATCTCTCTATCCAAACATTTGATCATCAAAATATCAAAACTTACATTTTAGTTTTTTTTTGTTTGGAGCTGGTTAATTGTGTGTGGCATGTCCACCAATATTTAATTATTATTATTTATCTTCCTACTAAAATAACAATGTTAACATTAGTATTTTTTTTCAGGCTCAATTAGGATGGTTTGGAAAACACTGCAAAAAAGTAAATCATTCTACAAGTGCACTTTCATTCTTGGTGCCATCATTCCTAAATGCTGCGTTGTATGATGAGGATCCTATTGTTAAAATAGAAGTAGACAACTCACGGCACATTTTATACACATTATCTGAAAAAGGAAGCATAGAAGTTTTTGATTTGGGTTGTGACGGAGAAGGCTTGAGTAGAGTTGTGAGATTATCTCAAGGAAAAATTGTGTCCTTAGCCATGGAAATTGTTAAGTAAGATCATTTTGACCTGCAATTATGATTGATGATACAGTCAAGTAGTCTAAACATTGAGTATTTTTATTTTTACAGGACATTAGAGGCAACGAACTTCAAGCCAGTAATAGCAATATCAGCTGTAGATGTATCAGAGTGTGAACATTTGAATTTGGTAGCTGTTACACAGACTGGGGCGCGATTGTATTTTAATACTGGAAGCGGAGAGTAAGTTGCTTTGCATGTTCATGTCTTCTAAATATTTAATTTTTAGAAATACTATAAAGCTCTTTTTTTTCTGACTGGCTATCAATGTTACCAACAAGAAATTAAAAAAAATTAAATTTATCAGCGCAAGCCAAGGTGACGTCCATAGACCGCACTATCTCTCACTACTCCACGTGAGATTGCCGCCTGGATTTACGCCCAATGCTTCAGTACTAAAACCAAAACAAGTACATAGCGCCGTTTATGAAAATGGTAAGCTGTTGTTTTATTATGTCGAAAATACCATTACACTAGTGGCATCGTAGCCGACTGATGGGACCGCCAGTCCTCGCAATTTCATTGAAACTTATTTTATGAAGACATTCCATGAAACAAGATCATACAAAAATCCGTTTATAGTTTTAAAATGCCACATACTATGTAAATTTTGTTTAAGAATAGTAGCTTTTTGTGAAGGGCTTGTCTGGGGAAGTACTACCACCATACCTTTTTCTGCCGCCAAGCAGCAACGCTGTGTTTCGGTTTGAAGAGTGTGGTTGCTGATGAAATTACAGGCACATGATTTTCTTTTCTATCATGTGTGACTTATAAGGCAATGCTTTGTTATAGATGATGGTTACCACTTAACATCAGGTAGGCCATCTGCTTGATCCAACAACAAGTTGCATAAAAAAATAGTAGTGGGTAATTTATACAGTAGGTATTTGTGCAGTTATCATTTTTATTATTTTATTCCTTCAGGTTCCCTCGTTATGGTGTGCTCTGCTGGTGGAGGAGGCGAGGCAGAAACCTTGTGGTGTCTATCGCGAGCAGTGCCTGGCGGAGCGGCCTTTAGCGAGGCGCACACGGTCCTCGCATTGGACGCACCGGCCTGGGCGCTCACTGCGTTACCGCCGAACCAATCCGCATATCTGTCACCCGCGCTACTATCCAAAAAAGGTAACAACACCATTTTTATTGTTACCTTGTGGGTGTCAGATTTACCCGGCGCGGCGCGTGGCGATAAGACCTTATAGTGTCTGACACGGGTCGGAGTCTGCTTGGACAAAGTAGATTTGATGTTCTTTAGTAATTCCTAAACCCCACAATTCACGTATTTATCTGACAGTCAATTTAGATTTAAAGATACAAATAAATATTAAAATAACAAATAAAAATACCTTTATTTTACTTACATTCAATTGAAAAAAAAATTGCTTAGCCTATCTTTAAACTTAAATACTATAGGAATACTTAATTATATATTATCTCGTTAGGCTAATATAAGTTAAGTAAGTTTAAAATAAAACTAATACGTGTAAAAAAATAAAAAAAATAACTATATGTAAGTACCGCCCGTGGCGGTGAAAGCCTTATTTTTAGATAACTAAATTTAAAGATAACTGAATCAAAATTGAATTTTGTTGCAAATTGTACCGTGTTCCGATAATTTTAGAGGACACCGTCATACAAAGTTACTTTACTGGCTATTAAATGAGATGGACCATCTGCTTGCACCATCAGCTCTGTGGTCGGATAGTTACGATCATGATCACTTGAGGATGTCTTTCTTGTACTGGAGTTGAGGGCTTGTCTCCAGCGCTTTCTGTTGGTGGCCATTATTATCAAGTCGTTCGAAGTATAAAAAGCTTAATAGTTTTTTTCATTTAATTTGTCCAGAGGTATGGGGAGTATCCCGATGGGCCGTGGTGACGGGAGGCGGTGCGTGCGTGGCGACCGCCGGCTCTGCCCCGGACCTGTTGCGGCAACTGTTGCGCGACTGTCGCGGCCCGGACGCACCACCTGTCAGGGACTTCTTCCAGGTAATTTTATTACTAGCTGGCTACTAGATTGACCTGGTTTATAAAACTTTCCACAGTGATTCTTGTGATTCTATTTAGAAGAGACTGTTTTGATGTTGTAGTAGTAGTTGTAGCTATTTTTAAAAGTTATTTCTAATTAACTTATATTCGGTTAAAAAAGTTTCACCCGCGTAATTGTTTTAACTAAATTTGTTCACAGTTGCACAGCGTCGAGCAAGCGTGCGCATGCGCAGTGTACCTAGCTTGTGAAGATACGACAAGTGGCGACCTCTCGATCAGCGAATGGGCGACGCGTGCTTTCTTCCTGTACGGCACCCAGATGCAACCCGCGCCTTTGTACCAACCCCCATCGCAAATGCCTTCTAGTATAGGTAAATAAATGAACAGTCTTATACAGCCCTGTGAATCCTGAAAGTTAGAATACCCTGGTTTAAAAAACTGACCATGCATCACAGAAATGAATATTGAACGTGTCTCATTAATCTTGTCTAACAAAGTCATCAAAAACTATACCGATGTTTTCGCACACCTAGTTCTATAGTCTATACAGCTGCAGATTCAACAATAAGTGGCATACCACTTGTCGCAAAGTGACGCTGATCCCGAAACAATAGAAAAAGTAGTAAAAATTGAATTTCTAATATCTGGTGAAAAAAATAGAGGGCAGATACATACAAAATTACACATCCCCTTAACATAAGATTACGTAACTACGTATAATATCAGATTACGTAAGAAATAACAATATATTTTTTCGTAATTTTAGGATCTCCCAAATTCCTGCCGCGTCAAATGTCAACACCAATGAACGTCAGAGGGCAAATAGGGCAACCACAATCAGGACAAATGAACCAATCATATCAAAGCCAAATGAACCAAAGCTACCGAGGATCACCTACTCAGACCATGATGTCGCCGCGGCCTTATCATCAGAACCCGATGAGTCCCACTCTATTAAACCAGTCTTCTTTTGCGGGTAACATGACGCAACAACAGAGAGATCCTACCTGCCCGATGGATTTCAGTGCAAAGCATAATGGACTTTATATATATGTGGGCAGGATTTTGTCTCCTATTTGGAATTTGAAGTGCGTGTCCAAATCGCAGGCACCGGAAAACAAGGAATTCGTAAGTATTATTTTGATACTACATGCTTGAAAATAACAAACCAGTCCAGATGGCGCAGCCGGTATGGAATTCAAATTCGCAGTTTTAAAGTAAATTGTTTGTTTTCAGATGAGTAGTAAGGTGACGGGTGAAGACTGCGCGTACATTGTACAAAAGTTGCAAAGAGTGGCTGCATTCATGCAACGTACGCTGGTTCCACCTCACTCTGACGAGCATGCTTCTTTGCAAGCCTTGAAAATATATATAAGTAAGAACAACTTTACTTTAAAGTTATTAAGAAACTGCACAAAATGTGCACGAATAGATAAATCCGCAATTCCAGATAGACCTCTTAGACAAGTATTGTTGATTGTCACTTGTTTCTTTCTGTAAAAGCATGTTTTGTTAATTATTTTTTTATAACTTATTATTTTATTGAATTGGATAAAGGTTTTTTTTTATTCCATGTCTAGAGGGATAATGTTTTCTTTTTTCAGATTTATCAATAGAAATGTTGAGCTTGTGGAAAGTGCTATGTGAGCATCAATTCCATGTGATTGCCGCCAGTCTACCTCAGGAACAGCAAAATGCTTTACATGCTGCATGTTTCAGGCAAGTGTTTTTTAAATTCAGATTTTTTATTTGACATCACGCTTTCTTGCGTTGATTTTATTGAATGATCTGGCGCTTGTCACCAGTGAGAGCAGAAAACCAATGTAATGTTATATTTCAGAGAGTTACTGGTAGGCGGGCAAGAAGTGGCTTGCCTACTCTTAGGATCCCTAGTCGCTGGATATTTGCGAGACAATGCTTCTGTAGACGGTATCTCACAAAAACTGCGCCAACTCTGCCCCACGCTTTACAGACAAGAGGACGCGACTTGTTCTAAGGCCAATGAACTGTTGATATTCGCGAAACAACAAAAGAATCCTTCCGACCGAGATGAGATGCTCCAGCACGCTTTGAAATTGTGCAAAGTAAGTTGTTAAATCAAAGATCATTCATTTTCAGTCATTTGAACTAGTGCACTCAGGTTAAAGTGGGATAAGATTTAAATATTGATTAGATTTCTTCTTAATGGTGCTCTATAAATATCGTATTTTCCTTCTTTGATTTTAAATATACAAAACATACAAAGGCAAGTGAAACAAAGATTTGGCTCTCAATAATGGCTCCAAAAAATCTATCCAATATTCTTTTAGTTGGGTGCCCACTGCTCATCACCCAATTTGATCTCATCTCATCTCGTTTGCCTTTACGTATGGAATAAGTATATTTTATATGTCAATATTTAGATTAACTTCTTACCAATTCCCTCATAACCTCAAGAATCTTGTGTGGGTAACTCCAACCAATAAAGAAACTAATCTTAAATGGCGACAACAATTGTAAGTGTATGTCTACCGTGCCGACTACAGTCATAAGCCTACTTAGTTTTCATTAAATATTCTAACTAGATAATTTTCAGGATGTGGCGCCAAATGTCAACCTGCCATTGGTGTGCAGTAAGCTAGTAGCAGCTGGGTTCTACACGGGAGTTGTTGAGTTGTGCGTGGCATGCGCTTCTAAGATGGATCCACAAGACAAGGCACTGCATTTCTACAAGAGCGACCAACCTTCTCAAGATCGCGAGGGACATCTTACCTACTACAGAAGGTTAGTACCTACTAAAAGAGGTCGATATCGAACTCTGAAGCTATAATCGCGTTAAACTCTCGCTGCAGGCTCGGTCAGTGCTCAACCTATAGTCGCGTTAAACTCCCGCTGCAAACTCTGTCATATTTCGTCTTAACACACGCTTAGACAAAAGGATCGTCCGTTCTCCTAAGTGCGAGAGAGAGAGAGAGAGAGAGCAATATTGCTGTCTCGTTCCGTTATCTTATGACCGAGCCTGCAGCGAGAGTTTAACGCGACTATAGTCTTACTTACGCGTCACACTAACTCACTCGCGTGTCAACAAATGCACGTTGTGCAGGCCATGTTTTTGGCTAGCACCATAGAGATAAAATGCCAGCCAATAACCATAATGATAATTTTCAAATCAAATAACTGTCAAAGTATTTTTTTCCATTAATTGTATTTAAAAAAAAAACAATAGTATGAATAAAAATAATAACAAACACATTCAATAAATTAAAATTACAATCATACGTACGTACAAACAGGACAAGGTAGATTTTTTCATGATAACAAATCATTGTGATTCTAAAAAAACTCAATAGAAGCTTTTATGAATTTATTTGCTTGCAGAATGGAAATCTACCGGGAAGTATGCACGGCACTAGAGCGCTTGTACGAGCGCAAGACTGAGACCTCCGGCAGTGAGACCGCTCCGATGCAATCGCAGCCTAAGAACGATTCCTTGCTCAATCTATCACCTGATGACGCCAATTTCCAGGTAAAAATCGAATACAGACCTGTTCTTTTTTTCGGTCACTCGTTGCTAGATTTTGTAGCCTGTTATAGCTGTAGCCATAAAAGTACCAAGCGGTATTTTGTTCTTTATTTGCAATGAAACTTTCGCCTTTTTTACAGGGAAGAAAACTAGTCTGGGAATGTTTATCGCGAAACGATGAACTACTACATGTTGCTGTTTACGAATGGCTTGTTTCCAAAAACTTAGGATCAGGTAATAATAATCTATTCTTTCTTAGTTTAATTGAAAGAACAGTTTAGAAGATAACATCAAAACACTTCTTTTCCACATTTTCGATCGTATCGGTGGTCGTAAGCGCAGAGAGAGCACACACAGCGCATGTTGTTTTGAACTATATTTCGATGAAATTATGTATGTAATTTGTAATTTCATTCTTCGAGGTGCTAATTTTGGCGTTAACGCACTCCCTATTTATTTTATTTATAAAATTACACTTATATAAACAATGCAGTCAGATAGCAGCGTTGGGCTTGCAAACTGTCACATATGAAATACCAGCTACTGCATAATGTGTACCTCTGACTACCCCCTCAGGCTTAAACAATCTTAAGTTGGTACTCGGTTAAGAGATCTGCGGTATATCTACCGTGCCTGGGGATCAAAGTCGTGAAGCTGTTCAACTAGGTTGGTAAATTTATATAAAAAAGTAGTAAAAAAAAACTATAACATCTGTATGCCTCAAGTTGATGGACGCAGGGCACTGCATCGTAGGGCACGTTCATATCATGTGTGACTTTGCTTTGTTATAGGTGTTCGTGCCCACCCATGTTGGTTGGCCATTAGCTTATTCCATCAGCAAATATCATTAAAAAAAACCTATAACTTGTACTTTTTCACAGAATTGCTTTCCCTCGGCGCATCCCCTCCTCTGTCCCTACGCACCTACCTACAAGCGGCTGCGCGCGCTGCTTCGGCTCCGTCCGCACTGCACTTACTAGACCTGTTGTGGAAGGTTCTGGAACAGTCTGGTGACCACTTCGCGGCCGCGGAGGTCTTGGAAGGCCTCGCTACTCGCCCTGGGTGAGTGTACTAAGGGGCTTTTGTACTACAATACAATTTAGCTGCATTTTATTGAGATAAACCTCTTTGCTTCTATTCACTTGGATCAAACTAAATTCACATACACTTTTAAGTTTTTTGACAGTATCTCTATCGCAACGCATGTCGTAGTGTGCCTGCGTGGTGGACTTTTCTTACTGACCGGTCTCGATAAAGCAATCCTGAATTATAAAGTTTTTTCTTAATATCCCTGTACGATCCCAGTTAGAACCGTTCATTAAAAAGTTAGTTAAGTAAGTTCGGAGCTCAAGAAAATAGTAATATTTTCGGTACACAGTATATTGACCAAAACAGCACAACACAAGTATGTATAGTAACTGAAGTAGGTATATAAGTAAAGGATGCTCGCTCGCGACTGTCTCGCGGTGTCACGTGTAGAACTCTCAGTACATAGGTAAATATGCAATGACAATGTACGTAACCGTACAATCCCAAAAGTTGGTATTATCTGAGTGGGATGTGAATCCACAACCTTCCCTTTGAATCTTGTTAAGTGTACTGAACACTATAAAACGAATATAAATTATAGTAGATTAGTAGCCAAGGGCTGTAAGGCATCAATTGCAGCCCGAGATATTTAAACGAGATATTTAAACTATAGTTCGAGGGTGCAATTGGTGCTTACACCCGAGCTAACTATTCTGCTTTACATCTCGATTGTGAGGTAAGTAGAAAAAAACTGGCATTACAAGAATAAACAATATTTAAAGTAAAAGTTTTCTATTCCCGCCTTTTTTCATTAAAAAGAATCAAGTAAAGAACTTGTATTTTTTTTTTTCAAGATCGAAATTGAGCTTCGCCGTTCGATATTTAAAATTGATGACTATTATACTCACACGAAGACAAGGCTGAATAGCAAAGCGACCTCTTTGGTCATTGGGCAGAATGCATGATGTCTATTGCCAGTATGATGGTTAGATGTACGCGAACTTTTTGAATGAAAGAAGTGTTTTTTTTTATTACTTACCGCTCTAGGGCTTTTCTAGCTACATTATTACCCTAGAGCGCTAATTAGTCACCTACGAGCCCAATTTGGAGGTAATAATAACCTACTTACCGAACATGAGAGATGTAATAGTAGATTGTTTACCAAGGGAGAAAACAACTATTTTTATGGCGAGAGTGTTTTTTGAATCCTAAGCGTAGCGAGGGATTCAAAGTACTTCACTCGAGCTTAAAATAGTGTTGCTCCCGAGGTGGACACTCTACTTTTTATCACCCTCTATGAGAAAATAACTTAGTGCAACTTATGAATAATCATAATCATAGTCACAAATTCACGAAGTCACGAAGTCACAAAGTCACAAAGTCACAAAGTCACAAAGTCACAAAGTCACAAAGTCACAAAGTCACAAAGTCACAAAGTCACAAAGTCACAAAGTCACAAAGTCACAAAGTCACAAAGTCACAAAGTCACAAAGTCACAAAGTCACAAAGTCACAAAGTCACAAAGTCACAAAGTCACAAAGTCACAAAGTCACAAAGTCACAAAGTCACAAAGTCACAAAGTCTCAAAGTCACAAAGTCACAAAGTCACGGAGTCACAGTCACATAGTCACATAGTCACATAGTCACATAGTCACATAGTCACATAGTCACATAGTCACATAGTCACATAGTCACAATGTCACATAATCTCATAGTCATAATCATGTATTTATTGTAATTTTATTTATTTTCATAAACTAAGTAAAATCTGAATTTGAGTAAACAATTATGAACAAAGGTGGAATGCGCGTTTCACGTGTTTTTGTTTATTTTTATTTAGTTCAGGCGCTTTTTTTTTAATCATAAAGCCTGCTTGTTCATACAGTGTTCGTAATCTCTTTGGTGATTGGAACTTTTACTCAATAAGCACATTCCAAATTCAAATCACATTACCGCCCTTGGGCGGTAAAGTACTTTACCGCCCTTGGGATCAAAGTGCTATTTTGCTACCTGTTTTCGAAGAGCAAACTATCTATTTTCGAATTGATGTGATAAAAAATTGTATTATACATCACGGGTGCGCAACGCATGTCGTAGTGGACTGCGCTCACTGACCGGTCTCGATAAAACAATCCTGTATTATATGTTTTGTTTGTTTAGTACCGGCGCGACCCTATCGCAACGCATGTCGTGGTTGTCCGCGGGCGTGGTGTGCGTGCGCGGCGCGGGGGGCGGCGGCGCGGGCGGAGGCGGCGGGGAGCTGCTGCGCCGGCTGGAGGAGGCGGGCGAGGTGGCGCGCGTGCAGGGCGCGGTGCGCGCCGCCGCCGCCGCGCTGCCGCGCGCGCTGCAGCCGCACCACCAGCACATGCAGCGGCTGGACGACGAGCTGCTGGAGATCACACAGGTATATAATAATACTCGGCGGCTTTAAGAAGTCTACTGCTGGACAAAGGCCTCCCTTGTACAGTTCCAGGAAGAACGATTCTGAGCCCTGAGGGCTCTCCATCCACCGGCTTCCCGCTTTCTTCACTATACCAGACACTTTTTAATTACGTAGGTAACATTTACTATTATACATGTACACATTTTATCATTGTTAATCCTACTTATTATAAATGCGAAAGTTTGTAAGTATGGATGGATGGATGGATGTTTGTTACTCTTTCACGTAAAAACTACTGAATGGATTTTAATGAAACTTTACAATAATATAGCTTATACATCAGAATAACACATAGGCTAAAATTTATAAAGATATTGTGTGACTTATCCTGCGCAGACGAAGTCGCGGGCACCAGCTTTTATTTTATATTTAATTACTTAGTTGAGTTTACAAACATTACTTTTATTATTTTGACCTTCGATCAACAATCAACTAGATTCCGTGTCACATACAAAATCAAAGCTAAAAACTGTCCGCTTGAACATCTACTTACACACACATAAACAGCTACATCGAACTGATTCAAAGGTTTTTAAACAGTTTCAAGTTCAACCTAATTACAACCATAAACCCTTGTAATAAAGTCACAAATCTTCAAAATACTATCTTACACTTATGATCATTCGTCAATTACAGCCGTCACCTTGAAATTAAAAGACATAGGTTAAATAACATTTATTGTGTAATCAACCTTATGTTGCAACAAATAAAGTACTTTTCTCCATTATTACTTTGTGAGTTACATTATTACTTTCGTTTCGTTTTGTTTCTGTTTGCTTCTTTGTATTTTACTACTCCTCACACACACTACATACAGGTGCCTCGATGGCGGACTTTGAATATACGACAAAATATTTGTTTTTAATTGTTAACAATGATTTAAGCATCGCAAAACGGAAACTGACATGTAATTACCGAAAAAAAGACATTCCTTCTGAAACCTTACTGTTTTAGGGGTTATTTTCGCAGTTTGAAAGCACACTGAGGCATTTTAGCACGTCCGCACGTTGGCTGTGGTTGGAGCATACTAAACTCAAATAAGAACACCAATTTATTTGTGCTCTTATTTTTCGGGCCGTTTTTGAGTCCGCCACACGTAATCTAGGTTGATTGTTGATCGAAGATTTTGACACAACACTCCATTTCGCAAAATTTCTCAAAGGGTCTATTGGCTTATGGTATCGACAGAATACCAGCGCATAGTTATTAATAGGCGTTATGCTGAGTCGAGCACACGGAAACCTAACACAATCATTTCATTTCTCTGTCTTTCTGGTTTGGTGCCTTTGTTTTTAAGCTGGTTTTTGTGTGTGTCAACCCAACAGTTGTATGAAGAATACGCCGACCGCTTCAACCTGTGGGAATGCAAGCTGGCTATCGTGCAGTGTTCCGGCCACAATGACGCCATTCTCGTGGAGAACATTTGGAGCAACATCCTGGCCGAGGCGGAGGCAGGCGCACGGATGCTTCCCTCCGCCGACGAGAGACTCGCGTCGGTGTTGAGCAAGCTGACGTCACTCGGCAGGGAATATGTCAACACGGGACACTGTTTCCCTTTGTGTAAGTCGAACTCTGTACATTTATTTTATATATTTTATATGTATGTATACAACGTGTAACATCATATCCCTATAAGGCCAAAGACCAAGATATCAGACCAAGCACTGGAATACTTTGTAAAGTTTGAATACTTCGTTTTCCCATACAAAAGTTAAATTAATATAACAACCCTGATAATGTGTACGCGACCTTTGTACATACGCTTTTTGCATTTAATAATTGGTGGCAGTTCTGTTACCTATTTTATCTACAGTTCACAATTTTAAAGGTCAAAAAACTACTGTAAATAGTGCTGCGTTATGTTGTTTTAGTTTCATTATGGAGGAAAGTTAAAGAGGCGTTTCATGAATGAAAAACTTCGAAATTTCAAAAGCCTTAGAACAAAAGTTGTTCGCCATTACCTGTAGAATAGCCTGCTTCCGGAGTTATAGGGGTATTATGTTACACGTTGTAGTATACTGTTTATTTTGTTAAGGCGAGTATTACCATCAAAGAGGAACGCTATGCGTCAGATAAAAATATTTCCATTTCTACTTTAGACTTTAAACCTTTTTCTGAGGGATTGCGTTACTCTTTCGAAAGCTCTAGTGGTAACTGCCCCGCCTTCCGATCTTAAGGTCGTGGGTTCAATTAATCCGATCTGCATGGAATAATAGTAGATCAAGGTGGGCAGGTTGTAACGTTACAATTTTCTGGTACCGTTATGAGCTAAATCTGCTTAGGAGTTTATGAAATGGGATATGTAATGGGATAATGGGCTTGGTTACATTCCAAATTTTTTTTTTATTATAAATAATAATAAATAATAAATATTGGTCGAATTTCCACACAGCACTATCTAGCCCCAAACTAAGCCAGAGCTTGTAATATGGGAACCAGATAGCTGATATAATACATAAATACTGTTTTTGTAAATACATACTTATAATATTATAAAACACCCAGACAGAGAACAAACATCTATGTTCATCACACAAATGTTTGTTCTCAGTGGGGATCGAACCCACGGCCTACGGCGCAGAAGGCAGAGCTACTAACAACTGAGCTGTGAAGGCTGTCGATGTTTTTTATAGAGTATATAGTTTTTGAAATACGACGAAAATAGTAAAAGTTAGGGCAACTACTATAACGTAAGCTTCCATTTGTTAAAGTTCTAATGAATTCGTAGGTCAGCTTAGATCGGTTATCATCTACATTACAGACATTGTAAGATCTCCGTTCGGGGCGAACAATTAGCATTATCTTTTTATAAAAATGATAACATAGCATATATCCCATAGTTACTGTATCCGCTGCCAAATTGTTGTGAACATTGACCTAAGTAAATGCGGACAACGTTTTTCATAGCCGCCAATTAGTGGCAAATATGCTCATTAGAACACGTCCGCCAACAATTTGCCTCATCTATGCTATGTCACGACTCATAGTAGGACAGTAACGTTGTAAAATTAATGATGTTCCACAGTTTTATGTGTCAACTCGCTTTAATGTAAACATGCGGTTGAAAACAAATTGCTCTATTAAAATTTATGACTAACAACTTTCTTACTTTCAGATTTTATCGTGCGTCAATTAGAAATAATGAGTTGTAAACTGACAGCGGACCAAAGTATGGTGTTTAAAACAATTCTGAATATCGGCGTTACAATCGAACAAGTCTTGGATATTTATATCAAGTGAGTACAATTTGCGGTATATTTAAACCTATTATGTGCTGATTTTATTTTGTGTTCTTTTAATGGCGCTTGTTATTTAGCGAAAACATTACCGCCACTACTGAACTCGTGTTGTTTGTACTTTATTTTTCCTGGACATACGCCTCTCCTCATATTTGGGGGAATTTTCCATAGTCACAACGCTGGCGGATTGGTGACCACCGTATTAATGTTAAGTTCTATGATGTTGCTGTTGCCTATCCTCTGGTGCGTTCCCTTAGTCCTTACGACACCTATTTTATTTCGGGAGCCCTCTGGTGCGTTCTCTTAGTCCTTACGAAAAAATATTGAAACAGCTTCACGACTTTGTTCCCCAGGCACGGTAGATATCCCCTCAGATCCCTCAGTACCTACCAAGTACTAACATAAGATTCTGTGAGGATGTCCCTATTAAATAAATAAATGTTAGTGGACTTTCCACATAGCACTATGTAGCCCCAAACTAAGCCAGAGCTTGTAATATGGGAACCAGATAGCTGATATAATACATTAATACTTTTTTTTTGTAAATACATACTTATAATATTATATAACACCCAGACAGAGAACAAACGTGGGGATCGAACTCGGTGGGGATCGAACCCACGGCCTACGGCGCAGAAGGCAGAGCTACATCAACTGAGCTGTGAAGGCTGTCTATATCTATTATGAGGAGATCTTTTTTATTCCGGGAGCACTACAACTATATGTTTTTGTCAGATTGGTGAGCGTGAACGAGCGAGTGTGGCTGGGTTGCGGCGACGAGACCCACGTGTGCGGAGTAGCGGCCTTACTGCTGGAGGCGGCGCGGGCCGAGTTGGCCCCGCTCCCGGGCGCGCTGCGGCGCAGAGCACTGGCGCGGTGCAAGGACCTGCACGAAGCTGCGCTCTCTTCTTTGCAGGTGAGGCTATACACTACTAAACTGCACTTATCCAGTTTATTTGTGTTTTTTTTTAATACAACTAGCTGATGGAACAAGCAGCTGGCCCACCTGATGTTAATGGAATTGTAATTAGA
Source organism: Chloroclysta siterata (assembly GCA_932294275.1). Lineage (NCBI taxonomy): Eukaryota > Metazoa > Arthropoda > Insecta > Lepidoptera > Geometridae > Chloroclysta > Chloroclysta siterata. The sequence continues at coordinate 9,288,510 of OW028601.1, read as the reverse complement.
AGCTATCGACATAAGACTCTTTAAGGAGTATTACTTTTGCAAACCTTAGTGGTTTTCTTAGTGCTATTTAATTAATATACAAATATTATGTATGTTTTATAAAGATAAATAAATAAATAAAAACTACTAAATAGAGATTTGATGTCATAAAAATGATTAACTGATAGGTTCAAATCCCTATAAATTTTGGAACATTATAAAATTGAGACCGAGAATAACTATTAAAGCACTAGCTTGTACTACAGATACCTGTGTGTTATTCCCCACGTGAGATTAGAATAGCATAGTGGTAGGTAAGCGCGTCCCCGTAGCAAGGGATCATCGGTTCAAATCCCACTTGGTTAATACATTTACATCGAAATAGAATTTTGCATTTTCATACTTTAAGGGCAATGGGTCCATATTTTTCTTGCTGACGTTTTGAAGCGGTTTCGGTAAAAATTGGCGCGCTTTTCCTACAAAATGTCACTGATAGCTTCCACTGGGTAGATTTCTTGTGTGTGACGCATGCGTTATTAGCTGCAATAGGCGCCGAGAGCTGTCGTCTTGTACTGTGTGTATGGCTTTCATAAATAGCTCGTATGAGCTAGTGCCTGATCTATGTGATGTTCCTACCACCTGAAGGACTCTTATAATGATATAATTTGTAGTCAGCAGTGGTCATTTGGATGCCCAAATACAATATAGTACCATCCATACAATCGTTTGCGCAGTCACATCAATGCCACGTAGACTAAGTACCCAATGAAATCGTGACTAAAGCTACTTTTTATCATTGCAGGCTCGACCCAACACAAATAGACTCATAGAAAGACTGTCATTGGCGCAGGCGCATCTAGATCGCATGGATTGAGCTAGCAACATAGTAAAACTATTTAAATTGTTAGTTATTATTCTTTAGGGCTATACATAATAATTTTAGTATTAAGAAATATCAGGGGCCTATGCACTACTGATGTACTGATCAAATAACGAATATTTTGCTACCTTTGGAATTTTTTAATATTTTTTTCGTAGAAAAGTAGCATAATTTATTTTTCGGTACCTATTCAAATAAGGTTTTGTTTATCCTAGGTGTAAATTAAATCAAACCGATTAATATTATTTACCATTGTGTTCTCGCTATATTATAACTTAATTTTGGTCAAGGTACATAACCAAGGAAGAAAATAGATTACATAGACAAAATGAAATATAGTTATTGTTCATAAACTTCTTGTTATTAAAAAAGACAATTAAGTGTGGCATAGCAGTAACAATAAATTATTCTACTCCATTCTATTTCAATAAAAACCCATTAATGTAATTTAAATGGCAGTGACTGATAAATTTATTTTATTTTATATTCTAAAATAAATATCTTATAATTGATTTCTTAAACATACATGTTATTCTGGCCTATAGATGCATTGATTTATAAAAAATGTATACAATTGACATGATTTTATTAAAATATTGTCTATCAATAACATGCTTCATTAATATTGTTTGATTAAAAAACTTAACTACAATCATGTTGGTGTGTATAAAGCGTTAACAGTGAACCCACTACAGAAAGGCACTAGGATGGTTTCTATTTTTGTAAATAAATGATTATCTAAGACAGTCGTTTTTATTTTCTACCTTATCTGAATAGTGCAAATTAGTAAAAGGTTATCATAAAAATGTTTGAGCGAGATCTAAATTATGTACAACTGTCGCTTATTTTCTACTTATAATTGCATTTAATAATAAAATACATACATTTTTCACAGTAAACATTTAAAATCCAGATTCTCTGTGATAAGCAGTGATTCCACTAGCTTGCGGGTCCTTCAAAATTAATAAAACCATTAGAAAATGATGTATGTATAACTTTACGTGGAGTCATCATCGAAAGGATTCGTGGTTACCTGATGGCCGTGATGGTCCTCATCTGGGTACGTGTATAAGCTATTTTGTACTCCGCTAATGGTTGGTACCCCGACCATGTTCATCGGCGACATCTGCGTGTATTGTTGTCTTAATGGTTCCTTCCCAACGGAATTATTCCTTTTGGTGATAGTTGTGTACGTTGGAGTTGATTTGGTTGGGATGTCTTTGATCCTAGTGGCTGCTCTGTATGTACCGAACTCATCGGGCGGCGGAGGCAACGAAAAACCATCCGATGTTTGCGTGATTTCTGATGTCTCGTCGCTTATTTCTTTTGCTAGTTTCTGGCGCATTTTTCTAGGCATCGTGTAGAATGTGTTCATCTGAAAAGAGAAGTAGTTAAATTCATAGTCTTTCTAGTCTCTTTAGCTGTAGAAAATCGTTGAAAATAATTACCGGCCTAGGAACATTGTAATTCGTTTCGGGGGGTAAGTGTAGAACTAGATGGTCGCACAACGAATCCATGTCTCTCTTCCGACTGATATTCTGCATGGAATGCACTCTGCAGTTATTGCCATGTCGCATCATTTCGTTGCATTTGATCTCTGGTTCTACATCGTGCATGTATCGCGCGGAGTGAAAAGAGCTGGTTCTCCGGACGTCGAAGTTCTTGGACGGGTATCTGGATACGGCTCGTCGAAACGACTCCGTGCGTCTCACATTACAATCGCTCCCGTCTTCGCTGTCGTGGTATGTTTCGCAATTCGATTCTGCAATTCGTGTATTATCCAATGTAATGGAGACTAATGAGTCAAGATTAGCTTGTCCACAAAAAATCAATGCTGCTGTGAAAAAATACTGTTTGATGAGGACTTATAACAGTAATTTTTGTAATCAAGATAGATTTGTGATGGTTACTTTTTTATGTTACTGTAAATCCAACAAGAAGAAAGTATTTTTTTGTCGAATGGACTATTGCTTTTGGTTGTCTGATGACTCTCAGCTTTACCAAACTATGTTGAGTGCAAAAAAACAGTTATAATAATGGACAAACAAGTGATTCCCTGACAAACCACATGATTAAGCTGCAAAGCTTAGTCATGTTATTTTATATTAGAGAGAAATCAGAATGGAATAGATATTAACCATCTTTTCCATTCACATTTCTCTTATTTACAGTTATGGCGGATCCTAATAATACTTCTTTATACATAAAGATGCATGATTATCATTATTTATCTGGGTGAGGTGCCCTGATAAAAATAGCAATCGGAATCTAGTTCTTATTATGATTTGCGTTTGCGCAGCAAACGTTGATTTAATCTCTAGAATTCCAGACACAAAAGATAATTTCTGTGTCTCACGTGAACCCACTTTTAACCATACAAACAGGTAACAATCACGTGGTTCAAGTTTACAAAAGAACTGCAGGAACCAAAACGTAAGTTTGCTGCCTGTTCTTCTAGGCTCGGTCGCGTGGAACTGGCACCTAGATTCACCTAGCTTTAAGACGCTTAAAAGTGAGCCGTGTGATTCAATTGAATAAATACACTTTGACTGTGTTTGTTTGGCGACACAATTTGTTTACCTTCAGTGTTATAAGCACACAGCGGCGGGTCGGAATGCGCACGCGGCAAGTCAAGCCTAGAGCCGCGTTCGTGCGAGCAGAGCACAAGACCGCAAGCCGCCAGCGCGACCAGCAATACTCCTCCGAACAGAGCCAGCGCTAGCGTTGTTATGTTTGATACTGCACTTACTGGCATCCCTGGAACTGAAAACAAACTTAAAGGCAGCTCCAGATTTGTGTTGTCAACTTAAGAAACCTGGACAGCAACACCCAAATTAGCCGGAGGTCAAAATATACTATTAAAGATTTGCAAATCAGGGAGCGCAGGAACCTATTTGAACATGTTTGCATTGCTATATAGAAAATATTGTATTACAGTGATTTGGATGCTGTTCTTTTCAAAACATTAAATTACCTCCCGACTCATCAACAACATCAGCTTTCTCAATATCCACACTCTTGCTTTCTCCTTTATCGTTGAACGCTACGATAACAAACTTGTAGTTCTCTTGTTTAGGCTCAGGGATCATGAATTCGGGGTCCCCGTTGATTATTGAAAGTATGTTATCTTCTGTGTCTGACGTCACGATGAATTTAAACTTCTGTAATTCAAATTTTAAATCAATAAGGTCGTAAAATCTCCAAGCAGACAAAATTATGTATGTTATTATATTATGTAACTATGGATTTCTTGCGTGGGCATGCTATCAGGGATTGTAATAAATGGAACGAAATAAAGTTCCGAAATTCTTTAAAGTAGCAGGGTGTTTAACCTGAGTCAATCCTCCATCATGTCCCTTTTGGCACTTGACGATAATATCTTTAGCGGTATTCTTAACCGCCTCGCAATTCGCAGGGGGGCGGGGTATCGTTTCATCGGTCACTAGAAACGTGCACGGAGTGTGCACGTTACCTGTTTCGGAAACGTTGTTTACTCCCCAACAAAACAGAGTGCCTGTAAAACAAATTCATATTTGAAAAACCCAGTTCGTGTTCTGGATATAAAAAGCCTATCTTGCTGTTTGTACATTAATCGCTATGTAATTTCATAAAGATTTATAGATAGGTTTATTAGATGGTCACCAGTGTAGATCTGTTAATTTGATCATAATTTTGGCCTGCCGATAAACATAAAAAACTGAACGAGCTTAACGACTTTGATCCCTAGGCACGGTAGATCACCTCAAATTTCGAACCAACTTAAGATTCTAAGAAGAAGTCAAAGGGAGGTAATCAGAGGTGCGTCCAAATATTACACGTAATATCAAAGTTCAAGTCAAAGCTCAGCAAACACGTACGCACATCGTAACCTACAGCAGCTGTTCTACAGTCATAAAATTGTACCTACCTAACTTTACCTACCTAGAAACGACAGCCATCCAGAGGCAAAATATACTGTTATATTATATAACGCCACCTTTCTTATCTCATTAAAAGTGAACTGTTGTTTTTATGAGAATAAATGTCTTTAAACCTAATATAATTAGGAGTTGGAGCATTAAAAGCGACCTATCGAAGCGTTATTGGTAGAATTGTTATTTATTTTCGAACTTAGAGAAAGCGCTCTAATAGCGCATGCATCGAAAAGTTGTTCTTTACTCACTATGGCGCCACTGAAAACCAGCGCAGTATGGGCTTTTACAGCAAATGCTGAATGGTGGCCTTTTTTGTCATCAAACAAATTGTAACAGCTTTTTTGTAAATTTAAATATTTAACAGTTAAAATAACGATTTTTCGATACTATTCTATTCTATAAAAGTCGTGTAGGTACATAGCTTACTGTAAGCCGTGCTGTTGATCCTTTCATAAACAAGCATGTTGTCTGCAGTCTCAAGTGTGGTTTGCGGATAATTCTTCAGTGTAGTGATGTTGACTGCGTCGTTCACTAGCACCCAGCGGTACAGAGCCGGTTCGGGGTTTGATTTGACGTGGCATGTTATGTTAATCGATTCGTTCTCTCCCAATCCATACTCGAAGATGCTCGTGTCCTCGCAGTAAGACGGATCTGTAATTTACGTCACATCGTTTTAATTTGTGGCCATAAACCGCCGAAACGGTTAGACATCATCCATCTTATTATATTATGTATACTAGCTGACCCGGCAAACGTTGTTTTGCCATATACATACATACATAAAATCACGCCTGTTTCCCATAGGGGTAGGCAGAGATCACGGATTTCCACTTGCTACGGTCCTTACATACCTCTTTCGCTTCTTCACTCTCATAACATTCTTCATACATTCTCGTCGGTTTAGGGTACTCATGACCTGGCCCTAGAACGTCTGCTATCTGATCGAGATACGTTCGCCTAGGTCTTCCCCTCCCAACAGTCCCATTTACGCTCCCCTGATGCACCTGTTTTGGTAATCTCCTTTCATCCATCCTCTCCACATGCCCAAACCATCTTAACATACCTTTCTCTACCCTTTTGCCATATACTTACTACAATGACTATTATAAATAGTCATTGTAGCAAATAGTCATATTATAGGGGTTGGTGATAGAAGGGTGAAAATTTAGGGTTGTATGTATTTTTTAATACCATATTATAAAAAAAATAAAAATTGTCCAAAAAAAAAACATGTTAGGGGTGGACAACCCTTACCACTTAGTCTCAGACCTACTGAATATGCATATAAAATTTCATAAAAATGACCAATGACCAAAATATTGATTAAGAGATCTATAAGGTCTATAGGGGTTGTATACAAGGGGTTTTTAAATTTTTTAAAGTATTTCGATTAAACTTCCCACAACATAACTACAAACAGGTGCGGTTCCAGCACTCAAACAAGGTTGTGGTCACAACCACCCGAAAATCGGCCAAGTATGAGTCGGAATATGAACTCGCTCATGATCGATATACTGACAAAGGAGATGTTTTCAAAATGTATATGACACCTTGCCCAAGATTTTGTACAGTGCGCCTATAGTTCCACGTGAACAAAGCTACGGGCCAGACACAGTGTGTGAGACGTCCCAAGTCTACTAGGATTGTGGGCATGCCCATTGTGCATACAATGGTGGATCCGCGCTTAACTACAAACTAGTTGTAGCTTATTGGCATTTTAAAATGCAATGTTTTTTTTTATACAACCAGCTGATGGTACAAGCAGATGGCACACCTGATGTTAAGTGGTAATCATCACCTATAACAAAGCACTGCCATGCGTCCATCAGCTTGAGGCATACAGATGTTAAGCCTCATGTGCCTGTAATTACACCGGCAACCACACTCTTCAAACCGAAACACAGCAGCGCTGCTTGGCGGCAGAAAAAAGCGTGGTGGTAGTACTTCCCCGTACGAGCATTTCACAAAAAGCTCTACTACTCTTAAAATAAAAGTGAAAAAAGTGATTGAGAATCCATACATGTAACATTGATATGAATCGGCTCGCTGTAAGCCGATCCCTCGTCGTTGGTGGCCGCACACACGTACTCGCCCGCATCGGCCTCTGATACGTCCACCAACTCTAAGAATGGCTGCACCACTTCAGAACCGTCCTTGCTGTGAGTTATTATGTCGTCCTGAAACATACAAATTAAATTGTTTACTTGAAAAATTAAGTTAAAGGGTTTTATTGAAAAGAAAGATAATAATGATGTAGATAATTGTTGTACCTACCAAACTCATATTTACGTGTTTATTTAATTTAAATGTTCTTAAACGTACGAAACTAATAAATTTATTATTCCAATATTATTATTCTCAGCATGTTAATTTATGTAAGTAATTCTTTTCATTTATTACAAGATTTCTTTCCTGTTTGTTTAAAATAAATTCAAAATTAAATCAATCAAACGAAATTTCAATCTTGTTTGAAAGACAGTTATGGATCGGGAGGTAACAAGATATTTATCTAAGAACGATGGCGTTCTAGAGTTGATACCTCATGGAACCAGATCAGCTGATAGACAGCCGGGTTCGCTTGGAAACTGCATGCCATCCGTATAGTCGACCCTTTCGTGGTCACCAACGTGCAGTTATCTTCCAGTTCTTCTTCCACTACGATGTGTAAAGTAGGGCGATCTAAAACCAAACATCATCCAAGGTAGCATAATCTACATAATTCACATTAATCAAATGCTTACAAAGTATTTATAGGGTTCCGTACCCAAAAGGTAAAACGGGACCCTATTACTAAGAATCCGGTGTTCGTCAGTCTGTCTGTCTGTCACCAGGCTGTATCTCATGAACCGTGATAGTTAGACAGTTGAAATTTTCACAGATGATGTATTTCTGTTGCCGCTATAACAACAAATACTAAAAAGCAGAATAAAAGTAATATTTAAGGGGGCTCCCATTCAACAAACGTGATTTATTTCCCGTTTTTATAGATAATGGTACGGAACCCTTCGTGCGCGAGTCCGACTCGCTCTTGACCGGTTTTTTTATTTTTTCATATCTTGAAGAGAGTCAGACTTAAAACATTACATTGTTATTATCAAAATTTAGCGTTCTATTAGTGAAAACGATTAAGGCTTTATTAGTGCTACACTATGCATATATGTACATAACTCCATTCTGACGTCATCTCCTTATGATATATTTTGTCGGACGATTTCGAGCAAAGCCAAATTCAAAAAGTAATTGAATAAATACAATACAATAAAATCACTATTATCACTAGCTAGGTACTAGTTCCAAACAACCGTGTCTAGAAGAACGGGCACCAAACTTACGGTTTAGATACCGTTCTTTTGTATGTACTCGAAGATGATGTTATCTATAGATCCGTTTATCTGCCTTACAAATTAAACAAAGAACTTACAGAGGATAGCTAGAGGTAACTTCTCAGCACAAACGAACTTGTCGTCATCTCGCGCGTACGCTGGCGCACAACACGTGACACTGGATTCGTCGAACTTGCGCTCCATCACTAGCTGAATCTCGCTAACCACTAGTCTCTGGGAGGATTCGATCTGAAATTTTAGGGTACATTAACGACATCTGTAGTATGCATTATTATATGTGTTAAGAAAAGTAGAGTATTCCATTTGTTAACTGGTTCCTACATAATAACCTTTTCTTAGTAAGATGCTAAATTCGTCTTTACTCGTGTAGGCTTTAGAAGCGAATTACAAAAGCAACGGCCTCCGAATTCTAATTCCTGAATCGTTACCTACTTAGGATAATTTGTTTTCATACTTAACTGAAACTTGTTCTCGGTTGGGATCGAACCCACGGCCTACGGCACAGAAGGCAGAGCTACTACCAACTGAGCTGTAGAGGCTGTCAGTAAGTAAGGCTGTAATAAGGTGGGCCTGTGGGCCTGTAGCCTGTGGCCAGTGCAAGTACGGAACTTATTTCGCTAAATTTAGCGATCGTCAAATTCGTGATATTTTGACGAATTGTGCGAGTACGGAACTCGGGGTTTTGACGATCGCATGCGATTGTCAAAGGATAGCGACAACACGATCGTGAAATCAAATGTACCTTGCGAGGGTATACTTATTTTAGCGAAATTCGCTAAAATTTTACGACTTTCGTCATAATCGCCAAAAAATCTAAACTAAAACCCGTCAACTATGCGATCGTCAAAAAAAGATCTTGCGCTGCTGCGCTATTTATTTATTTACTTATTTATGTACTTTACTAACCGTAATATTCTGTTCTAAGTTAGACAGTTGGTTGTCTCCGAGCCTCCACAAGATGAGCGGCGCTGGACGGGCGCCGAGCACTCGGCACTGCAAGGCGAGCGACTCTCCCGCGCGCACTCGCCCACTATCGTGCCCTTCGGTGCGGAGAGATACCAGTTCTGGGGGCACTAAATCGAAGCTCAATTAGTTTTCTGGGACACAAAAGCACTATTTCTGTTCTGAATATAAAAGCCACAAAAAGACGTGGTCACGTGGCAATCGGACCAATCTCTTTTTTTTACCCGCAGCCTACCTAAAATTACTAGTAGCACCTGATGACGACATGAATGAAAACTCATACGGGTACGGAAGTCCTCGTCAATGCAAGGAGGAGGTTGAGTTGTCGCTGGTAACCGTCGTCGATGGTAGCTGTAAAGCGTACCATAAGCCTGTTTGCACGCCATTAGTAGGTACTTATTTAGAATAAAATACGTTTATATTAGACCGATAGCCAAAACTGGAATAAGCATTAAATCTACGTAACATGAAAATCCATTAAGCCATTCTGGTTAACGCAGAGAAGTGAGAATACTTGATAAAGAAGAAGTGTCCCACATATGCTACACAAGGTGTTCCAACACTTGTACTTAAAACTTCAGGGGGCTAAAGTACTCATCAATATGAATAACTTTTTATAAGGAACCAACACTGTGAAAAAAAAACAACTGTTTCATACATTTTAGCCAGGTAGGTATTGAACTTTTGTATGAAACAGCTGTTATTTTTTTCGCGTCCACAGGGTTGTTTCCTTAGAAAAAGTAATTCATATTGATGGGAACTATAGCCCCATGTAGTTTTATGTAAGTACAAGTATTGGAACACCTTATAAATCTATACAGATTCAAGAGTATACTCACACATCATATCAACAATGACATCGATCGACAGCGGCGTGGTCCTGTCGTTGTTCTTTGCAGAGCAGCTGATAACTCGGCCGTGGTCCTCCCGTCTCAGCGGGCCGTACATTATGTCGCTGCGGACGCGGTGTTCAGATAGAGGTGTGGATGTGTCCTTTAGAAGCCGCTGGTCGGACCACCAAGAGAGGGATGCTTGTGGTTTTCCTGTTAAACATAATACCTACCTAGAAGATGTAAAGGAAATCCCCAAGCCTTTGTAATATAAGAACCACATTCCTGACTGACTGACATAGGTACGCATAACCAATTATAATAGCATAGACTAAACACAGTACCAAACCTAATCCTAGAGATTTGAAGGGAGCGTATTCTTTGCAATACATACGTACCTACCTAGGCACACACAAAATAACGAATTTTGGTAAGTTCTCATCCTGACCAAATTGAGGTCAAAGTTTTTTGAATATCGCGAGACAAATCACGCGGATAAAGTCACGAGTTCCCGCTAGTACCTAATAGTTATAATAATTTAGATGTTTATACTTAGTTACCACCAAAGGCGACACAGAAGAGATGCACGGTGTCTCCCACGTAGTAAGGCCCGATGTTCTGGCTTGTGTTGACTCCGGCGCTCGCTTTCGCAACCTGCGTGCCGTTCTCGTGGATCACCCATAGGTGATGGGGTGGCTCTGTAAAATACAACTACTAAATTAATATAAGTATGTCAAAATGTAGTAAACTTTTGACTGCAATCTCACCTGATGTTAAGTGATGATGCGGTCTACGGTGTTAGCACGCTTACCTAGAAGATACCTATTCACTCGTCTCTTGAAAACATCCAAATTATAGGCATTCGGAAAAACGGACGCCGCGCCGGTAAGGAATTCCACTCTTTGGCTGTTCGCATTATAAAAGTAGATGCAAAGCGCTTTGTGCGGGCAGTAGGTAAGTCAACCAGGAATGGATGTTTGTTTAAAAACAAAAAAGATAGAAACTGACGTTTCCGATCGGAAATGTTTCCGAATGTTTTAAAATAGCCCTTGTTCATTATTCGGCGAGGTACGGTCACTTAAAATAAAACAGGGTGCAAAGGTTAAAAGATGTAAATGAGTGTGCATTTAATGATGTAATATTTACGTTACAGTAATTGTTTAATAAATGGAGCAAATTGTTCCGGCGCTGCGCTGTCAGCATCCTCATTAGCCTGCGGGCCAATTAGTTGGCATGCTATTCTATTTAGCTGGATAGGCGAAAGTTTCCTTTTATTGGAAACGAAAAATCAACGGAAGTGAGCTACGGAAACAAACAATTACTTGAGCCGGTGAGTTTTTTCCGTAAAAAATTAGTAAATACACTATTGCAAGTTTTGGATTTAAAAAAGTTTAAGGTATTATTATATTGGTTAACCATTATAATCCTCCAAGATCTTGAGTTAAGTAAGTAAAGTAGTAAACTCTTATAAAGAGATCTGATAGGATTTCTAACGTGTCTGGGGATAAAAGTCGTGAAGATGTGTGTGTTTGATGCGTGTTATTTTAACCATATTATTCCAAAAAAACAAGTTCCTGAGCTGGGCAGGTCGTTTAGGCTCGAAGACCGGCAACCTCTGCGGAGTAAAGGTTCTCAATCGCGACCGTGACCCGAAAGCCAAGAGTAGGACACCCTCTCATTCGATGGACCGACGACATTGCATCTGCATCCAAATCACCACCGGGGATGCTTGAACATTGCTGCCACCGACCCAAGGTCCTTCTCCGTTATTTTAAGGAGTTGGGCTGGCTGGGGTGTGGTTAGCAGGCGGACAATGCACAATACACCCCATTGCGGGACGTCCGTGCAGATCTCATTCCCCCACCACGAATTAGAATTAGAATTAGATATTGCAAAGATCGCGGAAAGTCGGCGGATGAAGAGGGCTCGAAATTGTTCTTTTTGGAACAGTGGGCAGAATATAAAGAAGATAGAAAGAAAACATATTTTTTTGACCCGCTTCAAAAAACAATTTCAATAACAGTGGGTTAGGTTAGGTTAGGTACAAGAATATAGGTAAATAGTCAAACTCACCAATAACACTTAATTGCACAAAGGTCTTGTGCGCAGGACTGGCGGCGAAGTCGGCGAGGCACTGGTAGACCCCCGCGTCGGATGGCTTGACGGTGACAATCTGTAGCTTGTCAAAGCCATCGGCGTCGCTCGTCAGCAGCCGGTAGCGTCCGCCTGCCGCGACCGGGCTCTCGGAGTCGCCGCGCAGGTCGCGACTGCTGAGGCATATTGTTTAGATGTTTGCTGTTTCGTGGTACCATTGCCTATGCCTATTACCTATTTCTGCTGCCAAGCAGCGTTGTTGTTTCGGTTTGAAGGGTGTGGTTGCCGGTGAAATTACTGGCACATGAGGTTTAACAAATGTACCTATGCCTCAAGTTGATGCACGCAGTGTTCATCGTAGGGGCACGTTTCTATCGTGCGTGACTTGCGAGGCAATGCTTTGTTATAGATGATGGTTAACAACCAAACATCAGGTGGGCCATCTGCTTGTTCCATCAACAAGTAGAATAAAAATAAAAAACCTCATATTTTTCATCTTTTCACCAAATTTCATCTTTTCAAAAAGCTAGGGTTCAAACGAACCTACTATACAAGGTGTAATACTACTTCCTAAAACGGGACCTTCGGGATAATGCTCATCGATAGGCGCCTGGATTCACCTGGTTTATAAGACCTCTCAATGTGATCCTTTTGTTTTTGATGAGTAGACAGTTTCACTTCTATATTTTAAATGTGCCTACACGATGAATTCAAAACTGAATGAAGAAGTGAGGCAATAGGTATTTTATTAATACCTACCTACATGAATTTCTGACTAAATTGGGTAATTGGAATGACGATTCTACAGGTGCATACTGTAGGCAGTCCACTGGATTGAAAGAGTTAGCCAGCAATTTTTTTGTTTTGGTTGATCCGAGGAATAATGGATGAGTCACCTTGCGCTGTCGGAGGTGAATAAATTATTCCAATACTCTAGTATTCTTATGGTGGTTCTTAACATCACTATTCGGTATTTGCGTGTTCGGATTTATTGTGTACAAGTCCGAATAACTCGTACCGTCCACACATCACAAACAGTGGTAGATATACGTCTGGTTCGTGAAAAATAGAAAAATATAGTCAAAGTCAAAAGGTATCTATTCAATAAAATCACAAGGATCACTTTGAAACGTCTTAAAGCTAAGTGACGGTGCCAGTTCCAAGCGACCAAAGCCTATACGAACAGGCAACAAACTTACGGCTTGGTTCCTACCGTTATTTTGTATGATCCTTTTACAATGTAATTTATTACAATATTGAAGTTTAGTGAGGCGTAGGCATATAGAATAGAATATAGGCAAATAAAATCACTAGATACACATCGTCTTATATGGGTATATAAGACGAATATGTGAACACGAATAGCGATGTGTAATGCCACCATAATACTTTAATTCTTCCTATTTTCGTCGGGGCAGCCTACCTATAGAACGCCGTCGACGATCCGTTTCGGTACCAGGCGAGAATATTGAGTTTGTCGTCGTCCACTTCAGCCGTGACATTGCAAGGTAGCTCTGCGCTATGACCCACTACGGCTTCCACTAGAACCAATAATCAAAATACCTTCGCTATAAGACAAATCGGAATAAGAAAAGACAGTACGTGTTTTTTTCAGATGAAATCATAAGAGTAAGAGCTCTTTGTGAAGGCCTTGTCCGGGGAAGTACTACCACCATGCCTTTTTCTGCCGCCAAGCAGCGTTGCTGTGTTTCGGTTTGAAGATTGTGGTTGCCGGTGTAATTACAGGCACAAGAGGCTTAACATCTGTATGCCTCATGTTGCTGGACGCAAGGCAGTGCAACGTAGGGCACGTTCCCATCGTGCGTGACTTATGAGGCAATGTTTTGTTATAGGAGATGGTTACCATCAGGTGGGCCATCTGCTTGTTCCATCATCATAGTTGTATAAAAAAAAACATCATGCTCGCTCAAGTATTCTATAAGTTATCTGGTTCCCATAATACAAACTTTGCTATTTAGTTTGGGACTGGATATTAGTTTTGTGTGAAATGCCCACAAATGCAACGACGAACGGTCGTTAGTAATCTAATCTAAGTATTCTTGATAGTTACCGGAAGTTTAGTTATCAATTAGTGATATCTTTATTAGAATTTCAAAATCACCCAGGTGGTTGCATCAACAGGTTTTAACTGATGATAATCCAGTTTTATAACTTAAGTAGAAGTTTCATTACGTACATATGCTAACTTTAACCATAGGTGCACACTACTAAATAATAAAATTAGAAAGACACGCTCTAAAAACATCATGATCATAAATCTCACCACCCCATATTACAAAACAAACGATGAACGGAGGTATTTATCGACAGGAATCGGCAAATTCGTTGTTTCCTCGACCATCTTTCTAGTCGAAATTATAGGTAGTTAGACCAGGTAACCAAATATTTTGCTAGATGAATTTACTAATGAGTAGGATACTACCGGGCTAACTGACTCACAATATAATAATAAAATACCATAATAAACAAATTCGAAAATAATTAACTCACCTGTCTCAAAAATATCCTGTGCTTTAGATTTATGTAGAAGAACAGTCACAATTAAATAAGCAATCCAATTCATGTTAACACGTAAACATTTAATAAAATGGCATCCAGTTTTATTTAAATTCACACTCGTTTCATCCGAAATATATCGGGAGTGGGCACGTCCGGATTGGGCGCGAGTAGCGGACACGCGATTCAATTGGAGCACTCGGCCGCAATAAGGTATCGCCCGGTGTCGGTCGCTCTCTGTCCAGAAGCGGGGACTCCGCTGCCGTCCGGGCGCACTCACTTCCGGATGGTCCCCGTGCGTGACGTCACACCCGCCTTCATAATACCTATTAATCCTTCTGTGGCATGCCGCCGCGCGCGCCCGTTCAAACACAGCCAGCCCGAATCATCATTTACCTTACACTTTTTAATTGGTGAGGTCATAACAATTGGGTCAGTACAACTGGATTTGCTTATTGTTTACTGGGAAACGGAAACATTTTATTTTCGGCAGTAATACGACTTCCGGTTTGTGTAACTTGGCTTTTATTTGACTGCAATCAGATACAAATTGCAAGGGTTGCACGTTGGGGCTAACATAAAATAAGGTCATCTCTCCGATTATTCTACTACTCACGGGTGTCAACATCCTAAGTTAAACGGCCACCATTCTGATGGGTGGCCGTTAGTGGCATTTTCATTTGAGCGCTGCTCTAGCTATCAGGGGGCGGCCTAAAAAATCTGTCAACAGAGTTGTCCACTGGACGTTTTGCTAATTAGACGTGTTGCATAAGACATTTTTTAAGATATCGCAAAACGTTGGAAGTTTTGCTCCTGAAACGAACTGAAGTCGCAATACGAAAACTTCACATACACGCAGCTAGCGATTGTTAATAGTATTTTGATAAATAAATATTGAATAAATAATATTGGTATTTTTATTTTCGTTAAAAACTGAAATTTTTTATACCTATTTTGTTGTGTTACTTCTTATATTTTGAGCGTGGGACAATTAAAGCACAGAATACCAAAAAAACACATTTATTAATTTTAACAGTCTGTAATGACCTTTAGAACCTTACAATATTTGGCATCAGAATGTTTAATTTGAGAATACCTACCTACCTTACCCACTTATTTAAGCTGCTTCAGAGACTTAACAAAGAGCACTGCTAGTACAGCTATCACTGCACTACCGACGGCTCCTACAATCAGCTTTTTGTTCCTTTTGGTGTCTGAGTCTTGGGTAAGTACCTAAAGCAGAAGTTGAGTTAAAGTTTCATCAATTTAATTTTTATTTAATTTAGTTTTTCAATTAGATAAATATTTGGGTCATAGTAGACATTTGATGAACTTGATATCTGTGTCTGGGAATTAAATTGTATTCTTATGTTCTCTCAAATTAAATTATATTCTGTAATCTTAATCAAGACGCTGCAAGTTCCATTAACTATGTATGCATGTCATATTGTATGTATGTATAGTATATTGTATGTATGTATAGTATATTGTATGTATGTAGATGATATATATGTATGCGCACATGTATACAATTAACTATGTCTGTTGCGGTCTCTTTTTATTGGTATAAAAGTGACAGTGACAAGTTTACCTTAATGAAGTAATAAAATGGCAAGGTATATGAATAAGGACTTCAGTAATTGGTTAGGTATCTACTTGGTTTCCATCATGGTTCATCAAGTTTTATCTAAGCTTTTCTTAGTATGGGGTTAGATAGTGGAAAAAATCCATGAATATTTATTTAATATTTACCTTTATCTTAGTATGTAGAACTAGTTCCATTGAATTCATAATGTTTGCAATTTCACTCAGAGTACAGATTGCAACATCAGAGGCATACTTGTCTCTATAGAGGACACTGTCAGTTATTTTTGTTGTCCTCTTTAAAGCAGTGGTATTAGTTACCAAGCTGACATAGATCCTGTTCAGATGCTGAGAGCTCTCCTCCAGTATATCTGTTAGTTCTATGGGATTCAGAACACTAATTTCATCCGACCTGAAAGAAAATTGTATTACAAAAGTAAAACCAATAAGCATGTTACATGACACAAACAGTTTAGACTTGTATGTTAGATACCCCTTTGAAATAGTAAAAATAAATATTCCCCTCTATGTATATCATATATTCATTACCGTAACCATAAAAAAAGATTTTTGCAATTTTATGCATATATTTTTCTGCTTTATTGCAAACCAAGAATAACTTAACATTGTTCTCTCATTGTATCTCCTGTTCATATCATATTGTGCGACTTGCAAGGCAATGCTTTACTATAGGTGATAGTTAACATATAATATTGGGTGGACCACCTGCTTGTGCCATCAGAAATTAATAAAAAAAACTTGGGTTGATTCAAACTTCATAAGTGCTTCTATAAAATGTATTCTTACACTTGGGTGGACAGTTCTTCAAATAAAGGAAGACTCTTCACTCCCTCAGTGATTTTCTTCCGTATCACCTCATCATCTACTCCAAGCTTTGCTAGATCTTCTTCTGTTAATTCAGTCAATGTGCATTGCCCAATGTTATGTTTCCTGTAATGCAGAAACTATAGGGTATCATGACACATTATTACCTAGATTTTTAAATAGTTGTTTTCAATATAATCAATAGATAGTAACTATATCTACTTAGAATTTCTAGTCTAGTTATTAATGCTACAGAATAATTATTAGAACTGGAAATACTTAGTCCTTTAAAAATTACACTTAGAAATCATGAAATGGTCTATGGTATGGTGCATTTATGTTGTGTACCAGTACCCAGAAACTAAAATGCTTACCGAAATATATCTACATATTTTTCTGCCCCTGCCTGGGTGAGAATAGTGTTAATAGAAATATCAAATCCTGTGGGGTCTAGTTTAACATCAGTAGTCTCAAAAGCTGATTCACCTCCCATTTCAAAATTTTAGGGCAAGTAGGAATCTAAACAGCTAGAAAAAAGAGATCATTGTTAGTGATGTTTATTTGAAGGTGCCTGTACCAATATGGAAAAGCTACAGAATGCACTGTGTTCGGTGGTTGCAGGTACTTACACGCTAGTTAGGAGTACAACAATCAAAGCTAAGATCTACCTCTTGGTTTCCTGTATACTTGCAAGAAATTAGGAGTACCTACTTATTAGTGGGTAGGTAAGTACTTATTAAAAAGTTTTTGTTGCTTCTTGGGTGAAAACTTTGGAAAATAACAATGCATTTTTGTTTTACGTCCGGAAAGGACAAACTGTTAAAACTGTCCCTAACCATAGCTATGATCTTTTTTGTACTACAGTTACAAAAACAATAAATAATTTCTGATTTCTGAAAAAGCTGATTTCTGAAGTATTTTATTTTATTTGTAGGTTATTTTATTTCTTCAGTGTTTATTAAATATTACTTAATGTACAAACCTATTAAATGAAGTCTCGGAGATGAGAGACCGTATTATTTTATTACTTCACTTCAGTTTGAACTATATTTTTTATTTCTTCTTTCATCCAAAAAAAGATAAACAAACAACAAAATGTATAGAAGTACTGTCAAAGTCAAAGCCTTTTTAATATGGCACTGTCAATGTCAAAGTGAAATGTGTAGTTTCAATTCAAGCATGAACCCTTGCATGAACCCCTTGTGTAAGCCTTGGATGCACCCCTTGGACGAAGTATTGTTCGTCAAGCGTCAACACCCTTGGAACATCTCTAATCTTGTATTTAATGCCCGCGCATAAATTGATCCAGAATACTACTGCCATCGATTCAACACTGCATTATTTAATAGAAATTTTAGATCGTATTAGGTAGGTACAGTAAAATCAAGTGTAATCGTACTTCAAAAAGGCGCTGTTTTATCAATGTATGGAGCCCGGGTTGTGTCTGTGTACAGTGTATATAAATATTGCTTAGCAATATAGATAACTGTTTTCATTGCTTTTTTTCAAAAAAAATATCGTTTTCTTGCGCTTCAAGTTTTTCTTGATCAAAGAGCAACACAATTTACTAAAAATATGCTTTACTAGTTTTCGTACTTTTAAGTAGGAAAACTTGTATCGATCAAAATGAAATTTTAACTAAACTGTGTGCAATGTTATTGCACGCAAAATGGTTGATTGCGATTTTACGAAAATGAGTTTAGTGACTTTATATCTTTCAACATGTCGAAACGTTACGTTAAATTAATATATTTACTTAATCAAAATTAAACCTACAGATTCCAATACAACATTTTGTAGGACTAAATTCATGGTTATAGGGTAGTACCTAGGTATACTTAAACATACGTAGGATAAGTTGATCGCTAGGTAAAATAAAACAAGGTAGGTAAGTCTTAAATATTTAAAATTTAATATTTTTCTAAATCATACTTACAATCTATTTGAGCAACAATTTGAGCAAGCATTTAATTATTTATGTGGTTTAATTTGGTATGATTCTAGTAAGTTTTGTATTAGGTATATGTTAGCACAGATCAATAACTACATAGGTAGGTAGGACCTACAAATTTATCTAAGAACTTTAGGAACAGTACCCCAAAAAATTCGATAAACGCTTCTATCAAGCGTGCTTAGAACTTACGAGTCTCCATACAAAAAAGGCCTGACTAACTACGAAAAACTAAATACGAAAAATGGTAAACAAAACTCAGACTTGAAATAAAGAAAGAAATAAAATGAACTGGGGGTATTGTACCTACTCTACCTGGAAAGTAACTGTTCTATTATTTTGGCAATCTATGCTTCAATCCTAGCTAGCTATGCTAGTGGTAGTAAGTGAATTTCAGAAATATAACTAAGGGGGGTTTACCCTCGAAGTTTCACAATGTTGGAGATAAATTATCTACAATAGTTTTGACGGCTTGCCAAGTTTCGCGAGCAGTGGAGACTATCTGGGACCCTGGCAATAGGAATCCATATGGCCCGAACGAATCCCGAAGGTCAACATGGTATGCAAACTTGATGCCGGCGCGCGCCTTTGCCCAGTCATGGGCCATCCCAGAAGCCGCTTTTCGGATATCAGATGCTGTCCCAACCTGAAAAAAAACGATGGTAGGTAGCTATAATATAATTCAAATGCAAATTGTAGATTTGTATACCGATAACGCTAGTGGTTCTAGCTAATATAAAGAAAATGAAAAAGGAATGGGCGAGTTAGAAATATTTAACTTGGGGTCAATCAATGCAATGTACAAACATGCCAATATATTTGTGCTAATGCTGAATCGCTAAACTATATGCAGAGTACCTACCTAAATATGTTGTAAGATTGGATTGGTTACCTGGTACTTAGTGCCATACATATCACCAAGAGCGGCGGTGGCTAGTTTTCCCATTTCTATGAGGATGCCATCATCAGCGAACGACGTATGCGAATGGGTGCTTGGTATCAGCCACGATTGCGAGTATGCGTGAAGTGTGATGAACACCTGGAAAAGGACTGCTGCTAGATTACAATTTTCGACGAGTGCAATTTTAAATAACACGCGTAGGTAAATATTATGTCGATATAAATTGAAAATAACGTCCGCTTACGTCCGCGGCGCGAGCTTTACGCGAATCATTTAGGTACATACACGTAAGCTAATTTATCAATTTTTTTTCCGTCGCTCACATTATGTTACCTCACCTCAACGTTACCTCACCTATATTAAAATACCAATAATTGACATAGTATTTTCATTAAATATTGTCGAGCACCGAGATAACGAATGATAGAGGAGAGTGGAAGAAGAAAACCTGTTGTGCCGACCCCACTTAGCGTGGGATAAGGGCAGGAAAATGATGATGATGATCGTTGAGGTTCAATGGCCCTATCTATTCAACCTAACCAATTGGTTCATTC
Source organism: Chloroclysta siterata (assembly GCA_932294275.1). NCBI lineage: Eukaryota > Metazoa > Arthropoda > Insecta > Lepidoptera > Geometridae > Chloroclysta > Chloroclysta siterata. The sequence continues at coordinate 9,268,174 of OW028601.1, read as the reverse complement.
ATATAGAGGCCTTACCTATGTGTGCCAGCCAACCAATCTGTGTTATAAAAGTATTGATAGTGTTTTTGAAAGTGCCGATGCAACCGAAACGTTATTCTGTCACAATTTCCCGTGCGCGATCGATGTGCGGTCTACCTTTACGGGTTTGAACCAATGATAAATGGCTGAACTTGCCAGCACATCCAATTTCTGATTTCTATTCACGATATTTGGAATGTAATCGCATCTTTGTTTAGGTAGGAAGATTATTTTTAAGCTTTCTTATTTACTATGCAGAACATTGAACTCTAACAATCGGAGCTGGGCATTAGCTTAGTCAAAAATAGGCAAGTAGATATATTATAAAATCTTGAATAATCCCCTCATTTAATCCCTCCGGTAGACTATCATTTTGGCTAATTTAGAATCTACCTACATACGTGAAGATAAAGTGAAACTATTAACAAACTTCCGTTGCTGACTGTACAGCGCGGCAATTTCAAATCTTTTAACCTTTAACCCTAAGCCAGGCCGAGCTAATTTTAATATTAAGACACTTGTGTTGGTAAGTAAGTAGAGTGATTTAGAGTGTTCGTACCTACATTGTATAGGTACATTTCAGAATGTATTATATAAAAAACTGCCCACCGGTGAACTAAAATGACTACCATCAAGATTTAGAATAAATACAATAGTCAGGAAGTAAAAAATACTGTTGTCGACTTAAAACATTTCGCCAACAAGAGCTTTCCCAATCAAACCAACCCCGTTTAAAGAGGTACCTACTTCATAACGAGTGAAAACTTTTCCTCAGAACTAATACAGTCTCACTGCTAATGACAAATGCTAAAATAAGTGGGCAATTAGAACTCATAGGTAATTGCGTGTAATAGTGTGTGCATCGAGAACACGGCATGTAGGTAGGTACCTAGCCATCGTCATCGGTAGAAAACCTTTTAGAAGCCTTGCCGGATCGCCTGACTGATTTTTCTTATATAGAGTTCAATGATTTTATATCTCTCAAAATGAAAAGTGCTAGTAAGAGTTGTTTGACGATTGTCAGCCTCTTAAAACAAGGGTTTTTTTAAGTTTGAGATACATAATGGGTGATAATGGTAACAATGTGACGTTCCTCTCGGATATTTGTATTATAAGGATCCAAACCATAAGTTTGTTGCCTGTTATTCTAGAAAGAAGACTCGCTTAGAACGCGTACGTTTCTAATCGTTATGATTCAAATAAAAATTTGCGTATTGACTTTAGCTCCAAAATGAAAAAGCCTTAAAAACTGCAATTTTCATTTTGGATCTCACGGTGTAGAAACCTGCCTAGAGTCACGGCGCGCGGCGGCACGGCTTTTATTATTGTGATAGTTATTCAACCACAATAAGTGTGTAATTTTAAATTTCACGGAATTAGATTTTAATCTCGAGGTACTTTCTCTAGGCCTATTAGTTTACTTAAAGTAAAGTAAAGTTAAAATGTGTTTTATTGAATAATTAGTTATGGCGACAGGTCTCAGGAACAACATGTGATCCACGAATGCCCCTTAAACTTAAGGGGAAAGTTTACAAGACGATCATAAGACCTGTCGTACTGTATGGATCTGAGTGTTGGGCAACCACAGGGACGGATGAGAGAAGAGTGCATGCAGCAGAAATGCGAATGTTGAGATGGATGTGCGGTGTGACAAGGATGGATAAAATAAGGAATGAGTATATTAGAGGAAGTTTGAAAGTAGCGCTTGTGATGGATAAGTTGAGGAGCAATAGGTTAGCGTGGTATGGGCATGTCATGAGGAGGGAAGAAAGTCATATTACGAGAAGAGTGTTGGAAATGGATGTGGATGGTTTTAGAAGGAGAGGCAGGCCAAAGAAAAGATGGATGGATTGTGTGAAAGATAATTTGAGTACGAAAGGTGTGAGCACTGAGATGACGTATGATAGAGGAGAGTGGTAGTAGAAAACCTGTTGTGCCGACCCCACTTAGCGTGGGATAAGGGCAGGAAGATGATGATTATATTTTGTATCCATAGGCTCCTGGACTAGTTAAGAAACTGTGTTACAGGAGCCAGTGGCTTCTCCCATTAAATGAAGTAGCCATTAAGGCGGGAATACACATGACTGTAGCTGGCACACTTGCATAAAAGCTACTTGCACATGCCACCTATATACTTCCGTGTGTATACGCTAAGTGGCATGCCTGTATCTGCCACGCAAGTAGTCAGCCCAACATTTTTGATTTTCTGTCAGCTACAGGCATGAAACGTGAGGGACGGCGCGGGGGGCTACGAAACCGGCAAATACAAACATGCAAGGACGCAAACTAAACTAACTTGTTTAACTTGTAAATCTATCCACATTGCGCCAGTAACTTCTAAGTCAAAGTCAAAAGTCAAAAGGTATTTATTCAATAAAATCACAAGGATCACTTTGAAACGTCTTAAAGCTAGGTGACTCTAGGTGCCAGTTCCACGCGACCAAAGCCTAGAAGAACAGGCAACAAACTTCTACATGCCGTTAACAAGAATGCCCGGTACTGTTCCATTTTACAGGCATGTGTACAGCCGCCTTTATGTAAATTACACAAAAAACTTACCTTTAACAAACCTCTATGTTCAGCTAAAAACTCTGAAACGGCTCGTGTCTCCGGTTCACTGAAAGGATGAGAGCCAGCAAAGTTGTCCGAACAAGGGTCCTTGGAGGAATCCTGCTCGCCCCAGTGATAATCCCAGTTACGGTCTGTATCCACGCCAACACACTCTGTTTGACCCCAATTCCAGGGAAACCTGAACAATGAATAATATACAAACTACCCTAATAATATACAAATCAATGCGAAAGTTACGATGTTTGGATGTTTGTGGCTCAATTACGGCTCACCACTTCAACGCGTGCGAAGCCGCGGGAAGTCACTAGTGAATAATAAATGAATGTTTGTGGACTTTCCACACAACACTATTTAGCCCCAAACGAAACCCCAAAGCTTGTATTATGGGAACCAGATAGCGATAAAATACTTAATTACTTACATATGTATTAGTCATAAAGTTCGATAAAGTTCCAAGCCCCATAAAGTATGTACTTTTTATAAAAAATATTTAAGGCGATGACAACGAACTGCTAATTTACCTCGCGCACGCACGTTTCAACATTTTAAAAGATGTAAAATCACTGAACCTGTTCATAAAAACTTATTAGAAGGAAAACTTGTTTGGATCAAAATGATATTTTGTGCAATATTGCACACAACCTGGTTGTTTGCGATTTTTCTTATATAAGTTCAGTGAATTAATATCTTTCGAATTGTAGAAATGTGCGAGCGAGGTACATTAGCAGTTGTCATCGCCTTAAGATAAACTTATTTCCGATACAAGCTGTTATTACTATAACAGCTGTTTCATGCAAAAGTTCAATACCTACCTGGCTAAAATGTATAAAACAGCTGTTTTTTTTCGCGTTCACAGTGTTGGTTCCTTACAAAAAGTTATTCATATTGATGGGTAGGTACTTTAGCCCCCTGAAGTTTTGAGTATAAGTATTGGAACACCTTGTATATATTTAGGTATGTATTAGTTGCTGTCACCAAGGCTAGGGGTGTGATGGAGCTTTCCAAATATGCAACATCTGATCTCTTGCATTTATAATTATAAAGCGCACGCAACCGCCTAACAACTTTTCGCACGCATATTTCAACATTCCTGAAGGTATGAAATACCCACTAAAGCTAAATCTAGTTTTCGTACCAAATCAAACTTTTTCGTAGGAAAACTCGTTTGGATAATGATATTTTTGTTGAACCTTTGTAATGTTATTTTCCGATTCTTTGTTGTTTGTGTATTTTCATAACTAATGGTTCGCCGCGACCTGAGATCTCGTGATCTGAACCCTCCTAAAATTAAAGTAGGTGGTATTCAGAGGCAATTCCAAACATTTTTTTTGGACTTGCTTCTGATTACCGCCTATTAACTTGGTATACTTGGTAACCAAGTTCCAACTCTATAGGTGTATTTATAGAAAAGTTACTTTGAACAGGCCTTGGCTCCATCGTTAGACCAGGTCATATTATAAGAACTAAGTAGGTACCTTCTTAATTTATTACAAAAAATATATATAAGAAAAAGCAAAGGAACTGACCGACCAGTAACAAAACTATGATTTCAACGAAACTCTAAGAGATGAAGGCTCTTTGATCGTTGGTTGAGTAAATTTAAATATTACTTTGTATCTTAAAAATCAGACGTCCTAGAAAAAGAAATATGGTTTTGGAATGTACAAACAAAGGTCCTTTAAATGACATGTAACTTGATATACCTACCTATGTATTTGTGTAACTGTTTTGTTTTGTTTTTGTCTCCTTATAAAACCCCCTATCTTAATAACCCGCTATCCGATTTAGCTCATATACTTACCAGTAAACTCAAGTAGTAAGCAGTAAGCTATCGACTTATCAAATTTCATGCAGATCGTAGCTACGGTTCGAAAGTTATGGCCCGACAAACATACATACATTCATAAAATGCCAAATCGCCCAAGTTGACTGTAAGTTTTTCGTTCGCTTCACTCACTATCTACATTCAGTGATTTTACCTATTATAAGTAAAGTCAGATCTATCTTCACAGTTTGGAAAAGGTACCTCTTAATAATTGTTGTTTGGTATTATTAAAGAGCAGTTACAAAATTTTCCATAGCGTGTGATAGCTTGAGAATTTTATAAAAATACTTTCACGGATAACCTGTCTTGATCTAAGTACTAGCACAGAATAAATAATAGTTCTACGTACAGAAGGCTGACTCCGCAAAAAACATTGGTATTAGGTAGGTGCATGGCTTTATACCTACTACTTACTAACTTATATTTGAGTAAGTACAAGATACCGATTTAACAAACGGTAAGAAGGTTATACAGTTACATACATTACAAGTGTGGCGTTACGTTTCTGAACGAAACGCGCGCCACTGTCAGGCGATGAGCCAATGGCAAGCGAGGACGGGCTGTTTTGACAGCACCGGGACCCGAGATTTTTACTCACGTCAGAACACTTGGGGCGCGAATAAATGAGGAGTTATAAAACGGGAATAGCTGCGTTCTTCTGAACTCCACCGTTCTTCTCTGCTCCGTTATTAAACTGTTCGGGGTATTGTGATAACTTTCGCTCGTTAACAGTGTGCTACGTACAATAAATGTGACTCGGTGTATCGCTGTGTTACCTCGTTTCTCTCTGTCAATAAACGAAGATTGAACTGGTTATATCCGCGTATATGCTCTTTATTATACCCACCAGTTCCTCTAAATTGGTGACCTTGTAGAACACGCGCAGTGAGGAAGTTACGAGTACATGGAAATACCTAAGAACTTGCTAACAGTTTTACAGCATCACACCTTAGTCGCCAGGCAGTTTTTCCAAGTTGCCCCTTCAACAACAAAGGCTACATTTTTCTCTCAACGGAAGTCCTACTCATCAAGACGACTTGACTAGTTCCACGCAACACTCGAAGTGAAACTAACCACAGTCTTTGGGAATGACAACACCATTTTTTGGAGATACACCCGGTGATCAGTAGGTACCTACCTACCTTCCACAACGAGCCTGCTTCAGTGTTCCTTGAGCACAGTTCTCCAACAGCATCAACGGTCAGTGTGTTCCATTTCATCTTGTTGAGAACTTTATTTAAATATTAAAAGACATTTTCTTGCAAAAAAAAATATTACAAACATATTATAGACAATTACTCCAAAGTGTTCTTCAAATATTAATAGTTTTCAGCATTGTTAAATTTTGTTTTTGTTATAATAACTGAGGAGGCAACCATCCACTCAGACAAATTGTGTTAGCTTACATTACCCATACTAACTTTGAATTGTAAAATAATAAATTCATAATATCTACAACTGGAAAGATTAGTACTTATCTACAATATTGTATTGTTTTAACCCTTCACCAACTGAGGGGTGTTTTATGTGTACAATTAATCAAGCAATTTGTATAATTACACCAACATAATACAATATTATTGGTCTATGCTATGCTACATTGTGATATGTGCTAGGGTGACCATAGTTTTATTTTTTTTCAAATAGTTAAATTTTTTGTTCAGATTGTATATATAATTTACAGAGTTGTTTTGTAAACATTCGTTTAGCATTGCAAAATTTTATGAAATAGTATTTAGATTATCTTTCCTCACATTCAAGTATTATTTAATTGTCTATTAGTGAAGTATGGAGGACTTCGAAGGCCAGCTTCGTTCTCTGAAGGAGCAAAATGCTGCCCTTCAAGAACAACTTGCATCTGCTAAAACTAGCAAACAAGCCAGCTCAACCGCTACCGACTCTACCCCTATTACACATAGTGTTTCTAAAGTGTCTGTAAAGTTACCCCCCTTCTGGGCTGACCGACCAGCCGTGTGGTTTGCTCAAATAGAAGCACAATTTGAGATTTCAGGCATATCGGCGGACTCAACGAAATACAATTATGTTATATCACAGTTAGATACAAAGCATGCGGCGGAAATTGAAGATATAATTACTCAACCTCCAAAAACAAATAAATATGATAAAGTTAAGACGGAGCTCATACAACGATTGTCCTCAACAGAAGAGCAGCGAATTCGTAAGCTGCTGTCTGACGAAGAGATTGGTGATCGAAGACCATCTCAATTCCTCCGCCACCTCCGTTCTCTGGCAGGAACAATTATGCAAGATCAGAGTATCCTGCGACAATTGTGGTTGCGTCGTCTACCGTGCCATATTCAAGCAATTATAACTGCACAAGCAGACCTGCCACTGGATAAACTCGCTGATCTAGCTGACAAAATTTTAGAAGTTACTCCAGTGCCAATAACTCCAGCTGTTTATGCTGCCTCTGCCCCAATTCAAACTTCAACTGAAATGCAAAGCCTTACAACCTGCATAGAAGAACTCACAAGACAAGTTGCAGCCCTAACAGGTAGGGGCAGGGACTTCAACAGATCAAACAGTCCAAACAGGTCCAGATCCAAGTCACGTGACTCACGCGGGCAAAACGAACCTCAGTTATGTTGGTATCATCGAATCTATAAGAACAAAGCAGAAAAATGCAACAAACCATGCAGCTGGGATGGACAGACGGAAAACTCCCAAGGCGGTCAGTAGCAGCGGCGACAGCTGATTGCCCTCCCTATAGTCGCCGATTGTTTATAACAGACGTTAATTCTAAATGTAAGTTTCTCATAGATACTGGATCAGATGTCTGTTGTTACCCTCGCCGTCTTATTAAAAGCAGACTTAGATCAGATAACTACAGTCTTAACGCGGCTAATGGCAGCATAATCAGAACATACGGTGGCACAACACTGTCGCTCAACTTAGGCTTGCGCCGTGATTTCACCTGGCGTTTTATCATTGCAGACGTCGAAACTGCCATCATTGGCTCAGATTTTCTGGCCCATTATCATCTCCTTCCTGACTGTAGAAATAAGAGATTGATTGACGGGAAAACCGGTCTCTCGACCCCCGTCACCATCGCATCCATTGATCAAGCCAGCGTCAAAGCAATAGGAATCACGAATAGCTCACCTTTTGATGGCATCCTTAAGGATTTTCCAAACATTACGCGACCACCCGGACTTCCTAGAACCGTTAAGCACAGTACCGTTCATCACATAAAAACGACTGAAGGACAACCTGTATCATGTCGTCCCCGCCGCCTTGGTCCGGAAAAACTGATTATTGCAAAGAAAGAGTTTCATGATATGGTCCTGTGCGGGACAGCAAGACCTTCAAAAAGTCCGTGGTCATCTCCTTTACACCTGGCTCAAAAGCGGGACAACACCTGGCGTCCATGCGGAGACTATCGCGCTCTTAACGAACGGACAATTCCTGACCGGTACCCAGTTCGGCATATAGGGGATTTTAGTCACAACCTCGCGGGTTCTACTGTTTTCAGCACACTGGATTTAGTAAAAGCTTACCAACAAATTCCAGTCCACGAAGATGATGTGTGCAAAACCGCTATCATAACACCGTTCGGATTATTCGAATTCCCCTTTATGACATTCGGGTTGAGAAATGCAGGTCAGACATTTCAAAGATTTATTGATGAAGTCGTTCAGGGACTGGATTTCTGCTTCGCGTATATCGATGACATTTTAGTGTACTCGCAAAATACCACAGATCACGCCAAACACCTGCGTATCTTATTTCAACGGTTACAAGATTATGGTGTAGTGATAAATCCCTCGAAATGCAAGTTAGGAGCAGAGGAAGTGACATTCTTGGGATATTGCATAAACGCAGAAGGTACTCATCCTCCCACGGAACGAGTCAAGGCTCTCCGGGAGTATACCCTTCCGAAAACCGTTAGTGGTCTTCGCCGATTTCTTGGGATGATCAACTATTACCGCCGATTTTTGCCACATACAGCAGAACTGCAAGCTCCTTTAATCGATGCAATAACAGCCATTAAGGGAAAAGGGGCTATACCAGTCCCCTGGACCCCAGAGCTAGAGAAAATATTTCATTCCTTAAAGGACAGCCTCGCAAGCGCTACATTACTTGCACACCCCATTTGCAATGTACCGTTAGGCCTTTTTACAGACGCCTCAAGTGCTCAGATCGGCGCTTGCTTGCAGCAGCGGGTTAATGATGTGTGGCAACCCATCGCGTTTTTTAGTAGAAAACTGAACGCTCAACAAATCCAATGGCCAGCCTATCATCGTGAACTCCTGGCGGTGTACGAAAGCGTGCAACACTTCCGGCACATCCTAGAAGGGCAGCGCACAACCGTATATACTGACCACAAACCTTTAGTGTTTGCTTTTAAACAGCGCCGCGAAAAACTTGCCCCGATTCAACTCAACCAGTTATCATTTATATCACAATATACAACTGATATAATTCACATCAAGGGTGAGAATAACGTCGTAGCAGATACCATGTCTCGCATAGAAGCTATCTCAATAGAGTCAGACTACACCGGTTTATCACAGTCCCAAGGATTAGATAGTGAGCTTCGCAGCCTTCTTCAGCCCTCGTCGGACAAAACCAGTTTGCAGAGATCATCACTACGCCTAGAAAGAGTCGTCGTACCGGGCACGGACATAACACTTATATGTGACGTGTCCACTGGAAAGCCCCGCCCTTATGTAACGCCACCATACCGACGCCAGACCTTCAACCAACTCCATAATCTAAGTCATCCCGGAACGAGGGCCACTATTCAACTCATAACGGAGCGTTTCGTCTGGCCGGGAATTAAAAAAGACTGCCGATTGTGGACACAAACGTGTATACCTTGCCAACGCAGCAAAGTAACCAGACATACCAACACCCCATTGGGACACTTCAATAACCCCAGTGGTCGCCTGAAACACGTCCACATCGACATCATCGGCCCACTGCCAATGAGCAAAGGTTTTCAATATTGCCTTACTGCAGTGGATAGGTTTACTAGGTGGGCTGAGGTTTGGCCAATGGTTGGCATAACTGCAGAAGAAGTGGCTGAAACTTTCACCAACGGATGGATTTCTCGTTTTGGAGTTCCTGAAATTATAACAACGGACCAGGGACGTCAGTTTGAATCCGACTTATTCCGAAGGCTCCTTCAACACTGTGCTACAACCAGAATAAGGACCACTAGCTACCATCCTTGCGCAAACGGCATGGTGGAAAGACTCCACCGCCAACTTAAAGCCGCCCTCATGTGTCACAACGACACATGGGCAAGGGCATTGCCACTAGTATTGCTAGGCATACGTACAGCTCTAAAGGAAGACTTAAGAACCTCTTCGGCGGAATTACTATACGGAGAACCTCTACGACTACCAGGAGAACTTTTGGCCGCTTCACCTTCAACTGAACTTTCAGAGGACATCTCGGACTTTGTTGTTCAACTGCGTAACAAATTGGCAAAGCTACGACCTACCGCTGCTTCACGCCATACACAACTAAAAACGTTCATATTCCGAGACTTACCGAAAGCAACCCATGTTTTTTTACGAGACGACACTGTGCGTAGACCTTTGCAACCACCATATACCGGTCCTTACGAGATCATCAATCGAAAAGAGAAGACCATAACCCTCAACATCAGGGGAAAGAACGTAGAAGTTAGCCTGGATCGCATTAAACCAGCGCACATTGAACAGTTCGATACGTCACCTCCAATAAAGACGGTCACAAAACCCATTACTGTCGTTCCGGCAACAAACTCTCCATGTGCCCCAGCGGCGCAAACAACAACGTCAACTAGTCCAAAAGTGCCCTCAGAGTACACCACACGGTCTGGTCGAAAAGTTCATTTTGCTAAACCTTTTGACATTTAATCTTATTGTTATATTATTTTAGTTTTCAAATTCATTTATTTTTTATTTGGTGCTCCCGTCTGCGTAGGGGGGTGATGTGGCGTTACGTTTCTGAACGAAACGCGCGCCACTGTCAGGCGATGAGCCAATGGCAAGCGAGGACGGGCTGTTTTGACAGCACCGGGACCCGAGATTTTTACTCACGTCAGAACACTTGGGGCGCGAATAAATGAGGAGTTATAAAACGGGAATAGCTGCGTTCTTCTGAACTCCACCGTTCTTCTCTGCTCCGTTATTAAACTGTTCGGGGTATTGTGATAACTTTCGCTCGTTAACAGTGTGCTACGTACAATAAATGTGACTCGGTGTATCGCTGTGTTACCTCGTTTCTCTCTGTCAATAAACGAAGATTGAACTGGTTATATCCGCGTATATGCTCTTTATTATACCCACCAGTTCCTCTAAACAAGCTTACATACCTATACAACGTTTCAATTTAGAATCTGACAGGCAGGATGTTGGTAAGAAAGTTGCCTAAGCTAGTTGAATAAAAAAAAATGCGTTACCACCCACTGTAACACTTTCTTTGTATTCGTTTGTAAGGTGTACCTACCCTAAAGAATGTTCATTCATTCATTCATAGTCTCTTCAGATTTGCTCCACAAGTTTGCCGTTGTGGAGCACTTTCGCATTAGTTGAGATCATCGATAGTCGGCTAGCATAATGGGGGGTTTTCACTAACCAGTCCACGTGACGTGACTCGTCGGGCAGGCGAGGGAGTCCAGCCGGTCGAGCGTAGCGCCTAGTTCTTGAAACTGACCTAAGTACTTAGATAGTATACATTTGTGAAGACCTGATTTCCTAACAAATTAGCAGGAAGAACCAATGCACTGATCGAAATCCACTTTAGTTCAGATAAAAGGCGTTGTTTCATCAATTTAAGGAGCCGGGGTCGGGTCCCTGTCCAGTTTATATAATTATCGCTTAGCAAAATTAACTGTTTTGACTATTTTAATTTGCTTTATTTTTACTTCGTTTTCTTGCTCATCAAGATTTTATTGGTTATGGAGAGCAACACAATGCACTAAAAATATGGCGGACTGACATGCGTGAATGTCATTTTGACTACTGTACAACAATAATCAAAATTGCAATGCAATGCGTCGTATCAAAGTCAAACGTCAATTATATATGTAAAACTTTAACCATTTCCATAGACCTACCATCATACTACTATCCAGCTTGCAGCCATGTACAAAATTAGATAAATGCTATTTTCCAGTTCCTAATGTTTGTTTGCATGTAGGTACTTATATTTATGTGCTTATAAGAATGCAATAAAAGAAGAAAAAATGCTTACTTATCTAACCGTAGAAATGTTGTTAGTATCGTTAAATTCCATAACACAAAGCAAGAGACAGCACACATGACGGTCTCCAACTAGATTAATACAGTCGGAAGAGCTGAAAGAGAGGTGAAGGGCAAAGAGTAGGTTACTGACCAGCCGACGTAGTAGTCATCCGAGTGGTCCGGCAGGCGGGAACGGGTCTTCTGCCACAGCCGGTCGTGAGTATGCGAGTGCTCGTAACCATCAGGGTTCATCACTGGCATTATGTAGAAGTCAGCGTGCTTCAGCATTTCAAGATCACCTCCTGTTTGATCAGTAAATTTGCTACCTCAATTCCACCATTCATGTAATACTTAGGTAAAAATATTATACATAGTAGCAGTCCTAAAGGAAAATTCGTATGAATGAATGAAAAATACTTTATTGTACACCAAACTGAACAAAAAAAACACTTAAAAAGATAAAATAAAGTAGTACAATGGGCGGTCTGATTGCTGAAAGCGATCTCTTCCAGACAAGTAGGAACTCGTAGGTCCTATTAAAAAATTACTTAGGATATGACTTCTTTGCTTATCAGTATGTTTATGGAATTTATAGGCTGTGGCCATGCTGTGGCTCAGTAATCACCTACAATAACTAATGCTGACAGTTTCCTATTTAGTATCATATTTATTTTGAGCTCATGATCAAAGGGATCATGAGCACTAAATATAACCTGACAGTTACATGGCTTCCTACATACCACAACTTCACACAAGGATTGCCTGTATCGTCACATACCTATTAAATTCTGGTTACTAGGTAAGTCCAGTACCAACAGCCATATTAGGTTTTTGCTTTTCAGCCAACTCCTCACCAGTGGCTGTATCTGATGTTGTCAAGTAACTCACCTAAGCCACTGTCTCCTTCAACGAGAGTATGAATTATCCATGTGGCCACTGCAGGGGCAATCCACTCCCTGGCATGGGCACCGCCGTCAAGCCACACTGCCGGCTTCATGCGCGAGCGCAATCGCCATTTCTTTTTGCCCCCTTTGCTATTCGTATCTCTAGCTATTGTTTCGTTTGCTGGCAGTGAAATCTGAGAGTAGAACATTGAGAATAAATTATTAATACAAGGTAAATAAACTTGTTTTAATAGTAAAATAAGACAGCAATATACCTTCACAGCGACAAGAGGAAGCCCTTCGGAAGATCGTCCCAACGGAATGAGCTCTACCACCTCAGAGTAGGAGTGTTGCAAGAACTCTAAGTAACGGAGTATATCCGCATAGCGATGATATCTCCGCCAAGTCATCGGGTGACCTCGCATTTCTTCCAGCTCTAACCTTTGCTTCTTCGAAAGTCGTGGATTCTCGTACATTATAGCTTTCTGAAATAATATACATATAAACTTAACAACATAAACGTTTTAATTGATAAAATAAGATCATCCAAAACAATGTTTGTGGGTAAGTACTTGCAAATCCCCTATTACTACATCAAAATCTATCTTAGAAGATTTTAGATGGTCCTTTATATCCACTAAAAGATCAGGTGGAACGAGCAGGTCAGTGGAGCCGTTGAGAGACGGCGCCGTCCACCACATCAAGCCCGAGCCCTGGGCATCTTCCTGCAACTCTAGCAAGTTTTGCACTTTCCACATCACCTCTGGATATGCACGTAGCAGTTGAAAGCCTTTATAATTTTTCTTCAAAGGTTTCTTTGCAGACTTCTTATCTGGAAAAGTAATTTTCTTAATTAACAAGACACAACTGTTGATTATCTTTATAATAAGGTGCGGCAGAGCTCAGCATGGCATATTATTCAGAGAATACCTAAATAAGTATCTGTAATAGCTCAAGAAAGTGAGGTACAGTAGGTTCTCAGTGCCTCTACACTACGAAACGTACCTACTGATGATAATGTCCTCACTTTCGAACTCAGGGGCGTGTGTAATAGGGAACGTTTCTTTAAAGCTCATTAGTAAGAGAGTAATCACAACGCGACAGGTTGATCGATGTTTTACACATAGCTAAGTTTTATTTCAATCAAAATATGATCGAAAGCATCTCGCAAATCTATTGACAAATGGGTCGTTATAAAAACCGTGTCGTGATTTTTCTGGCTGTTTTCTCTTCATTGCAAAAACAAATCTTTTCCTTTCTTGTGGATGTAGGTACCTTAACTAGGTACCTAGTTAGTACCGACATGTCTGTATCAGATTACCATGGTCCCCGTAATGTTGTTATACCGGAATTAACATAAAATAAGTATCATTAGGTCGGTAGGTATCTACTACGCAGACAGCGGCTGCGCTACATCTCACTCCAATAAAAAAACTATTCAACCAATTCCATCTAACTTGATTATTAAGGCGAAGACAACTGCTATTGTCTCATCACTCTCATCTCGAACTCGCACATTTTAACATTAAAACAGACAGTTCTACAAAAATTTCATTTTTGAACCAAACATTTTTTTCCTTTTCAAAGTTTGCTTTACTGGTTTTCGTAGTTATGCAAATTTTTCTGTAGGAAAACTTGTATTGATAAAATAATTATTTGACTAAACTGTGAGCAAAGTTGTGTGTTGACTGCGATTTTTCATAAATAAGTTCAGTTATTTTATATCTTTTTAATATTGGAATGTGCGAGCGAGAGGTACATTAGTAGTTGTCTTCGCCTTATGGTTCATAACTCCGCTACGAAAATTACCTTATCTATTATTGAACATAATTGTTGGCCTCTCACGATTAAAATAATTGGTCAATTACAGTAATCTTACTTGTACTAGCATCTGATACGTAAGCACCGTCGTTGAAGTCCTCCGTGTCCAGAAGGTTCTGGAACCAGTTAGATGTGGTCGTCAGAGGCATCGCAGTGGTGGTTGTCACTGGATCAGGATTCTTTGGTTTTACTGAGCCTGAGAACCAACTCACGCCTCCAAACCACGACTTGGGTCCCACTATCCAATTGTAAATTGTGGACATGAAACCTGAAACGAATTCAAGTGTCAAAAATATTTGTAGTGTTCCATAACAGCATTGCGATAGAGAAACGAAAATTGTAATGGGAATCCAAGCTTTGATGATAATTATAACAGTCTTATAGCAGTATCCTAATCCTTTAACACTAATCTATAGGATAGTTTTTATCAATTGATTCCTTCTATATTTTGTTAAGACGGAGATAATCGTCAAAACAACTAACTTCTCGCTCGCACATTTTTTAGGTTACACGACTGAATTAAATTATGAAAAATTATCGTTCCAAAAAGTTTCAGAGAATAAGTAAGAAAACTGGTTTGCATAAAAATGATATTTTAAGGCTAGCGTTGCGTGAAACTCGTAAAGCTGAACATTCGTAATTTCATTCTCTGAAACTTAGTTGTAACTTGGCTGTTTGCTTTTTTTATAACATGACATTCCGTGATTTTATATCTTCAAAAATATCGAAATGTGCGAGAGAGGTTGTTTGACGGTTATGAACTTATGAGATTTCAAAAATAACTACCAAAGTTTTCATTCCCATCACCATTTTTGTTTAGAGGTAGCAATTTTAGAAAAACGGAGTACGCGGTTGTCACTCCGCAACACTTTCAGATGAGATGAGAGATGAAACTAAATAACTACTTAAAATTCGAAACTTGTACCTATATATATATGCCCTAATTAGAAAGAATATATGAAAATGATATAGAACTTGAAAAAAAAAATATATTGTACCTTCTCATTAAAAGTATTCATATACAAATAAGTATTAACGTATTCTATCAGTTATCCTGTTTCTCACAACACAAACTATGCTTTATATATTTTAAGGCTAGCGTTGCGTGAAATGTCTACAAATATGAGTAGGTATACATATTATATTATATCTAAGTGTATAATAACTATTAAGGGATATTATTGGGTAAAAAAATCTAAATATAAATAAAATCATTTTTCTTACTCATCGAGTGGCGTGAATAAATCTTCTCAGCTTACCTATTTTGGAGAAAGTGTTAACAAATCAAATCAAAACTTTTTATTACAGCTTTCACACAGATGCGTAATGCAGCCATACTTAATAAATGTACTAGGTAAGGTTCTCTTATTATTAAATATATGAGTACCTACTCAGTATTCACTAAAGTTTAGTTCTATGTTTTTTTTATATAATTTGATCTTAATAAGTTGCAAAAAAAAATAGTTTTACTAGTTTTCATTTCTGCAAACTTTTTTGTAGGCAAACTTGTTCGGATTAAAATTATATTTTTGCTATGTGCAATGTGATTACACATAACTTGGTAGATTGCATGATATTTAGAAATGCATGCTCAGCAGAAACTCTGGAGATTATCTTAAATTATTATGAGTATGTCAGAGTTAACGGCGCCTTTTTTGTAGCGGTCTGTCTATCTAGAAAAACAAGTTACGTCAAGTTGAAAAGTAACTTTGAGTCTCGTTTTCTAAGAAATGTATGGGAAAAGTTTGTGCGATTGGGAGGTACTCCAACTTGATTAAATTCGAGAGTATCTTCGAGTAATTCGATCTTTAATATAAAATAGATTTGGAACTGATATTAAGGGGTTTTCCGTTCACAATCGGAACAGGAATCATTGTAGCACAGACTCGTACATTACAATTATTCAAAGAAAGCAACAATATAAAATGCCGCTGGACCACTTGTACCATTAGGCAGTACCATTGATGGTACAATTGCCACCGATTTGTCCCAATTGTACCATGATAAATATAACCCGGGTTTACTCGCATTTTGGATTAATTAAAATAAGAATTCATAACAAAACATCTTTTGAATAACCAAACAATAGCAAAAAAATATTGTTTAACAAAAAAAAGAAATAGAGAGAAGTACACAAAAATATATGTGTGCTACTGCAGCAAATCAGTTCCAGCTCACTATGCCTCACCACCTATGACAGGTCAAGACCTCCATGGTATCCTAGATAGGTAAGACAGCTTTAGCTCTTAGCCAAGCATCGTCTAAGCCGATCTTTGAATTTTCTAATCAGAGAGATTTAGGATGTCTTACTTACATCGTGTTTCTTCGTAAGACCACACTTAACATTGAACTCGAGATTTTTTACTCTGTAGGTATACTCAAAGACATACTGCGAAATAACACAATCCAAGAGCCAAGCCTTAATAGCCTGTTAACTGCCCCGCCTCATAAATACACCCTGTACTTATGTTTATATTGGTACACCATAAAAGAAGTAGCATAGTAGTAGGTTAGGTAGCAAATAGTACCTAATAAACATGATTGATTGATTGAAAATACTTTATTGCATATAGCTTTAAAGCTTTATCTTCCAGATAACCTTTGTGTATCGTGAATTCTCGTATTTATGTATCGTGTATCGTGGTGTTCTCGAATTTCAAGCGCTTCTAAGTATATATCTAGGTAGGTATTTGAACATGTTTCCTTTTTCCTTAGCGGAAATTGACACTGAGCAAGAAATCTTTTGATGTTAGTAGGCCAAGTAACGCGTGCGAGAGTAAACCGCGTCGCCTCGCCGTGACACTGCGTGTCGCTGTCGCGTCGCCGTCGTGTCGTTAGTTCGGATGTGCAGAGGGCTTATTACGAGTTTAGTGCCGATCGTCGATCGTTACGATACACCGAATTTTCTATGAAAAAAAAACAGGTTCTCAAAGAATACGCTAGATGCCGTTGATTTATTTTCATAGAAAATTCGGTGTATCGTAACGATCGACGATCGGCACTAAACTCGTAATAAGCCCTCAGCTTTATTTAAGGCGAAGACTACCGCTAATGTACTCCCCGCTCGAATATTTCAACATTTTGTAAGATACAAAATCACAACTTATTTATAAAAGATCGCCCAAGCTAGTAATCAACCAAGCTAGTAGAACTCTTTGTGAAGGGCTCGTCCAGGGAAGTACCTACTACCACCATGCCCATTTCTGCCGTCATGCAAATGTGCTGTGTTTCGGTTTCAAGGGTGTGGTCGCCGGTGAAATTACAGGCACATGCGGCTCATCTGTGTGACTCAGGTTGATGGACGCAGTGCAGTTCATCGTAGGGCACGTTCCTATCGTGCGTGACTTACGAGGCAATGCTTGTTATAACTTATATTTTGATGGTTACCACATAACATCATGTCCATCTACTTGTCCCGTCAGTTAGTATAAAAATAATACCTATAACATTTTCGTCTTCATGGTAAGGAGGACTGTGCGTCTAAGCTTCTGCTGAGATTTTATTATTAGCAAAAATATGCTGTAATTCACACACACACACACACACACATTCCAATTATTATTTATTACATGCTATGTTGGTAAATGCCATTTACTTTTCAGATTATTTAAATATATTTATTAATGTGAGTCTCAGAAGGGAAAACTCACCTAAGTAGGCTGTACGGCATCCGTAGTGCCTATAGCCATAGCGACGACAGACGCCAGCTAAATCTAGTTCAAAGAATTTGATTTTACTACCAATGCCGGGAGGCCTTGAGATAAACGAAAGCTTAATTCATGTAATTTTGCTATAATTATGTGAAACTAATAATTAACTATTATAGAATACTAAAAAAAAAGCTAACATAATAAAATTAAATAAAATGTAGAAACAGCTGTTAAATATCGCCATTAAAAGTGCTGAAATGTCTTTACCGATACTGAAGGCATCTCTAACAAAATTTCATTAAAAAACAGAGGAAGTGCTCTCTAATCCAAAAACTTACGCTACTTATAAAAACTTTAAGTTTAGAAGAATGATTGATTCAAACATGAGTTACAGTTACTTAAGATTCTTTCAGCAGTTTATTTTATCACTCATTAAATATACTAGTAATTCAATTTAAGTTACTGTTATAATTGCTTCATCTTCAAACAAATAAACGTAGAAGCAAAAAAAAACATAATAAAGGAAGCCCAAAAAAATACCACTTACTGCATAATAAAACTACACTTATGATTTCGTTCTCAAAACAGATTTGAATCGGTCTTCTTAAGGAGGTTGACAGCTAGAACAAAGATGACGATAATTGCAATAAATTATCATCATGCGATTGAGCCTTGGTTATTGCCTACATTGATCATTGAAAATCAATTTGTTAGTTCGAAAGCATGTCGGTAAAAAAACAGAGGAAGTGCTTACTAATCCAAAAACTTACGCTACTTATAAAAACTTAAGCTTAGAAGAGAGATTGATTCAAACATGAGTTACCTACACTGACCTCCTTAATCGTTGCATACATCTTTTTCTTAAGTCATTCATCAAACTGACGTTATTATTTTTTTGTAAGTCCGTCAGGTAAGTGCTTGAACGAGCTGTCAAAAAATATAATGTTCATGAACAAAATATATGTTCGACCGCCTTGACTAGGTTACGAATAAAAAAGAAGAAGAGATGTCCTATTTAGAATTGCTACAACATGGATAATAAAATGTAGAAAGTAAGTAAAAAAATATTCACAGTTTGATTTTCATGGTTTTCAATAAAATAAAGACCTAATTTAATGTGGAATGCCAACTACTTATTGCAAAATGTGGGAAAGTGTCAAACGTAATATTTGGACTTACATTGAACTACCCACGTAAGACATCCTAAAATATGTATTTTTTTAATTTGTTTTAAGGTCTTTGTCGCTGGGCGACCACACTGCTGTGATAAAACATAAAAAAATACATATCGTATTAAACTTAATTTACCTAATTAATTCTAACTCTGCCATAAAATAATCATGAGTTGGTATGAAGTACTTAGTAGATATCTGAAGAGTTATCTACCGTGCCTGGGGTCGGAATCGGGAAGATATTTCTGTTTAAAATCACTGAATGTGTTATGAAAAGTACAAACAACAAAGTTTCGGAAAATAGCATTACAAAGATTCAGGGAAAATAATTTTTTGAACCAAACAAGTTTTCTTACCAAAACAATGATCTACTTAAGGCGAAAACATGAGCTTTAATGTTAAGAATGTTTAGCTTAGGTACTAGTTTTTGTACTTATTCAAACTTTTGAGTAGGAAAACTTGTATCGAATAAAATTATATTTTTACTAAACTGTGTGTAATGTGATTGCACACAAAATGGTTGATAACGATTTTTTTTAAATGGGTTTAGTGTAGTAGTTTAGTTTAGTTTAGTTTTATATCTTTCAACATGTCGAAACGTGCGAGCGAGAGGTACATTAGCTCTTGTTAGCTTAGCATTCGTTTTTTGTAACTTACAATATGGACATCCAACCATGCCGCGCCGGGCGGCGGCGGTACTAGCGGTTCGCGTGTGGTGACTGCCGGAATGCTTTTAGCACTGCATCTGCTCTAATGCTCTAGCAATATGCTTTCGGCAATAGCAACAGTAGTGAAGTTTTTGAGTGGCATTTGCCTTTGGCATATAAGGATGCGCCATTACAAATTCAGGTCGATCGCTCACCTCTTAAGTAGGTACCTAGTAAGTAGATTTTTTTTAAAGAATGTTCTTCATTCTATATAGTCATAGTCGCGCTTTACATATGATGTACTACAATTATGTATGTATATTTATTTTACTTTTTTATATTGTTCAACAAAGTCTTGAAATTCTGGGCGTGGCTACCTTGAAAATAAAATAGTTCTTTAGTATTTTCAAACCAATTTATGCCAAATCACTCAAAGTCGAACAACATTTTAAATTAATTTATCCAATACCCGTACAGAACAAAATTTATTCGAAGCAGTTCGTTATTATTAAAAAGTTGTATAATAGAGAGTTTTATGCGTAATCTCTCAGATGAATTTAGGTGATGGATAGTGCAAGATTATCCATGCACATGTCATGTCGTAAGTGAACAATCGGAATCGTGCGCTCACTTAGATGATTAAAATCCCATCAGCCGAACGTTACTCCTGTTATGTCGCTGTCACTTACACTTTCATAATAATGCTTACTTAGGGCAAAGCTAGTTTTCTAAACTAGTTACCTACCTCAAATACTGCTATGTTTGTTACTCTTTCACGTAAAAACTACTGAATGGATTTTAATGAAACTTTACAATAATATAGCTTAAACATCAGAATAACACTAACCGCCGGTTTCTGAAAGCTCGATCAAAACTAATCGGATGTCAAGTCACTCGCCATTTCAGCTACTACATCGAATAAGATAGAGATAGCGAGTGACTTGACATCCGATTAGTTTTGATCGGGCTTTCAGAAACCGGCGGTTAGTGTTGTTCTGATGTTTAAGCTACAATTTATAAAGATATTGTGCGACTAATCCTGCGCAGACGAAGTCGCGGGCGCCAGCTTGTAGATAATAAAGAACAATATTAATTAAAACCGTCAATGAATTCGGCTTGACTGTTGGAATTTGGGTGTTATACCTACGCCTCACTAAATTAAATTGGCACCATACTGGACCTTGATTATTATATTATATTGTTACTGGATCATACAAAAGAACGGTAGGAGCCAAGCCGTATGTTTGTTGCCTGTTCTTCTAGGCTTGGTCGTCTGGAACCTGGATTCACCTAGCTTTAAGACGTTTCAAGGTGATCCTTGTGATTCAATTGAATGAATACCTTATGACTTTGAAGTTTGTGAATTGTGCTCACAAACTCGCTTTACAATGTTTTGGAAGCACAGTACCTACTTGGATACGTTAGTAGCTAGATACTTATTTAATCCCCAATCCCTTCAGTTTAGAAGTTTTAAGGTATAGACAAGATCCATTTTCTGTTTGCAGAAAACGCAAAGATAAATTGTATTTACTGAAATACAATTTAGCAAGCAAATGTAATTTACAATACAATTACTGAATTGTGTTGTAAATTACATTTGCTTGGCTTGAGCATCAGTAAAGCTATTACCTTTCATACAATTTATATTTCCGCAGACAGAAAGTGGATCTTGTCTAGACACTATGTTGTATAGCAAGATCACAGTAGGTAATATTACGTGGACGTCTACCTAGGTATGGTAACTTTATAAAAAGTGAGATATTCGTAGCAAGCAGCGTAGAGACATTTTAGCGCTGACGCGTTGAAGTCTTTTGAATGAAAAAAGCGTGCTAAAAGCAAAAATGTTGTGTTTATGCCCCGATAGTGTAAGAAACTTGAATAAACGAAAACTATATAGCTAGCAGAGTTAGGTACGTATACTCTCTTATTGATCGAGTAGGCGAAGCGAACGAAGATCTTAGTTTCAACTTGGGCGATTTGGCATTTTATGTATGTATGTATGTATGTATATATGTATGTATGTATGTATGTATGTATGTATGTATGTATGTTTGTCTGGCGATAACTTTAGAACCGTTGATCCGATCTGCATGAAATTTGATATATCGATAGCTTGTACTTGAGAAATTTACTGGTAAGTATATGAGTAAAATCGGATGAAGGGTTTTTGAGATATGGCGTTTTTTATGAGGGCAAAAATAAAAAAAGTTATATAAAAAAATCAAGTTACATGTCATATGAAAGGGCTTTGTTTGGACATTCCAAAACAATTTTTACATTTTTTTGGGACGCTTGGTTTTTGAGATAGAACAAAAAAAGTTAAATTAACATAACCAGCGATCCAAGAGCTCCCATCTCTAAGAGTTTCGTTGATATCAAGGTTTTTCTACTGGTCGGCCAGTTCCTTTGCTTTTTCTTATTTTTTTTTCTTGAAATAAATTAAGGAGGTACTCAGTTCTCATAAAATGGTGACGACGACCAGGTCTGATGATGGAGCCAAGGTCTGTTCAACGGAACTCTTCAATAAATAGGCCAATAGAGTTGAAACTTGGGTACCACACCAAGTTAGTAGGCGGTAGTCAGAAAAAAGTCCAAAGATAGTGTTTGGACTTGCCTCTGACTACTACCTACTCAAAGTTTTGATACGTTCGTCGGGTCGCATCACGAGATCTCAGTTCGCGACGAACTACTAGTGTATTGTTTTGGCTATAAATAGTTTGACAGTTTCTAATTCCCGAAACTTAGCGCTACGTAATCGGAAGCGCGTTGAAGTCTTTTGTACGAGTGGAATTTTGGAAATCTTCCTATTGGAAAATCTGCGTAGTTATTATAATCTCTCTATCTCTTTTATTTATGTAAACTCGTGACCTGCCCCGGCTTCGCACGGTTATTGTGGGTTATCCCTAAGAGATTATGCTTGTATTATGCATATAAACCTTCCTCTTGAATCACTCTTTCTATAAAAAAAATCCGCATCAAAATCCGTTGCGTAGTTTTAAAGAATTAAGCATACATGGGGATATAGGAACAGAGAAAGCGACTTTGTTTTATACTATGTAATGATATGTACGATATATTTTCCAGACAATTTTCTTAGCTAAAGGTAAGTATATTTTTTTACAAACTATAAAGTCGGTGACCTAATGATAAATTATGTAAAAAAGCACTTAATACATCAATTTACAAATAATTATTTTTTATTGTAGAGCAGAGTTAAGCAAAGGCAACAAAAAAGGTCTGTCTAACTGTTTTATTATTTCATAGAGCAGAGGTCATGTCACCTTTAGTGAATTAAAATCCTTCCATAATTTTTGAAAAAACAAAACTTGATGGAATTTTGATTCAACTCAATAAATATTAGTAAAAATATTGGTGGAAAAACAACACAGCACTATTTAGCCCTAAACTAAGCATAGCTTGTACTAATGGAAATCAGATAGCTGATATTATGCTGGTATGTTTTTTTTCTAAATAATTTAAAATAACACCCAGAACCAAAATATGTATTTATTACACAAATGTTTGTTTTAGATGAGGGCCACGTCGGTATTCATGCGTTTCGAAGCTCTATTTTTACACCCTATAGCAACAGGTAGGTACAAATAACTAGAAGTTTACCTAACGGCATTTACCTAACGTAGATACTACTACAATCATTAGCACAAATCGTTTCTTCGGTTTCATCGGTTCTTTACTCTCAATTTTAATAGAAACTTGCATTCTTGATTCATCCTCATCTAGCAAGTAGGTACCTAAGTAAACTATGTGTGGTTATCGCATTAAATTTACCACAATCATAACCTAGCCTTGATAATTTACTTGAAAGTAGACCCACTTACTATACCAACCTGATTTTTCTGGTTTCTTCTCAACTTTCTTCACCAGTTTGTTGTTCTGGAAGAACGAAGACAGCCACTGTTTGTTTTTCGGTGCACATGTAGTTTTTCGAGTGGGAGGCGATTTTGTTGTTTTGGACGTCCGTCTCGTGGGGCGGGCGGTGGCGCGTCGGGTGGTGCGCGGGGTGGAGCGCCGCGTGCTCGGCGGCCGCCGCGTCGTCGTCGGCTTCTTCGTGCTCCTCCGGGTCACGTAGTCCACGGGAGCCTGCACCAGTATATACTGCCCGTCGAGCTGAACCGTCGGTCGTTGACTTACTCCGTTCGCCTTCAACGGAGGCGACTTTGTCACTATAAAGTTCGTATGACTCTCTATATTTATATTCGTGGTTTTAACGATTTTCTTGTCCTCGCCTTTAGAGTTTTTCACCGTCACATTCACTTTGGGGCCTTTGCCTCTTAACATAACTTTCGTGATGGGGGTTGTGGGGATCCGCGGTCGCGGGGAGGTATCCCGAGAGTCGTCGTAGTCGTCCCACAGGAGGAAGGGGTCGGGTTCGGAGTCGGAGTCGGAATCGGAGCCGATGGGCGGCCGCAGAGCGTCGGCCGCTACCGCCAAGAGCACCAGCAGCGCCAGGCGACGCGCCATGAGGCGAGCGTGTGCGCATGGCGAGGTGCGCGCGCACTGTCCGCGCAAGGCGCCGCTACGCGCCCGGACCACCTTCCCTGCCAGTATTATTATGCGTCTATGGCGATGTCGCTTTCAACGTGCCACCATCATGAGTACACTAGGTCAGACCGTCGCGTTGCCGCCTGCCCGCGTTACTGATCCAGGTATAAGAACAAACTGCTAGACGCATCATCCACAGCCTTAGCAATAGTAAAAAGTGGCAATATGAAATTGCCGAAATTGCAGAAAAATCGCAGATAAATAGTTATGGACCCAAACTTATAAATGCAGAGATTGAAAAAAACTTGCACCCTTAGAATAAACTAAAAAAAAGGATGTTCACATTTCCGCTGTAGGTATGTGTCCTTGGGCTACTCTTGGAAACAAACCGGTTAAGTGCGAAAAAACAATACTTAGTTTAAATTTATCTCCACGATAAAAAGAACCACGCTAATTGAAAATGAAAACCTTCGTGGAATAAGCTATCAATCTAATTAAGCCCTTTCAAATGATAACTCACCCAAAATAGAGATAAAATTTAGAACAATTAAAGTACATAATCTGGATTTTGATCACAGAGTAGGTACTTTATCTAAACTTATTTACATACTGAAAACTTTTTATCCCGAAAAAGTATTTTAAGTAATGAAAAATAATCAGGATATCACTTTCATTCCAAATGTATACAATTTGTGCTAAGACTTGAGTAATGCTGGACTTACACAACAGAATTCAAAAAATCACTAGAAAAACAATCAGGATTAAAAAACTGTGTTTCTTCCCAAAATGACAGAAAACGAATCATATTATTGTTCTTTTTATTTCGCCTGCGTTTTTGTGTCACAAATTAAAAGTTTTTTGATTTTGATTTAATTTGATGACACGACCACAAATTAAATTATATAGACACGGACAAAGAATAATAGAGCTACTAACATACCTGGGTACACGTTACCTTTGAGGAAGTAGGTACATTAGGCGTGCGCAGCGCGAATCGAACCATAAACAGCTGTGGTCTACATTTCACGCGGTATTCACAGTAACAATACGTATTAGGTGTACCACACAATGGGTGAAAACCGAAGGATTTTGTGGAAATAATACGAATTAAGTACCTATCGAACGGAACTATAGTACTTACTTACCTAAATAAATATGTTTTCGCAAGCGTCATACCCACCGTAGGTTCGGTAGGTAGGTACTTTATTTTATAATTACTTACTTTTATACTTTCTGAAAGCTTGATCAAACGTAATCAGATGTCAAATCACTTGCTATTTCAGCTGTCAAATCAAATTTAACTGAAATAGCAAGTGATTTGACCGAGTGAGTTGATCGAGCTTTCAGAAACCGGCCGTTAGCCTTCTACATATGGGAGAGATAATAATGTGAAGCTTTCGCTGAAGACCATACCTATATAGCCTATACTTATGGACAACCCTGCGATCAAGAAAGTAAGTAATAAAAATAATAATCAATATTTTATTTATTGTATTTTCTTACAAACGCAATTAACACCCTCTGTTGTGTGGGGCCGGTGGCGCTAACAAACAATAGCATACACACGTGAAAGCAGTCTAGCAGTTCTTTAGCATATTTGGTCGAAAAAATATTTTTCTCGTATTCTTTTAAGCATAAAACAAAAAACTAATATAATATAATAATTAGTTTACTTACTTTATTAGTTATAACTTAAAAACTAAGAATTTTTTATGACACATACACAGTGCTTGCAAAAAATTTTGATATACATAGTATAGCTGCCGCTTGCGGCTTCGCTCGCGTGTTAGTAGTGACTAGGTACTTGACTACAAAGTATTTAAACCATATCACTACACAGGCAAGATTGTCTGTCGAATGACAGACAGGTGCCAGAAACGGAGAGAAGAAGAAAATACAATATTAGTTGGCAAAAATGGCCGTCACTCAGCTTTGTACTATAATAGTGTTTACACCTAATATAACGCTGTTCTTCCGTGACGCCCCGGAGTGACACAAAGGGGTTTCATCGGGATATACTCGTGTCAACAGAAAGGTCGAATTGGTACATAACTTTTGGGATAAAAATACTACTTCTTAGGAACCTACATTCAATTATCTTATCTTTACAGACTGGAACTTTAGAATGGGCAAAGTAACTAGAGGAAAAGTACATTATTATCAAATTTGAATAAATAACATATACATTAACAAACATTTATGTTCACTCCCAAGACTAAAGTGATTGCTATTGCTTTGTTCTCGTTGGGGATAGGGATGGGAAAATGAAATAAATATGTCGATATATATCGTATCGATAGTTTTAAAAAATAAGCAGAGTATAAAATATCGATATTTTTTACCCATTTTTTACCAAGCCGTAAGTTTGTTGCCTGTTCTTCTAGGCTTTGGTCGCGAGGAACTAGAGTCACTAGAGCTTTAGAGCTGATTTCACCAAACTCTGTTAGTTACTAATCAAGGATTAACAGGCCGTTAAATCTTACCTTAGATGTCAAACACGTACATTTTGACATATTTAACGGCCCTTTAATCCTTTGTTAATCTAACAGAGCATGGTGAAATCAGCTCTTAAGACGTTTCAAAGTGATCCTTGTGAGTTAATTGAATAAATACCTATTGACTTTGACTTTAAAAAAAAGGCGATTAATAAAAACGAAATACGAAATATGGTAAATAACACACAGACTTGGGGTACTGAAGCTTAAAGGGTTTTGATCGAGCTTTCAGAAACCTGCCGTTAGTAAGCTCAGTTCGAATTATTTTTAACCGACTTCAATATTCGACTGTATGTTTTTATTAGTAGGTATGTTTGTCTCTACTATCCCGCCAATTATGAATTATCATTATTTATTATGTAAATACTTGTATTCATTGTAATTTTCATTATTAATTGATTTAGATGTTTTTTTTTGGTTCGGAAGTTTTTTGAATAAAAATACAAATTCATATACACAGACGACGTTTTGGTTTGTGGTTCCCTTCAGCAAAAGTTTTGTTTGATGATAATAAGCTTTTTTTTGGATAATCTTCGTTTTATTAATACTTAGCCACCACCACTTTCTATGAGGTTTTTAAGGAGCATCTTTCTTGTGCAGATGTTGTCACCAGGGATAGATCACGAGGAGTCATGGATTAAATAAATTGCAGCACCGTAGTTGCAGCCAGTCAAGGACTCCTCCTTGACAGGTAATTGCGAAGCTCTAATGTCGGGCCCCTGATTCCCCACTCGCAAAGTTCGATTGATTGTAGGAGGTTAAGTATACAGCTCGTTGCTAATACCTACGTATAAAGTTCCATCGATTTTTCAGTCGAGACAGGTCCATGATGAATTTTTTTCTTATGTGTGTTTTGATCAGGCTGGTCGCGTGGAACGGGCACCTAGAGTCATCTAGCTGATTCAATTGAATTTGAACTTTTGATTTTGACTTTGTTTGTGTAGCGGGAAGATGAGTGGCATAATTATAACAGAGTCCGGTAATGTTGTTCGGGCTGTCGGGAGGCTTACCTACACTTTCCCGGGTTGAAACGCGCGAAAACTTCAAATATATTTACAGGTCGTTGTAATTTGGTGAAGGCGGGTTGGTCTTTGTTTGCGTAGGTGTAACGTGCACATTGTTTTTGTGTGCGTTAGCTCGGGAGTAAGTACTCCTCGGGTGTACAGTTCGGGCGGCGGATCCGGGCAAACGTGAAGGCTGAGCGGCAGGCAATTTACGACCTTATGCAGTGACACGAAATCATAATGGCGGTCCCACGGCTAACTTCACGTTTGCCGCCGACTGCCGATCAACGTCAGGCAGTCAGTTCTGCCCGAGACGCTTGACGGGCTACTAGTGCTAATATAACCTCTGTGCGCCATTTTTCCTAAGTACCGTTAGCATGGAAAGTAAACAGAGAAAAGTTATATGCAGTGATGTAAGAAAATTAATTTTTAAGCATGATTGATAATGTATGAGCATTATTGTAACAAGTAATGCGTGATAAGAATAAAATTCTATTATTTGTTTCAGAGTCGTGAAATGATTGCAAGTGTTTATCATTTTCTCAAGACAGAATTTGAATCCACATCAATTAGTTATCAAGAACCAAACTTTAATCTGTCGCATTTGCGTAACATAGCAAAGCGCACTGCAGAAGCGACGGGAGTTGGTGAAAGAACAGTTCATAGGGTATTAAAGGAAAAAAGGGATTCAAAGAAAGGTACCGTACGGCTTTGCCCGCTGCCACCGGCTCCACATGGCACGGGCGTGGCTGCCGCACTAGATCTCCCTAGCACTTCTTCAAAATTTCTGTCGCCGATCAAAAACCGAGGAAAAAGAGACATCAAAGTTGATATTGATGGATTTAAGGCTGCTGTTATTCGGAGTACAATACAAGAGTTCCATACTGTTCATAAACAAATTCCAACATTATCAAAATTACAGGCAGTCTTAAATGAAAAAATTGATTACGATGGAAGACTAGCAACTCTTCGGAAGTTCTTAAAAAAGTTAGGCTATAAGTGGCGGAAAACCGATAGCAATGGAAAAGTTTTAGTTGAACGGCATGATATCCAGATGTGGAGGTTACAATACATAAAGAAAATAACAGAGTACCGCTCACAAGGTCGGCCTATTGTTTATACTGACGAAAGTTACGTTTTCACGACACAAGTTGGAAATAAGACCTTGGTGCAAAAAAACAAACACTCTCCATTTTTAAAAAAGCTTAGCACCGGTACTCGGTATATTGTAGTACACGCTGGAACTGATGCCGGCTTTATTGACAATGCATGTTTAGTCCATAAAGCCAATTCCGCAACCGAAGAATACCACAAAAATTATGTAAAATGGTTGAATGAAAAGTTGCTACCAAATTTGCCAAATCGTTCTGTGATAGTATTAGATAATACTTCGTATCACAATACACGTACGGAGGTGTTGCCGTCGACCGCCTCTAAAAAGTCTGAGATGCACCAATGGCTCACTGCTAAGGGCATACAGTTCGACTCTACTTTGCGCAAAGTTGAGCTATATGATATAATAAAAAAACATAAAAATAATTTTATAAGTTATAAAATTGATGACTACATCAAAAGTAAAGGATTTGAAGTAATACGTCTGCCTCCTTGCCACCCCGAGCTGAATGCTATGGAAAACATATGGGGAGTTTTTAAAAACGATGTTGCTTTAAGAAACATTGAACTAAATATGGCCGATACAGAAGAACTTATTCTAGAAAGTATTGAAAAAATATCCAAGGATACTTGGCGTAATACATGCAATCGTGTAATTAAGAGAGAATGTGAATACATGAAATACTTAGATACAGAATTTGAATTCACTATAAATTTGCAAGAGGAAACAGACACGGAGGATGAGTCTAGTTATGATTTCACCTAATTTTGATTATAGTACATATGTATATGATGTTGGTATGTCAAATTGTTGATTATGTGATGTTGTTTTGGTACGTTAAATTGTAAATAAAGTAAAAAAAAAAAGTAAAAATGTGTTTTATTGACATTAAATAAATACCGAACAAAAACAATATTTTAATTCTCCACTTTTAACAAAACACAAATCCGTTGCTCCGATCTGCATGAAATTTGGTAAGTGGATAGATTGTTTGACAGCCTTCACAGCTCAGTTGGTAGTAGCTCTGCCTTCTACGCCGTAGGCCGTGGGTTCGATCCCCACCGAGAACAAACATTTGTGTTATGAACATAGATGTTTGATCTCTGTCTGGTGGTTATATAATATTATAGTATGTATTTACAAAAAAAATGTATAGGTACTTAGTTCTCATAAAATGGTGTCACCGAACTGATCTGACGATGGAGCCAAGGTCTGTTCAACGGAACTCTTCAATATAGGCCGATTGAGTTGAAAATTAGTTACCATACCAAACCAAGTTTTTTTTTCTAATATACCTAATGTTGTACTTGCCTCTGGCTACCACCTACTTAAATTTTCGGAGCGTTCGGCTCGCATCACTAGATCTCAGTTCGGGGCGAACTACTATAGTTATTTTGCTCAATAACAATGAGCTTGCTAACGCTACCTGCAGTTACGCTTACGCACACAAGTGCATCTATACTAAAGATCTGCGCTCAGCAGATGTAGACAAACGTGAAGTTAGCTGCGGGTCTGCAAAAATGATTTTGTGTCATTAGGTAGGTAGGTCGTTTGTTATCTTCGGGAAACCAAAATACCTAAAGTTTCAAAGGAATATTTGTAGAGAGCACAAGAATATTCGATTGGCAATATAAAAATATGTAATAAATCCTACTGATAGTAATATAAAATAAATTTTCTACTAATTAAAAAAAAAAACAGATTTGAACGAGATGTTACACGCCCGCCCTGTGTTATTTGAAATTGCATGCGTCGAAGCTCTAAGGCTTCGAAACTTTAAGAAGTAATTTTTTTACTAAGTTTCTTAGATTGACTTTATCTATTGGTGTCATTAAAATACCGGGTGTTATTATTGTTATTGCCAAGAAACATTTTTCATTTCTTTCATTATTTGTAATTCTATTCTTTAAAAAAATAAAGTTTTTTTTTCAGTAATAATGTTTACACATGCGCAAAATGCCAAAAAAATACACAACATGGCCTCGGCTTTCCACCATTTTTGGTTTGAATTTTTTAACCTTTAATTTAGGTGTCATCTTATTCTGATAATCTAGGTCTTTATAATATTTCGTCTAAGGATAATCTCAATTTTGAGTGACGTTTCTTCGAACCCTCCTTTATCTTGTCCGTAATTTATGGCTGAATAAAATTTTATAATTTTATTAACTTTACCTACTGACCTAAAAGTCGCAATGTTGACATTGAACAGACATATTATTACATTAGTCACCTTTCTATTTTAGTAGACTATAAAAATATTATATACCCATTGAAATCATTTACCCATGTCATTTTAACCTACATGAACAAACAGGAGTCAATTAATTGATAACTATCTAGCGAATTGATTGCTCTCTTCTTGCGTTAATACTTTCTACATCTAGTAATTGTAAGCAGGTAGTAGGTAGGTACTCGTTTAGTTAACCGGAAGAAGTTAAAAAAAAAGAATGGTATTACCAAATCGGTAGTATCGGCTTAAGAGTAGTAGAGCTCTTTGTGAAGGAAGGGAAGTACTACCACTACGCCTTTTTCTGCCGCCAAGCAGCGTTGCCGTGTTTCGGTTTGAAAATTGTGGTTGCCGGTGTAATAACAAGCACATGAGGATTAACTTCTTTTTGCCTCAAGTTGATGGACGCATGGCAGTGCATCGTAGGGTCCGTTCCTATCGTGCGTGACATACGAGGCAATGCTTTGGAATGCTTTGGTGATGGTTACCTCCATCAGGTGGGCCATCTGCTTGTTATACTTTAATGAAAAAAAAAAATATAAAGTTGGTAGGTACCTACCTAAATACCAAAACTTACACTTTTTTTAACCGACTTCAAAAAAAGGAGTAGTTTCTGAATTCGGCTGTTTTTTTTTAAGTTTTTACCTCATAACTCTGTCATTTATGAACCGATTAAAGAAAAATTGAGAGGATATTCCATATCAATTTCATAGAAATATCATGAAAGGGTTCCGTAGTTTATCTTTTAAATCAAAATATCAGGAAAAAGTTATGTCATCCAAGTAAATGAAACTGCGTATTTTGTTGTTTTATGGACCTATTCAATAACAAAATAAAAAAGAAAAAAATAATAAATAAGTAACATAGATAAAAAATAAAGCCGTTTTTGATATGAACAAAGCGCATATCGACGCGGTACTCAAACCTACCACCTACACGCGGTACTTCATCATCAAATTAATCAAGTTTTTTTTTCGTTCATAAAATTTTTGATACTAGATCATCTTTCATAAGTAATGTAACTACATTGATAGTTAACAGTGAATATTTTATATGAGACAGTTTTTGTTTTGTTAACCTTCAATTATATCAGAAACTTGACACTTTAGGTCAATTCTTTTTGTTTGTGTAGGTATGATTGTGTACTCAATATAATTAAAAAATCTAATCGCAAGTGTGTGAAAAAAAAACGGGGCCACCTTTGTTTTTATTCCCTTTTGGACAGCGATGTCAACCCCTTGGCTGATTACTAAGTACTTTTATACCATTCCCCCTCTTAAAGCTTATTTTATTCACTGAAAACAGTGAATAAAAAGCTCTTTTACTCACTGTTTTGGTGTTTGAATTTAGAACACACCATTATATTCGCCCTCCATCTCTGCTATACAAATTCCTTGCGCAAAAAAGACACGATACAAATTCCTTGTGTAAAGAATACTCCACTATAAGAATAACCGACTCCTTGGGCAAATAACTCTTCGAGATTTGATTGGTCGACATTAGAATAAAAATTGTTTTGTGTTCTATTTTAATTAATTTAACCTTCTTTTTTTCTTAATTAAATGTATATTTTCGCTTAAATCTTTCTTTTTCTCGTAGTCATGGTATAAAGACTAAGTATAGTATGCAACTCTTGAATAAAACGGATTTATATCGAGGGCCATGAATCACTCGCGTCCCTCAGGATTCTAACACTTGAATCACTCGCTACGCTCGTGATCCAATCATCATGAATCACTCCCTACGGTCGTGATTCAATCGTTAAAATCCTTCACTTGCTCGTGATTCATCTATGGCCCTCGCTTTAAATCCGTCCTTTATTCACTAATTGCATAATATACTATTACCTACTGGATTTACCGTACAATCTTTCAAACAAATCTCGATTATCCCTCTTCTATACAATTCCATGCAACACGGAGTCTATATGTGTAGACAAACATGTATAGAAACATAGTTACAACAGAATATACATAAGTACCTACATAACGCCGATTCGTTCAAGTTGTTTGAGAAATCATTGCTCGCTTTGCTTGCTCGATAAATAACTTCGCTCGACAATGTGTTTAATCGACAAGCTACTAATAGTTTTGGCAATGTCAATTAAATACCTATAGGCATTCTCTTATCTGTGCTATAGGTACTGAAATAGTGGAATCTCGCGCGACTCCGCTCTCGCGTTTATCTATTTAGATAGAAACTTATAACTCCGCGGTACCCTTTTAGTGGTTGAATTTCGGGAATAACTCTCTTGTGCACCCCTACAACAGGAAACTACCCTCCATATTGAAAAACTACTCATAATGACTTATTGATCGAGTGAGCGAAGCGAACAAAGATCTTTAGTTTCAACTTGGGCGATTTGGCATTTTATGTATGTATGTATGTATGTATGTATGTATGTATGTTTGTCTGGCCATAACTTTCGAACCGTTGATCCGATCTGCATGAAATTTGATAAGTCGACAGCTTGTACTTGAGAAATTTACTGGTAAGTATATGAGTAAAATCGTATGAAGGGTTATTAAGATATGGGGTTTTTTAAGTGGCCAAAAATAAAAAAAGTTACATAAAAAAATCAAGTTACATGTCATATGAAAGGGCTTTCTTTGGACATTTCAAAACAATTTTTACTTTTTTTCTGGGACGCTCGGTTTTCTCGGTAATCAGAAAAAAGTCCAAACATAATGTTTGGACTTGCCTCTGACTACCACCTTCTTAACGTTTTGGTGCGTTCGTCGGCTCGCATCACGAGATCTCAGTTCGAGGCGAAGCACTAGTTAAATAATTTAATTGACTGTGATGACTGCCATCTCAACTGATGGTAAACGACGATGAAGGCGATGGAGCAGAACAATACGGGTACGGGCAAACACATATTCACTCTTGAATAGACCGAATTTATAGTGATCAGAAAAAACAGACAACGGCAATGAGTTCCACTAATAACGACTTCTGGTATAGGCTTAGCGTTGTCAGTCAGACACTCAGTCATATAAGGATTTATATTTAGATATTAGAGACGGTAACACAACACGCTATGTTAACAGGCATACCTAAATATTAGTCATTTAACATATTTTTTATTGAAATGCATATCGGTTACACATGATGGGCATTGTAGTGCTTGTACTTACCTAAAAGCTAGTTCTTAACAAAGTGCCGTGAGGGGCGGACGTGCCGATCATCAATCTGCTGGTAAATATAATTTTGATAAGATAAAAGAAGTAGGAAGGTACTCCAGCCATAGCCCTCCTTCGCAGCGAGGTGCGCTTGCGACGCAACGACCATTTCTTGGGGTCAAGACAGGTCAATGCCAGCTTGATGCGAGGTTAGAATACTCGTAGAACTAACCACATTTGTAGTGCAATAGTATTCCGGTTAAGTTTTAGAAAAACGGTACCCTTACGGTGCGGTGTCACTCCTGTGTCAGCCCATCTGTCATTTCACCTCTCAAAAATATTAGAACTTGAAATTTAGAGTACAATTTGTGGTTTACGCACATGAAACAATAGGTGTACCTTCTTACCAGGTCACGTTGTCAAATGGGATAATAAACTACCCCATTAAGTTGGGATCACAGGTTTAATGAAGGCAAAAATTTAATCTAATGAAAATAATAAAATCTAATAAATGGATGGATGGTCTGAATGAATAGATTATGTATCCATTACACCTCACCTAATTCAATTGTATTACGATTAGGAGATGCTAGAAACTACTTAATATTTAATTTTACACCAAGGTCACAGACCAAAATACGAATAAAAACTTGAGGCCTTCCTAGTGCCTACGTTGTTCTACTGTTAGGTGGACAACCACTTTTAATTTACTTACCCATTTTGTGTTTTTTCTACGTTGTTTTACTGTTGGGTGGAAAACAACTTTTATTTACTTACATATTTTAATTTTTTCAGTTCTTTTATTGAGATATTGAAATGTGGCCGCCATGGCATAGCCTGGCTATATTAGCAATATTGCTGAGCTGTTCCTTGGACGTCCTCATAGCAAAGCATCACCTGAGCAGCTCTTTGGAGATAGTCGGTCAGGTGACTATAAACTTTTATATTTTAATAAATAAATAAGACAACGGTTTCCAGCCATTACCTAATAAAAACGATGGCCAATATTATAAATGAACTTAAATCCGGACAAACTTAGTACATATTTGGGGAAATGTCGATCTTGGGTGGCGCATTAGTAGATAACAAGAAAACTACATACTTTTTTCTTTTGCGAGCACATCGCGCTGAGCTGTAAATTGACCTAGTAACCCCCGTTGTCAGTAAGTTTGTTATATTTTTACTGGGTAAATAGGTGTAGTGTAGTGTACCACGGAACAGTTTACACATATCTATCACGTTTAATAAGATCGGACTAGCAAGACGATAGCTTTAATACTTACCTACCTCCTGAAATAATCAGCCATACGATTATTTTACGAACAAAATCTCAACAATACCTAATTGTTTCACCATTCAGGTTCGGAAAAAATATGTTTAAAATAAACGTTTCATATGTTTAAATATGTTTTAATAGGATTAAAATTATGTTTAGCTGGATAAAATACTGAATGTTCGCAGTTCCACGCGACCAAGCCTCTAAGGCAGGGTCGCTGAAGAATTTGGAACAAACTTTTGGCTTGGTTCCTACTGTTATTTTGTATGATCCTTGTAAACTTTATTTCACAGTTTATTTTGTTTTGTTCCATATGAAAGTCGCAAAATGAATGTCACAACATATCCACTGCAAGTAACTTCATGTTGGAAGGCCAGAAGCTACGCATCGTATCTGGATCTCTGCATTACTTCAGGGTGCCTTCAGCTTATTGGCGGGACCGTCTGCGCAAACTCAAAGCAGCTGGACTCAACTCTGTGGCCACGTAAGTTAGTTCACATGAGTAATTAACTAATCAGGTCAGCGCGTTGGGTGGGTCAATGACATAGCATAAACGTCTGAGGCAGACAATTATTAAAAAGAGGCAGCAGTGAGTGATATTTGGTTGATGATGATGATATCGGATAATTGGGCATCTTAAAACTTCCCAAGGATACTGGGTTATACTGGTCAGCAAACTGCCATGGAACAAACAACACACTGCACACAAACTACAATGCCATATTAACAATTGCTTTATGGCTCTATACAGCCGTAATTCAGGAACATAACCGATCCATTTGAATGATCAGATTTGATCAGAACATTGACAGAGACTGGCATGATCTTTAATAACAGGCTGCATGAGAGCAACACCGATACAGCTATCGGTGAACTAAGCGACGATGGTCACTATTGGACATCGCGAGAAGTCAGAGGAGTGGGCTCAATCGTTCTTCGGAGACATATGAGGTCGCCTGTCCAGCAGTGGACTTCTTTTCATTACCGAGCACTTCTTAATTAGATCTTCTTCTTGTCGTGTCACTAGTTTCTTTCGTAACAGTGTGGTGAAAGAAACTACTTATTTGAATAAACAGCTATGGTGATAAAACATCAATTGAATAGGCGAATCATTTAAGTGCGTAGAGGTACGTTTCTTCTGTACCCAAATAAATACTTGTCTCTTTAATATTTAGCTACGTAGAATGGAGCCACCACGAACCCGAGGAACGGCAATACAGGTTCGAAGGTGACTTCGATGTCGCTGCGTTCGTGAGGATGGCGGCAGAGGAGGGCTTGCACGTTCTTCTGCGCCCGGGACCTTACATCTGTGCCGAAAGGGATTTAGTAAGTGTTCATTATTAACAAATGCGGCTTACGAAAGAGTCAAAATCAAAACGGTCTTTATTCAGTACAATCACAAGGATCACTTTGAAACGTCTCATATAGGTACTAGGCAAATCTATCGCCAGTTCCTCGCGACCAAAGACTAGAAGAACAGGTAAGCCCTCCTAATAGATTGATGGTTCCCCGAGCTAATAATAATTGGTGATGATAATGTAATAAATGTTTTAAAATATTTGTCTTACAATATTTTAAACCCCATTATTGGACCCCATTGGACGTTTTAACATATATTCTAGTACAACTTGTTGACATGACGCTGATTCGCGCAAGACGTTTGAGGGAACGGAACGCTTCGCTCGACTCAACGTTTACTGAAAACTCGCACACACTTTACCTAATATTTCCTCCATGACCTAGATCCTTGTTAGATGTCAGTGCCATATTACTGCCATACATGGAGGTAGTATATACCTACTGGAGGGAGCGATAAGACTTACATCCTTTTACAACTGTGTATCAAACAGTGATCATCTATCTTTTTTCTTCCGATGTAGCCTAGCTACGAGTAAAAGAAAAGAAGATGTAACTTCACTCACTCCATCTCACTCACTCACTGTCTGAGTAAATCGTGACCGTCAGTTGATGCAATGTTTTGACGTTCTAGAAAAACTCGGTAGCAACATTGCAATGTAGCGAAAGAAATAAGAAAATATTTAAAGAATTATTATTGTCTAGGCAAAATATATTTGAAAAGGTGAAAGTATGTCTTGTGAAGCTGTGTTTTGTGTATCAAAAACAACAAAAGGAGGAGTTAAAGACCCGGAATTGTCCTTTGATACGTAATATTCTTTTTCTATTTTCATGCTAAAAAAATACGTTTTTTCTCCCTTATAGACTGTAAGAATTACATTTTATTAGTACTAGTCATATTTTCCTATGTGAAAATGATGTAAACCCATTAATTATTGCAAAATAAAAATTATTGTTTTAGTCATCTGTTCTAGTGATGTACTTCCACCGACCAATTTAGCTTTATCGATAATATTTTATTTTCCGTTTTTGATATGAAACATCTAATGCAGTGGGTCAGACCGGCTGTTCTGTTGTAGTTTCAATTTTTCACACCATATAGGCGTCTCGCGACGGCTCAATTTTTGTTAAATTTTACATTATTTTTTTAGGTTCTTATAAATGCCCAGAATGAAGACGGGAGTGGATAAAAGCTGTTAGGCGTGAAAACTGATAGACTACAAAATTTTCATATGCATGGACGAAATGGCCATAAGAAAGTGTATCAGGTGGGATGGACATCGCTCTCACGCTTAGGTCAATGTGGGAAACATTATTGACGATGATAGTGTTTCAGTGTCTATAATGGTTTTGAGCTTTCGCAATAAAAGTCAGCAACCAGTTAAAATTAAAAAGTTGAATTCCAATTAAAACGCCTTTTTCATCCATTTCTTATTCTATCGATAGGTTAGTCAATGTTGTCCCTTCTCTAGTCACTCACGCGAATACATACAAACTAACAAAAAACGGCCACGCCAAAAACCCGAAACACTACGTCTATATGATACTTAGTCTAAGCTGCCATAGGTATTATTATTATTTCCGAAATAAATACGACAAAAAAGGACAGGAATCACTGCAAATATAATCGCTCAAGAGTCGGGCCAACCCAGTAGATGAATATCACCTACGTAATTATAATCTTACATTTTCCTCAGGGTGGATTTCCGTACTGGCTTCTAAGTAAATACCCCAACATAAAGCTGCGCACAACAGATAAAGGTAACCAAATCAACAGAATCAAAACTAAACAATATTTAATATACAATTTCTATTAACTGTTTCAATAAATTTTGTTACAGATTTCGTAAGCGAGGCTGATATTTGGATGAATAAATTATTTGAACAACTTGAGCCTCTATTATTCGGTAAAGGTGGTCCAATAATACTCGTACAGGTATGTGAGCTTTTCATACATTTTAGAATGGTTAAAAATAATAGAAAGTCAATGTTTGGCTGAAAAAGTGCAAAATGTTGCTAATAAACGTAATTTGTTTTGTAATATGATTATTTTTGGAAATAGCAGATTATAAATGATACTATGTATATGGAATATTTTTTTAATAGTCATCTTGCCTATTCTCTTTCATTCTTAGATTGAGAACGAGTACGGTAGCTACGGTAGTGACATGCCTTACAAGATTCAGCAGAAAAATATGATTGCAAAGCATGTCGGCAGCAACGCAATTCTGTATACCACGGATGGGGCTTCTACTTCTTATTTCACACGAGGAGCTATCCCTGACACCCTTACTACGATAGATTTTGGGCCTACAGATGAATGTAAGTCGGATTTGGATGGTTTCACGCGATTGTCAGGATTAGTAGGAGAATCCCGCGCGTTTTTGCTCGCGTGAATCAATTTTAAAAACTTTTCAATAAATGCATCTTTAAATACTATGGCCAACATTATAAGATTTTTTTTATTGTAGAACAGTTTTATCCACTTATTGATCGAGTGAGCGAAGCGAACGAAGATCTTAGTTTCAACTTGGGCGATTTGGCATTTTATGTATGTATGTATGTATGTATGTATGTATGTTTGTCTGGCGATAACTTTAGAACCGTTGATCCGATCTGCATGAAATTTGATATGTCGATAGCTTGTACTTGAGAAATTTACTGGTAAGTATACGAGTAAAATCGGATGAAGGGTTTTTGAGATATGGGGTTTTTTGAGGGGGCAAAAATAAAAAAAGTTACATAAAAAAATCAAGTTACATGTCATATGAAAGGGCTTTGTTTGGACATCCCAAAACAATTTTTACTTTTTTTTTTGGACGCTCGGTTTTTGAGATAAAATAATAAAAGTTAAATTAAGATAACCAGCGATCCAAGAGCTCCCATCTCTAAGAGTTTCGTTGGCATCAAGGTTTTTCTACTGGTCGCCCAGTTCCTTTGCTTTTTCTTAATTTTTTTTCTTGAAATAAATTAAGGAGGTACTCAGTTCTCATAAAATGGTGACGACGACCAGGTCTGATGATGGAGCCAAGGTCTGTTCAACGGAACTCTTCAATAAATAGGCCAATAGAGTTGAAACTTGGTAACCATACCAAGTTAGTAGGCGGTAGTCAGAAAAAAGTCCAAAGATAATGTTTGGACTTGCCTCTGACTACTACGTACTCAAAGTGTTGATGCGTTCGTCGGGTCGCATCACGAGATCTCAGTTCGGGGCGAACTACTAGTTATTTAGTTTTCTTTTGATAAAATAAATCAAAGTTTGATGAAAGTTTTATTATTGTAGCGTGACCGTGTGAACTTTATTACACTTACCTACCCATAGGTGGGCATACATACACGGCCATAATATTCATCATTTAACTGTGTTTTACTTTCACTCAGCTGTCGTGAACACATTCCGTCCATTGCGACGATTTATGCCCTGTGGTCCGTTGATGAACTCGGAATACTATCCTGGTTGGCTAACTCATTGGGGAGAAAATATGGCTCGCACCGATACCACAGCAGTTGTTAAAACTCTCAAAGACATGCTGGATAACAATATCAACGTTAATATCTATGTTTTCTATGGTGGCTCCAATTTCGAGTTTACTGCTGGTAAGAGATAGATAAGATTATTTTGCAACAGCCGAAATTCCAGGTAGGTACAGGACTTTCTATTGTTCTTTGGACGGTTATTTTCTGACCAGGAGTAGTGCAGAGTAGGATTATTTCTTAGACTTTTTAGATAGGCCTATTACAACTGTAACTGTAGATCGTAAAAACTTATTACAACTGTAACAATCTAACTACATTCCATTTCGAACGTTTTGAATATTTTTAGATATTAAAATAGGGAATTCATTTACAAAGGAATACAATGAATAACAAGTATTTACAAAATGTAGAAAATATACATGAAACAGTTGAGCTATAGCTAACAGCTTTGTAGTATCTATATTAGATCTTGTTTATAATTAAGCTCGTGTTCCGAATGTTCAGTATCTTATAAATTCGTGGAAGTGGAATTTTAATGATGACAAGATTTTCTTATAACTACTTACATACATAACATTTATTCTAGGAGCCAACTACGATGGCACTTACCAACCCGACATCACTTCCTACGACTACGATGCACCTTTGTCTGAAGCTGGAGATCCTACACCTAAATACTATGCTATTCGAAATGCCTTAAAAGAGGTAGGTAGAATACCGTACACATGTCCCTTACTGTTTAATAAATTGTTATTTAATAACAATGATTGTTTCAGTACAACCTCGTAGATTCTAATGTCGCCGCGCCTCTGCCTTCACCAAAAGGCAATTATGGAAATGTCGTTGTTATCCCCAAGATCGAACTGTTATCAACCGAAGGCAGAGCTACTTTGGGAAAAACATACAAGGACGTTCATGGTTCAAAATTGCCAACTTTTGAAGATTTGAGGCAGCGAAGTGGACTTGTGTTGTATGAAACCATTTTATCTCAGGGTGATGGTCTATTAAGAATAGAGAAACCAAGAGATTTGATCTTCGTTTTTGTAGATGGTGTAAGTATTTTTTTGTACTGTATGATATACACAAGTCTTATAAATACCTAA
The DNA here is from genome assembly GCA_932294275.1 of Chloroclysta siterata. NCBI lineage: Eukaryota > Metazoa > Arthropoda > Insecta > Lepidoptera > Geometridae > Chloroclysta > Chloroclysta siterata. The sequence continues at coordinate 9,226,710 of OW028601.1, read as the reverse complement.
TAGTACACCTCAGAAATTCATAAAAATGCTTTGCTTTGATTTTAGATCCTAAAAGGAAAAATTAGCAGAATGCATAAAATGTATTCCTTGCCTTTGACTTCGAAGAATGGATCTGTCTTATCACTGCTAGTTGAGAATCAAGGTCGAATCAATTACGGATCTTACTTACACGATTTCAAGGTGAGTAGATACATCATGCAAAGATTTTAGTCCACCTTAGCCGTGCTGACATTTGCAGGCAATTAAATTCTTGAAATTTACAGGGAATTCTTGGAATAGTAACTTTCGATAATATCGTTTTAAGTGATAAATGGAAGATCACGGGATATCCCCTAGAAAATTTGAATGCGACGTATTCAATGAATACTGTCCATTCCAGCACTCCAAAGAGAACCATTTCATCCATCCCAACTATATATGAGGGTCAGTTTATACTCCCAGACGAAACAACATTAGATACATTTTTGGATACATCTGGATGGGACAAGGTAAAAACTTTGAACTTTTATTCTATGGTATCTTATCAAGGAGACTACTAGTTTGTAATGAATTTGCCTTGTAGATTGCTTGTAAAAGCTCAGGCTCAGGACAGACTTACATTATTATATTTTATAGTTCGGGAATATGTATTACACAGGCTGTATGCACAGAGTAAATGAACAATAATTTATACACCATCGTACCAGTAATTCCTTACTGCTATTAAACACATATTTTTGTATCGTATCTCATCTAATAAAGACATTTCTGGGCATTCTGTTTTCGGGAATTGTCTTATTACCTATTACCTGTATTGGTTGCTAAATAAACTGTGAACAAGAGGACCTGTTATTACATTGTACTGAACCATGCAATCATCTTTGATATTTGCTACGGAACTTATGATAGGCGTACCCAAAGGCTATGTCTAAACTGCGCCTACCACAAATTATGTTGTTCTCAGTTTTGTTTATGCTTATTTTTAATAGCTTCACAGCATTATCTTGCTAAGTGACTTTGTGATGTTTCAAAATAACACTGTTTTTATTCAGGGCTACGTTTGGATCAACGGTCACAATCTTGGGAGGTACTGGCCAACTGTAGGACCCCAAGTTACGTTGTACGTGCCAGGTATTTGGCTGAAACAAGCCCCGCAGAAAAATCTTATTCAAATCCTGGAACTGAACAAACCTTCTGCGGATCTCAATGTAAAGTTTATTGACCATCCAATCCTGGACCGGCGTGGTGATGGTTATAGCTGGATGGAATAATTATTATAAAACTATTGCATATATATCATTTGTATGTGAGTAGGCAAATATTTTGTTTATGTACTTACATAAAATATTAATTTCCAATTCATCAAATATTATGTTTTATTATTATAAGGATTATGAATTGTTAAGTGCCAATTATTTTAATTTTATCTTGCTATATATAATTAGGCTTTTAAGTAGGTATATGATCAATAAAAAGTATGGTATTCTCGTAAGCTGTTTTGTCGTATCTATATAGGTAACTAGCTGGTGCCCGCGACTTCGTCTGCGCAGATGGTAGATTTTTTAATACTTACTTGACACTTAAAGTCATCCATATTTTGAACAATAATTAAATTTAATTATAATTATTGGTGGACTTTCCACACAGCACTATCTCGCCCCAAACTAAGCCAAAGCTTGTAATATGGGAACCAGATAGCTGATATAATACATAAATATATATTTTTTTTGTTAATACATACTTATAATATTATATGTATAACACCCAGACAGAGAACAAACATCAATGTTCATCATACAAATGTTTGTTCTCAGTGGGGATCGAACCCACGCCCTACGGCGCAGAAGGCAGAGCTACTACCAACTGAGCTGTGAAGGCTGCCAAAATTCACACAATATCTGTATAAATTATAGCCTATGTGTTATTCTGATGTATAAGCTATATTATTGTAAAGTTTTTACGTGAAAGAGTAACAAACATCCATCCATCCATCCATACTTATAAACTTTCGCGTTTATAATATTAGTAGGATGTTGACCTTAATAAAACCTGCTTTTGTAAAACTGATAAATAAAAAATAAAAAAATAATAAACTTATGTGTCCGATCATAATCTATGTACGGATATGAAAACTAACTTCAGGCCGCTGTAAAAACAATACCATAGAGTATAATTTGACAACTAAGCGGCTTCATTAAACTTAGCAAGGATTCATTTTCAGACATTTTGGGAAGCAACATAGCTTTTTCATTTTATTTGTTTTTCTAGTGTTATTTTGAGCTGTGTTGTGTAATTTCGGTGGTATTTTAACCAACATTACTTGAGGTTTTAGCACAAAGTGTAAATATTTGGAATGAAAGTGTATTGTGATATCCTATTTTGACCGAAAATGTTTCCAATGTTTTGAAGAAAACCGCCACCATTTTCTTCAAAACAAATGACGGCCGACTTGACTATAGACTGACTTGACAAAAAAGTATTTATTCAATACAAATCACTTGACACTGGCAAGATTGTCTGTCGAATGACAGACAGGAGCCATAAACGGAGAGAAGAAGAAGAAACTTAGCAAGGTTATTAGTAAGTATTTACCATTTCCTACGAATGTAAACTCTCATGGCAACGTTACTGACCTCTGTTAAACAGAACATAAGAGTCAAATCACTTCAGCGAAATAGTATAGACAAATCTGGCTGTATAGACTGTGCTATGCTAACAATTTAGCAGGCCCCTATCAAGTGATGCGGATAAGAGACAAAAATAGGGTTCGCCATTGGTGTGAAAGAGTGATGCAGGTTGTTATGAACAATTTGAAGTGTGACTCGTCATGATAAGGCGCAGGGAGGTAAAGTGGCCGAGACGAGACCGGTCTGTCGTCGTGGAGACCGCGACAGCGTCGGACCGTGTACCTCCGACTTCTAAAACCACGTGGCCGGCAAACTCAACCTACAAAATGTGAGTTAGTTCGATTATTAACACGATACATTCACCAGTAATCTCTTTAAGGTTAATAACCTGGGCTCCTTTTTTATACAAAGTGATGCAAATATTTTTTTAGTTTTTAAAATATCACGTCTAACAATCAAAGCAACGTACCTAAGTGTATTTAATATCCTGAAGTTTAATTTTTTAATGCGTAGAATTATTTGCACATTCAGTATTCTACACTTTTTTCTTAGACTGACTTGTAATTGACATCGTAGGAAAAAACAATGCGTTTGAAAAAATATTATGGTACAATACAGGTTTGATAAGAAGTTAGGGACCAATCAAACAGGAACGGAATAGATTGGTACGTCTTGGTTAACGCTATGGTTGCATGCTGCGCAGGCGGCGGCATGCCATTTTGTGATTCGGGTTTTAAACACAATGGATGCTGATTGGTCAGACACAATATTGTTGTTTGTGTCCTGACCAAACGTAATCCAGACCAATTTATAAATGCGAATGTGTGGCTGTTTGTTATGCTTACACTATCCCGTAAACGATAAAGGATAAATGCTATCCCCATGAAATGTTATAACACTGGTAGCTTACAGTCCGGAGGCGGACATAGGGTAAGTCTTGGTACTTACTTATTAATTATAATTACTTATTTAATAATATTCTTAATAAATATTTACTCACTGATATATTATTTTTGTTAGGCAACGCCAACTGCACAACACAATATACCTACCTACATTCATAAAAGTTCTTACAAAGGAAATCTATAAAATGTGTGCCAATTACAGGCAAATTAAATCAATAAACGTTTATTTTGTGCATGCACAATATTTTCGAATTACTTTTAGGTACTATCTTTCCCATATAGATATTTATGAGTATTAGAGCTCTTTGGGAAGGGCTCGTCTGGGGAAGTACTACCACCATTCCTTTTCTACCGCCAAATAGCGTGCTGTGTTTCGGTTTGAAGTGTGAAATTACAGGCACATGAGGCAACAAAACATCTGTATGATTCAAGTTGATGGACGCAGGGCTGTGCACCGTAGGGCAACGATCTTATCGTGCGGGACTGACGAGGCAATGCTTTGTTATAGGTGATGGTTACCACTTAACATCAGGTGGGCCATTTGCTTGTTCCATCAGCTAGTTGTAGTTTAGTCATGAAATACCAATTTGACAAACATGATCAAAGAGGAAAAATTTCAACAGCTTCATGACTTTAATCCCGAGGCACGGTAGATATCCCCTTAGATCTCGTAGTAACAAGAAGGTACCTTGAGATAACTTGAGTTTTTTTATGGATGGTAGTCAGAGGTACGTCCAAATATTAAATTTAACACATACTCACATTTTGCAATCATTTTAATTAAATTCACAGATTTTTGCTAAGGAATTCGTTTGGGATAGGTTTAGTTAAAAACAAAAATCAAAATGTTAAATAAAATTTACTAGTTATTATTGACAGCCCTCACAGTTTAGTTGGTACTAGCTCTGCCTTAAGAGTTGTAGGCCGTGGGATCGATCCTCACCGAGAACAAACATTGGTGCGATAATTTGAATGTTTATGAACTGTTTGGGTGTGATATTTGATATTGTATTATAAGTATGTTTTTACAAAAAAAGTATATGTATAAAAAGTATAATCAGCTATCTGGCTCCCATAGTACAAGTTTGGCTTAGTTTGAGGCTAGATACTGTGTGGAATGTCCACTAATATTTATTTATTCATGTATTTTCATAAGAAAAAAACATGTTTTAACGATTTAAATAATCATAAATCATTTATTGTTTGTGTATTGTTCGTGTCTAGGTACAGATGTCATCATGGAGGTAGTAATACTTAGTCTAAGGATGTCATGGTTAAAGAATGAACACTAGATACTGACATTAAGGGGCTGACAACTATCAAACAACTTCTCGCTCGCACGTTTCGACATGTTGAAAGATATAAAATCACTAAAGTTATTTTTGAAAATTCGCAATCAACCATTTTCTGTGCAATCACATTGCACACAGTTTACTAAAAATTTCATTTCGATCGATACAAGTTTTCCTACATAAAAGTTAGCTTATGTACGAAAACTAGTAAAGGAACTTGACTTGTTGACTGTGTTGCAATCAACCATTTTGTGTGCAATCACATTGCACACAGTTTAGTAAAAAAATCATTTTGATCGATGCAACTTTTCCTGCTTAAAAGTTTGCTTATGTACGAAAACTAGTAAAGCAAACTTTTGAGTATGAAAACATGTATCGATCAAAATGTTTTTTTACTAAACTGTGTACAATGTGATTGCACACAAAATGGGTGATTGCGATTTTTCGAAAATGAGTTTAGTGATTGTATATCTTTTAACATGTCGAAACGTGCGAGCGAGAAGTTGTTTGATGGTTGTCAAGGTAAACGCGATAAATACCCGTGTAATATGTGTTATGATCGCGAGAGTTTAAAAAATACTTATTAATATTAAATTCAATTTAAAATGAAAAAAACTAAAAATAAAAATAATAATAAGTCTTCTCACAATAATAATCGGACCGGATGTCTCTAGTCTGCGATAGTACAAGTAGGTTAACGGTACCACGATGTTACAATATAAAATAGACTTAGTAATACCTCTGCCGTTAGCGCTCTAGGTTGTGGGTTCGATCCCCACTGAGGAACGTTTGTATGCTAAATATTTGTTCTTTGAAACTACCAACCAACTTATCACTAGCACATTTTAAAATTTTCGAAGATATTTACTTTCTGAAGGTACCTATATAGCTATTAAAAACCGTAAACAAACAAGTTTCGGAGAATAATATCAATATACCTATTTTTAATCCAAACAAGTTTTCTTACTTAAAGCTTGATTAAGTACAAAAACTAGTTAAACAGAGTATTTTTTTGGCAGTAGTCTACGTCTTTTAACAGTCAGCTGGTGTCCATAGTTCAAACCAAGGGCCATTTATTTACCCAAGTTCAAGCTTTGCGTAGTTCAGTAGACGGAATTTGATAGTGCCATTTGAATGCCCTTTTCAACCATGTTCTAATAAGTGAAACGTGAACTAGTACCTACACATGGTTTTGAAACTGTTGGTAAATCTAATTAAGTCTTGATCAAAACAAACACTGTCACCCCTCAAAGTCGCTAGTATTCATTTAAACATTTTGAAATATAAAAAAAGTAACTAAGTTCTATTTATGAAAATTCGCAATCAACAAAGTTGTGTCCAATAGCATTGCACACAGTTTAGTAAAAATATCATTTTGATCCAAACAAGTTTTAATACTAAAAAGTTTGCATAAGTATGAAAACTAGTCTAACGAGGGAGCTAAGCCGCGGGTTTTCCTTAACCATTTAGAAGCGTTTCTTTTCTAGCATTGCGCTCATATATTTTTTTCTATTTCTATAAGTAGGTATTCTAACCGCCGGTTTCTGAAACGCTGATCAAACCTCCGATCAACTAACATGCTGTTAAGTTAGCAGGACTGTCAAATATAATTGGGTTGCAGAAAGGGCAATTAAGCCAAAATAAACCAATGTTAGCTAATCATAGGTTCAATGTCAACTAATCGAGGAAATAATAAATTATTATGGCAACTATGATTCCTTTCATTCATTTTGTTGTATTGTTCACTCAATTTCGCTCAAAATGACGACTTTGACATAATTATATGACATGAAAATAAAAAAGCGCAAGATTTTAAATTTTCTTTACGAAATCGTGATAATAAAACTCTTGCAAATAATTAGATACCAAATTATGGCATCCAGAGGAAAAAAATATACAGAGAGAGACAAATGTTCTCTTCTAAACATAATGGACATGTAAGTAAATTTCATTGCGCATTGATTTGGGTATAAAACCAACGGGAGGTTTCATATTTATGCTCTTTCAGATATAAATCAATTGTCGAAAATAAAATTACCAACGGGGCAAACCTGGTAAAGAAAGAAGACAGAGAAAATTACAGCGAAATTCAATGCCTCCTCCGAGGTCTCCCGTCAAAAGAAACAACTTCAAACAGCATAATATTTAAATTTAAAAAGACATAGGTACCAGGAATCAGGATGCTGATGTTAACGTAAGTAAAATGTAATTATTATTATGAGCCCTCCGGGTTCCACTGCTGGGCAAAAACCTCTCCTAATTCCTTCCACACATCATGATTGTGGGCCCCGTCTGTTCATTCAGGAAACTATCAAGCTCTTCCCGCCATCTCCAATATGTATAAATAAATAGACAATATGAATATTTGTAGGATTTCAGATTGTGTGTAAAATACATGTCATTCAATACAACTTTGTGGCTTTTCAACTATTACTTACCTTCCTACTTTATTTCAGATCAAAAAGTACATTGATCGTGAAAGTAACTTTGTTTGTTTCCTTTCCTTTTCACAACTTAACCGCTAAACGAATTGTAATGAAATTTGGCAGATAATCCCTTAAGGGTATACTAAATACTACTAGGTTTCATATAAATGAGGTTGAAGTCAAGGGTAACAGCTGGTTCACTATAAATAAATAAGAAATAAAATATGACCCCACTTAGCATGGATAAAGACATATAATAAGATGCTGATGATGTAGAAATTAAATATGATAATAACTAAGATGAGTTTTATTGTAATTTATTATATAATTTACAGATCCAGATACAACGGAAACAAATGAAATTATAATTGAAGCACCGTCATCTCCAATCCCGCAGAAGTCATTAAATCCATCGTGCAAAACCAAGTCTACAGCAATCCTGGAAACAAAAAAAACAATAAAATTAAAAATCAAAATGCCCTATGATGCACTGCCCTGCGGCCATCAACTTGAGGCATACAGATGTTAAGCCTCATGTGCCTGTAATTACACCGGCAACCACACTTTTGTCTTCCTATTAAACATTGATTTTAATGTTAACTACCAACTATATTTGTTAATAAAAACTTTATCCTTTACATAGCTGTTAAGATAATAAAATTATAAGTGGTAAATAAATAAAAAACAACTGTGTAATCAATTTTTCATCATCACCATCAACATCATCAGTTTGGGAAGTCCACCGCTACACATAGGCTTCCTCTATACATTTCAAGGAAGAACAAATCTGAGCCCAGATTTATTATAGCTTATTTTAATATTTTTATGAAGTACATATTTAAACAAAATTAAAAATATCATAGCAATATTATCTCACCTTATTACCTAAAATAAGTCTGTAGATGAGCAGAGCATACTCAGGTGTTCTCATTGCTTCTGTTCACTTCCTCATTAACTACTGGCAGTTCCACATCATTATTTGGCAGATCCTCTATTGTATCTCCATGTTAAATGGCAATATTGTGTAGTACACAACAAGCTACAATAATTATATTCATCATGGTTCAAAACATTGGGGAAGCATTGAATGGCATAAAAACTTGATTTCGTTTCAGCTCTACTTTCTTCGCTTGTTAGTATTTTTATAAAGTGTGGGCACAACTGGGCCAACTCATTGTAAACTTTTTTTGATGATCCAGCCAGCATGCAGTGCTCTTGTGCACTCTAATATCATCCAAAACAGTAATTTGGAATGTCCAGTGGCAAAAACACTTATTTTCTGCACGATTTGCTCAACAGCACTGATGGAGTGGTTTCATAAAGTCCATTTATCCTTTATTTACAGCAGATGATCAACAACTAATCAGCCATTCTCCGACGATTAGCTAACATACCATTTGACAGTAGGTTGACAGGGCATTTATGCCTAATCGCGCTTTCAGAAACCCAAATAGTGATTTGACATGGAACTTTTGATTGAAATGTTAACTAATCAGAGATTAAAAATTTAGTAGTTGACCGGCGTTCCTGCAACCCGTTTTCGAGTTAACAGGCGATTTGACTTACGATTAGTTAATTTTGATCTGATCATCGTTTCAGAAACCGGCGGTAAGTATTTCAAATCTGTGTTTACGGTATCGCAATCGGGTGGAAGCATATACCACAACTCTAATATTTGTGGTTGTGCTTCCTCCCATAGTAATATATTGTTATCTACTAGCTAAAAATATTGAACCAATATTTTTATTTCTTCAATCATAAAAAATTACAGCAATATGAAGGCGAGTGATTTAAGCTGTGAAGTCGGTTCTCCATGCAGTCTCGTGCTGGAAAATGGATCCGTGTTTCCAGGAAGAAGCTTCGGGGCTCAGCTGCCTGTTGACGGAGAAGTTGGTAAGCAATTTAGAATGCACGGTGCACACAAGCGTACACATTGTAAACAAAAAATATTGGTATGTCTATCGAAACCTATTTCACAAATACTTGTAAATACGAGGATATTTTGTATAAAACAAAATAATTTAGGTATTCCATCAGTTTTATGGTTCCTTAGTTTTTTTTATCCTTAATTTGCTTAGTTTGGCACTAGATTGCGTTCCAATAGAGTTGTATGAGATGTCTACTAAAACTTATTTTTATTCTATACATGAATAAAAACTCGTGAACTGAACTTCAAGACTCGAAATGTAGAACGTAAATTATGTGATTGCAAGGCACACAAGTAGGTACAAGTATGCAATTTATCTGCCAACTCGACAATTGGTTAGCGTCAGAACCCCTGGACCATGTGCGATATTTTATGTTTGGAAACTATCAATATTTAGTACCTATTTGGTACTATTTGGTACCTATATTCGATTATTTAGTACCTCAATGAACAGTGAAAAAACATGAAAATAAAGTGGTCAGACATTCTGACGTCAGGTTGTCTGGACCACATTTTTTTCACATAGTTAGAGACAATATAACTTAATTATTTATTTGCAAATATTTAGTACCTTTTTAGTACCTTTCAAAACTTTTTTTTTTTTAATATTATGTAGTCCCAGAAAAAAGTTACAGATTAATGCAATTTTGCTATACAACGTGTATCATAATACCCCTATAATCCCGGAAGCAGGGTATTCTACAGGCCATGGCGAACAATTTTTATCCTAAGACTTTTGAAATTTCGAAGTTTTGCATTCATGAAAGGCCTCTTAAACTTTCCTCCAAAATGAAACTAACACACCATGACGCATGCCTATTTACAGCAGAAAAAAGTTATATGAAATTTTATAAGAAGCAAAACTTATTTTATGGATATCTGACAGGATTTTGACTGCCTTCACAGCTCAGTTGGTAGTCTCTGCCTTCTGCGTCGTAGTCCTTTGGTTCGATCCCCACCGAGAACAAACATCTGTGTGATGAACATAGATTTTTGTTCTCTGTCTGGCTGTCATTATATATTGAAGGAATGTCTACAAAAGATTTAGGCGCTATCATAACTGATATTGCACCATGTCTTGCATACATTTTTAATAGATGTGTAGATGAGGGCGTATTCCCTGATTTAATGAAACACAGTAAACTCATTCCCTTGTACAAGTCTGGAAATGAACAAGATCCTGCGAACTACAGGCCTATTTCGGTGCTGCATACACTAAGTAAAATTTTTGAAAAAAATGTTCTTACTCAGTTATTATCTCATTCGTCAACTTCATAGTCATCAATTTGGATTTACTAAAGGTCGATCAACGACTGATGCCGGTTCGACGCTCCTGAAGCACATTTATGATACTTGGGAACACTCTTAAGATGCGATTAGGGTTTTCTGCCAGTCATGCCACCTTAATATCTAAACTTAAACATTACGTCATCCTAAACTGATTGCAATTGATCTTATACAGTCATACTTAACCAATGAGTGCAAAAAGTTGATGTTGGCGGTGAGAGGTCTTCTGGGTCGGTCAGTAGTTAAAAATTGGGGTATCTGGATCAACAGTTATCCAGCTACCCCAATTTTCATCTATTCAAGTTTCCATCTATTAAGTTTTCATCTATGCAAGTTTTCATCTATTCAAGTTTTCATCTAGTTTAGTGTATCTATTCAAGTTTTCATATTTCACGTTCCATAGGTTCTACCTATTATTCAGGTTAGGTTATATCATACGAATGTACACATGTAATTTCTCAAAACATTATTAACCACTCTCACTTCTTAGCGGATAGTAGCTCTGCTTTCTGCGCTGTAGGACTTGGATTCGATTCCCCACTGAAAACAAACATTCGTATAATGAACACAGATGTTTTTTAATCCATCTGGTGTAATAATATTATAACTATTGTTTGCAAAAAAATATTAGTATTAATCAGCTATCTGGTTCCAATAGTACAAACTTTGCTCAGTTTAGAGCTAGATAGTGCTGTGTGGAATGTATACTAATATTTGTATTGATTTATATTATTAATAAGTAATTGTGTTTTTTTTTTTGTTCCAATTTCATCTGCGATCAGTCTTCAGACTATGAGCAGGTTTGTGGTGTGTCATTTGTCTTTTAGAAGGTGCACTCCAGCGAGTGCTTCTCCTTTTCTTCGGCATCATGTCAACCCATCTAGTTCCATGATGTGCTGTCTGCGTAACCTCTTGGGGTAGTTGATGGTACTGAGCTGTGCAGCTAGGTGATTAGGATGTGTGTTCAAGCGTTTTTCTGTATTTCGCTGAGGTTAGTTTTATTTCGTCGTTGATTGTGTTGACTTTCAGTTCGCTATGCAGCTCACTGTTCATAAGGAACCATGGGGCATTAGATATGTTTCTCAGGATACTGTTTTGGGCTCTTTGCATTATGATTTTATTGGAGTTGCAGGTTGATCCCCATAGCTGTATGCCATAGGTCCATATTGGCTTTAGTATGACCTTATATATTAGGAGTTTGTTGTCGGTGCTCAGAATTGAGTTCCTACCCAGTAGCCAATGAAGGTTACGGTATTTGTGGTTTAGCTGGTCTCTCTTTTTTTTCACATGTGTTCTCCAGGTCAGTCTACGATCTAGGTGCATTCAAAGGTATTTTACAGCGTTGTTGTGTGGTAATATGTTTGATCCGAGGCTCACTGGTGGACAGTCTTCTTTGCGGAGGGCAAATGTTGCATGAGTTGACTTTGCGGTACTGGCTTTGATCCTCCACTTGGCTAACCACTGCCCTATTTTATCGAGCCCGTTTTGTAAGTTTGACGATGCTTCGATTGGGTCCTTGCTACTAGCCAGAATAGCGGTATCATCGGGGTTTCTGGGAGGTCCGATGTGAAGATGGTATATAGGACAGGGCCCAGTACTGAACCTTGAGGTACTCCTGCTTGTATTTCGTGGAATTTCGAGGTGTATTCGCCGTCTTTTACTTGATATTCCAAGTCTTTGTGAGAGGTAAGACTTCAATATTCCAAAGAACGGGTGTGGAAGCAAGGCTTTTATCTTGGTGAGGAGTCCCCTATGCCAAACTTTATCGAATGCCTGTTGTATGTCCAAGAAGGCCGCGGAGCAGTACTCTTTTAGTTCTAGTGATTTTCTTATCTGGTCGACGACCCTGTGGACCTGTTCGACTGTGCCATGTTCTTGTCTGAATCCGAATTGGTGATCTGGGATTATTGATTTTTCGTGAAGGACAATTAGTATACGTGAGAGCAGAACTTTTTCGAATACTTTGGAAATGACTGGTAACAGGCTTATTGGTCTATACGAAGCAACTTCATTCGATGGTTTCCCTTCTTTGTGAACCATTATTATTTCAGATATTTTCCAGACGCTTGGATAGTGGCCAACTCTAAGGATTGCATTGAAAAGCGTTGTAAGGAATACCATCCCTTTCCTTGGCAGCTGGATTAAAATCTCTTTTGTTATTTGATCAAAGCCTGGTGCTTTTTTGTTATCAAGTTTTAGTAGGTGTCGCAATATTTCTCTTGGGTTGGTTGGTTTCAGCGGTTTATCAATTTGAAAGTCCTGGTCAAGGATCGAGTTGATATCGGTGTCATCGTTGTTATTGTTAGCGTGGTCGTTGGGTTTGAATACGTCTTTCAGGTGGTTTGCAAAGGCGTCTACTCGCTGTTGTGCTGTTCTGGCCCATTTAGAGTCAGCAAGTCTCAGGGGTGGTCGTGTGTTCTTAGGTTGGTTGATGTTTGACATGGCTTTCCATAGAGAGTAGTCGGTTGCTTTAGTCGCTGTAAGTGAGTCCAGGTACTGTGTTAGCGTTGCATTCTTAGCGTTGCTTATGAGATTTTTCAGCTCTGCTATTGCTTTATTAAGGGCCTTTTTATCCTCGTTATGTTGGCTGCAGTGCCATACTCTACGAAGCCTTATTTTTTCTCTGATTTTGGTTCTCTGAATTATGTCTGAGATTTTTGGCTGGGGTTTCAGGAGTAGTCGATCAGCATGCAACTTGAATAAGATTCGTAAGATTGGTTGCAGCCAGCTCTATTTCATCGGGGGTTTTGAGGGCAATCTGGAGCTCGAGCCTTCTTTCAATTATTTCTCTAAAGGAGTCCCAGTCCGTGTGCTTACTATATAGTCTCGAGGTAGTCTCGTACTCCAGGAACGTTGTACCGATAGTCAGTAGCACAGGAGTGTGAGCTGAGGAGCCATCCAAGCATGAATTTATCATAGTAGAATATTGCGACATACCCTTAGTGATGAAGAAGTCAATAACATCTGGCAGTCTATTTGTATCAGTGGGCCAGTGTGTCGGTTCTGAGGTTGATATGGTTGACAGGTTGTTTTTGTATACTGACAGTTTAAGTTGTCTACCTCTTGTAGTTGCAAGCCTTGACCCCCAGTGTGGGTGTTTTGAGTTCCAGTCTCCTCCGGCGAGGAATCTTGGGCCTAGTGTGGTGAAGTAGTGGGTCAATTGTTCTTCTTTCATGGAATGCTTAGGTGGACAGTATACTGCAGAAACGTTGAAGTTGCCTGTTTTCCCTTCAACTGCTATGGTGGTCGCCTGAAGGTGTTCAGTCTTATAATAGGTCTTTACCTATGAAATTGCCGTTCTGCAGTACTGGCCATTTCAAATCAAAATTATTTTTGTTAGGCTAAGAATTTTAATTTCAAATTAATTTTATTTTAAAAACATGGAATTCTTTTTCCAAAATTAGTCATTTGTTTATTGATTAGTATTACATTTTCACCGCATTTCAATCTTTTTCGTCATCATGGATACGTAAAAAATTCGAGTAATTATGGAATATGAGTACCGTCGTGGCAGCAACGCGGCACAAGCGGCACGCAACATCAACGACGTTTACGGAGCTAACACTACAAACCAACGCACCACCTGTTATTGGTTTGCTCGCTTCCTTTCTGGAAATTTCGACCTGAAAAATGAACCTCGCGGTCATTCGAAGACTTTGGTCAACAATGACGAATTAAAGGCGATTGTGGAAGCTGATGATACACAATCTACGGTTGAATTAGCAGCAGCTTTCGACGTTAGCGTCAAAACAATATTAGTCCATTTGCGTCAAATTGGCAAGGTAAAAAAGCTTGACAAATGGGTGCCCCACGAACTCAATGATCGCCAGCGCGAAGTACGCGTCGAGACGTGCCTTGCACTGCTCAACAGACACACAAATGAAGGAATTTTGACCGCATTGTTACCTGCGATGAAAAATGGATTCTGTTTGATAACCGTAAGTGCTCAGCAAGTTGGTTGGATCCTGGTTCAGCACCTAAACAATGCCCTAAACGAAAACTTACCCCTAGAAAAGTGATGGTCACTGTTTGGTGGTCTAGCGCCGGTGTGATTCATCACAGCTTCTTACCAAACGGGGTGAGCATTACTGCAGATGTGTACTGTGAAGAACTGAACACAATGATGGAGAAGCTGGCACATCTCCAACCAGCATTGGTCAATCGCTCGTCTCCGCTGCTCCTGCACGACAACGCGTGACCTCATACTGCATAGCAGACGGTCTCCAAGTTGCAAGAACTGGGGTTGGAAGCTCTCCGTCATCCGCCCTACTCACCAGACCTTGCGCCTACAGAATACTACTTTTTCCAGAATTTGGATAACTTCTTGGCGGGAAAAAAATTCAATACACGAGAGGCAGTACAAAATGCCTTTGAAGAATTTGTTGCCTCCCGTCCAGCTGATTTCTTTAAGAAGGGCATCAATAAACTGGCACTGCGTTGGCAAAGATGCATTGATTGCATGGGTGATTACTTCGATTAATACAAATAAAAATACATGAAAAAAAATCGTTTGAATTTTTTCATACAAAATGGCAATTTCATAGGTAAAGACCTAATATGAAGGTAATTCATGGTGCTTTATTGAAGACCTGACTATTAATGCTGTGCCTGCATGTGCAGTCCCATCGGGGTGTTGTGTGCTATAGGTTGTAAAGTTTTTGATATTTACTTGACTCCTGTCCGTGAAATGAGATTCCGATATTAGTAATATATCGAGTTTGTGTATATTGAGCAACATTTCAGCTTCATTAACATTTGGAGCTAAACCGTTGATGTTCCACGCAGCTATGTTTAAGGAAATCATTGTGACATCTTTGCGACGAGGTTCACAATGAGGCCCATCAGCGTGCTCATTTGGTTGAGAAGCATATCCATTTTTTCCATTTGTTTAATTAATAAGTCTTGAATGACTTGAGTTGGCATGAGGTGGTCGTCTTGTATAGGTTGTTGGCTTTGTGGTTGTAAGGGCATCCTTGTGTTGTTATTTTGTTCTTTTCTTGGTTCGGTTTGTTTTGGCTTTTTACTATTTTCTACTGGTTTTTCAGGTATTTGTCGTGGTTTACTTCCCACTATTTCGGAGTAGGTTTGCTGTCGTCTGTTCTCTGTATTTCGTAGTGGGTCGTTTGCAGTTTGTTGGGGTTTTGGTTAAAAGTACTGTTTTAGGTTGTTGCGTCCTTTTCTTGGTTCAGAGCTTTGCGGTTTTCGTATTAATTCATCACTTCTTTCAGATGTTTGTTGTTTATCAGAGTTATTTATTTCAGGGCGGTTGTTTTTTCTTTTTTCCTGTTGTCTTATTTGCGGTATATAGTCTCCATCTAGCGCAGGAGAGGTATAAGTCTGCCTTATTGTGTTGAAGAAGGTTCTGCGGTTATGTTTTCTAGTATTTCTTGGTATACTTGGCAACCCTTGTAATTTGCAGGATGTTCTCCAAGGCACAGAGCACATTTTGCTGGGGTGCTGCGGTCTTTTTTCTGGCATTCACTTGTTTTGTGTTGACCTGCACATTTGACACATCTGTATGGTCTCATGCAGTTATTTTTTGAGTGGCCATACTGTTGGCATTTGTTGCATTGGACTACGGTGTTACTTTTCTTAGGATCTTCAATAGTGACAGAAGTGTTGTAGATATATTTTATGCTTTTTACTGCCTTATTGTTTTGGTTGCGCTCAATATTGACAAAGAATGTCGATGTTGGCTTTTTCTCCGGCCCGGTAAGTAATTGTGTAAAAAAAAGTTATAAAACAATTAGTTGAATTAGTAGGTAGGTATTTAGATGCACTTTTGTCCTGTTGTTGGTTATCTATTTATAATAACTACTAGATAGCTATATAAAGTTAGCATGGTATGATAATAGATAATGGTTTACATGTTCCAGGGTTGGGATAGAACCTTATCATAGTAAAACTCCAGGCAATCATTCCATTTACTGTGACAAAGTTCGTTAGTTTATATCTACCTCAGTTCGAATAAGGAACCATGTCACAGAGAATCAAAATATTATTTTATTTACTATGACAAAGTTATATCTTTAGTATCACATTACCTAAGGTATAATTCGTGCCTATTTATGCACTTTTTATTCAACTTTGTTTATCTAAGGAAGTTCTGATTAGGAACCATGTCACAGTGAATTAAAGCATTATTTTATTAACTATGACATAGTTCTATCTTTAGTATCACATTACCTGTGTATAATTCCTACCTATTTATGTACTTTTTATTCAACCTTGTTTATCTAAGAAACAGTGATGCTATTATGGTTTCAGTTTGACTTCCAACTTTAAGGTCAAGGGTTTGAAACCCGACCGCGTAGAATCCAAACATAACGCTGGTTCTTTCATACTCTACGGAGTAAAAATAACAAAATATAGCTATGATGACGAGGAATGTACGTTCTATATAAGCTCAGGAATATTTTATATCTGAATCAGAACCTTTTTTATATATCATTGTAAGCTTGTCTTGAAGAAATGTCGGTAAGGATTTTATTTTAAATATTAATAATAATAATATGAATTTTTAGATAAGTACCTATGTACCTATACAGAATTGTATATCTAGATATTTTAATTTGTTATTTATTACTCATTTCTTTTTTACAGTATTCAAACTGGATTTTATCACCACCAGTAACTCCTACTAATTTTCATCAAATGGGAAGCGTTTTTGAATACCAAAACGTTCAGAATATTCAAGAAAACGCTAATTATTCACCTACTACTACTACCATGGAAAGTAAGATGCTAACATAAAGTTTAAAAACAACCATTCGTGGTATGACATTAATTCGCATTGAGATTTACAATGCTAATCAATTCACAACTAGTGAAGAGTCATCATGCAAGTGTAATGCAGAAATATGTGCTCAACACGTGGTTAGCAATGTTCATTCAGATCATATTTATATAAAACTCAAAGAAATCCTTAAATCGATGGACAATGCAATGTATACTAGTTTATAAGTTTTATTTTGAATAGACGGCTATGTCAAGATAATGTTTATTTTATTTACTATCCTAGGTTTAGTAAATAATTAATAATATACTGTAATTGAATAGATGAAAACTTGAATAGATAAAATAGAAGGTGGAATAGATGAAAACCTAAATAAATGTAGTAGAAAACTTGAATAGATGAATACTTGAATAGATGAAAACTTGATTAGATGAAAACTTGAATAGATGAAAACTTGAATAGATGAAAATTGGGGTAGCTGGATAAACTGTTGATCCAGATCAATAATAAGTAAGATAAAACTTTAATACATAAATAGAAGGAGGAATAGGTAGAAATTTGAACAGAAGAATAGTATATAAACCTAACCTAACCTGAATAATAGGTAGAACTTATGGAACGTGAATATATGAAAACTTGAATAGATACACTAAACTAGATGAAAACTACATAGATGAAAACTTGAATAAATGAAAACTTGCATAGATGAAAACTTGAATAGATGAAAACTTGAATAGATAAAAATTGGGGTAGCTGGATAACTGTTGATCCAGATACCCCAATTTTTAACTACTTCGGTCATTGATATAAGGGTGCCTCAACCCCCTTCTCAGCCCCCCCCCCATGTTGATAATGTAATGTAATGTATAGTGTAGTGTAGTGTAGTGTAGTGCAGTGCACTGTAACGTTATGTTATGTTATGTAATGTGATGTGTGATGTGTGATGTGTGATGTGTGATGTGTGATGTGTGATGTGTGATGTGTGATGTGTGATGTGTGATGTGTGATGTGTGATGTGTGATGTGTGATGTGATGTTTGATGTGATGTGTGATGTGATGTGTGATGTGATGTGATGTTATGTCAATTCTAATTATTAAAGTTATTATTTATTATATTATTCATTGTAGATAAATAGTGTATTTATCTACAATGAATATATATCTCAAACTACATAATATATCATCATCAGCCTATATCAGTCCACTACTGGTCACAGGCTTCCCCAAAACTCGCCAACGAGCACTATCCTGAGCCATCTACGTCAACTCCCATCCAGTCATACATTCACAGTATGTACGCTGCAAATTAAACATCCATAAAATAAATTTTGTTTTTAAAAAAAATATTTCAACCGTAACTTTTTTCTGGGACTACATAAAATTAAGAAAAAAAAAGTTTTGAAAGGTACTAAAAAGGTACTAAATATTTGCAAATAAATAATTAAGTTATATTGTCTCTAACTATGTGAAAAAAATGTGGTCCAGACAATCTGACGTCAGAATGTCTGACCACTTTATTTTCATGTTTTTTCACTGTTCATTGAGGTACTAAATAATCGAATATAGGTACCAAATAGTACCAAATAGGTACTAAATATTGATAGTTTCCAAACATAAAATATCGCACATGGTCCAGGGGTTCTGACGCTAACGACAATTGATATAGACATTTCATATAAATAAATCGATGTTCATACTTACAGTTTTCCAAACTGGTATGGTCGGATACCCAGAGTCCCTAACTGACCCGTCGTACCACGCGCAACTCCTTGTGCTGACATACCCTCTGATCGGCAACTACGGCGTGCCCGATGAAGAGGAACGTGATGAATATGGACTACCAAAGTACGTAATTTTATTTAGTGGTTTTTCTTTTTTTACTACAATTAATTTACTTATTGTCATTAATATTATTTCTGGTCTCCAGATGGTTTGAGTCTAGCCGTATTTGGGCGGCCGGTTTGATAGTCGGAGAAGTGAGTACGAGAGCATGCCATTGGCGGGCCAAGCGCTCACTCGGCTCTTGGTTGGCTGCCCACGGCATACCTGGTTTATGTGATGTCGACACAAGAGCGCTGACACACCAACTTCGCGAGGGAGTCATGCTAGGCCGAATAATCCAAGGTGTACCCCCGTTTGGTCCGATGCCACCTTTGTCAGACCCAAACACCAGAAACTTAGTAGCAGAAGTGTCCATTAAGGTAATATTATTTGCTTCATACACATAAACCGAAAAATACATCTTCTAAAATAATTTGCTACCGTTTACTATATATATTATAAAAGCTATCTACAGTCAGTCTGTGGATAGCTTTTATTGTGTATATTAACTTAAAATAGTGTTAACATGAAATCGTTTCAGGAAAAGAAAATCTTCAACGCTAATGGTGACGTCACAATCGTTGCAATTGATTGTGGTCTAAAATACAATCAAATCAGATGTTTGATAAAAAGAAACGCTAAAGTCATCTTAGTTCCATGGAATCACAAAATAAATGTAAACGAGTACGATGGTTTATTCATCAGCAACGGTCCAGGTGACCCAGAAGTATGCAAACAAGTCGTCGACAATATTCATGTTGTGATGAAAGATACGGTGAAACCAATTTTTGGTATTTGCCTTGGACATCAGCTGCTTTCGACTGCAGCTGGTTGCAGGACTTATAAAACTAGGTATGTTAGACAATTACTTTCCGGTAATTTAATCCTTGGGGAAAACCTGGACAAGAGGTACTCAAAATAGAGAGGAGTGGAAGCGGTTGGAGGAGGCCTTTGCCATGGGGCACACAGATTCAAATAACTAAAGATAAAAAAGATATAGGTACTTAAAACCCTAGAATCTGACATGGGGCTTAAAATAAAATTTAATTTAATTTAATCCTTGAATGGATAACATATTAAACCTATTTACATATATATTTTTTTTAGCTACGGCAACCGCGGACATAATTTGCCTTGCACACACAGCGGTACAGGACGCTGCTACATGACATCACAAAATCACGGTTTTGCGGTTGACCCGGATACATTGCCTAATGATTGGAAAGTATTATTCACAAACGAAAACGATCAAACCAATGAAGGCATTATACACAAGACACATCCTTTTTTCAGTGTTCAATTTCATCCTGAACACACTGCAGGACCCACAGATCTTGAATGTTTGTTTGATGTATTCATAGATGCTGTTAAAACTTTCAAACAGAAAAAGGCTTGTGTCATCGACAATATGATCACCAGCTTATTAAAATATGAACCAACTCTTCACGAAAGGCCAAAAAAGGTGTTGATATTAGGTTCTGGTGGACTCTCCATTGGGCAAGCAGGTGAATTTGACTATTCTGGGTCTCAAGGAGTAAAAGCAATGCAAGAAGAAAAGATTCAAACTGTACTTATAAATCCAAACATTGCAACCGTTCAAACCTCTAAAGGTTTAGCCGACAAAGTTTATTTTCTTCCCATTACTCCTGAATACGTGGAACAAGTTATAAAAGCTGAACGACCTACAGGCGTCTTATTAACATTCGGAGGCCAAACAGCACTGAACTGCGGCGTGGAATTGCAGAAATCCAAAATATTTGAAAAATACAACGTTCAAGTTTTGGGAACCCCCATACAATCCATTGTTGATACGGAAGACCGTAAAATATTTGCTGAAAAAGTTTATTCAATCGGGGAAAAAGTTGCCCCTAGTGCTGCTGTTACTTCTGTCGATGAAGCTATTACGGCCGCTAACCAAATTGGATATCCAGTAATGGCAAGATCTGCTTTTTCATTAGGAGGTTTGGGTTCAGGATTTGCAAACAATGAAGAAGAACTGAAAGCACTTGCTCATCAAGCACTTTCACACTCTGACCAATTAATTATCGACAAATCACTCAAAGGATGGAAAGAAGTAGAGTATGAAGTAGTCCGGGATGCTTACGATAATTGTATCACTGTCTGTAACATGGAAAATGTAGATCCTCTAGGAATACATACTGGAGAGTCCATCGTCGTTGCACCGAGTCAAACTCTATCCAACAGGGATTACTATATGCTACGAAATACCGCTATCAAAGTCATAAGACATTTTGGGATCGTTGGAGAATGTAACATACAATATGCCCTCAATCCAAATTCAGAAGAATTTTATATAATTGAAGTGAACGCTAGATTATCTAGGAGTTCAGCCTTAGCTAGCAAGGCAACTGGATATCCCTTAGCTTACGTAGCTGCTAAACTGGCTCTCGGAATTCCATTACCCACGATAAAAAATTCTGTAACAGGAGTCACTACCGCATGCTTCGAGCCCAGTTTAGATTACTGCGTGGTGAAAATTCCAAGATGGGATTTAGCTAAATTTAATAGAGTCAGCACAAAAATTGGCAGTTCAATGAAGAGTGTAGGAGAAGTTATGTCCATTGGGAGAAACTTTGAAGAAGCATTCCAAAAAGCGTTGCGAATGGTTGATGAAAACGTAAATGGTTTAGATCCAAACATAAAGGATGTTAATGAAAATGAACTTAGAGAACCAACTGACAAAAGAATGTTTTTCTTAGCCGCTGCTCTAAAGAAAGGTTATACTGTTGAAAAACTGTACGAATTAACAAAAATCGATCAATGGTTTTTGGGAAAATTTAAAAATATAATTGATTATTATAAAATTTTGGAGGCAACAAACAGTGGCTCTATTACATGCGATATTTTGAAAAAAGCTAAAAAAATTGGATTTTCTGATAAACAGATAGCTGCCGCTATAAAAAGCACAGAATTGGCTGTCAGGAAGCTACGAGAAGAATATCACATTACACCATTCGTGAAACAGATTGACACAGTAGCAGCTGAGTGGCCTGCTTCCACAAATTATTTATACTTGACTTACAATGGCTGTACCCATGACATTCAATTTCCAGGAGATTTCACAATGGTGCTTGGTTCTGGTGTCTACAGAATCGGAAGTTCTGTAGAATTTGATTGGTGTGCCGTTAGATGCTTAAGAGAGCTTCGAAATCAAGGAAAAAAGACCATTATGGTAAACTATAATCCTGAAACTGTCAGTACGGACTACGATATGAGTGATAGATTATATTTTGAAGAGATTTCTTTTGAAGTTGTCATGGATATTTATAATATTGAACACCCTGATGGTGTTATATTATCGATGGGGGGCCAGTTACCGAATAATATCGCAATGGATTTACATCGACAACAAGCAGTTATTTTAGGCACTTCACCAGATATGATTGACAATGCTGAAAATAGATTCAAGTTCTCCCGAATGCTAGATCGTAAAGGAATTTTACAACCGCGATGGAAGGAACTTACAGATCTTGAATCCGCGATAAGTTTTTGCGATGAAGTAGGTTACCCATGCTTGGTACGCCCTTCATATGTTCTAAGTGGTGCTGCAATGAATGTAGCTTATTCTAACCAAGATTTGGAGGCATATTTAAAATCTGCTAGTCTGGTTAGCAAAGATTACCCAGTGGTGATTTCAAAGTTTATAATGGATGCAAAAGAAATTGATGTCGACGTAGTTGCTGCAGATGGTATTATTTTCTGCATGGCTGTTTGTGAACATGTTGAAAATGCAGGTGTTCATTCCGGAGATGCAACATTAGTGACACCACCTCAAGATATCAATCAAGAGACTTTGGACAAAATACGTGAAATATCTAGCGTTATAGCAGAAACGTTAGATGTAACAGGTCCATTCAACATGCAGCTGATAGCTAAAGATAACGAACTGAAAGTTATTGAATGCAATGTTAGAGTTTCAAGATCGTTCCCGTTTGTATCTAAAACTTTAGATCACGATTTTGTTGCTACAGCGACAAAAGTTATACTAGGTGTGCCAATAGAGCCAGCAAATATAATGACAGGATGTGGAAAAGTTGGTGTGAAAGTGCCTCAGTTCTCATTTTCAAGACTTGCTGGTGCTGATGTCACATTGGGAGTGGAGATGGCATCTACTGGAGAAGTAGCGTGTTTTGGAGAAAATCGTTATGAAGCATATTTGAAATCTTTGATGAGCACTGGTTTTAGAATACCAAAAAAGGCAATATTGTTGTCTGTCGGTACATTTAAGGTAATATTGTAAAACTTCTCGTAACTTTTGAACTTAGATTGATTATGGCTCAAATATTAACTGATTATTATTTAAATTATTTCAGCATAAAATGGAACTTCTGCCTAGTGTCCGCATATTACAAAAGATGGGATATAAACTGTATGCTAGCATGGGCACTGGAGATTTTTATACTGAACATGGCGTTGAGGTAATTAAAATACGTATTATTAATATTATTAATAAACCATATAAGCGTAGGTAGATTTAACAAATTATTTATTCTTTAAAAGAAACCCTTAATAACTCACAAGCTAATATGCATAGGTACCTAATCGTTCTAGGCTTATCTATTTTAGGTACTTAGAGTTTTTTAATATTATTTCATGTTTAACTTTATGTGTTTTTGTGTAACTATTTTAACTGAATTAGATAAGTAGCACTATAGTATTAATATTACCTACTGTACCTCTATAATGTTGTGTAACTGCCTCACGAATTATGGTACCGCTGGAAACCAGCGTTACGGGGACTTTGCCTCCTTAGCAAATGCTGACTGGTGTTTGTTTTTCGGCATCATTGTTAGTTCTAGGTTAATGTTTTTGTAACTTTAATATATATTTTATAATCTATAATACTAATCTAACCGTACTTTGTTTTAATTTTTAGATTGAAAGTGTGCAGTGGACTTTTGATCATATTTGCGATCCAGAAGATGATAGATCAGATGGAGAACTTATGCATTTAGCAGATTTTATGGCAAAGAAGCAACTGGACTTGGTGATAAACTTACCAATGCGCGGAGGATCTCGTCGCATCTCATCATTTAGCACTCATGGCTACAGAACCAGACGCCTGGCTGTTGATTATGCAGTTCCTCTAGTGACAGATGTAAAATGTGCTAAACTTTTAGTTCAGGTAAGTAATTTGGTAAAATAATCTTTGCTTAGTCTCGGGCTGAATGACGTGGATTGCAAGACACCATTTTTTTTAATCTGTTTTGAAATGTTAGAATAATGCTTTTACTTTTATAGGCCATGTTACGATGCGGCGGCGTTCCAAAAATGAAAACTCATACTGATTGTATGACATCAAGAAATATTATAAAATTACCTGGATTTATAGACGTCCACGTACACGTCCGAGAACCAGGAGCCACATACAAGGAAGACTTTGACACATGCACCGCTTCAGCTTTAGCTGGTGGTATTACAATGATATGTGCAATGCCCAATACTAATCCTCCAGTTGTTGACCGCACCTCTTTCGATTATACTGCAGCTTTAGCTCGAGTTAGTGCCCGATGTGATTACGCATTATTCGTAGGTGCTTCTTCCACCAATTTCGAGACTGCTGCGGAATTAGCACCTTTAGCTGCTTCTCTAAAAATGTATTTAAATCAAACCTTCACCACTCTTACATTAGATGACATGACGATTTGGCAAAAACATCTTCAAAATTGGCCTAAGAAAATTCCTGTATGTGCTCACGCTGAAAGAGAAAAAACAGGTGCTATTATTTTGATGGCATCTTTACTTGATCGACCCATACATATCTGTCACGTTGCTCGCAAAGAAGAAATATTAATTATTAAGGCAGCTAAAGAAAGAGGACTCAAAGTTACTTGCGAAGTTTGCCCGCAACATTTGTTTTTGAGCTCGGCAGATTTCGACCGTATTGGTCATGGAAGAGCAGAGGTACGACCTGTATTATGCAGTCCTGAAGATCAAGCTGAGCTTTGGAAGAATATAGACGTGATAGACGTGTTTGCCACTGACCACGCACCGCATTCGGTCGAAGAGAAAAACTCTGAAAAGCCACCACCTGGCTTCCCAGGTCTTGAAACAATACTGCCTCTTCTTCTGAATGCCGTTCATGAAGGCCGTTTGACTATAGAAGATTTGATTAACAAATTCCATCGAAATCCCCGAAAAATATTTAACTTACCCGAACAACCAAACACTTATGTGGAAGTAGACATGGATTACGAGTGGACTATTCCTGAAGCAATGGAATTTACTAAATCGAAGTGGACTCCTTTCACAGGTATGCATGTTTGTGGAGCTGTTCATCGCGTCACTTTACGTGGGGAAATCGCTTATGTTGAGGGGCAAATTCTGGTACCTCCTGGATTCGGTCAAAATGTGCGAGACTGGCCCATGCCTAAGAAACAATCGTTCCCTACGTTTACTATTGAAAAAATAGAGAAAGAGCTAATATCAAG
This sequence comes from Chloroclysta siterata, assembly GCA_932294275.1. Classification (NCBI taxonomy): domain Eukaryota; kingdom Metazoa; phylum Arthropoda; class Insecta; order Lepidoptera; family Geometridae; genus Chloroclysta; species Chloroclysta siterata. The sequence goes on along the minus strand of OW028601.1, from coordinate 9,201,258 downwards.
CAGACCCAATTCAGCACTTGACTTCCACACATCAGCAGAGCTAAGTAAACTTAGTGATTTTGATTTGGACCAATCAGAACCATCAAAACCGGAAGGATTAACGAAACCAAACGTTCACTTTAATGAAATCCCGGGATTACGAAGCATGTCTCCACTGCCTCAAACCACGATGAGGCAAAGATGTGATAGCTCGTCGAACTACATCCCTCCTCAGTCACTTTCCCAGCGGCAGCGTAGCGATTTGTTTGGAAAAAGTATTTTGACTGTCGACTCTTTCAACAAGGAAACGCTGAATGATATATTTAACCTCGCCCAATTTATGAAGATAAGTGTAAACAAGGGTCGTGTCTTGGATGATATTTTACGTGGAAAAGTCATGTCTTCCATTTTCTATGAAGTTAGTACCCGAACCAGCTGTAGTTTTGCAGCAGCGATGCAGAGGCTGGGAGGGTCAGTGATTCACACAGATGCATCAAGTTCATCAGCCAAGAAGGGAGAAACTTTAGAAGACAGTGTAGCAGTGATGGCAGGCTATTCCGATGTTGTGGTCCTAAGACATCCTGAACCTGGCACAGTTGCAGTAAGTTTTTATTTATATTTGTTTCCAATTCACTTCTCGAATGAAATTCTCTTATTTGCGTCTTTTCATGGATTTTATATCAATCTGTGAAAAGACGTAGGTGTAGGTAGGTAAAGGACATACATTATAGACACATACATAGTTACAGACATACATAAGAGAACAACGCAACAACATGGTGATACTATATGGATTTCTTCTCAAACTTTGAAGCCCTAAAAACATATTGATTTGAAGTGGTTTAAAGGATCAAATTAAAATAATTTTTTAATTTCAGAACGCATCACGACAATGCCGGAAACCTGTTATTAATGCTGGCGATGGCGTAGGTGAACATCCTACCCAAGCATTGTTGGACGTTTTCACAATCCGGGAAGAAATTGGTACAGTTAACGGGCTCACAATAACAATGGTCGGCGATTTGAAAAATGGCCGCACTGTCCATTCCTTGGCCAGGCTTTTGACCCTGTACCAAGTACAACTACAGTACGTGAGTCCACCCGGTTTGGGCATGCCAAAACATATAATGGAATACGTTACATCTAAAGGCATATCTCAACGAGTCTACGAACGGCTTGAAGATGTCCTGGCAGATACCCATGTTTTATACATGACGAGAATTCAACGTGAAAGATTCAAAAGCCAAGAGGAATATGAAAAGGTAACCTAGCTATCTACGGTGTAACTACTCGCGAAAACGGAAGGTGCATAGGCAGCCTTACAAAAGCCCCATATCGGGACAAATATCTTTATCGCATTCTGTAGTCCAAATTATTGAATGTAAAAAATACGGAATCAAAAAAAAAATATTTTAAAAATCAAATGGATTACTCTTTTTCTTGTTTTGGTGATAGATTCGACCGAGAAGTATAATAAGATCGGAAAGCATTGTTTAAGTTTTTGAGATTAGTGCGGGTTTATTAACACCTTGTGGGTTGATTGATAAATAACTAGTAGTTCGCCCCGAACTGAGATCTCGTGATGCGACCCGACGAACGCACCTAAAGTTGAGTAGGTGGTAGTCAGAGGCAAGTCCAAACATTATGCTTGGACTTTTTTCTGACTACCGCCTACTAACTTGGTACGGTAACCAAGTTTCAACTCTATTGGCCTATTTATTGAAGAGTTCCGTTGAACAGACCTTGGATCCATCTTCAGACCTAGTCGTTGTCACCATTTTGTGAGAACTGAGTACCTCCTTAATATATTTCAAGAAAAAAAAATAAGAAAAAGCAAAGTAACTGGCCGACCAGTAGAAAAACCTTGATGGCAACGAAACTCTTAGAGATGGGAGCTCTTGGATCGCTGGTTAGTTTAATTTAACTTTTTTATTGTATCTCAAAAACCGAGCGTTCCAGAAAAAATTTAAAAATTGTTTTGGAATGTCCAAACAAAGCCCTTTCATATGACATGTAACTTGATTTTTTTATGTAACTTTTTTTATTTTTGCCCCCTTAAAAACCCCCATATCTTAATAACTCTTCATCCGATTTTACTCATATACTTACCAGTAAATTTCTCAAGCACAAGCTATCGACTTATCAAATTTCATGCAGATCGGATCAACGGTTCGAAAGTTATGGCCAGACAAACATACATACATACATACATACATACATACATACATACATAAAATGCCAAATCGCCCAAGTTGAAACTAAAGATCTTCGTTCGCTTCGCTCACTCGATCAAAAATATTTATCCACTAACTAATTCTATTATGCTTATAAGTAGGTACTAAATCAGTTTTTCTTATCAATAAAATACCAAGATATAATTCTGATAAAAGTTGAAAACGTTGGAAGATAATTTGGATGTATTATGTTGATGACCAGTAATATTTATTTTTCATTGCAGACTCGAGGTTTACTGGTTGTAACTCCCCAACTCATGACTCGTGCACGAAGGCGCATGGTTGTAATGCATCCTTTGCCTCGCGTGGATGAAGTATCCCCTGAGTTTGACTCGGATCCCCGCGCAGCCTACTTTAGGCAAGCTGAATATGGCATGTACGTAAGAATGGCACTACTTGCTATGGTAGCCGGTGTGAATCCGCTTACTTGAATTAATACCCACGTCTGAATTAAAATAACTTGATATATTTTCCAAAGCGTGGTATTGGGGAAAAAATCTGAAAAGTAGGTATACATAGTAGGTATTTTAATTTATATTTAGTATATACATTTAAAGAACATATAAATAATCTGTTTCAAAAATTAAGGAGCTTCGATATAGATAGAATAAGTAAGGTATAGTAGTATAACATGTTATTGGTCAGTTCAAAATAAAGTTATATTTATATACTAACATAATATTTTATTATTTTAATGAATATTTCCAACAGTTACCTATTAAAAGATTATCGATACTTAAATTAACAACTAGTAGTTCGCCCCGAACTGAGATCTCGTGATGCGACCCGACGAACCCATCAAAACTTTGAGTACGTAGCAGTCAGAGGCAAGTCCAAACATTATCTTTGGACTTTTTTCTGACTACCGCCTACTAACTTGGTATGGTTACCAAGTTTCAACTCTATTGGCCTATTTATTGAAGAGTTCCGTTGAACAGACCTTGGCTCCATCATCAGACCTGGTCGTCGTTACCATTTTATGAGAACTGAGTACCTCCTTAATTTATTTCAAGAAAAAAAATTAAGAAAAAGCAAAGGAACTGACCGACCAGTAGAAAAACCTTGATGTCAACGAAACACTTAGAGATGGGAGCTCTTGGATCGCTGGTTTTCTTAATTTAACTTTTATTATTTTATCTCAAAAACCGGGCGTCCCAAAAAAAAAGTAAAAATTGTTTTGGGATGTCCAAACAAAGCCCTTTCATATGACATGTACCTTGATTCTTTTCTGTAACTTTTTTTATTTTTGCCCCCTTAAAAAACCCCATATCTCAAAACCCCTTCATCCGATTTTACTCATATACTTACCAGTAAATTTCTCAAGTACAAGCTATCGACATATCAAATTTCATGCAGATCGGATCAACGGTTCTAAAGTTATCGCCAGACAAACATACATACATACATACATATATACATACATACATACATAAAATGCCAAATCGCCCAAGTTGAAACTAAGATCTTCGTTCGCTTCGCTCACTCGATCAACTATTCAAAAATATAAGTAACCTTCCCTTGCTCTTTCCTACCAAAGAAGTCGAGATTCTTTCATAAAGGGTACAAAATAAACAGTAATTTAGGAAAAACCTTGAGTTTGCCATATTCCTTGATGGTCAAAATAATGAGACTTTGTTCGCGATGGACTTCTTGGCGGCAGCGGATATTGCTACATAAACCTGTGCTGTCTGGGTATTATATTATAGGTTCTATAAGTATTTACAAAAAAAAGTATATTATCAGTTAACAGGTTCCAGTACAATATTTTCTTAATTTGGGGCTTAGTTTGGCCCTTTTCGAGTGTCCCAACTTTTTATTAGGCTTTGTCATCAGTCAATCGTGATGCCTGGTTTAATATATCTATACTTATAGAAAAAGGTATGGTTTTTAGATAACTTTTATGAAGTGTAATATACCTAGCATTATTAGATAAGCAAACCTACGTTCTAATAACAGAATGGTTTACTCAGTTCGTAATAATATAACTTGAGTTTTGTACAAAACTGGCTTGTTTGTAATAACAATTTCATACTCAATTAAAACTATTAACAGCAGTGGCGTAGCTAGGTGGACAAGGAGCCCTGTTGCATAGAGAAAGAATCGGGCCCTCACCCCCTCTTTCCACATAGCTTATATTGGCTTTTAAAATATATCATAAAAAAAAATGTGAGAAGGCTCAAGGTTTTCTAGCTTCAGGAGCTGGATGACCCTCTCTTTTCAAAGCTTAGGTTAGATGGCCCCCTGAGCTCCGGAGCCCTGGTACACTGCACCACCTGGCCCTACGATAGCTACGCCACTGATTAACAGTAGTACCTACCTACATACTATTAAGACTATCATGATAAATAGTGGAAGAATATTTTTAGATCTGCTCATAACTTTGACTCTTCGCCGACTGCGTCGCTCAGCTTCATCTGGTTTAATGAGTTCTCTACATGAACATCTACAAAAGTGAAAGCTGATATGCTATGCATTTCAGATGATGTTGGTGACTCATGGTTCACGATATGTTCAAATTTGGGACGCTGTCTACGTATGACATTATGTTGAGCTGATCTATCTGTATTGCTTTCCCTGCGAGGCGGTAATTTGAATCCTCCCAGAGTTACAAGCTTGCGTTGACAGTCCGCCAGTTTGTCACGAATTACGTCCAAGTACTCGTTTCCTGTAGTTTCACCAGATGGTTCTTCAAGCAAAAGGGTACATAGCCTTTGGGCTTGCTCCAAGTATATAACTGCTTGCTTAATAGCATCGAATTTTTCGCTGGATCTTGCCATAGCAATGAAATGGGGAATGAAAAATTCGAGCACCAACCGTCGACGTTCTGCTTCCATTTTTGCTGGCAGTATTATCTGTAACAAAGGTTATAAAACATGGTTAGTAAGTCCCTATATCAGTATGCATTTACAATTATAGTAGGTAATACTAACTCTGCTATTTATTTCCTTCTCTTGAGCCCCTAAATTTTTCTGTTTTTTTATATTCATCTGAGCCTTTCGTCTCTCTTGCATCTGTCTTTGCCTTTCCTTTTTCCATTGGTAATGTTTGTCATGAGATTTGGCTTTATCCCAAAAGTTTATATTTGTATCCTCCTCACTATCTGAACTTTCATTATAGTTCATAACAACGGCAGGCAAGTTAGGATTTAATATACGAAGAGGGTTCTTGCATGTCAGTATTTCGTAAAGTCTGTGACAATTGAACGTTGGATAGAAGTCTTTTTTGTTATACTTTAATTTTTCTACAGCGTTCAGCACGTGCATAACGGGAGACTCCAAGATATCTGCTAATCGTCGCTGTAGTTTTAGCAACATTGGTTTTGGGATACTCTTGAACTCATTACAGTTTTCAACAAAGTAGTTTGGAAATCTTGACTGGCCAAAGTGAACATAGAAACTCTGTAGAAATAATCTTAGAGTTTCACCCAGCCGATCTTCTGGCCACTTGGCATAATTATCCTCACATTGCCAAAACAGATGATTCTTTATGTGACTAGCTTCCAAGCCAATCTTTGAACTTTCGGTTTCCATAAAAGTTTTATGTAAAGCCAGTGTAAATAAGTAACATCTCATATGCGAATGGGCTAAACAACTTTCTAAATAGCGTTCGGCAGCCGGAAAAATAATTTTCCACTGCAATGTTTGTTCTGGGTTTAGTCCTCTCTTAGGTCTGAATCCGATTGGGACCAGCAAACAACCGAAACCAATGGATTTGCTAACCATGTACTTCGTGGGCCACTGGTAACTAAAGTTAGTTCGAGGGTTTTGTATTATTCTTCTTTCTCTTATGATCCACTGATTCGCTGCATTTGGCCATGCGGCTATCAAAGCAGGAAAGATTTCACACCCCATCCTGATTCCGTTTTTAGATGAATCACAATAAATACTTGCCCCTTGCGTCAAGGCATTATTGATAGCATCTTGAGTCAAACCCAATCCCGATCCCAAACTTATGATAAAATTGTCAACAAAGTTACTCATGAAACCTAGAGAATTTAGATAATACTGCCTTTCGTATAAGTTCCGTGGTAAAGATGACTTTGACGCTGCATCATTTAGTTCCTCGTCTTCGTCGTCGCTCCATTGGTTGACTGCAGGCACATCCATCATAGTCCATGACTCGTCCGGTAGCACACCAGATGTAAGTGAATAATTTGATTGCAAACTCAGCTCTATCTTCTTGGGCGTAGCTAGCTCTGTGATCGTAGAGTATCCATAATCAGACTCCGTTTCACTGGATTCATTCTGGCGACTGCTTGTGTTGGATCTATAGCCGGAAGTTTCTGTGTCTTCTGAGAAATTAGTTTCTAGTGACGCAGCACGACTGCTGGTAACATTAGGCTTTATTAGAGGACCGCCACCACTAATTCTTCTTGTAGTTTTGAGAATCGACTTTCTGGGTTTACTGCTTTCTTGAATATTATCTAACACATTATTCTGGTCTTTTGTTTCCTTCTCCTCTTGTAACAATAATGTATTGGATCGAATGTTTTCTAAGTTTGCTAAGTTACTTCTAGCCACTTGCATGCTTAACATCTTAACTGGGCCACTATATCTGCGACCAAATTGTTCAACTGTCTCCATATTAAGATTTATGTCATGTATTGCATTGTTATTGCGTTCAATTTCATCAGATTTATCTATTTTTGCTTTAATTTGTTGCAATAGTTGTTCACCTTTGGTGGCGTACAAAGAATCATCTTCTGAATCTATTGATTCTTTTTCCGAGTCTGTAAAGATGCTATCATCTGAATTTACTTTATTTTCGACGACCAATTCATTTTCTTTGTGTAAAGTACTCTCTAAAACTTCTATTTTCTTTAGTTTGATATATCCTGAAACATAAAGATTAGTTAATTTTTAATCCAGTTTTTCAAATAATTGCCTAGACTTATAATTTGAAAATATTAATAGACATTCAATTCCATATTTACACAAAAAGCAAACCACATGATATAATGTAAGCTAAAGTCGTGGCTCTTAGCCACAGCTATGTATTTATTTAGTAGCCACAGCTATATTATGTAATTGTATTATATCAAATCCATTTAGATTCATTTCAAGAACCTATTCTAGATTACTATATGTATAAATCGTTTTGGTTAGTAACCTAGTACCTACCAAGTTCTTTGCAATCCTCAATGCGCAGTTTATAGAACGGTGCATCCAAGACTGCACTATAGTCTGAAGTGTCTCCAGGCTCGCTAGCTTCCACATTGTCGTAAATGACGAACATCCTGGGCGCGGCGATCGGTTCCAGCTGCCCGCGCCGCCGCTGGTAGCTCACGTGCTCGTGCACGCACTCCTGCACGCGGTCCGCGAAGAAAACGTGCTTGTTCCGACGGACCATCGCTTCGTTTATCAGATTTTCTCTCTCGCTGTGTGGGTTGTTTTTAATTTGTTGCATTTCGCTGAAATAACAAAAACGGAGAGTTGTACACTTTGGAACTTGAAAACTAAGCTACTCGAACTTGAAGTTATAAAATAAATTTCATTAAGCTGGAATCGATTATTTTTACAATCCGAATAGATGGTGCAATTAATTTGTATGGCTGGTTAGTTTCATAGGTACCTACTAGGGCATGCAGTATCGATACTTTTCTCAGTACCGGTAATTTTCGGCCGATACTGGCTCAGTACCGGTAATTCCCGGTACTTTCGATACTTTCGATACTGAGCTAATTATCTTATAGCTAATTAACTGTATAGTCGTAAAATGAAACAAAAACTGTAGTACATAAAATAACTTAAGATTATTCGTTTTTTTATATGATTTAGAACAATAATATCACTTACACACAACAATCAGAATAGGTTAGATCAAGCTAAAGAGAATAATCATCAAATGAATCAACAACTGGAATGAACAGTAACAAACTATGTTATCTAACTTAATCAATAATTCATATGTAGGTATTTATTTAGAACAGAAGTACCAAGTGTAGTTATTATATCTTTTTTATACTACCCCCATTTTATTTACCTATATGTTTGTTGGTTGTCACAATCCAAAATTTGATTATTGTAGTATTTCTGGTTATAAAGTAAACTAAACGTTACGCTATTTGATGATCGCACGTTTACTTTTAAACGTGCGATCATCAAATAGCGTAACGTCATGCGATCATCAAATAATTGTTTATAACAGAAAACAATGAAAAGGTGTGTAATCTCATTAGGGAAGACCGAAGACTGATCATGAAGAAGATTGCACACACTTCGACCATCTCCTATGAACATACAAAAAACATAATTGTCAATTAACTTGGATTTTCTAAGGTCTCAGCTAGGTTGGTCCCCATGTTGCTCTCAGTTGAGCAAAAGCGCGTTGAGCTCACAAAATCTTGCGAATGTATTGTCATGTTTGATGCTGACCCTCAAAATTTTCATAGCAGATTAAATAACAGATGTAATCTGAGTTTACCACTGTGGAAAAAACCGATAAACCGACCACAAAGTTCCAGCAATCAGTTTTGTCGGCTGGCAAGGAGTCAAGTGTCAGTTTTTTGAGATGCTAAGGGTGTCATCATGGTGGACCACCTCGCTAAGGGCGAAACCGTTAGCTCTGCATATTACTTAACCCTTTGTGTCGGTCGTTAGAAGAAGTTAAAGAGAAATGCCCAAGATTACTGACATAGAAAATCTTGTTTAATCTGGATGGATTGAATCCATGCCTCAAATACAAGATTGTGGTTTCTACGTAGCTTATTCTCCTGATTTGGCCTTGACTTTTAGACTTTCATCTATTCCCAAACCTCAAAAAACAATTCGGTGGCCAAAAAATTTCATCAAATGAAGAGGTCGAAAAATGTGTAGTTGGGTATTTTATTTATTTATTTTAGGAAAACCGACAGCGTATTAAAACTTAAATTCTTAACTACGTAATCGTAATACTTGAAATTGTTTGGATTTAATTAGAAGGTTGCTAAATTTAGGTTCATAAGTCGTTCAAACATAGAAATATAAATAGAAAAGTTAAACTCAACGCAGTGCTAGTGTTTTTTTTATGGAAATTTATGTATATCGTACTAGAAAACATCGACAAGTTATGAGTGATATCGAGTATCGAAAGTATCGAAAGTACCGGTACTCGCTTTGTGGAGTACCGGTACTGATCAGTATCGAAATTCCCGGTAATTTCGATACTGATCAGTACCGGGAGCATGCCCTAGTACCTACCTATACCTATTGACAAAGATGTGATTCATACAAGCTGTTGCCGTGATTCCATTGTCAAATTATGTTTAAAGTAGATAATAAATTAATGTTTATTATGTGATTATAATAAATTAGCTGTTCCTAGTTGAAGAAGCCCTTATTCATCACTTCAGGGACCGCGCCGTCCGCACCATCTACACGGCAACCGCGTACATGTTCAAATGCTCTCCTATGTGCTTATCATTTTGAATACCCTCCTTTACTAAATTCATCATAACCATTGTTAAAATCTTTATAAATGCTTGTTATTATATCCTACGCTCATTAAATTCATGATTTCGCCGTTCTTCTTTGTTCCTCTACTAAAATACATACTTATCCAATTATTATGTTATGTAGATATATAACATAATAATGCTTTTAATTTCTTCTGTTCCGCGGCAGATCTAACAAGTACCTACTATTTATCATGGCGGATGATCAAACACTACTTGATTTATTAATCAATTTTCTAGTTAATTGAGTGATAATACTTACGTCAAGAGGCTTTCGATGCTTGCTTAGAATTTTCCTAATCTGACCTTGATAGAGCCAAGGCCCAACCTTCATTTAAGTAATATATTTATAGAGCATTAGCCTTTGTTGAAGGTGGCCAAGCGCTATCCCGTTGGTTCTTAAATCGAAAAAATATGTAGGTATGTTTACCTATACCTACCTGTTATATGTTGAATGAGTAGCGGATAAAGTCTTACACAAAAATTGTGAAATTTTGATTGTGAAATCATGACATTTTTTAAATCAAATCATCGATGATTTTTTTTTAAAACGAATACACGTCATCATTTGAGACTTCGAGCTTCGAGCTGTCTTGTCATTGCACAGCCTCGTTTTTTTGGTAGTTTCCCGGATTTTCCATTTTCCGTTTTCCGGAGTTGCTCTGTCAAGCTTGAGACATACAGGGTGTCCCAGAAATCAACGTCAAGCCGAAAACGGGCGATGGGGTTATCATATATGAAACTGAGGCAGTTATGATTTAATTTTGAATTGTATTTTACAGAATAGTTACATTACAGAAAAAAGTTTCACGAATAGTTAATATTTGTAGTCACAGGACTTAAAAGATCATCACAGGGTGTCAGTTTTTCTGTATTTTTTGTAATACTCATAATTCGAAATGTACATGACATACAACGTGTAAACGACTGTACGACATTAAATTAATACACGTGTAGTACTACTATCTAGTATTGATTTAAAAAAGGTTGTATTAACATTCATTCATAATTGAGTTTTTTTTATTTTCAAACAAACTAAATATCAGAATAAGCATAATATTATTGAACATTCTGTATAAACACACAAACAAAGCAACGTACGTTCATTCAATGCCGCGCCCCGCGCGCAGAAACCGCACATACATACCTACTACGACTAAACCTAAACTGTGCCGCGCGCCCGTGCCTAAAGGTGAACGCCCTTTCAGCGCGGGCGCGCGGCCGGCGGCGGCGTCTTTGATTCGCCGATATAGTAGAGCAACGTTAGCATGTAGGAAAAATAAAACTAGTTAGGTACCTCAAATCCGTACGTTTCCAATATGCTCACGTTGTTGCATGTTGCACATACAAATGAATGCACTGAAGAGCTCCTTCAACTGTCTAGAGTTTGTTTTGTATGCCTAGTTTCACAATTATCTTTCCCTTCATAATACAAGTTCTGCATTTTGATGACATTAACAAGACACACACACTCACACAAAAAGTCTATTTCGCGGTACCAAATCTAGACACTAGTCACGAGTAATAACACGAATTTACAATTTTCAAAATTAGATATGTCAAGGTCGCTACCAAGGCGATTGTTTACTAAATAATAATGTCTTTCACTGGCCACCGGGCGGCAGCGTGGCACATAGTGGGGCGCGCTACGTACCTATCTGTCTCTATCACACACGTAAGCGGAATGATATCTGTCCTTGTCGCACAGCGAAATTTTACAATGTGAGCGCACAAATATGTTTCTTATGCGGTCTAACGCGTATAAATATGATATCTCTGTCCTTTTTTTCGTTTGATTGATGAGTCACATGACTTCATGACCCCGGAAATTTGACCTCATCACCGGCGATTAGAGATACAGGTTGCATAGAAATTATTTATTAGAAAAGTATCGATATCTCGATAAATATTCAGGCTTTTTTGATAAAACCAACTCCTAAAATCTAAAAATGCAATTAGGAGTACGTGTTTCAATTTAATGTCGTACATGACTTTACACCTTGTATATATTTTTTTATATTTTTATGATGATTTGGCGCATCGCCCGTTTTCGGCTTGACGTTGATTTCTGGGACACCCTGTATACTACAGTTATCAAAATGACATTTCACTTATTGACATACGTACTCCATATTCTTAGTAAATTGTGTTGCTCTCTTTGATCAAGATAATCTTGAAGCGCAAAAAAAAAGTAAAAATGAAGAAAATAAGGAATTAAAACAGTTATCTATATTGCTAAGCGATATTTATATACAGTACACAGAGCCAACCCAACATGCATACATTGATGAAACAACTCCTTAAGATTTTGCTAGAATGGTTCTATCTAAATAACATTTGGCTGAAGTGTTGCAATTTTGGTCAGACCTGGCTTTGGCAAATACTTTGGCCTACCAACCAAGCAAATTATATTCGAAATTGATGACATTTCAGAAATCCAAAATAGCGATCGTGATATTTTCTCTTTTTTCAAACCTTGACCGATGAAGGCCGTTCAAGTGCCATCAGAATGCGGGTTGAGAGTTTTTAGGGTTCTTAAAGGAGTCTGTTTGGGTACTGGTATTAGGGCGTTAGCTGCTTGCAACTTGCTTATTTAATAAATAAAAGTTATCAACTTCTGATGCTGACGGTACAGCCACAGTATGTTAGTTCCTACACATTTCAGTAGCAGCTGAACGGATTTGGATGATACCTTTATGCTTACGCAGGTCACAAAAAAATTATGTGCTAAGCAAGTCAATTAAAGCCTAAATTTACTTATATGCATCTATTTATGTCATCTACCCCGTTCCCGGTATATTTTTTTATATAGGCTTTTTATCCAGGCTACAAACTAATTTTAAAAGTAGTAGAGCTCTTTGTGAAGGGCTCGTCCGGGGAAGTACTACCAACACCCCCTTTTCTGCCGCCAAGCAGCGTTGCTGTGTTTCGGTTTGAAGAGTGTGGTTGCCGGTGTAATTACAGGCACATGAGACTTAAAATCTGTATACCTCAAGTTGATGGACGCAGGGCAGTTCATCGTAGGGCACGTTCCCATCGTGCGTGACTTACGAGGTAAAGCTTTGTTATAGGTGATGATTACCACTTAACATCAGTTGGGCCACCTGCTTGTTCCATGCAGCTAGTTGTATAAAAAAAATATTCAAAGTTTCATTCCCATCGGTTAAGTGGTTGAGCCACAAACATCGCAACTCACGCATTTTTGTATAGAAAGTAGTAAGTTGGATGTTGGATTTATGCTATAAATAATTTTGTATGCACATTCATAGTTAAGGGACTTCCCAGTAAATATGCGCAGCAAATTATTGATAACAGTTTATACTTATAATACATATTTAAATGCACACCCACCTTCTATATGAACATGAAAGGCTTAACACAGAAAACATAATTTTGATAAGATTGAAAGCAACTATACCTACATAAACGGAAAAGTATAACACAATTTTGTGGTAAATTAATTAAAACGTATTTATATACTTATTATAGTCTTTTTAGCATTGGTAAAATTTCATCACCTCGAGAAAACTGATTTATTTCTGATTACCTATCTAACTACTTAACGCCTAATTAATGTATTACACCTATAATTCAGCTGTTGAGTATTTAAAGGATTAGAAGATTACACTATTAAAATGATAGCACTTACCGTTCATAGTTCTCGAAAAATTGCACGGAGAGTAGAATGTTATTCAGTAAAAAAGCATCGGAATCACTGTGTAGTTGATATCGCATGCGGTCGAGGGCTTCGTCGTCGTAGGAGCGGGCGTGGGCCAGCGGCGGCGGCGGCGGCGCCTGCGCGGGCGCAGGTCCCGGCCCCGGCCCGAGGACCACCGACGGGATCGCGGGCTCCTTCACACCCACCCTTTTGACCGCAGTGCTCAAAATCTTCTCCCTCTTCTCTTTGCGTTTATGCTCCTTCCATCTTTCGCGCTCGAAAAACTTATCAGGCTCCTTCTGAGCTTTCTTAGATTTAGAGTTACCCATCGAGGGTTTACCCACGCGATCAGTTACAAAGTAAATACAAAAATACGAATTTGAAACCGAAATTATTATTTCCAAACGAACATTTTCATAAAATTTAAATTAATTATCAGACTCTTGAGGATAGTCCAGGTCCATGTACGTCTGTATGGAAGTCTCGCGCAATACTGGAACAGCAATCGGCTGATACGAATCTTGGACAGAAATGTATTGTTATCGGGGGGCAATGATTAGTATTCCATGCCAACTTATCGAGTGAATCCATTATAATTGCAGTGTTTTGCACGTATGGTTATACTGATTTCGCAAACTTTTATAGACTGCTTGGGCAAACAGTGTAGGAAGGTACTTGGGTGCTTGGGCTCTGGAGTTCACTGGACCAACTGCATTCCTCTTGTGCACCGTGCGCCACATGTTATGTAAAAACCTGAACTCTTTGCATAATGTGCATTTAAATGTCAGATTCGGACGGGACAGCAATCATATTGTGGGTTGGTACAAAACACACTGACCTAGACATACATTGGCGTACTAGAATGTAGTACGTTATCTTTGGAAGCCACATAGACTTTCCTAGTTTATTAAACAAACATTACTTGGTCTTATCATAAAGTTTGAGCCTTTGTAATGAATAATTACATTCTAAGCCGGTTTGAAGAAAACCGTCACCATTTGTTTCTAAGCAAATGACAACCGACTTGGCGTACCTGACTAGAATGTTTTCAAAATAATTCACGAGACACTGGCCAGATTGTTCGTCAAAATGATAAAATTACTCTTTTACCAGGCACATGTTTTATTTTCTTAGCGCGGCCTCAGAATCTCATTTAGAATTTATTAGGTACCTGCTCAACTTTATGCTTCGAATACTAAACCTACTCACGGCACTTCAAAGAGTTAAGTAAAAGTTGGAACCACGTAAGAATTTTTTAAACGGAATTTGGAATTACTAAACATTTTATTGAAACTGAAAGTTGACACGATACAAGAAAGCAAATGAATAGAATTAAATTGGAACACAGTTGAGGGAATTGTAAGAAGACACTGTTATGTAGCGTTAAACTCTCGCTGCAGGCTCGATCATAAGTTATCGGAACGAGACAGCGATATTGCTCCTCTCTCTCTCTCTCTCTCTCTCTCTCTCTCTCTCTCTCTCGCACTCAGGAGAACGGACGATCCTTTTGTTTAAGCGAGTGTTAAGATGATTTATGACCGAGTTTGCAGCGGGAGTTTAACGCGATTATAGGTTGAGCACTGACCGAGCCTGCATCGAGAGTTTAACGCGACTATAATTCACTGTTGACGATGGGACCATGCCGTGCACGTTCACGGTAAAACGTGCCATAACGTCTGAATTCTGCGACTTACAAAAAATATGGTATTTTCCTCCCAGAGCCCGTTAGATTTAAATCCGATAATATCATAAGTCAAAGTCGAAAGGTATTTATTCAATAAAATCACAAAGATCACTTATATTATAATTTTACCACATATTCTGTGGTCGTATCTTCACAGATAATTTATGTGTCGTATAGTCGGTCTAATCTCCTGGAAATAAATGGATCTATAATATGGATCATGAACATGGTGTTATTGACCATTGTTATATGTTTTCTTTATTGCTATTTATTATTTATTATTTTAGGCTAAGTTCTTTACCCGTTTGAGAGCACCTACATAACTTACCTAATTACCTACCTAGCACCTAAAACATAGTTATTAAGAATATAAAAATCCATGATAATAAGTACACTTTATTGAAATCAAAATAATTTATGATTACAAATTTATTTAAATATAAATAAATAAAGTTGGAAGTTCCGGTTGACTTCATATTTTTACACCAAAAATACAGCAACTTTATACATTACCAATTACTATTATTTTTATATTAATATATTATTTATTATAGGTACTATCATTACATTAGCTATTACTTAGGTACTTACGGCCTGAAAAGTCAAATTACGGTGTCGGTGTGAGACTGCAACTAAAGAAACGTGTATAAATACTTTGCTTTAGAGATTTTTCATCTGAGATTCTTCCATCTAATAAACAATGCTCTTTACAAAGTTAAAATCGGTTTCTTGGTTACCAAATATACGGTAGCTTAGTGTAATAAATAACTGATTGGTTTATCTTATCCTACTAATATTATAAACGCGAAAGTTTGTAAGTATGGATGGATGGATGGATGTTTGTTACTCTTTCACGTAAAAACTACTGAATGGATTTTAATGAAACTTTATAACTAGTAGTTCGCCCCGAACTGAGATCTCGTGATGCGACCCGACGAACGCATCAAAACTTTGAGTCGGTAGTAGTCAGAGGCAAGTCCAAACATTATCTTTGGACTTTTTTCTGACTACCGCCTACTAAATTGGTATGGTTACCAAGTTTCAACTCTATTGGCCTATTTATTGAAGAGTTCCGTTGAACAGACCTTGGCTCCATCATCAGACCTGGTCGTCGTCACCATTTTATGAGAACTGAGTACCTCCTTAATTTATTTCAAGAAAAAAAAATAAGAAAAATCAAAAGAACTGGCCGACCAGTAGAAAAACCTTGATGTCAACGAAACTCTTAGAGATGGGAGCTCTTGGATCGCTGGTTAGTTTAATTTAACCTTTTAAATTTTATCTCGAAAACCGAGCGTCCCAAAAAAAAAGTAAAAATTGTTTTGGAATGTCCAAACAAAGCCCTTTCATATGACATGTAACTTGATTTTTTTATGTAACTTTTTTTATTTTTGCCCTCTTAAAAAACCCCATATCTCAAAAACCCTTCATCCGATTTTACTCATATACTTACCAGTAAATTTCTCAAGTACAAGCTATCGACATATCAAATTTCATGCAGATCGGATCAACGGTTCTTAAGTTATCGCCAGACAAACATACATACATACATACATACATACATACATACATACATACATAAAATGCCAAATCGCCCAAGTTGAAACTAAGATCTTCGTTCGCTTCGCTCACTCGATCAATAATATAGCATATACATCTGAATAACACATAGGCTACAAATAAAGATATTGCGCAGACGAAGTCGCGGGCACTAGCTTGTATTATACAACGTGTTTATTAAGAGTTGTAGGGATCCGAAAGCAGGATATTCTACCGGTCATAACGAACAACTTTTGTTCTACGACTTTTAAAATTTCAAAGTTTTTCATTCATCAAATGCCTCTTAAACTTTTATCTAAAATGAATCTAAACGCATCATGAGGCAGCCCTATTTACAGCTGTTCTTTGACCTCTAGTTGTCAATTGTAGATAAAATAGGTAACAGAACTGCCACCAATTACCTAGTAATGTGCCTACCTAATAATGATGTTGCTGTTTTTAAAAATCTTGGTATGTAAAAGAAATATTTTCGCGACTGCAATCCCTAGTCACGGTAAACATTCTCTGAGATCTTTGGTACTAATACCTATTCAGTAACTAGGTACCTACGTGGCTACGTACTCAATATTTAATAGAATATTTATTTTTGTTTGATTACTAGATGTCGTAAAGCAATGTTTATGATATTCATAGTTCTTTAAATTGTAACATGTTACTTTACCACCATGGTTCATTGACACCACAAAATTATTCAACTGCAATTTTGGGAAGTATCTAGTCTGTCCTATTTATTCTTTGACATACCTGTCTGTCATTGGTTGCATTTAAAAACGCATATCCAATCAGGACGGCCGACGGCCGCCGATCAGTGTTACCATTTGTGGCAGATTTCTGCCATTTGGCAGATTTTAAATATTTCAAGAAAAATCTTATTAGTTTGAATTTTTAATGAAATAATATTTATAATTTATTTATTTTTTACCGAACTGGAAACTTCTTATTCTTTTTTACCTTTATTGATTTGGTTTCTAAACAACTTCTATCTCGTTTTAGATAACTGCAAACCGTTACAAACGATCAAAAGATAGTAACTGAATGTAATGTAGGTATTTAAGTTATTCCGTAGCCACGAAGGAGATGGTATGAAGTCATATTTTTGGTATTTTTATCGTCAAGCTTGGTAGATTTTGACAGATTTTTTGGCAGGTGTGTGGTAGAACCGCCACTTTTGAGATGGTCACCCTGTTTGTGTTTACATGCGTTGTTGTACATTGTTTTGTTGAGAAAATGTCATCAAACGTGATAAAATGGTGATTGTTATGTAAAAAGCCGTCGTCAGTCAGTGTGTGTATGAGCAGTGCCTACGAGGTAATGGTTTAGTGTGAAGTTTGAAGCCTGTGTCGTGCGAAATCTCGCAAACTTACCAAAATCCAGTTTTATCCAGTGTTATTATAGCCAGTAAATAATGACAAAATCCATAGGAACCAGTAAAAATATCGTGTCAGGGGATTGGCGGCGTACCTACCTACCTACCGAAAGGTAAGTATTTCAAATTATCTCGTAGGTTATCGTTGTTTTTTTCTTTCCTAGATAGAAGCGCGCGTGCGTGTGACCTTGACACGTACACAGAAAGGGCTGTTGCAAATTTCTGAGAAAATATTAATTTTACTTTTCTATGGGAATTTCGAAAACGATGTATCCAACCGTTGCACACGTCAAAGTATTCCAGTGCTTGGTCTAAATACACGCTCTTTGTTTTCCTACATAACTTCATCAACACGTTGTATACAACGTGTTTATTAAGAATTGTAGGGATCCGAAAGCAGGATATTCTACCGGTCATAACGAACAACTTTTGTTCTACGACTTTTAAAATTTCAAAGTTTTTCATTCATGAAATGCCTCTTAAACTTTTATCTAAAATGAATCTAAACGCATCATGAGGCAGCCCTATTTACAGCTGTTCTTTGACCTCTAGTTGTTAACCTTAGATAAAATAGGTAACAGAACTGCCACCAATTACCTAGTAATGTGCCTACCTAATAATGATGTTGCTGTTTTTAAAGATCTTGGTATGTAAAATAAATATTTTCGCGACTGTAATCCCTAGTCACGGTAAACATTCTCTGAGATCTTTGGTACTAATACCTATTCAGTAACTAGGTACCTACGTGGCAACGTACTCAATATTTAATAGAATATTTATTTTTGTTTAATTACTAGATGTCGTAAACCAATGTTTATGATATTCATAGTTCTTTAAATTGTAACATGTTACTTTACCACCATGGTTCATTGACACGACAAAATTATTCAACTGCAATTTTGGGAAGTGTCTAGTCTGTCCTATTTAATCTTTGACTAACCTGTCTGTCATTGGTTGCATTTAAAAACGCATATCCAATCAGGACGGCCGACAGCCGCCGATCAGTGTTACCATTTGTGGCAAATTTCTGCCATTTGGCAGATTTTAAATATTTCAAGAAAAATCTTATTAGTTTGAAATTTTAATGAAATAATATTTATAATTTATTTATTTTTTACCGAACTGGAAACTTCTTATTCTTTTTTACCTTTATTGATTTGGTTTCTAAACAACTTCTATCTCGTTTTAGATAACTGCAAACCGTTACAAACGATCAAAAGATAGTAACTGAATGTAATGTAGGTATTTAATTTATTCCGTAGCCACGAAGGAGATGGTATGAAGTCATATTTTTGGTATTTTTATCGTCAAGCTTGGTAGATTTTGACAGATTTTTTGGCAGGTGTGTGGTAGAACCGCCACTTTTGAGATGGTCACCCTGTTTGTGTTTACATGCGTTGTTGTACATTGTTTTGTTGAGAAAATGTCATCAAACGTGATAAAATGGTGATTGTTATGTAAAAAGCCGTCGTCAGTCAGTGTGTGTATGAGCAGTGCCTACGAGGTAATGGTTTAGTGTGAAGTTTGAAGCCTGTGTCGTGCGAAATCTCGCAAACTTACCAAAATCCAGTTTTATCCAGTGTTATTATAGCCAGTAAATAATGACAAAATCCATAGGAACCAGTAAAAATATCGTGTCAGGGGATTGGCGGCGTACCTACCTACCTACCGAAAGGTAAGTATTTCAAATTATCTCGTAGGTTATCGTTGTTTTTCTCTTTCCTAGATAGAAGCGCGCGTGCGTGTGACCTTGACACGTACACAGACAGGGCTGTTGCAAATTTCTGAGAAAATATTAATTTTACTTTTCTATGGGAATTTCGAAAACGATGTATTCAACCGTTGCACACGTCAAAGTATTCCAATGCTTGGTCTAAATACACGCTCTTTGTTTCCCTACATAACTTCATCAACACGTTGTATATTAGTATTCCTATTTTCGGTTGGGCGCTATACAGTTTCACTTTAGGTATTGCAATTAGTATGCATTTTGCACATTGCAATTTAATTAGGAATCCATACCAATTTATTAATGCGAAAATATATCTGTCCCTTCAACCTCTTCAAAGCAGGGTCCTCCCCTGCTCAATAGTAAATATGTAAATAGAAAAACATAATTATCTGAACATCTGAAGCAAATTTGTATACAGATTATAACAATTTTTTTTTAACTAACTAATAACACGAAATTATTTATTAACTTATCTAATTATATTTATTAACTAATAACAAGAATATATTAACGGGGCAGTCCAATGACAAGAGTGATAATAATGATATAACCCGCACCATAAAGAAACTAATTTGGCGGAACTAATCATTACCTCTCACTCACACACTATTGTAAATAATATTTATCTCTCACTCGCACTCGTGAGAGTTATTGATTACAGCCGCCGTCTAAGATACGTTCCTTTATTGACATATTATGGCCATCAATTTCACTACAACGTATAATATTATATCTGTGCTATAACTATCATAGGAACCACATTCGACCATACGTTTTGCAATTATTGTGATTTTAAAATTATTCTACTCTGATTTAATTTTCATATTTAGTGCTACGCCGTAGACCCTTGCATTATTGACGATAAATACTATAAAAGTATAAGGCCCTTCATCATATTCCCTGCCATTTTATAGCGGCTCTATAGAGTATACTTGTCACTGTCACTTTAAAACCAACGAAAAGAGACAACAACAGAATTTTCGATCTGATAAGCTAATGGAGCGCTCGGCGACCAATATGAATAAGAGGATTTGACTTTATGGTATAGTTCGTAGAGCCTCTGACGGCGGTATACTCAGGCCCGGTTCTTCCATGTTATTGGCTATGCTTGCGTGGTCATCTTCTGGGTGTGCATTGACACGCCGCTGGTTCTTCAATCGTTTAGCGTCTCCCATCTTCTTGTCTAAAACTTTCCTGGAAAAAACGATGAATTCGAATTAGGTTATATACAAGGTGTTCCAATAATTGGTTTTGAAACTTCAGGGGGCTAAAGTACCCATCAATATGAATAACTTTTTCTAAGAAAACAACACTGTGAACGCGAAAAAACAGCTGTTTCATACATTTTAGCCAGGTAGGTATTGAACTTTTGTATGAAACAGCTGTTTTTTTTTCGCGTTCACAGTGTTTGTTCCTTAGAAAATGTTATTCATATTAGGGTACTTTACTTTATTACATTAGGGTATTTTAGCCCCCCGAAGTTCTATGCCTTTATGGGATTTTAATAAATATCCTACAACTCGTAATATTTAATTTATGCGAAAGTTTGAGAGTGAGTGACTGTACATGTTTGTTCTCATTCATCTCCATCACAGTTGATCAGATTTGCATGACACTTGAGAACATAGTTCGTGAATAACAAATAGGGTTTTTATGTATAGCGAGCGAACCCGTGGGTGAGGATTATACAATCTCTTCTCTTCTTTCGAAACTGTGTGGTGAAAGGATTTTAAGTGCGCCTCAAGAGGCTCCTTTCGAGCATTTGACACATGTTATAGAACTTTTTAGGTTCTACGACATGCCGGTTTCCTCACAATGTTATCCTTCACCGTTTGAGAGTAGGTACTGGCATTGTACACATACATTTTTGAACAGAAAACTCATTGGTGCACGACCGGTTTCGAACCCAGGACCTCAGGATCGGAAGGCGGGGTCGCTACCACTAGACCACCAGTTAGACAATAATAAATACATCTCATTTTACGGCTTAGTAATCTCATTTTACGGTTAACGGGCGCCGTGGTGCAGCAGGTGACTAACTCGCTGAGAAACAAGAGTTGCGTGAGTTTGATTCCTGACACTCGCATAACACAAGGCAACTTAAATCTTATTGTATTAGGTATATTATGGTAAGTATAGTAGGTAAGTGTGACTGCTGGGTGTTTATAAAGAAACTGTTGGATGTTGATATTTAGAGAGGCTTAACATCTGTATGCCTCAAGTTGATGGACGCAGGGCAGTAAATCGTAGGGCACGTTCCTATCGTGCGTGACTTACGAGGCAATGCTATGTTATAGGTGATGGCTACCACTTAACATCAGGTGGGCCGCCTGCTTGTTCCATCAGCTAGTTGTATAAAAAAAAGAGAAAGTAGCGACGATTTCAATCTCATTGACAGCGGTTGACTGGTCGAAAGAATCCTTCGCCATCAAATTCTATTATGTATAACCATGTATGTAAGGTCAAGTGTATCTATATGTAAGGTTAGCATTTCAAAATAATGCTTACTGTTGCCGCCAGTCGATGAGTACTCCCAACAGAAAGACTGCTGCGATCCCGACTAGAATAACTACTGTCACTGCGATCGTAGTGGCCACGGTCACAGTCGGCACCTCATCAGATATTACCGACACCGCGACGTTCGGGTCCATTGTTACTTTCATAAAATCTGAAATGCAATTTTTGTTACTGTAACTGTAATGTATAACAATAAACTATGCGCGCTGACTGGGTATAGGCAAGCATGGACGGGTAGCGGGTAGCGGGCACTCGATTCCAGCCGGCCAACTCAGGCGGACTCGAACTAAGTGTTTTATTTGGTACGCAAGCAACCTGTACAGTACAGTTACATTGACTGAAACATTAATATACTGTATATGACTGTGTGGGCATTTTATAAACATCGTAAAGAAACCAGTAAGTATACAAATAGCGGCGATGGTATTGTACCATGTCACGTATGGAATATTTACTAACGGGAGAATGAAGGATCTTGTCTTGGTACTAAGAGATCTGAGAGGATATGTACCGTGCCTGGGATAAAAGAAGTGAAGTTGTTTATGATTTTTTAACTAGCATGATAATATAAGACAGTTTACCTTCATCAGCCATGATAAGTTGTTTCAGCTTATATGCTCGGCTATCTGTAAATGCATAAACATAATTCAATTAAGAACATCTAATAATCTCTATCATCATAATCATCTAATCTTGCTGTTTTCAAAAGATTTTGAATTTGTGTTTGGCTGCTACCGCTTAATAGTTTATTGACGTATCTACTCGTTGTACAGGTGATTATTTGATATTTCCTCCAAGGGTTATTACCTATATATACAGGGTGTTAAAATACCACTCCCGAAAACTTCAGGGGGCTAAAGAACCCACCAGTATGAATAACTTTTTTTAACAACCAACACTGTGAAACGCGAAAAAAAAGAGCCCTCTGAAGTTTTCAGGAGAGGTATTTTTACACCTTAACTAACGAACGTCAAAACCGAATTCAAAAAAGATGAGAACAAAACAATAAAAACTAATTTTAAATTAAAAAAAAAAAATCTTTTTGTTATGGTAGGTATCTCTTTATTATATTCAGTATTCCGAATACCCATTGAGATTTAACTTACTCGAATCTAGACTAGGTCATCGACTAATAAATCTAGACTACTGACACGATTGGAATAAATTATGCACTTATTTTGAAAAATCTTTTTAATAAAACATTTCTCGGAAATCGATTAATAGCGTGACGTAGCAATCTTAAAACATTGATAAATGTATTTTGTCCAGACTTCATTAGTAGGTAGCAGTGATTGTTTGCTAATCACGTCACTATCGGATCTGATACTGAAGAATGATTACAGAAATACCTATATGATTATAGATAGAAGCAGTAACACCCAAAAATATAACCTACTTCAGGGCTAACCTTATATGAGGTTATGGAGTTACATTGAGAGACTATTTCAGTACCCCAAGTATGAGTTGTGTTTACCATATTTGTTTTTTCGTTCTTGTTCCTTGTTCATTGCGGGTTTTGTATGAAGACGCGATAGAGATACCGATACGGAATTTTATGTTGCAAGTATGATGAAAATTAGTAGTAGAACATAAAGTTCCGTATCGGTATCTCTATCGCGTCTTCATACAAAATCCGCAACGAACACGGAACAAAAACGAAAAACCAAATATGGTAAACACGTATGAGTTGTGTTTACTGTTAAAAGACATGTGTTTGATACCTACATAAGTGCAGTGCCTTCAAAATAACAACTTATGTTACACTACTTTCTGCGAAGAGTTATCGAGGGTTGTTTTATTCATAAATGTATGGGCACAGTAACTAATCACGTAGAGATCGAGCGAGCAAAGCGTGCAAAAACCTCAGTGGCAACTTGGATAATTTGGCTTTGTATGTTTTTATGTTTATTCCAGCATAACTAAGAACCTATTATATGATACAATTTTGTATGTCGGTAGACTGTACTTTAGATTTAATGGAAGGTAAGGTAATGTTTTAATAAGTATACCAAGATAATAATAACAGAATAAAAATAGACACTAATCCAGATTTAGTTTTTTGATAATTACAATATGCGGACGTATAAATCATGTACTTTGACTACCATTTTCACTATCACATCCGCTCGGATCGATAAATGTTATGATTAATTTTGACATACTTATACAAAAAAAAAGACAAAATCATTTATTTACATAAACAATGTGAATAGGGCTGCTCATGGTGTGTGTCATATTGGAGGAATGTTTAGGAATGAAAAACTACAAAACTTCCAAAGTCGTAAAAGAAAAGGTCTTTGCCATGACCTGTAGAATACCCTGCTTTCCTGGTGGTCATAAATTTTTTGAACATTTTAGGATAAACTTAAACCGTGGGTTCGAGCCTCGCGTCTACTTATTTCATACATTTGCACGCGCTTCTCCTTGAGTAAGTGAAATCGCACCCCGCGCGAGACCCGTGGACCCGTTAACATTTTTAATTTCGTCATATCTTTTGAATGGAATGTCCGATTTGAAAAATTTAAGAAGTAATCTATAGGTATTGAAACCGTCTTAATTATGAAATGATTTATTTGGATAAGGATTAATACCAAGGTACAAATAAAGACCCTTTTCTAGCGGAGGCATTTCAATTAATTTTTTATAATAAAAGAACACTTATTGTGACATAACTATAATAGTTAGACATATGCTGTCGCGACATTTTTTGTAGATGATAACGTGTTCTACAAAATCGTAGTACATTATTTTGTTCTATCTTCAATAGTTTTCGCAGCGCACGCGATGTAAGGTTTTTTGTTTTCCACCTTGGGTTACATTATTGAAGTTTTAGTAAGGATCCCTGATTATTTTGAAAATATAATATAGCCTATGTTACTCAGGGATAATGTAGCATTCTAATGGTGAAAGAATTTTTGAAATCGGACCAGTAGTTTTTGAGCCTATTCGTTACATACAAAAATACAAAAATACAAAAATACAAAGTTTACCTCTTTATAATATTAGTGTAGATGTAGATCACGGAACAGGTGGTTTAACGTTCTTCCCATCGATCCATGACGAAGGAGGATAAGGTCTATGTGTACTTCTTCAAATTTCTTTCCTGTATGTTTGTATGTCTGATTTGAAGGGAAACAATTATACGACGTGCTACGATGTGCTACGGCGTAGAGGTCTTCTACGAAAACATGCCCCAATTCGACAGTCATATTTTTGTGCTTGTCAGTACGATAATGTATAAAAAACTACATTCTTGAAAATGATTTAAAGACCAAGGATAGAGTAATCGACACCAAAAGAATAATTGGTTGAATGAGCGACGCGCACGAAAATCTTACAGTTAACTTGGGCGATTTGGCATTTTATGTATGTACTAGTGGCTTCCCGCGGCTTCGCACGCGTTGAAGTGGTGAGCCGTAATTGAGCCACAAACATCCAAACATCGTAACTTTCGCATTGATTTGTATATTATTAGGGTAGGATACCTACGCAGGTATATACCTATAGATACCTATAGGCGTACATTACCTATATTAGGTAGGTAGGTACTGAGTTTAGCACAAACATGACAAATACAACAAAGACATTCTTATACGGAAAATATGTACTTATTTGTTCCTAGTTTCTACCCCAAAAACAAACGAAACGAAACAACTTCACGACTTTGATCCCCAGGCACGGTAGATACCCTAAGATCTCTTCATCGTACCAACTCAAGATTCCCGTTTTAGAATGTTCCTTACAAACATTGACGCCTTGTTGTATCCTTTTTACTTGAGGGCAACGAAGGAGGGTAACGTTTTAGGGGTTGTTTTCGAAAATCAAACTGTCTTTTTGTTATTTATCCACAGAACACATTTTCTTTAAGATTTAAGTTAATTACACTACGCTTTAAAAATCTCCCATACAAACTTTGAAACTTTGTCAGTCTTTTGCACCCTTTGCAGGGGTGGTTTTAAAATATTGAAAACGTGATTTTAAATTATTTTACTTCAAGTTTTAAATCAATCGCACCACGCGTTAAAAAAACTCCCGTACAAACATTGACATCCCTTTGCACACTTATTAAGGGTAGTTTTAAAAAACTAAAAATGCCTTTCCTGGTTTTTAGCCTTGGAGTACATGTACTCTAAGTTTCAAGTTTGTAGGTTCAAGGAATACTATTTTTCATGCAAACGTTTTCAACCCTTTTACACCCTTAGGGGTTGAATTTCCAAAAACCTCTTCTTAGTACACCTCTACGCCATAAGACCTATATACTCTTCAAATTTCAAGTCCCTAGGACCAGCGGTCAAAAACCTCCCATACAAACTTTTACATCCCTTTGCACACTTATTAAAGGTAGTTCTAAAAAACGAAAAATGCCTTTCCTATTTTTTGCCTTGGAGTCCATGTACTCCAAGTTTCAAGTTTGTAGGTTCAAGGAATACTATTTTTCATGCAAACGGTTTCAACCCTTTTACACCCTTAGGGGTTGAATTTCCAAAAACCTCTTCTTAGTACATCTCTACGCCATAAGACCTATGTACTCTTCAAATTTCAAGTCTCTAGGACCAGCGGTCAAAAAACTCCCATACAAACTTTTACATCCCTTTGCACACTTATCAAGGGTAGTTTTAAAAAACTTCAAATGCCTTTCCTATTTTTTTGCCTTGAAATATAAATACTCCAAGTTTCAAGTTTGTAGGTTCAAGGAATACTATTTCTCATACAAACGTTTTCATCCCTTTTTACACCCTTAGGGGTTGAATTTCCAAAAATACCTTCATAGTACACCTCTACGCCATAAGACCTATGTACTTTTCAAGTTTTAAGTCTCTAGGCCCAGCGGTCAAAAAACTCCCATACATACTTTTACATCCCTTAGCACACTTATTAAGGGTAGTTTTAAAAAACTAAAAATGTATTTCCTACTTTTTGTCTTGAAGTATATGTACTCCAAGTTTCAAGTTTGTAGGTTCAAGGAATACAATTTTTCATACAAACGTTTTCATCCCTTTTTACACCCTTAGGGGTTGAATTTCCAAAAATCCCTTCTTAGTACACCTCTACGCCATAAGACCTATGTACTCTTCAAATTTCAAGTCTCTAGGACCAGCGGTCAAAAAACTCCCATACATACTTTTACATCCCTTAGCACACTTATTAAGGGTAGTTTTAAAAAATTAAAAATGTATTTCCTACTTTTTTGTCTTGAAGTATATGTACTCCAAGTTTCAAGTTTGTAGGTTCAAGGAATACAATTTTTCATACAAACGCTTTCAACCCTTTTTACACCCTTAGGGGTTGAATTTCCAAAAATCCCTTCTTAGGACACCTCTACGCCATAAGACCTATGTACTCTTCAAATTTCAAGTCTCTAGGACCAGCGGTCAAAAAACTCCCATACATACTTTTACATCCCTTAGCACACTTATTAAGGGTAGTTTTAAAAAACTAAAAATGTATTTCCTATTTTTTTGTCTTGAAGTATATGTATTCCAAGTTTCATGTTTGTAGGTTCAAGGAATACAATTTTTCATACAAACGTTGTCATCCCTTTTTACACCCTTAGGGGTTGAATTTCCAAAAATCCCTTCTTAGTACACCTCTACGCCATAAGACCTATGTACTCCTCAAATTTCAAGTCTCTAGGACCAGCGGTTTAGGCTGTGCGTTGTCTATATGTCAGTCAGTCAGTCAGTCAGTCAGTCAGTCAGTCAGGACTTTGATTCTTATAGTATTAGAGATGTATTTATGTTTGTCGGGCCATAATTTTAGAACCGTTGATCCGATCTACATGAAATTAGGTAAGTCGATAGCTTGTATTGTACTTGAGAAATTTACTGGTAAGTATATGAGTTAAATCAGATAACGAGTTGATTGAGAGATATGGGGTTTTTAAAGAGGGCAAAAAACAACAAAAAACAAGTTACACAAAAATATCAACTTACATGTCATATGAAAGGACATTCCAAAACCATTTTTAGGACGATTTCTAGGACGCCCAGTTTTTTTAGATGTAACAAAAAAGTAAAATTGAGATAAACAACTACCCAAGAGCTCCCATCTCCAAGAGTTTTGTTGACATAAAGGTTTTGTTACTGATCGGCCAGTTCCTTTGCTTTTTCATTTTTTTTTCTTGTATTTAGTTAAGAAGGTACTTAGTTATGATGATGGTGATAGCGACCTGATCTGATGATGGAGTCAAGGTCTGTCCAACGGAACTCTTCATAAATAGGTCAATAGTGTTGAAAATACCAAGTTAGTAGGCGGTAGTTAAAAGCAAGGCCAAACTGGCATTGGACTTGCCTCTGTCTAAAACATACTTTAATATTCGGATTGTTCGGATCACATTACGAAATCTCAGTTCGCCGCGAACCACTAGTTTAAAGTTATCTTTGTATGTGTTAAGTATCTACTAAACATGTTTTGAAGAATGATTCCGGTTTTAGATTTCATGCTAGTTGTCACCCGCAACTTCACTCGCGCAACTGCTAATATCAATATTTAAGGCACTTTCCCATTCGTTTTTCTATCCTGATGATCCTGTTTTTTTTTAAATCAAAGGGTAGACCTATTCATGTTGCGTAGTTTACCTATTATCTATTATCCTTCAGCAATCTTCTGTTCCCCAATAATGGATTAATAATTATGTGACTGAACCTAAAATATCCAAAATCTAAGCTCAATAATACTATTAGGATAAGAAACGAAATCATTTAATTCGTTAATACGATTAATATTTCCGGCTAATGTTTGCATACTATATATTTGTATAGCAAAAACAAGTCTAATTCTTGTCGAAGGACACCCATAGTAGGCAGTGCCGAATTATCCATTAGAAAATGTAGGCCTTGGGTCCCGTATCGGCAAGGAGGCCCGAGCATAGAGAAAATAAGAATTTAGTACGTAACGGTAAAGGGGCCCTCAGAATTGCTTTGCCTAGGGCATGGTTTATCCGTAGTTGACAGTATGCTCCGTAGTCGTTTTGTAAAAAAAAAGAGAACTAATTTGAAATTCGAGCTGGAAAGACCAGTGACCTCTTTTATAGTAATAATGGCTGAAAAGAAAGCGGCCTGTCCAGCTTCACATGGGTGGGCATAACTTTTTACAATATTTTAGGATAAACTTAGACCGTGGTGGGTTCGAGTCATTTGCACGCACTTCTACCTCGCGCGTTGCCCGCGCTGAGTGAGAACGCGCCCCGTGTCGCTTATATTTTTAAAGCAAACTAAAGTTTTTAATTCGTAATATCTTTTGAATGGAATGTCCGATTTGAAAGTCTGCCCCGCGTCTTCAAGTTTATGTACGCAGGCCAGTACATCGTAGGGCACGTTCCCATCAAGCGTGACTTAAGATGCAATGCTTCGTTATACCTAGGTGATGGTTACCACTAAAAATAATACATATATAAATACTTTGTAGGAATTATTATCATCAGAATTTTTTGCCAGTTCAATAAGAGGTTTGCTGGCCAAGGTCCGAGGGCCCCGGTACGTAAAGCCTCTCGGTAGCTACGCCACTGCATTAGGTCACAAACGATGGTCATCAGGAAGCCCGGTCTCGTGCGTACTATTAATAAGGGGCTGACAACCGTCAAAAAACTAAACGCATGCACATTTCAACATTTTGAAAGATATAAATCACTGAACTTATGAAACTTATGAAAAATCGCAATCAACTAAGTTGATTGTGTGAAATGTAATGCACACAGTACCTAAGTACAGCAAAGATATCATCAAAATTATACTTTTGCTGCGTACTTGCATACTTATCTGCTCCAGCTTATCATGCTTATGATGGGCAATTTGCTGAGTAGATGAGGAGTATGGAGAAGAACACCAGGGATTGGCAATATCTGGCAAAAACATCCTAATAATTTGCTGAGTAGATGTTTTATATTATTTTTTTGTACTATTTGCTGATGGAACAAGCAGATGGTCCACCTTATGTTAAGTGGTAACCATCACCTATAAAATGCATTGCAAATAATATATGTAGACCAAAATGCTTAAATTTATAATTACATTATCACATGCCTTGATAGTAACTTATCCAACGCTAGTAAATTATTTAAGAATTTTGAGATAATAGAACGACCTGAGACAAAGTAGGTATGTACCTACCCGATGTTGGGTTCTTCCTCATTTTTATCATAGATTTATAGTGCAAATAATCATTGTCATTAGTTAAGACGATGAGTGTCAATTAGGTAAATAAATGGTAAGTATTATTTAGGTATTTTTGCTGACGTAATAGTTCATGAAGTGCGTGACTACGTGATCGATGATTTATAAGTGCATGATTAGCTTATCTAAGCTATTCTATTACAATAGCTCATTGTTTATCGGAAATGTGCAAGTAGATCAAGGGAATCTCTTCCAAGTACTCGTTTATATTGTATGGCTTAAAAGCAAATAGGTAGATATCATTTACAATAAATAAAAGTAAGTAAGTTAAGCTACCTACTAGAGATAGTAAGTTAGGACCGTATTTTCCGTATTTATTGTTCAGACGTTATGGTCTCCCTTTCCCGTTTCCAATCTTCGCGACTTAAGGCGAAGACAATGTGACTCTCGCTCGCACGTTTCGACATGTTGTGTGCATCCATTTTGTGTGCAATCAAAAAAAAATGTGTTTAGTGATTTTATATCTTTCAACATGTCGAAACCTGCGAGCGAGAAGTTGTTTGATAGTTGTCAGCCCCTTAAGAATCCTTTGTTCGATTAGGCCGTTTTTCGAACTCTATTTTTACGTTTAACGATCACAAAAATAAAAGCAAATAAAAGTCTCATTCATTGTTAATGAAAACAAATCATATTAGGCCATTTTCAACAGACTAATAAATTAATTTGTAACGCACGTTTTCGTAAAATGAGCAAATAAGTAAACTTAGATGTTGTAGAAACATGCCGCAACAGGCGGGTAGCTCGTCTCGCCATATCATTCTGGGAATTCCGCGTCGCTGCCTTTCATTTTGTGAGATCTATTCTGTGGTCCTCTTTGCCCACAAGGTGTCAGGCATGCGGTAGACGTGTCCAGCCCATATTCATATTATACTACGTTTACATTTAGACATTCGCGCTGCCATTCGCGTGGACGGAAATGTTGCCGTCCATATTTCAGCGGCAGCGTCGCCGGCAATGTGTGTTCACGCAACACGGGCAACGCGAGTGGACATGGAAGTGGCCTGTTTACATTCTCGCATTGCCTAAGTCCCTGTTCATGTCTCTGCACATTTAGGACATGAGCTGAGTGTAAACGGGGTATTATTAGGCTGGCGGCTTTTTGACCAACATCAACGATGCGGGTTTTGAAACAAAGTATGTCTATTCCGACTTACGACAACTTGTATTAGTTAGTGAAAACATTAGTTCTCATTTGTCTGCACGCGGGCGCTTATCACGTCTTCATGTAAAACCCGCTGGAAAAACGAAATCCGAATTACGGAATCCGAAATCCGAAAAACGAAAAAAAGAGTTTTCAAAAGTCGGAATAGACATAGGTACTGTAGGTATACTTTTCCGCACGAGCTCATACAATTTTACATTCTGCAATCCCAGGACAAATTAGTGCACAGCTTGGAGTGTTCCATGGACATGGCTACCTTTAACATAAATCACCTACCAACAATTTTATTTCAGCACCTACCAATCGGTCCAACCAACCATGCCATTCTTTGTACATTTATCATCGTTTTTGTCCGCATGAGATAGGTAGCTAGTACTTAGGTAGGTATGTACTAAATATTCATTATTAAGTGACTAACTGGGACTAGGACTACTCATGACCGTTGTTACTACCGTACTTTACGTAGGTACTGATAGATATTTATCGTTTTTTGATGTCGGGATAAGAAATTTTGGGGACAATGATAGATAACCATCAATTCTTAAAAGTAAAATGATAAAATTGATGAAGTGATTATTATAAATCGACGTGACTCTTTGAAAACTGGAAAACCCAAAAAATCCAAAACCTTTAATTCGTTACATAAATAATACATAATAATCAAAACAAAAACAAATAAGATCCATCTAGACACAAATATTTCGTACTTACACTTGCTGTGATAATGTTTTAATACACCTTTTGCGTCTCAATTTGTTGTCTGCCCTTTTGCCAGCACAGATATATTATAAAGGCTTTGAAAAAATATTTTGGTAAGTATTTAAGATTCGCCAAGGTTTTTTCTACTCACGCCTCTTATCATTCATCTTACTCGTAGGGTATGTGAGCCGGTTTGCCGGCCGCCTTCAGTTTTCGGCCTTTACGCGTACTTGATGCAGTAAAATTAAGATATTATCGTTTTGAAATGCAATATCTGAAAGATTTTTTTATCAAGACATCTGAAATTAGTTGCTTTGTTTTTGACAACATTTTTGGTCGGAAACAAGCTACGAGTGATTTCTAGCGAATTATTCAGATCGGCGGCGGTCATCGCGGGTATCGCAGCGTGCGGAAATTAGGAAAAAAATAGTGACGCGCCTTTCACTCCAAGGTAAGTTATGTGTTGTTTTTCTAAGCAAACATTGTTGATAGGCATTTAAGCCACTTCAAAACTTAATTGCCAACATACTACTAACATTATTTTTGCAAAATATTGTATAAAACAACAATTAATATGGGGGCCGCGATCCAACATATGAATTTTTCAAAAGTTTAGTTTTCGGCCTAAGGGCCGGTATGTAGTACATCGAGTCTTCTACACTTTTTTCTCTTTTACTCAATTGGTTCAAGGGTTTAGCTCACAACTCTTTGTTTTACGATAGTAACATATGTGAAGACCCTAGCCATTAGTTCTCGGCCGTCAAATTATGTGGCATTCGTAATGAAAAAGGAGTAATAGTAATGACTACTTTGGGGGTGGCCGAAAACCCAACCATAGATAAAATGGCACCTCAGTTTTCGGCATGACCGACAATTGTATTGAAATCATGTGGCCACTAACTGAATGTCGCTGTTAGTTTTCGGCCTTAGAGCAAAAATGTTTGTATATTTTTTATCTTTTTGAGTTAATTATTTTATTTTGAAAATAAATCTAATGATAGTTACGTATTTTACAAGCTTTTATTAACCTACTTGGTAGTATGTCTGTCTGGCTTTTCGGCTTGAAACTTATTGTACGTTTTCGACCACCTGCTACACAAATCTTATTTCCTCTTGATTACATTCCCTAAAATGATATTTATTTATGTTCTTTCAAAAAACATTATTTTCTTCAGGTGTATTCTCCTCCGACGGCTGTGGAGAAGATAAAGAAAAAAAGAAATGTACGAACTCAATATTCGAAAGAATCATTAACTCAGGCAAAAGATGTCGATAAGAGAAGTTTGTCACCACTATGGAATTCCTAGGTGTACCGTACAAGACAGAATTGCCGGAAGAACGACTGATAGTATAAAAAAGCCAGGACCTGATCCAGTAGGTGAAAAAGAAATAGTGGAATGGCTTATCAACCTGGCAAAGTTTGGGTTTTCTTTGAAATAACACGGTTCAGCAAGTTATTAAAGATACAGGTATACCTAATAACTTGAAAGAAACAAGAAATAAACAAGGCGAGAGCACGGGTAACAGAAGAATTAATCAGAATTTGGTTCCGTGAAGTTATCGTGTTTCTTACAGAGTCAAATAACTTAGACATACAGGAATCTCCGGAACGCATATTTAATGGCGATGAAAGTGGGTTTGCCTTATGTCCAAACACTGGCGAAGTTCTTGAGCCAAGAGGGTGCCAGAACCTTTATACAATAAAAACTGGCAGTAAGGATAATGTAACTGTTCTGGTGACTTTCAATGCAAACGCACAGTTATGCCCGCCGCCAGTAGCTGCTTTGTGCGTGCAAATGGGCATTATTCTTCATGGTTTGCCAGTTTTTATTTCATAAGGTTCCGGTACCCTCTTGGCCCAAGAACTTTGCCAGTTTTTGGACAAGAGGCAAATCCACTTTCATCGCCATTAAATATGCGTTCTGGAGATTCCTGTATATCTTGCTTATTTGACTCTATAAGAAACACGAGAAGTTTACGAGACCATAGTCAAATTGATTCTTCTGTTACCCGTGCTCTCGCCTTGTTTATTCCTTGTTATTTGGGAAATTTCTGGGTTTCTATTAATAATTTTTTTAAACCAAGTTTTCCCTGGGTAATTGTCTTCAATCTCAAGTTATTAGGTATACCTGTTTGTATCTTCAATAACTTTCTGAACTATGTCGAAAAGTTCTGCTTTTTCAAAGGAAAACCACACTTTGCCAGGGGATAAGCCATTCCACCATTTCTTTTTCACCTCTGTGGGTTAGTACTGGATCGGGTCCTAGATTTTTAATATTATCCGTCATTTTTCCGGCAATTCTGTCTTGTATGGTACACATTAGAATTCCATAGTGGCGACAAAATTCTTTTAACGACATTTTATTGTCACGAATGTCTTTTGTTTTTGCGCCTGAGTTAATGATTCTTTGATGTTGATTCTTTTGATAAGTCGGTACGCTATAGCTAAACTGTTACCTAAGAAATAATAAAGTTAAACTTAGTTGATATTGTTTCGAAAATATTTATCTAGTGTGTGACAAAATGTTTCAAAATCCGGTATTATGTTGATTGTGATTTTGTATATAGGTACATAATAAAAATACTGTTAAACCCACAAAAAAACGTTGATTTTATGTTACTTTAGATTTAAAAATTCAATTAAAATCCGTCTTTATAAGGTGGCCGAAAACAGAAGACTCCATGGCCGAAAACTGAAATTTGTGGCCGAAAACTGAATTTTTGGCATTTTTCCGGATTTAATTAAAAATAAAAATAACTATAAGCTTCTAGCACTAAATAGTACATTAAAAATAAACTTCATTATATAGGCTATCATACTACATCATTAGAACAGGTAAATTAGGATTGTATTATTTTTTTCTGAAGCCCTAAAGTCGACGGGAGCACTAAGAGGCCGCTATCTAGCACAATGACCCTACTTTACGATACATGCTGTACTGTACTGTACGTCACACAAACTGCGTAGCTATGTTTGGTAAATATTGTGACTTAAAACACCTGAGGTTCTTTGGTACGAGTAGGTTACCTACCTTAAGACGTTATATGTTTGCTTTTGCATACTTATTAAAATATTCCAGCTGCCTGCTAATCTTTATTTTATCTCTGTCTCGCTCGATCATAGGGAAGGATAAGGATAAAGCGTAGGTAATTAAACGATTAGAGTACAACAATCGCTTAGCCTTTCCTACCCATTGTGCAGCGCAGAACGCAAGCACTGAATACAAAACAAACTGTACGTTTCCACGAACTTACATAAACGTAGACGCAGAACGACCGCTCCTTTCACTATACAATAACCAGTTTCTCGGTTGTTTTTACACACTAAATACTTTGGCACTATTTGATGGCAGGTAAAACGGGAAATGTTTTGAGTTGTTGTCAGAACGGATGTGCTCAGGCGCCTCGGTGTTCAACAGGCGCATGCGCGGCACTCCACGGCGCGTCTCTCACTGATCGGCCGTTGAAAGATCACCACTCGCAGTTCATACTCAGCGGCAAAACCTCGCTAATAGAAAAAACTGCTCTTCCTGGTAATCCCGTAAAATATACGCTGACGCCCCTTTTTTACTCGAACATACAAATTAATGTTAGTCATAAAGATAAGCTATCTATAACTTATTCAACAGCGACATAGGTAATTACTTACAGAGAAACAATTATCTATGATAACATGAATCTTATACAAACTGTGTTTAGCTAATAAAATATTATTGTATTGTATTGTATAAATAAGCGTAAACAATAAAACACTTACCAGATATCTTTTCATGATCTGACAATCCATGCATGTTTACGAACTTGATTCACTGTTGAATTTACTTTTTTAATAACACAAAATGTATGAGCCGTGTAAGAATCGAACCCAGGACCGTTTCAATACTTGTTTATCACTTTCAATGCTCAGGGAACATTTTGTAACTCTTGTACTTTTAATCACGAGATAACGAAACAACTCAGTAGAGGTTGTTTGCACAACCGCGCCAAGCGAATAATAGTAGATAGATTGTAGTATAAATGACGCTAAAGCTGCGACTTCTTTTTTCAGCAAAACCTACTTTGCCACACCTGCAGAAGTGCTATTTTGCAATAACTTTTGTAAATTTTATGACTTTGTTTTCCAATTTTCAAGATTTAAACATCCTTTGGATAATGAGGTTGTGTCGGCTGAAATTAACATGTTTCATTCTAGATGTAAAATCGAACAGTGAGTAAAGTTCAGAGTGGTTGTACGAATTGAGAATTCCAATTATTAATCTTAGCAAAGTAAAGTAATTATTTTTATTTTACGATAATATTTATCCACATTGGAGCGATGATAGTCGCGTACTCTTCGGTTTCAGAGGAACTTCCTCCCGCGCACTCTAAAGGTTTTGGAATGCTCTTAATTTCTGCTGTGGTTTTTTATAGATAGACTAGTGGCTTCCCGCGGCTTCGCACGCGTTGTAGTGGTGAACCGTGATTGAACTACAAACATCCAAACATCGTAACTTTCGCATTGATTTGTATATTATTAGGGTAGGATTTTAAATACCTACTATTATTAGGGTAGGATTTTAAATATCTACGCAGGTATAAGGGATACCTATAGGCGTGCATTACCTATATTAGGTAGGTAGGTATAGGTACTGAGTTTAACACAAACATGACAAATACAACAAAGACAACCTGACACGGAAAATATGTACTTATTTGTTCCTAGTTTCTACCCCAAAAGCAAACGAAACGAAACAGCTTCACGACATTGATCCACAGGCACGATAGATACCCTCAGATCTCTTCGTACCAACTCAAGATTCCCGTTTTTAGAACATTGACGCCTCGTTGTATTCTTTTTACTCGAGCGCAACGAAGGAGGGTAACGTCTTTATGTTATCTATCCACAGAACACATTTTCTTTTAGTTTGAAGTTAATTACACAGTTACAGTTAAAAATATCCCATACAAACCTTGAAACTTTTGCAGTCTTTTGCAACCTTTGCAGGGGTAGTTTTAAAATATTGAAAACGTGATTTTAAATTATTTAT
This sequence comes from Chloroclysta siterata, assembly GCA_932294275.1. Taxonomy (NCBI): domain Eukaryota; kingdom Metazoa; phylum Arthropoda; class Insecta; order Lepidoptera; family Geometridae; genus Chloroclysta; species Chloroclysta siterata. The sequence continues at coordinate 9,164,037 of OW028601.1, read as the reverse complement.
TGTGGAGTATATTTACTTCAAGTTTGAAATCAATCGCACTATGCGTTAAAAATCTCCCATACTAACTTTTACAGTCATTGATTGATGAACCCTTTGCAGGGAATTAATTATCAAAAGTTAAAAGCGTCATTCATTATTTATGTTATTCCAAGAGTAGTAGAGCTCTTTGTGAAGAGCTCGTCCGGGGAAGTACTACCACCACACCTTTTTCTGCCGCCAAGCAGCAATGCTGTGTTTCGGTTTGAAGAGTGTGGTTGCCGGTGTAATTACAGGGACATGAGGCTTAACATCTGTATGCCTCAAGCTGATGGACGCAGGGCAGTGCATCGTAGGGCACGTTCCTATCGTGCGTGACTTACGAGGCAATGCTTTGTTATAGGTGATGGTTACCACTTAACATCAGGTGGGCCATCTGCTTGTTTCATCAGCTGGTTGTATAAAAAAAAAAAAAAAAAAAAAAAAAATGTATTTCTTAGTATACTATTATAGTATTATATTATATATATATACTATACTTAGTATTATATTATATACCTCAAGTTTTAAGTCAATCGCACCACGCGTTAAAAAACTCCCCTTTGCACGCTTATTATGGGTAGTTTTAAAAAATTAAAAATGCCTTTCCTATTTTTTTGCCTAAAAGTTCATATACTCCAAGTTTCAAGTTTGTATGTATACTATTTTTCATGCAAACGTTTTCAACCCTTTTACACCCCTTGGGGTTGAATTTCCAAAAATCCCTTCTTAGTATACTTCTACGCCATAAGACCTATGTACTCTTCAAATTTCAAGTTTCTAGGACCAGCGGTCAAAAAACTCCCATACAAACTTTGACATCCCTTTGCACACTTATTATAGGTAGTTTTAAAAAACTAAAAATGCTTTTCCTCATTTTGAGCCTTGGAGTACATCTACTTCAAGTTTCAAGTTTTTAGGTTCAAGGAATACTATTTTTCATACAAACGCTTTCATCCCTTTTTACACCCTTAGGGGTTGAATTTCCAAAAACCCCTTCTTAGTACACCTCTACGTCATAAGACCTATGTACTCTTCAAATTTCAAGTCTCTAGGACCATCGGTCAAAAAACTCCCATATAAACTTTTACATCCCTTTGCACACTTATTAAGGGTAGTTTTAAAAAACTAAAAATGCCTTTTCTATTTTTTTGCTTTGAGGTATATGTTCTCCAAGTTTCAAGTTTGTAGGTTCAAGGAATACTATTTTTCATACAAACGTTTTCATCCCTTTTTACACCCTTAGGGGTTGAATTTCCAAAAATCCCTTCTTAGTGCACCTCTACGCCATAAGAGCTATGTACTCCTCAAATTTCAAGTCTCTAGGACCAGCGGTTTAGGCTGTGCGTTGTCTATATGTCAGTCAGTCAGTCAGTCAGTCAGTCAGTCAGTCAGGACTTTGATTCTTATAGTATTAGAGATTAGAGATTAGAGATAGAGATAGAGATAGAGATACTACTACTACAGCATTGCTTTATTTTAAAAAGTTTACAGGTACGGCGTGTCATGCCCCTTATGTTTCAAGTTTCTAATATTAACCATTTTCCATCAGGTGAGCCGTACACTTGTTGGCTTAACTTAAGACTATAAAAAATGTCATAGAATCGTTGTTTACAAACAGTTTTCTGGGTGTTACCATTATACCACCAGAATAGACAACCTTCGGATCTGAAAGCAGGTATGCTTTCAGATCCGAAGGTCGTGGGTTTCAAACGAATGAACCAATGATTTTTTCTAATAAGGAAAAATAATTTGATTGGTGCATGCTTCGATCAAGGGTATATTTGATCGAAGGGTGAATGAAGGAAAACACCGCGAAGGAACCGGTACGAACTAGATAGTACCGAAAATTAAACAGAAAACATTCTTTAACGATGATTCATGTGGAAACAGAATAGCATTTCAGGAAATTTAATGAAGTGTGTATCCAAACTTTCCAAAAAATATATAGTCATAGGATATGATACACTTACTTACTTTAATTCAGAGAGCACTGGTGGTCTAGTGGTAGCGGCCCCGCCTTCCAATCCTAAGGTCGTGGGTTCGAAACCGTTCGTGCACCAATGAGTTATTCTGTTCAAAAATGTATGTGCACAATGCCAGTACTCTCAAACGGTGAAGGAAAACATCGTGAGGAAACCGGCATGTCGTAGAACCTATAAAGTTCTGTAAAATGTGTCAAGTGCATGAAAGGAGCCTCAACAGGCGCACTTAAAAATCCTTTTACCACACTGTTTCGAAAGAAACTAGTGACACGACAAGAGAGAGAGACTTTAATTCAAAGAAACAATATTATTTGTGACAGAATGTATGACTCCTTCAAAATCAAAACGGTCTTAATTCTTTACAATCACAAGGATCACTTTGAAACGTCATATACATATACTTAGGTGAATCTACCGCCAGTTCCTCGCGACCAAAGCCTTGAAGAACAGGCAAGAAACTTACGGCTTGGTTCCTAGCGTTTTTTTGTATGATCCTTTTTACAATTATGGTACTAAATTGTTTAGTTTTGTAATGAGTTGGAGCATAGTTCAGTCCCAAGTTTTTTTGTCATCTACATAATCAGATAATTTATAGTACCTAAGCCTTTGTCAAGAGTTTTCTTTTTATTATGTTTTTGAATTTGCTAATCGACAACTAATGAATCTCGCTTGGGACTTTGTTATAGAAGCGTACACAATGTCCTGCAAACGATATGCTTACTTGAATGAGTTTATCTTTATATCAATTGATATCAGGCGAAAGTTACTGGTGTCGGAATTAACTGATTTAAATAGGGGTGTTTTTTTATTTTTATGTACCTACATTATTTCAGGGAATACCCCACAATCAACACATTGGTTGAATATAAAAGCTAGATCAGTAATTATATTAGCAAGATTTACATAAATAAGTATATTCCCAATATTCGAATTCAATTTATAACTGTTTACCTATAGGTAGGTATTTAGTTTTAGTCGTCATGACATCAAACTAATTTAGGTTAGGTAATTGTATCTGAATATTTGAATTTAAATAATAATTGTTATACCCTAGCACATTTTAGTAGGTAAGGTAACAAAAGAACATCCGTGAATCCTTTGCATCGAAAATAAAGGATAACGACATGAATTCATAAAATATGTCCGACTACAAATAAATAAAACTGGCCCATCCAGTAATAGTTCTGTGGTATGTGCCTGCGCATCCTGCCAGTTGCACGACTAGTTGTGAGACTTGTGAGTAGTGGTCGGCAGGGCTATTTTATAAAAATAAGCAGCAGCAGCAAAATTCGTTGCTTGTTGAATTGAAACAAATTCTCCGACAGAGGGCCAGCCGAATGACGTTTAGTCCTCTTGTCCGAAAATGATGTAAGTACCTACTCTAAAAATCTTTATGGGAGATAGCGGTGGGATTTATTTGAGAGGCTGGCAACAGTCATCCAAAAAGGTTTTGCTTACCCAAAAGTAAGAAATCCAGTAAAACAAAGTTTTTGGTAGAAAAACTGGCGTGAATCAAAATGTTATTTTTGCTGAAGCTTTCTGATGTCATTCTCCGAAACCTGGTTGGTGCGAGGTAGTAAAATGTGCGAGAGTGTGAAATTGTTTGACTGTTGTCTGCGTCGACTTCAACTCATTTTACTGCGACTGTTGCTATCGCGGTTGCTTTTTCATAGGTATTCAACCAGTGGAGCTACCGTTAGCGTCACCTTGCTAAGCAAGGCTGTTAGGTTTGCTGTTGTTGACCGTGCCCCAGATGAAGTAGCAGTTACCACTGATATGATTCGTACCAGGTACGGAAGCAACGCTTTAAAATAAAACACGTGACCAGTGTTTATAGGTTTTTAATATAAAATAGAAGTTGTCCGAGGTGCAAGAAAGCTTGCGTCAGATAAACATATATTATGTATCTAGTGTTTCGAGAAAAAAAACAGTGTAGTGTAGGCTAAAAATTTGCATCGCATAAAACACAACTTAGCGAACATTTGTAGGAATTGTAATGAGGTTGCACAAAGATAGCAAACAATTTTTTTTGAAAACTTTACAATGTTGTTTTTTCCACGGATGAAAATCCTCAGTTTCATAAACACGAACGAGAAACGCAACATTTTTGGTTCTTTATAGAGTAGGAATTTAATTTAAGGTTGTTATTAATTGAACTTCGGGAAATACGTACCTACTACTGGATTTGGTAGGTACACCTGAAAGAATAAACTAGTTTAGGAAACGACAGTTTAAGACATTAAACAGTGATCCATGTGATTAAACAGAATAAATACATTTTGACTTTGACAATGATATTTGCAAAAATATTCTGTAGTTAGAAGTTACCTATAATCACCGGGAATACTTTATTCATATTAACCTCTCGTATGTCGGGATTCCAATGACATTAAAAATGCATAGACAAGCTGAAACTAAGCACATTGGTTTCTTATTTTTAACAAGCCATTCTAATATCCCTTTTTTTTTCTTTTGTTGTACAATGTAAGTAGTTGTATTGTATAATATAGCTTATAATACTATACAATTTATTTATATACGACGCAAGCTCTTCTTAGTTAGAGCGAGGAATTAACGCAATGACTCTCAAAGGTTTCGTTACAAAGTACCTCCCTACTAAATTGAGTAGATACATTAGTAGTTATTCTTACTTACTTAGTTTAACGTTAGTACCTCGTAACGCTTATTGAAATAGTTAACTTTATTGTTATTATTATTATTAATTCAAGTTTAGCTCTGGGAGCGGTGACGGACAGAAACCAAAGTGAAAGACAAATATTTAGTACATATATTTACTAAAGGTATACCTTTATATTAAATCGATAAACGTCATAATTATAATTATATGACATAATTATATTAAGATATACCTATGGGAATATTTTTTTCAATACGAATTCAATTCGAATATCTATAAAAGACAATCGGAACACATTTAACTGCATGTCTCCGAACAAATTAGATAACATATGGTATTATAAATACATCTTTGAACCTAAACTATAAACTGATTCGTCAAAACATTCGAGGGTTTTTAAAAAACTTATACGCTAAATACGCATCCACTCCGTGAAGTATGCCGAGGATAACTCCGACGTACTGAAACATAAAAAAAATATCACGATTAATCACACGTAGGTAAAAACATTAAAAATACGAAAATTTGTGAGTGAGTGAGGATGTAGAAGGGTTGGTGTGTGTTCATTCCCACTCACCCTCGTAATGCAGTGCTAACTTAACAACCCTTTTTTACTAGCTTCTAGTAGTGCTTTGTTGACCTACCAAATTCCATACACTCTTCCTCGATCAGGCTCGAAGGATCTTTATGTGCTGTTTGGTATCAGAGGTCTATTAGTCGGAGTTGTGCGTGTTTAAGAAAGCCACACACGATACAGAGTTTATTAGTTGAATGATAACAATACATTAGTTATGATTCTAATCTACGATTGTCCACTTAGATAGGTAGATAGGCACTGGGTTAATTATAGCAAATAATAATGAAAATAAGATTGCAGCGTAAGTAAATGAATTCCCTGCATGCATGGAAACCGTCAGTGTTTGGGAAAACATACATCAACCTACAACATGGGAATATGGCAAACATACATAACACGCTGATCTTCTAGGCTTTGGTCGCGTGGAACTGGCACCTATAGATTCACCTACTTTTAAGACGTTTCAAAGTGATCCTTGTGATTTTCCTGAATAAATAACTTTTTACATTGACTTTGATTTATCTATAAGTGGCTTGTTAAAAACGGTGGAAAGTCGTTGATATATACACTATGGGTGGCCAATATAATCACTATCACTATCACTACATAGTATAAAACAAAGTCGTTTCTCTGTCCCTATATCCCTATGTATACTTAAATCTTTAAAACTATACGCAACGGATTTTGATGCGGTTTTTTTTATAGAAAGAGTGATTCAAGAGGAAGATATGCATAATACAAGCATAATCTCTTAGGGATAACCCACAATAACCGTGCGAAGCCGGGGCGGGTCGCTAGTCTACACTAATATTATAAAGAGGTAAACTTTGTATTTTTGTATTTTTGTATTTTTGTATGTAACGAATAGGCTCAAAAACTACTGGTCCGATTTCAAAAATTCTTTCACCATTAGAATGCTACATTATCCCTGAGTAACATAGGCTATATTATATTTTCAAAAAAATCAGGGATCCTTACTAAAACTTCAATAATGTAACCCAAGGTGGAAAACAAAAAACCTTACATCGCGTGCGCTGCGAAAACTATTGAAGATAGAACAAAATAATGTACTACGATTTTGTAGAACACGTCATCATCTACAAAAAATGTCGCGACAGCATATGTCTAACTATTATAGTTATGTCACAATAAGTGTTCTTTTATTATAAAAAATTAATTGAAATGCCTCCGCTAGAAAAGGGTCTTTATTTGTACCTTGGTATTAATCCTTATCCAAATAAATCATTTCATAATTAAGACGGTTTCAATACCTATATATTACTTCTTAAATTTTTCAAATCGGACATTCCATTCAAAAGATATGACGAAATTAAAAATGTTTACGGGTCCACGGTTCACGCGCGGGGTGCGATTTCACTCACTCAAGGAGAAGCGCGTGCAAATGTATGAAATAAGTAGATGCGAGGCTCGAACCCACGGTCTAAGTTTATCCTAAAATGTTCAAAAAATTTATGACCACCCATGCGAAGCTGGGACAGGCCGCTAGTATGTTATAAAAGAGAAAAACATGGTAAGTATTGTACTCACATATACTGCAGTCATGGCCGGATACGCAGCATACATGTTAACGAGGGCATACCGCGGGTACAGGTAGATGTTCACCGCAACGCCCATGTAAGAAGAAGCAGACAGATACAGGAAACATGCCACGGCGTTGAACAAGCATTCCTGGAATAGAAACGCATGTTGAACTAAAACTAGACTAGACCTATTGGTCCACTATCCATCACCATTCTGACTTGTCGTTCCGTTATAAAAGTCAAATAGAATCAAATATTTTATTTTGTCTGTATTTTAGGTAATACATGGGATATAATAGGGCTCCATAAAAAATATGCCTGTTCTTGCCTATTCTTCCAGGCTTTGGTCGCGAGGAACTGACGCCAGATTCACCTCGTTTATAAGACGTTTCAAAGTCTGCATATTTATGGTGTCACCAGTGTATTGTTGTCGTCAGCACTGCAGCGTCCTTACCCTGATTTGTTGTAACGGCACCGTCCTAGGCAGGTGGGTAGGTTAGGTACCAAAATTATTTTGTATTGGTAGGATTTTAGTGAGACTATTATTTTTATGAAGACCTTTATTACCACGTTTGTACCTAAAATTCGGAAAAAGAAAATTTATTTGATGTCTCACGAACACTGCCAATACAGGCGTACCTACAACATTAGTTTGGTAAACAAGACCGGAAGAGATGTAAATGTAGGAGCAAATTGTCACTGAATCGAAAAACGAGATTCATGAATTGCGCAACAGCATGAAAGCCAACAATTTCGCCACATATAAGTGCTAGACTTGAATACCGCATCGCAACCCGGTTATGACTTTACCGGTCTTACAATCGCAACTGTGACATAGATTGGTATAGGTAATCGACCGACCGTCCTTTGATTACCTCGACACCAGTAGTGAATACTAGTTTACTAATTAGATTTTAGTACGGAATACCGTAAAAAACAAAATCACGCGGTCATTATCACCTAGTGGATCCGCGCTCACTTTATGATGAGTGGGGCTTGTGATGGGTGAATTACTGAATGCCGAATTGAAAAGAGAGTCTAGTTAGGTCGTAGCTCGACCGTCCCAAAAACAATGCAGTGCCTCTGCTAATAGGAAACCCTAAACAATAGTTTGCAGTATCAGGAGCAATACAATACCTGCTGATTGACCAATATTAGCTTTGGTGTGAGATAGCAGACAATGAAATAAAGATGTGAACGTGACATAGTGAAACCAACCAATCATCCAAAGCACGTGAATTATAACTAGTTTACGAAGCAATATAGACTTATTAACTAAACAAAATATACTAGTTATAGTACTGATTCTAAAGCACAACATGTTTTTAAATTCATAGTACCTAACATTCATTTACTTAGTTCCAAAACCAAACCGGAACACTAATCTATCTTAAATGGGGCCTCTGGAAATATCATTAAATAGTGTAGATAGAGCAAACAATTAAAATTACTACCGTGCCGTGCCGGAATGGGTTATAATGCATTTTTCAAAATAAGTGACGTTTAGGTATGAATTGATGCTGTGGTAACCTATTTATTTACATTTTGCTATGTTCTATTCAGGCTGGTTTATCAAGAGCTGTCAGTCTGGGGAATTTGCCCTGTATACTGAATACGATGCTATGTAATTATTGAACCAGGCAGTCGAGTATAATAATGTAGGAGTGGTACCCAGTAAAACCAAATAAAACCAGAGCCAATAAAACCAAAATTAGCACCTATGAAGGTATTTGTTATTGTAAAGTTTCAATAAGATAGCAGATCTCTAGATTGTTGTAGAAGGTAAACAGAAGAACAGAAACAGAAAATAACAGTGATAAATTAGTAAAGTTTTGAGCAAATTAAACCCCTACATCCCTACACCCCGCAGGTTCTTCTGTTTACCTTTCTTTGTACATATTGTTATATCTGTGTTCTCTACTAGACACAGAATATCTAGTAAACTATTAATTTCTAAATAAACTTACAAAAATGGACTGCCGTATCAGCTGCTGCGTTTTAGAAGAGAGCACGTAGCAGGCGATAAGAAGTGCGGTGGTGAGCAGGCAAGCAGAGGCCGTGGTCAGGAACCCGTGGAACGCGGAACCCATGCTGCTTGCTTCCGACATGCCATACTTTACCAGAAGACTCTGGCACATACCGCCCAGCATCTGATCAACAAGAATATGTTATTTTCTCTGAATCAATATTAGAATAAGCAAATCTAATTCAATATCTATTGCAACACCCTTATACTGGGTACATTGTGTATTGAATCACAAAATACTTAGTACTAAGTCCTGACAATGTTAAATTTACATTTACATACATAATAATGCAATAAATATACTGAATATAATACTTAAATATATGCGAAAGGTTTGTTTAGATTGTTGTATAGATTTTGAGATGTTTATGATTTTATTTGCTTTGGTATTTTGAATAGACTAAAGATTAAATAGACTTAAGAATTTATTATTAGAAAAATAGGTAACTAACTTGAAAAGCATTTCAACTCTTGTACAAATTATATAGTAAATCTACGTAATCTGTGTTTCTTTCTTTTCCGGAAGAAAACAAAAGCAGACGAAGCGTTTTCTAACTTACAGCTTGAGCCAACTTGATAAGTCCATGTTGAGTTGTCAGGTATCCGAAATTGATGCACTCGCAACATCGGCAGCAACAACACTTGATGCCGGCGCCTTGGTGCCCGCCTCCTGGGCCTACCCGGACTATAGTTGGCCCTCGGGTCATTTCACTAACACTCTATTTATTCCAAAAACAGTTCCAGCACGCAGTTTCTTTTATGCTTTTTGAATATTTGTCCGACAGAGAGAGCAGACACGCACTTCAACTATGTATCATCACGGGAAGCAGGGTTCATTTGCGCGGTCAGTGTTAGTCAACAAAATAATTTTAGATTTTTAGCTTACGCACTGAATGAAAGTTCAGCGAACTCTTGCCCTATATTGTGCAAAATTAGGTAGGTCAGATATTTTATTGTACGTACTAGTTTAGAGATAAAATCCTTAAATTTTAAGGAAGGAGTGCGGTCCTGACTAAGGTTGGGATTATTTTGAAATGCCACGTGCCGGTATGCCACACGCACACGCCGCTGCCACTGGCACATCTCAAAATTAGAACACAAAGCGGAGGGTTAAATTCTATTCCTGGTAATGGTTTACACACTCATTGACCTTGTTCCAACACAAAAGGATAGATAATCTAAAATTAAATCAACATAAAAAGCGAGTTAGACCAACGCACTAATCTTCCGGATCATCACTTAATTTAAGTAAAAAACAATAACAAAACGGTTGAGCAGACACAAATCTCCTTTATCTAAGATTTCTTGTATTTCTTTTTTGGGAGAGCACCGGTGGTCTTGTGGGAGTGACCCCGCCTTCCGATCGTAAGGTTGCAGGTTCGAATCCGGTCGTGCACCAATGTATTTTTCCTATCGAAAAATTTATGTGCGCAATGCCAGTACTCTTAAACGGTGAAGGAAAACATCGTGAAGAAACCATTTAGTATTCTAACAGAAGCGATGGGCTTGCACCCTGTCACGTATGGAATACCAACTGCTGCAAAATGTGGGTATGTGCCAAATGTAATGTTTGGACGTACCTCTGACTACCCCCCATAGACATCCTCAAAAGAATCTGGAGTTAGTACTTGGTACTAAGAGATCTGAGGGGATATCTACCGTGCCTGGGGATTAAAGTCGTGAGGCTGTTTCAGTTTCAGTTTTCTTTTTTGGGTATTTTGCTATAATAGAATAGAAGCCATTGTACGTAGTATCACCTTATATGTAAAAATATAGGTCCAAAAAATATCCCACCCAAAGGATTCTGCTGACCGCTTGGGTGAATTGATTCACAACTCTTTTGCGATGAATGATGTAGGGTAGGTACTAGGTACTATACTCATAGCCAAAAATGCCGCCTTATCTTCACAAGGGTGCATTTTCTGTGAAGTGCCGAAATGTCACATGTGAAAAGTTGAACTTAGGTTTAAAATAAATTAAATAAAAGTTCAGTTATTTTTAATAAATTAATATAATTATTAAATTTCGTAAATTTAAAATTAATTACAAAAACAGTATAAAAAATGTTGTTATAAAATGCCCTTAAATATTAGCAAATAGTTTTTTACCTACATCTATTTAAAATAAAACCAACTTTTCATTGTATTTTAATATGAGTAAACATATTCCCTCCGAAATTCTTCAACAGATCTTTATTCTAAATTAAAAAATGGTTCTAAATGGTTATCTTGGTGGTAGGTCCGAGAGTGGTTCTCGGTGAACAGGTGGACACTCAACTTTATATCAACAATAGATGTGAAAAAAAAACTTTACACTATAAGTACTAGTCGCAACATATTTTAATATCACCATGAATAAAAACCAAATATTGTCAATAAAATCAAGTCCTGTCTGAAAAACTCCTCAGAGTCAATACAAAATTGTGTTGTCATTTGTTCGTTAGGTTCTTCCTATAGGGCCTTAAAAATTGTATGTAAATGTTGGACGTAATTTAAAACCTAAATAAGTGCTCATTTATTTACATTATAGTGGAGTGTATTTTTTTTATCGATCATATTTAATTTAATTTATTTTTATTCTGTGAAGCGTCGCGTAAGGAACCGATTAAATTTATGACCAAATAAAACAAGACGGAGAAGCATGCAATTAAAATTAATATAAACATTCTAGTGAACAAAAACAGATATAGTATCTTATCTAATTAAATAAACCTAATAATATATCAATATAAACAGCAATAAGAATAACATTAGAAATGGAGATTTATAAAAAAAATATGAAAAAGTAATGTATAACCAGAGATTTTTCTTTAAGGAATATTCTTAACAAAATATGCATCCCAAAACATTTATTTGGAATTGCTTTTATTTTCTCTCTGCGCACAGAAGAGAATGGTGCCAGCTGAACAGTCTTAGAACTGGCTGCGGCTGCAGCCGAGAATTGGTTCACAAATTGTATTGTATTGTATATTGTACAAATTGTATTCATCAGTCAGTCAGAGACATGCAAGTGTGGATCTACATTGCAGGACGTTGCACACATAATCAAAGACTGTCCACTCATAAAATACGATGGCAACCCAGCTGACTTGTTCAACCACGAAAATAACGCTATCCAAACATACAGAAATTACATTTTATATTATATTAACGATGAACGATTGTAAGAGTACAATGCTATACAAAGAAATAAATGGCATAAGTATATAAATGGCATTTGTATATAACAATGATATTTATATATAGGTATAACTTATATTTTCAGCAGGAATCGAATCCACAACGTACAGCGCGAAGGCAGAGCTACTACCAAATGAGCTGGGGCTGTCAATACTAATACTTAAGCATTAAAATTAAAATTGTATACTATTCTACAACAATTTGCAGTTTCCATTCACGATAAGCTATGACAAGACTCGTAAAGCGTAGGCAGTGTTTTATATCTTAATAATAGGACGACTAAAAACGAACATTCAAGTACCTGTCTCACCAACGTAGACTTAGTACCAAGTTTCTTAGATGTAGATAATTTAAAGAAAGGGTTGTCTGGAAAAAATCGCGCTCACCGATAAGGCCGTTCATTATAAGATAATTTTAATATTTTCTTTGTTACATTATAATACATCAGCTTTAAGGTTTCTCGGAGATTGTCCTCAATAAAGTATTTATTTTTATGTGGATGTACAAGTTAAACAATGGAAGAACACCGACCTTGTTAGGTACTATATTAAATTCCACGGTACTGACGATTGGCTAGAAAAGTGCTGAGCAAGTAAAGTGCAGCCATAACGAGACCCATAATCTGAAAAAAGAAAAAAAATACTGATATGTTGATACGTAACTGATGAATAGATCATGCATAGAACTTTAAATACAAAATCAAATATTTTTTTGAGTCAGCCAAACTAAAGCAGAGCAATGCGTTACCACCGATTTCATTATGGTGTACCGTACAGTAACTGGGTCAATGGTACCTGCACTTGGGAGGACTTAAGCGAGGCAACGGATAAGGCTATTGAGGTGGTAGCATATTGGTCTAGAAAAGTTTGAGTGTGTCTTGACACGAAAAGAAGACGAACTGGTTTAATTTTAAGCATTGTTTAAACAAAATTTTAAAAGTAGGCGTCAGAATTCAAAACTCTGCTGTCCCTTAAATAAAACTGCCTATCTTAACAATAGCATATTTTGCATGGCGCCAAAGATTTATAATCATTTACCTAGACATATATAGTTGAGTCAGACTCCCAAAAAGGTTTTAAAAATAAAGTTAAAAGTGTTCTCCTACAGAAAGCCTACTATAGTATTGAAGATTATTTATGTGACAAATTTGATATCTGACATTTCATTTCGTATTAATTATTATTTTTAAAAGTGTATAGTAGTATTAACTCTTTGACATTTTATTTTTTTACCGTATAATACTGATTTATTTGTTTTAATTTACTTAATAATATAATTACTAGTAGTTCGCCCCGAACTGAGATCTCGTGATGCGACCCGACGCGACGAACGCATCAAAACTTTGAGTACGTAGTAGTCAGAGGCAAGTCCAAACATTATCTTTGGACTTTTTTCTGACTACCGCCTACTAACTTGGTATGGTTACCAAGTTTCAACTCTATTGGCCTATTTATTGAAGAGTTCCGTTGAACAGACCTTGGCTCCATCATCAGACCTGGTCGTCGTCACCATTTTATGAGAACTGAGTACCTCCTTAATTTATTTCAAGAAAAAAAAATAAGAAAAAGCAAAGGAACTGGCCGACCAGTAGAAAAACCTTGATGTCAACGAAACTCTTAGAGATGGGAGCTCTTGGATCGCTGGTTATCTTAATTTAACTTTTATTATTTTATCTCATAAACCAAGCGTCACAAAAAAAAAGTAAAAATTGTTTTGGGATGTCCAAACAAAACCCTTTCATATGACATGTAACTTGATTTTTTTATGTAACTTTTTTTATTTTTGCCCCCTTAAAAAACCCCATATCTCAAAAACCCTTCATCCGATTTTACTCATATACTTACCAGTAAATTTCTCAAGTACAAGCTATCGATATATCAAATTTCATGCAGATCGGATCAACGGTTCTAAAGTTATCGCCAGACAAACATACATACATACATACATACATACATACATACATACATAAAATGCCAAATCGCCCAAGTTGAAACTAGAATCTTCGTTCGCTTCGCTCACTCGATCAATAAAAGTTGCATGCTGTAAAGCTGAATATGGCTGATCTATATAAATTTAAATTGACATGATTTAACTTGTACCCATTTTCGCAATAAATGAATTATGAATTATGAACATAAAACGTAGACAACCGTCTAACAACTCCGCGCTCGCGCATACCAACATTTTTTAACATTTTATATCACAGAATTTTGCTTATGAAAAATCGCAAAACAACCAAGTTATGTAGCCTAGATATTTGTGTATATATAACTTTTATGACCTATAATATATTTACCTATCTATACAATTGCACGCATGTGAGTTCCTTCTGTTATCAGGAGAACTCACCCAGATAAACACACACACACACACACACACACTGAGTACAGATTTCCAACACGCTTCATATACAGCACAGACGTAGTGGGCTCTCTTGTGAAACCCTGGCTCTTAAGAGACTTGTGTAATCAGGAGAGCTCACTTCCACACACAAAATCACACATACTTATTTACTATCATCATATTATACCTTCACTTAACACTTGCACTAATTTAACTTAAATAAAAATCCAATCAGTATTACAAGATTATGTATGTATTTATGTATAATGTTTAGAGATCGTATGTAGTATAGACATAATATCATGGTTTGCACTGACACTGCTCTTCATGGGGTTCAGTGACTGCACCAAGGTATCGGCAGAATAACAGCGCTGACCTGTCTTCGGATAGAGAAGCATAATGCTGAGCCGGGACCTTTTTGCTGCTGTAGCACACAGCACTATTATTAGGTACCCATTGTAATATTTAATAGATATGTTCCATAGGTAGGTATATAGTCAAATTAAAGATAAGTTAAAATTTGTTTGTTATTGAATTAATTGTAAAATAGTCGTTTGTTTTAATTGTTTTGTGTTTTATATCTTTTATCATGTTATTGTTTCATCATGTTGTCACTGTTTTGTTCATTTTTGTACCTACCTACATTACCCTAATTATATGTTGTGTGTTCTTGTGGCCAATAAATAACTGTCTATGTCTATGTCTATGTCTAAGTTTCTTAGAATAACATTACAAAGGCTCAGTAATAATATAATTTTGGTCGAAACAAGTTTACCTTCTACATTTTTATTTCTTTAAAACTGTTGAAATAAGCGAGCGAGAAGTTGTTTGACGGTTGTCTGCGTCTTAAATGGCTGTTTCATCTCTGAGTAACGCCATGTTAAGGCCATATTATGACAATATCCATCAGAAAAAAAACCGTATTTTGACGAATAAGGACCAAAATATATCCATTTCACCGATAGCGTTACACTTCTTGAAACAGGCAAGTACCATAAGATACCTAATAATACCTACTGTATTTTTAGGTATCCTATGGTTTGAGTACAGGTTTTTAATTACTTACAGATGCTGCAAAATACGGCTCGTACTCTCCTCTGTATTGCCTGTGATTGACTTCAATAATCAGCGTGAGCCCCGCGCAGAGGTAGAATATAAAGGCACAACCGTGATATATCACCTCCTGTAATACAACATAATATGAATTATAGTTTTTTTTTGACAGCCTTCACAGCTCAGTTGGTAGTAGCTCTGCCTTCTGTGCCGTAGGCCGTGGGTTCGATCCCCACCGAGAACAAACATTTGTGTGATGAACATAGATGTTTGTTTTCTACAAAAAAAGTATATATTAAATAATATATAGATTCTTTTTTTTTGTAAATACATACTTATAATATTATATAACACCCAGACAGAGAACAAAAATCAATGTTCATCACACAAATGTTTGTTCTCGGTGGGGATCGAACCCACGGCCTACCGCACAGAAGGCAGACCTATTACCAACTGAGCTGTGAAGGCTGTCATGTTATGTTATGTTATGTTAATCTAACAGAGCATGGTGAAATCAGCGCTAAACCTTAAAAATGTCCAAAACATGGTTAATCTTAATTTTTTTTTAAAGTGTAAGCGAGGCTACGTTTAGCGGTGATCTATTCTTAACTTACATAAATAGTTTTAGATATAAGAGAAGCGGTCGACATCGACACCAAGCACGATGCTAGCAGGCAGAATGTGCCTATGAGAAACGTTGTGGCTGTCAGCAGGAAGAAGAGCTCCGGCTTCTGACTCTGTATTCCTCGTTGGTCGATGTAATAAGCCACTACACCGACGCACGCCGCACCCAGCAACTGAAACATAATTAGTTTTTTTTTAAATTTGCTATTGCAGTTTCTGGCCTCATAGCTCTGTTGGAAGTAAAAGTAACTGCTTTTTTGCGTTATTATTGTTGATGAACGTCTGGGTGTTACAATGTACAATTAAGTAAAATAATATTATGTTTTAACAAAAAAAAAAAAACTTGAAGGGGCGACTAAATTAGCAACCCAGTGCGTGCCTCACGAAATATAGTCGAACTAAAGTTAAAAAAAACAATGTGCACATGTCTCATGACTTTTAGGTCCGCCACGAAGACCACAATGTGTAAAAATACCACTTTTGTCCTTTTTATCCGAAAAAAATACCTGTTTTGGTGGTTTTCATGAAAAACATCATACTTACAGAATAAAAGCATGTCGTTTAAAAGTTGAAAATGAAAATAGCTTTTTGGGTTTTTTTCACATGCACAGAAAACAGATATTTTTTAGTCAGTTATTTCAAAGATAAAATACGTTTATAATTGTATATTTATTTCTCGTTGCGGTGGACGGTTTCACAAGTCCAGCCTTTATATATGTATATACCTTGCCTATTCTATCAGATCATTATCAGCTTTGCTCAGTTTGGACTTGGTGAGAAATGTGTACCCATATTTCTTAGTAAGTACCGAGGTGAATTTTCATTAACTAAATTTCCAGTAGGTAGGTACACGTTCTGCCGCTGCAGCGAGAGTGTTTAGGTATTCTCAGGCCGTAGGTACTCCAGGAATAGCCAGCATGAAGTCACGCCCCAATTTAAACCCGTGCAGTATAGCTTATCACCTTTGACATTGAGAAACAAACATGACGTTATCAAGAGTAATTTGCAAATAACACTTTTTATTCTTAAATAATATAATCTTATATAAGTTTGGAAGCCGCCATTTGATTGACTGAAAAACATTCGACATATTCGTCAGAGATGACGATGTGACGTAAAAAAACCTCACATCCTCAAAAATTATTTAATTATTATGTCAGCGGCAACTGCGCGGTAATCTGATATTTTAGATAATGACGTTGTGTGACTCATATCAGTTCATAGAGTCACTATCTATCCGTCTGGTCAGAATATTTTTGTCTCTACTTTAGACTTAACAAAACAAAGACGAATATTGAATCTGAAGGATATGTTCCATTAAACCCCTATAAAGTCTCACTCAATTAAAGCTACGCGAGAAAACAACATATACCATACTTTTTATTAATACACTCGTCAAAGCTTCACTTAGAGCTGATTAAATATCCTAATGCGAACGATAAATATAGCATCACTCTGGTTTGATTACACTACAAACATTTCAACATCGAGGCGAGTGACGCAACCAGTGACATCATGCAAGAAACGCCTCGCAGGAAGGAAAACAACAAGAATACATGTTTTAAGTACCTAGAGACAATTAAATTGTATTTCGTGAGTTGACATTCTGCAGTTCGTAATTTAAGAACGAATCCTACTTCAAATTATAAATGCGAAAGATGAGACAGTGTGTGCGTTTGTTCCACTTGTCTGCGTGCCGGGGCGGCTGTACGTGTTTGGGTTAAACTTGGAATATATACAGTATAATAAACAAGGTGTTCCCATACTTTTGTTTAAAAACTTCAGGGGGCTAAAGAACCCATCAATATGAATAACTTTCTAGGGAACCAGCTGTTTCATACAAAAGTTCAATACCTACCTGGCTAAAATGTATGAAACAGCTGTTTTTTATTGCGTTCACAGTGTCCTGATTTCCTTAGAAAAAGTTATTCATATTGATTGCATTACGAAATCGAACTTACATGCGAATGTTAGATAAGTATTCTTAAAATTTTAGTAAGTATTCGTTTTTTTAACAAAATTAAATGCTCGGAAAAAGTTGTTCTTTTACTGGTCAATGTTATAAGGGGTCATATTTATTACAATCAATTTAAAAAT
This sequence comes from Chloroclysta siterata, assembly GCA_932294275.1. Lineage (NCBI taxonomy): Eukaryota > Metazoa > Arthropoda > Insecta > Lepidoptera > Geometridae > Chloroclysta > Chloroclysta siterata. The sequence goes on along the minus strand of OW028601.1, from coordinate 9,145,959 downwards.
GCGGGCTTGGGGTATATCTGTGTGCAACTTAAGGTAGGTAGGTACACCTACTTTCTGCTCTTTATTATTTCACAACGACGATATTTATGTCACGAGAAAGTGGGTCACGTATCCCTGAGAACAGAAGATTCATAAATTTATATCTTCAAAAGATGGAATGTTAAGGCTATCTGGAAGAAACCGTGATTTTAGTGATAAGGCTGTCAATTGTACTTTATTACTTTATTGTATGTAGTTTTATGATGAAAGCTACAATAAAATATATATACAATAAAATTGTTATACATTTTAAACATCGCTAAAATACTTAAATATATAAAAAATTACCGTTCCGTCATTTAGTAAATAGCTCGATTTTTTTTTACTGAACCACTTGTTGATGGAAGATATTTGATCTTGTTCGCACTTTAATTTTTTTTTTGAAGATGAACAAATTGCAGAAAAATATATTTTAATCTAAATAAGTTCTCCTATATAAAAAACCTTTTTTAAGTAGCAGTTAATTGAATCTGTGGAAAAAACAAACCTTTGGAACAACATGGTTGATTGTAATTTTTCATAATTACATTCAATGATTTTATATCTTCAAAAATGTTAAAAAGTGCGAGAGAGGAGTAAGCTGCGATTGTCAGCTACTAATTTATTATGCAAACTCAATGTAATAAAACGAATACTAGGTACTTGCTGAATTTGCTGATGGAACAAGCAGATGGCCCACCTGATATTAAGTTTTAACCATCACCAGGAAAGCATTGCCTCGTAAAGTCACGCACTATAGGATCATGCCCTACGATGCACTGCCCGCATCCATCAACTGGAGGCATGCAGATGTTAAGCCTCATGTGCCAGTAATTAGACCGGCAACCACACTCTTCAAACCGAAACACAGCAACGCTGCTTGGCGGCAGAAAAAGGCGTGGTGGTAGTACTTCCCCGGACGAGCCCTTCATAAAGAGCTCTACTACTCTCAAACTCTTACCAATTGTGCAAGCTTCAATAGCCCCGGCAGGGTACCCAGGTACCCTGTGTTCACGTAGACTGAAGTGCCCGAGGTGGCAACCGTCGTTCTGGTGATGGTGACAGAGTGCGACATTATGGTCACTGAAAATGTTGTAATAAAACAATTTTGAAAAGTGGAATTTGGCGCCATCTTAGTGTATACCTAGTTACCTACCCACAGCCTGTACCTATGTGAAAAACGGCTCTGAATGAAGACAAACGGGTGGACAGACAGACGGACGTAGCGAAACTATAAAGGTTCCTTGTTGGACTTCAGTTCCCTAAATAATGCATACATGTGTCCAAAGCTGTGCGATATCTTGAGGTCGAATGACGTCGGAGTGAGCTGTTTGTATGCCGAGGCCGCCTACTTCATTGTAAAGGTATTCTCTGTGCATTTTATTTTTGTGCGCTTGAACCAATCTCGCCAAATACTCGTCTACCTACTCGTATATCTTACTAAGAATATTTTTTTTTACATCAATGTTTTTTACAAAAATATACCTATATTTATATTAAAAAATACAAACATAGGCGATACCATTCGTTAAAAACTACACGAATCGATTTAAATATTGAAATATATTAAATTACTTATTTCCTTCCTTATTTTATTAATTTATTTGTGAATACATTTAGGTACACTACATTTATAATATTAATTTCCTGTGCCTATTTGAAAACGTTTGATTTATGCTTCTATAGTTATAGTCTGGAGGCACCACACAGACTGTGTAGTCGGTGTGGTGCCTCCAGACTTCGAGACCAATGACATTTGACTAGACGTCTGGAGGCTTCGATTTTTACCGACGGTCGTCTATAAAGGGTACCTCTCGTTACCGTAGGTAAAGCAACAATACATTAATCTGTACGATAAGTAAGACTGTTCTTTGTTTTTTAGGGTTTCGTACCTCAATAGGCAAAGACTGAAGTTGACTGAACCCATATCATATAGGAGCACTTTGTTGGTCCGTCCGTCTGCCCGTTTGTAGACAAGACACTTTTTCTCTGGCCGTTACAGAGACAAAGTTTCAAGTATCAATTTGTAATTAAAATCTAAATATAATATCTGAAACTTTATAGTGCCGTGAAAAAAATAAAACATCTATATGGCAATCCGTATAGATGTTTTATTTTTTCATACAAATGTGTTGGAACTTGAATGCTGAAATTCGGAAGAAAGCTAGGGACCTTTATGGTAGCCAAATATAAAGAAAAATATTGAAATTGGTGAAGCGAGAGAATCGGTAGAGTTCGGAACCCTCAGGGCCCGAGACTCGCTTACACTTGCCCGGTTTAATTTTAATCCTGTACCTGTATAAAGATATACACAAATACAAATATACTGTGTGAAAAACTCTAATAATGTGGGTTAGCTGTATTATTATAAATTTTCGGGGTAGTATTTTTACACCTTATATAAATTGAAAAATTTTGATAACATATATTTAAATCGACTTTTAAAGTCAATTGTACATTAGGTAAAGTTGCCACAAATATGGTTTATTAATGATAGTATGTTGGTATAGGTGGTATAAGTAGTCATAGGTCCAAAAGCCGGTAAATTGACAGCGTGAAAAGTTATCGAACTGAAAACTTTATTGAAAACATAAATTATTTCAATAACGTGGTTTAGCGATTCCAAAAGTTTACAAGCTACGAGAAGAAACATGATAGGGAAGTACGTAAAACACTTGAGGAAGCTTTAACGGAAAATATGTGAAATGTGTATCTACTTACAAATAAAATAATTTTTTTTTCTGGAAAACTGAAGGAAAGCGCACGATCACACGAGCGGACGATATCGTACCTTGGAAAACACTGGCGAGCCGAGTATCCGTCGACTACATCGTATGACTCATTTTCATTCGCATCGACTTTTATAGGGACTCATTCATTTTAAGCACAGAAACACTGAATAGTAGGTACCTATATGTACGAAAATGTAAACGCTAAATGTAGTATTTGAACGTATCCCAAACTACCCCTTCAGGCATCCTCAAAGAATCTTCATTTTTTACTTGATACTTGGTACTAAGAGATCTGAGGAAATATCTACCATGCCTGGGAAACAAAGTGGAGAAACTGTTTCTGTTTGAAACGACTGGTTCCATACATGCCCAATATTTTTATTTATTGAATATTTATCCACGGTTAAAACTTAATCAAGCCTCAAGCAAATTATGAATAATTTTTGGTGGTCATTCCACACAGTACTATCTATAACTACCCCTAAATTTATACGGTAAGGCAGGCTATGGCAACCAGTATATTTTTGGAAATAACAGCTTACGTAGGCCCTCATTTTTCCTGCCATTTTATAGCGATGTTACGTTTTATGCTATGTTCGAAATGAGACAGCAAGCAGCAGCTAATAGAGCGGCAAACAAACATCTATGTTCATTCATTACACAAATGTTTTTTCTCCGGTGGCACCCGGTGGGCATCGAACCCACTACAGCGCAGAAGGCAGAGCTACCTCACACCAACGAGTTGTGAGTGCTGTCAATTGGACCATAGGTATCGTAGATGTGGCCACCGAAACGTTTTGAATGCAATTGAAGATATGTGCACGTTACAAAAAGAACATGCTTTACTGTTATGTGAGATTCCGTTTGAAAGATTTCAATGATTTCGTAGTTCAGGTTATACAGCCAGATCGTGAGCATTGTGTAGATACATTATGGTCATCATCCGCCCGTGAGGTTCACTGCTGGACATAGTCCTCCGCTAGATATTTTCAGGAAGAACTATTAAGAGCCCTCTTCATCCACAAACTTCCCACAATCCTCACAATATCGTCGATCCATCTGGTAGGAGGTCGTCCCAAGATTCGTCTTCCAGTTCGTATTCGCCATTCGAGAACCTTTATTCCCCAGCGGTATCAGTTCTTTGAGCTATATGACCTGCCGATTCTAGAGCTTGCCAATTCTACGAGCTAGTAGTTACATATCTGGAAGATAATAATACCTTTACAATTGGTTAGACACTAGGTACCTAACTGTACCTATGCGCGGAGTATACACCGTTTACACGTTAACTCACGACTATCAGTCATTGCCACCCTTGGACGAAGGATATTTAGTTGACGAATAACATTGTATTAACCTTTTTCAAAAGCGCTTGGCGATAGACAAAAAGTTCAAAACTTGTAGTCTACCGCCAAGCGGTTGGCTTTACGGTAATAGTAACAAGGTCCGGAATTTCAATTATTCTCCAAATCTAAACCAGCTTAAAAGAGACCGTCTTTCGAAAATAATCAGAGATTTTAAACACATTTTCAATACTTTCGTAATCATATTTTCTACATATGTTATATGAAACTAAATTTTCATAGAAGTACCTAGATCTCTAAAGATATTTGTAATAGTCAAGTGTCGCTGTGTAAATTTTAGAAATAGCATAAAACTGTAATTTTCATTTAAAACGGGATATTTACCATGATTTGTGAGTTTGATTGTTTCCCGATAGTAGAAGAGAGATAGTAGAGTAGTGTCGTTTGCAATAAAAGAGTGCGAAAGAGGGTAGACCGTTTTGTCTGCCAATAACAATTGACTGTTGCTCGTTTTGACTTTAGTTCGACCCAAATCGGGAAACAATCAAACTCACAAATCATGGTAAATATCCCGTTTTAAATGAAAATTATGTTCATAACCATTATAGTTTCAAAAATTATATAGCATAAAACTGTGTTTGTGACTTTATCACATTATGTAGTTCATGACCTAAAATAATCACAAAAATATATTCTTCTTTATATTTAACAGGAACAGGGACAAAGAATTAATGAGCCTATGAGGAAGTTCGAGACAGCCCCTTGAATATTAATGGAAATGCCATCACGAGAGAAGCTACTGTACCCCAAATCTGAGTTTTGTTTTTAGTTTTTCGTAACGTCAGGCCTTTTTTGTATGGAGACTCGCGAGTTCTCGGCACGCCTGATAGACGCGTTTATCGAATCTCCATACAAAAAAAGGCCTGACATTACGAAGAACAGAACTCAGACTTGGGGTACTGGAGGCAGCTAGAAAAGTTATAATATTGGCAGCCATAAAAGAGGTTGTCGTAAATAACATAAATCGGTTATGTTAAAATATATTTATTATAACTTTTTACAAAATAATTATAGATTAATTCAAACTAATAAAATTCTTTAGGTACAATTAACATCTCGTTGACGTCGTGCGACAACATAAAAATATGGAGAATGATAAACGTTCATACAGTTCAATGCTTAGGTATCGTCCTGTCCTTTTCTCTCTAAGGGCGGGTTCAACCAACTGAGAGTGCCTCCACAAGGCCTCCACCGTCAGACAAAAAATATTCCCGTCATTGTTTTTGATGGCGATATTGTCTGTAGTAGACACTGAATGATTTCATACTCTCTCTCTCTTGTCGTGTCACTAGTTTCTTTCGAAACAGTGTGATGAAATTTTAAGTGCGCCTCAAGAGGCTCATACAAAGTGAGACTAATACTAGTTTGGTCAAAGCCAACCTTAGGTACAAATGTATTATTAAGTTTATTCCATTTTATAGAAACTAAACCGGTAGCTCTATAATCTATACTCGAAAGTAAATGATATTTTTATAATTTACCTACTAGGTAAAATCTGAAATGAACTGTATGAACGTAGAAAACGTGTAAGTATAGAGATTCTTGACGCATTTCCAACTAGTCATGCGTTCGAAAACCTTGGGAAAACCCTTAGAATTTTACAAAATTTGTTATATTACTATGTCATTTTCAAGATAAATATGACCTGCGCCAATAAAGAAAATAATCCATTATAAAGCGCCGCGAAGTAATTCTCACTTTGGTTAGTTAATAAAATTGTGCCAGTGAGAGGTGAAGATTATTAGTGGCGTCATTTTGAATTCTGTTTCTTTCTTTATTGGCGCGAGCTTATAGGTTCATGTTTTTTTATTCTATCATTATCTTGTGTATAAACTAAGAAAGTTACAGTTCATAATTCGTTTTGTTCATTAAACTCCTAACCCCTTCTGTAAAGACTAGGCTAACATAAAATTATAACAACCATAATAAATTATAATTATTTCCATATAGCTTTGACATAAGTTATTCTTAAAAATAAATAGATAAGTAGCTTTATTTTTCTATTATGCAGTTTATCGTACAATCATCGGCACATTTTAGTCTATTTTGTAATTAAAATGTATTCTTCAATATAATATTTTAACAATTAGGTAATAAGAAAAGATGATCGTTGGAATAAAAGGAAAGGTGGGTAAGTACTTTATTTAAATCTGTGCTGTGTGTCAGTCATGAAGTCCTGCCGCCCTTTCCAACTCGGAAGGTAATACTGAACAGGAAACTCCTATAATACCAGGATCCCAGTATTTTTTTTTAACTTAGATACAGTAATGGACCACTGGGTTTGCACAGTAGAATTTCGGTTTAAGTAAGGGCTTAGCCAAGCCACTTTCAAAATATATTAGTTTTTTTTATTGCAGTGTGTACAGTGTGTGTAGAAAGTTCCCTTTTCCCAATATTTAACTTGCCATCCTGGTATTATGAAGAACGTGGGCTATTACGCCGCGCCGGACCTCCGAAATTCATAATTGATTGCACCAACTAACAGGTCATAAGTTTCTACTAAGTTGTACAAACCCATAGCTAGCGTGAATTACAGAAATAAATGCGTGGTCTATTTACATGGTGATGAAATTATTATGCTCAACTGGTATAATAAAACCAGCTACGATAAATAGTACATTTTACTCGGGCAATTGTAAAAATTCGCTGCATTGATTATCCTCCTCCTTTTTTGAAGTCGTCGGTTTAAATAAATTTTAAGCTCTGATTAGACCCACCTAGTTAGCTGCAATTTCGATTATCAGCTACCTACAATTTTTGAAATCCACAAAGTAGGTACCTATTTTAAAAATATTAAGTAAGTAGATAGGTAAGTATTATTAGAACGACGTTTTGAGCCAAAGGTTGTGAATTTAGAATATATTTCAAACCGGTTTTCTTTGAATTGTTAATTCGCTATGTCTGCAAATTAGGCGGTTCGGTACAAAGTTCGAAAAGCACGTTAGAAAATATAAATAATTTTACAAGACTTTCAAAATCGAACGTGATCAACAGCAATAAATGTAGCTGCTTGCTGTTACTGTGATTATAAGATATAGAGTGGAAAGTGAGACGAATGCAATTGAACATTTGAAGGCTCCTGGTGGGAGCTAGTATCTGCTGAGGATTATTTCTCACGCCGCCGCCGTCGTCGAGGCGGCCATTTTGTGTTCTTTGTACAGCAGGAATGAACTGGCTGCGTACGCCACGGTGTTGAAGATACCAAACACCTGCGAAAATAAACAGCGTTAGTAACCGCTTACGTACATTGTAATATGCCCATTGTACTCTTGGGTACTCCAGTCCCGGTTACAATGATACACATAATTATAAAAGTTTTCCTACTAAAAGTTTGCAAAAGCACAAAAACTAGTACTTAAAGCAAACTTTTTAGTAGGAAAACTTGTTTGTTATTTTTTTTTAAACAAGTAGCTGATGAAAAAAGCAGATGGCCCACCTGATGTTAAGTGGTAACCATCACCTATAACAAAGCATTGCCTCGTAAGTCACGCACGATAGGAACGTGCCCTACGATGCACTACCACTCCATCAACTTGAGGCATAGGTACAGATGTTAAGCCTCATGTGCCTGAAATTACACCGGCAACCACACTTCAAACCGAAACAGTAGTAGTACTTCCCCGGACGAGCCCTTCGCAAAGAGCTCTACTACTCTTAAAAAGATCAAATTATATTCTTGCTGAACGATGTGCAATGCTTGGCTGATTGAGATTTTTCATGAATAATTTCAGTGCTTTTACATCATTCAATAGCAAGCAAGAAGTACTTCGACGAATGTCAGCCTCTCATCACCTACCTAGGTTTGCTTGGGCACAGAGAACACTGAGAGAATACTATTTGGGTAAATAAGATAGAAGAACAGGCAACATGAAACTTAAAGCTGAGTTCCAACCAGGGCCCACGAGCTCAGAGGGCCCTCGGACCCTGACCAGCAAACCTCGTATTGAACTAGCTAAAATGTTTCCCATCTTCGGAATGCAAATAAAATAGGTTGCAACTCATTGAAATAATTCAGGGAAATACCCATGTTTCGTTTGAAACTTGTGGGAACAATAATTTATATCTTTTGATTTGATAAAACCCTAAACAGTTAATCAGTTAGGGCCGATCCAGTTTTGTACAAGGGCCATCGGCTACCTATATAGATGCCTCTGGCTCAAAGCGGTTTTTTTGTATAATTTGGTAGGGAAACGCCTAGAAATCCCTCTATACTTTAAAATTTTGTTTTAGTGCGTTTTGTTTCTATGACTTTAACAATTTAAAATGTCAATTTCTATGTGACAACAATCAGTTGCTATTTGGGCTAGCAAAATGGAAGCACAGAATAGAATACTAGTTTAGGTAGTAGAAGTTAACACCCTTCTCCGAAAATGCACCCCTAGAGTTATAAGGCCGATTTTTTGGCGTTGCTACATTGCTTGTAATGTTTGGAAGAATTTGGAGCCAGCTTGTAGAAAGTTTATGAATTTACCAATCGTTAGATACAGCAACTAATATTAGGCATTGTCGCGGCATAGATTTTAGTCTGTCTCAAAAGAAATCAAAAATAGATAGAATATAAGTAAACTTACGGCGGCCGCTACGTTGGCTCCATAGCCGTGCCCGTAGTACCCAGCTGTCGATGCAAAGAGCACGATGAATGCGATCAAGTACAGAAACGCCTCAATAGTCGTGCTGATCAGCTCCTGAAAATCATAGTTGGTACAAGTTATGATCCATGCCAAGTAATAATTTTAGTACATTTTTATGTACTATGGGACTCTGTCACATCTTCGCCTTACAATATTTATAATTGGAACTTTAGGTCTCTATAGAGTAGCGCTTTTAGCGTGAACGCGTACAGTTTCGATGTTTTAAGAGTATGAGTTTCTGATTTGGGTCCCTAAATCGTTTGCTGCAGATATTTGCAGATAGCTCAACTATTTCATAATAATCTGTTTTCATATTCATATTTTGTAATATGTAAGTACTTGTATTTATTGTAATTATCTTAGTATAACTACCTATGAGTTACAGATTATAAGTATTTTTAAGTTTAGCTTTAGCGCTAGAACACCTTGATAATTTTATTTTAGCTTTGAGCATGTAGTACTCCTTTATCTCTATACTCTCTAAAGCCTTAGATAACTATACAAATTAAGTCATAAGTATTGAATGTACCTATGATAATTATGACTAACAAGGTGGCACGGTGTAGTTTGTAGAGGTGTGTAGGAGTAGGTATTGTGTAGGTAGGTACTTACGGCTACTAAAGTATGTACCTTAGGTATTTATTGATAAACGAGATATTTATAGCTATTGTTGGTGGTTTCAACTGAAACGGGTTTTATTGTGTGGAATGTTGATAACCATAAATCAGCATTTTTAATTCTCTACTGGAAGTGAAGTGGTTGGGAGAGCGGTGACGCAAGTGGATCAACTACCTAAATTGGATTCAATTAAGGTTGCCCCACACGAAGCAGATAATAAAAATAGTTTGGCCTTATAGTATTTTAAAAATCGAACATTCAGTTATGTATCAGTATTTGTACGCCTGAAATCTGCAACACCAACAGAGAGTGATTGTGAATAAATCTATTGTTTTCTAAATATTCTCAATCACTTTGTAAGTGAATAAATTCTCAACTCAACTATAAAAATCGAAGGATTTTGACAGAAACACCAGTTAAAAAAGAAGCACGGCAATTAGGTGGCAACCAAATTTTTTATTAAAATTAAAGGATATAATTTTTGGTGTTTTCACGAAATTAGAAAATAAACAAACATTCAGAAGAGTTATTATTAAAAATCAAACATTTCATTAAACAAGTTCCTACGTTAGTACTACCTACTAACTTCCTGTCTAAATCGTGTAACATAATACCCCGGAAGCAGGGTATTCTACACTTCATATAGGGTACCTATAAGACTTTTGAAATTTCGAAGTTTTTCATTCATGAAATGCCTCTTAAACTTACCGCCAAAATGAAACAACATGATTTACAGCTATAGCCCTATTTACAGCTGTTTTTTGACCTTTAATTGTGAACAGCCACCAATTAATAAACGCAAATGGCGTACCTATGTACCAACCAAGGTAACGTACGCATTAAATCGGGGTTGTTGCAAATTTCTTAGATAATATTAATTTGACTTTTGTATGGAAATTTCGAAAACTTGGTATTCAAATTTTGCATCAAAGTTCCACTGCTTGGTCTGATTACTTGGTCTTTGGTATCATGTTACACGTTGTAGGTACAGGCACATAGTTTACATATGTTTTGTATCTAAATCTGCCGATAACGCTCAGTACCTACCTACTGAAGATAGCAAACAACGAAATACTAAGAGCCCTATTTCACTATGAGACGACGGTTGCGCGACTGATGGTTGGGCAACCGTGGTCTCTAAAAAGGGCTCGTTGCTCAACCAGTCGCGCAACCATGGTTTTTTTTATACAACTGGCTGATGTAACAAGCAGACGTCCCACCTGATGTTATGTGGTATTTATGTTTATGTGGTATTGGTAGCATCACCTATAACAAAGCATTGCCTCGTAAGTCACGCACGATAGGAATGTGCCTTACGATGCACTGACCTGCGTCCATCAATTTGAGGCATACAGATGTTAAGCCTATTTCACCGGCAACCATGCTCTTCGAACTGAAACAACAACGTCGATTGGCGGCAGAAAAAGTCAGGGTGGCTTTACTTCCCCGGACGAACCCTTCACAAAGAGCTCTACTACTCTTAAGGCTGATTTCCACCGCGAGCGGAGCGGACCCATTAAGGACTCCGTTTAACTCACAAGAATAAACTGCATATTGCTCGCCTTTTTGTTGGTGGAAATACAAGTATGCGGTTTATTCTTGCGAATTAAACGGAGCTCTTAATGAGTCCGCTCCGCACGCGATGTAAACCGGCCTTTAAAGTGGTGTATTTAAACTTTCAAAAGAGTCACCAGAGATGACGTCCTGGAAACTATCTTAGTTGTGCTACCAAGCGAACACCAGGTGAGGTAACCTCCATAGAGCTGTTTAGATTTTGTTGGTAGCGTGACTGGGTCGCGCAACCGTGGTCTCTCAGTGAAAGAGGGCCCTACACACATTTGTGTGTACACCCATTGACTGATATAACAAGCGATATCGTGATATGCCGTCTGATACAGATGTATTATTATTATTGGCCGCGTGTGTCAACCTTTGGATTCGATACTCGAAACTTTTATTGCATATTTTTGAGTAAATAACAACTAATATGTAATCTATGTAATACCGCACAGTATAAAAGTTATACTTACAGACAAAACCCAATTAATTGGTAATTTCAAGGCTTCTTTGATGCTTAAGAAGTAGACGAAACTCCACATGAGTGTTGTGATGAAACTGGTGACAGCCACGAAGACGAACCACGTCGAGTACCAGGGACTGGCCAACGCCATACACAAGATACCGAGGATCTGAAAAATGGCAAAGTTCAAATTATTTAAAATAGAGTAGATTATAATAAATATTTGTGTACATTTCACGCATATTATATTTTATTTCTTAACTTTTTTTGGCCAAATAAATAGCTGATTATTAGCTATGCATTTAGCTATGTATTTAGCTGAGTTATTATATTTTTCAATATAACTTTTCGCAGAATTAGCAATTTGAAGTGGCAGTGGGAAGTTCGAAGAACAAACAACAGCTGGGAAATAACTGGAAAACGTAGCGTGGGACGCCCTACTACCCTATAGACCGACCATATCGTGAGAGGGCTCAGAATCGTTCTCCCTGAAAATGTATAGGGGAGGCCTATTTCCAGCAATACGTTATAACACCAAGGCATAGCAGAACTATCGTCTATGCTTCAACACATATGTAATGTTTTATCGGTAGAAATCAAACACACAACCTACAGCACAGCAGAAGGTATAGAGTAGGAACCAACTGAGCTGTGAAGCCAGTTATTTAAATAATCTGGTAAGAATCCCTGTAACCCTTTTCAATAATTTGGGGGGCGCCTATATCTCTCAAAGTATTATTTGTGCCAAATATCAGGTCCCTAAAGCTTTTACGTACTTCAAAGTACTACTTGCCTAATTTCAGGTCTCTAGGCCCTGTACTTTCGAAGATTTCGTGATGAGCGAGTGAAATTCTTATTTAAAAATTTAGATTGAAGATATATGCCTACCAATATTCATATATCGACCTATCAAATGGAGGAAAATATACTAGAATATAGTATAACAGTAATAATTATTTTATTTTTTCCTGATAAATTGCATTGATAATTCGGCAAGGAAACGTAAACAAGACGATTATAGATAGAATAGGTACAATAAGTACCAAAACGACACCACACTCATTTTTATCGCTTATCCTACCTTTACCTTCTCACTATCAGTGATGCATGGCCATCATGACTCATGGCATGCTGATAATGATAATGATTCGAATTTTACATTGCTTTAGTTATTTTTATGAATGTCCCTGAACAGCTAGAGAGATACCTCTAATCAATTTATCATTCCTGACAAGAAACTGTCAAAAATATACAAGGTGTTCCTATACTTGGGTTTAAAACTTCAAGGGGCTAAAGTACCCATCAATATGAATAACTTTTTCTAAGGAATCAAAATATGTAAAATGAGTTCGAGCACCAACGACAATAAACGAGTGATTCGTTTATTGTTCGAACATATTTTGATTCTAATCTCGTTGTTTCGATAAACCTGTAGAATGTAGATAACATTAACAGAGTTGGAGCTCTACGAGTGCACATTCCTTCAAAGTACATCCCGATGCCTTATGAAGAGGCCACAATTGGATTCAAATATTTAACTTCACTTAGGTACTTGGGAAAAAAACTGACAAGCTATTTTATCACTTTTTGGAATCTGTTGTCAGTGTATATGAGACCCAATGTCCAAAAGGTACCTAAACCTTTTGGATATTGGGTTTCATATTCGTTTAAAACCCTAGTAAAGTATAATAATAGCTTAAACCAATGAATATTATATTAGTCAGTCTTTGTGTCATGGTCAGATGAGAGCATACTTTTGGCATGACACGTTAGGGTCCACATAACGTCATCGCTCCTACGACTGAGGATTACCTACCATAAAAGGTATGCCAATAATAGCGTTCGGTGTCAAAACAACGGCCTTGTGGGTGTGTATATTGGTCCAGCTGAATCGTGTGGATTGGATAAATATGAATATCATTAGTTTTATGATTTTTACTAGCTTCTGCCAGAAAATCTGCAAGCAAATAACTTTCAGAAATCAGAAATCAGAAATCATTTATTGTATAACTGTAGTACAAAAAAGGTCTTAAAGCTATGGTTATGTACAGTTTTAACAGTTTGTCCGTTCCGGACGTACAACAAAAACGCATTGTTATATTCTTAAGTTTTCACCCAAGAACCAACTAAAACATTTTAATACCTTTATTATAGGACACTATATTCGCGAAGGTCGCTGTGGTGCCCTGGATGGGCCATATAGGTAACCACAGTAGGTAAATTCTACTATCTTATATACCTTATGTTGTGTGGCTGTTCATCATAACAGTATTGGTGAGGCTCTATACGGGTGTGAAAAGACCACTCCCGAAAACTCAAGGCCTTCGATGGTGGTTTAAGATAGTCTGAGCTTTTAAAAAGTCCTGTTTAAGTTCTCGTGATAAGTATTTTTATTTTACAAACTGTGGGGCTAGTAGACATGCCTATGATTAGTCACAGGTACTAGACTAGTCTTGCGCGTAGTACTGATCGATGTACGATAACATTATACATAGATGGTATTTACTGTTTCATGTTTAATGTGTAATAAACATTATTGTAAATGACATAATACAATGCTTCATGACATGAGTCCCACTAGGGCACTATATTCCCTCGAGCTAGATACTATACTCTAGCTAGAGCTAGATACTCGAACTAGATACCTACTTGCTATGAACTTACGCACACATGGTTCCCATGATGGATTCACAATAGGCCGAGCCCTTTATGCCTAGGAACTTTATTTACACAATGATGAATTTAATACCAGGGATGGAATATTACAATGTAGCTAGATATTTAGAGAATTGAAGTATTTTTTGCTTTTACAAAATATGGAATCTATTTAAAGTTTTTCTATCTATTTTACTTACCTTACATTGGTTTTTTAAATATTTATTTATATGAATACATTTTCTATCTCAAAGATTCAAATTTACTTACATTACAATAATATTAATACGCCAATAATAATATTATTGGCTTCTTAAATAAGAACAGATTAATGTGATATGCACAGTTCTAAAATATACGTGTCAAAGACATATTATACCTACCTATACTTAGCTGGGTATTTGTAATCATACTCGTAGAACTCGCTTTTCCGAAAACTCAGGGATTAAGAGAACAAAGCTCAAACAATTTGCATTTTACTTTTGAATGTTTATTCTAGCTAGAGTAAAATAATAGGAATTACCCATTTCTTGTTAGGTAGCTAGTTTTGCGTAATAGTTGTGGAATATGAACTGAATAGGTAAATAGTGGTTATGACATAACTTGGCTCGTAACAATGTAGGTACATTGCTATGTAAGTGTATTTCAATTGTCTAATATTCATTTGCTAAAAATGTTACAAAAACCACAGTAGAGTTGTACCAAAAATTATATATTTGGTAGCATCGCATTAGAGATCTCTCTACTATGGTTCAAAATGACAGCAGTAGATGCTCAGAGTGGTTTTATTCTATGAGGAGTACATGACGCTCATAGCCAGTAGGTAAGCGGGGGCTGCAGCGACGCCCGCCTCCGCGGCGACCTCACCAAAGAACCGGTTCCATATCGCGCGAACTTTCTGTCGCAACGCAACTTACAGGTGTTATTTGTAGAAATTCCACCGATAACTAAACACGTATTTCAATAAACGAGCTCTCCATGAGACCACAATTCCGTACGACGCATTTTATGTGGTGTACCTATTCGTTGTTGTAATGTTGTTTGTAACGCATGACATGGCGGATGGTTAGAACGTCTGTAGGTAACCGCCTTATATTTTACGCATGCCTTCAACATTTTATTGCAGCATCTCAGCTAGGTTAAGTAATATTGTGTAGAGACAATAAGGTAGTCCCTGTATCTGATTTTACGTGGCCGTCATCCCGAGGATGCCGATCGAGGTCAAGCAAGTGTGGCACGTGTATGTACCTACTGTTGCTCGGTGAAAGTGTGTCGTCGACACAGCGTCATGCGTAGGTATGTACGGGACGCGACTGCCGCCATTTCGAGCCCACTACATCAATGGGTTCACAAACCAACATCGCTTTTACACGTTGCAGTCTCGCTCCAAATAACGATACGTGGCCGGATTTCCGATTCGACACAATATGTTCGCACCTAGGTAGGTACTTACGCTACGCGCCCCGAAAACATTTACGCAGGCAGGTCTACCTTCTCTGCCTCTACCTACCCTATGTAGGTATGAGAACTTACACGTACACTTTAGTACGTTTTAGGTACTTACTTATAAACAAATACTTATTATTATACTTACTAGTTCTAGCTCTTTTTCAACCGACTTCAAAAAAGGAGGAGGTTCTCAATTCGACTATATGTTTTTTTTGTATGTAGGTATGTTACGCGATCATTCCGCCAATAATGAATCGATTTTGATGATTCTTTTTTTGTTTGGGAGATCATACTTCAGATGTGGTCCCATATAAATTTTATCGAAATCGGTTCAGTAGTTAGGCTTTTAAATCAAAGTAACAGGATAAAGTTATGTCATCTAAGGAAATGAAATTGCGTATTTTGCTATTTTATGTTTTCAGTGTGTTTGAAGTCGGTTTTTATTTGCAGAAAAGATAATTTTCATTCTTAGTTCCTGCCATATCAACCAGCTTTCGGCCTTCTTGCTTCGAATTTGTCAACTGACATTGCTTTTGCAAATTAACTTCATAACCTGCATCGTTTATATTTCCAAGAGTTTCAGTTTCGGCAAGCAAGTTCGAGACTGAAAATTATCTTCATTTGTCTGTTCTTGTTTGTTGCGATTATTTGGTAATGTTTGCTGCAAATCACGATAAATTTGCATCCATGTTTGGTATTAAAACATTTCAGGTAGGTAATAATTCTTCTCTAATCTCTAAAAATACTTGTACTGTAATAATCATAGTTCGTATCGTAATGATTCTTAGAAATAGGTATGTAGGTACGAGTATACTCACTGCCAGTTCTTCTCTGAACTTGGCTAACTCATTACCGTAGTATGACTGTCAATAATATAACCAAGTAGGTATTTGTGAGTTTACAGTTTACAGTTTGACTTGATTTGCCTGGTGACATGGAACGAATGGGCGAGGCTTGTGCATTGAAGCGAGCCAGCTTTAGACTGTAGGCAGAAGGCAACCAACGCTCAAAATACGACCCGAAAGTAAGATTTGCAAGTAAATTATGTAATGACGACGAATAAAATTTTGAAATAAAACTGAATACATGGATTAGATAATATCGTAAGTTATGGTTAATTATTTTCAGACCAAAGAAAAAAATCCTACTAATATTTTTTTTATTTTTTTAGTATTGACCTACCAACAAAATTACAATAAGTTCTACATATACAGTGTAAAAAATATCAGGTGCTCTTTCAATTATAGGCCACCACAACTGTAATACCTAATTACTGAACTCAACTTAGATTGCAATGTAGGTACATAGTTATATTAAAGCACGTAATATAGATGAATTACACAATTCCCACATAAATAACCAACTAACACAAACTCCTCATGGCTCAAAGGCTCTTTTTATAAAATGAATCGTTAGAATTTACTAACCTAAGAGTATTAAGACGTCATATCTCTATTCATTCGGTTTCAGTCGACAAAGTAGGTAGGTACCCAGATACTTTCGCGGTTGCAAAGCGAGAATGCAATCGCAGTATGGCATTCGGGTCAATGGGTGCGTGCGGCCAAACGTTGATCGCTAGCACAGCAGCCTAGTGCCTTCTAGCCGGTTCAATGACCATGCTGTAGACAAGGGCGTTTAATTCAAGTATTTGATGATAAAATGTCATGGCAGTTTAGAAAAATAAGACTTCTTACCTAATTTTATCGACTTTCTACGAAATTGTGTAGATATTTTATGGCTAATACCTATGGGGAATTTTTAGTGTAGGTAAAGAAGTTATGTAAGCTACTTTTACCTACCAAGTTTATCAGTCAATAGAAGTCGGATTCAAACTCGTTTAGGCTTTTTGATAGGTACCTACCACAAATATAATAAGCATGACATTTAACTTATTAATTTGTATTTTTTATTTCAATGATTATTTTTATTAAATTTTATATGTGCTTAATTAAATGTTTTTGTAATGTATTGTATATTATGATTATTAATTACTGTGATTTTTGCTTTTTATTGTTAATTGTTAGATTTAAATTAATTAAGTATAATCAACGAAGAGCGGACAAACGTCACGAGTCACGTCACGAGTCACGCCACCATTGCTATAAAAGCAGGACGCTCCCCTGACCCGCAGCTCATTTGCGCTTCAGACGCCGTAGGCAAAACAACTCCCGATACTTACTGTTACTCTGCCCACATTGTTTTTGAATTATATTTTATTGATTTTAGATTTTTGGTGATTGTAAATTGAGTGATAATTAAATTATTTTGTTGATTGTTATTTTTTTATGTCGATTTAATCGAAACCGCTTACTTCAGAAGTGGGATTCCTATCCATTCTCTATCTGTTTTCTTAATCTAAATTAGCGATTTGATATTTCATCAGCTTTATGCTTAATTTTTTATAATAAAAAAAAAATAAAGTAGACCTATTTTTGGTTAGTCGTTGGATAAATATTGTTCCAGGAGTCGCAGTACGAGCGCTGTGATCATATCAAGTGTACGCTGGGATTGGAATCCTTCAGCGTCATGTTTTAACAGTAACACATTCATTTGTTGTTGATCTAGCTTTATACAGTACAGCCAGCGGCGTTGTTTTAAGTGAGAAGCTACCACGCAAACCTTCACCGCTGCCGGTGGGCTCTCGCAGGTCTTGCAGCGACGCGCCTCTGCCGGGACGCGGCAGACGACGCTCGCGTGTTGAGGCCCTGTGGGCCTTCGCCTGTAGCGACGCGCCTCTGCCAGGACGCGGCAGACGACGCTCGCGTGTAGCGACGCGAGGCCCTGTGGGCCTTCGCCTGTAGCGACGCGCCTCTGCCGGGACGCGGCAGACGACGCTCGCGTGTTGAGGCCCTGTGGGCCTTCGCCTGTAGCGACGCGCCTCTGCCGGGACGCGGCAGACGACGCTCGCGTGGAGCAACGCGAGGCCTTGTGGGCCTTCGCCTGCAGCAACGCGCCTCTGCCTGGACGCGGCAGACTACGCTCGCGTGGAGCAACGCAAGGCCTTATGGGCCTTCGCCAGCAGCGACGCGCCTCTGCCGGGACGCGGCAGACGACGCTCGCGTGGAGCGACGCGAGGCCTTATGGGCCTTCGCCAGCAGCGACGCGTCTGTGCCGGGATGCGGCAGATGACGCTCGCGTGGAACTACGTGAGGCCTTGTTGGCCTTCGCCTGCAGCGACGCTAGGCCTTGGTGGTCTATGGCTGTAGCGATGCGAGCCCGTGGTGGCCTGTGGCGACTCGAGGCCTCGGGGGGCCTTCGTATTAAAGGTGTTCTCTGTTATTTTGTGAACGGCGTAAGCTGTGTCACTCATTCTTTTATTCGTAATTTGATAGCATTGGATAAGTCACTCATTTGTGTGAGGGGTGAACTACTTATAGTTTTCTATGTTACTTTGTGAATGGCTCATACTGTGTCACCACATTTCATGAAACGTATGTATTTTGAAATATAAAATAGTCGATGTGAGGTATGTCACGAAAATAACATGCCGTCATGTTATTTTGAACTTATTCGATTATATTGCAAGTAGTGAGAGTTCGAAATCCAATTTATTGCAGTGTAGTGTCTTTTACTAAAGTCCTTTTTACTGAAGGGCTGTTATTTTTGGAAGCTGTTTTCCTAGCTTCAGACTTCTTGTCTGTTTTGGCTTCAGTAAAAAGACGCATTGATTTACAATTTTTCAGTCACTTTGATTTTGGAGTAAGTTCCAAATATATTTGCTTTCAGACTTTGTTATCTTCAGACTTCAGAAAGCTATGAGTTTCTTCATGTTTGTTATTTTGTGTGTTGCAGAAGATCTGATGTTGTGTGAGAGGGATCTTCGATGGAGATCATGCGGTCGCGGACGACGTGCTTTCAGGAACCGCCGTATTATGAATTATTTTTTTTATCTAGTTTCGACCGAATGGCGTCATCGCTGTGAAGTAAACAGCAGGTGCAGCAGGTCGTAAAATTCAGTCTAAGTAGTTAATGACTGATGATGATTGGTCGAATCTCTTTGCAGTTTAATGGTTGAACATTTTTATGATATGTGTATATGTGTACCTACGATCACACTTGTTACAAAACAAAACAGAACAAAAAGTCAAAGTTTGAACACACATCAGTTTATTTTTATACATTGCATTACATTATCTGGATTGAGCTAGTAGCTCCTGCGAGATATGCTAACTTGGCGCCTCTGTCGTCGATGAACACTGAAGCACTGAGCTACAAGCTCTGCTGAAGTGCTGAGACAAGCTAACTGGGTGCCTCTGTCGTTACTGGTGCACTTGAGCAATGGCTCGTGCGAGACATGCTAACTTGGCGCCTCTGTCTGTTCAGGATATGCAGACCATCTGTATATTCTGGTTAACAAAAAGGGACTATGCTAATTTTGTGTTTTCTATGCTTTCAGCCGTTGAAGACACCCCTGCTGGTCCATCCTAGTTAGTTCCAGGCACCATTGATGAACATAGACGCCAGGGTCCACTAAACGCGACGCTACAGCTCGCGACACAAGCCCTGAGGTTGACCCGAGTCTGCTTGCAGAATGCCATGACCGTACACCGAAGAAGGCAATCTTCCAGAGCTGTAAAAGATAACTGTGGTCGAGGACGACCACGTGTCAGGAGAAGCCGAATCAACGAAGAGCGGACAAACGTCACGAGTCACGTCACGAGTCACGCCACCATTGCTATAAAAGCAGGACGCTCCCCTGACCCGCAGCTCATTTGCGCTTCAGACGCCGTAGGCAAAACAACTCCCGATACTTACTGTTACTCTGCCCACATTGTTTTTGAATTATATTTTATTGATTTTAGATTTTTGGTGATTGTAAATTGAGTGATAATTAAATTATTTTGTTGATTGTTATTTTTTTATGTCGATTTAATCGAAACCGCTTACTGTATAATATTTGTGTTTCTTTTTAATGTGATATTCATATATGATTTGTAAAATAATTATGATTGAATAAATGAAATGAAATGAAATGAAATATTACAGAGATTTATACGTCTACGACCTACGTCTATCTATATCATTCACACTTGTGCTAAAATAAGTATATGATTTCCTGAAATTGGCATTTACACACGTCAAGGCAACTTGCCGGTCACCAATTTGAAGCAGAGTGTAAATTTAATTTTGGTGCGCTCACGCTCGCTTGCTGAATGACGCAATCTTCTGGTTTGTCTGACATCGATTAAAGAAAATAGGTAGGTAGAGGTAGGTACTTAGCTACCTACCTCTACTTGCTGAACAACTCAAGTCTACGAGCGAACGTATAACTTTGTTGAATAATTATTGGGCCATTACTTAGTAAAATATGCTCAGTTGCCACCTAACGCAATAGTCTCGACTCTACCGTCCCACTTATACCTCACGCATTATGGTATGGTAGAGTGTAGGTACCTACTTACTACGATCGATACCAACAGCCGATCGATCAAACGCGGCTGACCTTGATACCGCGACAAACACCACAAAGAATAAATTCGCCAAGTGTGAGTTAAATGCACACGCCACCGACCGAAATACCGCCGTAATTATAAATTTATAACAGTTACGAAGCTTAGTTTCAGATTTCTTTAAATAAGTATGACAAAAAATATTTGGTAGTGGTATCCCTTTATGTCGCTCAGGAACAATTATACCTAACTAGGGAAAAAAAAATATTTAACTAAAGGTCCAAATTTTTTAAATACCGCTTTTATGGAACACAAAAGGTGTTAAAAATAATATAATATAATTGAAATAAGAAGATGCTTAGAAACCTTTAACTAATAACTGATACTGATCGAGTCGTAGCGAAATAAGATACTTAATAGGATACTAGAGACATATTTTGATATGGTGTTTATAAAATGAATTTGAAGAAGCAGCTGAAATGAGGCAGGACGATTTCCGTCGAACACGCACTAAGCCAATTTATTTACCTTTTGGCAACGGAACCTTAAAAATACTTCTAAAAAGAAAGTTCTTTCAATTTCGTTGACCTTGATTTCGCAACCGTGACGCTGACGCCACGCCACATCGCAGCAAAGCCGACCAGAGACACCAATGTTTACAAACAAAATGCGCAACACAATTGGCGTCAAATGTTAGCAGGAAGTTTTGTGTTGCATTCTGCACATAATGAGACGTGTGTCTAAAGCTGAATGCCGACTATGCAGAGTGACCTTCGATTGTTCGTAAACAGCAAAACGGCTTCTTTGACTGTTGTAATGAAAAATATATTCGCCAACGGGCAAATAAAACTTGCCTCATATTTAACTACAGTGTAGATTAGTGTAAAAACCAGTGTGTAGGTAGGGCTAAAAATTCACATCATAGTTGATTCAGCAGGTGTGACTTTGCGGGAGTCCATTGTAAAATCTACACTAATATTATAAAGAGGTAAACTTTGTATTTTTGTATTTTTGTATGTAACGAATAGGCTCAAAAACTACTGGTCCGATTTCAAAAATTCTTTCACCATTAGAATGCTACATTATCCCTGAGTAACATAGGCTATATTATATTTTCAAAATAATCAGGGATCCTTACTAAAACTTCAATAATGTAACCCAAGGTGGAAAACAAAAAACCTTACATCGCGTGCGCTGCGAAAACTATTGAAGATAGAACAAAATAATGTACTACGATTTTGTAGAACACGTTATCATCTACAAAAAATGTCGCGACAGCATATGTCTAACTATTATAGTTATGTCACAATAAGTGTTCTTTTATTATAAAAAATTAATTGAAAGGCCTCCGCTAGAAAAGGGTCTTTATTTGTACCTTGGTATTAATCCTTATCCAAATAAATCATTTCATAATTAAGACGGTTTCAATACCTATAGATTACTTCTTAAATTTTTCAAATCGGACATTCCATTCAAAAGATATGACGAAATTAAAAATGTTAACGGGTCCACGGGTCTCGCGCGGGGTGCGATTTCACTCACTCAAGGAGAAGCGCGTGCAAATGTATGAAATAAGTAGACGCGAGGCTCGAACCCACGGTTTAAGTTTATCCTAAAATGTTCAAAAAATTTATGACCACCCATGCGAAGCTGGGACAGGCCGCTAGTATTAAATATAGACAAAATAAATATGTAATTTTGATGCTTGATTAATTGCATTGTCAACAAGGGTTTGGTGAAACGTGCCTTAATCCAACAAAATATAGACGTGTGTGTTTGTAGGTTGAGTTCATTTTTTTCCGATACCATACAGAGAAGACTTTCTATTGATTCTTTTTTGTTGTGTGTGTACCTATCTAAATATTTATTGTCAGTTCAAAAGGAGAAGTCGAGCTCATTGTGGACGCGTGGAGGGCTGCTCCGGGGAAGCACCTACTACCACTAGGTAAGTTGGTATGCCTATTTCTGCCTAAAGCATCACCTTTAGGCAGAAATAACAACTGTTAATGTACTAAAAAACTTGTTTGGATCAGAATGATATTTTTGCTGAACTGTGATGGAACATAACTTGGTTGATTGCGATTTTCCTTAAATAAGTTCAGTGATCAGTGATTTTATATCTTACAAAATATTGAAATTTGCGAACGAGAGCTGTAGGTACATTAGCAGTAGTCTTCGCCTTAATTTGACTACGGTACCCACCTATATAATAATTCTAATCTAATATCCCTAGTTAGCTTACCTTACTTCCATATTTATTTATTACTGTATATTACTATATATTTATGCCTGTTCAAGAAGTAATCTATAGGTATTGAAACAGCCTTGAATATGGAATGATTTATTTGGATAAGGATTAATATAAAGGTATGGATAACATGGTTTGATTTCGGTCAGCATGTCTATCAACTTTGAATATGTAAAAAAGAAGTTATAGTAACATAACTACGATAGTAAAGCATATGGTATCGCTGAATTTTTTGTAGATATTCAAAATCAAAAAATCAAAATCAATTTTTTTTGTAGATATTGATGTGTTCTTTAATATTGTAGAACATTTTTGAGTTCTATCGTCAATAGTTTTCGTAGCGCATGCGATGAAAGCCAAATTATGGCCAATTTGTGTGGCCAATATAACCTTGGGTTACATTATTGAAGTTTTAGAAGGGATCCCTAATTTTATCTTGTAATAAGTAGCCTATGTTACTCAGGGATAATGTAGCATTCTAACGGTGAAAGAATTTTTGAAATCGGACCTGTAGTTTTTGAGCCTATTCGTTACATACAAAAATACAAATCTTTCCTCTTTTTATTATTAGTGTAGATGTAGGTAGATGTAGATTTGACGATACAGGATATACATATTGATCAAGTTACACAAATATAAAGAACAATATTATTAACCAAGTAGGTAGGTACCTACCTTACCTATACATTAGTTTATTATTTTATTACGAAAAACTATATTTGTATATACCTACTATATTTTGTAAACGATGAAACAGAAAAAAAAACATTGCGCATGGCGTTCCTGGCTTCCTTGTTTACGAATCTCCTTTTACAATTCGCTTTAGTATTTTTCCTATGTAAGTAGGTTAGGTTGGTAGCTGTGTATGTATAGTCTAAGTTATAACCGACATACGAGGAAAAGTATCTAAATGAACCGCCTAGGTATCTAAATGAACAAACAATGAGCAATTACGCTTCGAGGGGAATGCACGGTGTGTGAAGTTGCTGTAACGGTTGGATGGTCGAATGCAATGGGTTCGCCATCCACCATTGTCTAATCGGAGAACATGTACCTACCTACCTACCTAAAATTATTTTAACAAGCTAAAAGGCAGTTTGGCTAAAAATCTCGAACAAACTACTATTAATTCTCTGATAATTCGAACTCAGCTCACGTCTATTAGGATAAGTAGCGCAATAGGACCACTCAAGTGGTGTTGGGAGTCAAAAGCCAGAGGTTACTGACCTAGGGCACTTAGTCCTCGGCTCATAGTAGAACCTTGCCTTCTTACAATTAATCTAATGAATGACTAACAGTTGATTCCAATTTAAAGACCTGTGAAGTCGTCATGTAGGTATAAAACCATTTTTAGGATTTTTTATTCCAATTTTTAATAATTGTACTCGCGTCTTTTAAAACTTTTTTTAATGTCGAAGCTGGCAGGCGATCATAAGGCTACCTGATGGAAAGTGGTCGCCGTTGCCCTTGGACACTTACTGATGAGCTGCTGGCCTTTCGGGGTAAGAAGGCCACAAAACTGCAGTTCACACCACAACGGACAATTATTGAATCCATCAGTGAAATTAAACGCTCATGAGGCTTAACATCTGTATGTCTCAAGGTGGTGGAAGAAGGGGAATGTGGTGCGGACTGGTGCGATAATTGAATTCAGCGGGCACCAAACTAAATAAGAATCTCAGAAAATTCCCCATTGTAGAGACCATAGAGCACACACAGAGATCCTACATCTCTTCGCAGACCTAAGGGCTCCAGATCGTATGGTAGCTTAAAATCACCGATAATATTCTGTCTATTATTTTCTATGCCCCATTTCCTAGAGATCTTTGAAACAACGACGTTTACTTTGTGAATAAGAATACAAGAGATGCGTGTCCTCCCGAAATAACCGACTGTGCCATGGCAGATAAACCTAAATATAACAGCAGTTAAAACGATAGCCGTGACATGATAGTGAGATCAGACGTTGTGCAGATAAGTAGGTTTTTATCATGTTGTTTATATAATAATATTAGGTACCTACCTACCTACAAATAAATAAACAACGTAACTTATTACTCTTTGTTTCATACATTTTTATCTTTTACTGTTTTCGGAATATGGATGGAATAAACAACTGGATACTGAATAGAAGTAAATAAAAAATGTGAAGAATCGAATAGAGCAGGAATAAAATGAACGAAAAGTTCCCCCACAGAGGAAAATCAGCTCTACGTTCCCCTCTATCGCAAACAATTGTTATGAGTATGAGTTCTGAAATAGAACTTTCATGTGTTCGGCTTTCAGCCCTGGGGGGTATTTTTAATAGCACTGGTTTCTATTTCTTCGTATCGTGAATTCCTGATTAGGTCCATATTTGGTTTATACTGGTATTTTTTCAAGCAAGTAGAGATCATGACAATAGAGAACCAGTTACATAAAAATGCCTGAGTACGTAAGACTTACCGTAGGCATTTAAGTAAATTGTTCGCCACTTGGTCAAGCCAAGACAAGAAAGTACTGCCTGTGCTTGTTTCCTAATCTCCTTGGCCACTATAGCAAAACTGTTGTTATGACAACATTCTCATGTTTCTGCGTAATTAGCCGTTCACTGTAGATAAACTATTGCTAGGTTCTTTTGTATTCGTGCTGTCCGGTCAGCGACAAAAGTAGGTAGAATCTACATCCAGAAATCTACTTGTTTTCTACACTCAATATAAATAATCAGTTTAACTTAAATATTTATAGAAACAAGCAATATGTAATGATTTAAGTTTTAATCTACTTTTGAGGTTCCGCTTTGACTCAAATACAAATACAAAATACGAAAATTATTTATTCGAGACTTCATTTTAACAAGGATCAAAATATGCAATGGACCCCGCACTCGGACTAAGCCTGTATCGCGGGAAACCTATAAAGGTTTACAAAAAATTGATAATTTGTATGTATCACAACCATCTTCTAAGTTTAAGATGGTTCAAGTTACCAAACCTACATAAATCATTTTATATTACCTGGGTAGGTAAGGTACCTACATTACACACAATGTAACAAGTCTTAAGTTTTTCTCTGCTGGCAATAGCGGGGGAGCCACCCGAAATTATACGAGACGTACCTATCTATGTAGGTAGCTACAGTGAAAATATTCCGATATTTAGCTTCAAACAGAAATTAAAAATAAATTCAGGTTAATAAGTGATAAACATCACTTACGATTATGGCAAAGCATTGCCTTGTCTGTCACGCACGATAAAAACTTGCCGTTCTATGTTCTGCTCTGCGTCCATCTACTTGAGGCATAAAAGATGTGAAGCCTTAAGTGCCTGTCCCTAATTTCACCGGCACCCAACCCTATAAAAGGAAACACAGCGACAATATTTTATGCAAAGTTTACTTTTTTACTTATATTTTTTCTTCCCGCGTGAGTTGACTTTTAATGCGAAATAACAAACTTTCTTTTAGTTCCGGTTGGTATAGGTACTGAGGTGGGTATACATCTATCTAAATGACACAACTGAGCTTTCTATCAGCAGGTAAAATATTACTGCTTGCGGCATTTATTCAGGATCACTATGTAACGGCGAACCTAGGTCGCAGGTTCCTTCCACGGGATCAAGACTGAGATTTTCCGAGTGAGTTTTGTATGAAGTCGGAAAAAAGCGTGTCGTGTATAATTGTAAATAGCACGCGCATAAAACATGAACAACATAATGATGACTGAGTTTTAAGATGTTCACGTTTTCCGTCAAGCTAGGAATTAATTCTTGAATCCCTCAAGGCTTAGGCGTTATAAAAACGAACGAGCAGAAAACCAACGCCAAGAGACGCCACGGACGCCACGACCCTAGAAACTAAGGATCAGAAACCTTTTTTTTTTAATTTATAGGTATAAAGGGCTTTGTCGCTGGGCGACCACACTGCCCTGTAATAAAACTTATGCGTTACTGTGTCATGCGTGATAGAACATAACCCTATAGGTATCGTTTGGTATGTTAGTATTAAAGAACGCAACACTATCGATTTAATTAAAAACAAGTTCTCTAATATTCTAACTAAAGCATTGAAGTAAGATTTAGCTACGTATCCCACCTACGTTGGAACTAGGTACCATAAAATGATGAGAAACCGACAGGTTGTCACACCGGCCGAGTGGCTACGCCATCAACGGAGCCACTCGGACCACATGTTGACACTACTACTTTCATTTTGATGCCAACTTTCACCCGATGTCGCTCTCAAATAAGCTTCGAATGCGAAATTAATCGCTGTGTAGGACGTCTTAATATAATATCTTAACTGAACCCTTAGTCTATAGGCATTTACGAGGCAACATTAGGTATCTAATCGTTTAAAAGTGCCATAGGTCGAACCGGACTGAGCAAACATTTTGTGGAAGGAACTTTCAACACAGCCAGCAGCACCCTATTTTACGGTTCCAAAGTTCGACAAACCGTTTTACTTTCACTATCAGTGGGACTATCATCATAATAATATTTTAGCTGAACCTTTGTAACGTTATTTTGTGAAACTTGGGTGTTTGTGATTTTTCATAATGTAGGCTAGGTACCTACCAACATCCAGTGATTTTATTTTTTCGAAAATTTTAAAATGTGCGAGAGAGAATTTAATTGGAGTTTGTCAGCGTCTTAACTATTTAGTGCATAAGATTATAAAAATACAATGTTCTCTCGACATCATACCTAAATATATCCATGACAACATAAAGTAGGCACTTACCTACCATGTTAGTAGGTAAGGTAGGTAAGCAATGATTGTTGTATTTAGCAACCTTGGATTAATCAACATAAAGCATAGGTAAGCAGTAAGTCATAAGACTGCATTATAGCCGAGATAGGTTTAACTAAATCATTTCTCACATCTTCATGGTCAATCAACAGGCATCGCCGTTAGAGGGTCGCAATAACTGTTAACGGCATCGTATCGCTTGAACGTTAATGAAGCCAGGAGTGTGCTAACTTATTTAGATGTTTCATAGAAGCTGTCAATAAATTATGATACTACTATTAGTTTCGTTCGACGCAATAGTGAATACTTTTAAATTCATTCTAGGTAGGTAGGTAAACTAGATCATTAGGGTCCTTAACTAATGTTAAAAACCATTAACAATACCTACCCTGGGTGAATAGGTAGTTAACATTCAAGTCGAGCGATAAAGTTTAAGTTTTAGATATAATTTACTTACTAATTCGACAACTTTTAATAAGCCCGGTGGCGTTTTGAAATAGTCGACGTTAATTTTGAGCCAGTCCAGCGCACCACCTTGCTGTTGGGGAGGGCCGCCTTGTGGTGCAGGCTTGTTGTGGTCAACAGTCACTACCGTTTCAGGAGCCATCATTATCGGTCAATTCCGGATTGG
Organism: Chloroclysta siterata; assembly: GCA_932294275.1. NCBI lineage: Eukaryota > Metazoa > Arthropoda > Insecta > Lepidoptera > Geometridae > Chloroclysta > Chloroclysta siterata. Next base: position 9,117,475 of record OW028601.1, on the reverse strand, counting down.
AATCACGAGCACTGACACTGGTTGGTAACACTATGGAGGCACTGCGTGTCGATGAGCGAGCGCAGAATAGTCCGGTCGGCGCGCAACTGGCGATTGAGCCAGCCGGCTTGGTTTGATTTTGTTGGAGTGAGCGTGTCGTGAGGTAGTAGAGCGCACGTATGTTCACTCTGGTAGAGCCATAGCGACGAAGACGACACGCACGGGGAACAAGAAGTGATGGCGCGTGAAGAGAACGACGCGACGAGACGCTTCGTTATTTACAAGTATAACTACAATTATAATACCTATATACCTATACCTACTATAATTGATCGAGTGAGCGAAGCGAACGAAGATCTTAGTTTCAACTTGGGCGATTTGGCATTTTATGTATGTATGTATGTATGTATGTATGTTTGTCTGGCGATAACTTTAGAACCGTTGATCCGATCTGCATGAAATTTGATATGTCGATAGCTTTTACTTGAGAAATTTACTGGTAAGTATATGAGTAAAATCGGATGAAGGGGTTTTGAGATATGGGGTTTTTTACGGGGGCAAAAATAAAAAAAGTTACATAAAAAAATAAAGTTACATGTCATATGAAAGGGCTTTGTTTGGACATCCCAAAACAATTTTTACTTTTTTTTTGTGACGCCCTGTTATTGAGATAAAATTATAAAAGCTAAATTAAGATAACCAGCGATCCAAGAGCTCCCATATCTAAGAGTTTCGTTGACATCAAGGTTTTTCTACTGGTCGGTCATTTCATTTGCTTTTTCTTATTTTTTTTTCTTGAAATAAATAAAGGAGGTACTCAGTTCTCATAAAATGGTGACGACGACCAGGTCTGATGATGCAGCCAAGGGCTGTTCAACGGAACTCTTCAATAAATAGGCCAATAGAGTTGAAACTTGGTAACCATACCAAGTTAGTAGGCGGTAGTCAGAAAAAAGTCCAAAGATAATGTTTGGACTTGCCTCTTGACTACTACGTACTCAAAGTTTTGATGCGTTCGTCGGGTCGCATCACGAGATCTCAGTTCGGGGCGAACTACTAGTTACTTATATTCTTCTTTGTTTAATAACAAATTAAAAGGATAGTGTTTTGGGGAACTACAAAATCTTGGCATCGAAACTAGGTCTTTAGCTCGCGAAGTCCAGGCCCCCTAGAGTTCTGGTGTCAAATACGTAGGCAACCTACCCTACCAAATACCACTTGATGACTACATATACTTTGTTTTAATGTAGTTAATGTAGCGGAACTAACTCTACAACACAGAGTACTTTGTTTTAACTGCTCTACAATAAGTAGTGTGTAATACTTGTAGCGCCATCTCTTGACAAAACGCGCAATAAAATCGGGCAGGCACGCAAGGCATAGATGGCGTTACTGAGCAGAAAACAAACACTATAATCCAAGTTAGTTTGCGATGAATGTTCTTAACTTTTGTAGTGTTTTCCACGCTGTTTTGTAAAACTTTCTAATGTAAAACCTTTTTTTTTTTACCTTGAGTAAGAACTAGTATACTAACCTGCCTACCTACGACCTCAGATATAAGTAGCCTTTGCATTCAGCTGATATTTCTTTTTCGGGTTGGGTGCTCTAAGTAAAATATTATAAAAAAACCAGTATCTTATAAAAAAAATGAACAAGGTTGTTTGAACCCACGACCCCCCTTGATATGGGAATAATAATATGTGAATATGTGTAGAACAGGTTGCATTCCAAAGCTACCACTCGTTATTATATTACTAGTAGTTCGCCCCGAACTGAGATCTCCTGATGCGACCCGACGAACGCACCAAAACTTTGATCAGGTGGTAGTCAGAGGCAAGTCCAAACATTGTTTGTACTTTTTTCTGACTACCACCTACTAACTTGGTACATTAACCAAGTTTCAACTCTTTTGGCCTATTTTTTGAAGAGTTCCGTTGAACAGACCTTGGCTCCATCATCAGACCTGGTCGTTGTCACCATTTTATGAGAACTGAGTACCTACTTAATTTATTTCAATAAAAAAAAAATAGAAAAAGCAAAAGGAACTGAGCGACCAGTAGAAAAACCTTGTTGTCAACGAAACTCCTAGAGATGGGATTGGATCGCTGGTTATCTTAATTTAACTTTTTTATTGTAACTCAAAAACCGTGCGTCCCAGAAAAAAAGTAAAAATTGTTTTGGAATGTCCAAGCAAAGCCCTTTCATATGACATGTAACTTTATTTTTATATGTAACTTTTTTATTTTTGCCTTCTTAAAAAACCCCATATCTTAATAACCCTTCGGATCAACGGTTCGAAAGTTATGGCCAGACAAACATACATACATACATAAAATGCCAAATCGCCCAAGTTGAAACTAAGATCTTCGTTCGCTTCGCTCAATCGATCAATTACTAATAGGGTAGTTAGAAGCATGTCCCATCATTACAACTGAACTGGTACATGCCCACAATAAATTTATTCAGACAGTATCTGACTGACCAACTATATGAGTTAGTTTTTATTCGTTTTTTAGTGTTTACCTACACTTAAGGAAATCACAAAGATTTTTAATATATGTAGTCCCAAAAGTTATTATACAAGTGGGATTTGAACCCACGACCTTTCCCCTTGATACGGGACCGCGCTAACCAACTGCGCCATCGGATTCTAATCACACTTGACTAATAACTTGAGGAAATGCTACTACGGTATTTATGTGACCGTGGTTCCATCTGCAGGTCTGACATATAACATTTGGGACTATATAAAAATCTTTGTATGAGTTAGGTAGTGTAGGAGCTCCTGTTACACTGGTTTCTGGTTAATGTATGGCTTAGGGCCGGTTTCACCATGCTCTGTTAGTTACTAATCAAAGGCTAAAAGACCGTTAAATCAAACCTTAGCTGTCAAACGCGTACATTTTGACATATTTAACGGCCCTTTAATCCTTTGATAATCTAACAGAGCATGGTGAAACCGGCCCTTAACCTTACTCTTCAGCCACATTAGTTATTTAACTTTGAACACTACTTATATTTACTTGCACCTTGGACAATCATAGCCAGTAAACTGGTCCACAAAACTTGTATAGAAAAAACTTTTTTTTTTTACATATTTATTGCGTAAACTTAGAAGAAGAAGCCTAGAATTTTTCCTCCGAGATGTTTCCTTCTGGCCTCTTCATGATCCATAATACCACCACTTGTTGTGAGGACAAGGTATCTGAAAGGATAAGAAATAATTATTCAGTAAGAAAATCCAATGCAGTAAATATTTAAATCATGTGAAAGAATAGATCTAACAGATATGAGACATGTAAGCTATAATAAACATTAACTGGCATGACCAGTGTAAAATCAACATTCAATCTTTTAGGGCTTACAAAATATTTATTTCCATTTCCATTGTTGAAAAGTTTTCCCTGTTGCTATAATATAGCAAATTGATTATAAATTGTAATCAGTATTATTCCTTTTACTGGATAAGTGAATGATTACAAGTCAGTTGCATAATCTAGAATGGATGTATAGGAACAATATGTGATGTGTGGCATTCCTTTACTTACAGGAAGCCCACAGGGTAGTTATTGGGAGTTCTACAACTCTAGGACAGTGTGAATCACTAGACCAGGGCCAACCTTTTTGAATACACATGCCATTTTTTTTTTTTAATTTGTGGCTTTAGACTTCGTAATGCATTGAAATAATTTCAACCAAATATAATCATATCGATAATGATTATTTAATATATTATAACGATAATAATAATAATTATAATAAAAATAAAAAAGGAAATTCCAACAGGCCCACTGGGCACGAGCCACAGCGACCCGGAGGGTGATTTAGCCAATTAGTCTCTGGAGTATCGGGTGGGTGGGTGAAGTAGCGGATAATTAGAAAAAGATGTAAACTGTTTTGATCCATGGTGTATACATCTATGTATACTTAAAACACAGACATTGAATTGCAATGGTTTTTTTCCACATCTCGAAATGCAACTACCTTAAAATTACCCTGTTGCTATAATTTCGATTATGTATTGCAATGTGAAGTACCATCAAAACTTTTTAAGACAAAAAAGCACTTCACATGTAGTATATGATCCAATCCTCGAAAACCAAAAATGTGTACTCCTTGTAGGTCAGCTTTACAAAAGTGTAAGTTGTTTGTAATATGAATATGCTTACAACTGTATGCATGATAGACCATTCGATGACTTAATAAATATTCATGATCTTTTCACACAGCAGTAATATTGGAACTAGATAGCAGATATAATACTTATATGCTTTTTTTTTATACTTACCATAATTATAGTATAAACACAGAGACAGAGGACAAATATCTATGTTCATCACACAAATGTGTCTTTTCAGTGGGGATTGAACCCATGGCCAACAGCGCAGAAGGCCGAGCTCCTACCATCTGAGCTATGAGGGTTGTCAATCATCATTTTAATTTACTTGGTACTTTACTACATTTACATGTTTTGTGTATCTCTAATTGATATAATTTTATTGAGTTTGTTTAAAACAGCATTAACAATATCCCTCCACGATAGATGGAATATCAATTAAATGCTGCTTTATTTTTATTTAGCACCACTTATCAAACGTCTACTAACAAGAACTATTAGCGATCCGCGGTAGTAGTGCATTGTACAAGCTGAGTAATAATAAACTTACCAACTTTTAACTATGTCAGTAATCAGTTTTCATTAATAAAAAGAATATTAACACACCTTGACCATCAGTAATCTACAATTGTCTACATTCCCAAATTAATACAACAGCTGATATTATCAATACAAACAGGTACTTGTATGTACAGGATCTATCTGATGGTCAAATTGTCTGGCACATAGGTATTCAGTCCAAGTAGACAACAATAAAGTAAACAATCCACTAGTACTGTACATTCAGTAAAAACTATGGAAGATATTTACCCGAACTGTCGTGATGGCAGGAGGTTTGTCCATCTTTCGATGTCGTTGATTGGTACGTCGAAACGCGGTGATATTACTCCGCACTTGTTCAGTCTGCCCGTAAGATTGACAACAATTTTGCCAGCTCTGTGATCATCAACGATTTCAAACTCCCCGATGTAGCCGTGCTTCATCATCACAGTCAGGAACTTGACGATAACTTTGGAGCAAGGCCTGATGAGCACTTGTCTTTTACCGCGCTTTTCAGCATTGTGGATTGATTTCAGAGCATCACTCAATACGTTCATACGCACCATGGCTGAAATTAAACAATATAAACTTGAATACCAGTGTAACGAGCGAACAATCTCTTTATTGATAGCCGTCAAAACACCGTGAAGCAATTGAGGTTATCACTGAAATTCCTCACTTTTAATACGTAAAATAGTTAAGCTAAGACGTTATGCACTATTCATTTTCTCTAGAATCATAGCAGATTCACAATAAATTTTGCTAAAAACATTGATTACCTAGGATTTAGAACCTGCCCGAAAGAACCGAAATGACATGAACGGTCCAAAAGAAAAAGTCGTGTAGTGTTGTACTTGACAGTCAGGTTACAAAGAATCGACTAAAATATATGCAGGAATCGAATGAATACGATATGAACAAAAAATCTTATTAGTCGATTCAATCGACCAATTAACTCGATTGATTACAGCACTTAGGTTAATCATTCATTTTATTTTAGCCTGATATTTGATATTGTTAATTGCTCTAAAGAAATATTAACTGTTAACAACACGCAACAGTTGATATTTGATTTTATATATACTCATTATTCGATATCTAGACGACGACCGTTATTTAGTGAATGTTTTAGGTTTTTAGAGCAATTATCAAATATAAATAAAATGACAATGATAGCTGATCGTGGCCGAATTAAATTTGCCCAAATTGGTCCAAACGACACGAAGAGAAGAGAAGCCAGTCAACGTTTAAAAAATGAAATATATTTGGTAACACTTTTCATAAGCTTTTCATTCATGTGTGCACTAGTGTGCAGCTTTTTTGTGTGTAGTTGTGATTTTTTATGCTTGATGGCTTGGTATTAGTGTTGCCAAGTTGAGAATTATTATAGCTAGATCTAGCTACAAAGGTACTTTATTAGCTATAATAACAGGAATCTAGCAATTAAGCTATTATTTTATTGACAATCATAGTTTTTTTTAATACACATTGCACTTATGTATTAAAAAAAAAGCTATGGTCCTAGATGACAAATGATTCAGACATATTTTTATTCCATCTAGGCATAATGTTGTGCCATGAGGCTATTGTTCTGGTTTGTTTCTTTGAGTAACTTATTAGAATAGAATATAATTCTAAACGAACTTGGCTTCCAGACGTCTGGAAAACGTTTCTTAATTTTTTTATTCGTCTGCAGACGAATGAAAAAATTAAGAAAAAACTTTGAAGGCATAAATAAAAAGAAATTTGGAAATAAAGCTGAAGTAGTTGTCTGCAATCGGTTGTCGCTGATGACTAAAAATAATTGTTTAAAAAATATTAATAAGACTAGCTGTTACCCACAGCTTCACTCGCTTATTTATACACACATATTAAAAGGTTAGATAGGGCCTTTCCCTTTATAAAAAAAAATACAAACAAATGAGGAATATAAATGTACCTATTTAACTTTCATATTTAACATATTATCATTATTAGCTAATTAATAGCAAAATATTTTTTTACATTAGGTAATTTTTAAATGTGGCTGGTCTAGCTATCATAAAAAAAAAGGAATGGCAACACTGGCGGTTTCAAGTTTGTTCGTTTCGTTCGTGCGTGGTCGACGGACGGGTTGATTACCTGTTGGGTAAAGTTTTAAAAACTTGAAAAGTTTCAAAAACTTCTAAACTAAATGGAATAATGCTTTGGACTATCAAAAAGTTAATGGTATCACTAAATAAATATGATAAACATTAGTTAAATGTGGATTCGAGGGAATAATTGCATACAAAGTTGAGTGAACTTGTGAAGTGAGTAATCCTTACCTTGCCCATTGCAAAGGCAGGCGAACAAATTCCACAGGTGTCTAGGTGCATTTTAATGTTGTGGTATCCAAATGTCCTAGCAACCGAAACACAATGAACATTCTGCTAAAATATGGTTAAAAATAACTTGTTTTGAGTGATGTTTTCTATACACAGTGCATAAACAGTGAACTTAACCATGGAAGAACTAGAGCGATGGTGTAAGATGTATCCAAAAACACTTAGTGGGACTTTCATGTTATTCTTCACTGTGATGTTCCAAATCACATCATCAATAGATACAACAGGTAACTTAGATTTAATTAATTAATTATTTATTTACCATTATTATACATATAAACAGTAATAAAACTTCAATTCAAAACAGCCTAAAAGATTGGATTACATTGATCTGAATGTTGTAGTAGGTAGGTAACTTAGTTACTTAGGTCAGTCTGAACCATGGAAGCACTTGGACACAAGAGCCCCTCACCTTTGTAAAAATAGTGGTCCCATTCAATGGTACATAACTTAGTTGATGGCATACCTATATACCCTGTAAAAACTGCTATCACAGGTTAGTTCTAAGTTGACTATGGTCAACTGCTATAAATCCTGTTTGTAGGAAAAGGTATCGGTTATGGGAAGGGTTCTGTTGAGTGTTCATTTGCAACCTTTGCAATACATTCTTTGTGTGCTTGGGCGGCATTAGTGTGAAAGTATAGTGAGGGCCCTTTGGTGTTACACTGTTAAAGCTAGTAACACTGATAATTTGAATCCACAGGAAATATGCATTTCTAAGGTCATCAGATCTTGTCGGACATTTAAGCAAGGATTTCGCAAAGAACTTTACTATTCATCTTGATTGGTTGTGTGTCAGTATTTTCCATACATTTTTTCAGCAGTAGCTTGGTATTTAATAAAAGAGCAGCATTGCCAGTGAAGAACTGCTTTGTGCTGATCTTATGAATAACAGATTGCAGGATGTTAAAGTGATCAAACTACATATTTTTTTTAAATTTATTTTAAGGGCTTTGTCGCTGGACGACCACACTGCCCTATAATAAAACATTTCAAAAAAATACATCTCGTATCAAAATACTTTTATTTAAAAAGGTTTAACTTGCCGTGTCTAAATTATTATTAAATTCCAAATTTAATCCTAGCAACTTCACTTCTGCTTTATTTTATACTAGCGGCCTGTCCCAGCTTCGCATGGGTGGTCATAAATTTTTTGAACATTTTAGGATAAACTTAAACCGTGGGTTCGAGCCTCGCGTCTACTTATTTCATACATTTGCACGCGCTTCTCCTTGAGTGAGTGAAATCGCACCCCGCGCGAGACCCGTGGACCCGTTAACATTTTTAATTTCGTCATATCTTTTGAATGGAATGTCCGATTTGAAAAATTTAAGAAGTAATCTATAGGTATTGAAACCGTCTTAATTATGAAATGATTTATTTGGATAAGGATTAATACCAAGGTACAAATAAAGACCCTTTTCTAGCGGAGGCATTTCAATTAATTTTTTATAATAAAAGAACACTTATTGTGACATAACTATAATAGTTAGACATATGCTGTCGCGACATTTTTTGTAGATGATAACGTGTTCTACAAAATCGTAGTACATTATTTTGTTCTATCTTCAATAGTTTTCGCAGCGCACGCGATGTAAGGTTTTTTGTTTTCCACCTTGGGTTACATTATTGAAGTTTTAGTAAGGATCCCTGATTTTTTTGAAAATATAATATAGCCTATGTTACTCAGGGATAATGTAGCATTCTAATGGTGAAAGAATTTTTGAAATCGGACCAGTAGTTTTTGAGCCTATTCGTTACATACAAAAATACAAAAATACAAAAATACAAAAATACAAAAATACAAAGTTTACCTCTTTATAATATTAGTGTAGATTATTTAGGTAGGTACTTTTGATAGGTGCAAACTTCTTATACCTAGGTTAGGTATAGTTAGTTAATCAAGCTCGCATATATACTAAATGGTACCTACCTCATCAAAAGCAACCTACTTGGATATGTAATGTAAGTACCTGTACCTAGTTGAAATTTTATGAACACTAACTAATTTCGCTCAATCATGGTAACTATTCTGAGCTAAAATTACTTAATTAAAATAGAAAGGTTAACTCTAGATAGGTAGGTATCTTCCTAGGAAGACCTATGAAAAAGTATGAGAAACTCTAGATAGTAGAGCTCTAGGAGGTAGACCTATGAAAGTTATGAATTTGATTGCATTTAGGTACCTTTTTCGGTTATGCCTCACTAAATTCGATTGGCACCACATTGGAGCTTCAATATTGTATTATATTACATTGTAACAAGGATCATACAAAAGAACGGTAGGAACCAAGCTGTAATTTTGTTGCCTAGATTCACCTAGTTTTATGTTTGAAAGTGATCCTTGTGATTTTATTGAATAAATACCTTTTTGACTTTGAGATGTCTTTTATAGGGTATTATAGAATTCATGTCTCATTTATATGGCTTCTGTCATAGTATACAGAAAAACATAGGAACACCTCTTGCAGGTACACCTGTTTTCTGTAGCTCCTGCATAGACAACACAGGTCATTTCACCAGTACCTCAAGTTGATGGACCAAGGGCAATGCCTCATAGGATATGTTCCTATTGTACATGATTTGCAAAGAAAAGCTTGTAATGGTTACCACTTATCATTTGGTGGGCCATCTGCTAGATCTTTTAGCAAGTTAGGTACCTAGTACTGACAATAAAAAAAAAATTATAGGCCAATAGAGTTGAAACTTGGTTACCATACCGAGTGAGTAGGCGGTAGCCAGAAAAAAGTCCAAACATAATGTTTGGACTTGCCTCTGACTACCACCTACTCAAGGTTTTGTGCGTTCGTCGGGTCGCATCACTAGATCTCAACCAACCACTAGTTAGTAAATTGTGTCCATATTTGTGCAAGCAACTAGATAGGTAGGTATACCTACAACTTGCCGATTTGGAAACCAAATTACATCCAAATTGAATAACATATAGGTACCTAGGTACATTATAGAACTTTGTCAGGCAGCAAAAAGCTGAGTCTGGACCTTTTTGGCATACTACATGGGACGGGACAGGCCAGGACCTATTATTATTATTACCGTACTTACCTACCAGCTTTGTTTATTGTGTTTTTTTTTTATTTTTATTTCATTTTTTATTTTATTTTTATTTTATTGTACCTAAATGTGTTTTTGTTTTTTAATTTGGTAGGTACCTCTAGGGCATGCAGTATCGATACTTTTCTCAGTACCGGTAATTTTTGGCCGATACTGGCTCAGTACCGGTAATTCCCGGTACTTTCGATACTTTCGATACTGAGCTAATTATCTTCAATTAACTAACTGTATAGCCGTAAAATGAAAAAAAAACTATAGTAAATAAAATAACTTAAGATTATTCGTTTTTTTTATATGATTTAGAACAATAATATCACTTACACACAACAATCAGAATAGGTGAGGTCAAGCTAAATAGAATAATCATCAAATGAATCAACAACTGGAATGAAACTATGTTATCTAACTAAATCAATAATTCATATGCTGGTATTTACTTGGAACAGAAGTATCAAGTGTAGTTATTATATCTTTTTTATACTACCGCCATTTTATTTATATGTTTGTTGGTTGTCACAATCCAAAATTTGGTTATTGTAGTATTTCTGGTTTTAAAGTAAACGTGCGATCATAAAATAATTTCGTCAGACGTCTCCGACAAAGGAAAACAATGAAAAGGTGTGTAATCTCATTGGGGAAAACCGAAGACTGATCATCAAGAAGATTGCACACACTTCGACCATCTCCTATGAACATAAAAAAAATATAATATAAGATTTTCTAAGGTCTCAGCTAGGTTGGTCCCCATGTTGCTCTCAGATGAGCAAAAGCGCGTTGAGCTCACAAAATCTTGCGATTGTATTGTCACGTTTGAGGCTGAGCCTCAAGATTTTTATAGCAGATTAGATAACAGATGTAATCTGAGTTCACCACTGTGGAAAAGGGTGAGATCTCAGGGTGTCATCATGGTGGACCACCTCGCTAAGGGCGAAACCATTAGCTCGGCATATTACTTAACCCTTTTGCGTCGTTCGAAAATCTTGTTTTATCTGGATGGATTGAATCCATGCCTCATATTCAAGATTGTGGTTTCTACGTAGCTGATTTGGCCTTGACTTTTAGACTTTCATCTGATCCCAAACCTCAAAAAAAAAAGTCGGCGGCCAAAAATTTTCATCGAATGAAGAGGTCGAAGAATGTGTAATTGGATATTTTGTTTATTTATTTTAGGAAGATAAATTCTAAGTAATATAGGTTATCAGAGAAGCCAATTAGCGATCCTCATGTATGGTTACAGAGTAGATGAGAAAAAAAATCGCAAAAAACATTTACGGCCTTACATATAAATGGAAGGAGTACTTTTTTTAAATAAAAATAAAAATTGTTGGTATTAAACTTTGTTTTCTTGGTTAGGTAGCGAACTTTTCAATCCACCCGAATAATACGAATAATCATAAAAAAAACAACACAAACTACGTACCTAATCGTAATACTTAAAATTGTTTAGATTTCATTAGAAGGTTGTTAAATCTAGGTTCAGAATTCGTTAAAAAATTGAAATCTAAATAGGAAAGTGAAACTGAACGCTGTGCTAGTGTTTATTTATGGAAATTGATGTATATCGCACTAGAAAACATCGACAGTTTATGAGTGATATCGAGTATCGAAAGTATCGAAAGTACCGGTACTTGCTTTGTGGAGTACCGGTACTGATCAGTATCGAAATTACCGGGAATTTCGATACTGATCAGTACCGGGAGCATGCCCTAGTACCTACCTATTAGTTTTGCCGAGTTGCGTGTATCTGTCCATTGTCCGTTTAGTGTGTGTCAAATAAATGTATTTTCTTTCTTTCTTTCTTTATAGGTAGGTATAACACCAAATCGATTCAGTCCAAGTTTTTGAGAAATATTTGCTTCGCTCGCTTGAACCCTCCTCCTACATAGAACGATATACCTACGACTTATGCCTTCCACAGCACAATAAGTATTTAGGTTTCTTTCAGGATAAAATTAAGGTTACCTACCCACATTCGACGCACTCAATAATAACCAGTTCTGAAGTGTGACTTAAATGAAACGCGAACGCTTCGCCGAACTTGCTTGCTCAATACATAATTAATCTTCTACCTTAATGAACTTCACAAACTTAAAGTGGATCTGAAATATTGAATAACGAATTTACGTGCGACTTAATTTTCGTATTATCCACACCCTACTTGGAAATAACTTTGATTAGCGCACCGTCCAATCAAAAATAGCTCGAGTTCTCCTGAAGTTTGATAGACAGCGTGTGTTTTTTATGAGTAACGCTTCCACTACTTATGCTACCTCACAACCAAGCTCGCCAGAGAATGGCTCTTCAGACTGCTTATGAGAACGTGAGGTAGGGTAATAGCAAAGCATGTAGGTACGCGCTTTAGGGGTCGCTTTCTCATCGGAGGACGCTGGTTTATGCTTTTTGTACTATTGACGTCACAGAACACAGAATCTGTATTTTATAATGTAGTACCTACTGTGATTTTGTAGTTGATGTACCAAGAAGAAAGGAATTAGACCGCACTGTTATCAAAATTGAAAATAGGTACATATTAAATAACTAAAAATTTCTCGCTCGCACATTTCAACATTTTTGAAGACATTAAATCACTGGATGTATTTACAAAAAAATCGGTTTCTTAAAAATGGTTTTCTTTAATAAAATATTTAAGTACTAGTTTTTGCACTTAGTTTAATCAATTCGTAAAAGATTGCTGTAGGTAGCCTTCTTACCTCTAAACTACTGAAAGCTACTACTTCATTACACTGGTTTGTCCCCACCGAAGTTGACAGTACTGAAATACCTTAAGCTACCTATCATACCTATCACCTACCTATCATAATAGGTACGCAATAATTGGGACTCCAACGAAGGGGTACTCACTATGTGTTGTATTTAGGCTTTTGTACTTCAGTACGAAAAAAACGGAACCCTAATAGGATCACTTTGTTGCCAGTCCTAAACGGAACCCTAATAGGATCACTTTGTGTTTCGGTTTGCTAACTTTTTACACCCTCAAGGGTTGAATTTCCAAAAATCCCTTCTTAGTACACCTCTACGCCATAAGACCTATGTACTCTTCAAATTTCAAGTCTCTAGGACCAGCGGTCAAAAAACTCCCATACATACTTTTACATCCCTTAGCACACTTATTAAGGGTAGTTTTAAAAAACTAAAAATGTATTTCCTATTTTTTTGTCTTGAAGTATATGTACTCCAAGTTTCAAGTTTGTAGGTTCAAGGAATACAATTTTTCATACAAACGTTTTCATCCCTTTTTACACCCTTAGGGGTTGAATTTCCAAAAACCCCTTCTTAGTACACCTCTACGCCATTAGACCTATGTACTCTTCAAATTTTAAGTCTCTAGGACCAGCGGTCAAAAAACTCCCATACATACTTTAACATCCCTTAGCACACTTATTAAGGGTAGTTTTAAAAAACTAAAAATGTATTTCCTATTTTTTTGTCTTGAAGTATATGTACTCCAAGTTTCAAGTTTGTAGGTTCAAGGAATACAATTTTTCATACAAACGTTTTCATCCCTTTTTACACCCTTAGGGGTTGAATTTCCTAAAATCCCTTCTTAGTACACCTCTACGCCATAAGACCTATGTACTCTTCAAATTTCAAGTCTCTAGGACCAGCGGTTTAGGCTGTGCGTTGTCTATATGTCAGTCAGTCAGTCAGTCAGTCAGGACTTTGATTCTTATAGTATTAGAGATACATCATCTTTTTTATATTATACCTAAAGTGGGAGAATATTACCAAATCATATTCTAACCAGCTAATCTTTATAGTACAACCTGTTGACCTACCAAATTCCATGCAAATCGGATTTATTTTTACAGTTTGAAAGTTATAGATTATGTATGCTTGGATCAGACTGAGAAGGACATTGTGAATCACCAATAGTGAATTCTTGTCGAGCTACCGAACACTAAAAAACCGCTTTAAAATCGGAGCTTCCGCTACGGAGATTGGCCACAAAAAAATTGTGACACACATCCGGAAGGAAGAAGGCACAGGAACATATAGTGAGGCCACAAACTCCTAACTCCCTTCATTTTAGAACTAGGGGTTTATAAAATAATAACTTTCCTCGTTTTCATCCATTTCAAGTGCATGTCGCACAACATTGAACTTCTCCAATTTGCTATTTTTTTTGTATACCATGGTTAATTGGATCAAGCAGATTAGCCCACCTGATTTTATCTGTATAACTGCATCGAAAGCACAGATCTGATGTTAGCACCGGACCAAATTGTGACCTATTTAAAAAAGTATTACCATTGTAGCTATTTAAAAAAGTTGGTTTTAATACGTTACCTACCGTTTTTACCTATCTCCAAGTTAGCGCCTTTCAGCTGTAGGTTACAAACGGCCCAGTAAAATGCAAGAAAGTTTACTATCCTGAAGGCTGATGTTAGCAGAGTACCGACGTAAGGTGGGCGATGAGAGACTGTAAACATTACCCATAAAGGCTCTACTCGCGAAAGCATCAACCAGGAGTCACGTGTAAAGCGTTATTAATATTAAAACTGTTGCGAGCCGCGTAAATACAGGCAATGAAGCTTCGTAGTAGCAGGACAGGGTTCAATGCCTCCTATTCCAATCTACTGTGGCCGTTTTGTAAGGGTTCCCATTCCTATACGCAACTTGGCTCAATTTAATATTGAAGAGTTCTAATAATGCGAATTCTACCAAAAGCATACCAGTACACAAAGAATAACAAGATGTATGTATATGTATATCAAGGTAATAGTAGTGCGTATTACGTTCGTTAACTAAGAAGCTTGACTTACCTATTTACTACAAGTAAAAAATAATATTTGGTGCTTTCTCTAACGGAACCATTATCATTGTACTATATAAATGACCCTTTTATCTCAAGAGTAAGTAACATGATTATTTTGTTAGCGGTACTTGCGACATATTAATAAACCATGCTCATAATGATCTTACTCGCGTGAACGCCGTTTAAAAGTATCTTCGGATAAATGAAACATAAAGCAGGGTGGGTTTTTAAAAAGCACTGGCGAATCTAAACTATGTAAGTTCTTTAAATAGTTAAAGTTAAAAAAGGTATTTGAAATATT
Source organism: Chloroclysta siterata (assembly GCA_932294275.1). Classification (NCBI taxonomy): domain Eukaryota; kingdom Metazoa; phylum Arthropoda; class Insecta; order Lepidoptera; family Geometridae; genus Chloroclysta; species Chloroclysta siterata. Next base: position 9,102,323 of record OW028601.1, on the reverse strand, counting down.
GAATGAGTTATGAATCATTTAATGCGTGGTTTGAGGAAGATCTAGGATAAAATTTATTTTTCATTTCATTTAATATAAGTTATAGTTATAGTTATAATAAGCGAAATGTGGTTTGATAACTGGGAATAATATAAATCTGCAAGATTTGAGCCAGGTTATGTTATTGCTACCGAAGCACCGTAACGCAATGTTATTGGTGTACCTTCATTACGCGTCTAGTACGAGGGCATAACAAGTGGAACAGAGTAGACTCCGCAGGCATACCCTGGAATGGAAGGCGCTCTCAAGTTTTTTACGACCGCAGTTCCACTGAGAGCGCCACGAGTGCGTAATACTTAATCGAGCTTAATAAATTTATAAATGCCTCTAAGTTTTCTCGTTGTTGTTGGCATTTTATTTTCCATTTACTTAAACGCAGTCGTTAAAGTTCTCTGAAATTCGTAACTTCAAAACGCTTTTTATTACCTTACTTGAATGAACGTTGTTTATTACGCTGACGTTGTTTCAGTTTGAAAGGTTTTTTGGGACGAAATAAATTTTGTCTTAGATTGAGAAAAAAGCCGTTTTGTCTTAGATTGAGAAAACAAAACCTTTTGTTTATTAAGGACCAGCTGCCGCCCGTGGTTTCACTCGCGTGGAACGCTACGCTACCCCGTTCCAGGAAATATTTCGGTAGTTAAAGTTGGTTAGTTTCATCCCAATCGGTTCATTGATTGGGGTGGGATTGGGCCACAAACACTACCCAAACATGTGAACTGACTAATCACTACATAGTATAAAACAAAGTCGCTTTCTCTGTCCCTATATCCCTATGTATGCTTAAATCTTTAAAACTACGCAACGGATTTTGATGCGGTTTTTTTTATAGAATGATTCAAGAGGAAGGTTTATATGCATAATACAAGCATAATCTCTTAGGGATAACCCACAATAACCGTGCGAAGCCGGGGCGGGTCGCTAGTTTTATAATATTTGTAGGATAAGTCAAATCCAGTCGCGGCTCCAGCCTAGTTATGACTTTGCGAGCAGGTGACACGAATAAAAGGGATCGATTAGCTTCTATTTTTAACCATGGTCATTCAGGGCAGCAGCACGTGACGCTTACTTTGTTAAAATCAAGCCTTGATTTACAAGGAACAACGGAAGCCTTGAAAGCCTTTTTGTGTTATTGGAAAAAATATATCGATGTACGCTGAATATCACCAAAACCAATTTGAACTACCCGAGAGTGGATTTCCATTACGCCTCTGCCGTAATGCGCTTTACAAACATTTAATTAATGTATTACAGGATTAGTACAATTAATTAATGTTATAACTGATATGATTTTAACGGGTATTCTACCTATAGCTGCCATGCCTATAAACATTTTTTTTTATACAGACAAATCTCTTACTTAAAACGTCACTGTTTGTCATTACCCATTGGTAAAAGATGGCCATAGGTTAAATACTGATTGTCTGTTGGCACATGTTTATAAGTAGGATCGTAAACCTCCATCTACATTGATCAAAAATATCTGTCTCGACTGCCGTAAAACTTTAAACACTCACCTTGTTGAAGTTTGAAACTCACATCATAAATGATGAGATAGCGCAAGTGACGAATACGTTTAAGTATACATAACTGATCTAATCTTTTCGGTAAGAAAACCTGTTTTGATCAAAACTATAATTTCTGTACCTATGAAATATTATTCTGCGAAACTTGCTTAATTGTTCGCAATTTTTCATTAATTTTATTTCTTAAAAATACCTAGTAAATTGTGCGAGTACAATGATGTCATCTTAACTACGAGTATGTATGTTGTCTTGTCATTTTATTAGAATGTAGTTTACTAAACCAACAAACATTTCACATTGACGAGTAGTCGGCTCCTTTTTCTTTAAATAATAAATCTGAAAAAGACTGTGCTGCGACCTAATTTACACTAAAAATCAATACTTTCCACTGAAACAGTTACTTACTTCGGTACATACGGCATTTCTCTGTACTGGCTATTGTAAACTAGGAATGGCATGTTGCATTATTTGTATTACATTTCCTACCTACCTGAGCATTTGTTTTAAAAATATCTAGGCTGAAATATTTATGACACTCTAAGTAGATTATTTTGTATCTGTCATTGAATTATTATTCATATTAACTCCCGAATAGTTCCTCTAATCCGGTAATCTAAGAAACAAAACGCAATGTTCGATGAACATCTTTATCTTCTTTATCTTTAACTCCTCTACTGTGCTGGTATTCCATTTATTTTTATGTATTGCACTCTCGCTCGAGAAATGTATTAGTTATGATGACGTCAGAGTTGACACTGCATCTGAGTGCAATATGGTGTCTTCTTACGAACGGGAAAAGTCCATTATTTTCTTGGCTGTTTTAACACGTTTATTTTTAGTTGGAACGACTTGATATTTCTTAAAAATAATAAGTAGGTACTATTGTTGAGTTAATAATGGCAACATTTTTTACGCAGATATTCTTGTATCGAGGGTGGTTGAGTATGGACCGGTTGTTGTGGATTGTGGTCATACTAGATTACGTATTTCACCACGCATGAGTCCTTTGAAATACATACTCGGTCGGAATGCAATCATTACAGGCAAGCACTATTTTGAGGTAGAATAGGTAAGCTATGTTATCGAACAAGAATTGAAGAATCTTTTATTGATCGAGTGAGCGAAGCGAACGAAGACTCTAGTTTCAACTTGGGCGATTTGGCATTTTATGTATGTATGTATGTTTGTCTGGCCAACTTTCGAACCGTTGATCCGATCTACATGAAATTTGATAAGACGATAGCTTGTACTTGAGAAATTTACTGGTAAGTATATGAGTAAAATCGGATGAAGGGTTTTTAAGATATGGGGGTTTTTAAGGGGGCAAAAATAAAAAAAGTGACTTAAAAAAATCAAGTTACATGTCATACGAAAGGGCTTTATTTGGAAATTCCAAAACAATTTTTACTTTTTTTTGATACAGCAAAAAAGTTAAATTACGATAACCAGCGACCCAAGAGCTCCCATCTCTAAGAGTTTCGTTGGCGTCAAGGTTTTTCTTCTGGTCGGCCAATTCCTTTGCTTTTTCTTATTTTTTTTCCTTGAAATAAATTAAGGAGGTACTCAGTTCTCATAAAATGGTGACAACGACCAGGTCTGATGATGGAGCCAAGGTCTGTTCAACGGAACACTTCAATAAATAGGCCAATAGAGTTGAAACTTGGTTACCGTGCCAAGTTAGTAGGCGGTAGTCAGAAAAAAGTCCAAACATAATGTTTGGACTTGCCTTTGGCTACCACCTACTCAAAGTTTTGGTGCGTTCGTCGGGTCGCATCACGAGATCTCAGTTCGGGGCGAACTACTAGTACTAATTGCAGTAATAAGTCCTAAAATAGGGACATAAGCACTTTGAAACAAGATAGTTTCTTCACAAGATCGAGCTTCTCCGTAATTTATGAAAGGCAATTAATTTCATCGATGTTGCCGGGTTGGCAAATATTCAGTGACTTTCTTTCCCCCTCAACGACGAAGCATCATTTAAAATATGTGAAATGTTTTTGCGAATGGTGCTCAAAATCGTGCTCGGCAAAACGTCGAGTGTGAAAACCGCGCGCTAGTTTACGCCGCGCGAGACTAACGCGAGCGATTTTGACTCGAGCTATACAACACCGCGTGCTCGTCAAAGTGAGGCTTTGAACGGTGCGCTATTTGAAGTCCATTCTTATAACGTCGCGTTAGTTTAGAGCGAAGTACATTTAGCGAGATATTTTGTTGTTCGCAAAAAAGCGAATTTATTTAATTTCTTGGTGCAATCTAGGCGCTATTTATTTTTATCGGAAAGCCCTGTTTCTTTATGAACCTATAATATTATCCTACTTACTTACTGTGGATACCTTTATTGTCATAAATTAATTTGAATTATAATAAAATAAACGCTTGTAGGGTAAATCAAAAAATCTCTTTAGTATAATCTAAAGTATAGTTTCTTGGTGCAATCTAAGCGCTATTTATTTTTATAGTATTGTAACTATTAGCACTTGTACGTCCATTCCCACTGGAATGGAGCTCAGGCTGAAAGGTTTTGTCATAATCACCAAGCTTGGCAGGTGGACACAACACAGTTCAACCGCATCCAAGGCTTAATTGGTCGTTGTAAGTTGGTACCTAACCAACCTATTATCTAACTTTGCTTTGGTTTTAAAATATGGTAATTATAAAACTTTATCAGGTTAATACATAGCTATTAATTTATGTTTATCATCGTATGCAAGAGAACCATAATAATCTTTAAAGGGTCCAGTATACACCGGCCCAGGCACGGCCATGTGCCACAACAGGTCAGCATCGGCCACCATCGACAAAGTGTTCAAACAATGGTGAACGGCTCATTGCTGCCTGGCACAGCACTCGTAATGGACGTAATCGACGAATAATCGAATAAGGAAAGCTTAATATACTTAATAGAGATAGAGATTATACTTTTGATTTACCCTACAATCGTTTGTTTTATTATAATTCAAAGTAATTTATGTAAATAAAGTTAGATATCCACAGTAAGTAAGTAGGATAATATTGTAGGTTCATAAAGAAACAGGGCTTTCCGATAAAAATAAATAGCGCCTAGATTGCACCAAGAAACTTAATAAATTCGCTTTTTTGCAAACAACAAAATATATCGCTAAGTGTACTTCGCTCTAAACTAACGCGACGTTATAAGAATGGACTTCAAATAGCGCACCGTTCGAAGCCTCACTTTGGTGAGCACGCGGTGTTGTATAGCTCGAGTCAAAATCGCTCGCGTTAGTCTCGCGCGGCGTAAACTAGCGCGCGGTTTTCACACTCGACGTTTTGCCGAGCACGATTTTGAGCACCATTCAGCGATCCGACGACTTTACTATTTATCCTAGCGTTTGGGCGGTGTGCCATAATAAGCCCAAATCAGTTATTAAATAAATAATTTATAGTTTCAGCTTGCTGTCAAAAAACATATTTCACCTTCAATTTCCAGGTATTAAAAATACCTTGATGTGCAATTTTGCAATATTGATCTGATGACAGTGCGAATTGAACTCGCGAACAAAAGATTCCGCAGCCGCCGCTGAGCACCACCTTGGGAAAAGATTTGATGAAAAACTATATGAATGATTTTACTGCCGTAAAATTATTTAACATTTCTGTAGGTTTTAGAGTCGATGCGACATCGTTATTTCTCACGAACCTTATAAAGGCTCAAGACAGCCAAAATAAAAATAACGGTTTGAAATGCATGATCATGATTAGACCTATTATGAAACCTAATCTATATTTTTCACATTCTATTTTATCCCCTTTGAACTATGATTAAAATGTAAATCCCTTAACTCGTACTCTGACCTGAAAATATTAGACCACCAAATTCCATGCAGTTAAGAATAAACCGTTCGAAAGTTAGCTCGGAAAACATACAAAGCCGCTGATTCGTCCGATTTGTTTGAAATACATATTATTATATTCAATTAGAACTTGCCCCAACGTATATGTAGCCGTGTGATACGGAACCCTAAAATTGGTCTTGCTTGCTGACGATTGTATAGACTTAACTAGGTAAACGACTCGTGCTAGCTATTTACATTGAACAGTTTGCAGTTAATTAATACAATCAAGCTTGAGTTTCAAGTTTCTTATTTTATTTTGTACTACGTTAGGGTCTTCTTTAATTACAGTCTGTGATGTTTTATGCGAGGACTAGTGCGATACTGCGCGACTTCGTTTGCGTGATGTTAGGTATGTTAAAGAAAAATGTAAATTTTCATAAATAGTTTCAAAGTGAGCGTAGCTTCACCTCTTAAATATACATGGGCCATATTTCAGATCTCTTGGCCCTATTTTTTTTTTTATTGTACTAGTTGATGGAACTGAGTTTTAAGAGTAGTAGAGCTCTTTGTGAAGAGCTCGTCCGGGGAAGTACTACCACCACACCTTTTTCTGCCGCCAAGCAGCAATGCTGTGTTTCGGTTTGAAGAGTGTGGTTGCCGGTGTAATTACAGTCACATAATCCATCAGCTGGTTGTATAAAAAAAAAAGAACAAGCACATGGCCCACCTGATGTTAAGTGGTAACCATCACCCATAACAAAGCATTGCCTCGCAAGTCACGCACGATAGGAACGTGCCCTACGATGCACTGCCCTGCGTCCATCAACTTGAGGCATACAGATGTTAAGCCTCATGTGCCTGTAATCACACCGGCAACCACACTCTTCAAACCGAAACACAGCAACGCTGCTTGGCGGCAGAAAAAGACGTGGCGGTAGTACTTCCCCGGACGAGCGCTTCACAAAGAGCTCTACTACTCTTAAAATCCCTATAGTACAGGAGATATCGTGAGGAGCGAGTGGACTATATACGGAAGACCAGCGTTAGGTGCTGGCCAACTAACTTTATGCTGAGTCAGGGGCCATTTTGCAACTCTTGGCATGTTATTTTTTTAGTTTTATCGTTAAGAATTTTTAAACTGTAGCTAAGTATTTGCAAATAAATATGTTTTCTTTTTCTATATACGTTTATAAACTTTTATATATTCGTACACGAAATACAGCATAGTGAAAGAGGATCTTGAAAGTCAAAATGAACCTATGGCTTCTCGTGTGAGACGAGTTGTTCCGTGAAACCATTCGAAAGGTTTCCTTATGTACCTAAACTGGCTACGTGCGTAGTGCAAGGGCTTTCTTTGTCAGTCGCCAGACGCGACGCGCTTGTGGTGGTAGAGCGCGGCTTGCGGTGAATGTGCGGCTCAGGTTACCAGCTGGCCACTCAGTTGTTAACTGCAGTTTTTTTAGGCAGGTAGAATACCATTATTTTTTAATAATCCTTATAGCCAATTTGTGCTACACGCTCATAATATAAAACAACACTGTCAATTGAGCCTTAATTGTCTTTGTCAACAAAATTCAACATTCTCCCGTTTGCTTTGGATTCTCAGAAATTTAAAACCCTATAAACTGGTATCGTATCATTAGTATGTTAGTAAGTAGCCGCTGGCATCCAGCAAACGTGCCATGGGTGTGAGTCACGTAACGGAAACGGTTCTTTCGATATTGATGCCTTAGGTTAGCTTGATGCGCTCCCATCCCATGTATTACTTTACTTTTAACTAGGTACATAACGTTCTCTATCTCATCCATACGTAATGCCACCTGTTTAAGGCGAAGACAAGAGCTAATGTGACTCTCGCTCGCACGTTTCGACATGTTGAAAGATATAAAATCACTAAACTCATTTTCGATTAGTGATTTTATATCTTTTAACATGTCGAAACGTGCGAGCGAGAAGTTGTTTGATGGTTGTCAGCCCCTTAAGATACACTTAGCTATACAGTTATGAATTATAAAACACAATACAAAATATTATTAAACTTTATTAGAAAGGTTTATCCCACCCAAACATCTGCTCCCGACCCAAGCCACCCAGTCGGTCGGTCGGTATACTACGCAAATTAAACTTATTTGACTTAAGTTTGTTTTGTTGAATAAAGCGGAACAAAATTCCGGTTTCATTTTATAAAAAAAGTTGCGTTTAGTAACGTACGTACCCAAATGTACCTTGCCTACTTACAGTAAATTATTTGCGTAGTTAGTATTTTGCCCTAATCAATAAGAAAATTCCCTATCAAACACTTGAAATACCTAACAATCTTATCATAATGAATCAATTCGTTTACATCATGCAGGTAAAAAAGAGGTCAATCAATTTATCACCTGGAAAATTGTTATTTCTGTGACGCTTTATTACTTTTCCCATAACGACATCTGTCTTGCTGCTTTATGTACTTTAAATACCTACTTTCTTCACACAATAAAAGAATGAGATCATCATTAAGTCATCCTTGAACGAACGTTTTTTATAAAACGTCCTACCTTCAAAATTTTCTTCTCGCCCGTCATCAGAGACGTTTTTATCTTGACTATTCAAACATCATTAGATACCTATCTACTAGATAGTGATATAGGTACCTACTACCTACCTAGTTACTTGATAACGTTTCTGGGTTAAATATAAATTGTATTTCTATCTGTAAAAAATATTCCTCGAAGTTAGCCTTATTTAGTAATTTACTAAAAGCGTCTTGTGAAATGATTCAGTAAAGAACTATTTTCAGTCGGATTAAGAGGCTGGCACCCGTCAAACAACTTCTCCATCGGACACTTCAACATTTTTAAAGATATAAAATTACTGAAGGTAGTTATGAAAAATCGCAAACAATCAAATTTCGGAAAATAGCATTGCTAGGGTTCAGAATGTTCAGATAGGAAAAATTGTTTAAAAAAAAAAAAACTATTTGCTGAACCTTAGTAAACTTGGTTGTTTACGATTTTTTATAACATAATTTTGTGATTTTATATCTTCAAAAATGTTAAAATGAGCAAGAGAGAACCACATTAGCGGTAGTCAGCGTCTTAAGATCAATTTATAAACTCAACACGTGTTGAATGTTGGTAACTGGGCCAGTTTAATGCAGTCAATCAAGAGCTCAGTAAAAAGTATACAAAGTATATTGTAGCTACTGATCAAACTGCATCAATTGGACTTCCTGTTGTTACTAGCCTTGTTTCTTCTTCTCAGTAATGAGGAAATAGTTACTATAGTATGAGCAATATTCATCAAACAAAGCCCATACTGGTACATTAGGATCCTCAATTAGCTTCCAGTGACCGGCATAAAATGTACCATTATATCTTGAACCTTTATCAATACCCACTCACCGAAAAACTGTCAAATAGCCTGGTACGAGTAGGCGTAAGCGCCGAAGATTTTATAAATGGCAAAGGCTTTACTAAATTTATACTTTGCTCGGTTTAATGGTCCCTCTGTGACAATTCTAATGAAAGGGTTCAAGCCTAACGGAACAAAATCTGAACTCTACCCATATACGTCACAATCAATGCGAGTAAAAAGTTGGTATCGATAAAGCTCAGGCCTATTAGGCTATTACCGAGAATCTCTATGATGCAAGACTTGCTTTATTAGGGTTAGTTTTTGTATTGATGGCCTAATAGGCAATACTGCATTTTAACATTATGTTAAAAGAAAAGAAAATACGTACCTACTTAGGTGGGGTACGTGAAATAAGAGTTCTCTGAAATATAGATGGGCAGTTTGATAAATGGGCATGTATCGGAAAAAATCCAAACAAGCTGGAATGTAAAGAACTGATATAAATTCCGGTCAGCGAGCATCACGCTCATGCCTCACTGCCGACCGACGAAGTTGGCCGAAATCGAACTACTATATCATTGTTCTTCAATTATTTTACGAACTCTATGATTAACATGCCCTTTACATATTTATGTTTACCTTGGTGCGGTAGGTACATCCTAATTAACTTAAGTAGGCATTAATGGTTGTTTGAATTAACATTATTCTTCTGATTTTATTAACAGTACAAATGCAGCCACCTCGGTTTAGTATGCAGCCATCATCTTCAAACAGTATTGTTAGAGAAGGCACAACAAAAATACTGCAGTGCTCAGCCATGGGTAAGTAATCTAATTACGTAGCCACAACTTTTAATGTATTTTTTAAAGCGTTTTTTCATACTACATGAATTCTCTCACATTGTTATAGGAATTCCGCAGCCCATGTATAGGTGGCTTAAAAATGGTTCACCACTCAGTGATTATTCTTCAGAACTGTTTTATAAAATTCATAATACCCAAAGGCAAGACGCCGGCTCGTACCAGTGTATAGCGAAAAATGATGTCGGAGCTATATTCAGTGAAAAGAACAACATTGTTGTTGCATGTAAGTGATTGTATTTTAATTCTTTCAGGTTATTGAGTGGGGACATGTGGGGAACAAATTATTATTTATTACCGAACCTTTTGAAAAGTTTTATATCTGTCTGTTTTTGTTTCTCGTCATTGAAGATTGAATTTGACGCAAAAAATAAGGACATCGTATGATTTAGACAGCGTTAGCATTTTTTTTAGTTTAACTGAAGGTTTATGAGCCTGAGACAGAATTTTGGATGGAGTAGGCCTGCTTAGCACCTATAATATCCTCACAGCTTAGTCGGCCTAAGCGTTCGGATAGCGTTTCTAATATATTTCATTATTTTAGACATGGGTGTTTTTCAAGACATTGCTGAAACTGAAATTACAGTCGAGTCTGGTAGAGCAGTTATTTTGGATTTTCCATCGATAGAGTCAGAACCACCTCCGTCAGTGATATGGCAAGACGAAATAGGTGCTCTGAGATATGATCAAAAATATGCCATGACAGATACGCACCAACTTGTTATATTGAGTGCTTCGAGTCGAGACGAAAAAGCTTACAGGTGATTATGCTAATCAATTTTAGTCTAATTCTGTGCTGTTTCATAGAATTTTGTCGCATAAATCACTACCTGTTTTTATATTTTTTCAGAGTTAGAGCGATTAATACTCAATTAGGTAAAGAAGAAAATAGTCCATACATCAAGCTCGGTGTCTATGGAGACGATTCTACCGAAATCCCACCGGAAATTATTATAAAACCACAAGATACCAAAATAATAAAAGGTCAAGAATACACAAATCTGTATTGTGTTGCTAACGCAAGACCGCTACACGAACTAGAAACTTTGTGGTTCAAAGACGGCATTATGATAGACTTGGCGGGAATAACTTTTGACTTGAACGATCAATGGAACAGAACTTTAAGTCTGATATCGGCAAACTTGACGCATACCGGACTGTACACTTGCCAGGCTAGGTTAAAGACAGGAGGGTTTGCGACGGTCACAGCATCAGCCTCTATTACAGTATACGAAAAGCCTGTCTTTTTAACTAATTTGAAATCGGAGACATTTGGGGAGTTTGGGAGCACCATTACTTTAGAGTGCAATGTTCAGGGTATTCCGTTACCTGGAATAACTTGGTACAAGGACGCAAAGAAGATTGCAAGCGTCGGTGCAGGAGCAGAGGAGACGGACAATATTGACGTGGACGATGGTGAGGGCAGGTATCGAGTGGAAGTGGATCGTTCTCTCATTATTAAAGAGCTCACAATGGACGATATGGGGATATATCAATGTATTGCGAGTAACGATGCCGGGGACTCGTCTATTTACACATGGCTTAAAATCAAAAGTAAGTTGGAATGATGTTTACCTGAGTACCTACTTACTTACCTATTTGTTATTGTAAGGTTTCCGTGCAAGTTCCGTGTTATGTGGCGCATTCTTTTATTGAACATGCTGTTGCATGGGAATGAAGTGAATAAACTATTACGACACGTCATTTTACTATTGACATAATGTGAGCAACGGAGAGTTCCGTATTTTTACAATATTATGGGAAGCAACAGTGGAGGCACTCGGTTTTCAACTATTCTCTTTAAGCAGAACCTCAATTTGACACGTTTTCCAAGACCTACCGTGATGTTAAACGATTAATGATGTTAATTTATTGTTTTTGCTTTATTATCATACAATTAACTATTGTCACTGTCGTGTCGCGCAGCTAAGGACAGTAAACGATTCCCACGCAGTCACATGAAGTTAATAAGAATGAGGACGTCGGATAAAAAGGCTAAAACGTTCAAATTCGATACCGGCAGTAAGATACACTAAAAATGTTAATGCACATTTTTTTTCTGAAAATGTTTTTGAGCACGAGTGATTGATGATTGCAAAATTTTACGTTTACCTACTTGTTTTTTCTTAGAACTTATTTATTATAATATAGTGTTAGTTTGTCATAAGTACTACTCATGTCATTAAGTTTTGAATATCTTGGTTAACACATAATAAAATAATTTTGCTAGTAATTGAATTAAAAATAGCTTTGTTATGGTTTTTTGTAGGTTTATATTAATCCATTGTTTCACATTTGTTGTTTTTCATATTGTCACATTTATACTAACTGCATGAACTTATAGCAACGTTTGATCATCGGTAGACATCTCTATAAATTGCAATAGAATCGTTATACATATTATTATTATAGCTACAGGTATAGGTTTTTTTCCCCGTAACACCTGAACAGGTTAGTAAGTGTAAGCGCTCTGCGCTAAGTGCTACCGGACGGAGAGGCATTGTAAAGAAAAGCTACGTTGGTTGGTATGAGTATTAAAAGCATGGCTTGTTTTGCAACTTTATTCACAAACATGTGGAACTCTAGCTTCTGTTTTCATTCCACATAAGTATTGCATCCGCAATTTCACATTGTCGACTAGATACTATGTTTCTGTGTTACACGATTGTTCCTTCTCACTAAATTAATGTAAGTATCGCTAGTTGTAAAACTAACTGAGTGCGTGTGGCTTGTAGCGTCCCCGCCAATAATGCAGACTCCGCCTTCGAACATCACAGTACTGGATGGAAAAGACGCTACTATCAGCTGCCGAGCCATCGGAGCGCCTACTCCAAACGTCACGTGGTATTTCGACGGTAAGTTACCTATCCTTTTATGCTCCTGTATGATATATTTAGGTGATAGTGCTTCCAACCATCCTAATAGGTGTTAAACCATTAAACATGACGCTCACTCTCACCTCCTTCCAACAGTATGAGTGCCTAATGTATAAGAAAGTTTTGTTGCCTGTTCTTCTAGCCTTGGTCGCTTGAAACTGGTACCTAGATTCACCTAAGTTTAAGACGTTTCAAATTCTTAATTCTTATTTTACACAATACAATAAAAAACATAGGAAAAGAGGAGACAGAAATAGAGGACATGTACAGAAGCGAGCTTAACCATAATAAGAATTCTTCAAGCAAACCTTTCAAAGTGATCCTTGTGATTCAATTGGAAATACCTTTAGACTTTGTTTACCTTATAGTATACGCATTGCGTGTCTTTTTAACTTCAAAAAGTTTCTTAAGTTTAACCGCTACAATTTATTTGCAAATGCATGAAATTTGTACGCTTTTACTTCAAAGAACGGTGCTAGTATTTTATATTCGTTCATCCACAATCGCAACGCATTACATAATGAAATAGTACCCACTTAATCATTACAGACCAAAATTAATAATTCATCGTTGTATGTCCTTCTCCGAATTTCAGATTCACTTCTAAATAACCTCTCTGGAAGGCTTCAGGGATTAGACGAAGGTGATTTGCTAATCACCGGCACTACAGCTGCTGACTCAGGGAAATACACTTGTGTACGACACAATGACGCTGGGAATGTTTCCGGTGAAGCTTATGTCACTGTATTAGGTATGATTTTTAATCGAACTATGTTTTGCAGTAAATGCTTAAAAACTGTAAATTGTATAGGTAAGCTTATTGTTGGACAAAGTTTTCACGAATATGTTAGTGTCATGTTCAACCAAACTCGCTCGAATTTTTGCACTGCTTTTGTTTGAATATTGATGCAAAAACAAAACAACTGATATTTTTTTAGTGAGAACTCAAATTATTGCCCCGCCTGTTGATACACGAGTATTATTGGGTCATACCGCTACGCTCCAGTGCAAGGTCTCTAACGATCCAAATGTGAAATACAACATAGACTGGTTCCATAACAAACAGTGAGTTGACAATCATTTTTGAGCATTGAAATCTCAGAATGAATGGCCAATAAAACATTTTGTTATTTGCAGGCCTATGACAGCTGGCTCCCGGATTGGGATTTCAGCGGAGGGGGCTTTACAAGTTCAAGCTGTGAGAGCGAGCGATGCCGGAGAATATACTTGCGTTGTGACATCACCTGGAGGGAATCACACGCGACATGCGGTACTGTCGGTTATAGAACTACCTTTCGCACCGACTAATGTCCGAGCGATAAGGTTAGACACTCCACAACAACGCGCAGTCAACGTCACTTGGACACCAGGATTTGATGGGAACTCCGCAATCCAAAAGTTTATTATCCAGAGACGAGTCGTGCCAGAATTCGGTAAGAAAAAAACTCTTGAAATATAGTAAGTAAAAGCATGACAGAGGTATTCGTTTTATATCATTTCATGGACGATGTTCTTATGCAGGCCCGACACCAGACCCACTCCTGAACTGGGTAACAGAACCCGTAAACGTGTCGGCTAATCAGAGATGGGTGCTATTAACCAGTCTGAAGGCAGCAACGTCTTACCAGTTTAGAGTTTCCGCGGTGAACACCGTCGGGGAGGGCCCGGCATCGGATCCTACCGATGTTTTGACCCTTGCACAAGAAGGTAAGGGGAATCTCATTTTTAGTATACTGGCGTGTTATATTGTACTGTATCAAAATTACAAGTAATTAGGTAAACTAACATATTTTATGCAAATCGTGTGATGCACACAGTGTAAAATAGATACTTCAGTGAATAGCCTAATTAGTATGTCATTTGCACAAATACAATTCATTTTGTAGTTTAGAAAGCTAGAGCTACTAACATATTCATGATATTGTAAGCGCCCTGTAAAATAAACTGTGTTCTCTTTGTAAACAAGCCGCCAGCGATCTAATATGCTGCCAAGGTATGAGATAATCCTGATTACGTAGTTTTAGATTGTGCCGTCCTAAAATTTTATTTGGTCTGCCTTCGGGTTTTGAATTGCTCTAAATTATTTACGTGTCTGTTTCATCCTGGATTTCAAAAAGTAGTCGCAAGCTGAATACGCACGCAAACTTAAAAAAAAATGTATTTTACAAACTGAGCTTTGCTTAGTTCGGGAAGAGATAAAAAAAAATTAAAATGTCTACTATTATTTATTGTGTTTGTCCTGAGTGGAAATCGAACCCACATCCTTCCCACAACTGAGCTGTGAAGTGAGTTAAGGAATGAACTGATACTTTCAAAGTTATAAAAGAATTTGCGGTTTGCAATAGTTTACGTTTTCGTGTTCGTGACTGTACGTAATCGTACACTGATAAGAACAAGGTTCGAATTTTATCTAATTCACTTTATTAAGAATGCAAGGAGCAATTCTCACGAAGTCCAATGTTTGTTACTTACTTTAATTGAAGCAGCATGTTAAATCCAACATTCGGACTATCCCTTTGTCTTTAAATTTGCACGATAAAGTATAATTCTACAGGCATTCAATTCACAGAATATTCCCAGCATGTGTTGAAATTGAAATTAAACTTCTCCCACCGTATTTGCACGAATAACAGAATGGTTTTGTTTTGTCGACTTGTTTACATTTACAAATGCTTCGTCCATTGAAAAAAATATGAGGGCTTGTAAAAAGTTGTTCCTGGTTTGCAGCCCCGTCCGGTCCGCCTGTTGGGTTTATGGGCTCAGCGCGCTCTTCATCAGAGATCATCACCCAATGGCAACCGCCTCTTGAAGAGCACAGGAACGGACACATACTTGGATTCGTCGTCCGGTACAGGTTGCGTGGTTACGATAATAGCCCCTGGACATACCAGAATATCACCAACGAAGCACAGAGAAACTACCTCATCCAAGACCTCATCACATGGAAAGATTACAACGTTCAAATCGCCGCGTACAATGATAAAGGCGTTGGTGTATTTTCTGATAGTTACACGATAAAAACAAAAGAAGGTATACCTGAAGCGGCACCCGACAGCGTTCGATGCGAACCTTTGAATTCGTCTTCAGTTACTGTGTGGTGGACCCCGCCGAATCCTCAGAAAATCAACGGCATCAATCAGGTATTTAATAAACCCTTCTTTGAAACGCAATTTATTTTAATTGTTTGTGTGTTTTGAGAGTTTACTTGCTTTTTATTGTTTATAAATGGGTTTAAATAGCGGGTCTAATAACCATTTAATTAATTTTCTCAATGATTCGACTGTGTCAAAGCAGTCAAGGGCAGGCCGCTATTGCTGTAACGCAGTCGAAATGCGTGGTGAGACTTGTAAGTTACAATAATTAGTAACTAACCTTACCCTTACTAAATGTCCATGTTTACATAATGAGTTGTAATTTACGAAACATTTCACTTTAAGTTTGTACGTAAATACATAATATTTTGTATACTTACTTTTCTTTTTCGGTTTGCTTGACGGTGTTGACACAGATTATAAATTTTAGTGTTAATACTTATTACAAGCGCTTCTTAAACTATCACCTTTTATTATTGACTAGTGGCTTCCCGCGGCTTCGCACGCGTTGAAGTGGTGAACCGTGATTGAACCACAAACATCCAAACATCGTAACTTTCGCATTGATTTGTATATTATTAGGGTAGGATTTTAAATACGTACTATTATTAGGGTAGGATTTTAAATACCTACGTAGGTATAAGGGATACCTATAGGCGTACATTACCTATATTAGGTAGGTAGGTATTTATAGGTACTGAGTTTAGCACAAACATGACAAATACAACAAAGACAACCTTACACGGAAAATATGTACTTATTTGTTCCTAGTTTCTACCCCAAAAGCAAACGAAACGAAACAGCTTCACGACATTGATCCACAGGCACGGTAGATAGGTACCCTCAGATCTCTTCGTACCAACTCAAGATTCCCGTTTTTAGAACATTGACGCCTCGTTGTATTCTTTTTACTCGAGCGCAACGAAGGAGGGTAACGTCTTTATGTTATTTATCCACAGAACACATTTTCTTTTAGTTTGAAGTTAATTACACAGTGACAGTTAAAAATCTCCCATACAAACCTTGAAACTTTGCAGGGGTAGTTTTAAAATATTGAAAACGTGATTTTAAATTATTTATTGTGGAGTATATTTACTTCAAGTTTGAAATCAATCGCACTATGCGTTAAAAATCTCCCATAATAACTTTTACAGTCATTGATTGATGAACCCTTTGCAGGGGAATTATCAAAAGTTAAAAGCGTCATTTATTATTTATTTCTTAGTATATTTACCTCAAGTTTTAAGTCAATCGCACCACGCGTTAAAAAACTCCCATACAAACTTTGACATCCCTTTGCACGCTTATTATGGGTAGTTTTAAAAATTAAAAAAGCCTTTCCTATTTTTTTGCCTAAAAGTTCATATACTCCAAGTTTCAAGTTTGTAGGTTCAAAGTATACTATTTTTCATGCAAACGTTTTCAACCCTTTTACACCCCTTGGGGTTGAATTTCCAAAAATCCCTTAGTATACTTCTACGCCATAAGATCTATGTACTCTTCAAATTTCAAGTCTCTAGGACCAGCGGTCAAAAAACTCCCATACAAACTTTGACATCCCTTTGCACACTTATTATGCGTAGTTTTAAAAAACTAAAAATGTTTTTCCTAATTTTTAGCCTTGGAGTACATCTACTTCAAGTTTCAAGTTTTTAGGTTCAAGGAATACTATTTTTCATACAAACGCTTTCATCCCTTTTTACACCCTTAGGGGTTGAATTTCCAAAAACCCCTTCTTAGTACACCTCTACGTCATAAGACCTATGTACTCTTCAAATTTCAAGTCTCTAGGACCATCGGTTAAAAAACTTCCATACAAACTTTGACATCCCTTTGCACACTTATTAAGGGTAGTTAAAAAAAACTAAAAATACCTTTCCTATTTTTTTGCCTAAAAGTTCATATACTCCAAGCTTCAAGTTTGTAGGTTCAAGGTATACTATTTTTCATGCAAACGTTTTCAACCCTTTTACACCCCTTGGGGTTGAATTTCCAAAAATCCCTTAGTATACTTCTACGCCATAAGATCTATGTACTCTTCAAATTTCAAGTCTCTAGGACCAGCGGTCAAAAAACTCCCATACAAACTTTGACATCCCTTTGCACACTTATTATGCGTAGTTTTAAAAAACTAAAAATGTTTTTCCTAATTTTTAGCCTTGGAGTACATCTACTTCAAGTTTCAAGTTTTTAGGTTCAAGGAATACTATTTTTCATACAAACGCTTTCATCCCTTTTTACACCCTTAGGGGTTGAATTTCCAAAAACCCCTTCTTAGTACACCTCTACGTCATAAGACCTATGTACTCTTCAAATTTCAAGTCTCTAGGACCATCGGTCAAAAAACTCCCTTACAAACTTTTACATCCCTTTGCACATTTATTAAGGGTAGTTTTACAAAACTAAAAATGCCTTTCCTATTTTTTTGCTTTGAAGTATATGTACTCCAAGTTTCAAGTTTGTAGGTTCAAGGAATACAATTTTTCATACAAACGCTTTCATCCCTTTTTACACCCTTAAGGGTTGAATTTCCAAAAACCCCTTCTTAGTACACCTCTACGTCATAAGACCTATGTACTCTTCAAATTTCAAGTCTCTAGGACCATCGGTCAAAAAACTCCCTTACAAACTTTTACATCCCTTTGCACATTTATTAAGGGTAGTTTTACAAAACTAAAAATGCCTTTCCTATTTTTTTGCTTTGAAGTATATGTACTCCAAGTTTCAAGTTTGTAGGTTCAAGGAATACAATTTTTCATACAAACGCTTTCATCCCTTTTTACACCCTTAGGGGTTGAATTTCCAAAAATCCCTTCTTAGTACACCTCTACGTCATAAAACCTATGTACTCTTCAAATTTCAAGTCTCTAGGACCATCGGTCAAAAAACTCCCATACAAACTTTTACATCCCTTTGCACACTTATTAAGGGTAGTTTTAAAAAACTAAAAATGCTTTTCCTATTTTTTTGCCTTGAAGTATATGTTCTCCAAGTTTCAAGTTTGTAGGTTCAAGGAATACTATTTTTCATACAAACGTTTTCATCCCTTTTTACACCCTTAGGGGTTGAATTTCCAAAAATCCCTTCTTAGTGCACCTCTACGCCATAAGACCTATGTACTCCTCAAATTTCAAGTCTCTAGGACCAGCGGTTTAGGCTGTGCGTTGTCTATATGTCAGTCAGTCAGTCAGTCAGTCAGGACTTTGAGTCTTATAGTATTAGAGATTACTTTCATTTAAGATCGTACCACTCAATGCGGTTTATCTCTAATACTATAAGAATCAAAGTCCTGACTGACTGACTGACTGACTGACTGACTGACTGACATATAGACAACGCACAGCCTAAACCGCTGGTCCTAGAGACTTGAAATTTGAGGAGTACATAGGTCTTATGGCGTAGAGGTGTACTAAGAAGGGATTTTTGGAAATTCAACCCCTAAGGGTGTAAAAAGGGATGAAAACGTTTGTATGAAAAATTGTATTCCTTGAACCTACAAACTTGAAACTTGGAATACATATACTTCAAGACAAAAAAATAGGAAATACATTTTTAGTTTTTTAAAACTACCCTTAATAAGTGTGCTAAGGGATGCAAAAGTATGTATGGGAGTTTTTTGACCGCTGGTCCTAGAGACTTGAAATTTGAAGAGTACGTAGGTCTTATGGCGTAGAGGTGTCCTAAGAAGGGATTTTTGGAAATTCAACCCCTAAGGGTGTGAAAAGGGATGAAAACGTTTGTATGAAAAATTGTATTCCTTGAACCTACAAACTTGAAACTTGGAGTACATATACTTCAAGACAAAAAAGTAGGAAATACATTTTTAGTTTTTTAAAACTACCCTTAATAAGTGTGCTAAGGGATGTAAAAGTATGTATGGGAGTTTTTTGACCGCTGGTCCTAGAGACTTGAAATTTGAAGAGTACATAGGTCTTATGGCGTAGAGGTGTACTAAGAAGGGATTTTTGGAAATTCAACCCCTAAGGGTGTAAAAAGGGATGAAAACGTTTGTATGAAAAATTGTATTCCTTGAACCTACAAACTTGAAACTTGGAGTACATATACTTCAAGACAAAAAAGTAGGAAATACATTTTTAGTTTTTTAAAACTACCCTTAATAAGTGTGCTAAGGGATGTAAAAGTATGTATGGGAGTTTTTTGACCGCTGGTCCTAGAGACTTAAAACTTGAAAAGTACATAGGTCTTATGGCGTAGAGGTGTACTATGAAGGTATTTTTGGAAATTCAACCCCTAAGGGTGTAAAAAGGGATGAAAACGTTTGTATGAGAAATAGTATTCCTTGAACCTACAAACTTGAAACTTGGAGTATTTATATTTCAAGGCAAAAAAATAGGAAAGGCATTTGAAGTTTTTTAAAACTACCCTTGATAAGTGTGCAAAGGGATGTAAAAGTTTGTATGGGAGTTTTTTGACCGCTGGTACTAGAGACTTGAAATTTGAAGAGTACATAGGTCTTATGGCGTAGAGATGTACTAAGAAGAGGCTTTTGGAAATTCAACCCCTAAGGGTGTAAAAGGGTTGAAACCGTTTGCATGAAAAATAGTATTCCTTGAACCTACAAACTTGAAACTTGGAGTACATGTACTCCAAGGCAAAAATAGGAAAGGCATTTTTAGTTTTTTAGAACTACCCTTAATAAGTGTGCAAAAGGATGTAAAAGTTTGTATGGGAGGTTTTTGACCGCTGGTCCTAGGGACTTGAAATTTGAAGAGTATTATAGGTCTTATGGCGTAGAGGTGTACTAAGAAGAGGTTTTTGGAAATTCAACCCCTAAGGGTGTAAAAGGGTTGCAAACGTTTGCATGAAAAATAGTATTCCTTGAACCTACAAACTTGAAACTTAGAGTACATGTATTCCAAGGCTAAAAAACAGGAAAGGCATTTTTAGTTTTTTAAAACTACCCTTAATAAGTGTGCAAAGGGATGTCAATGTTTGTATGGGAGTTTTTTAACGCGTGGTGCGATTGATTTAAAACTTGAAGTAAAATAATTTAAAATCACGTTTTCAATATTTTAAAACCACCCCTGCAAAGGGTGCAAAAGACTGACAAAGTTTCAAGGTTTGTATGGGAGATTTTTAAAGCGTAGTGTAATTAACTTAAAACTTAAAGAAAATGTGTTCTGTGGATAAATAACAAAAAGACAGTTTGATTTTCGAAAACAATCCCTAAAACGTTACCCTCCTTCGTTGCGCTCAAGTAAAAAGGATACAACAAGGCGTCAATGTTTGTAAGGAACATTCTAAAACGGGTATCTTGAGTTGGTACGATGAAGAGATCTTAGGGTATCTACCGTGCCTGGGGATCAAAGTCGTGAAGCTGTTTCGTTTTGTTTGTTTTTGGGGGAGAAACTAGGAACAAATAAGTACATATTTTCCGTATAATAATGTCTTTGTTGTATTTGTCATGTTTGTGCTAAACTCAGTACCTATACCTACCTACCTACCTAATATAGGTAATGTACGCCCTATAGGTATCTATATGTATATACCTGCGTAGGTATCCTACCCTAATAATATACAAATCAATGCGAAAGTTACGATGTTTGGATGTTTGTGGCTCAATTACGGCTCACTACTTCAACGCGTGCGAAGCCGCGGGAAGCCACTAGTTTATTTATATAGTTTCAAAAAGTTTACTTACGGATTGCATGTTACAGGGTTATAAAATTCAGGCATGGAGATGGGATGTAGCTGAGGAAGCCAATACCGAACAAAAGATCGTTAGCGTTCCACCGAACTTGTTAGATCCTCTCACGGAACAATCGGCCGCTATAAGTGGCCTCGAAAAGTTTACAGAATACAATATTACTGTGTTGTGCTTCACCGAGCCGGGAGATGGACCTCCGAGCGATTACATTCTAGTCCGGACAAAAGAAGATAGTGAGTATAAAGTTGAAAGTGCTTATTCATGCAATGCTTAGAAGTTATTGCATCGATAAAGTTAGCTAAAATTGCATGGATCGAATGAAACTTCACCGAAATTATAATATTCTACTAATTTAATGTCAAACTTTGCCGCATGCGATACAAGTTTGTTAAGAGTAGTTCACTGTGGCTGTACCAAAGTGTTTTATTGCTAAAGTTTACAGACAGCAAAGAAGCTGCACGAAGTTACAAATGCAACGCGCTATTAGATGAATCGATATATGTACTACCTATACCTACATTCACCTTAAGCGAGTTCTTATTGCTAAAATTCATCACGTTTGAACAACTTTTGAATGCATATGAATGAAGCAATTGACCTGATTTTCAGTTCCCGATGAAGTTGGCAGCTTGCTATTTGATGATATATCCGACCGTGCCGTGCGGGTATCATGGACGGCACCAAAGAAGTCGAATGGAATACTAATAGGGTATAAATTATCGTACCAAATTAAAGAGAAGGCTGATACGATAAAAGAAGAAGTGCTCCCACCAAACGTAACGAGCATAAAAGTGGAGCAATTACAGGTAATTTAAGGTCCAATTTAGCTATTTTGGATCATCGCTTGAAACGGCTCAGAGTACCGTCTGAATTAGTAAGTTGGGCCCAGGAGAACTGGCTGGTAATGGTTGCCAGTTTGTCATTGGACAAATTAAGAGAATTAGCGTACATTGCTGAATAACTAATTTATCGGAGAGTAGTTATTGTAATATGTTCGTAACAATTTTCATGAATAACTGGATATTTGATTTGCGAGTTTCATTGTCGGAATGTCGTTTTCACTATGAGAGTGCTGAAAAGGGTGTTAGACCGTTTCGCCTGCCAAAAGCATTAGATTTACTCGCATTGACTTTTCGGCAGTTCGACTTGTGAACATGACGCATGCCACTTGGCCAAAATATCAAGATCAAGTAATATCAAACATATTAATAGACAAGCGTATATTTACAGGCCAGTACTCATTACAAGTTCTGGTTGTGCGCGGTCACGGGCATTGGGGATGGCCCACCGCGAGCTGCCACCATCCAATCAGGAGTAGAACCTGTCTTACCGGGCGCACCGAGAAATCTTGCGCTATCAAATATCGCTGCTTTTTCTGTGGTACTACAGTTCACGCCCGGCTTCGACGGCAACTCTTCTATATCGCTATGGACTGTACAGGTTAGAATTTGTTTTGTCTACTATTGTACATTTGAGTGAACATCAAGCCTCGATAAGAAGATTAGGCAGTGTATCAACATCGCCACTGGTGTTGCAGGTTTCTATAGGTGACGGTGACCACTTTCCGTTGCCCGTATGCTCGTCTGCCAGCTTTGACACAACACACAATAAAATTGCTTTGGAGGATAAATACTATCCTACCGGCTGCGCCAATTTCCAAAGTATTATGTTAGATCATATTAAAATTAACTTTACACAAATGTTCTAGGCTCAAACCGCTCGCAACTCGTCCTGGGTGACAATATTCGAAGTGAACGCACCAGATGCTCAGTCGATACTCGTGAACGGTCTCGTTCCGTTTACTACGTACAGATTGAGAGTGATAGCCACCAACGTTGTTGGGTCATCTGCGCCTTCGGAGCCGTGTAAGGAATTCCAGACCATACAAGCACCGCCGAGGCACCCGCCTCGGAACGTCACAGTGCGGGCGGTTAGCGCTACGAACTTACGCGTTAGATGGATTGTAAGTATATAGTCAACGTTTCCTATTGAATATTAGCTGAAACAATATTTTCTTAACGAGGAAATACATTCCAAAACGCAGTCAAAAACTATGAAGAAAAAAATAAATTCAATGAATTTCAGTGTTCAGTTCTTTTTTTAAATTAACCAGAAGTTCTACCCATGTTCGGCAAATAAATTATCTATAATGTTCTCAACTACGAATCTCGCTATTGTTGTTTTTGACTTTAATTGGAAACTTTTTATGTTTACAGCCATTACAGCAAAATGAATGGTACGGCAATCCGAAAGGCTACAACATAACATACAAACGTAATGGAACAAACGATACTCTCTACATTGTAATAGATGACCACACAGCTAACTCACACATTCTTTCGAACTTAGAAGAATGGTCTGTGTATGAAATTTTGATGACGGCTGTCAATGAAGTGGGCGTGTCTACTGAGAGTCCCACGGCTTTTGAAAGAACAAGAGAAGCGGGTAAGACCTAAATATATTTATACAAATACATTTTCTCCTCAATGATATTAAGGCCCTTTATTTCTCTATTAAGGGGCTGACAACTATCAAACAACTTCTCGCTCGCACGTTTCGACATGTTGAAAGATATAAAATCACTAAACTCATTTTCGAAAAATCGCAATCAACTATTTTGTGTGCAATCACATTGCACACAGTTAAGTAAAAAAATCATTTTGATCGATACAAGTTTTCCTACTTAAAAGTTTGATTATGTACGAAAACTAGTAAAGCAAACTTTAGAATAGGAAAACATGTATCGATCAAAATGATTTTTTTACTAAACTGTGTGCAATGTGATTGCACACAAAATGGTTGATTGCGATTTTTCGAAAATGAGTTTAGTGATTTTATATCTTTCAACATGTCGAAACGTGCGAGCGAGAGTCACATTAGCTCTTGTCTTCGCCTTAACATATTATTTCTATCAACAGTGCCATCAGCCGGACCGAACAGTGTGTCAGGAAATGCGACTTCCTCAACTACAGTCGTCGTCTTATGGGGTGACATTCCCGTACAAGATCAGAACGGCCTTATCGAAGGCTACAAAGTATGTTATGCCGCAGTTGTGCCACCACCGCGCCCCGAACACAAAAAAGTGGAATGCCAAGCGATACCTTCCAACCAGACTCATACAATAACCCTGACTGAACTAAGAAAATACGTGGTATATCAGATACAGGTGCTTGGTTACACGAGATTGGGCGATGGAGTACTTAGTAATCCACCCTTTACCGTTAGAACATTCGAAGACAGTACGTATATTTTTAATCAGAGCTTTGTGTTTAAGTTTTAGATTGAGTACTAAATTTATTATCTTTTTTAGCACCTGGCGCGCCGTCAAATGTGTCGTTCCCGGACGTAACGTTTACGACTGCGCGGATCATTTGGGACGTGCCCGAAGATCCGAATGGTGAAATACTAGCTTACAAAGTCACATTCCACCTCAATAGCACAACACATCACATGTTTTCCAGGGAATTTTTACCATCCGATCGGACTTTCAGGTAAATATTCTAAATGATTTTTAAACTTTTATCAAAGACAGAACTTTCGAAGAACAGAGAGCAGCTCATTTTAATTTACAGTAATAATTAACATATCTCCTTTAAACAAAATAATCCTAATTTATTGATTGTACCTAAATGTCATCTTAAAACTTACGTTACTTTAAAATACTAGAGAAGAGCACGACCCTTTAAGACAGGTCAATTAAAATGTAAATAAGGTTAAGTTACAACAATATTTAAAAAAAAATATATCATTGTTTATTTTTTATCAGGGCAACAGAACTAGCGTCGGAGCAATACTACCTTTTCTCTGTGACGGCACAGACGCGCCTAGGATGGGGTATCACCGCGCGCGCTTTGGTGCTGACAACTGTGAACCGAGTGGTGCCCTCAGCGCCAACACTGCCGAACATAGCGCCGTCGCTGTTGCAGCCGCATCACATCACCTTTAATTGGACGCCTGGAGACGATGGATATGCTCCTCTCAGGTAAATCTCCCGCAATTCTTAAAATCAAAGAATATTCTCCAGAGTTTTCGATATAGCGTCTTTTTTTAATCTTTTTATACAAATAACTGATGGAACAAGCAGATGGTCCACCTGATGTTAACTGGTAACCATTTTTTTATATACAACTAGCTGATGGAACAAGCAGATGGCCCACCTGATGTTTAGTGGTAACCATCACCTATAACAAAGTATTACCTCATAAGTCACGCACGATAGGAACGTGCCCTATGATACACTGCCCTGCGTCCATCAACTTGAGGCATACAGATGTTAAGCCTCATGTGCCTGTAATTGCACCGGCAACCACACTATTCAAACCGAAAAACAGCGTTGCTGCTTGACGGCAGAAAAAGGCTGGTAGTACTTTCCCGGATGATCCCTTCACAAAAAGCTCTACTAATCTTCTGATGGCATACGGCTAACATATCGCCGATTCTAGGCAATACTAAATATTTTTGGCCATAGTTTTGAAAGAAGTGGAGCTCATTGTGAATCATCCAGGGTACTACCATGCCTATTTGTACCGTCAAGCACATCCGCAGAGAAAAAAAATTAAATTACCATTCCGATAGTAAACACTTTGTTTAATATTTCCATTTCAGATATTACACTGTTCAGCAAAAAGAGGAAGGTGGGGTTTGGAAGACCATTCCAGAACGTGTAGACCCCTTCGCTACGTCGTATACGGCAGAAGGCTTGAAACCCTACACCGCGTACCAATTCAGGATCAGAGCTACCAACGACATCGCACCGAGCCCGTATAGTAACGCTACTGAGATTGTCCGTACTCTACCTGCCGGTAATTGAGCGTTTACATTATTTATTTATTGAATTATTTATTACATCAAACTGAGTTTTTTTCAAAGGGAGAAAGAACTTAATGCTAGACAGCATTATTATTATGGCATTATGTCATGACAAACTATTTAGGTGTATTTTTTTTGATAATTATTCTTGTTGAAACGAAAATAACACTTTGCAAATTCTGAACTTATTGACCGAAAATGGACTGTATAACGAACGACGGAATGAAAGTCAGAATCTGTCAAACCGAACCGAAACACTCATCATCCATTCTTGAATAAATGAATACGGCGTGATGGCATGGTTCGAACGTCCATTGTTAATAATGAATTTTCATTTCAGCGCCAAGTAAAGCAGTGGAGAAACTTCATGTGGTGCCAATAACACCAAGTAGTGTTCGCGTGCAATGGGCGCCATTGAGCGAGCAGCATTGGAGCGGCGACGCGCGGACTGGCAAATATCGCATCCACTACCAGCCGCTTACTGACTTCCCCACCGCACTACAGCAGACTATGAAGCTGGATGTGCCAGGGATCAAGGTATTGACAATTTGACACCTGTCTTTATTGCAATATTCATAATTCTGGTTGTAATTTACTCCATACTGCTTTTTACGTGTTAGCATCAAAATATTTCTGAATTAAGTCTGGTACCTTGTGACCAAATTGACATGGCTCTTGTCCTGAGGCTCATTTATAGCCTGCTAACTTTCTTAAACAAAAAAGGAAGAAGAAATACTTTTCGAGCTGTATAATTCTATTAATCGTTAAACCTCACTGATTCATTATCAATTACCCAAAAGGCTATTTTAGGGTAATTTACATAATCAAAATCAATACAAATTCCAATAAAATATGTGACGAAAAGCGTGTTAGGAGCAAGAGCGAGTACCATGTAGTAGAGTATTTTTTTCCCCCTTAATCTATGTTGTCCTACTGCTGGGCAAAGGTTTCCCCCAAGATGATAGAGAGCTACCTCCCACCATATGCTTTTAAGGCTATGGTATGGTAAGTAAAGTACTATGGTACTGATTTATTTAATTAATTAGCACGGTTGCCACATGGCGTCCACTTACACTAATTGATAAATATATCAAAAATTCACACAAAAAGTCAAAGATAATAAATGAATTAGTTTTTTTTTTACAAAGTAGTGAAGGTAAAACGTTTGACCGCAATCACACCTGATGTTAAGTGATGATGCGGTCTACGGTGTAGCACGTTTACCTAGAAGATACCTATTCACTCGTCTCTTGAAAACATCCAAATTAGAGGCATTCGGAAAAACGGACGCGCCGGTAAGGAATTCCACTCTTTGGCTGTTCGCATTATGAAAGTAGATGCAAAGCGCTTTGTGCGGGCAGTAGGTAAGTCAACCATGAATAGATGTCTCATTTTCGTACGTCTGGTTACGATTATATTAGAATTAGAGATTATAAAATTACTAGCATATTTAAACGTGGACGATATTCATTGCAGAGCGAAGAAGCAGTGTTAACCGATCTATCAGTAGACCGTAACTACGAGATCAGCGTGAGCGCTGTGAACTCGCAAGGCGCCGGGCCGAGCGGCACGCCGGCCGTGGTGTGGGTGGGCGAGGCCGTGCCCACCGCGCCGCCGGCGGGC
Organism: Chloroclysta siterata; assembly: GCA_932294275.1. Lineage (NCBI taxonomy): Eukaryota > Metazoa > Arthropoda > Insecta > Lepidoptera > Geometridae > Chloroclysta > Chloroclysta siterata. Next base: position 9,074,700 of record OW028601.1, on the reverse strand, counting down.
GTCGCCGCCGAGCCGCTGTCGCCGACCGAGGTCGCTCTCAGCTGGAGACCGCCTGCGCTCGCGCATCAGAACGGAGACCTCTTGGGATACAAGGTAGTTTTTTAACAAGATAAAGAAAGAAAGAAATTAGTATATTATGCAATTAGTGAATAAAGGACGGATTTAAAGCGAGGGCCATAGATGAATCACGAGCAAGTGAAGGATTCTAACGACTGATGATTCATGATGATTGGATCACGAGCGTAGCGAGTGATTCAAGTGTTAGAATCCTGAGCGACGCGAGTGATTCATGGCCCTCCATATAAATCCGTTTTATTCAAGAGTTGCATACTATACTTTATACCATGACTACGGGAAAAACAGAGAAAATAGACATTTAATGAATATAAAAGAAAGGTTAAATTAATTAAAATAGAGAAAACAATTTTTATCCTAATGTCGACCAATCAAATCTCGAGGAGTTATTTACCCAAGGAGTTTGTATGCAGAGTATTCTTTGCACAAGGAAGTTGTATCGAGTCTTTTTTTGCGCAAAGAGGTTATATAGCATTGAGATGGAGCACGAATGTGTTGGTGTGTTCTAAATTTAAACACCAAAACAGTGAGTAAAAGAGCTTTTTATTCACTGTTTTCAGTGAATAAAATAAGCTTTTAAGAGGGGGAATGGTATAAAGGCATTTATTTACTGCACCTACTGTACACGACACGGTACAGGACAGCTGTATAAAAGGCTAAAAAACTATTCTAGATTCGTAGAAATGAGACTAAGTAGATAAAAAACAAAAGAGCTATAAAAATGGTGTGTGTGAGTCACGTCTACGCAATATGCATGTGCGAGGGCTCGTAGATACTGCAAGAGCAATATACGTGTAACATAATACCACAATAACCACGGAAACAGGGTATTCTACTACCGCGTTTACACCCATCTCATGTCCTGGAAATGTGCAGGGACATGGGCAATGCGAGAATATAAACAGGCCACTTCCATGTCCGCTCGCGTTCACGATTGCGTTGCCCGCGCTCCCTAAGCGTCCGGGCTAAATGTGAACACACATTGCCGGCGACGCTAATGCGGACATATGGCCGTTTCATTAATTGTATACCTTGTATAAACTGTAGCATAGGTTTTAGTATTGTTCCAAAGAACATTTTTTTGTAAATATTTTTCTCAGATTTTCTACATAATGACGGAATCTCCAGAGGACCCCGAGCCGGGACGTCGCGCCGAGGAAGAGATAGAAGTAGTATCAGCCACAGCCACTTCACACTCACTTGTCTTTCTAGACAAGTTCACTCAATATCGTATTCAGGTATGATATGATTGTGGTCATATGAAACGGCTCCATAAATGTAATAAAAGCAAGAAAACAATTTGACTTAAAAAATAGATTTAGTCGGTTGTATACATTGCATAAATTACATTTTTTATGTACATTTTTCATGTATTAAAACTGTTGTTGATAGGGAATGCTTCTCTTCCTCCAAAATAAGCCGGTTTGTTTTACTAAACATAAACTTTATCGATTTCGATGGTTCTTTCTGTATTTGATAGAACTTACCTCAAGGTTAGTCCCAAACAATTTGAGATTCCTTTATTGATTGGGGTGTATCTTAATCGAAGTCCACATTCAAATTTGAAGTTAAAATATTTCTGGTGAGCGTAGCATAAATAGACGCAAATGAATAATTAAAATTGTAAAATAACAAAACATACATAGCTAATTTTAAATTTTTCTATAGGTTCTAGCATTCAACCCAGCAGGCGACGGTCCGCGGTCGAGTGCAGTTTTAGTTCGTACTCATCAGGGTTTGCCATCTTCACCTCGCAATATAACCTTCACTGACATAACGATGAACAGTCTCATAGTGTCGTGGGAATCGCCGCATCGGAAAAATGGTCTCGTTTCCTCCTACCTCGTCACCTATGAAACCGTACAGCAAGATGAACGTAAGTGTTACGAACTGATGATATATAGAATCCATCCGCTCTTTTTCAAGGATTTTTCATAAATCATTTTATAATATTTCTAGGATTTAGCAAGCAAGTGAAGCAGAAAGTTGAGGAGCGGCTGTTAGCCGTTGGCAGCTTAGAAGAGGAGACAGAGTACGTGTTCACAGTGCGTGCTGTAACATCGGTCGGTGCGGGGATAGCGGGCACGGCCAAAGTACGCACCGGCCCGCAAACCGGCTCGCCGAGAGCTCCCACTGACTTGAAACTATCGCCGAACCCGGCGGCTCTGAGGCTCCAGTGGACCAACTCTCCGTCCGGAACCGGTCCTCTGCTAGGATACTATTTCGAAGCTAAGAGGAAAGGTATGACACTTTCTGGCGCAGCATGTGATAAGATGACGAAAAAGCCTTTTACTGAACTTATTTATCGGGATGCTGGTGCCGATTCTGTTGTTGTATTAACTTAAATTGATAGAGCTTAATTTATAACCGTCCTTGTTTTTTTTTGTATAAACAGGACAAAAAAACAACATTATTTTTCTAATGTTCCTAATGATTAATTCATTTCATTTATTCTATTTTCTAATGATGAAGATGAGTGTACTGTACTACTCCATCTAAGTTTAAACACCCAATTTCTTTACGATATCATTTCTAATAGAAACGCGGGTGTGTGCAGCAAATAATCGTTTTGTGTCTAGCTCCACCAACTAGGTTATTCGCTTTTTGATTCGATCATAGTTTTGATCATAGTTAGATCATTAGATCATAGGAAATCTTAAATCTAGGATAAACGTATTTATTTATTTGGGTTATAATAAGCTAGAGCTACAAAAGTGAACTCTTGTGAGCTGTCAATAAGCAAATAACCTGTTGGCAGAGTATTGTTTTTTCGTCTGCTTATAAAACAATATTAATTTCATATTTAACGCAGCCAAGGAGACGTGGCAAGCTTGTAAGTCTGGAATGTAACCCAACTTTGGCAATCCCGAATCCTTTGCACAGCTTTTTAACCATGTATGTACACCGATTACTCCTAAAGAGAATGAAGAAGTTAATTATCTAGCGAGGGTCATGGTTTCATATTTTGGGTATTAGTGCTCTCTGTATAACACAAAAAGTGTACCTAATGTTTTCTTAATTTAAAATATTACCTGCATGTTTAGAGTTCCGAAGTCCGACTAGGAACCCTTATAGTTTCGCCAGACACTATTAGAAAATTATTTTATAAACTTAGAAATTATAATTTTTGGTACTGTCGTCTATCGGCTAAAACGTTTTTGGGAATATCTAGTAAACCGGTCAAGCGCGTGACGTACCACGCACAGGCACAGATACAGATAAGAGAAGTAACAGGTAAGATTCCGAAGTCAGTATCCTCTTTTAAAAAGTATGTCACGCACTTAGCCAATTTATAATTTTTTGGAATAGTACTACTATACTATAGTAAGTACTTAGGTATATACTATAGTATTTAGGTACACAATTATACATAACATTTAACTTCTTATTTGTTTTGTACCTACTACGAATAGTAGAAAATAAATAGAGTTCAAATCGCCCACACAGGTAGTGTGCCCAAAAGCCTGGTTACATTTAGACACTTGTACCTACTAAGTAAATTAACATTAATCTTTATGTGCAGACGACACAAGATGGGAAACGATAACCCGAACAAACAACGGTATCCTCGAAGAGTTCACTATTTCGTACCAAAGCCTTCTTCCATCGACGGCGTACACGTTCCGAGTTATCGCATACAACATGTACGGGATCAGCAATCCAGCTTACAGCAAGAAGGTTATAGTGACGCCGTCAAAGCTCTACCTTGAATATGGATACCTGCAGTACCAACCGTTTTATCGGAGCACCTGGTTCATGGTAGCGCTAGCGGCTGCATCCATCATCATCATAATCATGGTCATCGCTATTCTTTGCGTGAAGAGCAAAAGCTATAAGTACAAAAGTAAGTCTTACAGTAGTTGACGTTGCTAAAACTATCTAGGTGTTTGTATGTACCATGCCATCCACTCATGGCTCAGACGGGTGAATGCACGCAACGGTACAGTCGGCAAAGTAAATTCTAGCCAATTATTCTGAAGTATTTTTTAAGAATTGTTGTAAAAATGTATACAACGTGTAACATAATACCCCTATAACCCCGGAAGCATGGCGAACAACTTTTGTTATAAGACTTCTCCCTTGAAAAACTTCGAAATTTAGAAGTTCATGAAATTCCTCTTTTTCCTCCAAATTGAAACGAACACAACATGACGCAGCCCTATTTACAGCTGTTTTTGACCTTTCATTGTGAACTGCAGATAAAATGGGTACCAATTAGTAAACTCAAAATAGCGTATGTACTCGTACTAAGGTTACATACATATTATCAGGGTTGTTGCAAATTTCTGAGACAATATTAATTTTACTTTTATAGGTATGGGAATTTCGAAAACGAAGTATGTATTAAACCTTGCACACTGTTAAGTATTCCAGTGCTTGGTCTGATCTCTTGGTATTTGGCCTTAAGGGGATTATGTTACACGTTGTATAAATATTCTATAAATATGAACTTGCTTGACAACTAAAATAAAAAAAAATTTTTTTTTTATTAAGAATAAACCAAAACACAAATCTTATAAGATACCTCTCAATTTGTAGTCATTATTCATGAGGCCAAGATTATAGCCATAAACGATTTAGCAATTCAGAAGTCATCAAATTCTGATGCTTGAGGGATATCAATAAATGAAATGAAATATCTATGGTAGTTAGGACACAGGCAAACCTAGTGAGGACCATGAATACGATTGTTAGGTGTTAATGCATCCATTTATTTACAGAAGAAGCGCAAAGGACGTTGGAAGAGTCGCTCGGCGGAGAGACTGAGGAGCGCAGTTCGCTTGCCATGGACCTGTACCGCGCGCGTCAGAACTCTGCCGGCAGCGCGGGAATGGCGGCCACAGGAACTCTTCGCCGCGGGAAACAAGCTACGCTCGGCAAATCTCCGCCGCGACCATCGCCCGCCTCCATTCGCTATCAGAGCGACGATGAAAGCCTACGAGCGTACGACGAAAACCCCGACGATTCTTCCCTCACGGAGAAACCATCAGAAATGAGCTCTTCCGATTCCCAGGTAATCACCATAAAAATCAGCGTCGTGTAAACTTCCCCCGTGTCTCACTAAATACCTTGTTTTTTTCTCAACACCCCTGGAACCTGGTGACGGTAAATATCTGAGATCTCGTTGAAGCTATGTTATGTTCGTCACGCTTCCGTCGCAATCGGCACTTGTAGTTTTCGCATTAGCTTTGTAAATACAAAAGATACCCATGTACCGGGAAGAAAAATTGTAGGAGTTTTTAAAGTATACCTTTCGTAGTTAAATTAGCGACACACTTTCGATTGTTTATAGAAAAGTATTGTGGTAATAATGCACTTCAATGTTATAAAATAATTCTTCCTATATATTAAAAATACTGACGTTATTCTTAAACTAAGATCCGACTGCAATTAATCTTACCTTATCAAGTACACGTATTACACTTACCGCCGGTTTCTGAAAGCCCGATCAAAGTTAATCGCATGTCAAGTCACTTGCTATCTCTATCTAATTCGATGTAATAGCTGAAATGGCGAGTGACTTAACATCCGATTAGTTTTGACCGGGCTTTCAGAAACCGGCGGTTAGCTTAACAAATGCTCTGCTCCCACCAAAATATTTTCCAACTATATTTCGTAGCCCTGGAAGAACACATTTTTTTTTCAACCAAAACAAAAGTCACATGATTTTTACGGTAACTCGGTCCCAATCATTTGCAGACCAAAACCTACTAAGCCTCCGCCTAGCAGGTTTTACAGTCATCTTGTCAGGTTGTATTGAAAATGTTATATTCATTTATCTCGTAGAGTACAATGTTCAAGCCAACGCAGGATAATAGCTCTGAAGATGTAATTGGACGAATATATCAGGGTGCCTGCCTTCAGCTTGAAACGTGTCGGTCGGCCACCTAAAAGTCACCTATTATATTAATGTCTTGTGGTGATAACTGTCGCTATATCATTGTGACTTTGTGTGTACTTGATGAGGCAAGATTAATTGTAGTCTAAGCTTGGTCTATCAGTAATTATACTCGTTTCTAAAAACCATTCCACCTTCATTATCATCTAGTCATATACACATCAATTTCATTTTGAAATTAACACTAATTTTTTTTCTAGAATTCGGAGAGTGATAACGAGAGTGTAAAATCTGAGCCGCACTCATTCGTGAACCACTATGCGAATGTGAACGACACGCTGCGTCAGGCGTGGAAACGTCAGCGGCCGGTGCGCCAGTACTCTAGTTACACGGACTCTGAGCCGGAAGGCAGTGCCGTCGTCAGCCTCAACGGCGGTCAAATCGTCATGAACAATATGGCGCGCTCGCGAGCGCCGCTGCCAGGCTTCTCCTCCTTCGTATGACACGAGCCCCCCGCCCCCCAAGGCGCGCTAACGCTACACAATGCACAGACCGTGCACATCTGAAGCATTTAGGGGGCAATAACCGATGCTCGAATACCCCAGTGCAAAGTGGAGACTTTTATTCACGCGCTGCTGGAGGAAGCCGTCCGAATCACGCACGCGGTCTTTTTCAAATGATTCCCAATGTTTCACCTTCACTGCCCATTCCTTATTTTAATACAACATTTTAATGGTAGCTCTTTTGTACATAACTATGTATGCTATGTAGGTATATCAATAAGGCTTTAATCTTTACTATTCATATTTTTACACTTTTTTGACTCTTTTCTATTGTAAAAAAAATATTTATGTACCTACTTAGAATGCTGATTTTTGTCAGACAGGTTTTTATTGTGTTAGCTATTTCTACTTATTCTTTATTAAGTTACTTTAAGATCTCGATACACATGTTTATTGCATATGTTCTACTTTTAGATAGTTTCATTAAGACGTTAGGTTAAGTGACTATACTATACCGAAAGCTCGATACGGTATTCCAAGGAACGATAAGTAAGTGGTCCCAATATTATAATAGGTTGGGGAAAAAGTTTCTTCGCATTTTTTAAGAAAATTCAAAACATTTTTTTATATAGTTTATTTACATTTAACTAAAGTATGTAGGTACCATTTTGTTCGATAACTTTTTGCCATCTTGTAGGTAGTGACATGATCCCATTGCTATAGAAATTTTGGGACTTCTGATCAAAATACCGCGACAAGTGGTTTTGGCAGTCCTCTCGTGATGTTAACCTGACACTGCCTAAAGAATTCTGAAGAGACCGAAACAGGTGGAAATCTGAAGGTGCAAGGTCCGGACTATACGGCGGATGCATTAACACCTCCCAGCCAAACTCTCTTAATTTTTGCTGAGTGGCTAAAGATGTGTGAGGTCTAGCGTTATCATGATGAAAAACCACACCTCTTCTGTTGATTAATTCCGGCCGCTTTCTCTCAACTTCTTGCTTTAATCTCATCAGTTGTTCGCAGTAGAGTTCAGAATCGATGGTCCTGCCTGGTGGTAACAGCTCATAATGAATAATGCCCTTCCAATCCCACCACACACACAGCATCACCTTGTTGCGAGTTAACCCGGGTTTCGCCACAGTCTGTGAAGCCTGACCGGCTTTTGACCACGACCTTTTTCGCACGTTCTTGTCGTACGTGATCCACTTTTCATCACCAGTTATCAGCTTCTTCAAAAATGGTTCGGTTTCATTACGTCGTAATAAAGAATCACAAATGAGTACACGGTTCATTAGGTTTCTTTCTGTGAGCTCGTGAGGTACCCAAATATCGAGCTTTTTTGTGTACCCAGTTTTTTTCAAATGTGCCAAAACTGTTTTGTGGTCAATTCCCAGTTCTTCAGCTACGTCGTAACTACTGATATGCCGATCTAGCTCCACTTTTTCAAAAATGGCATCCATTTTATCCGTAATAGGGCGACCAGAGCGACGTGCATCTCTGACATCAAAATTTCCGGATTGAAAACGCCTAAACCAAATTTGTGCTACTCTCACAGACACTGCACTAGGTCCATAAATATCGCAAATTTTTTTCGCGGCTTGCGTTGCATTTTTTCCTTTTTTGTAGTAAAATTTTAAAATGTATTGAATTTCTTCATTAGATTCACTCATCATTAACAGTACGAAAAACAAATAAAAATCACACATTTTCCTAATTTGAATTTGGAATTATGTTCTTTAAAATTTAAACTTTTAATGATATCAAAACCAGCCAGATACAAATAGTATAGCCAGAGAGATTTTATTACAAGTTTATACATACTATAATGCGAAAAGACTTTTTCCCCAACCTAATATTATACAATAGTATATTCTCAAAATAATTGTTTAGGTTTGCAAAATACGATCCCCTCAATGTGTTCTTAAAAAAAATACATTGATCAAGCGTAGTTCGTTTAGGCCCAGTTTCACCATGCTCTGTTAGTTACTAATCAAGGATTAACAGGCCGTTAAATCTAACCTTAGCTGTCAAACGCATACATTTTGACATATTTAACGGCCCTTTAATCCTTTGTTAATCTAACAGAGCATGGTGAAACCGGCCCTTAGGTAGGTACTACATCTATAAATTAAACGCTTAATGGATGAATTTTATGATAGATATTATTATCGTTTCTTATTCCAGATGTTTGCATTGATGTTAATTTACTTACAGTAAATTCAAAATTAACAAACATGTGATAAAACTGAAATAATTATGCGTAGTAACCTACTTCTCTGTATGTTTTATGGGTTAAATAATTTGTACTTAATTAAATAAAAGAATTGAACTAACTAACTTTTAACAATGAAAACTAATAAGATTTACGACGATAGAGTTAACCAACACAATCGACTATTTAGTGCAGGCACGTAAACAATTGGCCATACGTGTCTGTGTTATATCAAAATGAACTCATTTTATAAAGAAGACAACTTTCATTTTATCTTTTACGGTGGATACATAATTAAGGAATTTTGAGTCTAGTTGAATTGTATGTAATATCAAAAAGCACATCCGTTTATGTTGGAGAACCCTAGCCTTTGTATTTAAATAATTGTTATAAAAACACGAATAGTTATCGGAACAAACAGCAAAATTTAAACTTAAAAATTAATGCAATCGACTGATAGTTGTAGTAAATAAAATAATGTAAATATAATCTTGATTCATTAGGGTGAAAATCATGCATGTGTTAATTTGAGTAAAGTTTCGGCACAAATGTGTTAAATCTGTGATCTTCTTGCATTACTTAATTTTTATTTCTGTATAACTCCTAGCTAAACTATCTACATATCCAATATTACGTAAATAAGAAACTAATTTGATAAGTCATAATAATTAGGTAAATCAATCTTGTCCCTAAGGCGCCATGTTCTTTTTATAGTATAAACTTGTGAACCCTAAATCAAATAAACCTTGTATGTGCCTATTATGTAACATGTCACGAAGCACGCTGTTAAACTAGGAAGGTAGAGGTGGGTGTGAAGATAATGAGTACCTACCTATTGAAAATATCAAGGAACATCTGGGCACATACCATACCGTGGATGACAATGGGCATCAGCGAACTTATAGGCTATGTTTATGCGCCACTGATAGTTATTGAAAACAAGTTTTTAGATAGCACCAGGTAGTATCAAGTAGGTATGTTTATATTTCTTACCTACTTACACTTTGCAAATTGAGCTTATGTAGGAAGTCGATATTTATATTCAAACCTAATAATCTATAGGTACCTAAGCTTTAGATGGAGTTAGTATCGTTTTATTATTTTAGGAACAAGAAATAAAAATGAAGCAATAATGCAGGTGCCATTGAGTAATTTGTGTAAGACTTAAAATGTGTGTAATGATGTAAACAAGCCTTCATTAAGGCATCTTTAAGACAAAATAAATGTTTAGCTACCTACTACTTAGGTACCATAACTAAGCAAAACTTGATTTGATAATTACATACACAATACATTTGATGTTTTATTATATTTTGAAATTATTTGTGTTCAACAAATGAAGTTACATAATGTACTGTAAGTAAATATTTTTATCACTAGAATAAACACTGGTTTTATTTTTATACTACCCACATATATTATTTTACATGTTGTCAAATACATAGCTATAAAATATTAATTAATAAGTGCAATTACATAAAAAGTATATAAATTATTCTATTTTAAGACAGTATTTCAGTAATAATTATATAGAAAGGTGTAATAATAATACACATTTATTCATAACGATGTAAAAAAGGTATATTGATGAATCACATACACATTTTTTCACATTTATCAAACCAAGGTTTTGGTACATACTTGATGCAACTCTTTGCTTGTTTGATAACATTATAAGCGGCTAAATCAACAACAGAAAATTTATTTTTATAAATCCAGTCCTTGCATTCAGAAAACAATTTTTTTACTGCATTTTCTTTGCATTTATCTGGTGTTTTTTCTAATATGTGGCAGGTGTCAAGCAAGGAGTCCATTTGAAAATCATTATCATCATATGGTATGGAATTGGGGTAAGCATATGACAGATAGCGCAGGATGTTTGCAGTTCCAACAATTGGGACTGCTAATGTTGACAATTTCAATTCTGTGTCAGCAGATACTGCAATCAAAAATAAAGCAAGTTAGACTATAATACTACTATTGCTAGTGTATCACTAGACTAAGATCTCTCAATGTTTGCAACCTAGCTGGTGAACAGTCTTACGAATCCTACTACTACATAACATAACTTTTAATTTTTATTATGTAGGTAAATACTAAAAATAAAAAGATATGTTAAAAAATTTGCCGTATATAAAAGGTACCTGGTCCCATCTCTGCACTTGGGTACAAAATTTCATAGAAAAAACTTTGTTATGAAACTACCACAAAATGGTGGTAAAGTTCCATAACAAACAGACACCTTTGAACTTAGGTATATAAAAATAGAAGGTAGTCCATTCAAAGAGATTCTATTTTTTTTTTTATTTAACCAATTGTGATGGAACAAGTAAGTGGCCACCTAATGTTAAGTGGTTAGCATTGCCTCACAAGTAACAACAACAGGAGCATGCTCTACAAAGCATTTTAGTTATGATCAAATAATTGACCATCAAAGATACTACCACTAGCACAATAACTTAATTTTTTATAATTACTTACCACTTTTAAAAATCAGTCTAATATTGATTTTAGATGGACAGCCCGTAATTTTTAATCCATGTACAAATCCCTTGATTAATGGCACTTTCTCATTTGGAACTGATGAATGAATGTGCCATGATAAATTTGCTACAGCTGTAGGCTCTTTAAGTATTTTGTTTATATACCATGGTAAGTTTTCAGGGTTTACTACTAAAACAACTTCTTCTGGAGCTGGTATCTTAAAAAAAATCACTATTATTAAAGTAAGAATATTAAGAAGCAAAGATTTTAATATATTATGATACTTACAATAGAGAGGTTAGTTTTTCCCTTTCCTTCCTCTTCAATGCCATTGTTCAATTTACAGTAAGAACTAATAGTTTTAATTCTGTCATAAAGAATATCTAACTTTTTTATTAGAACTTCTTGCCTCTGCTCCAATTCAGACATTTTCGTATTAGGTGCCTTAAAAAGTAATGTGGATTAGGAATCATTGTTTTGGTACACACTACATACATCCTCCTACAAGACTAAAAAATGAATAATAGAAAATAATAAACACAACATTATTTTAGTATGTATATTATTTGTTAAAAAATGAGGTGGAAATAGGACGCAAGAAAAAAGATATGATTGAGAATAAATTTGTCACAGTGTGGTATTTACATTTATGTTGAAGTATACTAGACTGGGCACAATATAAAAGGTGCCACCTACTGGACAAAGTGGATTTAAATTTTGAGATGCAACAGCGACACGTAAGAAGAAGTATAAAAGGAAGATCCCAGCCAGGTGTTTATCAGGGACTGTAATCCCAGGCATGGAAGAGATGCATTGGTTCCTGCATAGGTATTCCATTTAGCACATGCCAACATTTTCTAGTAGTTATATGAGGCAGGTTACAAGCTCATGGACGCTGCTAGAATACTAACTAGACCCTCACGATGTATTTCTTTAGATGACGCTTGTACTTTTCAAATAGAAATTCCGAAGATGCTCCTACGCCCAGATTCATACACAGACTTAGGATCAGAAAGTGGAGTCGCTCGCTATACCTAGAAACACCGTTGTATTCATAGAAATGGGAAACAGTAGGACGGTAGATATTGCACTGAACATCTGCGCGGGTGAAACCGCGCGGGTTTTGCTAAACCAGATAACTGTATCTATCTAATAAAAGCTACTTCCAAAGTATTTTATTATGAGCAAAGTCAAACCACTTATGTATGTAATGAATATGGAAGGAAGACTTATCACAACATTTTTAAAAATATGACGAAAACCTTCAGAAACTTCATAACCTGGTTGCTTATTTTTATCTGTATCTCATCTATTTCGTCTTTTAGTGATTCGTTCGGATTTCGTATTTGATACATGCACTTTGGTAACGTAATTTCTTCACTATGACTTATTATATTTTTCATGGGATACATTTTTTCCCGACCGACCGACTTACTAACCCAAACCAAAAATGTGCAATGCAAAGAAGAATGAATGGTGTGTGACATAGATTAATAATACTAGATCTAAGGTGTGTGAGGTTGATGACTTTGACTGCAAGTTGACTGGACTACTGACTGACCACAGAACATTAATCTACTGACTGACTGACTGACGCAAAGATAATAAATAATCACTACGTTTGTTTGACTGACCGACGAACGACCACAGTCACCCATTTGTGTTTTTGTGACACAGTTATTTATTTATTTATTTATTTACAAGCGGCCTGTCCCAGCTTCGCATGGGTGGTCATAATTTTTTTGAGAATTTTAGGATAAACTTAGACCGTGGGTTCGAGCCTCGCGTCTACTTATTTCATACATTTGCACGCCAGAGACTGAAATCGCACCCCGAGCGTGACCCGTGGACCCGTTAACGTTTTTAATTTCGTCATATCTTTTGAATGGAATGTCCGATTTGAAAAATTTAAGAAGTAATCTATAGGTATTGAAACCGTCTTAATTATGAAAAGATTTATTTGGATAAGGATTAATACCAAGGTACAAATAAAGACCCTTTTCTAGCGGCGGCATTTCAATTAATTTTTTCTAATAAAAAAACACTTATTGTGACATAACTATAATAGTTAGACATATGCTGTCGCGACATTTTTTGTAGATGATGACGTGTTCTACAAAATCGTAGTACATTATTTTGTTCTATCATCAATAGTTTTCGCAGCGCACGCGATGTAAGGTTTTTGGTTTCCACCTTGGGTTACATTATTGGAGTTTTAGTAAGGATCCCTGATTTTTTCGAAAATATAATATAGCCTATGTTACTCAGGGATAATGTAGCATTCTAATGGTGAAAGAATTTTTGAAATCGGACCAGTAGTTTTTGAGCCTATTCGTTACATACAAAAATACAAAGCTTTCCTCTTTATCTACACTAATATTATAAAGAGGAAATATTTGTATTTTTGTTGTTTTGTTGTTTTGTCAGGGATCCTTACTAAAACTCCAATAATGTAACCCAAGGTGGAAAAAGAGAACCTTACATCGCGTGCGCTGCGAAAACTATTGATGATAGAACAAAATAATGTAGTATGACTTTGCAGAACACGTCATCATCTACAAAAAATGTTGCGACAGCATATGTCTAACTATTATAGTTAAGTCACAATAAGTGTTCTTTTAAGACGCGAGGCTCGAACCCACGGTCTAAGTTTATCCTAAAATGTTCAAATAATTTATGACCACCCATGCGAAGCTGGGACAGGCCGCTAGTAATATTAGTGTAGATTTATAATTAGGAACGCCAACAGCGATATGTATGGTTACATTATAAAATATATTATGTTATTGTTTTAGACTGGTACATACTCCATTAATAGGCGGACACAACATTTCCACTAATACTTGACTTAAAACGAATACTTACAACAAACTTATTATTAAGTGAGATCACTAGAATGAGGTAGCAGGTGCAACTACTATACTGCTTTATATTTATTTTTTCTAATTTGTTAACAAAATATAAAAAAATAGCAGCCTGTCCCAGCTTCGCATGGGTGGTCATAAATTTTTTGAACATTTTAGGATAAACTTAGACCGTGGGTTCGATCCTCGCGTCTACTATTTCATACATTTGCACGTCCTTCTCTTTGAGTGAGTGAAATCGCACCCCGAGCGTGACCCGTGGACCCGTTAACATTTTTAATTTCGTCATATCTTTTGGATGGAATGTCCGATTTGAAAAATTTAAGAAGTAATCTATAGGTATTGAAACCGTCTTAATTATGAAATGATTTATTTGGATAAGGATTAATACCAAGGTACAAATAAACACCCTTTTCTAGCGGCGGCATTTCAATAAATTTTTTATAATAAAAGAACACTTATTGTGACATAACTACAATAGTTAGACATATGCTGTCGCGACATTTTTTGTAGATAATGATGTGTTCTGCAAAGTCGTAGTACATTATTTTGTTCTATCATCAATAGTTTTCGCAGCGCACGCGATGTAAGGTTTTTGTATTCCACCTTGGGTTACATTATTGGAGTTTTAGTAAGGATCCCTGATTTTTTTGATAATATAATATAGCCTATGTTACTCAGGGATAATGTAGCATTCTAATGGTGAAAGAATTTTTGAAATCGGACCAGTAGTTTTTGAGCCTATTCGTTACATACAAAACAACAAAACAACAAAAATACAAATCTTTTCTCTTTATAATATTAGTGTAGATGTAGATAGTGTAGATATATAGTTATATAACAAAAATCTTGTACTTATAGCTAAGTTTATAAGATATACTAAAATATTAAGTCTACAAAATACAATATAATAAGAGGTACATAATTATTTTTTTTATCACATCAATTCGAAAAGAGATAGTTTGCTCTTCGAAAACAGGCAGCAAAATAGCACTTTGATCCCAAGGGCGGTAATGTGATTTGAATTTGGAATGTGCTTAATGAGTAAAAGTTCTAATCACCAAAGAGATCACGAACACTGTATGAACAAGCAGGCTTTATAATTAAAAAAAAAGCGCCTGAACTAAATAAAAATAAACAAAAACACGTGTAACGCGCATTCCACCTTTGTTCATAATTGTTTACTCAAATTCAGATTTTACTTAGTTTTATGAAAATAAATAAAATTACAATGAATACATGATTATGACTATGAGACTATGTGACAATGTGACAATGTGACAATGTGACAATGTGACAATGTGACTATGTGACTTCGTGACTTCGTAACTTTGTGACTTTGGGACTTTGTGACTTTGTGACTTTGTGACTTTGTGACTTTATGACTTCGTGACTATGATTATTCATAAGTTGCACTAAGTTATTTTCTCATAGAGGGTGATAAAAAGTTGAGTGTCCACCTCGGGAGCAACACTATTTTAAGCTCGAGTGAAGTACTTTGAATCCCTCGCTACGCTTAGGATTCTACTTTAGAATCCCTCGCTACGCTCGGGATTCTACTCTAGAATCCTTCGCTCCGCTCTGGATTCAAAAAACACTCTCGCCATAAAAATAGTTGTTTGCTCCCTTGGTAAACAATCTACTAATTCGGATCTTGTTTGTAGGCGAAAGTGCTCTAGCACTTTCTTCTTGAAACTACTGGCAGTGTTACTAAAGATGTCAATATCTTCGATGGCTTTGTTAATGTGATTGTACTGGTTACACAGTCTAACAACAGGAGCATGTAATCTGATATTGGTATGACAAAACGGTGTGTGAAGAATTTTGGTTATGAGATGCCTCGGGATTCTGGTGGGGACGGCTAATCCAATATATTCTAAAATAATACTGCAGTCAAGGTAGCCATTGATAATTTTATAAAGGAAAGTTAACTCTTGTTGTTACAGTTACAGTTACACACATGGGTTTGATTGGTTTGGTTGATATTGGGAAGGTAGAAGTTGTTTTGTTCTAGTGATGATGGAAGGATGATGGCATGATTTACAGATAAGCCACCGCTGCTGGCCCGGCCCGTGTTGTTAAGACAAGGCCAGTCATTCCTTGACTTTTCGTGTGTCGATAATAAAAAAAAAAAATTGTCCACATTCGACTATTGAAAAGAAATAGGAGAATACTCATGGAGGTATTAATCATACTGGAGAGAGCCATAAGACTTACAACCTTTTACAACTGTGTATCAAACAGTGATCATCTATCTTTGTTCTTCCCATGTAGCCTAGCTACGAGTAAAAGAAAAGAAGATGTAACTTCACTCACTCCATCTCACTCACTCACTGTCTGCGTAAATCGTGGCCGTCAGTTGATGCAATGTTTTGATCTTGTTTTGATATTGTTTTGACGTTCTAGAAAAAGTCGGTACTTCGGTAGCAACATTGCCGTGAAGCGGAAGAAATTGTGAAAATTCTAAAGAATTATTATTGTCTAGGCAAAATATATTTGAAAAGGTGAAAGTATGTCTTGTGAAGCTGTGTTTTGTGTATCAAAAACAACAAAAGGAGGAGTTAAAGACCCGGAATTGTCATTTGATACGTAATATTCTTTGTCTATTTTCATGCTAAAAAAATACGTTTTTTCTCCCATAAAGACTGTAGGAATTACATTTTATTAGTACTAGTCATATTTTCCTATGTGAAAATGATGTAAACCCATTAATTATTGCAAAATAAAATTCATTGTTTTAGTCTTCTGTTCTAGAGATGTACTTCCACCGACCAATTTAGCTTTATCGATAATATTTAAGTTTCCGTTTTTGATATGAAATATCTAATGCGGTGGGTAAGACCGGCTGTTCTGTTGTAGTTTCAATTTTTCACACCTTATAGGCGTCTCGCGAGGGATCAATTTTTGTTAAATTTTACATTATTTTTTTAGGTTCTTAAATGCCCAGAATGAAGACGGGAGTGGATAAAAGCTGTTAGGCGTGAAAACTGATAGCCTACAAAATGTTCTTATGCATGGACGAAATGGCCATAAGTAGCCGTGGGTAGAAGGAGTCGGACGTACGCGTCTGGAGCGGCTCATACCGTAGTGAGCCGTCAGTAACGGCTCTATTTCTTTTGGAGCGGCTCAACAGCTCTCATGCCAGCCTAATATAAATTTTATTCCTAGGTTGATAGGGTCTACATTAGAAAAAAGATATCCAGATCAAAAATTTTGCTAAATGAATTTGAATTGTTTCGTCTAGATAATAAGATCTAATTTCCAATGCTGCATTTTTGGAGCCGCTCATTTGTGGAGCGGTTCTCAGGTCTACTCATAAAATGTGATACACAACTCAAACGGTTCTAAGATTGGTTTTAAGATAAACAGAACCCTGAACCGTTTGAGTAGAATATTTATTTTGATTCATTGGGAGGTTTACTACGTACTCGAACCGTTGAATCGTTTGAAGTAATATCTGCGCGGGTGAGTGAGTGGAGTTAGGATGAATTGAAGGATTATGGTTCTTTTTGGAAAAGCATGTTTTTAAATGGTATGGGTTACGAATTTGAATTATTAACTTGAGTTGTTTTAGCAACAGCCCGTGGATGCACTCGCGTTTTAGCATACATATTTAAGGACATTTTGCGTTCAAGGCTCGTCATAATTTGCATAAATATTTTCCGTTTTATCGTTTAATCAAGTAAGGTTCATTTTGAATAAAAAAAAAAAAAAAAAAATTGGTGGACATTCCACACAGCACTATCTCGCCTCAAACTAAGCCAAAGCTTGTGATATGGAAACCAGATAGCTGATATACTACTTATTTACTTTTTTTTGTAAATACATACTTATAATATTATATAACACCCAGACAGAGAACAAACATCTATGTTCATCACACAAATGTTTGTTCTCGGTGGGGATCGAACCCACGGCCTACGGCACAGAAGGCAGAGCTACTACCAACTGAGCTGTGAAGGCTGTCTGTAATAGTAGAACTTTAACTTAAATTTTTTTTCATTCCGTCGTTCATTGTTAGCAATATTTATTAGTTATTTCTAACATACAAATAAACGGATTTTTCCTGTTTATTATCCGTTAGACTCGTTTATTTTTCTATAAAATTATTTTCATCGTAGAATTTTTTTGTTTTGGCGTCTGGTCCTTTTGCCAAGTCTTATCGGTGCTTGCTTGGAGTCTTTGAAGGTACCATGACAATAAATTGGTCTTGAAATTCTAAGCCGTTTGAACCGCGGTTCGGCTCCGGCTCGAGACTGTAAATGAGCTGATGCGCTGCAGATCATGTTTTTTGAGTGAGTTACCCATGGCTAGCCATAAGAAATTGTATCGAGTGGGATGGACATCGCTCTCACGGTTAGGGCAATGTGGGAAACATTATTGACGATGATAGTGTTCCAGTGTCTATAATGGTTTTGGGCTTTCGCAATAAAAGTCAGCAACCAGTTCGCAATAAAAGTCTTTTTCTATCGATAGGTTAGTCAATGTTGTCCCTTCTCTAGTCACTCACGCAAATACATACAAACTAACAAAAAACGGACACGCCGAAAAACCGTAACACTACGTCTATATGATACTTAGTCTAAGAGAATACTTGTAAGAGACCGCTCCGGGGAGCGAGAACGTAAGAAAGCTTTAGTGAGCGAACAAGGAGCGAACCATGGAGCGAACATTCTTAGAATATTCCATAGAATTTATGCGAGATGCGAGCTATCATAGAACAACGAAGGAATTATCTATCTCTGTTTACACTAAATATAATTTGACGGAGAAGGGATATAATGATCATTCGCTTGCCTGATGTAAACGGCCTTTAGAAGAGTTGATTATTATGCATAACAGAGAAAAATAAATATTGACTTTCCACACAGCCAAAAAACTAAGCCAAAGCTTGTAGGTAATATGGGAACTAGATAGCTGATATAATACATATATGAATACCTTTAGGTACCTTTTTTTTATGAATACTTATAATATACCCACCCATACGGAGAACAAACATCTATGTTCATCACACAAATGTTTGTTCTTGGTGGTGATCGAAACCACGGCCTACGGTGCAGAAGACAGAGCTACTAACAACTGAGCTGTGAAGGCTGTCGAAAGATATCGTAAAGAATAAATAACTTTGGTCAATGGCTAAGCCATCTATATCTTTAACTGTAGCCTCTTCTTTGCTGCAATTATGAGTATATCCTTTAAACATTCGTGATCTTTATACAGCTGAATACATTTAAAGTTTCGTCTTCACAATATTCCGCGACTGCTTAGCGTAGAAAATCTCGACAAAACGCATATGATGCACCAGCGACTAGCATGAAGCTTATCTTCTACACGTGTCCGCAACTCTGGCGCGGGGGCTGCGGGCCTAAGGGGTAAGTAGGTAGCTGGCTAGAAAAATGTACAGGCGCTCAATACACGCAAGAGCTGGCCGCTTTAGGGTCGGTTTCACCATGCTCTGTTAGATTAACAAAGGATTAAAGGGCTGAAACCGGCCCTTAGCTGGCTTGGATCGAAAACTGGTTCATACGAGGCCAATACCAATCCAGTGCCGGCTGCCAGTGGCAGCCGGCGTTGGTTGGCTTCATATAACTCATGCTATAGAGGATCCAAAAACCGATTACTACTACTCGACCACCACGGGGATGACCATTGATGACACTATGTTAAAAGATACGATGGAAGCCGAGTGGTCTTAGACTGTACCTCCATGCGAGTGGTACTAGATTATCTAAAGTTTTCGAAATGCAAACCCATCTCAACTAGGCCATGAGAAAATCTGTAATCAACGGTTGCTCCTCATCAACTTAACTTCATTAGTTTTTTACGTTTTTTATGATGTTTTATTCTGTATCTATGGTCGTATACAAATCTTAGATTTCAGATGTTGGCAATAACATCCTAACCTAAACCACAAACAAATATGTATAGTTTCCGGTATTATTTTGTAGTTTTTTTTATATGTATGTAAATTTAGCATGTTATTTTATAGATCTAACTTTAATTAAATTATATTATTAAAAGTAAACATTTTATGTTGTGATTCAAATTGAATAAAAATAAACTAATTTAAAGAATTTTTCAAAAAGAAGCTGAAATGATGCTCTCTTGAAATCAAGAAAATGGCGGCCGGGGTGTTCCGTCAAATTATTTCTCTTATGTCTTGGTGGTCACATTTACGGTATTTCTATGCGGAACTATAGTATTTGATTGATGGAATCATTAATTTCGAACAGTAAGCGTTTCAGTGTGCAATTGTACTATTAAAGTATAGTTAGCCTAAATAAAATATAAAATATCTATCCACTAGGCAATGAAAAACGACATGGCGGACTTGCTATTCGACCAATAGGAAGCCAGCATCGGGCGTTTCAGAATTGCATGTACTCGTCGCATTTCGCGTCATTACAATTTTGGTGCCTTCTTTCTCTTCACAAATCAATGAGAAATGTATAAATATTGAAATACATGAGTTTTCTGTACCAACTGAAAAAACGGTGCGTTTGTTGTGTTTTGAAACCTTGTGTGACATTTCGCGTGGCTGAAGCATCCGGACGACGGACGGGATCATGATTGCGTTGGATTTAGGATGAACTGAAATACCATCTTTTTGTTTTTGTAAACAAGACTATGTTTGTGCGATACACGTGCAAAACACTGTGCAATTGACAGTTGTTTTCAATGATGTCAGGAAGGGGGGCTAAAAAACGCGGGAGACCCCCGAAGTCGGGAAGTTTTGAAAAGAACAGAAAGTTCCAATACCATCTGCTGAAAAAACCTAAATATTTACAAAACATTGGAAATGCTTCTATCGCAAGTACACCTTCAGCATCAAGAGCGTCTTCCCCTCAAGGAAGCGATATCAGTAGACGAAGTACGCGTAAGCTGCGCGGTAAACCTCACAAAAATAAAAGAGGAGGATTATCAGGATCATATTCGAGGAGAGGGTATAATCCGCAAGCGGCAGATTTTCACGAGTCAGAGTATCATTATGGCTCTGATTTTGGAGATGAATACAGCGACAAGTCTGAACCTGAAGATGAGCGTGGTAGCGATAGTTCTGAGGGCAGTGTAGTCGAAGGACCCGCCAGCGACAGTGACTTATCAGTAAGCAGCTACAGCACCACGGGGGGCACACCTCGCAAGATCAACAGTAACCTGATTCGCCCTCCTAGCCCAGATCCTCTGTGGTTGCAACAAGAACGACAAATCCCACCTCTAGACCTACCCCTCTCATCAGATGATTTAGTCATTCCGCAAGGATTAGTATTTCAAGCTGTCAGTGTTTATGAAGTGTTACGGCATTTTAGACATTTGGTGAGATTATCACCTTTTCGTTTAGAAGATCTTTGTGCAGCTATAAGTTGTGAAGATCAGAGCAATTTGCTTATAGAAGTACATTTGATGTTGTTGAAGGCCTTACTTAGGGAAGAAGATGCTCAACAAACCCATTTCGGTCCACTGGACCATAAAGACAGTGTAAACATAACTTTGTTTCTATTAGATGTTATGACATGGCCTGAAATTTTGAGAATCTATGTGGAGAGTGATAAATCATTTGATCAAAATGTGGTGAAAATTTTAAACTCTTGTGAATATCCATTTACATCTGTGGACGATCGTTTATCAGTTTTGCAGTTCTTGTGCAATCAATTTCTGATAACAAATCCAGTTCGAGATGATCTTTTGAGTGAAGGTAAGTCAATTTTATATAGAAAGAAAAAGTTTTTATTTATGACGGCTCCGAACAGAGCAAGAGTGACACTCAAAGACATTTAATACTTAAAGACATTGATTACACACAACACTAATCTAACATGTAAGGTGACATTCAAATGTGTCTCTCAGTACCATTGATGTGGAGACTTCACAAAATTGTTTCTGTCTCAGAATGATGGAAATATTAATTTATAACCAAATGTCTAAGTATCTCTATACATAAACAAATGTAAATAAGTACTTATGCATTATTGTATTATGTTTCTTTAACCCTTCGTTTTCAGCTCATAACTTTAATCCCTAGGCACAATAGACATCCCACCAGACACATGTAGGATATACCAGATTAAGAGGGTTGTCATGTCAAATAATTATTCCAAATGCTAACAGCTGCAAGCAGTTTATTGCTGTGAGAATGCTAAATCTACAGAAATTCTAATAAATGTAAAAAAGATTTGTGTAAGAATCCAGAGTCTATACTTGGTACCAAGAGATCTGAGGATATGTCTACCATGGGGATCAAAGTTGTGAAGCTATTTTCAAGATTTGTGTAAAAATCTCAATGCAAAATAAGTTTTTTATTTGCCAACTCTGGTAATGACAAAGAGTAGAGTTTTTAAGAGTAGTAGAGCTCTTTGTGAAGGGTTCGTCCGGGGAAGTACTACCACCACGCCTTTTTCTGCCGCCAAGCAGCGTTGCTGTTTTTCGGTTTGAAGAGTGTGGTTGCCGGTGTAATTACAGGCACATGAGGCTTAATATCTGTATGCCTCAAGTTGATGGAAGCAGGGCAGTGCATCGTAGGGCACGTTCCTATCGTGCGTGACTTACGAGGCAATGCTTTGTTATAGGTGATGGTTACCACTTAACATCAGGTGGGCCATCTGCTTGTTTCATCAACTAGTTGTATAAAAAAAAAAACAAAAAAAAAAATGACTCTGAAATCTAAAAAATCCTCTTAGATTAATAAAATTGATTATTCCCTCACAGTATCAACCATTGCATCCATATACATGAAGGTATGTTTTTTTTTAGAAAAATTGTGTAATATTATCTTATACATCATTCAAATTTCAGTTCCTATACATTATGATGATCACTGTCGAGTCTGTCACCGCCTGGGAGATTTGCTGTGCTGTGAGACATGTCCTGCTGTTTATCACTTGGAATGTGTTGATCCACCATTAGTCAATGTACCATCAGAAGACTGGCAGTGTGCTCTCTGCAAACAACATAAGACTGTTGGAGTCACTGATTGCTTACCCGATGCTGAAAAACAAGGTTTATTGTGTCGTCATGAACATTTAGGCTTTGATAGACATGGCAGAAAATATTGGTTTATTGCAAGACGTGTATTTGTGTAAGTACACATGGTTTAAAAAAACTGAATTATAATCACAATGTATTATATTAGTTATTGATTTATTCTTTCATTTTTTGTGTGGTTTTAGGGAAGCTGAAAATGGTGATATTTGGTATTACTCAACCTCAGAACAGTTTCAAGAACTTCTATGTATTTTGGACTCTGAGGAATTGGAAACACCGCTGGTTCGAGAACTTTTGGAAATGAAACAAGAAATAATAAGACAGATGGCTATTACAGAACAGTTAACAAATCAGTCCAAAGGCAAAGCAAAGTCTTATATTGAAGTGGAAAATGCAAATATTATCAAACAAAGAAAAATGAAAGAAGAACAAAAGCATAATGTTGAATTGAGACTAGATGATGGCAGAGATGATGTTTCAACCATTGATGGTGATAGTGATGTTATGAATGAAGTCACTATTGTCAGTGACAATACCAATGATGATGATAACCATCAAAACTCAACTGATGATGAAAGTAAAAAAGTAAAAGGCAATAAATTAAGAATGAAAAAAAATGATGATGGTGAGTATTCTCATGTATTTTAAGTAAATATTACCTAGTAGTGTCAAAGTATTTTAAGCTCTAAAGTTAAAGTACAGATAGGTAGTTGTTTAAATTGTATTAATTACATTGCTTAAAATTGGCCCTGCCACTCACTACCTAAGTAGTGACAAACCTGTGAGCAAGTGGCTTAAAAAGTGTCTGTACCTAAGTAGGAAATCTATTTTATAATTTGTTTTTAGACTGAAAAATAAATACATATTATTATGTTCCAATTCAAGTTCCAATCTGGAAAGTTCCTTGTATTAGACTTTCTTGTAATAAGTGTTGTTTCTATTTTCAGTTTCAGATAGGCTTACAAGATTAAAGTCTAATCAAATATCCAATGGCCTTTTTAAATTAGGAAATGAAAACAATTTTAAAAATTACATTAACCAGTACACTGCTAACCCATTAGCACTGAATAAACCTCAAAGAAATGAAGAAAGGGATAAAAAACGTTACATGTCCCACAAATTTTCATTAGCATCATCTCAAGACTTCAAGTGGATTGGGCTCCTCAATGGTAAGTTTGAATTTAACACCAATTAATTCTGAAAAGGTTTTATATATGTTAATATTATGTTTTTAATGTTTAAATTTAGTTTTTACATATATTTTATACACTTTTTTTAGGTACAAAGCCGTTGCTAGTAGGAACCCTTCGTCAAACATTGATGCACTTAGAGACCAATATTGTGTTACAATTTATGCATCCAAATTGGCCTCTATTAAGAAAACCATGGGTGCTGGCTGTCCAGTCATGTCAAGTACCTCGAGACTTTTCAAGAGCTATGTGTGTTTTGCAGGTATTCATGAATTATCGCTATTAAAAGTTGTACAAACATTACTATGTCATATAGATATTTGATAGAGTATAATTTTAAATTTTCAGTCTTGCATAAAAAGTGCAGTGTGGGTTCCTGCGTGGCATGAGCAACTAGGCCATGTGAGACTTTTAAGAACGACGGCTGCAGACCGTGAAGAACGTAAGAAACTAGATAAACGCGAAAAGAAGGAACGAGATGAAGAAGAAGAGCGATATAGAACTGCTTATAACTTTGTAAAGTATTCACTCGGTCTCCGCCATCAGGTATGACAAATATATACAAAATAATAAAATTGACTTTCCCCAATGCTAGTTTATAAAAATGTACTTTTTCTTCAGATTTGGAAACAAAAGGGCGAGGAGTACAGAGTTCATGGGCAGTGGGGATGGTTATGGAACTCGTCTACAAGAAAGTACAAAAAACCGTACATGAATTTGAAGCCTAGCCTGGACAGTGGCCCTGCAAAGATTGCAGTAAGAGTTAGAGAAGGGAATACTATCAAAGTGCTTGCGGTTGAACCCAAAACTTATGAATATCTTATATCAAATGACACTGAAAATACAGAAGTAAAAGATAAGTGTAAGTTTCAGCTCTTGTAATAAAAATAATATGAAAAATATAGTATAATTTTCCAGTTTTATCATCTTTCTATAAAAAAAATATGTTATCATGTCATTTTATTCTGCAGTGCCACCATCAATGCGAAATTTGAATGTACAAAAAGAAGATGAAGAGTTTGAAGAAATTGATGTTGAAAAAGCTTTGAGCTCTTCTACAAGACGATACTACCCTAAAATGGCTAGAAAGTCGAAATTGGATGAATTTCTGGCTCGTAGAACTTATTTGAAGTTTATGGAAGAAAAAAAACTGTCCAACCTATTCACCAACCTCAAAAAAGAAGAAACTGAGGTAAAAAGTGAAGATGAGAAAAATATTGATGTAGAAAATGATGAGCCTGAAACTGATTTGTCGTCTATATGTGCCCCAGCCGTTGAACACAAACCGAAACTAAATACTTCGAAAGATGTTGATGTCCTCAGAAATAAGTACCGTAATTTAGTCGAAATAACAAAACATTACAAGTGCTACTCACAAGGTTGTGGCGAAATTGATATATCAAAAATTTTACAAGGTTCAGAAGTGAAAATTAATTGCTCTTCGCCATTGTGCATAACTAAAGGCAAACTTCTGAATAAACTAGTTTTATTGTTAAAAGGAGGTATGATCAACACTTCTAGCTTACTAGCAAACAATAAAGATAAATCCAAGATGTCGATATTGGAGCAATACTTATTGGGTAAAAATTCTGTAACCACAAGTTCTAATGAAAACATATTGTCTGATCTGTTATCTGCAGTGGCTTGTGCCCAGGAGTGTGATAATAAAAATTCAGATAATTTTGTTAAAAGAAAATCAGGCGAATGTGAAAACTTGAAGCCTGAAAAAATTGAGCCTGATAATGATCTCCTAAAGTCGGAAAGCACATTAGAAGAATCAGCTGTGCCGGCTGTAGGAAATGAAATGGATATTGATATAACTTGTGGCAGCAACGACGAAAACGAAGTTGAAATTGGTCCATTGAAAGAATTGACTGACAGTGATCTCAATGATACTCAAACTGATGACGCTGATAAAATAAGACCACCAATACCTAAGCTGAAAATTTCCAGAGGTCGGTCTTCAAAATCGTCAAACACAAGCAAAAATGATGTGAAAGATGCAGCTTATAAAGTAACGGTGAAAAAAGAAGAAAAAGCGGCATACCGTGCCACTGTGAACCGAAGGTTTGGACCTAACAGGTCTATCAACAGACGTGAAGATAAACAAGTATTATTGAAAGAAGAAAATTCTGATGTAGTTGCTAGAGTGTATTCTACCGAAATACCTAAAGGCAAAATCTATTTAAAAAAAGTTCAAACATCAGCTGTTGAAAAGAAAAAGAAAAGGACTCCAGTGAAATACCCTTTGTGGTCCACATTCCATACCCGAAGTAAAGCAAAGACCATCATGGTTTTACCACAACATGAGCTGAAAAAGCTTTCTAGGCAAGGTGGTCATAATCAGGTGTTAGGCTTTAGTCACAGTGCAAAGCCTAATCAATCTGTATGGCCTTATCCTTGTGTCAGGCCTCTTCTTAAAACATGTTGGTTGTATCGCGCTGTGAATCTACAATGGTTAGCCAGTGCAGCTTTACAACTTCGTATAATGTGGGCTTGTTTACGTTGGGATGACATGGCTGCTAAGGCAGCCACTGCTGATGGGAAACATCAACTAACAACTGATACGGAAATCGTTTCCCTAGAATTATTAAAACACCGCCATATAGGTCAGTTTTCCGAACGAACACAATATTTACGCCGCAGAGTCGTCATTCCTCTCGAACTACCTAAAACTGTTCGTGAGGTCACATCTATTCGAAGCGGCCTAAGGAAAAGAAAACGTGCCGAATCTCCACAAAATACTGAACCACAGGTACAATATAACGATTAAAATCTTGGAAACAACTTGTAAAATCATGTGACAATTTTCTTTTAGTAGGTGCTGTCTGAAATAGAAATTATTAAAACGAATTTTATTTCGTAGGTGTCTGAAGAGTGGGTAGATGAAGATAAACTCGAGTTGTGGGAAGTACGTCAATACGGAGAGCGCACGGAACGCGGCACTCCCGTGACTCGCACGTCCACAGGCAAGCTGCCGCAGCGAGCCGCGCCGCCGCCTGCCAACGCAGCTGATCTCAAAGATAAAATGGAACAGCAGTTACGGGAGCAAAGAGCGGCACATCAACAAAAACGGGCACTAGAAATGTCGCAAACAAAAGGTACGTTAATAAAATATGTATGTAAGCAAAATTATAAAATACATTGTTTAATTAAATTTAACATACATCTACTATTTAAATTATAGATAAAGGTAAAGCTACGCCGAACCAAAATTCAGGAAAGAGCACATTGACATCCTTGCTAACCACCAACACAAATACACCGTCCGGACAGAAGACGGTAATAGGAAGTAGAAGAATTATAATGACGAAAGGAGCTGATGGTACTACGAGAGTTATCAGTCAACCTATTGCCACTCCCAAGACCAACGAAGGCTCCAAACTGCAGAAGGAAGGTCCGCAAAAAGTGCAAATATTGCGTGCCCCAGATGGAAAGATTTCCGTCAGGGGACTTCTGCAAGGACAACAATTGATTCAGATGCCAGATGGTAAGCTGCACATAGTTATGGCCGGACAGCAAGGCGTCTCCGGTCAACTGGTAGCCGCGTCCTCGCCGAAAGCAGGTGAAGCGACTCCTTCGACCGAATCTGCTAAAAGCGTAGAGGAAAGTAAACCGACACATCGGATCACCTCGCAGAGCGTCCAGCAAGTGCTGATCAGTAGCGGGCGGCAGATGGTGATCGCTTCGCCGCAACAGCCGGTGGTGGTCGCGTCGCAGCAGCAGCAGGTGGTGATGCCGGCGCCGCAGCAGGTGGTCGTGCAGGCCGGCGCTCGAGCCGCGCTCGCGCCGCGCATGCAGACGCTGCTGGTGCAGGGCCAACTGGTGCAGCGGCAGCCGGCGCCGGCAGCCGCGACCGCCGCAGCCGCCACTCCGCGCCCCCGCCCAGCCGCCGCCTCCACGCATCAGATCGTCGTTAACAACCCGGCGCTCGTTCAGCAAATCGCAGCGGGGAAGATCCAGCTTGCCACAGTGAACGGTCAGCAAGTGCTCATCAGACCCACGGGCAACAATCAAGCTCAGATAGTGGCGCATATAGGACAGAGTCCGAGTGGCGGCGGGCTAAGCGTGGTGTCGGCTCCGAGCCCCGCGCCGGCGCCGCGCGCGCCCGCTCCAGCGCCAGCTGTCGCGACTGCGCCTCCGACGCCGGCGCCGCCACAGCCACCGCCACAGCCGCAGCCCCAGCCCCAGACGCAGCCACAGCCACAACAAGTAGAGCTAACTGAAGATGAACTTGTGGAAAAACGTCTGTTAGTTGGTCAACCTCCCGGAACGGTTATAAAAACTGTTACAGCACAGGTAAAGTTTTCAAAGAATTTTTTTTTTCCATACATTAGATTTTAGGTATTATATTAAAAAGAAAAACATTGCGTTGGGTAATAAAGGTTCTCAAATAGCGAGTCGGTGGATATCAAGAAAGGCTTAAAATCGTTCGTCCTGGAATGTCCTATACATTTCAGGACTACATATTTACAGGCAGCCCATGTCCCGCAGGCCCGATGATGATTGTGACCATGAGTTACTAACAGTCGGTTCTTCTAATCTTATCTAAACTATAGGCTCCGCTCTTAAAATCTCGAAAGTTTAATGAGTAAGGCTTTATTAGACCCTGTAGTGTCTCACCGTAGGGTAAAAGACCTCCATTTCTCTGCAGTGGTGTCGGTTTTGGACTATTGTGGACTAATCCTTTAGGTAGGCATCTATTTTATCTCTCCATTTTCGACGCAATATGATGAGGTTGTTTTTCGTTTTTGGGCGTCCAATATGTGGTGAATTTAGCCCTTCCACTAGAAATTAGGCTTTTAACTTCCCGAATGAAGTCTCTTATTCCTTATACTGTATTTTACTGTTAATGATTATCTCGATTTCAGGTGATGCAAACAAGTACTGGACCCAGTATTGTGCTACAGGGCCTGACTGGATATTCTTTGACACCTCAGCAGCTACAACTGGTACAGCATCAAGTGAAGCAACAACTTTTAAAGGGTGAATTTAATGATAAATCTTAACTTTTGGAATAACTAACAGCTGTTACAAATAACATACCACATCTACACTAATATTATAAAGAGGAAAGATTTGTATTTTTGTTGTTTTGCATGTTACATACAATAGGCTCAAAAACTACAGGTCCGATTTCAAAAATTCTTTCACCATTAGAATGCTACATTATCCCTGAGCACAGATAAGAGAATACTAGTACAGATACCCCATCCCATACATTGAAACGGTTCCAGTCTTAACTCGGGCTGTGGCTCGGGCAATTTTTCGGGATGTATGAAATAGCCCGAAGCTAAACAAAATAGCCCGCATAGCCGCTAGATGTCGCGAAGTTGCGTTGTGAGCAAGCGGCATCACGTAAAATGCACTTACAACCAATAGATGGCGATAAAATTAGTTCTGCCAACACGCACATACTATTATTTTATACTGTGTCCGCACGCAGTCCTTCGCCCACAATGATAGTTTTGCCAGTTTTGTTTCAAAATAACTTGCATTTAAAAGATACCTATGATAGGTGTATTGTGTTATTGTGTAGTCTATATCTATTCGTTTAAGTATTTTTTTTAGCAAGATGTTGATGCTGCCTTATGAAATTTGTTTAAGTAGGTAGGATGTATTAGGTACCTAACTACCTACCTACTTTTTTGCTCGAACACTAGGCTGTTTTAGTTCGGAGGCACTGACTGATCGCTGTTTCAATTATGCAGGCGTTATTGGGATCTATTCGCTACAAGAAGTAACAGGGTAAAAGTTTGGGAAAAACTCCCAACTTGTGCCTCAATTTAGTTTGACGAGGCAAAATCAGCAACACACTCAGTGGTCATTTCGCCGTGTCCCGTGCTTCGATCAACAATCAACCTAGGTACCTAGATAACGAGTGACTTACAAAATCAAAGCTAATATGATAAAATACTAATACATGATATACTTTTTTTACTGGTAGGTAATTTATAGACCTACTTATACACCCAGACAGAGAACAAAATTCTATTTTCATCACAAAAATGTTAGTTCTCGGTGAGGATTGAACCCACGGCCTCCGGCCCTGAAAGCAGACCTACTACCAACTGAGCTATAAAGGCTGTTAGACATACAACGAAATTAGTCTTCCAAATAATCCCCGCGCATTCTCGAGCTCCCTAGCTACTTAGCTCGTATTTAGTTTGTATGTTATGTATTTGATATAAAGTTCACTATGCTATGGACAATTTCGTTGCAAAAAGTCGCTTTCATTCCAACCCGCGGCGATGTAAATTAAGCCTGAGACAAAAGTTTTAAAACAGTTTAAAGTTCAACCTAATCACAACCATAGATCCTTGTAATAAAGTCACAAATCTTCATAATACTATCTCACACTTATGATCATTCGTCACCAAAAACGAGGAAATCTTTTCATTTAGATATGAAAAGACGTAGGTTAAATAACATTTATTGTGCAATCAACCTTAACGTGCAACAAATAAAGTACTTTTCCCCATTTTTACTTTGCAAATTAGATCGTTTCTTTTTGTTTCTTTGAATTTATAATTTTGTGACGAAGTTCATTATTTAAAAAAAAACCCACCAGAAGAAAAGCGATAACCTATTGACTTTGAGATGAAGTCGACCCTCTTATTAGCCGTTCAACTGATGGCCCACCTGATGGCTTCAAGCTGATGTAAAGGCGTTACATCTAATGGCCTAGGTGATGTGGAGCTGTTACCTCTTTTGAGCTACCTGTACCCCAAGTATGAGTTTTGCGTTTTTTGTTTTACGTTTTTGTTCCGTGTTCATTGCGGGTTTTGTATGAAGACGCGATAGGGATACCGATATGGAACTTTACAAAACCCGCAATGAGCACGGAGCAAAAACGATTCGTTTTTGTTCCGTGTTCATTGCGGGTTTTGTATGAAGCCGCGATAGGGATACTGATATGGAACTTTATGTTCTACTACTAATTTTCATCATACTTGCAACATAAAGTTCCGTGTCGTTATCTCTATCGCGTCTTCATACAAAACCCGCAATGAACAAGGAACAAAAACGTAAAACGAAAAACCAAAAATGGTAAGCAAAACTCATACTTGGGGTACTGGAGTCGCGCGGTTACTTCTAACCCGATAATTAGTGATCACCCAACTTGATGTTGAATGGTCACTACCTATTTGTGGAAATCCTAAAGTAGATGATGTGTTTAATAACAGAACCTGTTTTTCGTACAATATGAAAAGGAAATAATTGACAAAAGTTGGTTATAGACGTAATCTCTCAACATAAAATAGCCCACCTGATGTTGAATGGTTACCTTTCACCACCCACTCCAAGATGTTGAGCGCTTATTTCTTGGATTTGAGATACCTAGTAGTTGGCCATCGTCGATAGCCGCTGAACATCAGGTGGGTCTTCTAAAATAATTGAAGTGACACCTGATGCTGAGCGGTTATCTAAAGTAGGTAGGTCAAGTAAACTTTGTATTTACCTACCAACTATATACTTGCGTTGACGTAATAAATAATTTTCTTTCTACGGCACTACGTACGTCCGTAAAGTTTAAGGGGCTGACAACCATCAAACAACTTCTTGCTCGCACGTTTCGACATGTTGAAAGATATTAATCAATCAGTTTTTTCCTTCTAAAAAGTAAAGTAAAAGTAAGTAACTAGTTTTTGTACTAATGCAAACTTTTGAGTCGGATAACTTGTATCGATTAAAATGTTTTTTTTACTAAAATAAGCATTTACCAATTAAATAATAAACCATTTTGTGTGCAATCACATTGCACACAAAATAGTTTATTCAGATTTTTCGAAAGTGAGTTTAGTGGTTTTATATCTTTCAACATGTCGAAACATGCGAACGAGAAGTTGTTTGATGGTTGTCAGCCCCTTAAAAAGGCATAATTTTTGGCTCAGATTTTTGTCGCTGTCTGGCCCGCGCCCGCGCCAGCACTGACAGCGACAGAGTTTCACGTTAGAAGAGTGCGGCAATGTTTAGGTGAAATTATGCAAGATGAATTGCACCTTGTTGCGTCGCAGTAAGAGTCCTATTATTTATTCTGTACTAGTAGAAGTATCTAGAAATTTCCGTGGCTAAAAATCGAATCATGTTAATATACACCGTTTTTTTATATTAATAATAAATAAATTATTTTTTATTTTTTACATAGGTAGGTACGTAGTAAAATGCCTCTATAAGAAACGAAAAAATTCTATAAACGCAAATAGCGGCATCTTTTGAACTTTTGAAACCGAACCACAACGTAGTTCAAATAATTTCCGCAAGAAAAAACGTGGTCAATATTGATTATTGTAAAAACATGAAGATTTCATGAACAGCTTATTTCCTCATCTTCCTGTGCTTATGGGAGATTTTTTTACAATATAACATAAGCTATTCATGACCTTAATACTTTTTTCTGGACTAAAACAAATATCAATAATTCAATCGCAACCGGTATCGCCATCTATTGATGTTTAATTGGAACTAAAAATGCTTTGTAGGCAATGAGACACCATGCCCTGAGTAACATAGGCTATATTATATTTTCAAAAATATAAGGTGGAAAACAAAAACCTTACATCGCGTGCGCTGCGAAAACTATTGATGATAGAACAAAATAATGTACTACGACTTTGCAGAACACGTCATCATCTACAAAAAATGTCGCGACAGCATATGTCTAACTATTATAGTTATGTCACAATAAGTGTTCTTTTATTATAAAAAATTAATTGAAATGCTGCCGATAAAAACGTTCGTCTTTATTTGTACCTTGGTATTAATCCTTATCCAAATAAATCATTGCATATTCAAGACAGTTTCAATACCTATAGATTACTTCTTGAATTTTTCAAATCGGACATTCCATTCAAAAGATATGACGAATTTAAAAATGTTAAAGGGTCCACGGGTCACGCACGGGGTGCGATTTCACTCACTCAGGCAGAAGGGCGTCTAAATGTATGAAATAAGTAGACGCGAGGCTCGAACCCACGGTCTAAGTTTATCCTAAAAATGTTCAAAAA
The DNA here is from genome assembly GCA_932294275.1 of Chloroclysta siterata. NCBI lineage: Eukaryota > Metazoa > Arthropoda > Insecta > Lepidoptera > Geometridae > Chloroclysta > Chloroclysta siterata. Next base: position 9,041,540 of record OW028601.1, on the reverse strand, counting down.
ATTTATGACCACCCATGCGAAGTTGGGACAGGCCGCTAGTTATAATATACATTTAAATTCAGACATCTTAAGAGCTGATTTCACCATGCTCTGTTAAATTAACAAAGGATTAAAGAGTCGTTAAATATGTCAAAATGTACGCATTCGACATCTGAGGTAAGATTTAACGGCCTGTTAATCCTTGAATAGTAACTAACAGAGAATGGTGAAATCAGCTCTTAGTCAGTAACGCGGTTCCTCAAGTTTCAACTTGCTTATGACACACAACCTCTTGTTTTTTGTAGCACAAGAGTCCACCGGAAAGCAGGGCATGCTCGGTCCTAGGAAAATGTACTTGGCCGTGCAGCCCGCGGCCGCCGGCCCGCCGCCGCTCGCGCCTGTCGCGGCGCAGCAAATGCAATCGTTACAGCCGCTCCAAGCGATAGCCATGCCGTCGCATCAGGTAATATACTATTACTAGGTCAACTTAACAATCACCATAGAGCACTCGTACTCTATATTAACAGGCAGGCCTCAACTTAAAGCTTTTTAATCCAGATTTAAAATTACTCCATGTTCATTTAAGAGTACTTCTGAGTTAGAAATACTGAGTTTTAATTCGCATTTAAGGTTTTTGTTTTCGCTTTTGCATTAAGTAATTCCAAGTTCATTTCGAAAGCGAATTTAAAAACGATCAATGGGCTTTGATTACACCGATTATCCTGTAAAATAATTCTGGTAATTTCTTTAAATAATTTATGTATCGGTTTGATCAAGCCCTTTGAGTATTTACTGTTTATTGTTTAATATTTACTGTGAACATAAGACTGGACGGATCAATTTGTGTACAGATACAATGAGAGATCAGCAATAATCATTTTATGCATTTTCAAAACACCAAATGATGTAAAGTATTAGTTAAGCTTATATTCCTAAGTATTTATTTATAATAGTACATATCTAAAAATATAGTCAAATTAGATAAATATATAATTAGTAATGTCTTTCATACGATAAAAGTAATTTAATATTTATGTTGACAAGACAAATAAGGTTAGTCATTACTCACTCAACTCACTTTCCTGGATTTCCGATAAAGTTTACATTCTTAGTTGTATATCATAATTTTAGTGATGTTTTTCCTTGCAGTATTAAACTCCTTAGTATGTAGATGTTCATATTTGCATTCAGCAGCATAATTATTTATTCAAATCGGCCTTTGATAGTAAATTATACTTATTGTAATAAAAAAGCTCTGTTATTATTACTCAGTGTGGTTCAGTGGTAGGTGTGGGATAAAACATGGTACATGTCGGACTTTTTACCCAAGTTACATATCAATTACCACTCACTACCTTGTGAGTTAGTTTAAAATAATTGAAATCCGAACACGTGTATTACGTGTGAAACAAAGTGCAAAGACACCGAGGAACGCTATGTTGGAATCCCAAAGTCGGGTTTCTTGTCGGCATTGAATAATGAAAATGAATTACCTTTAATTATAAAAATTGAGTCAAATGCAACTTCTTTCATCTTTCCTACATCCCTAGGTTAAGAGACGTGAAATACAATAGTATGACACATAGTTTTGTTTTCGTCGTTTCGCTTAGCAAACATAAAAACGTACAATGTAATAAAAATAGTGGTGGTAATGATGTAACTTGACAAAATTCTGACTCTCCCTAAAATTTCATTACGATGCTCTTAAGAGCATCTTTGTACCGAAAATTGTACAAATACTAGCAAAAACAGACCAGACTCAATAATTAAACTCTTATTTTGTAGAAGCCTTTGTCCGGCCTGAAGTATAATCTCGTACACCTACCACTTTAGATCACATTGTAGGACTGAATTAAATCTGTCAATGTCAGAATTAATTTTAGAGAAATAAAGTGGTAGTTAGCCCTGTAATTATTTTAAATGTTAGCTCTACTAGATTCCAAATTACCCTACTCCGGCGACTCTGTAAATACGAGCAATAAATAAACTTTGTTAGACATTGGAACTGGCTACAGAAGGCTGGCAATCAAACAGTAATTGGTATGCCAAATGATGTATCTCAGGAGGGTTTATTTCTCATATTCCTGAGATACACTATATTAACTTACAAATTTAATATCTTCGAAATACTCAACCGATCCTAATAAAACTGTATACTCTTTTAAGCATGATTCATAAATATGTAACTTATTTTTAAATAGTTCAATAATGCATCTTGTTTCGTTTCGACTTGCCTAAAGATTTATGCATCTTGCTTATGCGTATAAAGTTTCATTTGAATCGGTTCTTTAATTCCGAAGAGCATATAAGTTTGTATGGGTAATACTGAGGAATAAACACTGTTAAGATAACATTTTGTATCTTAATGGTTTATTAATATCGTACATACCACAAAATTGTAACGTCACCGACGAAAAGAGGGAGATATCATGATACTCGAACGTACGAATGAATGAAAAGACGACTTTAGGTATCTTCAGGCACGTTATCCCATCAGTGCAGCAGCGTGTAAGCACAAAACAATAGCCTTTAAACTACGGGAAGTCAGAGAAATTTTAGTGCTAATGTCAAGAGTACTCGTAACGTAACCAACAATAGCAAAGAAGAATGTCGTACGAGTACATTTAGAGGTATGTCAAATTATTGTAGCCAATCGAAATCCATGGTAGCTAATATCCATAGACAGAAACCGTTTTTTTATAAGCTTCTACAATAGAGGGGGTGGACAATGAAATAGTAGAACCATTAAAACACTCGTAATCATTTCAGTTTGAAGGGGTTTAATATAAACGTAATAATGTTGCCAGCCCTCTGAAACCAAAACCAAATCGTGTCTGGGTAACAAAAAAGTACTAGTCATCGTAAAAATAAATAGCATTTAAATTGCTCATACACCACCTATGTATTATATATTTTTAAGCAATTTCAAATGAAATAATTTAATTCCAGGTACTATGCGCAAAATAAATTGTTATAGTAAAATATGACTTTTATTTTATGAAGTCCCATTTTGTTCTGTAATTTTGTTTTCATTATTATTGTTTTGCGTTAAAACGTTTTGTGGGGGTGTATGGGCAATATAATTTCATACCTGTCTTCATTAGGATATAAGACACATTGTTATTGTTTGAAATCCATGTAAAAAATATTATTGCTGGTTATAAAATAATATGACTAATATATTCCCACAAACCGATTACGAAATTATTAGTTAAAATTTTGATTTCTTACTTTTTTATTATTTTATCCAGTCTTATCTAACATAACTTTAGTCAAGCATATATTGATTGACCTTTTAGAGACCAAAATAGGTGTGAAAACTTCATACTTCTTTTACATTTTACTTATAGGGTTCTAATGAAGAAGATAAAATAAAACAACCACAGTTATTAAATGGAGAGGACAACGCTGCTGAAGCGGCCACTCATAAAGAAGCTACACCGTCCAAATTAGAAGAAATTAAAGATAAAAATACAAAAACAGACATAGTTATACCTGGTGCAGATGTCATTCTACAAAGTAATAAATTCGTTCTGACTCCAGATTACATACAACAAAGTAAGTATTGTTTTCTATTTCAATTCGGCTCTTTTGTATTTTATTAGAAAAGTAGTAAAATATAAATACATAATTGTTTGAGCTATTGTAGTTCGTAAACATTAAAAAATTACCATGAATGCTTACAGCCATAAAGAGCGCCCTGAAACAAGAAAATCTCAATCCAGAAATAGAAGAGAAATTACTTCAGCTGCAACGTTATCAAGAGAAAAGGATGAAGCCGGAGCCGCAGCAGCAGCCGCAGCCGCAGCCGGCGCCGCCGCCGCCGCCGGAGCGCGAGCCGCGCGCCATCGCCGTGTTGGCGCAGTCCCCGTCCCCTCCCCCGCGGCGGCGCGCTGCCAACCCGCGCCACGAAGATGACGACGACTGGGTAGACAGCAGTCCGCGCAAACGTCAGCGCTCCACGCGAGCACCTTCTCCCCCGCTAGTGAGCACGCCCACGCTTCCCTTGCCGCGACCTGCCCCTGCTCCTCGCCCGCCCGTCTCGGCCCCCGCCCCTGCCCCCGCGCCCCCCTCGCCGCGGCCGCAGCCGCAGCCGTCCGCGCTCGAGGAGCGTCGCCGCGCGGCCTCCAACCATTCCCGACTTCAGATGCTACTGTTCAAACACAAGGAGATGCTTAAGAAGGATATTATTAAGAAGCGAGGGCTTCTCGAGAAAGAACTTGGCGTTGAGATACAGGTTGGTTTTGTTATTTTCGTTTGGTTTTTTATTCATTGCATGCTCTCTTTCTCTTTCTGTATAGGCGACCAGGTAGGTATGTTAGTGTTATAAAGTAACAAAAAGATTGCGGTCCATCATCCGCTACGATATCGACAGACCTGCGTCTGGATCTATGACTCTTTGGCCATCACTCTGACTGACAACCATGAATGTCAATGTCGCTTCACTACACAAGCGCATTCGATATTTTAACTCTACCTTAACCAATCGTGTAAAAAGTTTTTTTATATAAATTATAAGTTATTTATTTCTTTATTGCACCAAACAAAGTTTGTACAAAAGGAGAGCTTAATGCTAGACAGCATTTTCTACCAGCCAACAAGAGGTTAACGAACTATATATAAAAGTTTTTCTGCCGCCAAGGAGCGTTGCTGAGTTTCGGTTTGAAGAGTGTAGTTGCCGGTGTAATTACAGGCACATGAGGCTTAACATCTATGTATGCCTCAAGTTGATGGACGCAGGGCAGTGCATCGTAGGGCACGTTCCTATCGTGCGTGACTTACGAGGTAATGCTTGGTTATAGGTGATGGATACCACTTAACATCAGGTGGGCCATCTGCTTGTTCCATCAGCTAGATGTATAATTTTTTTTAACAAATGTATTTTACAATTTATTATTATGTTGGATCTAATAATACACTTATTAATAAATAACGCCAACACAGGATACTCCTAGTTTGGATACCCATGTTGCCAAACCAGGAAATATCGAAAATGTTATACCTAGACCCAATTTAATACGATACTGTTACTGATTTAAATCAATTAAATTTCAATAGCTAATGTAACCATCTACTGAACGCTACCATTCGATTGTAGAAGGAGCTGTCTGCCGAGCTGGCACTGCGCACGCGCGCCGAGCGCACTAAGCAGGAGGAGGTTCGCGGCGTGGGTCACAAGAAGCGCATCGCAACCGCGGCAGCCGCCGCCTCTTCGCCGCGCGCTACCAAGCGGAGCGTCAAGAAGGAAAAACTACTGTGCATCTGTCGCACCCCTTATGATTGCACTAAGTGAGTGCTTAACTATAATCTGTACTTACCGGGCTAATTTATAATAATAGTGCGGCTTAGCTCGTGAATTAGGAGTGATTGCATCGTGGCCGTCATGGGAGTCGGCCCGCGCGCACGCTTTTTTTTATACAAAGTGTAAAAATACCACTCCTGAAAACTTCAGGGGGCTAAAGTACCCATCAATATGAATAACTTTTTCTAAGTTCAATACCTACCTGCCTAAAATGTATGAAACAGCTGTTTTTTTTCGCGTTCACAGTGTTGGTTCCTTACAAAAAGTTATTCATATTGATGGGTACTTTAGCCCCCTGAAGTTTTCGGGAGTGGTATTTTAACACCCTGTATAACTGACTGATGTAACAAACAGATGGCCTACCTGATAAATCCTTAATCACCGTGTTTTTATTTGAATAAAAACAAAATAAGCTTATTTTCAAAAAGTAAAGCCATAACGAACTGCCATTTTCATTAAGTTACACGGAAGAATTAACAATAACATAACATTACGGTATAGAATAGACCAATGCGCTATGATATACAAATAATTTAACAATCCCGAATTAAAATAAAATATAAAGATTATAAAAATTTACACTGACACAGAAAACGCCTTTTTCTGCCGCCAAGCAGCAACGCTGTGTTTCGGTTTGAAGAGTGTGGTTGCCGGTGTAATTACAGGCACATGAGGCTTAACATCTGTATGCCTCAAGTTGATGGACGCAGGGCAGTCGTAGGGCACGTTCCTATCGTACGTGACTAGCGAGGTAATGCTTTGTTATAGGTGATGGTTACCACTTAACATCAGGTGGGCCATATGCTTGTTCCATCATCTAGTTGTATAAAAAAAAAAAACCGGCCAAGTGCGAGTCGAACTCGCGCACGAAGGGTTCCATACCATTATCTATAAAAACGGCAAAAAAATCACGTTTTTTGTGTGGAAGCCACCTTAAATATTTATTTTATTCTGTTTTTTAGTATTTGTTGTTATAGCGGCAACAGAAATACATCATCCGTGAAAATTTCAACTGTCTAACTATCACATCTCATGAGATACAGACTGGTGACAGACGGACAGCGGAGTCTTAGTATTATAGGGTCCCGTTTTACCCTTTGGGTATGGAACCCTAAAAAACAAGCAAACTTAGTGATTTTATTTTATCCAGCCGTTTTTAATCAATCATGGAGTAACAAAATTTGCATTTAAGCTATCTAAGTTACGAACTATATTTGTCTAAGTTTCACCCTAAATGGCTCAGTGGTTATGGTGTGATTGAGCCACAAAAATAGGATAGGAAGGAAGTAGGATTCTCAAAATTATTCATCTCGCATCATTGGGGTGTCATCTAAAAAGACTTTTATTTTACGAGATTTTTTATTTATTTCAGGTTTTACGTTGGTTGTGAACATTGCAGCAATTGGTTTCACGGTGATTGCGTCGGAGTTACGGAAGCGATGAGTAAAACAATGGAAGAATATGTTTGTTCTGATTGCCGCCGTGCCGAGGAAACACAGGAACTCTACTGCCTTTGTCGACAGCCCTATGATAATTCACAGTTAGTATTTATATTGAACTTTATAATTACATATTTAGAGGTTCAAATTTATTTCTTTTAATCCAGTTTACGAACTATATTTTTTCTAGGTTTTATTCCAATCGGTTCAGTGGTTAGGGCGTAAGCTTTATCAACTTTCGGATTTAAATTATGTTTATTTTATAGACAAATATATTTTTTTTTAATATAATAGGATGGCGACCTAATTAATCATGGTGCATGATCACTTCGACCCTGTACATATTGTAAAATTTTTTTTTTTTTTTGCAGATTTTACATATGTTGTGACCGATGCCAGGATTGGTTTCATGGTCGGTGCGTTGGAATCTTGCAGTCTGAAGCAGACAATATTGACGAATACACATGTCCAAATTGTCAAAAAAATAATACGTACAATTATGCAAATATGAAAGAGCTATCTAATAAGGACTTTGAAAATTTGAAGAGGCTTGTAAAACAAATACAATTACATAAAAACGCTTGGCCTTTCATGGAACCTGTGGATCCCAGAGAAGCCCCCACATATTATAAAGTTATCAAAGAACCTATGGGTAAGAATTTATTAGAATCATTCATTACACACATAAACATTGTCTCGGGATATAAAGTAAAGATTTTTTTTTATGCAGTTAACGAATACCAGCCAAATGTAACAAATCAAAAATTATCCAACAAATACAAAATTTATCAGTTTTAATAATGGGTTAAAACGAATTTTTAAGTTGCCATGTCTTTATTGGCGAGAAATTGCCGAATGCAGACGTTCAGAAATTAAAAAAAAAGGTCTTAGCTGCAACAAGTCACGTGTTCAATGGGGTTTAAGTCGGGTGACTCTGCAGGCCAGCCCAATACCGTGACGCCATGTTCCTGAAGGGCAGCTGAAAATAGTCCCGTTATTTTAGTGCGGTCATGCTGCCTTTTATCAAAATAATTCGTTTGCGCGCCAATATGAATCCCCGCCCAAACCATGCTTGTCCCGTCATGGTACGAATGGTCCTCTTGTGGATGCTGGAGTCGGCTGTCTCTGCCTGGGACTCTCCAAATACGTGTTAGTGAATCGAGCTGGAATCCAAACCGGGACTCATCAGTAAAGAGACGATCGAGAAATTACATTTTGATAGGTGTCTAGGATGTCTGCAACAACGCTTTGATTAGCACTAGTTTCTAACATGCCTACCACTCTCATAATTTCTTCTATGCTTAAATGACGACGTTCCATGATAAAGATCACAAAATCAGGTAAAATTAAAAACCGCACTAGTAGTAACACTGGTTATATTATCTAAATATAAGTAACATAATCAAAGGCAATAAAAATTCAAAATTCAAATCGGAGTCCCGTGCCATCTTTTGTTTCATGCGTGTTATTTTGTATAATTTTGAAAATAGAACAATACAAATAAATTCCATTTACAAACTTTTTCTCAATAGCAAATAGTTTTTATGAAAGTTATTTTGAAATGAAATATCCCTAGACAATGTTGAGGTGTATATTTATGTTCTTTGCTAAATCCCTCTGAAACAAGACCTCCTTCCGTTTGTGTATGTTGCAGCAGTAAAATTAACAATAATTTTTATCTTTTACAGATCTTCAAACTGTTGAAAGAAAAGTGAATGAACTAAGTTATAGTACACTAAGTGAGTTTATTGGTGATATGACCAAAATCTTCGATAATTGTCGTTATTTTAACCCAAAAGACTCTGAATTTTATAGATGTGCAGAAGGGTTAGAGTCATTTTTCGCACAAAAAATAAAATATTTTCGAGAAAAGTTATTTGAAACTACTCCATAGTAAAAGTGCTTGTGTATATACAAAGACCTGCTATAGGTAATTAAAAATTTGGAATTATAAGTTTTGTTTTGTATGATCTGTTTATAAATTGTAAAGTACCTATGTGATGAATTTTACAAAGAATATTTATATTACATTCACCCATGTGTTATTTAAGTACTAAGAGCTATGTCAGATAGGGTTCCTTCATTTGTTGTAGTATTTATTGTATATTTCTGTGCTTTGTATAAGGAAACCACTGTAAAACTGACACTCATTAATTAAAATTTGACAAAAGGGAACTTAGTGTGTGTGTGTGTGTGTCTGTGTAGGTGCACTACACATTAAATATTATGTTAGAGCTAATATTATTAGCAAGATTAAATTAGTACATAGTAAGTCGTATTAGTATTAAGTTACATAGAATAAGGCAAAACTATTGTATCTAAGAAATACATTTTTAATAACATGGATATTTGTATTTTTGTGCCTATGATGAGGCATGAGGATAATAGTACTGAAAACTTACTATGAACCTTCAGATTGCTGAAATAGTGATAATTAATGCTCTAAGTACTGATAGTTAAGAGGCTGACGACCAAAGATCAAAGTACTTCTCGCTCGCACATTTTTACATTTTGAAAGATATTAATTTATTTTCGACGATTTTATCTAAAAAGTTATCCTAATAAAAGTTTGCATAAGTAAGAAAACTAGTAATTGAGGGTTTTTACGCATACCGTGCTGCACAAAATGTATCAATTTATTAACGAGCCTGTAAAAATGCTGTCTGTCTACTTTTCGTTCCAGCTTGCCCTTTCCAGCCCCACTGGAATCATGTAGATGGCCATTCCAGTATAAAAAGTACTCTGTGATTCCAGTACTGGATTGAATGCCAAACAGTCAATATGCTTTGTTTTTTTCGGGAATCATTGTGGTATAGATGATATTAACAGTGGCGTAGCAAAGATTTTAATTTCGCTTGCCACACCCGGGAATCGATCGAAATTTGTAAATAAACATCCTGTCCTTTTATGGCATCGATCGTTAGGTTCAAGCACTAGGATCAAAATATCTCTTACAAACGTGGTAAATTAAATGAAGAAAAATCACGAAATCTCCATTTTGTTGGGTACATAAATATATTCTTATCTAAATAGTACTTCGTCATTTTAATAAATGACGTCAAAGAGAATTATTAATTTCTAACTTAGTCATCTGAAGGTCCATTGAGTAAAAGTACATTACCTAGACTCATGAATTTAGAAGTCTAGATTTCGTGGTTTTTCTTTCATTTAATTTACCACGTTAGAGAGATTTGATCCTCGATTGGCCCTAACGATCGATGTCATAAAAGTACAGGATGTTAATTAATAAATTATAGTCGGTTCGATTCCCGGGTATTAAATGTTTCCTTCGAGTAAAACTTTCTTTCTCCAGTATTTAAAGTACTTTCCCTTCAGGTGGCGTTAAAAAACTCCACCCTGTATAAATGATTCTACTTACAAAGAAAAAGAGTATAATATTATAACAGCTATATGCTTCATCTAATAGAAGCTTTGCTTAGTTTAGGGAAAAGGGTAGTCTTAATTCAGTCTTCGGAAATGATTTAGTTTATCTGGAATTTGTTTCACCTTATCAATTTCTTGAATGTATCAGGCAAGATTTCGTGTAGTGATAAGAATTAGGTACATTAGAAGACACTTGAATAAACTACTCCCTATTTCCTTAATTATTTTGAATAGCTTAGAGAGAGACTACTTACCGCGAAGACGCAGTATGCGCTGTGCTGACTAAGTGACGGGAATCGTTTAGGTCTCAGGTGAATCAATAAGCTAACAATTCAGTTGAGAGATTATTCAGAATTGAATGATAGACAGAGACTATCGCTAAGACGCAGTGCGCGCTGTGCTGACTAACGGACCCATTAAGTCTTGGGAATTGTTAAGGTCTTCACTAAACTAACATTTCAGTTCAAATAATAAATTCATCTTATGGATTCTGAATTGGATTACCCACATCTAGTTTGGGGCTGAAAGTGTTGTGTAGAATGTCCACAATATTTATTTATTTATTTCATTATTATCACTGCCCCTTGAGATAAATAAAAAGTCCTTGTCACTACCAGACTGACTCAAAGGTCTGTGGACAGGCATTACGAGATATTCCACTAGTTTCAGAAGACGAGGTAGTATGGTTGTAAAGACTTTGGCCAGCCTCTTATGGGCGAGGCGAACTTTAAAAAGAAATATAATTTTGGAGGTTATGTTTACTGCTTAGTTTTGTCGAGTCAGAATTTGAGCAATTGTGTTTGTCGGTGGATTTATAATTTACAAAGTGAAGTAACTGCATCATTGTCAAGTTGTTCAAGTAAAATAGAAAAATGCTGGTGACTCTAAAAACATTACAACAACTATCTTTCCAAATTGAAATAGATCCGCAAGAAACGGTCAAAGCTCTCAAGCTCAAAATCGAAGTGGAGAAAGGCAAAGAGTATGCTGCTGACAATCAAAAACTGATTTATGCAGGGAAAATCCTGCTTGATGATAGTAAGTTGAATACATACAATATAGATGAAAAGAAATTCATTGTTATCATGGTGACAAAGCCAAAAATATCGGAAGCTCAACCTCCGTCAACATCGGCGCCTGAGGGAGGTGAGAATGCATCGACTGAGAGTGGTGATGCCAAAGTAGGACTTTCTGCCGAAGAACAGCCAAAACCTGCTCCGGCACCTGAACCAGAGCGCGCAGCTGAGCCTCAGGACACTGCAAACGAGTTGGACTTTGAAGCCACTGTGCAGAGTATCATGGACATGGGATACAATCGACAACAAGTAGAACAAGCATTGCATGCATCATTCAATAATCGAGAAAGAGCAGTAGAATATCTCATAACAGGTATTCCAGATGAGCTGTTGCAAGAACAAGAAGCTGAAGAGGGTACTGAAGAAGACCCACTGGCATTTCTACGAGATCAACCACAATTTCAGCAAATGAGAGCTGTTATTCAACAGAACCCTAATTTGTTAAATGCTGTGTTGCAGCAAATTGGTCAAACTAACCCTGCTCTGTTGCAAGCAATCAGCCAACACCAGCAAGCCTTTGTTAGGATGTTAAATGAGCCTACCAATCCATCGGCTGGTGGAGGTACAGCAGGAACAGGCACTGCCGGCGCTGCTGCAACGGCAGCTGCTCTTGCAGGAGCCATTGCGGCTGAAGAGAGTCCTGCTGCCAATCCAGACCCTGACCAACCAAATCTTATTCAAGTGTCTCCTCAAGACAAAGAAGCCATAGAAAGATTAAAAGCACTTGGCTTTCCTGAACACATGGTCATCCAAGCTTATTTTGCTTGTGAAAAGAATGAAAATCTTGCAGCTAACTTTCTACTGTCTCAAAATTTTGATGACTAATGCTATGCAATTTTGGTCAAATGGAAATACAAAAAATATAGAAAGTTCATTATTAAAATGTCTACACCAATAGCTTAAACTTTACTGCTTTTATTCAAGTGTGTTTTTTACACTGAATTGCAAAGACTTTGTCATGATTTGAATGTCAAATAAATTTCTTATTGTTAATTTGACTTTTTTCTGTTTGCCTTGGGGGATTATAGGATAAGGGCTGTGCTAGGTGCATAAGATTGGAATTATGTTGATGTTTTTGCGATATGCTCAGACATACTTAACTAATACAAAAATATAAGTTGTATAAAATAGTGCAGACCAGACCACCAGACAGTGCAGAGAAAAAACCGGCCCTTTTGAAAACTACATTAAATAGATATAAACTGTGTTTATGTAGAACAAGGATGTAAATCCATTCAGCTCCCAACTTTACTGGGGACATTGTGGCATGTTGTGGCTAGCCATAGGTACCAGAGGAAACGTGAGTTTGTAAGACTTAATTGGGGCACATCCCTGCTTGAAGAGAAAACTTGGGTGTGATCCTAATACAATTGAGAAGAGGACTTGAAATGAAAGTGAAATATTTGCAGATCAGAAAACATTAATTTCTTATAATGGATGCCTCTATTGATAATGATGCTTTGATATGAAAACACTTATTTACATCAAACAGTTAATATTTATTAATTTATAAATAGCATTAACATAAGAGCTATGTATAAACTTTACTCATTCTAAATTTAAAGGCACTTTCCACAATGTCTATACCTAGTTAAACTTAAATCACTTGCCATGACTGATATGTATGGGATCAAAATAATAATTTATTATTAAAATAACAGCATACTTTCCCCTTTAATTTTAATATTATCTGGGACTGTCATAGATATAATCAATGATACAAAAAATATCAACATTTCAAGTAACATGTCTATTTACAAAAACATTTTATAACAAACTTTTCAATCATGGCAAATAACATTATTTTCATAATAACTTAACCTAAGTCTAATGTGTGGTCAATTAAAATTACCCTTTGACAACAAATTCTGCTTAATTAATTAGAATAACAGATAAAATGTTAATATTTGCCTACTTTGTGTAGGTTCACAATAAAATATAAATCTTTTATTTAAAAAAATACAGTAAAATATTGACAGTTTGAGAGATGACAATGATAATATCTCGAGACACCTTTCATCTTTTACCATTAGTACGTAACTATATTAATAATGTATTTTATGTACATTTTTTTACAATAATTTACTGTTAATTTATACACAATGTACAAAGAAAATATTTCATTTGTTATATTTTGCTCATTAAATTAGAAAAGATAAAACTGTACATTGCAAAAAGGCTACTGCACGAAAACAACTAAGAATATTATACCTTTGGCTTATCCATTAGTGCCAATTTAGTAGCAAGTTGAGTTAAACTGCGGTGCAACGCGCTTACCAGTCGAATTGTCCGTCCTTGCAGAGCAGTGAAAGAAAACGCTACCGTCCTACTGCACCTACTTATTGATAATTTGTAACCCAGAATTTACAAACACCTTGCGAGGTGTACGTTATACTAATAGGGCTAGCCTAATCGGACCACAAAATACCTAGCCAAAGCAATATGTATATAAAAACACTGCTAAGCCACAAATGTTGTCCGTGTTGTTTTCGGCTTATTAAAGTATTTTGTGGTTAATTGGCCTAGGTGTGCGAGATAAGGCGCATTGATCTTGCGACTGTTATCGCGTTGGTAACTGTAGCACACGACACTTTAGATGACAAACCATGTTACTTCTACCCCACCGGATCATTTTCAAAGGACAAAATAATAAAACCTTAAAGGATAACAACTAGGCAACTGTAACAGGCAGGATGTACAAGTTAAACTTCATCATTCATACATTCATGATAGAACATTTTAGAGTGATTAACAAAGCTTGATAAGGTTCCTCGAAAAAAAAGTGAAATAAACAAACTGAAATATTATAAACAATAACAAAACAGAAAATTATAAAGATTAACATTGAACATATCATCTAACAATACTATATAAGAAAAATAATTATTCTTATTCATCATGGGCCAATAAACAGATAACATGCCAAATATTGCATATGTATTAGTAACTGTAAATAACAGTCAATTAAAGAAATCGTTCGTGTCATTGAGAGCGTAATCAAACACGGCATGTAGCGACATAGCGCTCTGCACAGTACACTGTGCGTGCTGGAGAGACTCGCCGATCGACGACGGCGGCGGTGGCATGGCGGCGGGCTAGCACGGCACACCCGTCAGCCAGCTGGCCCTCATTCTGTCTTTTGCTGACAGTACAACTCTTTTAATGATTTAAGTTCTTCGATAAGGGCTTTGTTTTGATTTTCTAGCACGGCAACTCTGTTCTCGAGACACTTGATGTATTCCTTTTTCTTGCGGCGACATTCTCTCGCAGCTTCTCGGTTTTTTAGTAGTCGCAGTTCCCGTTTTCGTGTCTGATCTTCTAGCATAGGCCCTGTAAGGATAGTGCAAAATGTTCATTGGTTTCACATATTTTATAGGTTTTTAAGAGTTCCCCGGAGTACAATAGCGTAACAAATGGCTAGTCTCGTTTTTATAACTATAAAACATCTTATTTGATTATCAGGGTTCAAGATAATATTTATGTTTTAATAGAAGTAATTAAGAGACCCGATGAACGATTTAATTTTATGATGTAGGCACTCAAGTCGTGCCGTGTACGAAGTTTAGTCATGCTCAGTGACGCGCTTTCTCCGGGGAACTCTTAAAAGTAAGACATCAGCGACACTAACCCGGCACGTAGAACTGTCCGTCTTGGTTTGTGGTGTATTGCACGATAGCGCCGCCCGCACCGCCCGATACCGACAGTGTATGCAGCCCGCCGTCCGTCTGCAGAGCCCCCGCTGGAATAACTGACAACAACAACACAAGTTACTAAACAACCAATACCTGCACTGCCTCTACACAAGGATAAAGCTCTTTCAGGTTCATTTCCATCTCGTGTGAATATGTATTTACATACATGTATGTACATGTACTTATACATACGCTTTATTTCACTCACAAAATGTGTTTTCACATTATGTATCAAAACATTGATTTGTTTTGAATAAACTAATGTTTAACTAATAGATTTTTATACAATATTAATTTCTAGAATAATAGTAAAATGGCTGCTGACCCGCCCGCGACTTTTTCTGCGTGGAATATTATTATAATTCCGCATCTAAATTTATAATAGCAGCGTTCATTAACGTAGCTCCAATGCAAGTCTAATGTTGTAATTTCAATAACATTCAAAAGTATGTATGAATTAACTTTTTTACTATACTTTTTGTATAATAAAAAAGTATCAACCTACCTATATGATTATCATCATAAATCTTGATAGTAAATGTTGACCAACCAAATTACATAACTTCTAAGGTACCTTGTACTTCTAGGGTAGTGTACCCACAGCTAAAGTAACATCTAACATACATAAACCTTTTTTAAAAGTTTTAATTTAAGCAGAACACAGGTTAAAAAGATCAAGAGTGTAAGTAAGTGAGTGATTGATGATAAGAAATAATCGCAAAATCCAATGAATTGTTAGTATGTTCTTAATGAAAAATTATTCCTAGCACTCCGATTCAATTAGTAATAAAACGTTTGAGTTGTGAGAAGAATCATATTTTTTACCTTTTACCTTTTTTATTACGGGGTGCGTAATTGGTAAACAAGTTAACAATAAAACAACATGAACTCATGGCATGACGTCACCTGACCTCCTCACGGTAAATTATTGCGTCATCGATCGGAATAATAAACAGATTCATTAGTAAATGACGTCATCATGGTGAATTGTTTGGTATTAAAAGACAAAAATGTGATGTGTTGTTAACTCCACTGTCATGTTGACGACCTCTTCACTTCAGCGCGGCGGTCAATTATCCAGCTAAGAGACATGAGGTGCGGCAGGAAAAAATATTACAACAAATTTCATGGAACCCACTGACTAACTTGCATTAGGAAATGTTCCTAGCATAAAAGCACTCCATAGAAAGGCTTTGACAAACTACCAAACAAACACTTTACAATTTCAATAAAATGAAAACTGTAAAACTAGCAGACATACAATGATGAAGGGAGGAATTGAATTGGATGTAGCTAATTCAATGTTATTCTTAAATTGATTTAAGATTTCATACAATAACACATAATGTGATAATTCTCAAGCTGGTGGTTATTATGGGCCATCTGACAACACAATATAGTTATGGTGTGATGTGTAGTAACAAGGTTAGTGACACATGTTGCACACAGAAACAAAGAGTGTCAATGGCTGCACATTTAACTGACCTGGCGCAAATGACAAAGACGATGACAGCGACATTTCATTCTCGCATCCTGGTTTAGACCCCATGCGATTGTCTGTAATATTATCATGTTCTTATACTATTGAGTATCTGGTTCATTAATACCCCCACCTCATCTTTCAATAATCACAATAACATTATTCTTAGCCAACAATCAAACAAGATTTCTCACTTGTTATGGCAAATATAGTTGTGATTTATTGATGATAAAGCTTTTAATAGAAATGTGTAATTAAAACCTGACTTGTGCAGTGATTACAATTTCAATGGTAGATAACATTCAGTGTTTCTGTTCATCATTTATAATTATGTGATGTGTTACCAGTACTACCTACATAGTAGAAGAGTGTTAACTCACCAGCAATTTCTGCTCCACCAAGGTCATTTAGAATTTTCCTGTAGGAAGGGCGCCTTGTCAGCATTTCTCTGTAGTTTCTTTTCGGACTGTCATCATCACTTCCGCTGTCCTCGCTGCATGACTGGCCCTGAGAGCTCAACAATGAATTGGGTTCTGGTTTGATCTACGAATTATATTACATCAAATTAAAATCAAATAGATCTTTTCAATGCACTATATATCTTGGAAAGTTAGTAAACAAAAGATTTATAAAATGTTAACAAACCTGCAATGTCTGCAGAGTCCCTTGAGTAGTGTGAATAACTGAGCTAGGTTTGCTGACAAGAATCACATTTCCTTTTGGTAACTGAACTGACTGTATGTTAGATGCTGTTTGGATTACAGATTGTTGGTTGGGTTGTATCACAGATTGCACCTGAAAGATAAAGATGATATTTAAAAACACATCATTTCCAAAACAAGGATGTTTTGTTGATATTACTATTGTTTTGACAACCAAAGACAGTCAAGTAATTTCATATTGATGTAAAGCAATAAAATTTTCAAAGATTTTAGAGATAAGACTTTCAAAACAAAATACCTGAGCCATGGGGGCTTGTGCTGGTAAGGTTAGCTGCACTATGCTGGTCACGGCCACTACATGGGCCGTCGCGCCACCTGCGTTGCTTCCACCTGCCAACGGGTCTGAGACGCCGGATCCGCCAGAAGTGCCATTTTCTTCCACCATTCCCTCCATGGCTGGTCACCTAAAATTCAAGGTCATCTTCTTGTGTATTTTGTGATTTCAAATATCAGCTAAATACATTATGTTCATCACTAATGAGATCACGCTCTCTGCTTTTGTTTGACAAGATCGTACTGTTGATAGAGCAGCCATGGTAGGTACACGAGATCATCACGACAGAATCTGGCTTAACACGGAAATCCCTATTGCGTATGTATTCGCAGCAAAGTTGCATAGTAGTAGAAGTGTTGATAATGTTCTCGAGTATTCCATTATCATGTAACATTTAACAATGTGAATCCAAATAGATACGGTTGTGACGAGTTGAAGTTTTGTCTTCACAAGCACTCACCAGTTACGTATTCCTCGTCACCGTCTATGCTGCGTCCGGAGTGGGTGAGCGGGATGGTACGTAGTAGCCACGTCAACTGCGAGAAGACTCGTCACTGGCGGAGACCTATGATCTTGTATGCGTCATAACAATATGGCCGAAAATTGTCAGACGCATGCGCTGCTCTGAGCTTTGCTGTTACCTCCTTTTGCGTTTTGCCTCCCTGCATCCATCCACAGATTACACAAAATGTCTGTCAGATGTCTGAGTGAGCCGCCTTTCTTACAAGCAATGCATCTCTTACCCTAACTCAAAAATCTAGATGGTTCATGTAAATTACAAACATGCCAAGACAAGACAAGCAACAGATGAGGTTTGTTTGTAAGTTTGTAAGTATGTATGTTTGTCCAAGTAACAAACAATATTAGCATAATCGACTACTTTGTTCGGTTTTAAAGGGTTGCTAACGGGTTTCAAAAAGGGCAATAAAAAAAGTTTCAGAAGTCTATATGAATGAATAGAAATATGTATTGGCGAAAGCCTGCTATTCCGGGCTTTGACGTATATTTTTGTAGCCATGCCATTGCATGGAGCGCTTGCCAGTTGTAGTTGCCAGGCTTTCCGATGATGGAATAATAACTTTTTTATTTGGAGGAATAACATAATAATACTTTAGTAAAAACATTTTAACTTTTAAAAATAAAATAAACTTACCGCGGAAGGTGAAAGGTGGTATGTTTCTATAGGACTTTAGTACCATACCAACAGGCAGCAGCAGAGTTATAATAAAGTACTCTGTGCAGCAGAACGATTAATAAAAGAAAGAAAAGCTGTACAAAAACAGAACAAAATAAATAATAAGACTCTGGAAAGAATTTGTTGAATTGTTGATTTATTACTTTAGAGGCTTACATACATATCTGTTGCAGTTTGGCTTGGTTGCAATTATAAAAAAACGTGTTTAAAAAAGAAGAGAAACAATAAATAAATGGCTCCAAAAGGATCGTTTGAAAATCAATATGAAGATTATTCCACAGAGACAGCTACTAACGTTCTCAATGATTCACTTGATCGGGTATGTAAATAATGGAGTGCACCAATTCTATTCTAGTGATTTACCCATTAAAATTGTATAATTTATTACAGATATCAGAAAAATTTCATTCAAAACTGCAGAACTTTAAACTTACTAAGCTCTCCTTGTTGACTAATAACATGAAAAGTGATATTTTTCACGATGGGACTGTTTATACAGGATCTGCCGGCTTGGGAATGTTTTACCTAATGTGCTCATTCAAAAATGATAATCTGGAAATGTTAAAGGTAGGCAGGTACATACAAAATCTACCTGTATGTACTGTATCCAAATCTATTACATTACATCTATCAATAAATTAACCCTGATGGTCAACTATCCACTTTCTGATTAAATGCTGACCTTTATACAAATTGGTAGAAGAATGCCTATCATCAATAAAAAGGTACAATATTGTCAATTAAAAAAACTTGGCTACACTACTGGGATCCACAATCAACCATATTTTTACAACTTTATCACTTCTAAAATTATTTTTTAGTATAGTTTTTCTATTAGTATTTTTATTGTATAAAATCTGTTATTTTATAGATTGCATTTGATTATATTGACATAGATAATCTGAAAGGAAGAAAAATCAGTTTCCTGTGTGGGGATGCGGGGCCTCTTGCCTTAGCCACAGTTATATCATACAAATTGGGAAATCAACGCCCAGCAAACATCCCAGACTTCAAATCCCTAGCTGTAAGGTAAATTAAACCTAAAATTACATTTTAAGAAAATATGTTGTTTTAAGTTGATGATTGTTGTTTTAGGATGGTTTTAGAAAGAGAGGCAGGCCAAAGAAAAGATGAATGGACTGTGTGAAAGACGACATCAGTAAGAAAGGAGTGAGCACTGAGATGACGAATGATAGAGGAAGAAGAAAACCTGTTGTGCCAACCCCACTTAGCGTAGAATAGAACTAACCTACTTTTGGGACCATTTCAGGTTGATGTCATTATTGTCACTTCTAAATGATTCCCCTGATGAGATTTTATATGGAAAAGCTGGGTACCTTTATGCCTTATTATTTGTGAACAAACATATAAGTGGAAAAGAAGCCATTCCAGCAAATCACATTGAAAAAGTTATAACTGGAATTTTAAAATCTGGGAAACAGTATTCAGCAAAACAGAAATCAGATTGTCCTCTTTTATGGCAGTGGCATGATAAAGTTTATTTTGGAGCTGCACATGGAATGGCAGGAATATTGTATCTGCTACTGCAAGTATGTTTATAATGATATTTTGGTTTATTCTTTCATCTTATGTCATCATGTTGTGCGTAGGGGTGCAGCGCATGCAATAGTGCAATATCAATTATGAGAGGGTAGGTAAATGCATTAAGGTATGTTGAGAGGATTCAAATAAATTTAGGTAGGGGTAGGTTTTCGACCTAAATAATGCCTTCTTGACTTTTCATCTTATAAACGATATTCACGATCGGTATTTTTCACTAACATTTATGCATTATGAATGCTATTTTATTTAATTATTCCTCGCGGCAAGTGACAGGGCGCGCGCACGGAAGTGGCAGAGCGCAGACACATACGCTCTTGAATTTTATTTCGACTAAATTACGTGTGTAATTTGATATTGTGACTGGCTGGCATTACGACCGAGTCTCCATATATCCTGACGGGAAGATAGTGGGTTCAAATCCCACTCGGATAATAGTTTTTAAGATATTATGAAAAATCTTTGTGATTTCCATAAGTGTAGTAAACACTAATAAAAATAAAATGTTATGTTTTCAGGCGAGAGTTTATATTAATATTATAGAAATTCGAAGCTTCATAAAACCTACTTTGGACTGGTTGATCAATCAACAGTTTTCTAGTGGGAATTACCCATCATCACTAGAGTCTAATTCTGGAGATAGATTGGTTCAGTGGTGCCATGGAGCACCTGGATTTGTTCCATTATGCATACTAGCATCTCAGGTAAATATAAAGATTGTATAATGGTTAGGAACCTATTTAAGTACATAGGTACACTACACAACGTACATATTCAAAGAGTATTGAGTAGGTAGGTACCTACACATTACTAGTCTCTTAGGTTGTAACGGAAAGAGTTAACACTAGCGAATATAACTAAAGTTTTATTTGAAAATACTTAAAATCGCCCCTGTTTTCTATAAGGGTAGGCAGAGACCACGGATTTCCACTTTCTACGATCTTTACATACGTCTTTTGCTTCATTAACTCTCATGACATTCTTCGTCGGTTTAGGGTTCACTTGACCTGACACCCTCTAAAACAACACCCTATTTATTTTTAATTTATTTCAACATCCTTTTATTTTGTACTTAAAGGTATTTGATTATGAGAAATATATGAAAATCGCCCTGCAATTGGGCGATGTTATATGGCAACGTGGACTTTGCACTAAAGGATATAGTATTTGCCATGGAGTCAGTGGAAATGCTTATGCATTTCTTCAGTTATATCAGGCTACAAAGGTAAGTGAGAGTTGCATATTCTTTGCCTAAATCGACAGACAGATTGAACTAGATATCGCAATGGCGTCATTGTAGGAAAACCAATGTCAAATTATTACCTATTACTATTTCTTTTGTTACTACTTGCTGATGGCATGGCACCTATAACAAAGGAAGGTGCAATACGATGCATTGCCCTTCGTACATAAACTTCACTACATAGTATGAAACAAAGTCGCTTTCTCTGTCATGTCCCTATTATGCTTAAATATTTAAAACTACGCAACGGATTTTGATGCGGTTTTTTTTAGAACGAGTGATTCAAGAGGAAGGTTTATATGTATAATACAAGCATAATCTCTTAGGGATAACCCACAATAACCGTGCGAAGCCGGGGCGGGTCGCTAGTATGGTATAAAATGTATTAAGCCTCAAGTAATTTGGCATTTTCACCACTATCTACCATTCTAGTGAATGCAATGCGCTCAATCGTTCGCTCATAATTCAGTCTTGAGTAGTGTAGTAGTGGTAGGTAGCAATCTACGTACTACTACTACGTACGTTTAACCAGATACCTAACTGCGTCCGATTATTGCAGAAGCCTGTGCATCTTTATCGAGCTTGCTGTTTTATGGAATGGTGTGCCGTGGAAAGGCCAGGCACAGAGTTACATCACCCCGACACACAGTGGTTCCAAATCAAAAATAAGTGGACATAGGGTCGAAAGTCGGAATTTCGATCTGATTTTTTTATACAGAATAGATCTCAGCTATCCTGACAACTTTTATTCTATGAAAAATCTGTAAGAAGCGTAGTTTACGAGAAAAAAAATAATCAATTATTTTTTGTATGGAGAAAAACATACTTTATTTTTTTTCTCGAATTGGATCAATTTGGCCCGTGTTTGGTTGGTACTGTGTCATAGCCCAGGTAATATACTAACATAAAAAAAATATAACACGCGCAGTCACTTGCAGCCACGGGAGAAAATTGACTCTAAATAAAAAAAAAATTTTTTGCTTGTTTTGAGAAGAGTTCTTATTTCTTCATATCTTTTCATGGATTTTCGTGTACTGTAGTATATTTTAATTGACTCCGTGAAGAGAAAGTAATAAAAAACTACATTTTAGTTATATTTTTCTGCCATATTTAAAATTTTTGCTAAGGTACAAGAGACTGTACATATTTAATTGAAAGTGAAGATCTGAAATTAAATTGTAAAATAACAACGCAATTTCAGTTGTTGACAAGGGTTCAGTCCAGTACCCGAGCTAGGTGCAGGTAGTTTATTATTTGCAGGTGGCTAAGTGATTAGTGGTTAAGAGATTATATTATTTACGATTTACGATAAGGGCCAAGTATCTGAAATGGCTCATTCTTTCGTACAGGTAAAAATAAGTTTGTTTGTGTTTAAGGAATTAGTGGTAAAGATAATTAATCCTGATCTACTAATAAATGATTCATTCCTATACTGGGCTATAATTAGCCGTTAACAATGTGTACCGTACGTAGTACTTACTACTGTACGTATTTAATTCCAAATGATCTGAAATTACGTTGTTAAATGACTATTACGGATAAAAAAATTCCATAGTTTTATATAAATTAATAATAATAGAAGAGTATTTTTTTGTGAGCGCCCTTGATTCGTTTCTATCTGCTGTTGTTTTATCAAGAGTCAAGTACCCAAGCCGGATGACGCATTAATTCGTGCAGGTATTAGCAGCCTCCAAAAAGGTTAGACTAATTATTTTTATAGTTGACTTATTCATTGAAAAATACTATGTACGTACTCTGCGACTACAATCTATCCTGAAAGTCGTGTATGGCGTTTGTCATTTATAGTTCTCAGAAACAAGAGATTTATTTGTAGCTCTGAAAAGAGCTGTTCAAGATGTAGATAGTTCTTAAAAATATCTGTTTATTCTGGTTTCTACGACAAAGGATTGACGATGTTTTATGCTTCTTGAGACATGTTCTCTTCTTCAAAGCGTGTCCACTCCGGGTCGGCCTCGAGCAGTGGAACTGCCTCTGGGAGTAAATCATGATGGATTATCTTCGAAAACTTAGGCCTGATTCGGGAAATGTGTGGATCTGAGCTTATTAAAAGGCCATGCAGAATGTCAATATTGTTTTCGATTCGTCCTGTTTTTCTTGTGGTTTTCTCCCTTATATTCCTGAAGTCCTTGTTACGAGCTTCCGAAGCTTCTTCTGATAAGAACCCTAAGATAATAAAACATGGTTAATTATTACAGAAACCTCTTTTTAGCGCACAAAAGCTTCCGATAAGACTGAAGAGTACTGGAACAATTTTCTTCTTTGAGGAACGTTCTTAGCGATTTGTACCACTTGGACAGTTTAAGGGATGTGCAGAGTGCCAATGATTTATCTTCAGAAATGTATTCTGGTTTAATTTCTTTAAAAAGCTGTTTTGACAAATCTGACACAATGCCAGGATTCTTGCTTAGATGATCCACAATCTTCGCCAAAGCTAACTTTCCCGTTTCTTTTAACTTTGATATATAACAATATTCCAGTTCTTCTTCAGAATTGTCATTTATAATGGAGCCAGAACGCCTTTTCTTCTGCTTGTTGCTCAAATCCGCGAATGGCATTTTTTTCTCCTTCTCTGTAGAGGTTCCAGCTTCTGAAGTGCAGACATTTAGAATAGGTTCCGGCAAATGTTCTGGCACTTCTGGCGCATCAACTAAGTCCTCAGGAATTGCCATTACGGTAACTAAATCAACCGTATCACAAGTAGGCCATTTGATATTTGTCTCCAGCCATTTGCTATTAGCTTCCCGATTCAGAAATGTCTTTAAGCATCTGCTTGACTCTGCCCATTTCGTTATTACTCGTTTGGCGAACAAACGGCAAAACTCAATGATTTTCCTACGGTCTTCTTCAGATATTTCACTTGGAATTTTAGAAATTATAACTTCACTTAGATGATTGTAATTATTAAGATCTCCACTCCCCCTAAGACTCAGAAACAAATCGAGATAAGAACCGAAACCAGCCATTTTAGATTAAAAAACGTTATTCCGAGATCTTTCACAGTTAAGTGTTGAAAATAGAATGAAATGAAATTAATCATTGCAATATATTTGTAGTCTTGCAGCTGTGCCCGTAATGAGTTTGTCTATTAACGACCAATCACAGCCCAGTACCGGAATGACCAATTTGCTAGTAGATCAGGATTATCTTTACCACTCATCCCTTAAACACAAACAAACTTATTTTTACCTGTACGAAAGAATGAGCCATTTCAGATACTTGGCCCTTATCGTAAATCGTAAATAATATAATCTCTTTACCACTAATCACTTAGCCACCTGCAAATAATAAACTACCTGCACCTAGCTTAGGTACTGGACTAAACCCTTGTCAACAACTGAAATTGCGTTGTTATTTTACAATTTAATTTCAGATCTTCACTTTCAATTAAATATGTACAGTCTCTTGTACTTTAGCAAAAATTTTAAATATGGCAGAAAAATATAACTAAAATGTAGTTTTTTATTACTTTCTCTTCACGGAGTCAATTAAAATATACTACAGTACACGAAAATCCATGAAAAGATATGAAGAAATAAGAACTCTTCGTAAAACAAGCATAAACATTTTTTTTTATTTAGAGTCAATTTTCTCCCGTGGCTGCAAGTGACTGCGCGTGTTATATTTTTTTTATGTTAGTATATCACCTGGGCTATGACACAGTACCAACCAAACACGGGCCAAATTGATCCAATTCGAGAAAAAAAATAAAGTATGTTTTTCTCCATACAAAAAATAATTGATTATTTTTTTTCTCGAAAACTACGCTTCTTACAGATTTTTCATAGAACAAAAGTTGTCAGGATAGCTGAGATCTATTCTGTATAAAAAAATCAGATCGAAATTCCGACTTTCGACCCTATGTCCACTTATTTTTGATTTGGAACCACTGTGCGACAGGCCAGCGTCACTTTTTGAAGGATTGATTGGGCGAATTTATTTGGCAGAGGAAATGTGTCATGCAATGGATGCAAAGTTTCCAGGACTAAGCGTGTGAAGTGCATTTTTACTTGAATTATCCACAAGAAAACGGTTATACATAAAAATCTGAAAATCAGTCTTAAAAGAACCCAGTGTTTTTCGAAAGCCAACAGTAAATTATTTGGTTTACGTTGCAAAAATAATAAAAGACAAACATAAAATATTGTTATTTCAACGTTACGATTGTCAGTTAAAAATCACGTTTTAGCATAAATAATAAAATATTATTACACACTTAGCATATTTATT
The DNA here is from genome assembly GCA_932294275.1 of Chloroclysta siterata. Lineage (NCBI taxonomy): Eukaryota > Metazoa > Arthropoda > Insecta > Lepidoptera > Geometridae > Chloroclysta > Chloroclysta siterata. Next base: position 9,015,946 of record OW028601.1, on the reverse strand, counting down.
TAAAAATCACGTTATAAATACTATCTATACTTCATACAGTAATAATATACTATACCTACCTACATACAATACTTAACTCTAAAAAATATATTTAAAGTTGTATTCAATTCGACCAAACTAGTCTTTTATTTAATAATTCCGTCTCTACTTTAGACTGACAAGAACATTAACGGAATAGGTACCGATACTTTTGTCGGTCGAATCCGACAATTATTCTAATATAAATACATTACGCTACTGGAAGGCGAAATCTGTGGATCGTAAGAAACTTATACTTATTTGTAGTATATCTCGCCGTTAACTAAAATACTTGATAATACGTTTTGATTTTGACTAACTGTACAGTCAGCGAAAGAAGTTGTACAGTCAACGACAGAAGTAGACGCTGACTAGACTGACGCTTGATCATCTATAGTAAGGTTCAAAAAAAGTTCCGTCTTAAAAATAGTCAAGGAATACAAAATAATCTAACTCAAGAGATTCCAGCTATCAATAGTCAAAAACATATACTTTGTACATTTTTTACTTTACATATTTTACTTTTCTTATATCTTATAGCTAATAAAATGCAATCACTTATTTTAATCAGTTATGTAGGTACCTCGGAAATACATAGATGGTACCTTTTTTTAATACAACTAGCTGATGGTCCACCTGATGTTAAGTGGTAACCATCACCTATAACAAAGATACGAATCTAGTGGTAGGTACTTGTTTAGGTATGAGTGAGAAACAAATTTTGTGAACAACGTGCGTGACTAAGCTGCGCAAAAAGTTTTATTTTATTTTATGAATCTTTGTTTTGCGCAGCATAATAGCTTTTGCCTACCAAAAGGTTGAATATTAGCTTTCATTTGGCTTTTCGGATTTAACCTTTTTTGTATCGGAATGGGTACGTACGTGTGGTTCAAGATCACTTAATAAATTAACAAAGGTTTTCCCATTAAGTGACGTTGGCTGAATTGAAGCACTAGGTATAGTCGCCACGCTGACTCTCGGAAAAATAACAAAGACTTCACAAATATTTATTAATAATTTCGTTCTCTTGGATTTCAACTATATATTTTTGGTGAATTATTTATTTAAAACCAACGCGAACTTTATTTAACAAAACTAAAATTGTTGCAATCTCTTGTATGATAACTGAAACAACGAGGATCGCTTTTTTAGCGTTGTCAAATTAATGTTTATTTATATTTATTTATTTATGTATACAGGGTGGATTTTTAAGACGGGACTTTTATAGTTACAGGAAAACGATCCTTGGACTAACGTAAACGTTCTAGTTCCATATCTTTTTAAGATATTCTGAACTGCATTCACAGATTTTGGAAAAAATTTACAGTCGGCGAAAAAAATGCTTAAATATCTAAAACATTTTTTTATTCCTATCGATCCTATTTCATGTAGGGATCAAAAGACTATAGGACCATTTAAGGTACTTAAACTTCAGTTGGCCTCCGAGTTTATTGATCACAATATAAATTAGGATCGGTTGGCAAAAAAAACGAGGTGGTTAATCGATACGTTTTAGGCGTTTTCTGTCATTTCTAGTACTCATACATAGAGTCTTTTGACCCCTACATGAAATAGGACCGATAGGTTATTTTTTTTGGTATTTTAGCATTTTTTTCGCTGACTGCAGTTCAGAATATCTCAAAAAGTTATGGATGGTCTCCTATGAACATTTTCCTGTAACTATAACGGTTGAAGTACCTGCCCTTACTGCCCCTTCTCAAAAATCCAACCTGTATAGTTCGCCAATAAATTATACCGAACTTTATGCCATTCTAAGCTCCACTCATTAGTTAGTCGTACCTAACGTTTTATACATTAATGTATATTTATAATATACTTAACTAAATCTTAAATAAATAATAACTATCGGCAACACGACTACCGATCGATAAGTGTGGTCGGTCCCTTTCTCCCTCCCTCAAAAAAAGTAGATAATTCTTATTTGTGACCTCGTGATCCAAGTTTTTAAGCTAAACCATAGAACCCCTTGAGAACGTATAGGATATTTATTTTTCTGTCACAGTTAAACTACGCAAATTACAGAAACTAAATACGGCAGTAATTTTTACCAAAATGCATCTGAATGGCGCGCCGGTGTTGATTTTTTCGGCTGTGGTTTTAATTCTCTTGATTTTGCACCGAAAACATTGTACACACGGATACACATCCGAATATACACTGCTCGCTTTTATTCCTTGAGGTAAGCGTCAGTTTTCTTTGACTTTGTGCAATATGCCAATGAGACAAATCGCACAATTTATTTTAAGGTGAATTAGGTACGTTCGCACTGCAGGAAATAGTGTAAATTCTGTTTTATTTGTCAACAACATGTTGACTATGAAAACAAATGTCAGAGCAAGGTGACTGCCTCAGCACACGATACGGGGCGTCATCTCAGTGATATCATCACCATTAGGAATGTTTGTATAACATGCGCGTGTCAGAGTAGGGTAGCGCCTACCTCCGCGCGCGATACCGGGCGTCATCGTCAGTGTTATCATCACCATCAAGCATGTTTATATAATATGCGCGTGTCAGAATAGAGTAGCGACTGGCTCAGCGCGCGATACGGGGCCTCATTGTCAGTGATGTCATCAGTCATGTTTGTATGACATGCGCGTGTCAGAGTAGGGTCGCGCCTGCCTCCGCTCGCGAGTGCGGCAGCGGCGGGCCCGCTCGCCACGCGTTGTCCGTGGGCTCGTACACCTCGACGGTGGCGAGCGAGGTGCGCGCGCGGTAGAATGCTCGCTCGCCGCTGCTCTCCGAGTCCCCCCCCGCCGCCACTAGCATCCCTTCCGCCGCGCCCGCCGCGCAGCCCGCGCGCGCTTCCTTCAGACTTGCAACCTCCTCCCAACAATCCTGCAACATTAAGTCATAGGCATAAATTTGTATAATTATATTTCTGGACATAGACATAGCCCTCCCTCTAAAGGCTACTACTACACACAGTGCCGGCGGCAATGCCGCCGGGCAAGCCGCCGGCCAAGCCGCCGTGCACCCGGCGGCATACAAAGCCGCCGGCTTTGTATGCTTTGTATGTCTTTTATATGCCGGGTTTATGCCGCCGGCATAAACCCGGCGGCTTTGCCGCCGGTACTGTGTGTAGTAGCCTTTAGGCAAGTTACAAAAAGGCTTATGATCGAAGAGACTGGCAGAAATGGGGCGAGGTTTTTGCTCAACAATGGGACGCAATAGGCTTGTCATCATTATTTATTTCAGTTCGGTATCATCCACTGCTGGGTATAGGCTTCCTTCATGTTTTACCGATTTCCTCCGTCCTAGGTGTCTCTGATCCTGGTATGGGCTAGCAATAATCGTAGGACTCAACATCATTTGCATTTATACGAGTATAACATCACTTTCTCAAAATAACTTAGTACAAATTGTTTATATCGCTGTTGGTTTCCCAATAAATAAATAAATAAAATAGTAACAAATATTATTAGACCTATAGATGGAGCTACGGTCGCATATGTACCGTAAGCATGTCCCCGAGTTATTCGTCCATCGTGATTAGAGTCCAATGGAGTCCCTGGAGGAGGGTGTTGGTATCTGCGACACAGTTTAATACTTTTGAAGATATCATCGTTCCCGACTTTAAGTAACTGGTATTTGTTTCCCAAATAAACATATTTGATTTGATTTTCATGGCGCAGGTGGTCAGCGCGGCCCCGTATCAAGGGGAAAGTTCGGGGGTCAGATCCCACCACATAAAAATGTGAATATAAGAATAGTTACATCGTCGAAGCTGTATCTCTCGACGGAGGTGAGCACGGTGCGCTTGGGCGCGTTCCCGCCGATGGCGTACAGATGGTTCCCGAGCACGACGGCGGCGGCCTGGCTGCGCGCGCGCTGCATGGGCGCCAGCGCGGCCCAGCGCCGCGACGCGGGGTGGTAGCTCAGCAGGTCGCGCGTGTAGCGCCGGTGCGTGTGCGTGCACCCGCCCACTATGTAGATCACGCCTATCCGCAACAAACATTACTTATTCATTCAGCCACCGCACAGTCTTCACGGCTCAGTTGATAGTAGCTCTGCCTTCTGCGCCGTAGGCCGCAGGTTCGATTCCCACCGAGAACAAACATTTGTGTGGTGAACACAGATGTTTGTTCTCTGTCTGGGTGTTATATAATATTTTAAGTATGTATTTACAAAAAAAAAGTATTAAAGTAATATATCACCTATCTGGTTCCCATAGTACAAGCTTTGGGCTTAACTTGGGGCTAGATAGCGCTGTGTGGAATGCCCACCAATATTAATATTATTTGTGTGTGTATTGATTGATTGATTTATTTATAGACGAGCAGCTGTCGCTGGTATGTCTATATCGCAGTGTTGGAATTATCATAATGTTTGGTTTTGGGAACACCAACAGTTTTAAAATGTATCAGAAGTTAAAGAGGTAATAGAAACAAACTAGCCTTATTAGGTTCCACTTACTGAACGTCACTATCCAAACTGAGTTTTTATTTATTACACTACCAAAAAACTTAAAAATAATAACGGAAATGTGTTTAGTGCTTTAAAATTGGGTTACTTTAGAAAAATTTGCAGAATTGACTAAACTAACCATTGAGCGCTTCACTAGCTTAAATGACCGATACGTCTGTTGCTGACCCGCCTTCTGATCGTAAGGTGGGTACAAATCCGGTCGTGCACCAAATTTATTGGTATGTGTATGTATGTGCTCAATGCCAAATCGCCATTCAATCGGTGAAGAAAAAAAATCATGAGGAATCGTTTATAAGTATAGGGGTAAATGAATACCTTCAAAATTGACGACTCCCATCCCGAAGCGCGGTTCTGGCATGCGTCCGCAAACCGTCCACTCGTCCATGAAAGGGTCGTAAACTTCAACAGAGGCGCCCATGTCGGAGCCCACCCAGCCACCGAATGCGTACAGATTCCCGTTCCACCCTGTAATGCCGAACTCGCAGCGTGCTTCCTTCATCGGTGCTATGTTTGTCCATTTGTCCGTCTAGAAATGGAATAACCTGATGTTAAGTGGTACCCATCACCTATAACAAAGCATTGCCTCATAAGTCAGGCACGATAGGAACGTGCCCTACGATGCACTGCCCTGCGTCCATCAACTTGAGGCATATACATGTTAAGCCCATGTGCCTGTAATTTCACCGCATGGTGTAATTTTGCATGGTGGTAGTACTTCACCGGGCGAGCCCTTCACATAGAGCTCTACTAGGTACTCTTCATTTTTGTTAAAGACAAAGTCAAAAGGTATTTATTCAGTTGAATTATGTACAAGGATCACTTCGAAACGTCTTAAAGCTAAGTAAATCTAAGGTGCCAGTTCCACGCGCCTAGAAGAACTGCAATAAGTTACAGTGGGTACAGAAGGTACAGTAGCCAAATATTTACAGTACCTACTGACAAGTGCTGAGAGTAGATACTGTAAATATTACGCTTGAAATTTTAGGAAAAGTTAACCGGACTGCTGCATAGCTTATAGATTCTGTAACAAGCATGATGTTACCTGGGGGTCATAGACCTCTCCGTTGGCAAGTATCTGGCTGCCTTGTTCGCCGCCAACGACGTAGACTCGTCCGCCGAGAGTCGTCACTCCTGGCTGGATACGCGCTATGCCCATGGGAGAGAGCTCCTCCCATTCCCTGCAATCACATTCTAGATAAATTATTGAGATAATTAGAACGGGTAAAACGTGATTAAAGGCAATATAAAGCGCAAGTCCAGACGTTTGGATTGGGACTCAATCACATCGGCGTATAACGGCTGAACTAATTTGAACGAAATTATAGTTCTATATAGTATTTTATCCAAAAGGCAGCCAAAATAAAACAATAAAATAAAAACTAGCATGAGTTTTTATCGCGAGACACATGCTGTATATAATTTTTTTAATTGTTGTTTTAAGACGAGCCGCTCTCATTAATATGTCTCATTCAAATATAGAAATGGAGTAGCTATTATTATTAGGCACTCTTATGCCATTCACTATCCTAACCCCCACATGACAGGCTCAGCACTGATCGAATATAGTAACGTCTTACATCTTGAGTAAGTCATATTTGAGTACGCTGGAGAGTATGTTGTCATCGCTGACCGGCGGATGCGTGGCGGTGGTATCGCGGCACGATCCGCCGACCACCAGCAAGTAGCGCCGAGCGCGCGCCCGGGGCTCCGCCCCTAAAGGCACCAGTGCTCCTCGCCCAGATTTCTATAAATAAAATGCATAATACACATTTAAAAAAAAACGATCTTAAAATGGAGCATCCTATGTAGTACAGACGCATGCACACTCGCTAGTGGAGGCATGCTTTATTTATACATTTTCATGGAGCTCTAGAAGTGTTCACATAGTAACAAATCCTACCAGTTGAACGTCATTCTTGGTTTATATACCTTACATAAGGGGGTTGGTAGAAAATGCTTGTGCATTTAGCCCTCCTTTTGTGCTATAACATTGTGTTTTGTGCAATAAATGATAAATAAATAAACATTTAGGTATCACAACTTTATTTGCGTACAAATTAATGAAATTGCACTTTCATGGTAATCTTCTATTTTATATAAAACTAGCGGCCTGTCCCAGCTTCGCATGGGTGGTCATAAATTTTTTGAACATTTTAGGATAAACTTCTGCTTATTTCATACATTTGCACGCGCTTCTCCTTGAGTGAATGAAATCGCACCCCGAGCGTGACCCGTGGACCCGTTAACATTTTTAATTTCGTCATATCTTTTGAATGGAATGTCCGATTTGAAAAATTTAAGAAGTAATCTATAGGTATTGAAACCGTCTTAATTATGAAATGATTTATTTGGATAAGGATTAATACCAAGGTACAAATAAAGACCCTTTTCTGGCGGCGGCATTTCAATTATTTTTTTATAATAAAAGAACACGAACGTTATTGTGACATAACTATAATAGTTAGACATATGCTGTCGCGACATTTTTTGTAGATGATGACGTGTTCTACAAAATCGTAGTACATTATTTTGTTCTATCATCAATAGTTTTCGCAGCGCACGCGATGTAAGGTTTTTGTATTCCACCTTGGGTTACATTATTGAAGTTATAGTAAGGATCCCTGATTTTTTTTAAAATATAATATAGCCTATGTTACTCAGGGATAATGTAGCATTCTAATGGTGAAAGAATTTTTGAAATCGGACCAGTAGTTTTTGAGCCTATTCGTTACATACAAAAATACAAAGGTTTCCTCTTTATAATATTAGTGTAGATGTTTCTACGTGGTGTACATAGACCAAACCCAGAATGAAATATGTCCTTTATATTTTACGTTGTATCTTAAAAACCAGGCGTCCTAGGAAAAAAGTAAAAATGGTCCAAAGAAAACCCTTTTATATGACACGTAACTTGAAATATTTTTGCCCCCTTTTAAAACCCCGTATCTTACCCGCTATCCGATTTAAAATTAATATAATTTTAAATTTCTCAAGTACATACAAGCTATCAACTTACAAATTTAGATGCAGATCGGAGCAATCAACACGATTCGATAGTTATAGTCCGATAAACTTACATAAAATGCCAAATCGCCCAAGCTCACTGTAAGATTTTCGTTCGCTTCGCTCACTCCATCAACAAAATAAAAAAAAATTCTCCAATGAATTAAAAAGTGACGCATTGTGGTATTTAAATTTGTTTCGTAACTATAAATCAGACTTACCATGTCTTTCCTGACTGTTTTTAAAGCTACTGCTATTGAAGGGTCCTGCACATTTTTTATAGCTTCATCTAGTACTTCTGATGCTATCAAAGGAAGTCTAACGTGACTCAAAACTTCAAAACAGTGTCGTCTTCGACACAAGGAATCATGTTCGAGCCATCTCAGAGCTGGGTATAACACCTAAAAAGTTAAGATCGGATTATTTTGTGGGTCAATTATATTAGACTTAGGGCCGGTTTCACCATGCTCTGTTAGATTAACAAAGGATTAAAGGGCCGTTAAATATGTCAAAATGTACGCGTTTGACAGCTAAGGTTAGATTTAACGGCCTGTTAATCCTTGATTAGTAACTAACAGAGCATGGTGAAACTGGGCCTTAGCTACTAAATTATGTAAATGTTGTAGAATTAATTAGGAAAGTGAATGATCAGTTGATATTTAGATGGTTGTGAGTTGTTAAAAACAGAAACAGCTTTACGAATTTTATCTCTAGGCACGGTAGATATCCTTTCAGTTCTCTAGTACCAAGTTAAGATTCTTTAAGGAGGTTTAAGGGGGTAGTCAGAGGTACATCCTAATATTACATTTGGCACATACATTAAGCAGTAGTTGGTATTCAATTTGGATGTTTGCAACCTAGATTAGCATATTGGCTAAAGGTACTTGGAAATGAAGCTACAACTAACATGTGGCTAATGATTTTATACCTGTGCCTCACTATCAACCTTTAGTTGCTCAGATGACAAGAGAGTAACCAGTTGTTGTAAGGGCAGCTCAAGTAGTTCCTCACCAGTAGCTACCACATTCCAATTGGCCTGGACATGTTCCAAGGCTTCATTTGCAAGTTCAATACAATTGTGTGCTTCACAAAATCTGTAAAATATAAAGTAAGATGATATAATAGACACCTTATTTCAATTGAAATAGTTCACATTATTGCAACTTATGTGTCATACTTATGCTTATAAAACATTCACCATATTAGAAATGATTATTACCTAATCTCTACAAATTTTTGTAATGCCAACCATTTATCATAAAAGATGCTAACATAGATAGTTTGTAAACAAGTGGGGTTGAATGGGTAATAGTGCACCACTTTCATTCTGCAGCTGATTATACCCATATACATGAATGATGAATATTTGACAATTGTTCTTAATTCATACAAACTGACGTCATACAAACCAAATTACCTATTTAGGGTTTAAATAGATAATTCAGTTTGTATGAAACCCTCGGGATGCAAGTACTACTCTCAATTATCCAGTTTTTTACAGACTTGACTTCTTGGTTAGTGGCTTGTTGTTACAGTTCTGCCTGTGTATTATGCTAGTTTCATAAACATTGAAAAGTAGGTATTATTACTTTGCAGATCTTGAATCTCGAGATTTTTAACTTCTAACTGACTAACCTAAATATTCCTAGGGCATTGGAAGGATGCAGTTCCCTTCTTAGAAACTCTCCACATCCTGTCACCAGTTCTTTTAGTTGCAGCATATCAGCAGCAATGAGTAAATGTTGTACTGATCCCTTATCAATTACTATTTCACCTGGAGTAACAAAAAATGGGTTTTTAGATAATCTTGATTAGAGGTTTTCAAAAACATTATAATAACAGAGTAAATGTTTACCTGTGTATATAAAATCGATAATTTTGGTCAGGATGTCAGGGGGGACACTGGGCAGTGCCACATGACCTTTATGGGTCTCTTCCAAGCCCACACTAAACATAGCATTAAAATACTCTGAGCTGGCTGCAAGCACTACTCGGTGTGCCTGAAATGCATATTAATCAATTTACACAGATCTTGCATTCAATTATAATAAGATAACACAAATTCATATTAATTTATTTAAAACCATAGGGACTTTTGTGGAACACTTAGTTACGTCAATTTGTTCATACAAAAACACAATGTTAATACAAGGTAGGTAGGTACATAACTTTAGATGCAGCTTTAGAGGCTTGTCAAAAATTAAGCTAGGTATAAAATAAAAAAGATTCTTAAAATTTCACTATAAAACTATGGAAAATAAAAGGTATAATTGCACTTAAAACACCCTAATATGTTTTAAACATGATTTGTGGAAATCATACTGTAATAATTGACCTCAATATGGTTATAGTTACAGTCAAGCATAAATCTTATTTATTACCTTTGTGCAAGACCTTCAGTTTGCTATGGATAAGAAAGTGAATGGCCTATGTAAACTCCAACTATAGTATGTAATTTATAAGTTTTAAACATACAAAGGTAGAACGAATTGGTAGGCCTGCAATATCAACTACAATAGAATTACATTTTTAGATATCATACCTTAATTGTAGTGGATCCTGATATAAGATCTATATCACAAAACCTTTCATCCCTTTTCAAATGGTGTAAATTCAATGATATTTTGGTGGCATATTCGTAGCACTTGTATGTTCGCGCTCCATCTTTAGCAGATTTGTCATAAGTATTCGTAGACATGATTGTTTAGATGAACAGCTATTTTACAAAATATCATTTAACAATAAAACCTTGGATTGGATTAGGTATCGAAATTTCGAAAACGAAGTAAACAAGCAATGTTGAAGAAGGTAATCAGATTAGTAAGAAGGTATTTAAAGTGTACTGGGATTCGAACATTTAATGCAAATTATGTATTATTAAATAAAGTTTATTAAAATATAAAATGCATCACATCACATCAAAGGTAAAATAAAAACACACACCACACCAGTGCTGCCACACTTTGACTGATTATAATTTTCCCCTTTATCCTCGTAAAATTTTATAATATTTCATTATCTTTTTAGAAAGTTTTGACAGTTGTATGTACCGTTATTGCTGCACAGTGCAGCCTGCACTAGGCATGGAAATTATTTAACTTTTTTGAATATAATTTTGTGAATTTTTTTTCGTCGCTAGATAAATCATGAAAATATTATATTTTCCGTTTGACGCGTGAAATATTGTGTCCGAAGTGGTTTTTTCCCCCCGTTCGTCGTCCTTAATTATACATGTCATCATCACAGACACGACTTAAGTTTATGTCGCTGTTATGACGACAGACTGCACTGCAAGTGAAAGTGAGTTTTCACAAACAAAAACTTTTTTTCCCCAAAACTAAGGAAAAAAATAATACATGTTGTATACACAAACATACAGAGTGTGTGACTTTTGGCGTTTGCACACTAGTCCTTTTGCAAACTCGTATTTGTCATTGTCAGACAAATACATGGCACTTTTTAATTTAAACATTCTCTTTCGTGTTTAACTTAGCGTGACAATTGGCGAAGTTGCAACACTGCAAAGGCCATACAAATTAGTGATGTGAACCGATTACAATTTTTAACACCGGTCTATACCGATTAGTTATTTAAAAAAACCGGTTTTTTTAGGTTATCTTAGGTTTTTTCTAAAAAAATACTAGTTTTTAATTATTTATATAATATTATTCATTTTACTTAAAATATTTAGGTACAATTACAATCTCAAAAAATAAAGTGGTCATCAAATACGCAACAGCATCTGCTTGTAGCCTGCTCTTTCTAGAGGATAATACATATCCTGATTTAATTTCTTGTAATTGATTTTCCTTTTATTTTAGGCATTTTTTCGCTAGCTAATCTATCAATTCCAAAGAATTCGTAGGCAAAACTGAAATATTTAAATCTAATGAAGTTAGTCGCATATTAAAACAGGATATCGGGTGATTCCCCTACCATAGACAACATTTAAACGGAACAGACTCATGTTCAGATACATATCGAAGACTCGGATACATACATTGTGATTGTTACCGGTTTTTTAATCAGAACCGGTGATTATCGGTTTTAACAAAAACCGGTTTATTAAAGGTTTTTATGAAACCGGTTCACATCACTAATACAAATAAGGAGAAGAAGAAGAAATACAACAACAAACCATAGATTTATAATACTATAGATTGCCTACGAGCGTATACCCGAGCAAGGCGGACAACAAGTACATACAATTTATGGGTTGCCACATCTTACTATTTTCACCCAACCAAGCATAAGCTATGATGTCGCCGCGGCTCCAGTTGTTTGTTTAATTTTGTTTAATTAAAGCTAGTTTCTGCAGTTTAATAGTTTGTACCCTCCTCTAGGTTACGCCATTTTAATATCTTCTAAGGAATGAGCTAGAAAAAAGCCTACACAGCTCAGTTGGTAGCCTTCTGCGCCGTAGGCCGTGGGTTCAATCCTACTGAGAACAAACATTTGTGTGATGTGATACTAGACGTTTGTTCTCTGCCTGGGTGGTTGTGATTTGGCTTATTTTGGGGCTATATAGTGCTGTGTGGAGCGTCCACCAATATTTATAAAAAATAAAATAAAAAAACAGGGCGAACTGGAACTAAGCTGGCATTTTAGACATTGACATCAGAACCCTAGGCTCCGCGAGCTAGAGTCCTGGATTTTCCTAGTGAGGGGGACAGAGCTAGCTAGTGGCGCTATTCTTCACATTCTACCACCTACCAATAGTTTAACTATGTTACTGCACCAGCTAGGTAAAATTTTTATGAATAAAAAACAATTTATTTATTTATCATTGATTTATTTATTCTACATCCCTACTCATCAGAAACCGTAATTCAAAAGGTTAATTTATAACGCGTGCTTCAATTTTAAATTAAGTAGGTATAAACAATACATCTTAACAGGAGTAAGCCAGCTTATGCTAGAGCTGACCATAAGCCTGAGCAATGCCACCACTTTGCCCTGAAGCGCGAAGTGGTGGCATTATGAATACAGCTATCCTCAGAACATCACTATGAATATGTCATAAATACATTAAAATATATCACGTGTAAGTACGTATTTATTTATTAGACGATAAATATTTAATAGTTTGTACATAACAATTTCAGATGAGAATATTTTCTTAATTCTCACTTTTTAAAGCAAGATTTTAGAACATACTTTTTATATCCAGAAAAAAAAGCGGAGATACCGTTTATGTTGAAATAGCCCAAAAGTTTTTTAGTCCGTAAGTTTCTTGCCTGTTCTTCTAGGCTTTGGTCGCGCGCGAGGAACTGGCGGTACATTCACCTAGTACCAATTTAAGACGTTTCAAAGAGATCCTTGTGATTGTACTGAATAAAGACCGTTTTGATTTTGGAGCTTGGTGACCTGGAGCTTGGTAACCCGTAGCTTTAACCCACCAGCCCAAAGTAGTTGCATCTTTGGGAAATCTGTAAAACAAACATGTTATTATTAGGCATATGTAGGTATTTAATCATACTACGCGATGGTGGTCTCAGACATAAAATAACTACCAACTTCTCATATGAAAATCGTGAGGAGACTTAAATTATTAAAATGTGACGCAAAGCTAAAAAAATAAATTAAATGAAATTAAAATATATGTACCTACTACCTATACCTATATTATATTTTTTTTTCATTATGTACTTAAGTCAAACAAACCTTATTTCTTTGAATAAGGTAATAATAAGTTGCGACATTGTCATTTGTTTTCTAGATTATTGTGTGTATTTGAACTTATCCTAAGCTAAGTCCATACGTATCAGAGTCGAATCCACCCTAAAGTTGTTCGTTTCCCAACATTTTTGGCAAATAGATTTTGTTTTTGTTGGCAGCCCGAAAGATCGTATAACCCAGCCAAATTATGTTTCTATAGAACTGTATCGGTTTGAATAGCCATGTCATTTGTGTGGTTTATAGTAACCTATACTCAATTTTACAAAATAATTAAATCCTAGAAATCTACTATGATATGCGATAGAAAGTAAACACAACCGTTAAATGATTAATTGTGGACACTGTGCATTCTCCGTTTTATAGTTTAATTGACAAATAGAACATAAAAGTGCTACTTACCGAAGGAATCTTAATTTTCAGTTTTCCGAGCTGTATCATTGTCACAGCCTAAAATACTACAATGCACCACATTGTAAACTTAACTCTACGTATACTGGGACCTAGGCACACACTATTTTCAAAGAACTTTGGCACTAAACACCTGTAAACTCACAAGCACCAAGCGGTTTGTTTAGCACCAAACTTGGTGCTAAACAATCAAAAACGTATACGCAGAAAGGGACAAAACATTTATATTATATTTCTCTCACTCATAGGTATAATTTGTATTATTGCGTCTCTCTTACTCTTGGTATTATTATTTGATGCTCTATCTATTGTATTCTTGATCTAAGCAACAAACAAAGTCCTAAACATTCATTGCAAAGTTTTCGGTGCATACAACACGCCGTATGTAGGTATCAGCGATAGGGTTGGTAGTATGGGCTTATTTTAGTTAGCCAGTTCCGAGAGTGGCAAACAAAAAAAAATAGCACAATCAGAAAGAAAATAAAACAGAAGTTGTTTTGTCCTTTTTATTTCTTCTATAAAATAAATAGTAGCACCAAGTTTGAATTATTTATTTCAAAGGTCATCAGAATGTTGAACAAAGTTTTACTTTCATCTGACGTGGCTCTAGTTTGTATGCAACATGCACTTTCAACAGAAAAAGAAGAAATAATGGGTTTACTCATTGGAGAGGTAAGTGCATTCCATTCATAGATTTGCCTAGAAGTCCCCTTCTCTCCTAGAAGAAACTATCATCACCTGCTCATCTTGCATGCATGCATAGTTTTTCCATCTATGCCCGTAGTAGCAAACCACATTCAAAGAGAGAGCCCTTAATACATAATATATTTTTTTCTTTTTCTTACAGGTTCACAAAAACGATACATTGGTTTCCATTGTTTCGTCAGTTATTTTACGAAGACTTGATAAGAAACCTGACAGGGTAGAAATTTCTGAAGAACAATTAGTGCAAGCCACATTAAAAGCTGAGGAACTGGCCAGTGAATTGGGAAGACCATTAAGAGTAGTAGGATGGTATCACTCACATCCTCATATAACAGTTTGGCCCTCACATGTCGGTCAGTTTCATTAGGATCTACAAAGTTACACATAAAAACAAAACATTTTAATGTTTTCTATTATTGTTTCAGATCTTTCTACTCAATTCATGTATCAGAGAATGGATTCAAGTTTTGTTGGACTTATTTTTGCTGTCTTTCTTACTGACCAAACATCAAAAGCTCCTTCAGTAATTAAGTATTTATTAGATAGGTTCTCTTTTGCTTTTATAGTTTTTACTGTATGTTAACATGTACTTTTTTGATGATTTAAGGTCCAAATTACATGTTTCCAATCAGTAAATGATGGGTCTGCTCAAAGTAGAAGAGAAATTGAAATGGAACTAATTAATAACAATGATTCTTTAGTGTGCAACAATTTTGAGGTACATAATTTACAACTGTGCTTTTAAATTTTAATTATAAAGTAATATGGAAATGCCTTTGACACCTTCAAAAAAAGTTGTTCTGGGAGTTGCTCTTAAGTTGGTACTGTGAGATCTGAAGGAATGTCTACTGTGCCTGGGGATAGAATTATTGAAGCTGTTTCTGTTTAACTAATTAAAGCCTAATTGAAATGTTGCTTTAATAAGCCATGCCAATTTTCAATAACCTTAGGAACAAGTTGGTAATTAATAAATATTCATTGTATTTTTGCTAAGTTTCTTCATGCTTTCAGACCTTAACACAATTGCCAACCATTCTCAAAGAAGAAGAAGATGAAGCTTTTAACAATGAAGCTATCCAGAGTGAAAATGATGACATCATCAACAAGCAGCATAATGCTGCTGTGAGGACAATTGCCATAGGACATATTGTTGACAAGGTTTGTGTGAACTGCATTGATTGCCATTATTATGAAAACAGTTGAATTAGCTGCCACCTGCAGGTTCACCTGCAGTAGTGCATATGCTCCAGGGCCAGTTCATTCATCTACACTCAACAGTGTAATTTTTTAGGATAAAAAGTAACCATTTTCTAATCCAGGTAACCAACTATATTTATTTCAAATTAGCAGAGACACCAACATCTAAACTTCCACATTTATAAATACCATTATAGGGACACCTAGATTTAAGATCAAAAATTGTATTGTTATGATTTCAAATTGAAATTAAATCTAAATAGATATTGATGGATTTTCCACACAGCACTAACTAGCCCCAAACTAAGCCAAAGCTTGTAATATGGGAACCAGATAGCTGATATAATACATACATACATTTTTTTTTGTAAATACATACTTATAATATAGTATAATAACACCCAGATAGAGAACAATCATCTATGTTCATCACACAAATATTTGTTCTTGGTGGGAATCGAACCCACGGCCTACGGCGCAGAAGGCAGAGCTGCTGAGAGAGCTGTGAAGCCTGTCAAATTGATCCTTGTGATTCAACTGAATAAATACCCTTTGACTTAACATCATCCTAATGAACTTCTTTGTTATTGTTATAGATGTCAAGGCCAATGTTGGAGGCCTTGGTTGCACGAAACACACTTCACAGTATTCGCCTCAAAGCATTGAAGAGGCAGCACAAGGAAATGATGAAGAAGTTATAAATCAGAAACAATTTGTCTAACAACAGAAATATTATTATTAAAATTAAATACCAACCAACCACTGACTTTAAAAAAAATATCACACAATCTGCTAAACCTTGATATGTTCCCTAATTTAAGTCATTTTTATCAATCATTTCAAAACCATCAGAAGAATCAGCACTGGACAGACCTGTCCTTTTGTTTGGCTCAGAATGCATAATATTGGATACAGCATCCTTTATATTCCATAAAGCGTTATAAGCACTACTGCTCCATGAACTGGTTGGCTCTGCAACCTCCAGGGTTGAGATAAGTGGTTCTTTTTGTCTGTCTGAAAGTTAAAAAAGGGATAATAAGTTTGTAAACTAGGGTAGTTTTCTATGTAGGTGTGTTCCTTGCTATTCTGGTGCCTACCAAGTGGTATGTATTCATCTTCACTGGAGTCCGAGGTTTCTACATCCTTCTGAAGTGATTTAACCTTTTCCATAGAAAAATTGGTTACAAGGGAACTTGATTCAGAACTGTCACTGGCTTCTTCAATGGGAATATCATCTGGTTTCCAGTAATCTGTAACAAGTTCATTTATTTAACTATAACTAGGGTCCAATAATAATAATAACAACCAATACTGGTTAGTCAATTATAGTTTTAGGCTGTTATCCGAGGAATAAAAATGATGCTGCCTCTTTCTAAAAAACTGAACAAAAGTAAGTCAGCTAATTGATGTTGTACCTTACTAGGCTCATGTTGAAACTTGGTTTAAATTAAGATCCAATTCACATCAAAAAATATATATTTTAATTTAATATTAGCACTGTCAAATCAAGTTGATTATGCAACTAATTTGTTGGTAGTTTTTATTACCTAAGCTATGTCTTTCATCCACAAGCTGATTTTTCTCTGGTTCAATTGATAAAAGTTTTATATCAACATCTGATACTTCAGGAATAAGCCCTTCAAACTCATTCTCTGATTCTGAAAGCAGAATAACAAATAAAATAATTAAAAATACATAAATACTAGAATATATAAATTCAAATACCTATGTAGGTCTAGGTAGGTACTTACCAATATCTTGCACAATGTGTGAGAGAATTTTTTTTACTGGAGGAATAACTTTATATGAAGTACACAAAAACATGCAGCTGATATAAATGAGTAAGTAGCCATTGAAATACTTCCCGAAGAAAAATACTGATCCCAATACAATATTCACTAATATAAATGCCTGAAAACACAATACATAGATTAATTTAGTTATAGAAATACATGAAAGCAGGCAAGACAAATTCTAACAGTAATTGATTTAGAAATAATTAACTTACTTTGGTATGATTGGTTTCTCTTACAAAAATGAAATCATGCCATCTTCTATTTAACCAATAGCACAATTTACCGATAGTTAAATTGAATTGTGTGGTTTCAAGATTGGCCATGCTTTTGAGAAATGTAGTTCTGTGCTTGTATTTCAGCCATGTTTCCAATGCATCCATAAATAGTACTGTTATTGTGAGGCAAAAGATAAACTGTAACAGGCTAACTTGCCTGTATACACATGTACTGAAAAAAAAAAACTATTGTTACTTTTGTAAATAAAAGTAATATGATAATATTGATGGTACCGATTGTGTACTGTATCCCTAGCGCTATAGCAAGTAGTAGTAGGTAACCTAAATTACTTGATATTATGGTATGTATGGACAAATTTGGGAAACACCCTAGGTTGTATTCATCAACCAGTTTAAAAAGAGATCAACTCTATAAATAGTCTGTTCATAAAACAAAAGGCTCTTTTTTTTTAATAAGACAAAATATTTTCTTGGTATACATGCCACCAGCTCTTCAAATGAGAAAATCATACTGTGGTGGATGGATCAAGTGGACAAGGTGGACCTCATCCACTGACGGCATTACATGTAGGCGCTACTGTAGTGTATGTAGGAACGAAGAGTTTATGAGTGATGGAGTCATCAAGTTAATAATGAATGGAGATTATAAACGTTAGAATGTAGTTACTTACAATAATATAATTTGCCAAGATAGAATAAATGTAATTGAAAGCCACATCGATTTCCAAAACAAAACTTCTTCTAGTAATCCAACAAAAATGTTTAGAAAAAAAGATTTTTGATTGTTTACGTTATCGCGGGGTGTAATTTGACCCCATCGCATTTTTTTCCTGAGAGTGGCAAACATTTTTAGCTATTTCTGTCTTTCAAATTTCTGTGTATGTACAGTCGCCTAATGTTTATTGAATTGTATCACCAACACCATCACCAATAACTAGATTTTTTCTTTGTCCGCTGTTCTTATTTTTTACTATATAGGTACCTACGTATTATTATTTATTTTTAATTTAGCTAGTCATAATTTTTTTTTACTTTTTTTTTCTTTTTGCTCCTCTCGGAGCAGGCTATAGTTCTAAGACCATTCCACCTAGTCTTACGTTTTGTTTAAATATGCAGTTTCTGTCTTGCGTGATTTTTTTTATATGAAGAGATCGTATCAATTACTGATACACATCTGAATGAAAACAATACCAATAGTAACTAGCCATGAAATGAAATGAGTGCTGCCACCTCGAGATCCCAAAAAGGATGAATCTTGAATCATCTTGAATCATTACATTACATCGTTACATTTTTACATTTTTAACTGCAAAGTCTCATTTTGTAATAAGTCTTAATTTTTTGTAATAAAGTTACATACCTATCCGTTTGCCACACAAATTAAACCTAAATTACTTACTAAACTTAAACTTTACATCATCGATTAACAACATTTAAGGGCTGAATATGAACAAACGGCTTTTTTTAATTAAAAAAAACAGAAAAGCAGTTCCGCCAGCAGCGCTGCAGCGTAGTGAATCCTAATAATTTTATCACCCTTTGTTTCGATCATATTTCTATTCCGATCCCGGTAGTTTCGGGATAAAAAGTAGCCTAATACTAATCCAGGTTACGAACAAGTTTAATTCCAATCATTTCAGTGGGTAGGGCGTGATTGAGTCACTAACATCCCATTTATTTATTTATTTACTTACACCTAGTTATAACTTTACAGATACTTATCTAATACGTTACAATCTAGAAATCTAACAACATTTAAATAAAAATTAGCATACGCATTTACCTCCGCATAGGGATTGGGTTCGTTCGTTCATGTTTTCTACCCTGTTCCTCCCCCGCTCCGTAATTTTTCTGGATAAAAAGTGCTGACACCGGCACCGGTCCAGTGTTCTTATAGCGTACCTGAAGAAGTAATAAGACACATTCGAGGAGTAAAAGATACAATTATTACCGATGAGTGTAGATGTTGAAAGTGGCCCATCGAGATCACAAGCCCAAACTGACGAACATGACGATGATTTAGGAATATTGTTTATTTTGGATTAAAATGATTAAAACGACCAAATGTTCTTTAATATTCACCTTCCCTGTCTTTCATAACCTAATAACATCAGAAATGTGGCAAATTGTACAAACAGGTACCTATAGTATTTTCGTTACCACTCGGCGCTGAAACGGATGAATGATGGATTTAGCTAACATTTGTTAGGTAACGATACCTTATAACCTAGAATAATATGTTAGGCTACTGTTATACCGAAAAATTGTGTCACGCAGCACGCACGCGTTTGAAATCGTGGGCAGTGGGGCCTTATGCTCACTTCGAGCGAGATTATCTCACGGTAGAGATGACGTCATATCTCGTTCGATAACTATTTATCCCCATTCTCACTATCCTACTCCCCAATTTTCTCATTCAAAGTTCATGCGAGACGCAACGTCAACGAGTTATTGAACGAGATATGACGTCATCTCCACCGTGAGATAATCTCGCTCGAAGTGAGAATAAGGCCCTCTGTAGGTTGATAACAAAATTTGGATTTTAGCATGTTTTTTAGCATTTTCGAAAAAAGATTTAGCATTTTTTAGCATTATCTGGAGCAAGTTCTAGCATTTTCTCAAAATAAAAAACGGCAACACTATGTTCGTTCAGTCCAGTAACTTTTCTCCCTTGCCATGCCAAGTTCCTTGCAGTTTTTGGCAGTTTACAGACACGACAAGGCCCGCTGATCGGCTGACAGCTAGCGATGGGCAGCTCGGTTAAAAACACAACTCGGTTAAATAGGTTTAAAAAAATAAGCAAATCGGTTTGAAACCGATTCAAACCGATTTGCATCCAAATCGAATACATGGCACCGAAATAGTATTGACCGATGTAATTAAGGTCGAATGGTTTGGTACTTGTTTTATTCTCGTTAAAAATGAAGAAAAACATATGTACATAAACATACTTAGTTACGGTTTTTCATGAATATGTCGTTGAGTTATAAAAATTAAAGAAAAAAACAGGTTTTTGTTCAAATGGATAACGCGTTTAATGATTATTGAAATATTTTTTAAACCGATTTGGTTAAACACCTGAATAGGTTTGACTCGTTCAATCGTCAAACCTATTTGAACCGATTTGGTAAACCGAGTTGACACATCGCTATGACAGACAGGCTACAGCATAGCTGCAAGGAAGGCGCACAGACAGAGTATTTAGGTAGGTATTGGGAATTTGCGTAGATTAAAGTTTTATTTATTTTATTGTGATTTAATTGGTAAGAGAAACCGCACCCGCCACACCGCACTGTACGGGAAAAGAAGTGTTCTGTCTGTTGGTGCGTGGGTTGGGTTTTATTACTGTATTGATTATGTAGGTGCAAGCATTATTGATTTTACAAGTGCCTATTTTCAAAATTTGCGTGGCAGGTATTTTAGTAAAAAAATTGTTTAGGCAAAATCATGCATTTTAACTATTTTCTAGTGGATAGTGATCATGTTAAATATTGTGTTTCTGTTCTTTTTTTAATTTATCAAATTTTCCTTTTTTTCGCAGCTGTGAAGCGGTTTTCTCATTCAGCAGAATGTCTTTGCTACGTACATTGTACTCTGCTAGATTATTAAGAAGTCTCAATACAAGTAAGTGTTCTCCCCAACCTTAGAGCAAGGAAGGTCAAATTCATAAAATATTCATTGAATAATTTATGTACAGTCAGCAACAAAAGTTGAATAACATCAGATTTATTCTTGAATCATTTTGGAACCCTGACATAGTCTCATGTCATGATGAAAATTTAATATTTTATTGGTTTTCAAATATTAGATTTGAAGATTCACTTTGGCTTATAACAACTTAAAGGGTTGCCAAAATTATCATCATAGCAATGAGAAAAAGGGTTTGTAACTCAAACTTTTAACAAATTATCATTGCTAATAAACTTTATAGTTGAGTTATATGTAAATATTTGGTCCTTTATTACCTACAATATGTACAAGTTATTTTTTTAATTATTTGCCCACCAATGTATATTACCTATATACCTAGTAGATTGTTTTTTTTTTATTATTGTCACACAATCACCATTTCTCTTAGACTCCAGAGGTTTGTCAACGGTAACGCAACTAGAGCCAAGTAAGCCATCATTGAAAACGGAAGTTCCAGGACCCATTTCAAAAAAATTGCTTCAGGAACTGGAAGCAATACAGGTGACTTTCTACATTTTCCATTACTAATAATAATAACTTTTCTGTTTCATAACAGTTGTTCCCATGCACTGTACTGTCCACAGTATACATTTTTCTTTCACATATTGTGTTGGGTAGGTAGGAAGGTAACTACTAGGTACATAGGTTAGGTACCCAAGCCATTTGCAATTTAAGTTTGTTGATGGGATTTGCTTTCAAGAAAAGACCTATATATAGCACATAGGCTTACATACAAACATACCTAACATGATCAAATGTGATATGTTTAGATTGTTCACAATGACTGGACCAATTTGGGTGAAACCCAGAATGAATATTTGCATATATTCCAAAGTACCTATCTTGTTTTGCAGTCATTAAGTACTTACATAATGGAACAACAAAATAAAAAAAATTACAGGTAACCTTACCTTCTTTTAAAAGTGACCAGTCAATAGTGTCATACCTATTTAGGTACCTAGGTACCTGCCTACTTGTATAATGCAGGGACAATTATAAAACAAGAACATAGAATTAAATAATAATAATAGGTAATAAATAATTGAATTAAATATGTACCTACCACGTTGCCGAATACCGAATAGCCATGTGAAGTGCCTCCATCGATCGTCATGCAAGTGACGATACGAACATCGCGATCTAACGCGGGTTTAGACTATATAGGTAGGTACGTTTATTGTCAACTAGCGGCCTGTCCCAGCTTCGCATGGGTGGACATAAATTTTTTCAACGTTTTAGGATTAAACTTAGACCGTGGTGGGTTCGAGTCACTTCTAAATCGCGCCTTGCCCGGGCCCGCGCTGGGTGAGAACGCGCCCCGTGACCTTATATTTTTAAAATCTTTTGAATGGAATGTCCGATTTGAAAAATTCAAGAAGTAATGTATAGGTATTGAACCAGTCTTAATTATGAAAAGATTTATTTGGATAAGGATTAATACCAAGGTACAAATAAAGACCCTTTTCTATCGGCGGCATTTCAATTAAATTTTTATAATAAAAGAACACTTATTTTGACATAACTATAATAGTTAGACATATGCTGTCGCGACATTTTTTGTAGATGGTGACGTGTTCTACAAAATCGTAGTACATTATTTTGTTCTATCATCAATAGTTTTCGCAGCGCACGCGATGTAAGGTTTTCTTTTTCCACCTTGGGTTACATTATTAGGGTTTTAGTAAGGATCCCAGATTTTTTTGAAAATATAATATAGCCTATGTTACTCAGGGATAATGTAGCATTCTAATGGTGAAAGAATTTTTGAAATCGGACCAGTAGTTTTTGAGCCTATTCGTTACATACAAAACAACAAAAATACAAATCTTTTAGTGTAGATAAGTCGTAGATATGCAACGATTTTATTTGTGTATGTATTTCGATCAGCGTTGCCAGACGTCCAGATTTTTTAATCAAACTTAAATGTCCCGCGCGGTACAGGCTCAGTCCCGCTTTTTGGGGATAACTCGACGGCGACTCGACTACTATTTAACGACTATAACGACAGGGTAAATCTGATTTAAAATATCATATTTTTATTAAAATATATTTTCTATCTATCTATTGTAAACGTAATTTGAACTTAAATAAAAAGATAAATATTTAAAAACTTCTGATTTTAAAGGTACCTACCTACCTACGTTTTATACTACGTCCCGCTTTCTACGAAAGAATCCCGTATCACTGAAAAAATCCTGAAAAAAAATCTGGCAACGCTGATCTTGATTCACCATCCTAGTAACTTACTTACCTACTAAATAATTGCAGCAAGCTGGATCTGTTCAACTGTTTGCGGACTATGACAAATGCATCGGGAACTACTTTGTGGACGCGGATGGAAATGAGTTCTTGGATGCATTCACCCAAATATCTTCCGTTCCCATAGGTTACAACCATCCGGAATTGTTAAAAACTTTTGACGATCAGCATAATCTGGTAAGTGTAATTATTATAACTTTTATTTCAGAATATTTCATTATAAAAAATAATTTGTATTTAGCTTCTTGGCACGTGTAAGTAGGTACTTTATTATTATTTGTCAATATTATTATCTACAAAGGTTACTTGATAAGTGTTAGTTAGGATTCCTAGGTATAGACCTATTGTGCCAAGTACTATTAAGATTATACTAGCTAGATAACATTGAGATTAGAAATGTAAGTATTTCCTCTACAACTCCTCAGTTACAATAATAATCACAGTTATCATCATTAGCCTGGAGAAGTACACTGCTAGATTGTCCTCCCTCATAGAATTAATTGAACTATAACTGCTACCTTTACGGACGTAACTCGATCTTCACAACGTCGTCGGCCCATCGGGAGGGGATCGTCTTACTTCGTCACATCCAATGTTATAATCACAGTGTTCGTGAATTAGCTTGCTTATAGATTGACCAAATCGAGCTACGTTTTGAATGAGTGACGACCGTTTGTAGGATTTTCATCAGAGCGCTTCCGTTCGATAGGCACGGTAATCTACAACGAGTAGAGCAAAGCACTTGAATATTTGATCGTGTGCAAAGATTAGGTGCCAGTTCTGTTATTCCTCTAGAGTTCAAGCTTAAAGGTTGAAACAGTTGAAAGTAAACAATAAGGTGCGTTTGGTACATTTTGGAGAAAAGTTTAAAAGGCTTTTCATGAATTAAAAACTTAGTAGATACTTAGCACATAACATACAGTCTACCCCGACTAGAAGTAGTCGTAACGTCATGGTGACGAAGGCAGCCCAGAAGCGCAGCGGCCTAAAACTCCTGCCAGCGCTGCAGCGTAGTTTACCATTTGTTCATACCGCACGCGCTCGTCTTATCGCTACGTGCTATTTAAAAATGTACACACGGATACAGATCAAACTACACAAGGCCAAAGAAAAATGACGCTTACTACAAGGCGAAGCGAGCAGTGATTCGTATCCGTGTGCACCTTCTCACAGCAGTTATTTTACAGAGAGCCTTAGTGAATCGGCCTGCGACCGGCGTGTTTCCATCCGCTGATTGGCCAGAGAAGTTGAGGAATGTTCTGCTTTCTGTGGCGCCGAGTGGTCTCAACAACATAGCTACAATGATGTGCGGCTCTTGCTCTAACGAGAATGCTTACAAGGCTGCATTCATGTGGTACCGCACAAAGCAACGCGGAGGTGCCATTACCTTCACCCCAGAAGAGTTGGAGTCGTGCATGATCAATCAATCACCGGGGTCTCCCAATTTGTCTATAATGTCATTTGAGGTTAGATATTTAGAAGAAATCTTTAAGAATAAGATTAAGAATATTTTATTGTATAACTGTGTACATTTAGGTGTTACTAAATTAATACAAGAATCAACAGTTTATCCATTTCGGACGTACAATATTTCTATAAATTACCTACTAATAAAATTTAAGGTAACAAAGTCAAAACTTAACAAAACTCAACAAAACTCAAAACAAAAGAACGTCAAAAAAAAACAGCACGCATAAATTAAAAGAAAATCCTACCAAAAAGTTATATTTGTTTTGTAGTTATGTAATTTGTTTGAATTTTTGCTGAACCTTAATTTTTTTATAACTACATTCAGTGACTTTATGTTGGTATAATCTTCAAATATGTTGAAATGTGCGAGCGAGTTTGTTTGACGGTTGTCTGCGTCTGTTGAGTTTCTTTCTACTTTCTTAGTGCACCTTTTCAGGGCAGCAGGAAGCTACCCTCCAAATATTAAACTCCTGAGACATCTGGTTTAGGTTGTGCGTTGATTTTAAGGGGCTGACAACTATCAAACAACTTCTCGCTCGCACGTTTCTACATGTTGAAAGATAAAAAATCACAAAACTCATTTTCGAAAAATCGCAATCAACCATTTTGTGTGCAATCACATTGCACACAGTTTAGTAAAAAAAACATTTTGATCGATACATGTTTTCCTACTCAAAAGTTTGCTTATGTACGAAAACTAGTAAAACAAACTTTTGAGTAGGAAAACATGTATCGATCAAAATGTTTTTTTTACTAAACTGTGTGCAATGTGATTGCACACAAAATGGTTGATTGCGATTTTTCGGAAAAGAGTTAAGTGATTTTATATCTTTCAACATGTCGAAACGTGCGAGCGAGAGTCACATTAGCTCTTGTCTTCGCCTTAACGTAAGAGTTTTAGGCATAGATTTAGATCAAGATATTCCTTACCATTCTTATCAAGCTATTTTTATCGACATAACTTTTGCTACTAACCCTTTCTTTAAATTATCTCTTGTAGCAACAACAGATCTTAATGACTTAATCTTAGTTTGCTGATAAATAAAATCAAAACACATGTCAGTGATACGGATAAGATACTGAACTACTTTAATGTTGAACTTGACAAATGTTGTTGCTATACAGATTGCAAAGATAACATACACAGGCCTAAGGGAATTATTAAATTTTCGGGCTTAAGATATTTTCTCAAAAGAATACATTATTCAATTATATGAGAAAACAATTTAAAGTAAACACATAAACTGACGGGCTAATCGTCTTATAGGTCTAACTAAAATTAAAATAACAAACAATATATTTCTAAGATGCCGGTAGTTTTGAATATACCTTATTGCTTAACAATAGGTTGTTGATT
This sequence comes from Chloroclysta siterata, assembly GCA_932294275.1. Classification (NCBI taxonomy): domain Eukaryota; kingdom Metazoa; phylum Arthropoda; class Insecta; order Lepidoptera; family Geometridae; genus Chloroclysta; species Chloroclysta siterata. The sequence goes on along the minus strand of OW028601.1, from coordinate 8,989,679 downwards.
CTGACTATTTACACGGACTAAAGTAAACTAGATGTGACACATGTTGTTTATTAATTTTAGAACTGACTTTAAAATATATTTTAAAACTATGATTTGTGAATATTTTAAGATAAATGTCCCATTTTAAATAATATATTTTCAAAAGTTATAGGGTGTACTTTTTCGTATTTGTTGCGGTTCAACAAAAGGTAGACTAAAAGAACGTTTAAAAATATAGTTTAATTTAACATGCTTCTAAAAAGGTTTGTCTTACTTGAACTTCAATATATATGTAGAATACTAGCTGGTGCCCGCGACTTCCTCTTCGCAGGATTAGTCACAGAATATCTTTATAAATTGTAGCCTGTGTGTTATTCTGATGTATAAGCTAATATTATTGTAAAGTTTCATTAAAATCCATTCAGTAGTTTTTACGTGAAAGAGTAACAAACATCCATCCATCCATACTTACAAATTTTCGCGTTTATAATATTAGTAGGATTAAGACCTTTCCCTCTAGCTATTGTATATTCGATCAATCCACCCTATGTATGTAGGTACATAAAAAATAATGTGTTGTGTAATTTCAGGGTAGTTTTCATGGACGTACATTTGGTGCACTCTCAACTACGCGCTCCAAAGCAATTCATAAGTTGGACTGTCCTGCCTTTGATTGGCCCGTAGCGCCGTTCCCAAGATATAAGTACCCGCTGAACGAAAACCAGAGGGAGAATTTGGAGGAAGACAACAAGTACATAAGCTATTATTATCGCATGAAAATTATCTTTTAATTTCTGTATTCCTATCTTTTCTGTAACTTTTGTTTTATTCTTGATTTCAGGCATTTTTATTTCGTTTGATATTTACAATCTACACTTGGAAACTTAGTACGTTCTTGTTTGAAGCAGTTGCAGCAAGATGCAGTGCTTTGGTGCAGTAATATTTCATTTACCCTGCATGGACGCTTTTGCTAGCGTAGCAATTTCTTTTAGGGCGGGTTCTACCATATTCATAGTAACGCTGAGATACAGATATTCCCGTCTTTGTTTTTGACAAGGGCGGAAATATTTTTGTGTGTCATAAATAGATATCGAATAATCGGATTCATGTTTACCTAAAGTGAATTTTTGGCTAACAAATTATGCAAGTGGCTTCTTAGGGTACTTTTATTAAAATCCCGGGATTGCATAAATAATCGGATGTAAACAGGGTGCCACGTTACATGTGTACTAAGCCGAAGGAGGTGATTCTGGGCCCCTAGGGGCATATTACGTTGTAACAGGGCAATAATTGCTCGAATTACAATTACATGAATTACAATTATTGTCATTCATGTCACTTAAATTTGAATTTCCTGGGATCCCGGGATTTTAAGACAAAAGCAAAATTTAAATTTCCCGAGACCTCGGGATTTTTCGATAAAAAGTGCTTTCCATAATAGCCAAAATCTCAACTTTAGGTAAATATGCATCCGAATATCCGATATCTAGTCATAAACTATGAGTTGGTTGGACTACGACTAAGGGTGGTTCCCTTAGACTGACTTGCGCATACCCGGACTAATATAACTGTAGTTCGCCCCTATCTAATTTTACCTGCAGGGCTATTTTATAACAACCGGAAACCTCAGTTTCTGTCTTTTTTTATACGCAAACAAAACAAGAAAGGCAAATCATGAAGTTTCCGATCGGAAGTGTTTCCGAATGTTTTAAAATAGCCTTTCTTTATGGCTCATCATGAAGCCATTGAAAATCTACCTATATCGATGATTATAACGACTTATTGGTTTATAAAATTGCACTCATTTCACCTTATCATACAAAAAAGCCTAAAAATACAAATTGAATATATTTATCCGTCTGACGGTTTTCGTCCATGTCATCTTAGCCCATTGGTGGGTTTGCTTCTTAATCCTACCAGAAAATATTAATAGAACAACCTGTCAACCAAGCAAATTCCATGTAGGTCGGGTTAGCAGTTTTTTAGTGTTTGCGAGGTCTTCGCTTCGCTCGCCCGATAAGGCTTGTGTTTAACTATGTACCTACTTTCTGATAACCTTGTTCGTGTTGTGGGGCGATTCTATAGTCAGACTTTATCTTAGGGCACTCATTCTTGGGTTGAATTTACATAACATATAGATAGTTAGTGCACCCCGAGATAAATAAACAATACAGTCAAATATGAACAGACAATAAAAAAGTAAATGTTGTATATTGTATGAGTTTAAAATTTAAGATATGTAACCCTGGTAAGCGCAAGTCTTTAGCTCTAATGTGCTGTGCAATATGATTTTTGTAGAAAACCTGCTTTTAGTTTAGCACTTTCTGCTCTTGTACTTTATAAAGTTTTTTCACTTTTTTATTAATTATGTTTCACCAAATAACACAACTGTTCACATTTTGCAAAAAAAATAAATTACATAACAAAAGGGGGTTATGATATTATTTACATCGCTTGTTAACTATTTATATTTTAATTATTTTTAAATAGTATTACAACTATTTCAAGTCAATGTACTGTACATAATATTATGGATTAACACTTTTACAATAACTGTGTGTAAAATGAATGCGAAATCTATATTTGTATCGTTTTTAGATCCCTTGAGCAAGTAGCGGCGACCATTGAGAAATACAACAAGAAAGGTAACCCCGTGGCCGGGCTAATTGTCGAGCCGATTCAATCCGAAGGCGGCGATCACGAGGCTTCGCCGGAATACTTTCAGCGGCTTCAGAAGCTGTGCAAAGAGGTTTTTATTTATCTCATAATTTATGTTGTACCTTACTCTATAAATTCTTAGAGTTCTTACTGTATAATGGGTTTTAAGAGTAGTAGAGCTCTTTGTGAAGGGCTCGTCCGGCGAAGACTACCACCACGCCTTTTCCTGCCGACAAGTAGCGTTAGTGGATTTCGGTTCGAAGAGTGTGGTTGCCGGTGAAATTACCACCTCATGAGGCTTAACATCTGTATGGTTAAGGTTGATGGACGCAGGGCATGTCTCTATCGTGCGTAACTCACGAGGCAATGCTTTGTTATACGTGATGGTTACCACTTAACATCAGGTGGGCCATCTGCTTGATCCACCAGCAAGCTGTATAAAAAATAAAAATAAAACGAAGTCTGACAAGGAACTCCCATAGCTTCGCCATGTCAGTCAAGTCTGCTAGTCGGAGCTTTTTGATTCCTATAGCCAGTTAGCAACATGATACACTACTAATGATGACAGCCTTCACAGCTCAGTTGGTAGTAGCTCTGCCTTCTGCGCCGTAGGCCGTGGGTTCGATCCCCACCGAGAACAAACATTTGTGTGGTGAACATAGATGTTTGTTCTCTGTCTGGGTGTTATATAATATTATAATTAATGTATTTATAAAAAAAATTATATATGTATTATATCAGCTATCTGGTTCCCATGTTACAAGCTTTGGCTTAGTTTGGGGCTAGAAAGTGCTGTGTGGAAAGTCTGGCCTGAATACCTTGTGCCTGAATACTACGATCAGATACAGATATCTTTAATTCTCGTATCTCATTGGCTGACGTAACAGTGACAGTAGCTGGCAGTAAATACTAGCCAATGAGATGAGATTTGTGTAAGGTATAGAAACGAGGATTAGTACACGATGTTCGTAAGCGGCAGAAAGGATGGTTGGTTGTTATGGTATTTTTTTTTTAAATATTATCCTCGCCCTGGATGGCGCGTGGTCCGACACAAACTTGGTCAATGATATTTTTTGTTTAATAAATCACAAATTAAACATAATTTGATTTTGTTCTAATAGAAAGGCGTTGCACTGATTATCGACGAGGTGCAGACTGGTTGCGGGCCGAGTGGCAAGATGTGGTGCCATGAGCACTTCAACCTTCCTACCCCGCCAGACATGGTCACCTTCAGCAAGAAGATGCTAACTGGGGGATTCTATTTCAACTCGGAGTTCAAGTATGTATCATCGCCAACTCATCAAACTACTACTCTACTTATATCAAAAAAAGCATAGTTACTATTATCAAAAATAGCTTATTAGATAAGTTACGATAATCTTATAGCTAATTACTTTGAACTTTATTTCTTCCTTGATTTTGAATAGCACTGATAGAGTTTTATTTGTTCAAGCGACCCCAACCTCATTTTAAGGTCGGGTTAGTAAGAAACTTACATTTTCTAAAATTTATTTTTTTCTTTCTGTATCATGTTGTATCATAGTGTACAAAGAAAATTATCGTTAGGAAACCAGTCAGTATTCTAGTAGCAAATATGGGCTTGCAACCTACCACATAATGGAGTAGTTAACAACAGGTGCATAGCAACTGGTTCACAACAAATGAAAATAAAATATTTGGAAATGATTCCGACCGGAAACTTCAGATTCTGATTCTCTTGCTCTTTTGTTTGCTTAAAAACAAAAAGACAAAACCTGACCTAAATTCATTAACCTGAAACCTAGCCTAACCATTTATGTATATTGCCCTGCTGAGGAGATATACCGGAATATTTTCAAAGAACAAGCATTAGCAGTTTTGAAATTGAAAATTTTGTTTCACCAACAAGCAGCAACGACTCGTTTTAGTCGTTGCTGCTTGTTGGTGAAACAAAATTTTCATCTTTTCGTCCTCTGTCAGAAAATCGATTAGGTAACTAAAATTAAAGCTTTTTGACAGTACGACAATCGACTTGTTTATTCAACAAGCTCATTTTACTGCTACTGCTATCAATGTTGCTTGTTCTCATTCTGGTTTGGAGATGACAGACGTGAGCTTAGACGATTCTCTATTTTTGTTTTAGAGCACCACACGCATACCGAATCTTCAACACTTGGATGGGAGATCCCGGCAAGCTGATCCTGCTAGAGAGCGTATTGAAAGTGATCAAGAAGGAGAATCTCCTTGGCTTGGTGAACAAGACGGGCGCTGTGTTAAAGACCGGCCTTCATCAGCTCGAGAAGGAGTTCGGAGGCGTTATACACAGCGTGCGCGGCAAGGGCACGTTCCTTTCGTTCAACGCCCACACCACGCAGACGAGGGACAAAATTAATAACGATTTGAAGAAGAACGGTATGTGCTATCCCAATGTATTATACTCAATACATCATCAGAAGTCCACTGCTGGACATACACCTCCCCTATACAAGAATGGAATAGCAATAAAAGCAAAATGTGTATGTGGCAAATGTAATATTTGGACGTACAGCGTAGAATCTTAAGTAATTGATCGAGTGAGCGAAGCGAACGAAGATCTTAGTTTCAACTTGGGCGATTTGGCATTTTATGTATGTATGTATGTATGTATGTATGTATGTTTGTCTGGCAATAACTTTAGAACCGTTGATCCGATCTGCATGAAATTTGATATGTAGATAGCTTGTACTTGAGAAATTTACTGGTAAGTATATGAGTAAAATCGGATGAAGAATTTTTGAGATATGGGGTTTTTTAAGTGAGCAAAAATAAAAAAAGTTACATAAAAAAATCAAGTTACATGTCATATGAAAGGGCTTTGTTTGGACATTCCAAAACAATTTTTCCTTTTTTTTTGGGACGTTCGGTTTTTGAGATAAAACAAAAAAAGTAAAATTAAGATAACCAGCGATCCAAGAGCTCCCATCTCTAAGAGTTTCGTTGACATCAAGGTTTTTCTACTGGTCGGCCAGTTCCTTTGCTTTTTCTTAATTTTTTTTCTTGAAATAAATTAAGGAGGTACTCAGTTCTCATAAAATGGTGACGACGACCAGGTCTGATGATGGAGCCAAGGTCTGTTCAACGGAACTCTACAATAAATAGGCCAATAGAGTTGAAACTTGGTTACCATACCAAGTTAGTAAGCGGTAGTCAGAAAAAAGTCCAAAGATAATGTTTGGACTTGCCTCTGACTTCTACGTACTCAAAGTTTTGATGCGTTCGTCGGGTCGCATCACGAGATCTCAGTTCGGGGCGAACTACTAGTTATTTACGTTCTGAGTGGATATCTATCTACCGTGCTCGGTGATCAAAGTCGTGAAGCTGGTTCTTGTTTTCATGGCGGTTTTTTTTAATACAATTATCTAACGGAACAAGCAGATGGCCCACCTGATGTTAAGTGGTAACCATCAGCTATAACAAAGCATCGCCTCGTAAGTCACGCACGATAGGAACGTGCCCTACGATGCACTGCCCTGCGTCCGTCAACTTGAGGCATACAGATGTTAAGCCTCATGTGCCTGTAATTACACCGGCAACCACACTCTTCAACCCGAAACACAGCGTTGCTGCTTGGCGGCAGAAAAAGGCGTGGTGGTAGTACTTCCCCGGACGAGCCCTTCACAAAGAGCTCTACTACTCTTAATTAAGGTTAAGGTAAGGTTTCTGGACATTTACACATACCGCCATCTAGTTATAAATTACTCGACTTTAGTACCGATTTTTAGTACTAATTTTTGATTAGGTTATAATAATATAAAATAATTATTTAATTATTCCGAACAAAAATTCAAATGTAATTTCGACTTTTTAATATAATTTATAATCCTTTGTTTCAGGTGTATTGGGTGGAGCGTGCGGAGATAATGCTATTCGTCTTAGACCAGCATTAATTTTCGAACCAAAACATGCGGAAATTTATTTAGACAAGTTACAAAAAACTCTAAAAGAGTTGTAACTCTGTAAAATTATAATTTAAATACCTACTTTCCAGTATTAAACATTAACGTAGGTAATGAAATTTATTCTTCTTGTTAGTGCCATGCTATAGGTTATAAGTTATATTTAAGTATTTTGAATAAGTACCTAAGTATGTACATGTACCTACCTGTTATTTAGAAAAAAACGTAAGGTGATTTATTCCACACGGCTTCCTATACTAGGTACAAATTAATATCTTCGAAATATGTAAACCAATTCATAAGAAACTATTTTATGTAGAAGATGCATCAATTTCATTATTTAAAATAAAATATTATATTTAGAAACATATTACAAATAAAAGGCGCATTTCAACATCATTATGAACAATTAATTAACTTATGATACTATGTAAGTAGTTAAGTACCTACCTATTAACATTAATAGTAGGTACATTATATCAGTATAAGTAAAAAAAATTGTTTCACGATAATTTGTGATGATGATAATTATTTATAAGGTGCTCCGGGGTAAGATCGGATCTGGGGTAAGATCGAATAAATCGAATATCTCCATAACATAGGGTATTTTTTGTTTCTTGGCAACATTGCCAGCAACGCCATTTTGTTGGGCCCATCCCACTAGTCGCCGCCAGTCGATCGGACCATCAGCGCGCATTTCATTCACTCGGATATGAAAAGGTACGTAAAATGTGATTTTTTAAGGATCCGGACTTACCCCCGGCATCTTTAATCGTAAATTCTGGTATAACGCCTGTGTTTTTTACGAGTTTTGTAGCTTATCATATGAATGCGGCAACTTGTTTGCTGATTAAAGTGGTCTAGACACGCTAGAACTGTATGTAGCCTGAGATCCGGTCTTTCCCCATCAAAATTTGAATGGGTAAAGTTCGGATGAATTCTGTCCGATCTTTCCCAACTGTAAAATATAAACAGTTTCTCAAACTTTTAAAAAAATATTAGAACTAAAAAGGCATTTGCTAGAGGTAGTATCTACCTACGTCGCTCAATTTTTTTTTATTTTGTGAATTAATTTGCCTGTTAATAAAAGCTATAATTATGTATGTACGGTACGTAATCCCATGCACGCTTAGCTTGCGCACACTTTTAGCTATGGTGTGTTTATTTTATTATTATGCCTAGAAACTACAAGAAAAAATCTCTGAGGCGACTTCCTACTCAAAAAAGATTTGAAGAAATGACTTTTAATAGAAATAAGTAATTTATGGTTAATAATTTACTAGTAGTTCGCCCCGAACTGAGATCTCGTGTTGCGACCCGATGAACGCATCCAAACTTTGAGTCGGTAGTAGTCAGAGGCAAGTCCAAACATTATCTTTGGCCTTTTTTCTGACTACCGCCTACTAACTTGGTATGGTTACCAAGTTTCAACTCTATTGGCCTATTTATTGAAGAGTTCCGTTGAACAGACCTTGGCTCCATCATCAGACCTGGTCGTCGTCACCATTTAATGAGAACTGAGTACCTCCTTAATTTATTTCAAGAAAAAAAAATAAGAAAAATCAAAGGAACTGGCCGACCAGTAGAAAAACCTTGATGTCAACGAAACTCTTAGAGATGGGAGCTCTTGGATCGCTGGTTATCTTAATTTAACTTTTTAAATTTTATCCCGAAAACCGAGCGTCCCAAAAAAAAAGTAAAAATTGTTTTGGAATGTCCAAACAAAGCCCTTTCATATGACATGTAACTTGATTTTTTTATGTAACTTTTTTTATTTTTGCCCTCTTAAAAAACCCCATATCTCAAAAACTCTTCATCCGATTTTACTCATATACTTACCAGTAAATTTCTCAAGTACAAGCTATCGACATATCAAATTTCATGCAGATCGGATCAACGGTTCTAAAGTTATCGCCAGACAAACATACATACATACATACATACATACATACATACATACATAAAATGCCAAATCGCCCAAGTTGAAACTAAGATCTTCGTTCGCTTCGCTCACTCGATCAATTAACTAGATCTAATTTGCTTCATTGATCAGGCTGGTTAGTTATTAAAACCAACTATGAGGTGCTTGCTAAACCTTTGTATCTCCGTATTCCTACCTACGCACCATAGTTAGAGTGGAGGTGTCAAAGTTTGAGAAACATAGAAACTTCATTTTTTCTGAACCGGGGTAACATCGGATTATAAGAATGAAAAAAACAATATTTTGCCTCTCACTTTTGTCATTGAAACAGTATCTCGAAAATCGATTTGTTGCTTTATTATTGGATAAAACCGGATATTTTCATTATGGGTAGCTTATGTTTGGAGCTACAGAGGCGATTTTAGAATGTAGTCCGATGTTACCCCGTCAAGGTCCGAACTTTCCCGTGGTTTTATAAAAATTACTATCACTTTAATCCCCTATAACTCGGCCACCGTTGTGTTTAGAGGGTTATCGGATATACTGATTTATAAACCTGTCTTTTATACAAAGCTCTAACTAAATTTTAAGTTCGCCAACATTTTCATAGTGGAGAAAAAAAATATTTTGCAACATACGAATGGTTTGCTAAAAAACCGTCCGGTCTTACCCCGGAGCACCTTAATGATAATTTGTATAGGGTTAAATTAGTGAAAAAAAAATATTTTTTTCTAATTGTTTCCTGGTATACATATAAGTATTTAGGTTCACTAATTACTAGGGGAGCCGTGGGAAATAATCCCTTTTAAGTAAACTGTGTACGCCTGAACCATGTCTTCCAATTATATTACTCAATAATTATATGTATGTACTCTTAATGGTGTTATTATTAGAACTAAGGGCACTTGGACGCTGTCATGGCGACACGTAGATCGCCGGCGCGGCGGTTAGACTGATAATATTTATTTATTTGGCATATGTTTTTTTTTCATCATTTAAACAATACAGTTTTTTTTATTGTTCAAAGTATTCGTATGTAGAGGTACCTTACCTATATAATATCATAGATAAACTGACCTTGGCGTTAGCTTAAAGTATTTTATGCCAATTGGTCTCAATAACCGTACCAGACCGTTTTAAGAGTACCTAGTAGAGCTCTTTGTGAAGGGCTCGTCCGGGGAAGTAGGTACTACCACCACGCCTTTTTCTTTCTTTCGGTTTGAAGTGTGTGGTTCCCGGTGTACCTAATTGAGGCGGGTACCTAATTAACAGGGACATGAGGCTTAACATTTGTATGTTGATGGACGCAGGGCAGTGCATCATAGGGCACGTTCCTATCGTGCTTGACTAATGACTCTTATGAGGTAATGCTTTGTTATAGGTGATGGTTACCACTTGGTAACATAAATAAAAACAGCTTCACGATCTTCCCTCTCGACACGGTCCACTCAGATCTCTTAGTAGATCTACTAAGTAGCCAGTATCCACCCAAGATTCTTTGAGGATGTCGAAGGAAGGTAGTCAGAGGTACGTCCAAACTCCAAATATTACTTTGGCCTATTTTGCAGTAGTTGGTTCTAACATGACAGCTTACAAGCCTTTCGCCGCTCCTCACGATAGTTTTCGGCCCGGTAGACTTACTTGGGTGTTTCACCGATTGGGAGAACTGGCATTGCCGATTTTTTACATGCCAAACAGTCTGTAGTCTTTTGTTTATGATTTTGACATAATAGATTGCTGTTAGATATAGTACATAGTAAGTAGGTATAATTTTTCAAAATTCCTCGTTGATTTTCGAGCCTCTGAACCTGACTGACTGGTAGGAACCAAGCCGAAGAACAGGCAACAAATTGCCTGTTCTTCTAGGCTTTGGTCGCGTGGAACTGGCACCTAGAGTCACCTAGCTTTAGGACGTTTCAAAGTGATCCTTGTGATTTTATTGAATAAATACCTTTTGACTTTGACTTTGACTGATTTACCTACATTACCAACGACTACACTGCACTAACGAAAGAAACTGCAATATCATCATTAGGCACTTACATATTATCTACCATGATATTTATTCTCTCTGATCACTACGTAAACTTGTGACGATGTGGTCGTGAAATTTATTTTTGGAAATAGTTACCTACCTACGTAGTTTAAGTACCTACATACCTAGTCAACTTCTAAATTTAAAACACCTCTTGCGAAGTGCAAAAATAGATCTGAATGCGTCGTTATGTTTCATCACTGAATATTCTTATTAATAACAAGTGTTTTTAGGAATTTCAGTTTTATTAAACGAGCTTAACTTTTCGCTTATTGAGCTACGTAGTAAGTAAATATATTTAGTAGGTCTTCCTAAATGTAAAAGATTAGCTCTTGTCGGGGTTCTGATGTAGTTTCCTCCAATTGAGTCTTTCCATTGCGGTCTCCTTGACTTCCAACGACAGACAGCGATTGGTAAGTAAATATCATGTATTTATTGATCGAGTGAGCGAAGCGAACGAAAATCTTAGTTTCAACTTGGGCGATTTGGCATTTTATGTATGTATGTATGTATGTATGTATGTATGTATGTATGTATGTTTGTCTGGCGATAACTTTAGAACCGTTGATCCGATCTGCATGAAATTTGATATGTCGATAGCTTGTACTTGAGAAATTTACTGGTAAGTATATGATAAAAATCAGATGAAGGGTTTTTGAGATATGGGGTTTTTTAAGGGGGCAAAAATAAAAAAAGTTACATAAAAAAATCAAGTTACATGTCATATTAAAGGGCTTTGTTTGGACATTCCAAAACAATTTTTACTTTTTTTTTGGGACGCTCGGTTTTTGAGATAAAACAAAAAAAGTTAAATTAAGATAACCAGCGATCCAAGAGCTCCCATCTCTAAGAGTTTCGTTGGCATCAAGGTTTTTCTACTGGTCGCCCAGTTACTTTGCTTTTTCTTAAATTTTTTTCTTGAAATAAGTTTTGGAGGTACTCAGTTCTCATAAAATGGTGACGACGACCCGGTCTGATGATGGAGCCAAGGTCTGTTCAACGGAACTCTTCAATAAATAGGCCAATAGAGTTGAAACTTTTTTACCATACCAAGTTAGTAGGCGGTAGTCAGAAAAAAGTCCAAAGATAATATTTGAACTTGCCTCTGACTACTACCAACTCAAAGTTTTGATGCGTTCGTCGGGTCGCATCACGAGATCTCAGTTCGGGGCGAACTACTAGTTTATTTACTTACACCTAGTTATAACTTTACAGAACAATTTAATCTATTTTCTGGCTGTGGGTAATGTAGTTAGTACCTATCATTCTTATATGTGGTAGTAGTGTCGGTATGTAGGTAATGCCTAACAAAAGTAGGTAGGTAAGTATAATTGATCGAGTGAGCGAAGCGAACGAAGATCTTAGTTTCAACTTGGGCGATTTGGCATTTTATGTATGTATGTATGTATGTATGTATATATGTATGTATGTATGTATGTTTGTCTGGCGATAACTTTAGAACCGTTGATCCGATCAGCATGAAATTTGATATGTCGATAGCTTGTACTTGAGAAATTTACTGGTAAGTATATGAGTAAAATCGGATGAAGGGTTTTTGAGATATGGGGTTTTTTAAGAGGGCAAAAATAAAAAAAGTTACATAAAAAAATCAAGTTACATGTCATATGAAAGGGCTTTGTTTGGACATTCCAAAACAATTTTTACTTTTTTTTTGGGACGCTCGGTTTTCGAGATAAAATTTAAAAAGTTAAATTAAGATAACCAGCGATCCAAGAGCTCCCATCTCTAAGAGTTTCGTTGACATCAAGGTTTTTCTACTGGTCGGTCAGTTCCTTTGATTTTTCTTATTTTTTTTTCTTGAAATAAATTAAGGAGGTACTCAGTTCTCATAAAATGGTGACGACGACCATGTCTGATGATGGAGCCAAGGTCTGTTCAACGGAACTCTTCAATAAATAGGCCAATAGAGTTGAAACTTGGTAACCATACCAAGTTAGTAGGCGGTAGTCAGAAAAAAGTCCAAAGATAATGTTTGGACTTGCCTCTGACTACTACCGACTCAAAGTTTTGATGCGTTCGTCGGGTCGCATCACGAGATCTCAGTTCGGGGCGAACTACTAGTTATTATGTGGTATAGATATGTGGTGGAGAGAATATGTACATGCTATGGTAGTAAGATAAGTAAATTTCATGCCTAACCTATAATCTACCTAATATATAGGTAATAGGTACCTACTTAAATTCATCTCTCATTTTGCTTTGCCCACACGACCGCTCGCTATTTGCCCACTCAATCATTTAAAATAGATCGCCAATAGAGATAATTTTTTCACCATTTCTACCTACTGATAAATTACCTTTTTTAGGGCTTCAATAACAAATGTTTAATGAAACCTCTTTCAAAGACGAAGTCATGAAGACATCGTTGTTCGCAGTCGTGGTTTAATAGCACAATAAAACCTACCTACCTACTACTAGACTAGTAGTTCGCCCCGAACTGAGATCTCGTGATGCGACCCGACGAACGCATCAAAACTTTGAGTCGGTAGTAGTCAGAGGCAAGTCCAAACATTATCTTTGGACTTTTTTCTGACTACCGCCTACTAAATTGGTATGGTTACCAAGTTTCAACTCTATTGGCCTATTTATTGAAGAGTTCCGTTGAACAGACCTTGGCTCCATCATCAGACCTGGTCGTCGTCACTCAGACTCATTTTATGAGAACTCAGTTCTCATAAAATGGTACCTCCTTAATTTATTTCAAGAAAAAAAAATAAGAAAAATCAAAAGAACTGGCCGACCAGTAGAAAAACCTTGATGTCAACGAAACTCTTAGAGATGGGAGCTCTTGGATCGCTGGTTATCTTAATTTAACTTTTTAAATTTTATCTCGAAAACCGAGCGTCCCAAAAAAAAAGTAAAAATTGTTTTGGAATGTCCAAACTAAGCCCTTTCATATGACATGTAACTTGTTTTTTTTTATGTTACTTTTTTTATTTTTGCCCTCTTAAAAAACCCTTCATCCGATTTTACTCATATACTTACCAGTAAATTTCTCAAGTACAAGCTATCGACATATCAAATTTCATGCAGATCGGATCAACGGTTCTTAAGTTATCGCCAGACAAACATACATACATACATACATACATACATAAAATGCCAAATCGCCCAAGTTGAAACTAAGATCTTCGTTCGCTTCGCTCACTCGATCAACTACTTCCGAGCACAAGTATAATTGTAGTAGAACCCAATGGTTTTTTTTTAGATCTCAGATATACTTAAGTAATTATTTTTGTTTTATATTTAAGGTGGCATACCTATGTCGGAAAAATTACCATTTCCTCTACCCCGAAGATTACTATCTGTGTGTGTGTGTGTGTGTGCTTATTTTTAATTGCAAAGCAAAATGACAAAATCGCATCTTTAGAGCGCATTCTATTTTAAGTTAGCAGGTACTAGGTACCTATGTAGGTAAGTACATAAGTGGTTAGATACCGATCGTTATACTCCCTGACTTCCCCTAGCCTAGTATTCTCTTATCTGTGCCCGAGCATACCATATCTCCTGAATTTTTAAATGGATAACATGGATTTATTAGAAAAAAATATTCATGACAATATTCTGCAGGTGAATAGTAGCTAACTTCGCGGCGCGGCGTAGGAGATGACAGTCACATTTTGAGTGAAGTCGAAAAAGGCGGTTTTTTGGTGGTTTGCAAATCTGGAAACAAAAGAAAATAAAATGTAAGGCACCGTTGTAAACTCAGTCGGCTTTCTAACAATATTTCTGACATGTTGTTCCAAACTTCGCCTGCGCTTAGGGTTGTCACTAGCTTTCCTTACCCGACTTCAAAATGAAGAGTGATGATTTTGTCGCATGTTGCATTACAATTGATTGTATTGCATTAATAATATTTGCCTACCTACCTCATTTTTTTGTGAATGAGGCTTTGTTTATGATAAACTAATTTAGATTAAATTCGTAAAACTTTTATACTAAACTTCTCTAACCACGCAATTCTCACGACTGACTGGACCAAAATAATGAGGGTAGGCGAATTCAGGCACTTGTGAGTAACTTCGCCTGGCATCTTTGCGGCCCATTTTAGTATGAATATAATTATCACTAATTATTTTAACATTTTGTCTTTTTTATTATTTTTAGATAGCCTGAAGTAAAAGAAAGTGATATACATAGATCTAGCATAGGAAACGAAAATATGTCAAAAAGTAGGCGAAGTTAGGGTGTTTTACGGTATTTAAATGTACTTAATATCAATAAAAATAAGTTTAATGTTATTTTTTATTGTTATTTCGTTGGTTTTCATAGTGTGTCCTTAATATACCTACACATGATTTAAACATGCATTTTTTGCATTGCTATTATTACAAGGTGTTCTAATAATCTCTAATACTATAAGAATCAAAGTCCTGACTGACTGACTGACTGACTGACTGACTGACTGACTGACTGACTGACATATAGACAACGCACAGCCTAAACCGCTGGTCCTAGAGACTTGAAATTTGAGGAGTACATAGGTCTTATGGCGTAGAGGTGTACTAAGAAGGGATTTTTGGAAATTCAACCCCTAAGGGTATAAAAAGGGATGAAAACGTTTGTATGAAAAATTGTATTCCTTGAACCTACAAACTTGAAACTTGGAATACATATACTTCAAGACAAAAAAATAGGAAATACATTTTTAGTTTTTTAAAACTACCCTTAATAAGTGTGCTAAGGGATGTAAAAGTACGTATGGGAGTTTTTTGACCGCTGGTCCTAGAGACTTGAAATTTGAAGAGTACATAGGTCTTATGGCGTAGAGGTGTCCTAAGAAGGGATTTTTGGAAATTCAACCCCTAAGGGTGTAAAAAGGGATGAAAACGTTTGTATGAAAAATTGTATTCCATTAACCTACAAACTTGAAACTTGGAGTACATATACTTCAAGACAAAAAAGTAGGAAATACATTTTTAGTTTTTTAAAACTACCCTTAATAAGTGTGCTAAGGGATGTAAAAGTACGTATGGGAGTTTTTTGACCGCTGGTCCTAGAGACTTGAAATTTGAAGAGTACATAGGTCTTATGGCGTAGAGGTGTCCTAAGAAGGGATTTTTGGAAATTCAACCCCTAAGGGTGTAAAAAGGGATGAAAACGTTTGTATGAAAAATTGTATTCCATTAACCTACAAACTTGAAACTTGGAGTACATATACTTCAAGACAAAAAAGTAGGAAATACATTTTTAGTTTTTTAAAACTACCCTTAATAAGTGTGCTAAGGGATGTAAAAGTATGTATGGGAGTTTTTTGACCGCTGGTCCTAGAGACTTGAAATTTGAAGAGTACATAGGTCTTATGGCGTAGAGGTGTACTATGAAGGTATTTTTGGAAATTCAACCTTTAAGGGTGTAAAAAGGGATGAAAACGTTTGTATGAGAAATAGTATTCCTTGAACCTACAAACTTGAAACTTGGAGTATTTATATTTCAAGGCAAAAAAATAGGTAAGGCATTTGAAGTTTTTTAAAATTACCCTTGATAAGTGTGCAAAGGGATGTAAAAGTTTGTATGGGAGTTTTTTGACCGCTGGTCCTAGAGACTTGAAATTTGAAGGGTACATAGGTCTTATGGCGTAGAGATGTACTAAGAAGAGGTTTTTGGAAATTCAACCCCTAAGGGTGTAAAAGGGTTGAAACCGTTTGCATGAAAAATAGTATTCCTTGAACCTACAAACTTGAAACTTGGAGTACATGTACTCCAAGGCAAAAAATAGGAAAGGCATTTTTCGTTTTTTAGAACTACCCTTAATAAGTGTGCAAAGGGATATAAAAGTTTGTATGGGAGTTTTTTGACCGCTGGTCCTAGAGACTTGAAATTTGAAGAGTACATAGGTCTTATGGCGTAGAGATGTACTAAGAAGAGGTTTTTGTAAATTCAACCCCTAAGGGTGTAAAAGGGTTGAAAACGTTTGTATGAGAAATAGTATTCCTTGAACCTACAAACTTGAAACTTGGAGTATTTATATTTCAAGACAAAAAAATAGGAAAGGCATTTGAAGTTTTTTAAAACTACCCTTGATAAGTGTGCAAAGGGATGTAAAAGTTTGTATGGGAGTTTTTTGACCGCTGGTCCTAGAGACTTGAAATTTGAAGAGTACATAGGTCTTATGGCGTAGAGATGTACTAAGAAGAGGTTTTTGGAAATTCAACCCCTAAGGGTGTAAAAGGGTTGAAAACGTTTGCATGAAAAATAGTATTCCTTGAACCTACAAACTTGAAACTTAGAGTACATGTACTCCAAGGCTAAAAAACAGGAAAGGCATTTTTAGTTTTTTTAAAACTACCCTTAATAAGTGTGCAAAGGGATGTCAATGTTTGTATGGGAGTTTTTTAACGCGTGGTGCGATTGATTTAAAACTTGAAGTAAAATAATTTAAAATCACGTTTTCAATATTTTAAAACCACCCCTGCAAAGGGTGCAAAAGACTGACAAAGTTTCAAGGTTTGTATGGGAGATTTTTAAAGCGTAGTGTAATTAACTTAAAACTTAAAGAAAATGTGTTCTGTGGATAAATAACAAAAAGATAGTTTGATTTTCGAAAACAACCCCTAAAACGTTACCCTCCTTCGTTGCGCTCAAGTAAAAAGGATACAACAAGGCGTCAATGTTTGTAAGGAACATTCTAAAACGGGAATCTTGAGTTGGTACGATGAAGAGATCTTAGGGTATCTACCGTGCCTGGGGATCAAAGTCGTGAAGCTGTTTCGTTTCGTTTGTTTTTGGGGTAGAAACTAGGAACAAATAAGTACATATTTTCCGTATAAGAATGTCTTTGTTGTATTTGTCATGTTTGTGCTAAACTCAGTACCTATACCTACCTACCTACCTAATATAGGTAATGTACGCCTATAGGTATCTATAGGTATATACCTGCGTAGGTATCCTACCCTAATAATATACAAATCAATGAGAAAGTTACAATGTTTGGATGTTTGTGGCTCAATTACGGCTCACCACTTCAACGCGTGCGAAGCCGCGGGAAGCCACTAGTTGTGTATATACCTCGTGTGTTCATAAGTCTTGAGACACAGTAAAACTAAAATATTTTTGGAGCTAAGTTGAGTATTCATTTATTGGATATTAAAATTAAAACTACTGACATCTAGATCTGTATTTAAAAATAAATCATTCAAAATGGCCGCCTTTGCATTAAATGCAGGCCTTCAAACGCGTGCGCCATTCATCTATGGCGGCACGAATCTTTTCAATGGGAATCCGTTTCGATTCTTTAATAAGGGCTCGCTTGAGAGAATCCAGGTTTGGGTGAGACTTTCTGCATGCCCTCAGCTCCAATTCCGTCCATAAAGAACAGTGCCGGATTAAGCCAGCGCGGGGCCTGTAGCAAATTCTGTCAAGGGGCCCTTGGTTTGCTTAAAAATCTGGCCGCTTGAAGGGTGGAAATGTGGTAAGATACTTGTCTAACTAGCGGTTCGCCCCGAACTGAAATCTCGTGATGCGACCAGAGATGCGAAGTCAGAGGCAAGTCCAAACATTATGTTTGGACTTTTTCTGACTACCGCCTACTAACTTGGTATGGTAACCAAGTTTCAACTCTATTGGCCTATTTATTGAAGAGTTCCGTCGAACAGATCTTGGCTCCATCATCAGACCTGGTCGTTGTCACCATTTTATGAGAACTGTCAACAAATAAAGCCCTTTCATATGACATGTAACTTGATTTTTTAATGTAACTTTTTTTATTTTTTCCCCCTTAAGAAACCCCATATCTCAAAAACCCTTTATCCGATTTTAGTCATATACTTACCAGTAAATTTTTCAAGTACAAGCTATCGATTTATCAAATTTCATGCAGATCCGATCAACGGTTCAAAAGTTATGGCTAGACAAACATACATCCATACATAAAATGCCAATCCGTCTAAATTGATTGTAAGATCTTCGTTCGCTTCGCTCACTCGATCTAATATATCGATACATTAACGTTAAACAGTTCGTAAAATACCTACTTATTTTTACGATTTAACGTGTCGAAATCGAGTTTTGGATTTTCAAGTCGAAGTGAAGCATAGCCTAAGCGCTTCGTGTATAAGGCATGCAAAATATTTTTCGCTCCTATCTAAATTAATATTTTTTTACTAGCTATAACTCACGGCTTCGCTTCGTTCACTGTTACTTACTTTATTAAAAATACTCTACATAGTTGGGCGGGCTGCTAGCCCCCTTGGGGTATGAATTATGAAAAAAAAATCAAAGTAATTTTCTTAGAAATTTTAAGTTTCTAGCTTTAATAGGGTTTGGCCTGTGAATAAAAAGTTTTATACAAGCATTTATCTCCTATTTCACCCCCTTGAGGGTTGAATTTTGAAAAACCCTTCCTTAGTGTATGCCTACGTCATAAAAGGAATACGTGTGCAAAATTTTATGTTTCTAGCCCTAAGGGTTTGGCCTGTGCGTTGATACATCAGTCAATCAGTTTTGCCTTTTATACAATGTGTCTGGTTACCGGTGTCGGAGACTTTGGGGGGGTGAAATACGGTAAATTTTATCGACAAATCACTATGCCTATTTTTATTTCCTCTCTCCATGATAAAATGGCAGCCATTTTGTTTTCTTTTGCCCCAAGAACGGGTGCTTTTACTGATTAAGCTATAGCTACCCACGTAGGGGTCCTAGGAAGACGACAGAGGACTCATTTGATAGCCAATAATGTAGACAAAAAAGTAATGATAATATTGTTGAAATTTCTATTTAATAATAGAGGAAAAGAGAATTTTTAAAACAAAAAAAAAATGTTTTTTCCGGTACCGGTAACCAGACACGTTGTACAGATTACGGTCAGACAGGCGTTGGAGCGCGAGGCCCCCAAATGCGCGGGGCCCGTAGCATTTGCTACTCTTGCTACGTGGCTAATCCGGCACTGATAAAGAATAATCCAAAGGATTCAAGTCAGGGCTTGACGAGGGCCAATCTTCGCTCCGAATGAAGCCTGGCAAATTGGCCTCCAGCCAACGTTGGGTAGTCTTAGCTTTATGAGAGGGAGCAGAGTCCTGTTGGAAAACCCAGTATTTTCCAGCGAATAGCGTATCATTTAATGGTTTAACCACCGCTTCCAATATGTCGGTTTGGTAATTTTGTGCCTTCACCTTGACGCCTTGCTGGCAAAAATGAAGCGAAGTGACCCCCCCGTTGGAAACACCCCACCAAACCATCACACTTGCTGGATGATGAGTACGCTGGACATTGCGTACAGATGGCTGGACGTCCTTTGAATTTCTGGCGTAAACCTTATTGTTCTGCCGGTTAAACTTTTCTTCCACCGTGAAGATCTTTTCATCGGTAAACAGGATATTTTTTGGATCGTGTCTCTTCAATAGGTTCCGACATCGTTCCAGTCGCAATTTACGAAGACGCTCGTTTAAATAATGCACTTTCCTTCGACTGTAGGCCTTTAGTTTAAGATCATATTTAAGTATCCTGTTCACCGATATTCGCGAAATGTTGGTCTGCAAAGCTAATTTCTTTTGAGTCCGGCAAGGGTTGCGACGAATTCGCTCTCTGATTACTTTGATGTTGGCGGGCGTCCTTACAGACCGCGGGCGGCCACATCTTCCACGGTCTTCTAAAGAGCCGGTCTCCTTGTACCTCTTTATGGTATAATACACAAAGTTCCGACTACATCCCAAACTTTGGATTTCACTAAAAACTTGCATTGGTTTTTTTCCTGCTTGAAACAGTGAAATTACAGTCGCACGCAAATCTTTTGTTGGCGCCATTTTCACGGAGAATGAAACAAATATTCAAATGTATATTTTTTCTGATTCAAAACATTCGAAATTTAAAATTTTAAAAGTTTAAAAAAGGTTGCATGAATTACTTTCTTTTTAAATTAATTTAATAAGTTCGTCTCAAAACTTATGAACACACGAGGTAAACTTCAGGGGGCTAAAGTACCGATCAATATGAATAACTTTTTCTAAGGAGTCAACACTGTGAACGCGAAAAAAAAGACAGCTGTTTCATACTAAAGTTCAATAGGTACCTACCTGGCTAAAATGTATGAAACTTCTTATTTTTTTCGCGTTCACAGTGTTGGTTCCTTAGAAAAAGTTATTCATATTGATGGGTAGGTACTTTAGTCCCCTGAAGTTTATGTACACAATTATTGGAACACCTTGTATAAGTAAAAGGAAAAATAAATAGGTACTGGGTAGGTACTAACCTAACTAGGTAGGTACTAACAAGTTTTAGACTTGTTAGTATTTTTTTTTGTAGAGGGAATATTTTTATCCAACGGTTAGCGTTACTTTGTGTTGGTCTAACCGTCCTAAGGTTGGAACCTACCTAGGTACCAACCTACTTTTAAAAATCCAGTTTGCTGACCTCGTTGACCAGTGGACTGGGATAATCACAACAATACCTCCAGCACATAATGACTATTGTACGCAAACCCGCACACCACAGGTTCATGATAGTTCACCGAATAGGCATGTAGGTATTCATGTTTATATAAGTAGGTACTTAGTGAGTTAGGTAGGTACCTACTTGAATATTAGTTGTTCAAGTAGGTACCTAATAGAATAGTGATTATTCGGGAGACGTACCTATAATACTAGTAAGTAATTCACACATTTTCATTGTTAAGTAATGCATCTAGGCGGTAGAGTTTCAAGAATCTCTGCCTGGAATCCTTTTGATTTTGCTTTCTATGTTTGGTCTTGTCTGATGTCATTGTTTTTCTATAGAAGGCGTTTGCTGGTAGGCGGTGTTTCTCTGCGCTCGCGACGACGACGGCGACGATGCGCCCCGCATGGTCACTGTCTGGCATTTCCATTTTACTAAATTTTAGCACTGCACACCTTCCTAACAATGGTAGGTATGAATGAACTCACTACTGATTCATCAAACAGAATAATAGAGGATACTTACCTAGAATACCTACCTACTTCAAATACATATATACCTAATTACCTTCATATAGGTAGGTAGGTAAGGTATGTGTACGTACGCATACGTACTTACACAAATTTAAAGGTTATAGACATTTTATCTAATTAAATAAAATTGTCATAAAATCCGGATTAGTTCAAAAAAAAATATTTTTCTTCCAAAATTAAGGAGTACTCTAGCAAGTATCATACCATTTTAGAATCCTGACTAAATGCGCCATCTTTTAAAGTTACTTGCCAAAATAGTGTAATACATTTTTTTTACGGTACAGTCGGTTAAAGTTGGGTGATGTAATTATTTTAAATTAAAGGTTGGCCAAAAATCCAACATTTTATTTAAAACTGAGGCAGTTATGATTTAATTTTGAATTGTATTTTACAGAAGGGTTATTCATGGTTACATTACAAAAAAAATTATCACGAATAGTTAATATTTGTAGTCGCAGGACTTAAAAGATCATCACAGGGTGTCAGTTTTTCTATTATATTTTGTAATACTCATAATTCGAAAGGTAGGTACATCAACATCACCAATATATTTTTTCATATTTTTCTGATAACTATCATGACTTGGCCCATCATCGCCCGTTTTCGGCTTGACGTTGATTTCTGGGACACCCTATACAACGTGTTTATTAAGAATTGTAGGGATCCGAAAGCAGGATATTCTACCGGTCATAACGAACAACTTTTGTTCTACGACTTTTAAAATTTCAAGGTTTTTCATTCATGAAATGCCTCTTAAACTTTTATCTAAAATGAATCTAAACGCATCATGAGGCAGCCCTATTTACAGCTGTTCTTTGACCTCTAGTTGTTAATCTTAGATAAAATAGGTAACAGAACTGCCACCAATTACCTAGTAATGTGCCTACCTAATAATGATGTTGCTGTTTGTAAAGATCTTGGTATGTAAAAGAAATATTTTCGCGACTGTAATCCCTAGTCACGGTAAACATTCTCTGAGATCTTTGGTACTAATACCTATTCAGTAACTAGGTACCTACGTGGCTACGTACTCAATATTTAATAGAATATTTATTTTTGTTTAATTACTAGATGTCGTAAACCAATGTTTATGATATTCATAGTTCTTTAAATTGTAACATGTTACTTTACCACCATGGTTCATTGACACGACAAAATTATTCAACTGCAATTTTGGGAAGTGTCTAATCTGTCCTATTTAATCTTTGACTAACCTGTCTGTCATTGGTTGCATTTAAAAACGCATATCCAATCAGGACGGCCGACGGCCGCCGATCAGTGTTACCATTTGTGGCAGATTTCTGCCATTTGGCAGATTTTAAATATTTCAAGAAAAATCTTATTAGTTTGAATTTTTAATGAAATAATATTTATAATTTATTTATTTTTTACCGAACTGGAAACTTCTTATTCTTTTTTACCTTTATTGATTTGGTTTCTAAACAACTTCTATCTCGTTTTAGATAACTGCAAACCGTTACAAACGATCAAAAGATAGTAACTGAATGTAATGTAGGTATTTAATTTATTCCGTAGCCACGAAGGAGATGGTATGAAGTCATATTTTTGGTATTTTTATCGTCAAGCTTGGTAGATTTTGACAGATTTTTTGGCAGGTGTGTGGTAGAACCGCCACTTTTGAGATGGTCACCCTGTTTGTGTTTACATGCGTTGTTGTACATTGTTTTGTTGAGAAAATGTCATCAAACGTGATAAAATGGTGATTGTTATGTAAAAAGCCGTCGTCAGTCAGTGTGTGTATGAGCAGTGCCTACGAGGTAATGGTTTAGTGTGAAGTTTGAAGCCTGTGTCGTGCGAAATCTCGCAAACTTACCAAAATCCAGTTTTATCCAGTGTTATTATAGCCAGTAAATAATGACAAAATCCATAGGAACCAGTAAAAATATCGTGTCAGGGGATTGGCGGCGTACCTACCTACCTACCGAAAGGTAAGTATTTCAAATTATCTCGTAGGTTATCGTTGTTTTTCTCTTTCCTAGATAGAAGCGCGCGTGCGTGTGACCTTGACACGTACACAGACAGGGCTGTTGCAAATTTCTGAGAAAATATTAATTTTACTTTTCTATGGGAATTTCGAAAACGATGTATTCAACCATTGCACACGTCAAAGTATTCCAGTGCTTGGTCTAAATACACGCTCTTTGTTTCCCTACATAACTTCATCAACACGTTGTATAGTGAGAAATCGATATAACATGAAAAAGATTTAATACTTAATATGAATTGGAGCGAAAAATTGCAAACAATTAAGTTTCAGAGGACATTACAAAGGTTTAACAAAACTTATAATTTGGATTCAAACCATAATTTATTTAATGAAAAAATTATGACGAAGAACTATTAAAAAAATCTTTTGTCGTAGGTAGGCAAACTCTTGTTTGGATCAAATTGATATATTTGCTGAACCCCGTACCGCGCGCGCCACGACGACGGCCGATGACGACGCGACGCGACGAGACGAGACGGCCGCATCGTGCGCACCCACCACCGACCGCCCGCCGCCGCGCGCCGCGCCTACGCCCCGTGCCGTTCACGCTCTACAGTCTCACCCATTCTCGCCAAACTTCACGGTCTTCTTCGAGTTCGTTTCGAATGTCAGTCAATACAAAACGTGCTCTTGGGATGTTTGTTTTGTACAGACATACCGTGTGTCAAATTACCGCGATCACCGCCTACGCTTTTTAACTAACGAACCCACTACGAGCATAATTAGAACAAAGTTCTACAAATTTTTTATTCGGCTTGTGAACTAAACAAATATTAAAGTGCTCGAAAAGATA
Organism: Chloroclysta siterata; assembly: GCA_932294275.1. NCBI lineage: Eukaryota > Metazoa > Arthropoda > Insecta > Lepidoptera > Geometridae > Chloroclysta > Chloroclysta siterata. Next base: position 8,965,449 of record OW028601.1, on the reverse strand, counting down.
CAGTGCCTATCAATAAAAAAAATTTACGTTACATAAATGTATTTAATAGATATAGGTAACACAAAATGGTCTTAAACTGATCTAAATTTTAAAGTAGGTAGGTACCTACTATACCTACTTAGGTGAAAACAGGAAGTGTTATACTCATATTAAATGGAATGATGTGATCCAAACAGTACCTACCTACGACATTACCTACTAATAAGAATTTTAAATTAGTGATGTAGGTTTAACTATGTGAAAGTGCTAATGAAATTGTGTTTAGTCTAAGAAAACGAAATTAAGCACCTAACCGACCATTTTGAAAAGTTGAGATTTCGTTATAAAAACAGTGACTGTCACGTAATTCAGCGGAAGAGACAAATGTTATTTTAAGGTATGTAACCATTACCTGCTTTATGTACAGTCAATACCCGGGCTAGCGATATTCTATTACACTAATTAACGCACTTATCTAACCTGCTTGATAAATCTACATCTACACTAATATTATAAAGAGGTAAACTTTGTATTTTTGTATTTTTGTATTTTTGTATGTAACAAATAGGCTCAAAAACTACTGGTCCGATTTCAAAAATTCTTTCACCATTAGAATGCTACATTATCCCTGAGTAACATAGGCTATATTATATTTTCAAAAAAATCAGGGATCCTTACTAAAACTTCAATAATGTAACCCAAGGTGGAAAACAAAAAACCTTACATCGCGTGCGCTGCGAAAACTATTGAAGATAGAACAAAATAATGTACTACGATTTTGTAGAACACGTTATCATCTACAAAAAATGTCGCGACAGCATATGTCTAACTATTATAGTTATGTCACAATAAGTGTTCTTTTATTATAAAAAATTAATTGAAATGCCTCCGCTAGAAAAGGGTCTTTATTTGTACCTTGGTATTAATCCTTATCCAAATAAACATTTCATAATTAAGACGGTTTCAATACCTATAGATTACTTCTTAAATTTTTCAAATCGGACATTCCATTCAAAAGATATGACGAAATTAAAAATGTTTACGGGTCCACCGGTCACGCGCGGGGTGCGATTTCACTCACTCAAGGAGAAGGACGTGCAAACGTATGAAATTAGTAGACGTGAGGCTCGAACCCACGGTCTAAGTTTATCCTAAAATGTTCAAAAAATTTATGACCACCCATGCGAAGCTGGGACAGGCCGCTAGTATACTTATATATAAGTTCGACTGGAAGTAACTTACTGGGTAGTCGGTAGGTAGGTAGGTAGTCCTTTAGGACCTAAGGCTTAGGTAAGTTATGGACTACTGCTGAACTGGACACAGAATAGACCTCCCACATACATTTACAGGAAGAAAAATGCTTCTCCATCTTCTTCTCTTAATCATCTTCTCAAGTCTCAAGAACTGAAAATCGCGTCAAGACGATGAATGGACTATAACCATCCATCGACTTCACGCAATTTTCAGTTCACACTAGTCGTAGTTTCAGTCGTACGCTTCGTTTTCCGGTAGGTAGGTAAGTAGTACTCTAGATACGTCTACTTGATCGTCAAGCTGTGTTTCGCAATTCTAGGATTACACGACAGAATCTGCAACATCGGTAAAACAAAAGACACCTCTCAGAAATTGACAATTGAAGTGGCAATAGGCAGGCCTATAGGTACCTACTTTATGGCACGTAGAACCAGTAGAACCATCAACCTGGGGTAAAAAGGTTTTCAAATGACGTTTGTAAGATTGTTAGGGGTTAAATTCTGTTAGATGAGCCTTGACGGGCTCTAATCTAGATGTCCCACCTACCTAATATAAAAGACGTAAAATATAAACTTAAGTTTGTCTTGTCTAGAGTTCCTACTTAAGTAGGTACACTAAAATGTTTTTTTTTCTTTATAAATGTGTAACAACACAGGGAGAATGCACTGTCTACTGCCACACAGGTTTTTAAACTAAAACAGGAGACTACTATTTTATTTATTGCTCACGTTTTTTAATGGAAATAAAATAAATATTTTGTATTTTTTTAAAGTATGATAGCAATGTTCGACATATTTGTTTACATTAAATAAACAACAATATAATGTATTAGATATGTATCTGTAAGTCATAAATAAGTGTAAATAAATAACAAATACCTCACTTTAAAGACATACTGAATGTTACAAAACGCCCTGTGGCGTACCTATATAGCACCCTATAGATAGTAGATTAAAAACCGCTTTCCTTTGCATTTTTTCACAATGCTTTTGATGTATGATCATCACATTTAGTAGGTACCTACCTCGGTAAGTTAAATGTTACAGAGAGGTGGTCAACTAAATAAGGACACTCTTGTACCTCCATGCTTAAATCAGTAGGTAGGTAATCAAAATATTCTAAGTCAGTAGCACAGAATACTTGTCAAATTCTTTTAGGCCTTCTACCATGGAGGTAGTCCTTCTACATCAAAGGGGAGCCAATAATGTACGGTCAAATAATGTACAGCATGATATTGCACAGTACGATAATGCGCACCCAGATAATCCGTGTCCACTGGTTTGAATTATTGGGTGTACATTATCATCCCGTACAATAACATGCTGTGCAATATCGTCACGTGTCATTAATGTACACCCAGATAATGAACAGCATGATAATTGGAAGCCACTTTAGTACCGTTGAGTCAGATTGGTTAGGTTATGTTGAAACATATAAATTACGCACGAGGCGAGCGAGCAAAGCGAGCGTGCCGCGGCAGCGGCCGCCGAAGTGCCAGAAATTAATTTTTACGGTACCAAAGTGGCTTCCAATTATCATGCTGTAGATTAACGTGCTGTACATTATCATGCTGTGTATTAACTGGCTGCACATTAACTACACGTGACAATATTACACATCCAGATAATGCACACCCCGATAATTTACACCCAGATAAAACGAATCCAAAAAGGTACCAACGTGGATTCCAAATATCATGCTGTACATTATCGTGCTGTACATTATCATGTCGTACAATAACCGGACTCCATCAAAGCCTTTGCACCATGGCTTTGCACTGATGATTTAATGTTGCCATGTTATCATATTATTGATGAAATCATGAGTAGAGTTTAAATTTTATGATATTTATGAAAGAGATTTAAGATTTTTAGCTAGCTGACCCGGCAAACGTTGTTTTGCCATAAACTTACTACAATGACTATTAAAAAATAGGGGTTGGTGTTATGAAGGGTTGTATGTTTTTTTATTCCACATAATAAAAATAAAAAAATATATGTTAGGGGTGGACAAACCTTATCACTTAAGGGTATGAAAAATAGATAGTAGCCGATTCTCAGACCTACTGAATATGCATATAAAATTTCATAAAAATCGGTCAAGCCGTTTCGGAGGAGTATGGTAACTAACATTGTGCCACGAGAGTTTTTTATGTAAGAAAAAGAAATATAAATATTTATCTATATACAAGGTGTTCCATATGTTGTGTATATAAACTTCAGGGGGCTAAAGTACCCATCAATATGAACAACTTTTTCTAAGGAACTAACACTGTAAACTCGAAAAAAAAACAGCTGTTTCATACAAAAGTTCAATACCTACCATGCTAAAATGTATGAAACAGCTGTTTTTTTTTCGCGTTCACAGTGTTGGTTCCTTAGAAAAAGTTGTTCATATTGATGGGTACTTTAGCCCCCTGAAGTTTATATACACAACTTATGGAACACCTTGTATATTTATGTTGTATATTAAAATATTAATAATTTTGGTTTTTATGACAAAATACAATACCTAACTCAAATGTGGTAACTGGCAGCAGCGCACGGCGAAGACTCAAGGGAAAGATACATACAACGGAAGACGAGGAGGTATGGTCATAAAGACTTTAGCCTGCAAATACAGGTGGACATTAAAAAAAAAGGACTGATTGATTGAGAATTTAATGACAGACATCTGAGCTGAGACATCTCAGTAGCGCGCAGGCAGGGTGAACTGAATCATTTTTCCTTTTTTGATTGATTGATTTGAAAACAACAGAGAACAGAGACACAAAAAAATACAGCAGAAAACAGTCTCAAACAATATTTTACATAAAATTAGACAAGACCACAACTACTAAATTTATAGACCGTGTCTTGCAATGTGAGTTTATAAATGTAATTTGTTTGTATTGGCATTGTAGTCTTTGTGGGGTAAGTAGAACCTAAAATATTGTAACAGGTATTAACGACAATAGTCTGAATGAATTATCTCGTGGTAATCGATATGTATGTCACCACACCAAAATTGGTACGAAAATGATTATACCCACGTTGATTTCAAACTCGTAAATATAATTATTAAGAATTTGCAAGCTATTACCTCACAATTGCAATTCTATTACTTTGGTAACTTTGTGTGGACATCACATCACATAGCACTCAATACCTACATTGATAGTTTTGTACACTAATTAATGTGTACTTTTGTTTATTATAAAAATAATTATATACCTATGTTTACTAAGCCGAATCCTAATCAGGGGGATCTGTCAGAGCACCTATAATTATATCATGTCAGAGCACATAAATAGGGCTGTTACTGCTTATTTCTACAGGTGGAACAATAACTATTCCAGCAGACTCTACATATTATATATTCTGATGCTATTTAATTAAATAGTTCAAAGCTTTATACTCACATTAATGTTTGTTATGAACTGTTGGCAAACCAAAGTGAAGTAATTATACTAGCTTCTGCCTGCATCTTCGACTGTGTGGTATCTTTATAAAAAAGAGGTTTTTATTCTATTCCAGGTTATAAACTCTTATCTATTAAATGTTTCATTTCAATAAGTTCAGTCATTGAGAGTAAATAACACCCATCAACTTGGGGCATTTAAATATTAGTAGACATAATAATGAATATCTTGTTCTATTCTTGGGCAAGGAATCACTCCATGTAAATGTTTGGTTTTATACCTGTTTTTTTTTGTTGGTTTCAGATTATTGACACACCTTTTGAGGTGGACCAGCAATGGTGGACTATTACAGAGTTTTAGGGGTCACACGAACCTCATCTGAAGCAGAAATTAAGAAAGCGTAAGAAATGCTATATACTATTTAATGTTCATTAGTCTAAATTGAGTTTTGGTTAAAGTAAGAAAAGCTTTTATTGCATAGATAGTAATAAAAACAATCTACAGTTACAGAAAACTAGCTCTTAAATGGCACCCTGATAAGAATCCAGACAATGCTGATGAAGCTAATAGAAAATTCAAAGAAATATCTGAGGCCTATGAAGTGCTATCCGATGGTAAGCTATTAAACCTGTCATGTTGTCAGTCAATATAAAAATGTTGCTATCAACAAACAAGTTTTAAACATTTATTTGATAAACTTTTAACCTCTATAATAATAAATAAGGAAGTGTAAAATGTAATTTTATTGTTGGGTAGAAAACAAGCGGAAAGTGTATGATGCTCGGGGAACCAGTCATCACAGTCACAGATACCAAACCAAGAATGGAGTCAATGGCCATCGGCACTTTAGCTTCAAAGGGTTTTTTGGAGAGACACCATTCCACCGCTTTTTTGGTAGCTGTCCTTTTCACGTAGGATTGACTATGGGTTCAGTTATGAATATTATCATTTCTATTATAAGACATTAGTAAGCACATTCCATTTGTATAAGTGCAAAATGCATAGTAATTTAATTTGCACACACTATGATGATGTTCAGAACTTAAGGAAACCAGTTTTATTGTTGGATTTTAATGCATAATGTTGTACTGCCAATTGCCATCACTAACAATGAGTTTTGCGTGAGCCCCCATTCTAGCCCAATATCTTAGTTATTCTTTGGTCTTACATTCATTAGTACTTAACTTTTCGACATAACTAGGTATACAAGTCACATGAAAATGGTTCTTAATTCAGAAGTCTGATAATTAGTGTCATTCAACCGGCTAAAGAAATTGGCACATAAGTATTATGCATTTTAAGGCGCCCATTGATTGTTGACTCCCACGTAAAGAATGAATCATCTACGACAGTTATATGTGTGACGGTTTATTTATCCTCAACTATGTTGATGTTGAGTCAAGTTTTTGTCGCGAGTTTTATTTCTATTGAAAGCGTGGATTATAAGATAGTGAACTACTAGTTCGTTTTGCGACACCACTGTCCGAGTCTTCGTCTTAGGGTCAAGGTTTTGTTTGCTTTCTGTTATATATTTAACCACGCACAGTTTTATTCGCATGCGATAAGAAACACCCAATGCCATGTATTTTTTTTATGTAACTAATATTCATCAAGGTTTTTGTTTACCACGGTAAAAGTAACAGTACCTACTTGGGTAAGGTACCTTTTGGGGTTCTGTAGTCCAACAGAGAATCTTATAACTATCATATCAACTATCTTATCCTACAAAACAAAAAAAACTTTTTTGATTTCGAAAATGAATCTAGTCAGCCAATTAGGTACTTAGGTTACAAAATCGATTAGTATTGGAAGGTATATAGAAAGTCTGATGCTGAAGCAGAAGTAATCGCAAAGCATTATTTCCACATGAAATAGAAACCGACTAGCAAACCTATGTTAATCCTGTCTAGGAACTGAATAACCTACCTTACTTAGGTAGAGTAAAATTTAAATGAAATAAAACATCGTGTGTCATATTTTTTTACTAGCTATTAAAAATCTTCTTGGTCGTAGCACGTCGTTGGTCGTGGTCGTCATGTCAGGGCAGTGGCTTTCTTAATCAAAAATAGGCGTAACGAATTTGACATTCAAAACCGAATGCTCGTATAATTTAACTATTTCGGCGTAAATAAAGGAACAGGATTTCTGAACCTAAACAAAACCGGGAACTGCGATTTACCAGTACTGCGGATATAGCCAATATAATAAGGGGGGGGTTCCCTTTCGCTTTGCCGTAATTGGGTGCCTAAAATACATAACAGTTACGTTCGATTGTATTTGATTTTTGGGACTGCAAATAAATATTAAACAAGATACATAATGTTTAGGTTTTTTTAAATGAGGATACTAATTTGGCTTGATTTATGAAGGTACTTTTACGAAAGAATACTTACATTCGCTTCTAACAATCAGTTACTCGAACTATTAGGCAATTTAGGTACCTACTTACTAGCTAACCTACTACTAAAACGGGTTAAATGATTGCGTTGCATTACAAATATTACAATATTCTTTTGAGAATTTAAACTCATTTGTAATTTTTTATTACACTAATTACGAATGGTTTTGTTGATACCTAATGTGTGCGTTTGATAATTGAGGGTTTCATTTCTTTTCGTACACTTGTATTGTGTAATTTTAATTAACATAGATTTTGTTAATTTCGGTAGGAGTCAAACTTTACCTACTCATTGCATGCCTTACGCGATATTTGTGGAATGACAACACCACGATTTGTAAAGAAAAACAATACGAAGCAACTAACCTTAATCCTCGCAAACATATTGTAGACGAATTGACCCCCGGTGTGTATAGCGCTAATACTACAATAAGCTAAAGTATGAAGGAATAATATTGTTCCGTTATACTACTATTGGGAACGCTTTTCCCATACTTTAGTTATAGCTTTACCTGGTGGGACATATCGGGTTGCTGATAAGGTTACCGAATCAGATTCAGATTTAACATGCGGCCGAAACCGTAGTCAAAGAAACCGTACGCCTGAAACCTTACGCACCTTCTGTTTCGGTAACCATACTAAGGAACTTGATGTGATAACCTGACGTGTGTGGTTTGGTTTAACAAGTACCTACTATCCGATCGCATAATACTAATTTTCGTGCGCAGGAGGCGTTTCGGATCGCGCTCTCTGTTAACTAAAAAAGAGCTATAGCAGCTGACTGCGTTGGTCGATTGCAGAGAGGAAACGGCGTGTGTACGACCAGTATGGCAAGGAGGGACTGAACAGCGGCCGAGGGCGGCGCGCGGCGCCCGATGACGACTACGAGTATGGCTATGGCAACTTCCCGTTCACATTCCGCGACCCCGAGGAGGTGTTCAGAGAGTTCTTCGGCGGTTCACCGTTCGGCGATCTTTTTGCTGGTGAGTCTACTTACATTTGCCTAAACCATTGCACTTACAATCTAGATCAATACCTAAAGCGCGAAACAAATATTTCACAATAGCTGCCGCCCGCAGCTGTGCTCGCGTATAATTACTAACATTGATATAATTCTAACATTGTTTTCTCTTTATGGGGTTCGTTAATTTTTTCTTCCTCGTTCCCGGAAATTCTTAGACACGTGCAATTTAATAATACACACATACCTAAATACCTAATATGGTCGTACTACTAATTCATTGTTTAGGTATCTGTCTGATGTACATATTGCATTATTGACTGAAAATGATTAACACACTTCCACATTTGAAATCTGAAAAGAACTTATAATAGCAGTTAGGTCAAGTTTGAAAACATCTTGATCTTGCAACGATGGGCTTGAAACCTGTGATTAACCACCACCACCTTTTGCAAAAAATGGGCTTGTGCCAATTTATTGTTTGTATGCTTTTCACGATATACAACGTATACAACCCATGTTATTTACCCCATAAAATTACTAATTTTTTTATCAGCGAAAGTTTTTTTTTTATACAACTAGCTGATGCAACAAGCACATGGCCCACCTGATGTTAAGTGGTAACCATAACCTATAACAAAGCATTGCCTCGTAAGTCACGCACGATAGGAACGTGCCCTACGATGCACTGTCCTGCGTCCATCAACTTGAGACATACAGATGTTAAGCCTCATGTGGCTGTAATAACACCGGCAACCACACTCTTCAACCCGAAACACAGCAACGCTGCTTGGCGGCAGAAAAAGGCGTGGAGGTAGTACTTCCCCGGATGAGCCCTTCACAAAGAGCTCTACTACTCTAGTTAGAGAGTTTTATGAAAGAAATACATTTATTTGTCGCACAGGTGGAACTACAATTTAGATGAGGAAAAACACAGTAGACCTTCAAATGCCATTATTAACATTTTTATATGCCAGTATCACAAATTATACTAATTTATTGACATTGCTATTCAGAAATCAACGGTCTCGGCCACCAGAGGCACTCTCGCCGCAGTCACCCGAGCACGTCGCTAACGTCGTCGCTATTCAACCCGTTCGGCTTCGGAATGCACGGTCTCGACGACATCTTCGCGCACGCCAACGGGAACGCATTCACTTCGTTCTCGACGTTCAACAGCTCGCTCGCTGGCCAGGGCAGCGCCAACATGAGAAGCACTACCACCACCACGAGGGTCGTCAACGGAAAGAAGGTCACCACTAAAAAGTAAGAGACGTTCAATAGCTAGTGGCGTGGCTAGGTGGACAAGGGCCCCGGTGCATAGAGCAAGAATCGGGCCCTCACCCCCTCTTTCCACATAGCTTGAACCTACATTGGCCTTTAAAATTATTCATACAAAAAAAGTGAGCAGTTTCAAGGTTTTCTAGCTCTTTTCAAAGCTTAGGTCAGAGGGCCTCCTGAGCGCCCTCGCTAGCAGACCCTTTAGCGCCGACAACAAATCGTGCGGTTATAAAGATTTTACCGTATGATTTATGGATCCCCGTTGATCTGTAGATCTCGATATATCTTATAGACTATTTTATGTCATGATTTGGGGGGCTTAGAGATAGAGGAAGTGTATTGTTATTCAATAAAATCACAAGGATCACTTTGAAACGTCTTAAACCTAGGTGAATCTACTCGTATATACAATGTCTATAATACAATGTTGAAACTCCAGTGTGGTGCCAATCGAATTTGGTGACGCGTAGGCATACATATAAAGGAATGATATTCTTGTCGAAGGTGTTTCTAACATGCGTCACAGTAAAGCCACTACGAGTTTTTTTTTAGTAAGCTTATGAGTTAGTTTTAGTAATGCATCTAGCTCCACTGACACGTCTGCTTTAAGGTATCAAGCAGTGTATACGCAAGAGTTTGTTGTTGCCAGCCTGCATTATCCTACGTTGGGCCAAGGCCAAGTGAATTTGGCCAGTTTATTATAATTAATATTTTATGGTTTCTTATTTTCAGGATTTCTGAAAATGGACGCGAGACAATCATGTCTTACGAAAACGGGGTCCTCAAATCAAAGACTGTCAACGGCGTACCTCAATCGCTAACATACAGTTAAATAAACTGAAATAGCGTTTACACCAAACAAGATCCAAATGATAATGGTACTCCGTAATACCGTCATGAGTCCCAATTCAAATGTTCGCTTTATTTGAAACACCGTATTAAACACGTAATAGTGACGAAATAATTTCTCAAAACTAAATAATTACCTTATTTTAATTTTTAATAATTTTATGTTAATGTTAATGCTTTTAAACTGATTACTTTAAATTTTGGTATCTAGAATTATTATAAAATTGTAATTATTCAGTCGCATTGAAGTCGCCTAAGAGTTTTGTGTTCGGTATATCGTCGCTCACACTTGATCTCGATCTTTGTAACGAGTAACTAATTAGAATTTTTCCTGTCAACTACTACTCTCTTAATATTTTTGTGTGTTGCGGCGGTACAAACTATCTTGCTGCCAACTCTAGTTTATTTTTAGTAAATTACGATCGTAGTCATGTAATCACACTTATACCTTAGTAATGATGAAGTACCTTCTTAAAAGTAATCGAAAGAAAAATCGATTGTATGTTTAATCTGATAATTTGGATTTTTGGTTTATTTCAACGTTTGCAGCTTTGAAAACAGGGGAAACCACACATTAGCTCAAAAAGTGGACCCAAAAAACAAGCCCAAACTAAGTTTTAATATTTCACTAAATTTGTTTGCAATTTTTATTTTTTTAGAATCTAATCGACTTGAAAATAAAATATTAAATTGTTATTTTCTAGAGCCAAATTATTGCGCTATTTTAGTACTTATGCTAAGCTAGTTTTTTTGTTCTCCTGTTCGCTCTTAGATGAATCCAGACTATGCAACTGTTCAATGAAACTGAGACCTGTAATACTAGTTTAAACAAAGTACGATTTCAACAAAACAACCTGTTTTCCTGTGTTTTTCAAACGAAAATAGCTTACATTATATTTTGTTTTACGTATTATACACTTTCGGTATTTTTTTAATTAAAATTTAAGTATGTATGTACGCGTTAGCTTTTTATTCTAGCGGTGATTGTTAACATTCATCATTCCTGAATTTAAATTTTGTATTATGGAAACTATTTTTAACATTTATTTTTGTGCCGTTTTTGTAACCTTTGCCAAATATTGCTTCATAAGATATTTTTTTCATGTACCTATGAAATAAATTTAAGGTTCATAGGGTCACGAAAAATAATAATATACATCTAATTATTTACTAATTTGTAATAGTTGAGAAGGGCCAATAGACGGATCCCATTTTTAAAATTGTATATAGGTAAGTAGTTCAATGCAAGAGCACTTTTTCAACTTCAAAATTTTTGTTTGTTCCAGCCGCATACTTCATACATCTAATTAGAAATTTGTAACATTAACACATTCTTAAAGTACCTACTGATTCTCCCGTCTAAATGCCAGTTCTCTCAATCGGTGAAGGAAAACATCGTGAGGCAACCAGTTAATATTCTAACGGCGGCGATGGGTTTGCAACCTGTCACGTATGAAATACTAACTACATCAAAATGTGGGTATGTACCAAATGTAATATGTGGACATATCTCTGACTACCCCTGTTAGATAGCCTCAAAGAATCTTGAGTTAGTACTTAGTGCTACAAATATCTGAGGGGATATCTACCGTGCCTGGGGATCTAAAAATTGTTAAGCTGTTTCTGGAATATCTGACCACTCTGCAATAGGGTTTTTTTTGTGGTACATTATTAAACCTCGGACATACGTAGTTAAAATCTCGTGATATGAAATTTTTTACCGTTTATGACCCCTTATTCTTCAAGTGTCTGAATTTAACCTTTTCGATATTGCAAATAGTATGTACTTAACTAATTTTTCGTACTGTGCACTACAAAAACATACTGATAGTAACTACTAGTAGATATTTTACCACAGCAGGGCTACTCCTCACACTCAATTCTAAACAAAATCTTGATTTGGTTGGAATCTTGACAGAAATCCCATAGATTTTCTGTAAAACTTCCAACCAAATCGTGATTGGAATCTAATGTCGAGAGTAGCCAGTCTGACACCTTCTTGAGTGTAGTGCCACTATGAAACCGAAATACGCAAGTCTAGCTAGCTTGACTTTAGCGTATGTGCTTGTTGAAACAACTAAGTAACTTAAGAACTCGTTTCATGAAATGTCAACTATGCACTGCACTGAAGTTAATAATAAAAAAAATATAGAAATATTTTGTTTTATTTCAAAGTCGATTTTATGAAACTGTAAAATAAAATTAAGGAGTGTTATAATCATTGATCTAGTGAGCGAAACAAACGAAGATCTTGCAAACAATTTGTGCGATTTAGCATTGTATGTTATTTTGGAATACCTATGTACGTTTGTCGGAATGGTGCTCAAAATCGTGCTCGGCAAAACGTCGAGTGTGAAAACCGCGCGCTAGTTTACGCCGCGCGAGACTAACGCGAGCGATTTTGACGCGAGCTATACAACATCGCGTGCTCACCAAAGTGAGGCTTGGAACAGAGAGCTATTTGAAGTCCATTCTTATAGCGTCGCGTTAGTTCAAAGCGAAGTACACTTTAGCGAGATATTTTGTTGTTTGCTAAAAAGCAAATTTAATCAGTTTCGTATGGTGAAATCTAGGCGCTTTTTATTTTTATCGGAACTTTTCTTTCATTATGAACCTATAATATTATCCTAATTACTTTACTTTGTTTACCTAACATTACTGTCCACCATACGAAACTGAATAAATTTGCTTTTTTGCAAACAACAAAATATCTCGCTAAGTGTACTTCGCTTTGAACTAACGCGACGCTATAAGAATGGACTTCAAATAGCTCACTGTTCCAAGCATGGAATACTTAGGCTGGTATTCAGAGACATCAATGAAATCCAAGCTACGACTGCGCAGAGAGAAGCATCGTCGAAGCTGATCTTTGGATTTTGTATTCAGAGACATTCAGGATGTCAAACTTACTGTTATCTTCGCTTCGAGTACACTTGTCATCGAGTTCGATATTTTTTACTCTGTAGATAGATTACTGCGAAATAACACTAGCCTATAATTATTGTTCAAGATGTACGAAGGTTTTATTTAGGTAGATTAAGTAGGTTTTACTACAAATAAACTCAAGGATTTTTTAAATTTATTTTACGTTTGCTATAGATATCCGATACCTGGTTTTAACTGTGTTTTTAATATAAGGGTCTTGTTAGGGTTCATCATAAACCTTGAAAGCTATTTTTGGATCCAGGAGATGCGCTTTGAATGAATTACGAGGAAAACAAAATACAAAAATTGCATAAAACGGAACGTAATTCTGTAAATTTTCATGATGTTGAGAGACTGATTGCCAAAGACGCGTAAAAAATGCGTGGATCGAAATACTTTTCAGCCAATACTGTTAGCAGCAATTAGATTTTTTAAATTACTCTTAACTTTTTTTTATTACTCGTTTTTTTATCTTTTTTGTTCGGTACGCTTCTTACCACTTTCGGTCAAATATAATTAAGTCAAACGTATCAATAATTGCCATTTGAGCGTTTACAAGATTTCATAAAAGGCTTGATATGGTGGATCCAACTTGGATAAGTTAGGTTACATATAAATTATTCAAAGCGAACGTGCAGTGGCCGCCGAAGTCCCATAAATGTTTTTTTATTCACACTAATCTCCGCAGTACTACAATTCGGGTGTTTATTATTTTACAAAGTAATTTATAAACTAAACATCTCCTGGAGAAAATGATTTCAGAGGAGGACTTCCCTTCCACCCCCACATCCACCTTTCCTAGCCCCACCCCTCAACGAGGTACCGGACCACCTTAATGCAGGTACCGGATATCTATAGTTTAGCCTCTATTTTTCTAAAGTTATTTAATTCGCTTATTTTCGTAATAATCAAATAATAAGAATAAATCTTACCTTTTTCGGATAACTTGAAATTACATTTATTATGGTTTTATTTACGTAGATTAGGTAGGTTACACTACAATAATTTGAAAAAATGATATATTAAAATTTCTATAAATTATTTAATTCTCTTACGTATATAATAAAAAAATAGGAATAAATCTAATTTCAGACGACTTGAAATTACATTTCTGCACCATATAACACACACACAACACAGAGTCGGCACTTTCTTCATTAGAGGTGCTTCCTTCGGTGTACTACTCCGGCTGTCCAAAATCCGGAGAGAGGAATACGTCCTTATGTCCTCTCGTCCACATACCAGAGAATGCTTGCTCTCCCCAGTAGTAGTTGGGTCCAGGCAGGATACTGATTTTGAAAGCGATATCATCTCCAATGTTCGATCAAATACATTCACAATGACTTTCAGATAGGTAAATAATCCCACGGCGTGGAAGCTCTAGTGAGGGATCATCAGAGATTACGTGGAAACTCGACTACATCATCGAAATAAGATCAAATTTTATCAAAATATTCCATTGTTGGAAGATTGAATAATTTCATAGACAGAAGTTTGATTTTGTCAAAAATAGTTCTCCATTACTAGTTTGGCGCTAGTTCTGCTTTGAGATCGGCTCAAGTAGTCGATATCCACTACTTACGCTTGACTTAGCGCAAGCCTAAGTTTAGACTGATTTTTAGCGACTCTGAATACAAAACAAAGGCTAAGCTTCCGATTTTGACAAACTCAAGCGTAAGTTCACGCTTACCCTCGTCTCTGAATACCAGCCTTAGTCTAAGGTTCCAAGCCTCACTTTGGTGAGCACGCGATGTTGTATAGCTCGCGTCAAAATCGCTCGCGTTAGTCTCGCGCGGCGTAAACTAGCGCGCGGTTTTCACACTCGACGTTTTGCCGAGCACGATTTTGAGCACCATTCGTTTGTCGAGTCATATCTTTCGAACCGTGGTGAAATTACAGCCACATTAGGATTAAAATCTGTATGCCTCAGATTGATGGATGCAGGGCAGTGTATCGTAGGGGTGGTATCATAAGCCACGTTCCTATCGAGCGTGGCATATGATAAAATGCTTTATTATAAGGTGATGGTTACCACTTAGTCTCAAAAATATATAGTCTTAGACAAGATTCAATTTTTTTTTGCGTTCACGCAAGTAATTTTCATACATTATAACTTCAACTAGTTACGTGATCTTGGTTCTTTTACGGATTTTCTCGTTCAGGATTTTAACAAGCGCTATAGAGCAGTTGTTTATACATGTTTATACCTCCAGCATACGTTTCTCCATAGACCGCGAGTTTCAGTTTGTGACCATCACCGCCCATAACTAAGTAGGTACCACACAAAATGCTAATTTAGATAGGTAATTCATTATATTTTTATTCGACATGAACATTAGGTACATTTATCATACATTATTTAATAAATATAGGCTGCTACCAACAGCATTATAAAATGGGGTAGAATCATCTAGGTACAGTGAAGATGAGATCATGTTAAAACTAAGTAAAGTTAAGTCTAAACTAAAATGTGTTTAAGGGCCAGTTTCACCATGACCTGTTAGTTACTAATCAAGGATTAACAGGCCGTTAAATCTAACCTTAGATGTCAAACGCGTACATTATGACATATATAACGGCCTATTAATCCTTTGTTAATATAACTGAGGGCTTATTACGAGTTTAGTGCCGATCGTCGATCGTTACGATACACCGAATTTTCTATGAAAATAAATCAACGGCATCTAGCGTATTCTTTGAGAAGCTATACGCATCGAAGAATACGCTAGATGCCGTTGATTTATTTTCATAGAAAATTCGGTGTATCGTAAAGATGATCGTAACGATCGACGATCGGCACCAAACTCGTAATAAGCCCTCTGAGCATGGTGAAATCAGGCCTTAACGTCTTACTGCCATACAAACAGTTACTTATTTTCAACGTATTATTTTTATTGTTTAAATAACAAATTCCAAAATATTTAATAAGATGTATTTTTGTTCTCTATGGAATAAAATACCTAAAACTGTGTCGTCCTAACCGTTAAATGTCTCTGACTTTGACAGTTAGTAAGTAATCTAACTTACCTATATTATATTATCCATAAATCGACTAAATTCACAATAACTCCGTTAAAACATCACAACGACAACATTTTTCAAATACATTTTCCTACAATTGAGTATACATTACATGAGCATGATTTTTTAGACCTCGATGTATGTAGATGCATACATACATCTAGGTCTAAAAAATTGTAGGTCAAAGCATTGAATCACAATGTAATAATTGTATGATTAGAAATAGTTTTTATACAAATAAGTTACTTACAAAGGTATGTTTATGTTTAAGGCGAAGACAAGAGCTAATGTAGGTACCTCTTTCTCGCACGTTTGTTGAAATGTCTCGCATGTTGAAAGATATAAAATCATTAAACCCATTTTCGAAAATCGCAAACAACCATTTTGTGTGCAATTACATTGCACACAAAATTACATGTTGTCGAAAGATTTCAGTGTGATCGCTAAATATACAGGGTGTTAAAATACCACTCCCGAAAACTTCAGGGGGCTAAAGTACCCATCAATATGAATAACATTTTCTAAGGAACCAACACCGTGAACTCAAAAAAAAAACAGCTGTTTCATGCAAAAGTTCAATACCTACCTGGCTACAATGTACATCCCGCCATTACACTTTGTATAGGCGGGAAAAGAGTTATTTTTTCTTTTAATACCCGAAACACTGGGAAAAAGCTTCAAATATCCGTGACCTATGGAGGAAAGCTTTAACTGAAGGAGTGGTCGTTCACGACAACACCTGGTTTGACTTGCTAGCTCAAAAGCGCGAACTACGACACCAACGCGCCGCTATTCCTCCAACGTCATCACATACACAATTTGTTTGCCAAATATGCGGTCGTAGCTGTCGCTCCCGTATCGGCCTTAACAGCATTTTCGTAAGTGCCGCACTTCGATAACAGACGCTGCTTAAATCATCTTTTATAGATGAAAAAGGCCTATGAGGAATCGTATGGGACAAGCTGCAATGCTGCGGCCGTATCCTTCAATAGGTACTCACAAATCCATATCCCGAGTGTACAAAAACATTTTCACGAGAAGTCCACGAGGAAAAGACACCAAACCAGTAAATATATGAAAAGAAAGAGGCTATTAATTAATTTTAAAAAGCCAGATGAAAACTATGGAGATCAGTGTATTAAACCAGACATGCCAGACGAAGTGCTTGAAAAAATAATATTTTGTCACTTCTTTGACAAAAAACTGTCGAAAAGCAAACTATTCTCCAAAGGGACAGCCATGGAGGAAATATCTAAGGGGACAGCAGTGATTGGATGGAGCTTCGTAGATCATCAATTTCGGTCGCGAAATCAAAAGATGATCTACCACTCGATGCGCCAATTTGGTAAAAGACATTATTTATAAGAGCAACATTAATCACGTTACAGCAATCAAACATGGCCAACTCAATAAAAAGACGGTAATTATGCAATTAAGCAATCAAGAAGGCATTAAAATTGAGCTTTGTGGCTCGTTTTTAGATGCCGAATTGCCGTTCCTCGGAGCTACACCAGACGGTCCTATGGAGAAAACATTATAATTGAAGTGAAGTGCCCAATTACTGCGCATAAATTGGGCCTAGCTCATCTAGAGAAGTACACAAAGCTTGGAGATAGCCACAGCCCCGTAACGCCAACAAACTGCAGGCAATTAAGCGGAGACTCACTAAATCATCCAAGCTAGTCCATGTAATGGGGCCGGCCCCAGACTCCCTAACTACCGCACTGACAACACAAACCTTCAGAAATAGGCTAAAAAACTGGCTTATTGAACAATCTTTTTATAGGATTGATGAATTTATTAATTGACCATTTATTTAATTTGACACAATTTTATTATTTATATACATTTCATAAGTTAATTATTTTAAGCTATTGTAGGTAGTTACCTTAAAATAATTAACTTATTAAATGATGTTTTAAATGTCATCATTTTACTTAATACCTATGGAATTATTATTGTTATTATTTTTTACCGATTTTATCCTGTGTTTCATAGATATCTATTAATTTAATTTAATTTTTTTTTTAATTGGAATGTTATTTAGCCAATGTTAAACTACCCATATTTACCTAAATGACCTGTAACAAATTTGTTATAAATAAATAATTATGAACTTGATGAAGCGATAGAAAAAAATAAGATCAACTTTTGGTCAAAAAACAACGGAGGCTCTAAAATCAACGAAAATCATAACTGGTTAGTACCAGTTATGATTTTCGTTGATTTTGCATTTTGCGTTGAACGGCATATTACGAAACGTCGAAAATGTTTCTTTGTCGAGCGAAAAAGAGAAGTTGAAGACGGAACGAATTCTAAAAGATGACATGTTTTGGCACAGTAAAATGAAAATAAAATTAGTTTTTTTTAATATGAAATACTTAAGTACTGCCAGAAATTGTAGATCCTGGACAAACTCGGAGCCAACCAATAAGGGAACCATGTATAAGAATAAGGCATCAAGACACGCGACAAAATCTAAATACAGATAAGGCTGTAGAGTCTTCAATTAGTCTTGATGTGACGCCCAAATATGCAAAAGCAAATGAAAATAATAACATTCCTCCTAGTCTACCTACATGTTCACGGTATTTAAGTTTTAATAAGCATGATAGAATCTTTATAACATTTGTTATAAATATTATAAAGATTCTAGGGAAATAAAGGTTCTCGAAAGGCGACCACGAACAGGAAAACGATGGACTGACGATATTGTGAAGATCAAACATGGCCAACTCAATAAAAAGACGGTAATTATGCAATTAAGCAATCAAGAAGGCATTAAAATTGAGCTTTGTGGCTCGTTTTTAGATGCCGAATTGCCGTTCCTCGGAGCTACACCAGACGGTCCTATGGAGAAAATATTATAATTGAAGTGAAGTGCCCAATTACTGCGCATAAATTGGGCCTAGCTCATCTAGAGAAGTACACAAAGCTTGGAGATAGCCACAGGTACCCGCCCCGTAACGCCAACAAACTGCAGGCAATTAAGCGGAGACTCACTAAATCATCCAAGCTAGTCCATGTAATGGGGCCGGCCCCAGACTCCTTAACTACCGCACTGACAACACAAACCTTCAGAAATAGGCTAAAAAACTGGCTTATTGAACAATCTTTTTATAGGATTGATGAATTTATTATTTGACTTTTTATTTAATATGACACAATTTTATTATTTAATGACACAATTTTATTATTTATATACATTTAATAAGTTAATTATTTTATGCTATTGTAGGTTGTACCTTAAAATAATTAACTTATTAAATGACGTTTTAAATGTCATCATTTTACTTAATACCTATGGAATTATTATTGTTATTATTTTTTACCGATTTTATCCTGTGTTTCATAGATTAATTAAATTATTATTTTTTTCGAAATTTGAATATTATTTAGCCAATGTTAAACTACCCATATTTACCTAAATGACCTGTAACAAATTTGTTATAAATAAATAATTATGAACTTTGATGAAGCGATAGAAAAAAATAAGATCAACTTTTGGTCAAAAAACAACGGAGGCTCTAAAATCATAACTGGTACTAACCAGTTATGATTTTCGTTGATTTTGCATTTTGCGTTGAACGGCATATTACGAAACGTCAAAAATGTTTATTTGCCGAGCGAAAAAGAGAAGCTGAAGACGGAACGAAACTAAAAGAACTAAAAGATGACATGTTTTGGCACAGTAAAATGAAAACAAAATTAGTTTTTTTTTATATGAAATGCTTAAGTACTGCCAGAAATTGTAGATCCTGGACAAACTCGGAGCCAACCAATAAGGGAACCATGTATAAGAATAAGGCATCAAGACACGCGACAAAATCTAAATACAGATAAGGCTGTAGAGTCTTCAATTAGTCTTGATGTGACGCCCAAATATGCAAAAGCAAATGAAAATAATAACATTCCTCCTAGTCTACCTACATGTTCACGGTATTTAAGTTTTAATAAGCATGACAGAATCTTTATAACATTTGTTATAAATATTATAAAGATTCCAGGGAAATAAAGGTTCTCGAAAGGCGACCACGAACAGGAAAACGATGGACTGACGATATTGTGAAGATCGCGGGAAGTTGATGCTGTCTTATCTCATAGCTCTATGTAGGTAAATCACCGCAGGCGCCGCGAACCAGTAGATGTTGCAATAAATAAAATGCACACGTTGTGTTTATTGCTCTATTTGTTGGTTCGCACCCGTCGCTTATTCTGCTAACTGGCTAGAGGACGTCCAACTAGTAGGTACACTCTTGTACCACATTCGCGTGGCGCTACTTTATCGGAGAAAATATCGATCGCGCGAGGTAATCGACGGTTGTATGCGCCTTAAGCTACAGATTCAAGTGGAATATATTGGTATTTATAAAAATTAAGTACTTTCTGAATTAATTATATTAGTATTTTTTTTTATCTTTCGCGATCATGACACTTGTTGAATAATTACAGGGGTTTATACACGATAAATACTGTGTCATATTCAATAATGATTATACTACCTATACACGCTATGTTTCTAATGAAGGCACTTCACATCGCTATATGCGTTTTTATTTTGCTCGTGTATTTGCTTTGCGTATTCGACTTGTTTGTGAAAAATAGGCGAGTCACTACACATCGTCGAACTCGGGAATATATGACGAATACGCGAACACGAATAGCGATGAGAAGTGCCATCATAAAGCGTATCACAGACGACGAAGATGCTATAATATTTCATTCATTTTTGATAAAATATCGCTCGCCATACAATCACTATGAGCCATCAATCACACACGGTTAATAAAATATATATTTTCATATTACGGTATCTTAAGATACTGAGCGATAGGGCGACTTCATCTTATGATGCCTTGCTATGGAAATATAATTATGTTAACATTTTCAAGAGAATGAGACCATAATATAATTACATTATCGTATCATAATATTGCGTTTACATTTAGACATTCGCGCTGCCATTCGCGTGGACGGAAATGTTGCCGTCCATATGTCCGCGGCAGCGTCGCCGGCAATGTGTGTTCACGCAACACGGGCAACGCGGGCGGCAACGCGAGTGGACATGGAAGTGGCCTGTTTACATACTCGCATTGCCCAAGTCCCTGCACATCTCTCTGTCATGTCTCTGCACATTTCCACTGTCACGAGCTGAGTGTAAACGGGGTATAACAGTGTGTGATACCTTAAGATGCTATAATATGTTATCGTAAGGTATCTTATGATGATATATTATAGCATCTTCGTTGTCTGTGATACGCTTTAGATTCACGTGGAATATATTGGTATTTAAATTTCAACGAACAATAACTAGGAAATAGTTTCATGTTGATTTGTTTTTTTTCAATATCGCACTCTGGTGGGAACCCTGGAACAAAAACAAAGATAATTTTACCAGAGTGGCTACTTTTGACACTCGATTCTAATCCCAATCTCAATTTATCAGAAATCTCTTACGGCCGGTTTCTGAAAGCTCGATCAAAACTAATCGTATGTCATGTCATGTCATGTCACTTGCTATCTCTACCTAATATGAAGTAAAAGCGGAAATGGCAAGTGATTTGACAGGTGATTACGTTTGATCGAGTTTTTTTTTATAATTAATAGACTGTCCTTTAGCCGCAATCTCACCTGATGGTAAGCGACGATGTAGCCAACGATGGAGCAGCACGGTCTAGAAGACACCTATTCACTCTTGCCTTGAAGAGACCCAAGTTATGTTTAAGTTACGTCGTCTGTCAGGAAAGACAGACGACGGCAATGAGTTCCACTCCTTGGCAGTTCGCATAATAAATGTAGAAGCAAAGCGCTTAGTGCGAATTGGGTGGTATATTTACCAGATACTTGTCCTGTGATGGAAAGGAGATTTGTGAAATCGGCCGTTAGGCTCTTACTCACGAGCGGCACGTTCCCGCGATAATTATTTGCTATACCTACTAGATTACTAGTTGGAGTAGGCGCTAAAGTATAATCATCATATTACTAAAGGTTACGCCTGCTTAGAACGTTGATTATTCATTGAAGACCTGGAATTAAAATTATATGCGAGCGATTATAAAAACACTTACATCACACGTGCTAAGTATCTCTCAGCGTACATTTTCCCTATATCCATGCTCCCGGGGTATTGAACTTGTTTCTCAGCATTTGGTTCATAGAAGAACCCATTGAAATGTGTGAATTCTTTGCCGATGGCATCTTCCAAGTGATATATTCGGGACGGATTCGGAACCAGGATTAAATGTTCTGAAAATAAATATTTTTTTATGTATTTTGTTCATCCTTGTTGCTAGCATTTTTATTTTTCTTTTAGGTGTCGAAATATTGTATCATTGTTATATTTAGGTTGAATCGTCTGAGGCCTCACCGAACGGCTCTAATGGAAGACCATAGTTGGTTTGCAACCAACTTATTGCTGAATCAGAGTCCGTTTTGCGACGCACAAAGTAACTTTTTTTTTATATGTTAAATGTTTATTTTATTTCTTAAGTAAATAAATTTTCTTTCTTTCTTCTTTCTTTCATTGTTAGATATATGCCTCAGGTGTCTAGGTACTGGTGCGGTTTCCTTTCCCGCGGTGCAATGTTAACATGTTTGTAAAAGCTTTGCCTTGCGTTTAAGGTAGAGGGTTCAATTCATAAAGTAATTTAATTGAATTACAAGGATCAGTTTTAAAAGTGAATCTAGGTGCCAGTTCCACGCAGCCGTCCATGTCTATGTTACATGTGTATTAGGGATACGATACGTTTACGCGACTAATACCTAATACCTAATTCCGCTCGGGTGGACGTTCGCGTTGGCCGTGCTCCCTAAGTGTCCGGGCTAAATGTGAGCATACGCTGCCGCGGACATATGTCCGGCCACATTTACGTACACGCGAATGGCAGCGCGAATGTCTAAATGTAAGCGCGGTATGACGTCAAATTCGTCCGTGATGAGGCCAATGTAATACCTTGTGCGACGTATCTGTCGCTTTGGTCGAGGGCAGTTATTTGATAGAAAGGCTGGTCGAGCCCGAACTCCAGTGCGCCCGCCTCCGGCTGGCCGCGGTAATCCGGCGCACCACAATGCCGGTAATCCCACCCGCGTATTATGCACACGTAGTTTAAAACCTTGAAACATTAGGAAATTATAAAATGCCACACATAAATAAATAAATACCTAAATATTAGTGGACTTTCCACACCACAATCTAGCCCCAAACTAAGCCAAAGCTTGTAATATGGAAACCAGATAGCTGATTAATATAATACATATACTTTTTTTGTAAATAAATAAAAAATAAAATATTAGAGGACTTTCCACATACCACTATCTAGCCCCACTACTAAGCCTAACCTTGTAATATGGGAACCAGATAGCTGAATAATATAATACATAATATGTATACTTTTTTTTTGTAAATACATACTTCTAATATTATATAACACCCAGACAGAGAACAAATATCAATGTTCATCACACAAATATTTATTCTCGGTGGGAATCGAACCCACGGCCTACAGCGCAGACGGCAGAGCTACTACTAACTGAGCTGTGAAGGCTGTCAAACATAAAAATAACTTATAAAAATACAAGAATAGCCGTGTTTTTTTTTATACAACTTGCTAATGGAACAAGATAGCCCATCTGATGTTGAGTGGTAACTATCAAGATAACAAAGCATTGCCTCGTAAGTCACGCAAGATAGGAATGTGCCCTACGATGCACTGCCCTGAGTCCATCAACTTGAGGCATACAGATGTTGAGCTTCATGTGCCTTTAATAACACCGGTAACCACACTCTCCAAACCGAAACACAGCGTTGCTATTTGGCGGCAGAAAATGGCGTGGGGTAGTACTTCCCCGGACGAGCCCTTCACAAAGAATTCTACTACTCTTCCGAATGACAGTATAGTTATAGTTTTAAATGAATCTTATTTTAACATAATAATAATAAAATAATGATTTTAAAACAGATTACCGGCCGGATTCTGAAAGCTCGATCAAACTTAATCAGATGTCAAATCACTCGCCATTTCAGCCATTACATCGTATTAGATAGAGACAGCGATTGACTTGACATCCGATTATATTTGATCGAGCTTTCAGAAACCGGCCGTATGTTGTCGCTTACCTTGTGGAGGCATATCATTCCGACACAGTACCGCACTGAGCTTGAGTGCTGCTTTACGGTGACCTGAAACATTAAGACATGTACGTACATGGGTATGAACGGTTTCTAATAATTTCGATGCTAAAATGGTGGTCGTGCACAGTGGAACCGATCGAAACAGCACCCCAAGCATGAGTTGTGTTTACCATATTTGGTTTCTCGTTTTTCGTTCTTGTTCCGTGTTCATTGCGGGTTTTGTATGAAGACGCGATAGAGAGACCCATACGGAACTTCATGTTGCAAGTATGATGAAAATTAGTAGTAGAACATAAAGTTCCGTATCGGTATCTCTATCGCGTCTTCATACAAAACCCGCAATGAACACGGAACAAAAACGAAAAACCAAATATGGTAAACACAACTTAATACTTGGGGTACAGATTGCAATAAAGTTACGTAATTGCACCACTTATCACTTGGGTTGGTGGGGCGTTCATAGTTTATCACTAGCTGCCATACTCGGAGACATTAACGGTTACTTAACCGTCCTAAGTATGAACTTCTCAAGCGAAATCTATGTTAAGGATCGGCCATTAAATTATAGTTGTATAATAGCAATTAAGTTGCAATTGACATATTAGTGGTTTACACTCTCTCTACAGTAGTTGAAGAGGCGAAGCGGTTTTTAGATTTATAAGCATAAAGCGAATACAAGAGCATACCTATCGCTCGCACGTTTCTACATGTTGAAAGATATAAAACCTCTAAAACCATTTTCGAAAAATCGCAAGCAGCCATTTTGTGTGTAAACAACCATTTTGATCGATACTAGTTTTCCTATTCAAAAGTTTGCTTAGGTGCGAAAACTAGTAAAGAAAACTTATGAGTAGGAAAACTTGTATCGATCAAAATTATTTTTTTACCAAACTGTGGGCATTAGCTCTTGTATTCGCCTTAAGGCATTGGGAAATGATGATCCTGTTTTAAGACTATAGGGCCCAGGGGTTTTGGTTTCGTTATACCACGGAAAGGCTCGGGTCTATCTATGTGTAGGCAAAATAGGCTATAGTGCGTTAAGCTCTCGCTGCAAATTCCGTCATAAATTATCGGAACGAGACAGCAATATTGCTCTCTCTCTCTCGCACTTAGGAAAACGGCACGATCATTTTGTTTAAGCGGTGAGATGCATTATTGGCGTCGATAAGAACTATCGATACATGACCTCTCCGACCGCGCAACCACCGGGCGCTCTCGCTGAGTCATTCTTTTTATCGATAACGTGCATGCGCCCACGCCGAGTACTCTCAACACTAGTGTTAAGATGATTTATGACCGAATTTGCAGCAAGTGTTTAACGCGACTATAGTATCTCTAATCTAAAAAGCGTGTACTTACATCCCTGTATTTTTCGCGTATTTTATTTAAATGTAGTAAAGCATCGATGTAACTTCTATGGTCGTCCTCAATCTGGAACTATTTACAGAATTATAAATAATCAAAAACGTAATATGAAACTCGTTGCAAACAAGCAGTTGGCCCACCTGATGTAATGTGGTTACCATCACCGATAAACAAAGCATTGCCTCGCAAGTCACGTCATATGAACGTGACCTACGATGCACTGCCCGCGTCTATCAACTTGAGGCATGCAGATGTTAAGCCTCATGTGTCTGTAATTTCATCGGCAACCACACCCTTAAAACCGAAACATAGTAACACTGCTTGGCGGCAGAAATAGGTATGTTGGTAGTACATTCCGGAAGAGCCCTGCACAAAGAGCTCTACTGCTCATCGCAACGGTTAAGACGATGATAAGAGCTAATGTACCTCTCGCTCGCACGTTTCGACATGTTAAAAGATATAAAATCACTAAGCTCATTTAAAAAAAATAGCAATCAACCAAGTTTAGTCAAAATTTCATTTTGATCGATACAAGTTTTCCTACTCAAAAGTATGATTTACTAGTTTTCGTACTTAAGCAAACTTCTCGAGTAGCGTTGCAATGGCACTTGCGGGAACACACAACAGCGATAGCAGTAAATGAGTCTATCAGCGCTGATGAAGCTATGAACTAACGCGCAAATGAGCGCTATTGCTGTTTGTGAGTTCTTAGAAAATTGAACCGCTGGTTTTCGCCATTGCAAGTTGCAACACTGACCTGTACTGTCAAAAAAAAAGTAAATCGTTTTTCAACAACCCGCCTGCCTCCCGTCCCCCCGTTATAACTACCTACATGTGGGTATTAATTAACAATAGTAGATTAGTAGCCAAGGGCTGTAAGGCATCCATTGCAGCCCGAGATATTTGCGAGGCGCACGAGCGCAGCGAGGGCGCCTATAGTTCGAGGGTGCAATTGGTGCTTACACCCGAGCGAACTTTTCTGCTTTACATCTCGATTGTTACAAGAATAAACAATATTTAAAGTAAAAGTTTTCTATTCCGCCTTTTTTCATTAAAAAGAATCAAGTAAAGAACTTTTAAATTTTTTTTTTAAGATCGAAATTGAGCTTCGCCGTTCGATATTTAAAATTGATGACTATTATACTCACACGAAGACAAGGCTGAATAGCAAAGCGACCTCTTTGGTCATTGGGCTGAATGCATGATGTCTATTGCCAGTATGATGGTTAGATGTAAGCGAACATTTTGAAAGAAAGAAGTGTTTTTTTTTTATTACTTACCGCCCTAGGGCTTTTCTAGCTATATTATTACCCTAGAGCGCTAATTAGTCACCTACAAGCCCCATTTGGAGGTAATAAGAACCTACTTACCGAACATGAGAGATGTAAAAGTATTTTATCAGTTATCTGGTAGGTTCCCCTAGTAGCTCTAGAATAGAATTCGTAAATTTCAAGTTAGATGATATGATACATTATCTTTAGAGTATTTGCCCGTTGCAATGTTGCGACACTACCTTGAGTTACGTATTGCGTACATACTATGGCCGCGTTAAACACTCGTTGCAAACTCGGTCATAAATCATCATAACACTGGTGTTGAGAGTACCTACACGCTGTGGGCGCATGCATGCGATCGATATTTATCGATAACGTGCATGCACTGCGCGGTCGGAGAGGTCATTATCGGTAGTCGGTAAGAACTATCGATACATGACTTCTCCGACCGCGCAACCACCGGGCGCTCTCGCTGAGTCATTCTTTTTATCGATAACGTGTATGCGCCCACGCCGAGTACTCTCAACACTAGAGTTAACATGATTTATGACCGAATTTGCAGCAAGTGTTTAACGCGACTATAGTATCTCTAATCTAAAAGGCTTGTACTTACATCCCTGTATTCCGTTTCTGTTCCGCGTATTTTATTCATATGTAGTAAAGCATTGATGTAACTTCTATGGTCGTCCTCAATCTGGAATTATTTACAGAAATATAAATAATCAAAAACGTAATATGAAACACGTTGTGAAACAAGCAGTTGGCCCACCTGATGTAAAGTGGTTACCATCCCTGATAAACAAAGCTTTGCTTCGCAAGTCACGTAATATGAACGTGACCTACGATGCACTGCCCGCGTCTATCAACTTGAGGCATGCAGATGTTTAGCCTCATGTGTCTGTAATTTCATCGGCAAAACCGAAACATAGTAACGCTGCTTCGCGGCAGAAATAGGTAAGTTGGTAGTACATCCCCGGAAGAGCCCTGCACAAAGAGCTCTACTGCTCATCGCAACGGTTAAGACGATGATAAGAGCTAATGTACCTCTCGCTCGCACGTTTCGACATGTTGAAAGATATAAAATCACAAAACTCATTTTTTTTAAATCGCAATCAACCAAGTTTAGTAAAAATTTCATTTTGATCGATACAAGTTTTCCTACTCAAAAGTATGATTCACTAGTTTTCGTACTTATGCAAACATCTCTAGTATCGCTGATGATGATATGAACTAACGCGCAAATGAGCGCTTTTGCTGTCTCTGTGAGTTACCTACCACTGGTAACGCTGACCCGTACTGTCAAAAAATCCTTAGTTTTCGTTTTCCGTAAAGGCACTTATTGTTTTAAACAAAGTTATCAAATAGGTATGTGTATGTAAATAGTAATTTTATTAATAACTAGTGGCCTGTCCCAGCTTCGCATGGGTGGTCATAAATTTTTTGAACATTTTAGGATAAACTTAGACCGTGGGTTCGAGCCTCGCGTCTACTTATTTCATACATTTGCACGCGCTTCTCCTTGAGTGAGTGAAATCGCACCCCGCGCGTGACCCGTGGACCCGTTAACGTTTTTAATTTCGTCATATCTTTTGAATGGAATGTCCGATTTGAAAAATTGAAGAAGTAATCTATAGGTATTGAAACCGTCTTAATTATGAAATGATTTATTTGGATAAGTATTAATACCAAGGTACAAATAAAGACCCTTTTCTAGCGGAGGCATTTCAATATTTTTTTTATAATAAAAGAACACTTATTGTGACATAACTATAATAGTTAGACATATGCTGTCGCGACATTTTTTGTAGATGATGACGTGTTCTACAAAATCGTAGTACATTATTTTGTTCTATCTTCAATAGTTTTCGCAGCGCACGCTATGTAAGGTTTTTGTTTTCCACCTTGGGTTACATTATTGAAGTTTTAGTAAGGATTCCTGATTTTTTTGAAAATATAATATAGCCTATGTTACTCAGGAATAATGCAGCATTCTAATGGTGAAAGAATTTTTGAAATCGGACCAGTAGTTTTTGAGCCTATTCGTTACACACAAAAATACAAATGTTTCCTCTTTATAATATTAGTGTAGATTGTAGATTGTGTCGTAGACGTTGCTGCGCCACATACTTTCGTCTTCACTGAAAACCAGCGCCATACAAGCCACAAGGCTTTTTTACGACACTTTATTTATAATGTTTTTTAATATGTCTTCTTGTGTATCTTTTTTTTTTCTTTTTATCATTGTCGTAAAATAAATATTTTCTATGTCTATTTCAAAATAGTTTTTCAACAAGGGACCAGTCGTCAATCGAGTGGTAATGAACCCTGCCTGCCTCCCGTCCCCCCGTTATAACTACCTACATGTGGGTATTAATTAACAAAAGTATTTTATCAGTTTATCTGGTTGGTTCCCATAGTACAGTCGCCTGCTCTAGAATGTATACAAATCGAAAATATCAAGTTAGATGATATGATACATTATTGATAACGTTAACTTTAGAGTTTTTACCCGTTGCAACGTTCCGACACTACCTTGAGAGTTACGAATTGCCTCCATACTAGTGCAGTCGACTGGACAAGCTTAGATTGGGACTAGACGGCACTACCTGTAATGTCCAACAATATTTATGAGAATATTAGCTATTAAATCTTACGTTTTCGATGTTAAATGGCCGACTCAGCCAATTGCGATCCCGTGCTCCCACATACTGTATGAAGTTACTATACCGGCTGCCACGATTATTGCATAAGAGGTCCATCAAGTGTACAGCATTGATTGTGTACCTGGGAAATTAGGATAAAAATGCAGTCTTTTAAAATAATTTATATAAATAAACTGAATAGCGAGCCATCCACTGCCGATCTTTCCAGATCGTAAAAAATTAAAAGCCCGTGTTATTTTTTTTTAAATACAACTAGCTGGTGGAACAAGCAGATGGCCCACTTGGTGTTAAGTGTTAACCATCACCTATAACAAAGCATTACCTCGTAAGTCACGCACGATAGGAACGTGTACTGTGCTGCGTCCATCAACTTGAAGCATACAGATGTTAAGTCTCACGTGCCTGTAATTACACCGGCAACCACACTCTTCAAACCGAAAACACAGCAACGCTTAGGATTATTACGCATTTTAGATAACTTTGACGTGACGACTACGTACGTAATTTTTTGTCTAAGAGCATTTGTATTTTTTGCCAATGATTTGATTGAATCATATTGGCTTATAATGAACATAGGTAAGTCAGAGTCCTGTCGGAAAGAATTAACGTTAGTCGATAGCTCGCTACGTAATTGACTACGTACCAGTTCTTATTATCTCCAAAATGACGTAGGAAAGCCGAGATAATGTATTGCATGAATAATTCTGCAGAGTATGTGTGGTTGAAACGGTTCAAATGATTATCGTGGGCCGAAAATGGACAGAGGCCTCGAAAGCGTAAATCCCCATTCTCAAGACTGAACTGCATGGTATCTGTTTCAAAACCTCTGCTGTTGTCTTGCCACTCTAGATACAAATGATTCGGGAAAGCGACCAGAGTGCAAGAGGTTATGCCGAAACCTCTGGCAATGGCTTGAAAAATAGAGCCCAAACAAGCGCCGTGGCCAGAATTTGATTTTATTGTCTGAAATAAATAATAATCATTAAAAGTCAAAGTCAAAATGTATTTAGGTATTCAATAAAATCACAAGGATCACTTTGAAACGTCTTAAAGCTAGGTGACTCTAGGTGCCAGTTCCACGCGACCAAAGCCTAGAAGAACAGGCAACAAACTTACGGCTTGGTTCCTACCGTTCTTTTGTATGATCCTTTTACAATGTAATAATATAATATATTATTGAAGTTTAGTGAGGCGTAGGCATACAGAAAAAGGTGAACATAATCAAATTATTATTACAGAGAAAGCAAAGTCATGATTATGATAAATGAATATTAGCTTTTAATATTTATTTATTCTTTGTTGCACAAAACATACAGTTAAAGTACAACAGCTCTGCTATATTGTACTAATGCTCAAGCATTTTCTACCAGCCTAAATAAGCCTTTTGTACTTTTGGTAGATATATATACAACCTAAAATACAATTACTCAGTCGTCAAACTATGAAACTGAAACAGCTTCACGACTTTGATTCCCAGGCACGGTAGATATCGCCTCGAGATCTCTTGGTACCAAGTAAGACTTCTAGATTCTTTGGGGAGTCTAAGGGGGTAGTCAGAGGTATGTCCAAACATTACATTTGGCACATACCCACATTTTTGCAGTAGTTAATATTCCATACGTGTCAGGTTGCAAGGCCATCGCCGCTGTTAGAATAGTAACTGGTTTCCTCACGATGTTTACCTTCACTTTTAAGAGCACTGGCATTGCGCACACAAATTTTTCGATAGGAAAAATCCATTGGTGCGGATTCCAACCTACGACCTACGATCGGACGGCGGGGTCACTCCCACTAGACCAGCGGTGCCCTCAAACTATGGGGTCTACCTAAAACCTTTTATACAGAGTCTCTCTCTCTCTTGTCTTGTCCTTTCACAGTTTCTTTCGAAACAGTGAAAGGATTCTAAGTGCGCCTCAAGAGGCTCCTTTCGAGCATTTGACACATGTTATAGAACTTTTTAAGTTCCACGACATGCCGGTTTCCTCACGATGTTTTCCTTCACCGTTTGAGAGTAGAGGCATTGTGCACATCAATTTTTGAACAGAAAAACTCATTTTTGCACGACCGGTTTCGAACCAACGACCTTAGGATCGGAAGGCGGGGCCGCTACCACTAGACCACCAGTGCTCTACAGAATGATTCTTAATATTATGATTGTACCTCGTGTGTTCATAAGTTTTGAGACGAACTTATTTAATTAATTTAAAAAGAAAGTAATTCATGCAACCTTTTTTAAACTTTTAAAATTTTAAATTTCGAATGTTTTGAATCAGATAAAATATACATTTGAATATTTGTTTCATTCTCCGTGAAAATGGCGCCAACAAAAGATTTGCGTGCGACTGTAATTTCACTGTTTCAAGCAGGAAAAAAACCAATGCAAGTTTTTAGTGAAATCCAAAGTTTGGGATGTAGTCGGAACTTTGTGTATTATACCATAAAGAGGTACAAGGAGACCGGCTCTTTAGAAGACCGTGGAAGATGTGGCCGCCCGCGGTCTGTAAGGACGCCCGCCAACATCAAAGTAATCAGAGAGCGAATTCGTCGCAACCCTTGCCGGACTCAAAAGAAATTAGCTCTGCAGACCAACATTTCGCGAATATCGGTGAACAGGATACTTAAATATGATCTTAAACTAAAGGCTTACAGTCGAAGGAAAGTGCATTATTTAAACGAGCGTCTTCGTAAATTGCGACTGGAACGATGTTGGAACCTATTGAAGAGACACGATCCAAAAAATATCCTGTTTACCGATGAAAAGATCTTCACGGTGGAAGAAAAGTTTAACCGGCAGAACAATAAGGTTTACGCCAGAAGTTCAAAGGACGTCCAGCCATCTGTACGCAATGTCCAGCGTACTCATCATCCAGCAAGTGTGATGGTTTGGTGGGGTGTTTCCTACGAGGGGGTCACTTCGCTTCATTTTTGCCAGCAAGGCGTCAAGGTGAAGGCACAAAATTACTAAACCGACATATTGGAAGCGGTGGTTAAACCATTAAATTATACGCTATTCGCTGGAAAATACTGGGTTTTCCAACAGGACTCTGCTCCCTCCCATAAAGATAAGACTACCCAACGTTGGCTGGAGGCCAATTTGCCAGGCTTCATTCGGAGCGAAGATCGGCCCTCGTCAAGCCCTGACTTGAATCCTTTGGATTATTCTTTATGGACGGAATTGGAGCTGAGGGCATGCAGAAAGTCTCACCCAAACCTGGATTCTCTCAAGCGAGCCCTTATTAAAGAATCGAAACGGATTCCCATTGAAAAGATTCGTGCCGCCATAGATGAATGGCGCACGCGTTTGAAGGCCTGCATTTAATGCAAAGGCGGCCATTTTGAATGATTTATTTTTAAATACAGATCTAGATGTCAGTAGTTTTAATTTTAATATCCAATAAATGAATACTCAACTAAGCTCCAAAAATATTTTAGTTTTACTGTGTCTCAAGACTTATGAACACACGAGGTATAATATGTTGTGGATTAACTAACGGCTTGTACTTGCTTGTATTTTTTAGGGCCGGTTTCACCATGCTCTGTTAGATTAACAAAGGATTAAAGGGCCGTATATGTCAAAATGTACGCGTTTGACAGCTAAGGTTAGATTTAACGGTCTTTTAATCCTTGATTAGTAACTAACAGAGCATGGTGAAACCGGCCCTTAGATATCTTCTTTTTAGACTTTTCTTAAGAAGGTATCTTATTAAGAAAATAGAGTAGATAAGAGTAGATAAGTACATACCTACCTACAGATTCAGTAGGATTTCGGTCATATATTGTGAGCCTAATGAATTTTTGTCAATTTTCTTTTGTACTACTAGCTAGAGTATACATACTTTTGTAATATCTAGTGTATCTTGATTGCAAGCAGCTATCAAAACCATACGCCTTCGTTTATAAATATAATGTGATATGGCCAACAAAACTTGTTTCTCTGTGTAGATTCCACTTGCACAGGCATTTAAAGTTTCCACTCCGGGTAACCGATTGCTAGTAGATGTTTCTAATAAAAGCTGGTCTACGTCTTTAACCATGTCCTTAATCTGTAATATTATAACATATTTTACTAACACCTTACATATTTATTTATTGTATAATAGTTGGGCTTAGTGCTAAGAGCATTTTCTGCCAAGCTTATAGGTAAAATATGCTATCTTAACTAGTGGTTCGCCCCGAACTGAAATCTCGTCATGTCCGCTCCAGTCTTACATTAATACTAAACACGATATTTGGCCTCTGACTACCCCCTACCTACTTGGGGTAACCAATTGTATCTCGAAAATCAGACATACGTCCTAGAATAAAAATAAAAATGGTATTGGGATGTACGAACCAAACCCCTCATATGACACCTCACTTGGTATATTTGTGTAACAATTTTTTTTGCTCTCTTTGTAAACCCCATATCTCAATAACCCCTTGTCCGATTAAATTCACAAACCCATATAAATTCATAAATTTCTCAAGTACAACCTATCGACCTACCAAGTTTCGTGCAGCTGATCTGCACTCAAAGGGTCCGAAAATTAAAGTAGGTGGAAGTCAGAGGCAAGTCCAAACATTGTGTTTGGACTTGTTTCTGACTACCACTTAATAACTAAGTATGGTAACCAAGTTTCAACTCTATTGGCCTATTTATTGAAGAGTTCCGTTGAATAAACCTTGGCTCCATCATCAGATCGGGTCGCTATCACCATTTTATGAGAACTGAGTACCTTATTAATTTATTTAAAGAAAAAAAATAAGAAATAGCAAAGGAACCGGCCGACCAAACCTTGATGTCAACGAAACTCTTAGAGATGGGAGCTCTTGAATGAATTTAACTTTTTTGTTGTATCTCAAAAACCGAGCGTACCAGAAAAAAAATTAAAAATTGTTTTGGAATGTCCATATAAAGCCCTTTCATATGACATGTAACTTGTTTTTTTTATGTTTTTTTTTAAATTTTTGCCCCCTTAAAAAACCCCATATCTTAATAACCCGTCATCCGATTTTACTCATATACCTACTTACCAGTAAATTTCTCAAGTACAAGCTATCGACTTATCAAATTTCATGCAGATCGGATCAACCAACGGTTTGTATGTTGTGACAAACAAACATACATACATTAAATTCCAAATCGCCCAAGTTGATTGTAAGATCTTCGTTCGCCTCACTCACTCGATCAATAAATGGTGTTGCTTAATAAATTTGGATAATGTTTTTTATAATATATTTAAATTAATAAAATAACATACCAGGTCCAAAACTTCTTCATCCCGATGTATATGAACTGGATCAACCCATTGCGTAAAGAAATTAAGCACAATCTCAGGAGTCAACTGACTTGTGTAATAATGGTGTACCCATTTCAGTGAATATAATACATGAATTAAATTTCGCACAAAGATTTTTCCATAATGTATTTCAGTAAGTGTGTAAGGTCTGAAATAAAAATATTCTACACTAGGACTTTTTATAGATTTAAAGTAGGTTGCAATTTAAAGAATCTAATCATCATCATCATCATAGAGAGCACTGGTGGTCTAGTGGTAGCGGTCCCGCCTTCCGATCCTAAGGTCGTGGGTTCGCAACCGGTCGTGCACCAATGAGTTTTTCTGATCAAAAATGTATGTGCACAATGCTACTCTCAAACGGTCAAGGAAAACATCGTGAGTAAACCGGCATGTCGTAGAACCTAAAAAGTTCTATAACATGTGTCAAGTGCTCGAAAGGAGCCACTTGAGGCGCACTTTAAATCCTTTCACCACACTGTTTCGAAAGAAACTAGTGACACGACAAGAGAGAGAGCTCATCATCATCAACCTATGTTAGTCCACTGCTGGATGTAGGTCTCTCCCAAGACGTGCCACTGAGCCCGGTCTTAGGCTCTTCTCATCTAGTGTTAGCCAGCTACATATCGCCCCACCTTGCCGAAGGTAAAGAATCTAATACACAAATTTATATGAAGGTTGCAATTATGTTTTGTTGATGCGTAATTCACATCAAATTAATTTGTTACATAACTGTCATCAAACTTCACATAAGTTGTAAACAGGTAAGTGTAGGTAAACACTATAAAATTAATAAAATATAATTTATTAATTATAATTTACCTATGCATAATTACTTACTTTTTAGTTTCAAATGTATTCACTCTTCTTGATGCTTCCTGAACAAAGTTTTGAAGAATGGTAAGAGTGAAATAATAGTATGTGTTACTGGATAAGGCAATACCAAATATTTGTTTACAACTGTCCATAGAAATTTCTACGTTATACTCCCTGAAAAATATTAATTATCTTAGAAGAAAAATCATCTAGTTTAACTCTAGAATGTGGTGACTCCAGAAACAATAGATTTTATCTTGTCTCTACCAAATTACATGTTCCTGAGGTACAAACAAAGTTACATAGTTTACATACCTAAAGTGATTTGGGGACATTTGTGCAACTATATCAATGAGTGTTTCCTTGAGACATAAGTATTGCTTAAGGTCATTCAACCAGTCACCTGTAGACTCGGATGCAGTTACATTGTAGATTACTTTTCCCACTCTGAAAAAAGTTGACAGAAAAGTTTGACCATTTATTTTATTTTATACTAGTGGCTTCCCGCGGCTTCGCACGCGTTGAAGTGGTGAACCGTGATTGAACCACAAACATCCAAACATCGTAACTTTCGCATTGATTTGTATATTATTAGGGTAGGATTTTAAATACGTACTATTATTAGGGTAGGATTTTAAATACCTACGTAGGAATAAGGGATACCTATAGGCGTACATTACCTATATTAGGTAGGTAGGTATAGGTACTGAGTTTAGCACAAACATGACAAATACAACAAAGACAACCTTACACGGAAAATATGTACTTATTTGTTCCTAGTTTCTACCCCAAAAGCAAACGAAACGAAACAGCTTCACGGCATTGATCCACAGGCACGGTAGATAGGTACCCTCAGATCTCTTCGTACCAACTCAAGATTCCCGTTTTTAGAACATTGACGCCTCGTTGTAGGTATTCTTTTTACTCGAGCGCAACGAAGGAGGGTAACGTCTTTATGTTATTTATCCACAGAACACATTTTCTTTTAGTTTGAAGTTAATTACACAGTTACAGTTAAAAATCTCCCATACAAACCTTGAAACTTTGCAGGGGTAGTTTTAAAATATTGAAAACGTGAATTTAAATTATTTATTGTGGAGTATATTTACTTCAAGTTTGAAATCAATCGCACTATGCGTTAAAAAACTCCCATACAAACTTTGACATCCCTTTGCACGCTTATTATGGGTAGTTTTAAAAAATTAAAAAAGCCTTTCCTATTTTTTTGCCTAAAAGTTCATATACTCCAAGTTTCAAGTTTGTAGGTTCAAGGTATACTATTTTTCATGCAAACGTTTTCAACCCTTTTACACCCCTTGGGGTTGAATTTCCAAAACCCTCTTCTTAGTACACCTCTACGTCATAAGACCTATGTACTCTTCAATTTTCAAGTTTCTAGGACCATCGGTCAAAAAACTCCCATACAAACTTTTACATCCCTTTGCACACTTATTAAGGGTAGTTTAAAAAAACTAATAACGCCTTTCCTATTTTTTTGCTTTGAAGTATATGTACTCCAAGTTTCAAGTTTGTAGGTTCAAGGAATACAATTTTTCATACAAACGCTTTCATCCCTTTTTACACCCTTAGGGGTTGAATTTCCAAAAACCCCTTCTTAGTACACCTCTACGTCATAAGACCTATGTACTCTTCAAATTTCAAGTCTCTAGGACCATCGGTCAAAAAACTCCCATACAAACTTTTACATCCCTTTGCACACTTATTAAGGGTAGTTTTAAAAAACTAAAAATGCCTTTCCTATTTTTTTGCTTTGAGGTATATGTTCTCCAAGTTTCAAGTTTGTAGGTTCAAGGAATACTATTTTTCATACAAACGTTTTCATCCCTTTTTACACCCTTAGGGGTTGAATTTCCAAAAATCCCTTCTTAGTGCACCTCTACGCCATAAGAGCTATGTACTCCTCAAATTTCAAGTCTCTAGGACCAGCGGTTTAGGCTGTGCGTTGTCTATATGTCAGTCAGTCAGTCAGTCAGTCAGTCAGTCAGTCAGGACATTTTTTTGCTTTGAAGTATATGTACTCCAAGTTTCAAGTTTGTAGGTTCAAGGAATACAATTTTTCATACAAACGCTTTCATCCCTTTTTACACCCTTAGGGGTTGAATTTCCAAAAACCCCTTCTTAGTACACCTCTACGTCATAAGACCTATGTACTCTTCAAATTTCAAGTCTCTAGGACCATCGGTCAAAAAACTCCCATACAAACTTTTACATCCCTTTGCACACTTATTAAGGGTAGTTTTAAAAAACTAAAAATGCCTTTCCTATTTTTTTGCTTTGAGGTATATGTTCTCCAAGTTTCAAGTTTGTAGGTTCAAGGAATACTATTTTTCATACAAACGTTTTCATCCCTTTTTACACCCTTAGGGGTTGAATTTCCAAAAATCCCTTCTTAGAGCACCTCTACGCCATAAGAGCTATGTACTCCTCAAATTTCAAGTCTCTAGGACCAGCGGTTTAGGCTGTGCGTTGTCTATATGTCAGTCAGTCAGTCAGTCAGTCAGTCAGTCAGTCAGGACTTTGAGTCTTATAGTATTAGAGATGTATATTTCTTTTAATTGATAAATTGGAATGCCAACAACGATATGTTTGGTTAAATTTTTAGGCACATTGAGTTATTGTCCTAGAGCCTAAGACTTAGACTTAGACTGATACATACACCATTAATAGGCGGACTAAAATGTTTAGTCCGCATATTTTAGGCATTAATATTTGACTTGAAGGACAACACAACAAACTTAGTGAGATCTACTACACTTAAGGCGCAAGAGCTCACTTAAACTAATAATAATGGTAGTAGGTTCAACTACTATCCTACTTTAAGGTAATTAATCAACAATAGGTCCGACATCTTAAGGAATAGTTGCCAATTGTTGATCATCGATTCAAAAAAAGAAGTTGCTTATTTGAAATTATCTAAGTTAGTTATATAGTAAAAATCTTGTACTTAGAGATATACTCAAATATGAAGTCTACAACATACAAATGTAAGAGGTAATTATTTTATTCAGATCTTGTTTGTTGGTGAAAGTGCTCAAAAACTTTCTCCTTGAAAATACTGGCAGAGTTGTTAAAGATGTTGATATCTTCAATGGCTTTGTTAATTTGGTTGTACTGGTTACACAGTCTAACAACAGAGGCATGTAATGCGCACTGTAGAAGATTTGATAGGCCGTGCCCAGGAAAGACCTAGTGTATGTGAAGTCTTACAGTGCCTACAAAAAAACTAGGTATTTATTTATTCACTACCGACCCGCCCCGGCTTCGCACGGTTATTTTGGGTTATCCCTAAGAGATTATGCTTGTATTATGCATATAAACCTTCGTCTTGAATCACTCTTTCTATAAAAAAAATAAGTATTTATTATTCTATTAAATTCTATTTTAAAGATTTAAGCATACATAGGGATATAGGGACAGAGAAAGCGACTTTGTTGTATACTATGTAGTGATAAATAGGAACGCCAACAGCGATATGTACTTACTTAAAAGGTATGATATATTTCAAGGAATATTATATCAATTTGCACTCACGTTTGCAGGTAAATGACTCTCCACAAGCTGTGGCAATCTTTTAAAAAATCATTGTATCGTTTACATGTTCTCCTGAAACTATTGCAATCAATAAAGGAGGTACGTTTTAGAATCATTATTATGATTTCGTCTGGCAAAGAATAAATAGTAGTGGGAGCTTTTTCCATTTTGTAATAATTTCCCACGTTTCCCGACCGACATGAAAAACTCCTGAAAGATACCTACAAAAACAATGTAATTTTGGAAAATCTGAGATAAAAACAAACAAGAGAAACCAATTTCGCTCCTGACCTGAGCATGTGTTGCAACCTTAGTTTTTGAAAAAGGGTTAATTTTAATTATTAATTAGTCAAGCCAAAAAGGACTAGATAAAGCAATTGTGCCACAGAAAGGGCTTAAAATTAATACATTATCACCGAATTATAAGATATTGATGGCTGATTTAGATTTACGTTTTTTGCGTGATATTAATAATAGGCTTAATAGGCCTCCATTTCAAATGATTGCCAGTTTTAAAGAAAAAAGTATCTTTGTGAAGGGCTAGTTCTGGGGCCTTATGCTCACTTCGAGCGAGATTATTTCACGGTAGAGATAGACACGGTAGACTGCTGAAAACTGGCTGCGTTTTCCTGGCCGTGCTTTCCGGGTTGTACATTCTCGGGCTGTGTAATACATGGTCGTACATTAACCGGACCCTCGTGTAAACAGCAAGGTGACTGACGAAATCTATGCTAGATGGCGCGCATTGTTTCATACCAAGGTTTCATTACTGCACAGAGTACTTTGTTAAAACTGAAACATTACTGGGTGTTACTGGTAAGCGCGAGGTTTTATAAGTCACAAAAAGGGCTAGATTGCTCTTTTAGCGATAAGTCACGATCTTGGAGGTCACGTTAATAGAATAAGGGCCGGTTTCACCATGCTCTGTTAGATTAACAAAGGATTAAAGGGCCGTTAAGGGCCGGTTTCACCATGCTCTGTTAGATTAACAAAGGATTAAAGGGCCGTTAAATATGTCAAAATGTACACGTTTGACAGATAAGGTTAGATTTAACGGTCTTTTAATCCTTGATTAGTAACTGACAGAGCATGGTGAAACCGGCCCTAAGTAAGACAATTTTTCACTTTTTTTGATGTCTTCATCATCATCAGCTTGAGAAGTCCACTGTTGGACGTAAGCCTTTCCTATACATTACCAACAGGATGAACGATTTTGAGCCCTCTCAATCCACCGACTTCCCACGGCCCTCATGATAAGTAGGTACGTTTACATTTTATGTGGTGTGGTGTGCGATAAAGTATTTTCTATCTTTCTATCTACTCTACTTTTATATATTATTTATCTATCTATCTAACCTATAGGTACCTACCCATGCGCCTACATCTCCGATCATGGGCAAACTTTGGCTAATATGCTTTCTACTCCACACTTCGAGTTGGCTTTCTTTTGCTCAACCAGGGCCTAAAGTGAGGAGAATACAAAGAGGTAAGAAACCCATTTACAAGCAGTTTCCTCCGGCCACACGCTTTTCATCTGTATTCAGGTTAATGTAGGCAGGCAAGTACCTACCAACTGTACCTAATTGTATATACCTAACTGAGCGTTGTGGCGTGGACCGTCAACACAAATCAACGGATCAATACAAATATTAGAAGCAATTATCTGCATACAATCATAGCTTTATTGAGCATGTACAGGGTGTTTTTAAGATGGGAAACTAAAAGTACCTACCTACCCATCTCATTCGATAGGTAAAGAAGATTCAAATTGATCCGTACCTATATATTGAATAAACCCTTTAGAGCCTACGGGGTTTATTCAATAAATAGGTAAAACCCTCAAACAAACAATCTAAAGTTTAGACGATAGGTATCTATAGGTATGCCCTAGCCTTGAGTTACGATGATTCATTAGGTAATGTGATTGATTGATATTGGAGATGGTAGTAACTTTAAGAGTAGTAGAGCTCTTTGTGAAGGGCTCGGCTCGTCCAAGGAAGTTCTACCACCACGCCTTTTTCTGCCGTTATGCAGCGTTGCTATGTTTCGGTTTGAAGAGTGTGGTTGCCGGTGTAATTACAGGCACATGAGGCTTAACATCTGTATGCCTCAAGTTGATGGACGCAGGGCAGTGCATCGTAGGGCACGTTCCTATCGTGTGTGACTTGCGAGGAAATGATTTGTTATAGATGATGGTTACTACTTAACATCAGGTGGGCCATATGCTTGTTCCATCAGCTAGTTTTATAAAAAAAGAAACTCCCGAGGCTTAAGGCAATATGTTGTTTTGCATAATTTCGAGCAGCGCTATCTAGCCCCAAACTAAACAAATCTTGGTACCTACTATAGGAACCAGAATTATCTGGTTTAATAGATAGAATACATACCTTTGTAGATCCTATACAGCTAGGTATCACCTTTCTATCAATAAAATACACCCTGTAGGTAGGTACTACTACCAAAGTAAGGTATTATACCTGCCTACCTATCAACTTTGTGTAATTAGGCAACGAACCACTCTAATTTAGAAGGTAGTGCCCATTTGGACTGTAATACATATAACGCTTGTCATTTAGAAATGAAGTAAAATGGCACTAGTTTATAGTTGTTGTTTTTGGTTTTCATTACGTTTAGGAGGGATATTAACTGGATTATTTTCATTGGTGAGTTTAACTTTGCCTACGATTGTAGTTTATGTACCTAGAGGTTTTTTAACAGTGAGAGTAAATTATGTTCCAGACGCTCTTTTGAGAGTTACTTTATATTAAAACTATTATTCGTCCAAATCGAATGAGTTCGTACTTACCTACACTCTACCTACGTAGTGTGTGATTAACAAAGCACAAATTCAATTAAAGATAAGTGTGTGCATAGTTTCAGGGAATAATATTTTTAACAATCAGTTGCATAGCGTACTACCACGCTGATGAAGTTGGAGCAGAACTAAACGAGTGGTATAATGATTGGCATCTTAGTTATTGCAAGGAGTACTTTGAAAACGTCATGCAAGGTAGGTACTCTAGGTACCTAGGTAAATGGTTCTTTCTTGCTAAGTAGGTAAGTACTAAGAAATAGGGATGAAGGTAGTGGATAATCGCAAATAAAAAAATATTAATCTGATCTATTTAATCTTTAAGTTTTTTCCTAATTCAGTGATTTTATATCTTGTATAGTAGATGTGCGAGCAAAAAAAAGATGATTCGGAAGATCACTGTACGGGTTTCTATGTTTGCAGATCCAAAAAAGTACATATCCACAGCTATTGGAGTATCTTGTGTTTATATATTAACATGCGTCCTGTATGTTTATGGAGCCTACATCGTAAGTATTATCACTAAAATCAAGCAATGAAGTTGTAAATTGGGGTCACAAAACACAAAACTCGCACGCCAAACTTCATTTATTTATCACGATTTCCCTCAAGAACACCTATACACACACGGGGTGTACGTTCGAGATACTTCTGTCTGGGATACCTAGACTCCTAAGAGACGGGTAGAAGTAAAAGTCACACCACACACAAAAATCTAACACAATCCCGCACCCTCCTTAATCTCACTCTCATTTTAATGTCACGGATTGTGTCTACCTATACATATAGGTACTCGTAGCTATGCATCATCCGTATGTAGGTACTACTAATGCATAAGTAAAATTATTTTCAGTTTAATAATATTCTGATGTTTAGTTTTATTCTATTCGAGCTACTTCGTCTGGTACTGATATCAATATTGATAGCTACTGGTCTACTGTTGCTCAAACAAAACACTATGGACCTGGGTTTTTTGATTGGAGCCAGTGTCGTGGGAGGATTTTTACTCTGTGAGTTTGTAATATTTTATTGTATTAGTACAGGAGTAGGAAAGGTACTCACTTTATAATGTTGATTACATTTTCAGTGGGAATGTTTTACCTATGGGTTTGTGCAGCCAGTTTGCCAGTCCTAATCAATGAGATGGAACGTGACGAGCAGGCAGCCACGATAGCTAAGCTGCAGCTACTTTTGGACACTAACCAGTCATCCAGAAGAGACGATCGATACGGAATTACCGAAGAGACCCGTTTTGAGCAAGGCATTTTTGTGGTACGGAAACATAGAGGTCTTGATAGAGCGGTGATAAATGGCACTAGGAATCCTGTCCCGTATTAGAAATCTATAGTTGAATTAGCGAAATAAAAATAAATATTAACTGCAAATGTGCTTATTTGGGGTCACCGGATAATCTACAAAGTCAGTACGACTCATTTGATTCGATTAAACATAAATTTCCACGGAGTAGTGTATGCTACTCCCACGTTGGCTCTTGAAACGTATGTTGATGAATGAGAATCCCACACCACCGGCTGTGATTGTCGCAATTCCATCAGTTTGATCGGTTTCCCGGACAATTACACCCTGGAATATTAAAATATTGTATATTCCAGGTATATTTAATATAATAAATAAATATAACCATACGTCTATCAAACATTATACCTCACTCATCTACATACCCGGATAATTTGTTGAGCAGGA
Source organism: Chloroclysta siterata (assembly GCA_932294275.1). NCBI lineage: Eukaryota > Metazoa > Arthropoda > Insecta > Lepidoptera > Geometridae > Chloroclysta > Chloroclysta siterata. Next base: position 8,921,788 of record OW028601.1, on the reverse strand, counting down.
TCTGAGTAAAACACTTCCTTTACCCTCTTCTTAAAGGGTATACTCATATAGTCGACTTTTTGCTGCCAAGTCAATCGCGCGTTATAGCTGGTGCCCACCATTAAGTCCTTGGCCAAAGACGATGATACACACACCAGGAAGATAAAACTTAATAACACTATGGACCTCATGATAAATGAGACTATAAGTACGAGTATCTCAAAATAAACAGATCGACGTAGTTCGTGTAGTGACAAATCACATACATTAGTTGTTCTCCCAAAGTTGTTTTGTTATTAAGTTCAAAGATTTCTGATAAATAAAACCCAGGGGTCAACAAGTTAACTGAAGATAAGAACTATCGCGGTACCTACCTAAGTAGAGATATTCCAGTCTTACTCTAAATGCTCTTCCATCACCTATTACAGCTTGACCAAAAAGAGTAGAAAATAATAGGGGCGCCACTTTCCATACATTTTCGACGTTCACTCACATGCGGTCTTGCTCGCACCTATGCGAAATACTCGCATGTCAAATTAGTTCCGTTTTCTAGACTTTTTAACCAACCTGTATTTGAAAATATTCTTTGTGAAGTTGTGAAGTAATAATATCCATAATACAAAAATAAACCTTATTATACAAAGAAAAAAATAAACTGAAACTGTTTCACGTCTTGATCCTCAGGCACGGTAGATATCCGCTCACACCTCTTAGTACCAAGAACGAACTAGAGATTTTTTGAGGACGTCTAAGGGGGGTAGTCAGAAGTACGTCCAAACATTACTTTTAGCACATATCCACCTTTTGCAGTAATTGGTATTCCATTTGTGGCAGGTTGCAAGCCCATCCCCGCTGTTAGAGTGTTAGGATACTAACTGGTTTCTTCACGATGTTTTCCTTCACCGTTTACGGCGAATACAAGAGCTAATGTACCTCTCGCTCGCACGTTTCGTCATGTAAAATCAAAAATCAGATATAAAATCTCTAATCCTAATTTAGAAAAATCAGCAACTTTCGCAAACAACCATTTTTACTAATTTAATTTTGATCGATACAAGTTTTCCTATTCAAAAGTGGATGGGGTCACTCCCAATAGACCTGAAATGGCGAGTGACTTGACACCCGATTAGTTTTGATCGAGCTTTCAGAAACCGGCCTTAAAAAAGGTAATAAGGGAATCTCTCTACCTACCAATTCTACAAATAATTAATTCGAATACTGAATATGTATGTAATGCTTTTATTTTTGCCATATATTATTATGAAAACAGTAGTGACATTTTGATAAATAATACGGAATCATTCCCCCAAACTCAGTGTTATTTACCTACAGGTATTCTAGGATCATATCCATCACCAATTTCAAACAAATACTTATGTACACAGCCAACAAAACCCAGACTAGTTTTATTACAACTTTGCGGCGCTTAAAGCGCTGATTCGGAAGAAGTCAAATAATTATATCCAGAAACCATCAAACCGAACTGACTTGCATGGCAGCAAACCGAGGGGTCGGCTCCATCTCCATGGAGTCAGTTGTGACCTGCGACCGAGTGTCTGAATTCTCAGTGCTGGTTAGCATCGAATTCACAGACATCTTCTCGTCTCTCATGCTACCGTTTGCGTCGGAGGAATTATCTAGTTTTTGTTGCGCATCCACCATGTCTCCACCTCCGCTGCTCAGAGAGTTCCATATGCCTTTGGACGACTCTTTCAACGTGACTTTCTTCTCACTGGACGTTCCAGTTTTATCCTTAGTGTCCTTCGTTTTTTTGCCGAGGACGGGGAAGGAACTGAGTTTAGGTTTGGAACTCCGTGCTATGATGCCGCGTTGCATGGGCGCCGCTTCCGTCTCGCCTTCTTCCGTGATTGATGACAGCATATCTGTAGATTCAGTTGGCACCACCTGCCCAGCTTGGATCGGAATGTCATCTGCAAGAAATATCACATTAACATATCTTCTTATTCGAAAGTATTGCAACTACCTACATATTTATGTTTAAAGCAACGGGACATAATGATAGATTTTATTAGCTGTTTACGGAAAAACATCGCGTGTTTTAACAGTGACAAATAAAACGTTTGGAACTGGTTGATGAGAATTCCATATTAAAAAAAACACGCACACATAAAGGGATTACTGTGCCGTGCTAACATATACTTTTTTTTAACCTTTGGGTTTCTATTAGAATCGCTGATGTGATTGTGTTTCAAGAAAGATAAAATAGGAAATAGCCGTGTTATTTGAATGGTGTACATAGAAGCTAACATAAAAGCATAGAATTAACAAGTACTTATGGCACTCTTGTTTGAAATGTAATTCTAGTAATTAGCATTCTCTCAAAATTATGTTTTATACTCAAATGTAGCTGCTATCCACACGGAAACGTATCTGTGTTAATTTGATAGTCAGTCATCTAACTCAGTCGAAATATAGCAATCTGAGAATTTTATTGTTGGTTCCAAAAACTACAAGTGTTTTTCAAGCCAATTAGCCGACGCGCATGCATTAGGCAGCATGCCACTGTAGTCATCTGTATGAAAACGAAATTATGTTTTTCAAGAATGAGCAACAACAAACACAAATTGTTGATTAGCATGCCAGCGCCTGTATAAAAACATTCTCAAGCACTTAGGTCATATCTAATAATATTCTGCGGCCCAATCACGAACGAATTTGACGTTAGTCGCGTAAACGTATTGTATCCCTATTTCTAACAGAATAAGGTCGAATATGGCTAGGATACGTAACGCCACAAGTGTCAAAATTCATTCGTGATTAGGGCCCAGGAGTGATTCGATTCCAATGATAAAACGAGTTATTTTTTATGTTATGTTTTTGTTTACAGACCCACACGTTCTCAAGATTTCTGAAATAGGATCTAGTCTTTCTTAGAAAATTATAAATGGAGTAGTTAAAGTCAAAGTGTATCTATTCAATTAAATCATAAGGATCACTTTGAAACGTCTTAAACCTAGGTGACAGTCACGACTCAAAGCTATGTAGTTGAAACCCACTAGCTTCTTAGTGTCAGGAACAATATAAATTATATTGTATCTGGGATCATGGTATTCAAGGAGTTAAAAGGTAATTGTATCTCACCTGGCAATTTTTTTGTTCGGAATGACGCATTTGTAATCATTGACTTGGACATGGTGACTGTTGTAGTCGCAGGAGAAAGGGCTACGCTAATGCCCATGGGACCATCGCATGGTTGTCCTGTGAAGAAAAAAAGTAAGCTTAGCCATAAAACTTAGTCATAAAACTTCAAAGACATTTTTGGAGACAATAAGGTAAACAAATTACCAATTTATAAATAATTTATCTCGTCTTTTTTATTTTTTAAGTTTATTCTTGTTTATTCAGTGTTATTTATAATAATATCTGAAGAGAAGAATTGATGGCACGTTATTAGATGATATAAAATAACAATTCAACAGATGTAAGAAGGTACAGTTCAGACGGCGGATCCTTACCTGTTGGCTGAGCTGTAGACAATTTACAATTTTATGCTGTGACACAAAACCATATTTGCAGTTACTCAGCTAACTCCATGATTGCATAGGTCTGATGACAGTACTATGTACTGTTACTTTTATTAAATACATACATAGTACCTATGTTTATTTATAGCATTTTTACTATATAATATAAAAAAATTGCTTACCTGCAGGATTATCTTTTAGTGAGTGCATGACAGCACTAGTGACCAACATGACATCAGGATATAGTTCATACTGAGCCCTTTGATCAATATCTTTTACAGCTTGAAATGCAAGGGTGTAAAACTCATTAAACATGGCAAAATAAGCACCTTCCACCATCTCCAATAACAAGTTTGAAGAGACTGGTATTCTGGCTATAGACTTGTTATTGCCAGTCTTCTTTTTGAACCCTTGGGTTACTATCCTGCAATAAACTAATTAGTCAGTTCATTTATTAAACTATATTTAGTTATTGGGAAGAATATAGTGGAGTATGCTAACTTTTCTCGTATCAATCTAGTATTGAAATCGTGAGCAAGTTTTTTTTTACTAATATTTATAACAAAAACATGAGACAAACTGTTGAATTCACTGTGATTGTATGGAGTAAGTAAAGAAAGTGATTTAGTCAAGACAAGTTGGTAGTACCTGGATGTGGCTATGCAAAAATGTCTCAGCGCCAGTTTAGGTAACAAACTAAGCTGGCGATTGTATATGAAGAGCAGTGCTGATATAACCTTCAGCCTGTTCTGTGCATTCAGTACTTCCACTTGTGAGAGTGGGCCCCAACTCACTAGCTTGGTGTTACATTCCTCCCATCGTCTTAGGGCACTTTCGGTTAGGAACTGAGCTCCCAGAGATAGGGGCTGGAAGGTGGAAGGAAAATAAATTGTAAAAAAAACAATTAACAATTTTTAGGGTTCATTAAGAGGTATTTTTTTTATAAGAAATGGTGATCAATCATGTTATGTCTGCCTATTAATCTTAAGCTATACATGTTCTGGTTCAATTCTATGATGTAGATTCTTAGATATGTATTTTTGTTGGTAATTCTTAAAAACAATACTTATAATTACCTCATGGTAGATGGAAGCTTGAGCTAAGGAGGGTAGTCTGAATGACACCACTTTTGGTTTACCAGATTCATCAACCACCTCAAAATTGTACAACCCTGTAAAATATGGATGAAAAATTATTCAATCATGTACTTAAAATTTTAAGTAGGTAAGAGTTGTGAAATTTACCAATGAGTAGTGTTTCAATGCAGCGAAATGTTCTCTTATTGCTCTGAGCAACAGAACTCAAATAATTGAAAATAAGTGCAGGTACAAATTGCAAAGTGAATCTTTGGAGTTCTACTTCCTTTGATCTATAAAAGCTGAATAGCTGCACACATACACCTTCCAACATCTGAAAACACAAAATAATTATATTTAGATAAATTGTTAGAAGATTGCTTGATAAAAGGCAAGCTACTTTAAATTCTTCTAGATCTGAATGCCTTTTATCAAGCTTTTATATTATTATGATCTCATATAAATGAAATAGAATGCTGTACTGCAGTTCCTTTAGTAGAATTTTACTATAAGATAGTAAATATTAACATAAAAGCCACTATCAACCAATGTATAAGTATTTCAAAGAATGAGGCCAACCATAATGACATAATTTTGAGCACTCTCAGATCTCAAGAAATATCAAATTTCTAAGTTACAAACAGAATAATCTGTGAAATATTTTGTTAGGCATACACCCACCTGCTCAATTTGAGCTTCACTTCCTTTATGTCCATTATTGTCATTTTCTTGATCTTCACTATAAATAAGGTTGAATATTGCAGTGGCTATTTCATGGTTGTGCTCATGTTCAGCAGCAAAGCTTTTTATTTCATTCTCTTGTAATGCTGCATACTCATTGAGCCATTCTGTTATCAAATGCTTCCACTCAGACATTTTGAATTAAATTTATTTTATCTGCAAAAAGGAAAGACCAGTTAAGTAGCCACAAATATTTGAATTTTGAATTCTTTTGAATATACTAGGCTACCTATGTCTTATTTCATGTCATACAACTTTACTCATTGCTATGTATGCTAAAATTGTTGCTTTCTAACATTGTGATGCGATTGACACACCTTGGTTTTCGTAGACTAGGTAGGTACCCTACTGGGCACTGGGTCACTGTGCTGATGAGTATTAATAACCAAAACCGTATCGATCATCTCAGAATAGAGAAAGATCATTTATAAGGTGGTTGTTTTAAACAGATAAATTAAATAATATGATAATTACTGTTAAATAGCAGCACTTGACTTGGAGGACAAACTTGAACACTGTTTTTACCTATATACTTTCAGCTTGCATGTTTTTCTTTTTGTAATTTAGGTCATGGGAAAGGTAGTTTACATTGTCTATATTTACTTATTGGTACGCTGCAGTACCTGCACTTCAAAGGAATCTAAAAAGTAAAACACTTTCGTATTTATCAAGAAAGAATCAACAAAAATCACAAATGAAAATGCAAGGAAGGCTGGTGGAGTGGAGTAAGTCAGTCAATCAACCAACGTCAAACGTTAAGTCAAGTAGGCTGTCCATTACAGTACGTACCCATGGAGGTATGATACTTAGTCTAAGTACGTACCCGTGTGTTTTTTTTTTGATGTTGTGAGGGTAGTGCATGGAGGTATAGTCTAAGGGGTAGTGTCATGGAGGTATGATACTTAGTTTAAGGGTAGTGTGGTCGCCCAGCGTTAAAGCCCTTACAATAAATAATTAAAAAAAAAAACTGAAGCCCTTACACATGGATAAAACACCAAGATAAAAATGATGCTTACATCGCAATGACATAAAAACGACCAATGTAGCAACCTGTTAACGCTGTTAACCGTGTCAAAATATTTAATTTAAATGGAATTTGAATTTATTTGAACTGTGAGTGGTGTGTGTCATTTTGGCTATGAATGAAGCTGGTAAGATATTTATAATTATATACTCTGTAGCCAATTTTCCTTCATGCCACGTCAAACGTCAATGTCATTAAAAAATTGTTGATGTTGGAATTTGTGAATTCGGACATGAATTTGTGAAGAATTTTATTTAGATAAATTGTGCTTAGTGTTTCTAACGATATTTTAAGGCTGAAGCTGCTAACTAATCACTTATTTCCGCTAGTTCTTTATCACAATGGGTTCTTCCCAGAGTGCAGGAGTACCAGGAGGTGGCACCGAAGGATATCATGTACTCCGGGTTGGTGTTTTCTATCGGCATTTCCTGTGAATAAATTTCATCAATTGAGTACTAACCGAATCTTTATTACAGGTGCAAGACGGCTCCCCAGGGCAATTGGCCAACCTCGAATCATTTTTTGATTTTATAGTTGCTATTGAAAATGTAAGATTAGACCAAGACAATGATACTCTTAAAGAGTTGCTTAAGAATAACATCAATCGTCCGATTAAAATGCTAGTTTATAGCAGTAAAACACAATCCGTGAGAGAGGTGATGTTAACACCCAGTGACGCTTGGGGAGGCCAGGGTCTACTGGGAGTCAGCATAAGGTTTTGTTCATTTGAAGGTGCTAATGAGAATGTATGGCATATAATGGTAAGTTTATGTTCAAATAATGTTTTTCACAAGTTTCAAATTCTGTTACATCTTGTAATACTACTTTAAGCTGTTCTTGTCTTTCACAGGAGGTCCATCCATCATCTCCTGCAGAAATTGCTGGACTAAGACCATTCTCCGACTACATTATTGGAGCTGACTCTATAATGCATGAGAGTGAGGACTTGTTTACACTTATTGAAGCACATGAAGGCAGGGCTTTAAAGCTATATATCTACAATGCAAATGATGACACATGTAGAGAAATTCATCTAACTCCAAATCAAAACTGGGGCGGAGAGGGCAGTCTCGGATGTGGCATTGGATATGGCTACTTACACAGGATTCCAATAAGAGTTAATAATACATTGTCAGCTCAGGCGCCTCACATTCCTGTGGTATGTACATACATCAACAATCAGACCTGTTAGTTATAGGAGTAAGTGGAGAAAGGAGAGGAATTGAACTAACAACAGATAAGGAATAAAAGTTTATTAATGGTGACCACAAACCAGATGATGAAGTATAGGATGGCACCCACCCAATGTATGGATAACATTGTGGCTATATCTACACTATCTACATCTACACTAATATTATAAAGAGGAAAGATTTGTATTTTTGTATGTAATGAATAGGCTCAAAAACTACTAGTCCGATTTCAAAAATTCTTTCACCATTAGAATGCTACATTATCCCAGATCCTTACTAAAACTCCAATAATGTAACCCAAGGTGGAAAACAAAAACCTTACATGGCATGCGCTGCGAAAACTATTGATGATAGAATAAAATAATATACTACGATTTTGTAGAACACGTCATCATCTACAAAAAATGTCGCGACAGCATATGTCTAACTATTATAGTTATGTCACAATAAGTGTTCTTTTATTATAAAAAAATAATTGAAATGCCGCCGCTAGAAGAGGGTCTTTATTTGTACCTTGATATTAATCCTTATCCAAATAAATCATTTCATAATTAAGACGGTTTCAATACCTATAGATTACTTCTTAAATTTTTCAAATCGGACATTCCATTCAAAAGATATGACGAAATTAAAAATGTTAACGGGTCCACGGGTCACGCACGGGGTGCGATTTCACTCGCTCAAGGAGAAGGGCGCTGCATATGTATGAAATGTGTAGACGCGAGGCTCGAACCCACGGTCTAAGTTTATTTTAAAATGTTCAAAAAATTTATGACCACCCATGCGAAGCTGGGACAGGCCGCTAGTATTATATATAGATGTGGCTATATGGATAGGGTGGCTATATGTTTGGCTGGTTGGTTGGTTGTTCTTGAGGATTGGAATTATTGGGGATGCCTGTATCGAGCAGACTTCTTCATGCTGATTCTGATGATGATATTGTGTATAGTTTTGATACATCACATTAACATCATTGATTAAAAGTATCTGTCAAATTATGTTAATTTGTGATTCAGGGTATCCAAATTTTACCCAAATAAAATTTATGATAAAGTAAAATTTGTATCATAATAATAAATATAGTACTAAGCTATTCTTTAATAATTTGTATAATTTATTTTTAAACTTCTGTATGTTGGTGGAAGGAGAAGGCTCAGAATCTTTCTTTCTGGAAATTTATAGGAAAGAACTATGTCCAGCAGTGGACTTCTTTGGGCTGATAATGCAGATTCCAAAACTGTTGATAGTTAGCACTTAAGGATTGCTAGTTATATAACCGTTTGATAATTATGGGATAGATACAGGAAATTTATTACATAATATAGAAGCCAAGTGCCAAAATTAATTTAGTATAAGGTGTTTTTAATCAAAAATTGTGCTTCTTTTTTTTTCAGGTGTCCTCACCAAGTCCCCAACAAAATATACCAACATCAGGTATTCAAAATTTAAGTATCAATGATGACCAAACACCTTTGATGAATGCTCCTCTGACAAGTGCAGCGCAAGCCCAAAACCCACCACCACCAGGGTTCTTATCTGGCATTCCATTGGTGAACCCTGCTAGTTTTCCAGCTGGCAGTAATGTGCCTCAGGAACAGACAGCTCCACTAATTGCAACATCTATGTCCCAGGCCCAGTCAGTTGTTTCAAATATAGCCAACTATTCCAGCAGTAAGTATTTTTTTTTAAATTTACTCTACATATTGATTTTAACAATGATAAAATTGATGGCTCATTTCACACATCGCCATCTAGTCCCAAACTAAGCACTTTTATGGTATACCTACAGATATGTGATAGATTACTTCTTTACTTTTTTTTATTGTTATAGATTTAGCAGATGCAACACTCACAAATCTGGGAAGCATACCATCTGTGGCTAGTATGCAGCCCCCGGCACCGCTGCCTAGTTTGCCCGGCATACCTATGAATCAGCCCCAGCCATACATACCGATGATGCCTAGCTACTCACAGCCACCTCTGCCGCCACCGAGCGCTTACGCTCAAGGTACACCAAGTACTTACACTCAGAGCACACCATTAGTGCCTACATTCGATATGAGCAGCTTTGGCCAGCCTCTCAGACAGCCGGCGCCGATGCCGACCCCTGGCCAGTCGGGTCCGGTGGTGACCCCGATTTCGCTCCCAGGAATGCCGCCAATAACCGTGAGTGCCACCTTACCTGTCTCAACTGTACAAGAAATTCATCAGCAGACGTTACAGCAGCAGGATCTGCTGTCTTAATATATTTGCAATTAATGTTTATGCATTTCAATTATTTGATAACAGATTTTCTTATGTTTGACACATGTAATTTTTCAAGTTCAAATTCAAACTGTTATTATTGTATGAATGGAAGGCAGTTTAGGTAGTTCAAATTATTCACAATGCTATGCTGTTCGTTTATTTAATAAAATTGTAATAACTAATATAAATATTATATATGTAGATATAAATATTTCATGAAATAGTACATCTTGAATTATTATTTCTTCTGTCTGCCTATATAATTGGTTATTAGAATAAGTGTAAAATAAAATATAAAATTGATGGAGCATTTAATTTCAAATTTGTACACTTGCATGATCTATTCTATTATTAAGCACTAGGTCTTAGTTATTTTCGATAAATACCTTAAAACTAACAGGTGTAAGTACATGTTAAGTAGGTATGAAATATTTACAATGCAAACACACAGCTTCAAATTGAATCACTTATCATTTGGTAGGCACTACAAATTAATGAACTATTAGATAAATGAAAATAACATTTCCTTTTCCTCATAATGCTGGATCTTTATCGAACCCCGGAGTATGTATGGATCCAATCGGATTTTAGGAGATAAACTATATGATTCAAACTGCTATTATGCTCGAGACGTTGGGTTTCAGAGCTTTTTTTTATACAACTAGCTGATGGAACAAGCAGATGGCCCACCTGATGTTAAGTGGTAACCATCACCTATAACAAAGCATTGCCTCGTAAGTCACGCACAATAGGAACGTTTCCTACGATGCACTGCCTTGCGTCCATCAACTTGAGGCATACCTCATGTGCCTGTAATTACACCGGCAACTACGCTCTACAAACCGAAACACAGCAACGCTGCTTGGCGGCAGAAAAAGGCGTGGTGGTAGTACTTCCCCGGATGAGCCCTTCACAAAGAGCTCTACCACTCTTAAAACTGCTATCTCAAGACTGCCTACAAGTTCTGTAGCTTTTTTTTTCCTGTGGTTTTATTGATTTGACATAGTTAAACAGTTTATGTTTAGCAAATTACAAACAGATACGTTATCGAATAAATTTACGCCGTTGCTGTTGACAAGAAGTCGACATTTTTGGTAAGTTGCAAATTTTTTCATTTTTAAATTGGCGAGTGCTTTCAGTGCGAGTTGTGTTTGAAGGAAGTAGGTTCTAGTTTAATGCAAGTGTCTGTGCTATAATCGTCTGGCGGAGGTTTCTCGGGGTCCAAGCCAAGTGCTGGGTTGTCGTGGCCACATGTTAGTTTGTGCCCGTCGCTGTAAAAGACTCCACCAGCGAGTTCTGACAGCCGGCGCCTGCGTCGTGTGTCCTTGTCGTCGGACAAGCTTGGAGGCCGTACGCTAGAGCTGCGCCGGCGCTCCGAGCCCACCCTAGTCGATACACGTAACTGTTTCTGTTGAAAAACAATTTGAAACATCTAATAACTAAAAAAAAAAGAAGTACTTGACTAAGGTAAGTTTATTCATAAACTTATCAATATTTACCAGAACAAAAAAGAAGTCAATATTTTTAATAGCTTTAGGGCCGGTTTCACCATGCTCTGTTAGATTAACAAAGGATTAAAGGCCCGTTTAAATATGTCAAAATGTATGCGTTTGACAGCTCCTCGCATCCTTGATTAGTGACTAACAGAGCATGGTGAAACTGGGCCTTAGAGCTGATTTCACCATGCTCTGTTAGTTACTAACCAAGGATTAACAGGCCGTTAAATCTAACCTTAAATGTCAAACGCGTACATTTTGACATATTTAACGGCCCTTTAATCCTTTGTTAATCTAACAGCATGGTGAAATCAGCTCTTAATTTAAAAATGTCACATATTTTAATCACACCTTATATTTTTAGTACTTGAAAACCTATATACCTATACTTGAGGGATCCCGGAACGGATTTACTGAATGCTACGGAACAGGTTCTGCCGTTCATGTTAAGGAAGGTGCAGGTACTAACCTTAAACTTGTTCGGTAGAGAGTTGAGCAGCTTCACAATAGGCGGCGAGATGAGATCAATTGGCACATGCGCGGGGTCTGTGGCACCGGTCGCGAAAGACACCACCAGTCCGACCACTATCGTAGCAGCGCATCCGATGCCGGAGTACCACAGGTATGATATCCGGAACAGCCAGAACACAGCTTCATCGTGGATTTCACTAAAGTATGACATAATTGGTTTTCAAATTGTTATGTTGGTGGTACTTACTCGTACCTAGCTAGTCTTATTCTCTCTAAATACAAATTGACTAATTATGAATAATGAGTTATTTAATATTCTGCTGCAACTACTGCCCTAGATTTGGTTTTTGAATGATAATAATATCAATTTAAAAATATATTGCATCCATCTTGACTAGAAGAAGTGCGCGTTGATGTCTTTCGTATTGAGATTGTTGACTACGATTATACGCTACGCAGCGTAAGTAGCTCAGGTAAATATTATTAGATGTTTTTTTTTATTGCGTCAGTAAAAGTTTTATAATTTCGTAACATAGGAAAGTATTCGTATTATTTAGATAAGTAGCTATGGAATCAAATAGGTCATCACGGTATTCTGGGGGTCATCATTGGTCTGAAAAAGTCCACTGCTGGTCAGTGGTCATATGCCTCTTCTATACGTTTCCAAGAAGGAGGGGGGTGCTGTATAGTCACCACGCTTCACAGGTGGAATGGTGACGCAGTGTTGGTAATTTAAAGAACTGCTACTGCCAACCTTAACTACGAACACTGAGACTCAAATAACGGAAATAAAACGTGCTCACATAGGAAAGCCATCCAAAGTCTGGTTGGAGCCAAGGCATCCCGTAGTCGACGGAGGAAGACGAGCCAAAGGCACTTGGGCTAACTGTGCGCCCCCGCCCGCTATTACCACGACGAGAAGACCCACTATACCGCCTGATACCGCGCCCTGCAATGAAAACATCACAAACTTAAGACAGTAGAGAGAAAGAGAGAGAGTACCTAATTTAAATTCGATGTGGAAGGTTTTTAAACAAATCTTGCTCAAATTTTAGGACAGAATTTGCATTTGCTGTCGATTTGTGATCACTCCTCGAATGTAAGTTGATTTTAATTTCTATCAAAATATCAACGTCTGTCCTATCTACTTATAACATTCCACACAGAATTTGACTTTAGCTTTAGTAAACTGTGGATAGGCTTGTTGAAATAATATCGATACATCGATATATCGATATTTTTCATTCGATACATCGATATTTTTAGCCGATATATTTTGATTCGATACATCGATACATCGATTAAAATTTTTGATATCGAAAATCGTATCAAAAACGATATTTTTTTTCTATAATTTAATTAAAATATATAATAGAATTCGAAGCCGCAAAAGATTCTAATAATAGGAGCCGGCTGACAGCGGAGCATGTGAAGAGCAGAGTTTTTCTACTTTCGCTATCTGACAAATACTGGTTTGCCTGAAATCATTACTATTATTATGAAGCTGAAGAGTTTATTTGTGTGTAATAACTATTACTATTACCTATTATTGAGCTTGACTGAACTAAATACATTATATTTTTAAAACCGCAAAATCTCTCAAAATTTTACCGATATATCGATTTATCGATATATTTTCCTCGAGATATCGAGGTCAATATTGATATTTTAATAAATATCGATACATCGATATATCGATATATTTGTTTACTTTCGACATCCCTACTGTGGAAGTACGAGTAGGTATATAGGTCCTTGGTTAGAAGTTAGAATGTGCAAATCAATACTTTTCAAACTGGTATCTAACACACCATGTTAGAGTCGGCTATAAGAGTAGGTAGGTAGATTAAAAAATTCAGTTGTTCAATGACTTTTTTTTCCACATCATCGGTTTGAAAATACTCATGGTTCAATGCAGTTCTTGAAATTAATTTCAAAATTTGGATCAAAACAGCGGTTTGAAACTAAAATATTATTCTACTTTTGTCGCTGACCGCACCAGTTTAGTATACTAGAATTCTCATAACTGTGGTATTATGGACTCTTCCGTAATGAAAATAAAAAAAACAATGATTTTATTTCTCTTGCAGTAGAATTGTGGCACTAAGTTTTAAAACTATTCCAAAGGACATATTTAATTCTGGGTTTGGTCGACGTGATGTACATAGGTACATCACGTAGAAATATTTGAAAAAAAAATAGAAGATTACCATGCAAGTGCAATTTGATTAATTTGTAGGCAAATAAAATTGCGATACCTAAATGTTTATTTGGTCGAATTATTTACTATGTGAACACTTCTAGAGCCGTCACGACAGTCTGTAATTGACGTTTGACATGACGCATTACATTTTTTGATAGTTTCGTTCGTTGCTAGCCGATATTTATATACACTGTACACAGACACAATCCAGGCTCCACACATTGATGAAACAACTCCTTTCAAGTTGATAGCTTCAGGAAGTTTCTGCAACAACCTTGACAGACGGAGTAATCGTCAAAGTAGCATCTTAACTATTTTCTTTCCACTATTTTCGTTAGGAACCCTAAAAATACTCAATAATATCTAAGCGCTCACAGCGTTTACCTTTACTTACAAAATAAATGACTTATTGAACCTAATTTAAATAATTTCGTAAAGTTACATCACACTTTCCAAATTCCCTTCACTTTGAAAAAGTTTTGTAGAGGCATACAATCAAGTGTATGGAACACTTTTGGAATTTTGGCAAACTTCCCATACGATTAAGTTGGTCAAGGTGCATGTAGCTACTTATGTAGGTACTTGCGTAAGTGCAGTTCCGATTGAAATAACAAGTAGTTAGCAAGCGTGTGTAAACGTAGATCGTAGTTAGCTTTCGTAGACATTATCTACCCCGCTTTAGGGGGTGAATGGACAATGTTTTTTTCATACTCCGCCCGATTCGTATTATCTAATCTTTTATTCGTCTGTCATAATATAGTGGGTGAAAGACAGACACCAACGCAGTGAGACGGAGTTCCGCTTTTTCAAAACCTAACCAAATCGTTACGTAGTCCTAGTTGGTAAATATAGTCAGCTAAAAACTGGTTAGTGTTTGTTTTCGGTTGTAAAAAACCTGCAATAATAACGACAAGTAGGTCTACCTGAAACCAAAGTTTATTTATAAATTTTTTTATTTACTAGCTCATGGAACAAGCAGATGGCCCACCTAATGCTAAGTGGTACCCATCACCGAGGCATTGCCTCGTAAGTCACACACGATAGGAACGTGCCCTACGATGCACTGCCCTTCGTCCATCAACTTGAGACATACAGATGTTAAACCTCATGTGCCTGTAATTACACCGACAACCACACACTTCAAACCGAAACAAAGCAACGCTGCTTGGCGGCAGAAAAAGGCGTGCTGGTAGTACTTCGAGCCCTTTACAAAGAGCTCTACTACTCTTAAAGTTATCTACTAAGTTACTCTTAAGTTTGAATGCAAAGAGAGTACTAACCTTAGCATTAGCCCAAGGAAACAGCATGCCTAGAGTGAAAAGCCCAAGAGACACGCCGCCAGCCATTCCATTGAAGGACAGAGCAAGCTGCAACACTGGCCCCAAGTGTTCCACCGCGAAGACTAACCCGAAGGATATGGCCCCGCACGCGACGCAAATCCATCGAGCTATCTATAAAACAGTAGGTAACCTTATTTTTTAAAACACTTAGGCCTGATTTCACCATGCTCTGTTAGATTAACAAAGGATTAAAGGGCCGTTAAATATGTCAAAATGTACGCGTTTGACATCTATGTTTAGATTCAACGGCCTGTTAATTCTTGATTAGTAACTAACAGAGTATGGTGAAATCAGTTCTTAGGTAGGTATGCCTATTACTCTCTGGTATTTTAATCGGCAAACAAGCTGATCATTGAAAAACCATGTGACTAAGGTGAGAAGCGTCTTTTCTTGAGTAGTCTTTCACATAAGGTATAATACTTAGACTGGTATAATATGACAAGTCGCATTTTTACATTAGGTACATGACGTTAGTAGAATATGTGGGCAATGTGTGTACGAAAATGTATGGGGTTGACGCACGATAACAAAAGTCACGTGGCTATTTCAATTTCATAAAATAACTCTGCAGCATTTAGATAAACAAATGCGTAGCGTAACCATGTCCTGTTTTTTTCAAGCGATAAATCATAATAACTTGCCGTAACTTTCTCTTTCTACTGTAGAAATAGAATCGCTTAGAAGCGATTGCGACTTATGCTTGAACACCACATTAATATAATAATAAAATTATATCTCGTAGTGAACAGCATGCCTACCAACGACATCCACAGTTGAAGCGCCCATCTTCGTTAGTAATGGCCGGGACCATGATAGTTCGAGCAGTATGATCAAAGATCTAACGTCATCCATCTTTCACACATCTTATGATCTCATCACAAGGTTCTACACGAGACGAGTACCTTTAAATATATAGACGTATCCTTTAGATAAGTGTGAAATGATCGTACCAATGCTCCTTTGTCTTCTGGCAAGGTAATGCCCAGAAGTCCGTTCGCTAAATCTTGACACGCTATTGCAGCTAGTGAGTTCAGCGCAGAGGCAACCGTCCTGAGTTAAACAAAGATCATATTAGCGTAAATAAAGAAAACTTAGCAGACCTATCATAGAATTTATATTAGAATTCGGAAGAAGGATCAGTTAATTCATCGTTGTAAAGAACTTTCTACGACTTTTCATATACTTATAGATGGTTTTCGGTCAAGAAACAATTAGCACTTAAGTCTGGTATTACGTTCGGATGTAATTGCACATACCTACAACATACAGAATTTTAAACTTTTAAACGAATTATTCAGGAACTTTTAACGAGATTTTTCTTCAGAATTCTACCCTGTCCATTATCGTGGTTTCCCCCTTCTTGTTTACCAAATATTACTGTCGAATACGTTACATCTGAACTATACAGTTTCCGAAAACACATTGAGCTTAATTCTCGGATGACAATACTCAAATTGAAACCGGTATGCCAACTGGACTTTTCTAGTTACGTCCTCATACAAACAGAAGTTCTGCTCCAAGACTAGGCACCAAGTCAGTTATATTGAAGCTTGCATGCGTTTCGCATCGATACATTTTGCCATACGTCTGCAGCGCAGAGTTCTAGATTAACTTTAGAAGGTTGTTGGAAAATTTGTTAAAAAACAAGTTAAATTGAGTTATTTCGTCCTCACCCCAGGCTAGCAGCAAAGATACCGGCGACGAAGAAGCCAGGGACTCCTCGAGCATATCCCAGCTCGCGGACCACATACAGCGGCAGCAGACGATCCGATCCTGTAATGTCTCCATTCTGCAATAGGTATGTCAACTTTTATTAAATTCATCAGTCAGGTTAGTTTCACATAAATGTGTTAGGCTGTTAAAGCCCACTCCCGAAAAATGTATGCTAGCGAAGCCATACAGCAATATCTTGCTTGCCATTTCCCCTGAGTTTCTCTAAGGATGTTCAGAAAAAAGCCGATAAAAAAAAAGGTTTGCGTAATATCACATTTATTTAGAAGAGAGTCTTCTAGCAGGTCTAAAAGTTGTAAGGAATAAACACAAGCTTAACTGAAAAACATAATAAACTTAAAAGAAACCAGCGTTTTGAAAAATGGCAGCTATATTTTTTACAATAATTTTAAAAAATACTGTGGCTTTGTATAATAGAGGCGCATAGTCTGAATAAACCTGTACCGACTGATGATGAAGGTCCCGTTTCCATTTTCGGATAATAAAACTCCCTACTGAACTCAACGTAAAAATCGTGCTTAAATGACAAACACACATTACATAATTGAACGACATTTGACTACAACGTACCTACCCAGATAATGAAGTAATAGCTAGGTATGTAAGTATTTTTGAAGTGGTGGCAATAGAATACGCACTTAACACATAATCACCTGAATCGGATCACAATCAGCATAATGCAAGGCTAGTACGGCGCCAGTGATGAAATTCACGGAGTATATCGCGGTGAGACCTAAAGCCGAGACCCAGAGCGCCACTCGGACTTGACCGATGCGTTCCACGGACAGGTACTTCTGAACTGACGCCTGATTGGCGCAAAACATGCTGGTCCAGTACATTGTGCCTCCCACCACCACTGACCAAAACGAGTGCCGAACCGTTGGGTCAGGATTCATGCTGAAAACATACATTCTAATCAAAATCAAAATTCCTTTCCGATTCATTGATGATTTTATAATATCAATATATTCTACATACCCCATTCAGGATTAGCATAGTACCTACCTATTATCTTATTTGATTCTAAATAAGTCTAAATGGAAAGTGAAAACTCTGTGACTAGTAGGCAGGGACCTAAATGGGCATTTTTCACGTAAGAATATAGAATTCCAGGCGGATGAAGTCACAAGCAAAAGCTAAAATATAAATTGATATAGATACAATCAATGGGATTATTAAACGACGATTACCTACTAAAAATATTAAAAATGTACTAAAAATACTACTAGGTACTATTCTCTTATCTGTGGTACTACTAAATTTACAAAGTTATACCTACCTACATTGGAATTATTTAGAGTGCTCTAAGCTTTTGGTCGGTATACAACTTGAATCAAATTCTGTGCATAGAACAGTAACATACCAGCTGTTGACAAAAAAACTTACTCAAAGAAGTGCAGTCTGTCTGTGCGTCGCGCGTAATCCCAAACGAGGTCCATCCCACCGACTTGGTTTGCAGCCATGCCCAGCACCACGGCCAGCGACCCAAGCAGCACAGCAGATTGGAACGAATCTGTCATTATTACAGCCTTCATGCCACCCTGTATAACAACATTAACCAAATAAAAATACCTTAACACACAAAATACATCAGCTTTAAAAACCGCTTGAAACTGACCTGTGATGCGTAAAAAATGCAGACGACGTACACTAATGTTACTGCAAGGTAGGTATTCAATCCCGTAACTGCAAATGAACGTCAATTAATTAGTAGACATAGATTTGCTTTTTTAATTAGTATTTACAAAGTGATGCATAAAAAAATAATACTATTTAGTTTAACCCTAAATAAATTTTAAGTTGATACAAATTTAGAAATCACATTCATCTCGAAATCCCAGAAACTGCCGGGCCCAGCAGGCCTAGGTATTTCAAAACATTCGGAAACATTTCGGAAACGTCGGAATTTTTCTTGCTTTGTCTCTTTTTGTTTATAAGCAAATATTTTTGCTATAGTTTTTGACTAGTTTTTGTCAAAAACTAACTTAAAGTTTGTATTTAAAAGTCGCGCAGGAATTCCACACTAGTCATCCAAAAGTTTTTTTTTGTGGCTCTTTCTCTAAATCTACTTCACATTTTGTGTTTCAAGTCGATAGTAGACCACGAAGTCTTACCATAAGATATCATGTTGGTACGACCATATGCAGTCTCACTACTAACTACTCATTGCATCAATGCACTGTTGAGTGCATCAGGGCAGTTCTAATGTAACGAAAACCTATAACCTTTCAGCGTAACTGAACAGTAACGATCATTATCACGAAAACTTGGAGCCAGTCGTAAACTATTGATGCCATCTTTAGCAATCCGAAGCCACGTTGAATACCTGAGTACCTACTTGTTATGAAATAAAACCAATAAAATTCTGCATCGAATAATTTATCGATTGATGATCTAAGTGCATGTTACGACATGCAAAGGTATTTATTTAATTATATGGTCCTCGAAATTTCGCAAAGTAACTGATTTTATGAATAACGTTTCGCATAAGAACACAATATTTAAAACGACGGCTCTAAACTTGCATAATACATGTCATATAATTAACTGTAGGTATGTATAGGGAAGACAATATGAAACAAAATAAAAATAAATATAACAAAAATAGGAATGTCCAAGTCAAGTCAAAAGTTTTTAAAACTAAAACAGTACTACGCGGCCAAGCTTAAAAGAACGTAAAATAAATATGTACTACTGCATTGATTATCGCGGACTACTTGTAATGTGACATTGAATGCTAAGTAGTTCAGTACCTACCGACCTGCCATGGATCAGGCATACTCCACATCATTATTTGTCACGTTAATGTTGCAAAATGTATTTTGATATTGCATATGTATGTATACCTATATAGGTAAGTATTGCTAATGAAATTAGAATACAAACGCCGAATCGCTTTCACCACATTTAGGTGTATGTTGTCGTAACAAGTCCTTCGGGAATTTACATGCTACTAACTGTAATTTCAACTCTTCGTTTGACCCTTTTTGTATTTTAAAATCTTATTACAAGATGCACCGTATATTTCGAAAGCTTCTTGATTGCTAAGAAGATGTGTGGTTTCCGCAACTGTTATGTTACGCTGATAATAAATATGTACTAATAGCTATTACAGCATTATTATTCGTGTAATAATGAGCAGACTACTAATAGTATAATTTAAGGCCATACATTATTGTGGCTATTCTCTGAATGATTGTGAATAAAGACCTTTATCTATCGTATCATTGAGATTCTCATCAAGTAGCTTTTTATGTGAATCATTGTCAATTTGTTTGCTCCATATACAAAATTTATTGCCACTTTATATTAGCAGTTTAATAAAAAACTTTAATGGAGTGAATTTAATCATGTGGACAGTGTCATGTGCCATGATTAAATACAGCTGGCCCAGAATAAAATCAGCTAGAAATTCATAGCCTACGGATATCGTAAGATTGACGTACTTACCATCAGATAGTGCAAGTGCCGGCGCATAAACTGCCACGGCCGTGTACAGTAGCATTTGTAGCATGTACAATGAACTCGCGTACACGCGGACAGTCTTACAGAAACGTATTTCCTGATAAACACATTGTCATTTTATAGTTAACTTGATTGCAAAAATCATTTGTTCAAAAGTACAGAGTGATGGTGAGATTGATAGGGATGTAAAGAACAGAATAAATGCAGGATGGATGAAATGGAGACAGGTCACAGGAACAACGTGCGATCCGCGAATGCCCCTCAAACTAATGGGGAAAATTAACAAATCGATCATACGACCTGTCGTTTTGTATGGATCTGAGTGCTGGGCCACCAAAGGGACGGATGAAAGGAGAGTGCATGTAGCGGAGTTGAGATGGATGTGTGGTGTGACGAGACTGGATAAGATAAGGAATGAGTTTATTAGGGGCAGTTTGAAAGTGGCGCCAGTGACTGAAAAGATGAGGAGTAATAGGTTAGCGTGGTATGGGCATGTTATGCGAAGGGAAGAATGTCATGTAACGAGAAGAATGCTAGGGATGAATGTGAATGGATATAGGAGTAGAGGTAGGCCAAAGAAAATATGGATGGACTGTGTGAAATAGGACATGAGTAAGAAAGGGGAGACCGCTGAGATGACGGCTGATAGAGGAGAGTGGAGAGAAAAAACCTGTTGTGCCGACCCCACATGAAGTGGGATAAGGGCAGAAAAATGATGAATGATGGTTGGGCAAATAAAAAATGCATTGATTACCAAATATTCATAACAAGACGTAAGCCGTAGACGCATGAATACAGGCAAGTACAGCTGGCTCGAAATGGGCACGATTAGCACAAAGGTGATACAAATCATCCAGAATTGTGCACCTGCCATGTACATCTCCGCCGGATTTCCCAATAGCTCTATCGCCGTGACGAAACTGAAAATGAGTGTTTATTATCAATTAACCTGTTACTACTTGTAGTAGTCAATCTTAAATTCATAGTTATTTGAACAATTAATACCTTGCTGCTAAGCTCAAAGCAGTTGGAAATGTCCCCATAGAAGAGCCCCCTAAAAGAAAGTCATCGCCACTGGTTGGTTTTTCTGTGAAGTATCCATAAAATACCCCAATGGCGCAGGATATAATGAGCATGCTAGCCAACACACTGTAGTCTTGCCAGTGGAATAGCGCAGTGGAAGGAATGTCATCTTTGAACGTTCCGTTTGTTGTGTTTGTGACGAGTGGCAGTATGTAAGTTGATGCTGATGCGATAGATAATAAACTTGCAGTCCAACACGATGATAAACAAACTAGTATGATCTGAAATAAATTACATTTTATTGCGTGTATCAAATAACCTACTAGCTTAGACTAAGACATCTGATGGGACATTTCTGGATTACATTCGTGAGCCTATTTCTTTTTGTTGTGAGTAAGCAGAATATTAAATTACTCATAAATAACATACTTATACCTAATCCTAACAATATGGGAGTCTATGAGCTCCCTACAGCCGTGAAACCAAAATATAGGGATATTCCGCGTAAGGTGTGACTTAGATTGGTTTCCGATTGTTTAATTAATGTGTGGGTTGGTCGCAACTCCGCTTAGTCGAATGTTGTGTTCTTTTAATTAGAAAAACACTCGTTAATTGTCGTCTAAGTGGTTAAAAGCAATTTGTTGAATGCTTAATGATTTGGCCACTAGTCATCTAGAAAAAAAAACTAAGGTACCAAACTAAGGTACTGTACTGTTGGTACATTAGTACACAACACGTTTTGCACAATTGTTTCATGTACTATGTAACCGAATAGAAAAACTTAAAATAAGTATATACTATGTGAGAACTACGTGATACATTCCTGTATTTACTGTGAAAATTGTGAAGCAAGCAATAAAATATAGCAATGACGTACCTCATTGCAGACTAAAGA
Organism: Chloroclysta siterata; assembly: GCA_932294275.1. Taxonomy (NCBI): domain Eukaryota; kingdom Metazoa; phylum Arthropoda; class Insecta; order Lepidoptera; family Geometridae; genus Chloroclysta; species Chloroclysta siterata. The sequence continues at coordinate 8,899,419 of OW028601.1, read as the reverse complement.
CCTTCTAATAATCACGGTCCATACTTACAATTCATCAGATTAGATGAAATTGAATGGAAATGCCATGTTGATGCGTTGGTAAGGCAAGTAAGCGCAGCGATAACGTCGCCTGTGCCGCCATGAGGCGGAATGATCCGGTTTGACTTTGCTCGAGCTTCCTCGATCCGGATGTCTCCGGACAGCGATGGCTCAGCGCTGGACTAGGGACTATGCGTGTAACACACGACATTCCAAGCAATTAGGAGTAACCGTTGATGATCTTGTTTTCGTTTTATGAATTAGTTATGGGCGGTGAGAGAGAGCCCAAGATGAGAGTACAAACGGACGAACGGATAGTCAGTGTTTTACTACTCACATACGCATATATTGATACGAGTATTTCCAAATGGAAGCAACATAATCATATCGTTATCTAAGTAGCTCCTTAAACATGAATCTACATATTAGAATTTTGCTTGTTTCCAAAGCCAAAAACTCAAGCATGAAATTAAAGTACAAAGCCAATGTGTAATGCCCTCAACGAGGAATTAGAATTAAAAAAAAACTGTGTAAAAAACAATAATGTTATCCCATTTGAGGATCTTATCTTACTATCTTATCTACTTATATGTTTTGAAAAGTAATTATAAAATGAATTATTTTAACGTTTGTAAACATGAATTTCAAGTTGCGCTCTGACAAGTTTCTTCAAGCTTTTACTTTCAAACCTTTAAATTATGATTTTGGTGTTGATTGATTACACAAAACGCCTCGTCTCTCTGAAGCAAAGCAAGATGTCAAAGGTTAGATCGTGAAGCGCCTAATTATACTAAGAAAAATATTCAAAAAATATTATAGTGTTTTTTCTACTTAGTATGTACCTAAGTGCGGAGGTACGTACTCAATCGCAATATACTTTCATCCTTGAAACTTACGAAAGTTTTAGTAAATCAGAATATAGATTGTTAGATGAATACTAGAATAACTATAAAGGTCAAAGAGCCACAAAAAATACCTAGGAGTGGTTTCTGAATTTTTGAGGTAGGTACCTACTCTTTGCCACTTCATCATTATTCTTGCATTGTGTCAATACAACGTAAGTGGCTGAGATACGCTTGATTGCATTCATCATTGATTGATTGGTATAAAGTTCTTAAAATCTACACTAATATTATAGAGGAAAGATTTGTATTTTTGTATGTAACGAATAGGCTCAAAAACTACTGGTCTGATTTCAAAAATTCTTTCACCATTAGAATGCTACATTAGCCCTGAGTAACATAGGCTATATTTATTACTATAAAAAATTAGGGATCCCCTCTAAAACTTCAATAATGTAACCCAAGGTGTAAAAAAATTGTCTTTCATCGCATGCGCTGCGAAAACTATTGACGATAGAACACAAAATGTTCTATAATATTAAAGAACAGATCAATATCTATAGAAAACTCAGGGATACCATATGTCTAACTATCGTAGTAAGTTACTGTAACTTCTTTTTTTTTTTTAAATTTGATAGAAATGCAGACCAAAATCAGACCATGTTATCCATACCTTTATATTAATCCTTATCCAAATATAAATCATTTCGTATACAAGACTATTTCAATACCTATAGATTACTTCTTGAATTTTTCAAATCGGACATTCACTTCAAAAGATATTACGAAATTAAAATTTTTAGTTCGCTTTAAAAATATTATTAGCGAACAGGGCGCGTTCTTACTCACTCAGAGAGAAGGGCGTGCAAATGTATGAAAGAAGTAGACGCGAGACTCTAACTAAGTTTAGTCTAAGTTTATCCTAAAATGTTCATAAAATGTACCCATGCGAAGCTGGGACAGGCCGCTAGTCATTTATAAAGAGAGCGTGAAGTGATAGACATATCTATTGATACAGCTTGATTCTAAATCGTTTTTTTAGTAAATGCTCCGGTCCAGGTTCTGGAGAAACGGATTAGGTACGTAGGTATGTATATGGAGCTTATGTTTGCTTTCACAGTGTGTGTATGTACACTCACTCAAAATTACGGTCCCTTGAAAATAAAAAAATAGGGTGAGGTGACTATAATTTATATTCGAATCCGAAACCTTCCGATCAGCAGGGCTTTATAAAATACTAGCGGCCTGTCCCAGCTTCGCATGGGTGGTCATAAATTTTTTGAACATTTTAGGATAAACTTAGACCGTGTGGGTTCGAGCCTCGCGTCTACTTATTTCATACATTTGCACGTCATTCTCCTTGAGTGAGCGAAATCGCACCCCGGGCGTGACCCGTGGACCCGTTAACATTTTTAATTTCGTCATATCTTTTGAATGGAATGTCCGATTTGAAAAATTTAAGAAGTAATCTATAGGTATTGAAACCGTCTTAATTATGAAATGATTTATTTGGATAAGGATTAATACCAAGGTACAAATAAAGACCCTTTTCTAGCGGCGGCATTTTAATTATTTTTTTATAATAAAAGAACACTTATTGTGACATAACTATAATAGTTAGACATATGCTGTCGCGACATTTTTTGTAGATGATGACGTGTTCTGCAAAATCGTAGTAGTATAGTATAGTAGTAGTATAGTAGTAGTATAGTAGTAGAAAGAATTTTTGAAATCGGACCAGTAGTTTTTGAGCCTATTCGTTACATACAAAAATACAAAAATACAAATGTTTCCTCTTTATAATATTAGTGTAGATTCAGAAACGTCAGTTTTTGTCTTTTATGTTTATAAGCATAAGTAGAATAGAAGAAAAGGGTACATTCTGAAATTACTGAAGGGGGGTCACTCGCACTAGACTACTCGAAAAACGAATAAGTACCTCATTATACGGTGGTCAAATTAAGGGGCTGACAACTATCAAACAACTTCTCGCTCGCACGTTTCGACATGTTGAAAGATATAAAATCACTAAACTCATTTTCGAAAAATCGCAATCAACCATTTTGTGTGCAATCACATTGCACACAGTTTAGTAAAAATTTCATTTTGATCGATACAAGTTTTCCTACTTAAAAGTTTGCTTATGTACGAAAACTAGTAAAGCACACTTTTGAGTAGGAAAACATTTATCGATCAAAATGAAATTTTTACTAAACTGTGTGCAATGTGATTGCACACAAAATGGTTGATTGCGATTTTTCGAAAATGAGTTTAGTGATTTTATATCTTTCAACATGTCGAAACGTGCGAGCGAGAGTCACATTAGCTCTTGTCTTCGCCTTAACTTGAACGGTATTATCATTAAATTCAGACAAATAGGAAAGGTCATGTTAAATTGGTTATTCGAAGTTAGTACAATGGTTTTTTTAATGAAAATAATACTAATATAGGTTTAACCTGGCACTATGGTCAATTTAGTTTATTATTATTTATTGTTCCTTGGCACCCTCAACATATCAATAAATATTTTCATGATTCGTATAAAACAATGTTCCTATCAGCTGTCTGGTGGTTTTTTCGTAATAAGGTATTCTCTATTATTCTTTCTGGATCACAGTATTGAAGATACTTTCAAGTGTGTAAGTAAGTGTTCAATACCGAAATATGAACAATGTAGGAAACTGCCTACCGGTACTATCCGTGTTCCGTGTACTATCCGTACAATACGTATAATATAATATGTAAAAATAATATACAGGTTTACACCAAACTATTTTCACCTGCGTGTGTGTAACTGATAATGTGGGCACCTTAAAAAGCAGCCGTGTCGTCTCTTATTTTAAAATCAGGCAGCCAATCCACTTCTAAAAATTATTTATGTATTTTACACCATTCCTCCCCTTCTAAAAAGCTTATTTTATTCACTGGAAACAGTGAATAAAAAGCACTATTTTGGTGTTTGAATTTAGAACACACAAATACATTCGACCTCCATCTCAATGCTATACAACCTCCTTGCTGAGGGATACTCGACATACAAACTCCTTGTGCAAATCCTGGAGGTTTGATTGGTCGACATTAGAATAAAAACTGTTTTGTGTTCTATTTAATTAATTCCTTTTTTCTTTGTGAAAATGTCTATTTTCACTTATATCTTTCTTTTTCTCGTAGTCATGGTATAAAGTATATGTAGTATGCAATTCTTGAATAAAACGGATTTATATCGAGGGCCATGAATCACTCGCGTCGCTCAGGATTCGAACACTTGAATCACTCGCTAAAAATCCTTCACTTGCTCGTGATTCATCTGATCTTAATATGAATTATAATTTATCATAAAATATAACTGAAATGTCTTAAAGTTTAAATATGCTGTCTATCAGAAATCACTGCTCTATCAGAGCTTTTTTCAGGATATTTTATTTAAGACTTTTATTGACTGTTCTAGTCTAGTTTTAAAACTCACCTTTAGCTCTCCGCTTAGCCAAGTTTTTCTTTTCCGTGTATTTTCTGCCATTTTAGTCTATATATCTGACACTATTTTTATTTGAGATTACAATGCATCGGGTTAATAAGCCTGTGTTTATCAATCCCGTCGACGATGCGTACTGAGGGCTACAGACTTGTCGGACATCTACGTACTCTAATCAATTACTGTGATTGTGACTAAGAGACTGAACACTGTTGGTCACTAAAGCGTCATTGAAGCTTTTACGCGTCACGAACGTGCAGCTTCAGCATTTTCAGAATAATTTAATATCTGCAAAAAAAAACAGTTCAATTGCTATAAAATTTTGTTTTATACAACTTGCTGATGGAGTAGCAGATGGCCAACCTGGTATTCAGTGGTCAACATCACCAAACGAAAACAAAGCATTGCCTCGCAAGTCATTCATGTACCCAACGATACACTGCCCTGCATGTATCAACTTGAGGCATGCCTCATGTGCCTGTAATTATACCGGCAACCATACCTTTCAAACTGAAACACAGTAACTCGGCAGAAATAGGCATGATCGTAGTACTTCCCCAAACGAGCCCCTCACAGAGAGCTTTACTACTCCTAAAAACAATTCCGATAAAACAAAGCTTATGCAAGAAGCTAGGCTCTGACTTGACGAAGGATCCCAAAAGGAGGAGACAGTAAAAGCAAATTGCGGTCAATTAAAATGTAAATAAACCCTAAATTGAACAAGGTCCAACCACGGAAGGGTCCTACAGATGAATCTAACCAACCAACGCAATACTGCAAAGTTGTAAACTAGTTGAACGGTTATGATAATAATTGCGTCAGGTGCACGTTAAATGTAGGCAACATTTAATTAGAGTGTAAATAATCAAAGGTACCGAATATCTTCAACGGTACGGTCTATTACGTACCTCGGTATAAGTTACTACGAAATATTTAGATGAGGATTTCATCCTAGTCTATACAAATGGCCGGTAATTGCGGTTTATATTGTATAAATTAACCGGTTCCAGATAGAAATATGCACTGACTTATCTTCCTTGTATTTCCACACTATAAGCTCGAGTGGGGTCAGTGAGGGGTCAATTATTCCCACACAGGTATGAATTACACTGTTAACACCAATAGTCGAAGGTATGCGTTTTACGATAGTTTCACTTTGCCGATATAAAAATAAAAACTTCAAGATGAATGACCACACATCTTTAAAACTACGCGAACAGGGAAAGGCTTTTTCGTTGCACGAACGCAATAACGCGACAGAGTTATCAATTGGAGATCTGTTTCATGGCGGCAACTGAAGCTAGTTCATTCATTTCTAAACGTCGACAGCAATTAGTGGTTCAATTCTATTGTGAGATTAAAAGTATGTAATTAACAGTTGTGGGTACACAGTACATACCGCTAATCATTAGTCATGTACTTATATAACTGCTGCTGTTTTTAGAGTAAATACCTTACATACCTGTTAATAACCCACTGAAACAAATTTATTTAGGTAACCATATTGTAACTATTTTTTTGTCGGTTTAGGCGAAACCTTAGTTAGGTACTAAACCGCCCTTTTGCAAGAGCTCCGGTCAAACTGAAGTAATGAACATTTATTAAAGTCGATGCAGTTTGCGCGAGCGAGCGTTGCAAATGCTTAGCGAATTATAACTATGCATTACAATTTACACTGATTGTATTGTACCTAACAAAATGATATCGTACTTCAGTATATATTATTTCAAGTAAGTATATTTAACGTAAATTGTAAGGAACTTCATGGTTTTCAATATCTACATGATCTTAAACTTGTAAAATATCAGCTGCACTATGAAATAGTCAAATATCATAAGTTTTTTTTTGCCCTGGCTTCCATATTACATTTTCACAGCATAAGCCTGCGTTTCCACCAGAGAGCGAGGGAGCGTAGCAAGGGATGTGGGAGGGATGACCACAAGAATCACTTCATTTACCTCGCCTCGCATGACAATATTGTTATTTGGCGGATTAGCAATACTCTGAGTTTGTTATGCCCGCCATAATACGGAAATATTGTTATAATATAGGATACTTACTCATAGAAATGGTGAACATGGCACTAACAACAATGTAGACGAGTGTATTCACGTCAACATTCACACGTTCCACATCTCAGGCGGTAGAGACTCAAAATTCTATGGGTTCCCTAAGTACAGACAGTTTTACTCCAGTTTTTGGGGCGAAGTTTAAGGCGCTGACAACCGACAGGCCACTTCTCGCTCGCACATTTAAATATTTTTACATTCTTTTTTGTAGTATACCACCTAGTTGGTGGTATATCAGTATACCACCAACTAGGTGGTATACTAGCTAGAATCAGTTCTAGCTAGTGGAACACTGAAAATCGCAGTAGTAAAAACTGTGTCGATTTACAGCCCCGATCTTGGTACTAAAAAAAAACACTCGACGTAAAACTAGTCAACGAATCAATAACTAATTAACCAAAAATAAACTGCTACAAATTACGCCTATTTCTAATAGGGGTAGGCAGAGACCACAGATTTCCACCTACATTTTGCAAGTTATTTACAAGCTCAAGTTATTTTGCAGCCACTGGATCATGAAAAGACGCCGCCTTTAGAAAATAACAACAAATCGATGTAATGAAATAACATGTTACATTTTTGTTGGTGACCGGTCAGTGGCTGTCGAAAGCCTCGAGCGGTGATGGTGGGTGTGACGCGCGCTGCCTTCACCGGGTAGGAGAGCGCGCGTGAGCCCCATCGCACCGCATTGCGCAACCCATGAGAACCATCGAAAGTACCCCCTCCCCGGATATGGAGTGCACATCTCTTATAAGCACAGGTGGCGCCTGATTGCTGGACACTGTTCTATCCAAACTCGTACGTAACGTGCTTAGGATGTGTGACAAAACGGTAGGTGCCCGTGACAGTGAACCGTTCGACCTAGTGATCTGGTGTCATTTTTAATATTTAAGAACAGTGAATTTGGATTGAGTGCTCGAGTGCCTATTCCAGGAATCTGATACAACCCTTTCTTTAATATCCTATGTGAACGTTGATTTGTGTGTGCAGGTGCTGAGGTCATTGTTGGTAGCGGCGGTGGTGGGTTGCGTGGTCGCGCGGCCAGAACCTCCCTCGTCGTACGGCCCGCCGGCGACCTCCTACGGCGCGCCCGCGGCCCAGTACGGCCCTCCCCAGCAGCCCATTGTGCACAAGCACGTGTACGTGCATGTGCCGCCTCCGGACAATGAGTACCCGGCTCCCCGCAAGCAGATCTACGTGCCACCACCCCAGAAACACTACAAGATAGTGTTTATCAAGGCACCGACCCCGCCGACCCCGGTCGCACCCATCATCCCGCTGCAGCCTCAGAACGAGGAGAAGACCCTCGTCTACGTGTTGGTGAAGAAGCCCGAGGAGCAGCCCGACATTGTTATCCCTACGCCTGCGCCCACGCAACCCTCCAAACCGGAGGTTTACTTCATCAGATACAAGACTCAGGTTAGTGAATCAACATGGTATAGGGGGAGATACTATTCAATAAAAGATTGCGTCGTGTTATTGTTGGAAATAGACTTGAAATTACTGCAAGTGGCGTTAATAAAACAAAAGAGCCGCGCGCATCGAGATAACATCTTTAAAAGTCAAAAGCTACTCTAGATCAAACAGTTCTCAATTTACAGGTTTAGGTAATAATACAAGTACCTACTGGTCAGTTAGATGTTCATGACGTAGATATTTCATGGTTGTTGATTCTAGCAGATTGTATCTAACAGTTGGGGTGCGCCTCACTTGTCCGACTCGTGAGGATGCGCTCGCATTATTTTGTGAAAGTACGCTATAAACATTTCCTGGAGCGGTGTAGTCAGGAAGCATTATATGGCATTATTTGCATGACCTAACGCTCGGTGCACCTGCCATCATCATTATACTGACGTAATATGAGCCTCTGTTCTGCCGTACAGCGCCAGATATAATGATTTGAATCTAGGTCAAAATTTGATTGGTTTTTCAGATTAAAAATTTAAAATTAAAATTAAATTATGAAGAATAAATTTAAATATGAAGAAAAACTAATCTTGATTAGATAGTTGGATTACACATTCCCTAAAAACAAGAGTAATCAACTTTTCTAAATTACCTAACCATTTTTTCTTGATAACTAGACTGGAGATTACTTACCTATGCATGATGTAAAAATATTAACGTAATAACAGTTGTTTCATGCAAATATTATTGCAATTGGTGGGTTAGATTGAATTTTAAATGAGCTGCAAACGAAAGTAGCCTTAGAAGAATTGAGATTGATTACACTTACGCATGTAGGTACTGTGAGCAAAGGAAGTTTATTAACAGTTTGTGTTTTTTAATTTCTCTAGAAATTTTTACGCTTATTAGTAAATGTTAACTGTAGCTTGAAAATTCTTATGAGACGAAGTAATTTTTCAAACAATTTGTCTTAAGTCTCTTTGTCATAATAAGTCTTTTTTATTATATAGGTTACAGGATCCATTAAATTAAATATTTAAATCATCGAATGTTAATCAATTTCCGTTGCTGACTGTATGTAGAAGTAATACTACTCTACGTAACCAGCCACTTGTTTTTGATTTGACACATCTAGGTTACACACACATAACATTCGCTGTGCGTGCCTACTTACCTAGTACTAAGTACTAAAATAATACAATTCGAGTGCACTTACGTAAGTAGGTACTACCTAGATACTTATATTATCAAATATCGTGCGAACTAAAATTTCTTGAAAAACAACAAACGTTGTGCTCTTGTGTGTATGTTTGTTCGAGCAGTTTTTCTGTTGAGAATATAAATTTAAATAAAAAGTTAGTCTAAATAAAATAAATTAATAAACATATTATAAATTTTGTCAAAATTAAATGAAAGAGCTTCGTTCAGTTCAGAAACTCTGAAACGATTTTTATTTTCATTCTAGACTAAAGGCTATTCTAGGCCAGATGGCCTAGAATAGATGGCCTTTTTGTTTACTCAAAAACTATGGCAGATGCCATAGTTTTTGAGTAAACAAAAAGTAAAATTCGTAGTTCAGAAGAGATAAGATTGGATATAGGTAAGTCAGATAGCGTACATCGCGAGATGCGCTCTTGCAGTAGTACACGGGAAATATATGGGGTAGCTTTCGGGTTGATTTATGCCACCCGCGGCTTCACTCGCGTGTTATCGGTGATTGAAAACATATTTAGGGCAAGTTCTCTTCCTGTTAACTTTCGGGATAAAAAGTAGCCTTTGTGCTAATCCAGGTGGCGAACTATATTTTTCGTAATTTCAATTGTCATCCCAATCGGTTTAGTGGTTAGGGTGTCATTGATCCACAAACATCCTTATCCAAACATCGTAACTTTCGCATTTATATATTAGTAGGAAGTAGGGTAGGATTTTTCAGTGCTTCTGTAATCATTTCGCTTGTTTTTTTTACAGAAGCAAGAAGGTTACCCAGCTGCGGCGCCTCAGGCCGAGTACGGTCCTCCTGCTTCAGCGCCTTCGTCTGAATACGGTGCTCCTTAAGCCATCTGAACTGACTCGGCTGCCTTTGACTGCATACCCTCGTCCCTCAACGGCTCAACCAAATAGAAAAATAGAAACCACATTGAAAGCGTCCCTCAACGGATCACCCACATTGACATTTATGTTATAAGTTTAGCCTTATTCATTCACTGGCGATATGACGATTGCTTTTCCTGTTGTCATCGGCTATTGAATAAAAAAATGCGTTAGAAATTAGGCCACTGAACGTCATGTTTGTTGGTTAGTGGACTTACGGCATTGTTTGCTTATGTACGAGTAGGTTCATGAAATGGTCTGTAACTCATTTCTTCAAAATATCTGAGGTGTGGGATTTGTAGCAATGTCAGAGACCAATAAGTAGATACGCCAAACAGAAACTGTACTGCATCGTGCAAGTTTAATGTTTTATTATGCATCAAATTGATGTGAGTGTTTGTAAATAAACTTATTATATTTTTATACTTAAACGTTAATATTTTTTTATTATTAGTTCTTACCTTTTTTATTATTTTTAGCGGTAGGCATTATTTTGTTTATTACCTATTACCAAAAAAAAATTGTAAAGGTTATGCCCGCAACTTCATTCACGTTGATTACGTTTTCTCGAGGAACTAAAATGATTTCCTACCATTTATAATGAGATGATAATTATTTAACTTAGATCTCTGTGCGATATTTCAGAGATCAGTCTCTACAAGGTTGTAATGAAAATTTACAGTCAGATACATTACACATAAATACACAAGTAAGTACATACTAAGCATGCAACTTTTAGGAATTACTCTTTTTCTTTATTAGGAACATCCAAATTTTAAATCAGCAGCATGTGGACGAACCTCATAACCAGATCCCATTTTAATGATGTTGTATTATTGGGATTTAAGTCAATTCGATCATACTTTTCATACAAGCGTTTGCTTCATATTTTCTAATAGGTAGGTGAAGAAATATATCCCATCAAATTATTATTAAAAAAAAACTAAAAAAAAAAATACAAAAGGCATTTCTTCAATTAAATCACAAGGATCATTTTGAAGTTTTAAAGCTAGATGAATCTAGGACCTACATTCACTTAGCTTTAGACTAGCCCGGTCTCCACCGCGAAAGGCTAATGAGCGAGAAATGGTTAGCCGAATGGACTCCTTTTTAATGAAATAGGTTTACATTTCTACCAACAAAAATATCCCATCAAATTATTATAAAAAAACAACTAAAAAAAAATACAAAAGGCATTTCTTCAATTAAATCACAAGGATCATATTTTTTTTATTTTTTTTAATTCTTTTTTATCTTTTGATTTCCACTGCAAAAGGAAAAAGAGCTGAGCGAGTTCATTTCAACACTTTCTGCTCGCTCAGTCCTTTCCGCTCGACTATTTGTTGGTGGAAATAATGGAAGTATGCAGTTTATTCTTGCGAGTTAAACGGAGTCCTTAAGGGGCTGACAACTATCAAACAACTTCTCGCTCGCACGTTTCGACATGTTGAAAGATATAAAATCACTAAACTCATTTTCGAAAAATCGCAATCAACCATTTTGTGTGCAATCACAATGCACACAGTTTAGTAAAAATTTCATTTTGATCGATACAAGCTTCCTACTTAAAAGTTTGGTTATGTACGAAAACTAGTAAAGCAAACTTTTGAGTAGGAAAACATGTATCGATCAAAATGTTTTTTTTACTAAACTGTGTGCAATGTGATTGCACACAAGATGGTTAATTGCGATTTTTAGAAAATGAGTTTAGTGATTTTATATCTTTCAACATGTCGAAAGGTGCGAGCGAGAGTCACATTAGCTCTTGTCTTCGCCTTAAAATGGTTACGTACGCATAACTGACATCTATATTCTAGATGCCAGTTCTACGCAACTAAACCTTGACCTACCTACCAGTTACCTATCTGGTTCTCACTGTATAAGGATTATGTATTCAGAGTATAAATAAATGAAGAGTAAATAGAAAAGAAAATGAATCGTGCGTAACATATTTGCATAAAAACCACATACTTTCCTTACCTTCCTACTCATATCTATAGTAGGTAGGTACTACTGAGTTAAACATTTTCAGTTGTAAATATTACGAAACATTCGTGTAGCTAGACGATGTCAACAGATCCTGATTAGTGTTGCGCTAAAAGCGAAAACATGTTAGTATCACTTATTTAAAATAGTTACCGACCGTAGTAAGTAGGTACGTATTCAGTTACACAATACGAAGACACGCATACCTCTTCTTTATTTTTAATTTGAATACAAAATGACAAGAATTATTGTATGATTTTGGGTAGGTACCTAGGTACTAATAACTAGGTAGGGCAACATTTTTACGCGTATTTAGTCTTCACGTAAATAAGTGCTGTCCAGTTCACGTAAATATAGACATAAATAGAAACATACTAAAGAGGCTGGCAGCTGTCAAATAACTTCTCGTTCGATAAATCGCAGGCAACCGAGTTTCTGAGAATAGCATTGCAAAGGTCCAGTAATAATATCATTTTGATTCGTACAAGCCTTAAAACTAGTTTTTATGCATATTTTTTGTAAAATTTGTTTCATATTTGACACAATTTTAGTTAGTTATTTGTTTTGTAACAGCCAACTTACTAAAATCACTATCATTGTAGAACGTTTAGTTCGTATGAGCTAGTGGCGGTGAAGTTTTTGTAACGCTTGATGTCGACCGGCTTGACGGTGTCAGCGTCTTAAGGCGAATACAAGAGCTCTTGTGACTCTCGCTCGCACGTTTTGACATGTTGAAAGATATAAAATCACTAAACTCATTTTCGAAAAATCGCAATCAACCAGTTTAGTAAAAATTTCATTTTGATCGATACATGTTTTCCTACTGAAAAGTTTGCTTTACTAGTTTTCGTAAATAAGCCATAAACAACCATTAATTATTGGTAAGAATGTAAGTAGGTAAGTTTTAAGAGTAGTAGAGCTCTTTGTGAAGAACTCGTTCGGGGTAGTACTACCACCATGCCTTTTTCTTTTTTTTTTGCTGTGCTTTGGTTTCACGAGTGTGGTTGCCGGTGAAATTACAGACACATGAGGTTTAACATCTGTATGCCTCTAGCTGATGGACGCAGGGCACGTTCCTATCGTGTGTGACTAACGAATCTGCTTGCTACTGCTTCGTTATGGTTACCACTGGTGATGGTTACCACTTAACATCAGGTGGGCCATGTGCTTGTTCCACCAGCAAGTTGTGAAAAATTATGTATTGAAGCAGTAAAATTATGAATTAAGTATTGAACCTACATATACTAACGTATTAAGTACCTTCTAAATTAGTCCATAGTCATAGAGCAACTTCCTTCATACTTAGATATTATTTATCATTTATTGCACAAAACACAATGTTAGAGCACAAAAGGAGGGCCTTAGAGCCGATTTCATTATGCTCTGTTAGATTAACAAAAGATTAAAGGGCCGTTAGATATGTCAAAATATACGCGTATGACATAGGTAAGGTTAGATATAACGGCCTGTTAATTCTTGATTAGTAACTAACAGAGCATGGTGAAATCAGCTCTTAAGGTCCTATCTTAGATAAGGATTGATTATGTCTCCATGTGTAGGTACATGAGTGGTACTTAGTTAAATAAGTGTAGTTACCGTATCAATATAGGTCCTTCAGTTCGGTAGGTACTGATTAAACTAAAAAATACTAGACTGCATGACTACTTTAGTCGCACACGCACAGTGTACTTGTTTATTCTAGTTTGTAGGTGGATAAATAAACTTTTAAAAGTCATTTTGTACCCGGAAATCCTACTCACCCTTTGGCTAATTTAATTCATATATTCATATTCAAATCTTGAATGCAACCGGTCCACTTACTAAAATCCATGCTGACCATTTTTGGTTCAATGGTTATATGCTCGGACAAACAAAACAATTAAATGTTGTAAGAAAAAAGTTCGCTTCGCTCGCTCCATGAAAAAGTTAAATTGTCCATTTTATATTTTCACACGTCACCTAGTTTATGTATGGTATGTAGTACAGCAGTAGGTAGGCACAATATGTCAATAAACGTGCCTGTGCATAATGATGTAACGTCGCAACAATTGCCACAATAGTAAAAAATGTCTCACGGCACGGCTCTAACAGCAATTTAGCATTCTCACTTTCTCGGGTAGTGTATGAATGGACTCTTCCGCCACTCAGGATTGCCATGAATTTATTGTGTCATGCGTGAGCACCATTACTGTTGTGTAATGTTTAGGTCGGTAGGAAGATCTAAAGCTAATCGGACCTGACCGATTTTCGATCACAGAACTGTTTCTGTATGAAGATATATCTTGACCGAAATTATGTTTCATTCAGAGTTATAACTCTGAATGAAACATAATTTCGATCAATTTCGAGCTTCGACTACCTACCAGTAATTTGTATTGATTTCTACAAACCTTTATAAAGATTGTTACAACTATATTGAATTGAACTATAAATAAAAATAAATTAAAATGGATTTGAAATAATCAACCACAAGGTCGAAAACTGATGTTGGTTCAATTTAATTTTTCATCGATAAATGGTTTATTATAAATCACCGAAAGGGTTTTGTAACCAAACATCAGCTGATGACAGTAGAGGGATTCGACATATACCTACCTACCTAAGCTAAATCTTGGAAAGAAAGTAAGCAAATATAATATCTGAATAATGAGCGCATTGCTAACAGTTTGTAAAATGAAAATTGATACAAAAGACTTCAACGCGCTCCCCGTTGTTGTTCGTAGAAGCTCGTAGAGGCTCGTAGAGGCACAGAACACAGATGAGAGAGAGGTATTATTTGCGATCAATATCTGCGTCATTTAAATACAATATACTGTAAGTACTTATGTAAATATGTATAGATACATAAAGGACACACAATAAGTGTAATACATAATAAGCAAGTATATAGGTACCTATGCAGAACAATAGAAACTGAAAATGTAAATACCTACTTTTCCCGTATGTTACTACATACAAACCGTGTGGTACACCACAGATAAGAGAATACGTAGTAGGTACCTACTTATATATATTCTGAGTTCTTATATGCTTATATGCTGAGTCAGGGACCCATTTGCAACCCTTGGCTTCTTATTTTTTAGTATTATCGTTATGTATGTATTATAAATTATTGTAGCTGAGTATTTGCAAATAAATATGTTTTCTTTTAATGTTTCTTTTCTATTCTACCTAGGTACTGTTTTATTATTGTAGGGTAGGTAGTCATTTTTATTCATATATCAGGGTTCAAGATTTGTTGAGACTTATTATGCCTGCCCAGCGGGTTCCTACAAATGAAATGAAATCAGTCTCATTGCGTGGAGATCTTTCGAGATCAATCTAGTTAAGTTATTCTTGGTGTTTGTTTGTAAAGTTCAGTGAACGTTTCGTGATCTATTTTTAAGCTCTAGAATATTTAGTACCAATTCTCGCTTCTGGTAGTATCCATTGAAATTTTGCCAAGAACAGGCGTTTCTCGATAGAGAGATATTCTACTGCAAATGCTTTCGCGTCACTCCAAATAAACAATTTACAATTTAATCTTGAAATAATGTCATTGAAGGTCGAAAGTGAAGTAAAACTTGAATCTGAACCATGTGTGTTAGCTTGGGATGACAAACTATTTGTTGGTATCGAAGACGGCTCAATAAAAGTAAGTGTTAGATATAATTTTCGGGAGTAGGTACCTACCTTCCTTCCTACCTAGTAGAGCTTTAAGTAGAAGTAGAGCTTTTTGAAAGTATGAATGAATGAATGAATGAAAATTCTTTATTGCACACCTTACAAACTAACAAAGTAGGACAAATTATAACAATTAAAGAAAAACAAAATGTACAATGGGCGGTCTTATCGCTAAAAAGCGATCTCTTCCAGACAACCTTTGGATGGAGAGGAGCTTAGAATAAGATGGTTGGTTAGGGTGCACTATATAATTTAAAATAGCAACAAAATAAAAACATTCGAAATGAACAAATAAATAAGCTTACCTTTATACTACACATATATACCTACATAAATAAGATTACATGCTTACACTCTATAAATACTTAAATACTTATATACATACCTACTTATATAGATACTAACATTTATACATACATACATAAAGTATTCGTTCATGGAAGTACTACCAACGTACTTCTGTCAATAAGCAGTGATGCTCGCATTGCTATCTTCCAATTTGAAGGGTTGGACAAGGTAGTTGAACACCTTTATGTATCGGAGTGATAGACGCCGAGCAATGCCGTAAGAGGCTTGATTGATAGACGTGTCCGTGTAGTTATGTATGGTATGGTGGACCGCCTGCTTGGTCCTCTACTTGTTCTGGAGTTAGAAAAAAACATTTTAGTACTTTTACCCACTTTTGGACTGATCAAATACCTAGTCTGAGATACCTACTATGTTTACCTTTTGTATTTAACCTAGTACCTACCTACTTTAATTTTTTTGCAGACATTTGATGCTAACTTGTCTCCTGGAGTTTCATGGTCAGCACATACAGTTCAGCCGTTTGCATTAGCGGCAGGCCAAGGCAAGCTGTACTCCTCATCTAACGATGGAGGTGTCAGGGTTTGGACTGCCGAAGGGAAAAAGATCACCGAGCTACGAACTGGCGAAGCGGATGTTGGAGCACTGACTTTTTCCGGAACAGACGTCATAACCGGCGATGAAGATGGCAATGTAAGTCTTTACCTATGTACAACCTACCCAAATAAGCGCCAAACAAAGTTTTCCCCTAAAGCTTTCCACCATTGATTGATTGATACATACTGAATGTTCAATATATTTTTAAATTGTATTGTTTCTGACTAGGTCATAGTTTTTAAAAACGACGGTGCCAAGGCTTTATACAATGTGCTGGAAGAAGTAAAGGATGTGCAGTATAGCCCACCATTCATGTTCACTGTTCGGGATCTTTATGTTACCGTCACTGAGATTCAGCCCGGTGAGTTGAAACAACTAACTTCACTGAATGTTTCAAGATGATGAACGGTAGGTCTCTCCCATTCTTCCTCGGAAATTCACAAACTTCACCTTAGAGCTAATAACGAGCAGAGCCGCCATGCCAATGCACGGGTTAAACTGTCCGTTTAAAAACACACTTCTAAGATTTTTCAGGAAGCTAAACATAAATCCATTTTAGTATAGATTAGTTACCTACTTTTTGATATGGATTTGCCTAAACATAAATTTAATGAAATAAATATATAGTACTAATCCGCTAATCTAATCTTATGTAAGTAAATCAAATGTAGACTTGAGTGTGCACCCTTCACTGCAACTGCAAACTCTGCATACTCTGCAAATTCTGTAACGTGAAAAAAGGTGTATTAGACACAACAAAAATACCACAAAAAATATAAATTAAGTATTTTATATTTTTTGTGGTGTTTTTGTTACACAACAAAAATACCACAAAAAATATAAATTAAGTATTTTATATTTTTTGTGGTATTTTTGTTGTGTCTAATACACCTTTTTTCACGTTACAGAATTTGCAGAGTATGCAGAGTTTGCAGTTGCAGTGAAGGGTGCACACTCAAGTCTACATTTGATTTACTTACATAAGATTAGATTAGCGGATTAGTACTATATATTTATTTCATTAAATTTATGTTTAACAATGGAATTCCGCAAAGTCACGCCTGAATCAATTAATTATGGATTTGCCTGAAAAGGCTTAGCTTACCTTTGTTCTTCATGCTTGCCTGAACCTTACTGAGCTCAACATCTACAGCGGTAGTAGGTACCACACCTACACTGGGTGGTGGATGGAGGGTGAACATCAGAAAGCTTGCGGAAAAGAGTCAAGCACGATTCACGAAGTCACGATCTTTTATGAACCAGGTTATGATTTATCAAGGGTAGCAGCTGTTACCGACACATATTTTTTTTCAGAGGAGTCAAAAACCCGCTTTGTTACACGCCATACGATGGAAGGAAGAGCTCCTATCAAGCTAACTGGAAATTGGCTTGTTGTGACAGCGAGGGGCGGTAATAGCTTGAGACTTCATTACGCCACAGTTGATAAGGAGTTTAAACTGATGCATGAAGTTAAGGTAGGCAGAATTTATTTGCTTTAATCTTAGTTTGGCAATGATTTAACGCGTGTTTCAGGATTTCTTATAAACACTCTTGCAAAGGCGGTAGGTACTTTCAATAAATTTGGCGTCAGCAACCCATAAATTGTTTTGTATGAAGGACTTAAAACTACAGGCTTGATGCGGGCGTGTAACTTTTCAAGGATGATCTCCCAGAATATATAATACAATACAATTATAATATAATAATAATACAATACAATTATAATATAATAATAATACAATAAATAATTTCTGATTTCTGAATATACACGGGTAATATAGGCTCAAATAGGGCAAACTGTCTGTACCTACTAGGTACCTATTGATATACACCACCTCCCACCATATAGGTACTTTCAGCATTTTACATAAGTTGACCATTCAGATTCTGAAAAAATCACGTTCATACGGGCCCCTGAGGCAAGCGAAGCCGTGAGCAACCAGTTCTTGAAAATACGAATCTTGTTCCATATACAGTAAAAGTGTATAAATAAATAAGTGTTCTACTATACATTTTGTTGTGGTTCTAACTATGTTAATGACTTGCAGGTTAGTGACATGATAGTCACCAGTGTGGCTGTAGATGGAGACTTTGTTTGGACAGGTGGATGGGATGGATACATCAGGAGGTGGCAAATAGTAAATGACCAATTTCAAGCAGTCGGCGATCTTAATATAGGTAGCTGTGTCAATTCCCTCGTAGCATATTCTAACTCTGTTTATGCCGCAGTAACTGGAGGGCGGCTTGCCAAAATCAAAGCAGTTTAAAATTTACTAGTGGATTTGCCTCTGACTATAGGTCTGGTAGTACCTATACGTACCGAGTTAGAAGACGATAGTTAGGTATAGGAGGATATAGCATTTTGGTAACTATCTACCTACATACTTGTGCCAAGTTTCAATCAGCCTAGGTAGGTACTATTTGTTAAGGAGTTCAGTTAAACAGATCATGGCTCTTTCTTATCAAACCACCTCGCTGCCACCAGGTTATTGCTAATACCTTTTTAAGAGTAAGTAGGGCCCATCCGGGGAAGTACTATCACCATGCCTTTTTCCGACGACAAGCAGCAACGCTGTGTTTCGTTTCGAAGAGTACGAAATTACAGGCACATGAGCCTTAACATGGTGTAAGCCTCAGGTTGGTGGACACAGGGCAGTGCATCATACTGTTTGATCGTCTCTAGTTATTGGAGTTTTGAATTTACAGCGTAAGTTTCTCTTCTGGCTTCCTGAAACTAGCGGAACTTTGTTATTTTATCACAAAAACCACTCTGTGGCGTAAGGTTGAGTTGAGGACAAAGGACCGAAAATCCAAAAGATTATGTTGTAAATCCCATCAAAATGACAGTGCGGTGACCATGTTATTCGACATGTCAGAAATGCAGTGAAGAAAATTAGTTCCTTTAATGAGTTGATTTAAAAAAATGTATAAGGCACTTTCTGTTTCTAAAAGAATCTGTTATCGTTAAGTCAATGATTATAACTGGCGAAATATGAATCCAATAATAATAATTGATACTCTTTGGTGTTTCTAGTTTTAGGGATTTGTTAATGCATGCATCACTATTTTAATTGTCATATTCACATATTATTCACAAACCTTATGTTTGTGTTCAAATAAATAAATATTTGATTTGAAAAATATTTGATTTGATTACGAATCTAGATCTAAAAATTAATATTATTGTAACAATTTTTATTTGCTTATTCGATTTTAGTCTCTATTGTGAATTTGAATAAATAAATATCTATCATAAAAATAAAAGTCTGATTTTTCATGTATTTGGTAGTTTTTTTCTAATTCTAAAACCGGGGCGTAAAGCACCCCACGCGAGTAATTATGTATGTTTTTAGGCACAGTAAGTAACAAGGGTTAAAATACCAATACTTAGCAGCATAGATCTCCTTATTTAAGAACCTGAGCAAATCCGTTATGTAGGGCCACAGAAATGTAATAGGATACATTTGGCTATGATACCTAATAGGTATAGTGCTTCATAGTGAGGTAACTGCTTCAAATTATCAGTAAAAATAAGATTTGTTATTTTAGGTTGAGTTAAAATGACAAATAGTCCTACTGTGATAAAAAATCTATTTTATTTATGTTCATTTGTAAATTTTTTTATACATATTTTTAATAAATTATTTTTAAATTTTTAATACATACCTATGTGTATTGATGTAGGTAGGTAGGTACCTAACCTTTATAAAATAAACTGTTGTCTAGGTATCTATTTTTATTTGAAACACCCTACCTAATTTGCTCTATTGGTTATGCAAATAATAATCATGGAATCTATCATTTAGCATAATATTTGGGACAAACTAAAAATTTTGAAAAATGTGTTTTATTTTATTATTCCTATATAAATTGAACCTTCATAAAATTATAGAGAGGGAACACCTTCCATAAATTAGTCATCACTTGAACATTGGTATTTTGCTAAGATCACATTGCAATCTTACAGGTTGTTTTGCTTTTATGTGCCTAACTGTCTGAGGTGGTATACAAAGATTGTAACCCAATGAAACAGAAATATAAGAAATAAAACTACTTATTGATAAGAAGCATATTTATTTACTTTATAAATTAACTACATGTACACTGAAAAAGTTAATAAAATCACCAATTTATATTATGATTTCAACATCGCAGAGTTCAGATTCTGATGGAAGCTTGATAGATTTGGGATCCACATAGTTAGGGCTTATCAAAGCTACTCCAAGTTTTTCACGTCGACGCAATTCCAAAAATGCTTCACGTTGGGCCCAATCCCTCATATGGACATCAGGAGCATAGGCCCAAGCGAAGCCACCGAAAACTAGACAAAGGGTGACGGAGAAGAAAAACGATGCGTTATGAGCATTAGTGTCTTCCTCTTGACTCGTGAAGTCAAAGCCGTAGCTTACCCAGTTTTTGTCTTGAGTGGTAGGCTCGCAAGCAGTTGCGGAATCGCTGTTTTTCTTGGAAGTAGATATTTCCCGACTTATTTTGTGGATGTGATTCCAGACACATCGTTGCATAACAGGTATTTGACGTAGCTTGATTAATGCTGCCATCGCTTTCTAGTTTTTGAGTTTTCTGGTCTCTTCTTCAACTCAATAATATTTTTCGAGGTTCGATCGAGGTTGGTTACGAAGTTACGAAATCGAGCGAGAGGAGAGAAGAGAATAAGAAAAACAGCTGATAAGTTTGACAGCTCAGTGACAGTGACAATCTGTTCGATATGTCAAAGTTCTGGCGTTGGATATTAGTCTATTTGCCAAATCTAATATGTTTGACAGTATTGACTAGTATTCTCTTAGCTGTTGTATTGGTGACAATTTGCCTTTATTAAAATAAGTCGCCCAACATGGCATGGCAAATTTTTTCGTGTGTAAACTTTGTTCCTACAAAAACCATGTTGGATAGATTTATTCAGCAAGTATGATAAAAAAGCGATGACGCCGATGACTGGAAGTTGTAAATATTTTTTAATATAATTTACTCTAAATGAAAATTTGATTCATCTGTAATTTCCCCTACACTTTTATAGTAAAATAAAAAAATATAAATGCATATAAGTATGTTTATGTCAATTTGTAGCAAAGATAAACTTTAGGGTATTTTTTCCATATTCACACCAAAGAACATATTTTATTCTGGGTCTTATAAGCACATAAAAAAATTTGAAAATAATTGAAGATTACCATTCAAATGCAATTTCATAAAAAAATTAGTTTATTTTTAATTTAGTTTTCATCACTAAATGTTGATCTGTTCGAATTTCATATTATGTGCACATTTTTAGAGCCGGCCGCCATGACAGTCTGTAATTGACGTTTGACATGACGTTTGTTGAAGAATTGCATTTTTTAATTTTTTGACAGAATTGTTGCTTTTTTTGACGGTAATGACTCATCATCATCATCATGAGTCATCTACATTTCGACCATTTTCTAGGAAATGCGGGTAAGAACCGAACTTTTGTTCTTTGTTCTGGCTTCGTCTTCGCGAGCAACTTCTCACGAGTCGCGTGGTTTTGCCTCGAAAGCCATCTTCTCGGTGACTTTTCAGAGGCTTTTCGTTGGCCTTTATAGCTCACGGTGGTCTCTCCATGTAATTTTTTTTTTTGATGTTCTGCGTCACTCAACTTTACTATATTGCTAAGCGATAATTATATAAACTGTACACAGACCCGACTCCGGCTCCAAATATTGATGAAACAACGCCTTTAGGGTAAATTTGACCAAGCATAGGGTAAAGAGAAATTAAGAACGGGCAGCACTGAGAAGAGTAGACAGGAGTCCGGTTATTGTACGACAAGATAATGTACAGCATGATATTTGGAATCCACTTTAGTACCTTTTTGGATTCGTTTTATCTGGGTGTACATTATCGGGGTGTGCATTATCGGGATGTGCAATATCGTCACGTGTCAATAATGTACACCCAGATAATGTACAGCATGATAATTGGAAGCCACTTTGGTAGCCTTGACCTTGCCTCCCGTAGACAGAGAGGGAGGCAATAATGTACGGCCAAATAATGTACAGCATGATATTGCACAGCACGATAATGCACACCCAGATAATCCGTGTCCACTGGTTTGAATTATTGGGTGTACATTATCATCCCGTACAATAACATGCTGTGCAATATCGTCACGTGTCAATAATGTACACCCAGATAATGTACAGCATGATAATTGGAAGCCACTTTAGTACCGTTGAGTCGGATTGGTTAGGTTATGTTGAAACATATAAATTACGCACGAGGCGAGCGAGCAAAGCGAGCGTGCCGCGGCAGCGGCCGCCGAAGTGCCAGAAATTAATTTTTACGGTACCAAAGTGGCTACCAATTATCATGCTGTACATTATCTGGGTGTACATTATTGACACGTGACGATATTGCACATCCAGATAATGCACACCCCGATAATGTACACCCAGATAAAACGAATCCAAAAAGGTACCAAAGTGGATTCCAAATATCATGCTGTACATTATCATGTATTCATGTCGTACAATAACCGGACTCGACAGAGACAGCCGAAGCCGACAGACTTTTCATTTCATTCATGAGTAGATTTTAGCTTTCATTTATAACAAAGTACTCTGTGATTTTAGCCAAGCCAACCAAGCTTGTCAGGGTCCGTTGTAAAATAAAGACAATTTCGTACTTATCACTAACAACATGGTAGTAAGGCAATATAATGAAGAGCTCAAATACCTTGAAAAAATCAACCCCTATTGTTGGAAAATCAAGAAAGGATTCCAACCCAACATGAACGTGGAAGGAATTTTCTATGTCAACAGTACGCTTGAAAAATTGATGCTGGACGAACTAAAGAACGCTTGCAGACCTGGCATGACGGGAGGGTTCCTTCCCGGGGTGAAGCAGATAGCCAATGTTGCGGCCCTGCCTGGTATCGTGGGCCGGTCTGTTGGTTTGCCTGATATCCACGCCGGTTATGGATTTGCTATAGGTACGTTTCGAAATTTACCTTTTTACAGTAGAGACCATCATGTTATTTATTACCCAGGTAAATCAAGGTAAATCTAACCCAACCTAACCAAATACCTAGTACCGGCGTAACGCACATTCTCGTAGCCTTGTTTGTGTACTAAAACATACAGTCATGCAGTTATTATGTCTATCTACATGTAAGTAACTATTGCAAAATTTTTCCTAAATCATCTTTTATACCTTCCACACATAATTATGGCATCTTAAAGGGTCACATCATGCAGACACTTTAGAGGTTTGTGTTGCGATTAGATTAGTATAACTATTAATTTCATATTGATGTAGATACTGTTCGTGTCCAGTTGTTTCCACTGCACTGCTGCTTGAACACACAGATTTCCCAACCAAACTTTTTTGTCCTGCCAGTGACAAAAAGTGTCTATGTTTGTACATTTCCTTAAACATTTTTTTGCAGGAAATATGGCTGCTTTTGATATATCAGACCCGAAAGCTATAGTATCACCTGGTGGAGTAGGATTTGACATCAACTGCGGGGTCCGCCTTTTAAGAACAAACCTAAGCGAGAAGGATGTACAACCAATAAAGGTATCATTTAATTTTTATAATTATAAAATTTATTTGAAGTATTGTTTTTTGCTCCTTACTATCCACATATTTGATGTTTTTTGTAAGATTTGCCATTTACTCAATTTACAATTATTTTTATATTCTTATATAAATGACCTATTTACAGGAGCAACTTGCACAGAGTCTCTTTGATCACATTCCAGTAGGAGTGGGCTCTAAAGGTATAATTCCTATGAATGCTCGAGATCTTGAAGAAGCTTTGGAGATGGGGATGGATTGGTCTCTTAGAGAAGGTTATGTCTGGGCTGAAGACAAAGAGCACTGTGAGGAATATGGTCGCATGCTGACTGCCGATCCATCCAAGGTCAGCCTCAGGGCTAAGAAGAGAGGTCTACCTCAACTGGGCACACTTGGGGCAGGTAACCATTATGCAGAAATCCAAGTGGTTGATGAAATTTATGACAAATATGCAGCCGGGAAAATGGGTTTGGAAAGAGTTGGGCAAGTCTGTGTTATGATTCATTCAGGGAGCAGAGGGTTTGGTCATCAAGTGGCTACTGATGCTTTAGTACAAATGGAGAAAGCAATGAAGAGAGATCAAATTGAAGTAAATGATCGGCAACTGGCGTGTGCTAGGATTCATTCTGTTGAGGGACAGGATTATTTGAAAGCAATGGCTGCAGCATCTAACTTTGCTTGGGTAAACCGCAGTTCAATGACTTTCTTGACACGTCAGGCTTTTGCCAAGCAGTTCAAAATGGCACCAGATGATCTTGACATGCATGTTATCTATGATGTCTCTCATAATGTTGCAAAGACTGAAGAACATATTGTGGATGGTAAACTTAAGACTTTGCTGGTTCACCGAAAGGTAGTATTATTTTATCCTTAAATAGTTAATAAACTAATAGGGTTGTATTTGACCAATTTTGTAAATTTTGAATTTTAGGGATCTACCAGAGCATTTCCTCCACATCATCCTTTGATCCCTGTCGACTACCAGCTGACTGGGCAGCCTGTGTTAATTGGAGGCTCAATGGGAACTTGCAGCTATATTCTGACAGGAACTCATCAGGGCATGACTGAAACATATGGATCTACTTGCCATGGAGCTGTAAGGATTTTTTTCATTTTCTGCTTTATTTAATCAAATGATGTATTCCATATTTATTATAAACTCATCACCCACTGCTGGAACCTTATTTCTACAGTAAAAAAAAAAATGCAGCGCCCTACAGTATATGTACTCGCCTAATAGCTATGTATAAATCTAAATTTTGATAAAGATTATCCCCATCTGCTTGACCCGATTCGAACTTACGACCTTACGATCAGATGTCGAAGTCATTCCTACTACACCACCAATGCTTTAACACTATATTAAAATTAATTATTTTTAATTTTCAGGGTAGGATGTTGTCTCGTGCGAAATCAAGGCGCAATATAGATTACAAAGAAGTACTGACAAGGATGGAGTCCTTGGGCATATCCATCAGAGTTGCATCACCAAAACTAGTAATGGAAGAAGCTCCCGAATCTTATAAGAATGTCACAGATGTTGTCAATACTTGCCATGCTGCAGGTATTAGTAAGAAGGCTGTGAAATTAAGGCCTATAGCAGTAATTAAGGGATGATATAAAAGGCTTCCGTTTCTGAGTCTAATACTCGTAAAGACCCTCTTGATAAAGATCCTTAAGCTATATTCGTTTTTTGGCAGAGACTAATAGCAGGTGAGATGATCAGTTTTGTATTTATATTATAATATAATATAACATTTTTAGAAGTAATGTTTTGGTATTTTTATTTTTACAACCTGAATGTTTCCATTATGAAAACAAGAGGTGTTAGTCAATTGTGACATCACGAGATCACGACTCAATGTTCACCATAATTGCGCCACATTATATTACATAATCAATCAAGATAATTTTACCTAGGTACATAATAGGCAAAAAAAATAAACATAATGATTTGTCAGATTTTTTTATTTCTTCAACAATAAAGACAGGTAACAATTTAGTTAAATTCTATTCATAAATTAATACTTTTATTTTAATGAACTAGTTTTGGAGGTACACCTTGTTAAAATTTGCTAATGACTATAGAAAGAAGACTGTTTTTTTTAATAAATTTCTATACGCCGCCAGTTACATTGCTCATTCAAAAGTTCAACAACTTAATAAAAAAAAATGTTTTTGGGATATTTAATTATTTTGATACCATAAATCTAGTTTGAGGTTTGTAACATCACTATATTTTTGGACTTTAAAATATCCTGTAAAGCGAAGCTAGTAGGTATTTTAGTAGTTGAATGAGTTCAACTGATTTAACTATCTACAATGTTCTCAATTTGTCAGCAATAATCACAAGGAGGGCTGTTCCTAAGAAAAACAACCCTGGCGGTAGAACTGCTGTTGTGCGATCTATTTCCTCTGAAAAATTAATAAATAATCATATTTATTGGCATTCATTTAACACAGCCCCAAACTTAGCAAAGCTCGAACTATACATCCTATTTAATAGGTACGGCTTTAAGTGGCTTCGATTTATGGGAATGGTCGTCTTCAACATTCGTAATGAAAGTAATGTTGTAAACTTTACAACATTACGTTCATTGCGAATGTCGAAGAGAATTTACAATGTAAAAGAATATCACTTTAACTTATGACTGGGTTGCCTAGATATCCTGGGCTACGAAATTTCGTGACATGTACCGTCGCGCACGCATCTGTCTACTCCAAGACGTAAGCTGCCCCTAATGTACTTCGCGCTCGCACATATCAGCATCAAAAAATGCTGATATGAGTGATGAAATCACATAATGAAGTATTGGAAAATCGCAAACAACCAATTTTCGGAGAAAAGCATTACTAAGCTAAAAAAACATTTTGATCCAAACAAGTTTTCCTACCAAAAAATATTCATTTTCATATTCAGTTTTCGTACTTAATCAAACTTTTAGGTAGGAAATCTTGTTTGACTCAAAATTTTTTTTTGCCGAACATTTGTAATCCTTTAGCATTACTAAACTTGGTTGTTTGAGATTTTCATTTTCTTCATTACATACCTTCAGTAATTGTATATCTTCAAACATGCTGAAATGTACGAGCGAGAATGTTTACTGGTTTGTTAACGGTAAGGTTGTTTGACTGGTGTTAGCCTCATAAATACTCATAATATACCAGCATATGCCCGTAGCTCCACTCCCGTGGTATCTATCCAGAAGTTGCCTATGTAATACAAGCCTCAAAAAGAGTATGTTCCAAACTTCATCCAAATCTGTTCTGCCGTGATAACAAACAGTGTAGATACTTTAATTTACCTGGCATTAAACTTTGCTTCTCTTCATTGTCGTCTGTGACCCAATTCATACATTTTTCGAGAGCTTCTTCCCATCGGACTTTCCGAATTTCCCTTTCTGAAAAAAACATCATCTATTCTTAATTTTCATCTACACTAATATTATAAAGAGGTAACTTTTGTATTTTTGTATTTTGGTATGTAACGAATAGGCTCAAAAACTACTGGTCCGACTTCAAAAATTCTTTCACCATTAGAATGCTACATTATCCCTGAGTAACATAGGCTACATTATATTTTCAAAAAAATCAGAGATCCTTACTAAAACTTCAATAATGTAACCCAAGGTGGAAAACAAAAACCTTACATCGCGTGCGCTACGAAAACTATTGAAGATAGAACAAAATAATGTCCTACGATTTTGTAGAACACGTCATCATCTACAAAAAATGTTGCGACAGCATATGTCTAACTATTATAGTTATGTCACAATAAGTGTTCTTTTATTATAAAAAATTAATTGAAATGCCTCCGCTAGAAAAGGGTCTTTATTTGTACCTTGGTATTAATCCTTATCCATTTCATAATTAAGACGGTTTCAATACCTATAGATTACTTCTTAAATTTTTCGAATCGGACATTCCATTCAAAAGATATGACGAAATTAAAAATGTTAACGGGTCCACGGGTCACGCGCGGGTTGCGATTTCACTCACTCAAGGAGAAGCGCGTGCAAATGTATGAAATAAGTAGACGCGAGGCTCGAACCCACGGTCTAAGTTTATCCTAAAATGTTCAAAAAATTTATGACCACCCATGCGAAGCTGGGACAGGCCGCTAGTTAGTTATAAAGTGGCAAGTACCTCAATAAAATCTATTGTAAAAAAATAAGACTTGTTGGAAAAGTAGTGTATCACTATCAAAACGATTTTCCTTGAACGACGTATATTGAGTCACTTGCTGCGATCAGTAGATAGGTACCCCAAGTATGAGTTTTGCTTACGATATTTCGTTTTTCGTTTTACGTTTCTGTTCCGTGTTCATTGCAGGTTTTGTATGAAGACGCGATAGGGATACCGATATGGAACTTTACATAACCCGCAATGAACACGGAGCAAAAACGATTCGTTTTTGTTCCGTGTTCATTGCGGGTTCCGAACTAAAACGTAAAACGAAATATCGTAAGCAAAACTCATACTTGGGGTACTGTATTCTAATCCTTAACTCAAACTTTGCCCTGGGTTCAAAATAGCGTCCTTGACGCAAAAATGTGATTTCGCTCTCTTGTAATAAAATCTAATAGGTGTTTTTGTAATTTACACAACGCCAATGTCCAATTACAACACTTAAGACTCACCTTCACAAGAAATAGACGGTAGAAACGTGTCGGCTGGAGGACTGGGAGTAGAGGTGGGCCACACGCCGAGCGCCTGGCCCGCCACGATCGCAGCTCCAAGCGCGGTGCTCTCCATCATCAGTGGACGGATCTATTAATCAAGAAGGTAAAAGTGAACTTCATGGTACACCCAGTTTACCATATTTGGTTTTTCGTTTTTGTTCCGTGTTCATTGCGGGTTTTGTATGAAGACGCGATAGAGATACCGATACGGAACTTTATGTTCTACTACTAATTTTCATCATACTTGCAACATAAAGTTCCGTATCGGTATCTCTATCGCGTCTTCATACAAAGCCTGCAATGAACACCGAACAAAAACGAAAAACCAAATATGGTAAACAAACCTCATACTTGGGGTACTGGGATCTTGCGATCACCGCGATTTAGCAAATACAAATTTTCGAAGGCTTTCATATTTTCGTTGTAGGTATTTGATAGATAGATAGATTATTAGAATAAAAATCTAAATCGTTTTAGAATATTTGAACATTGTTCATTTAGGCTTTGTGAGAGTTCTTTGTAAAAGTGCCGCAGAAATAACAAGTATGACTCAAGCGGACTCAGGGCACTTTCTTATCGTGCGTGATTTGTGAGCCAATGCTTTTTTAAAGGACTGAACATCAGGTGGGCCATATGCTTGTTCTATCAGCAAGTAGTATAAAAAAGGAACCCTTCCGTCACGTTTCATGGATGTGTCGACTAAGGGAACGAATCAGGAGATGGATAGTAAGCAGCATTCATTCTGCCTGCAAAGCGTGGCGACTATGGCACACCCTAATATGAGGGTGGCCTATTATCCAGCAATACGCTTATTTAGATAACAATAAATATATTGATAAATATTGGCAGACTTTCCACGCAACACTATCTAGCCCCAAACTAAGCACAGATTGTATTATGGAAACCAGATAGCTGATATAATACTTTTTTTTATAAACATACTTATAATATTATACATATAACAGACAGAGAACAAACATTTATGTTCATCACACAAATGTTTATTCTCGGTGGGGATCAAACCCACGGCCTACGGCGCAGAAGGCAGAGTTACTCTTTTTTTTTATACAACTAGCTGATGGGACAAGCTGATAGCCCACCTTATGTTAAATGGTAACCATCACCTATGCCAAAGCATGCCTCGTAAGTCACGCACGATAGGAACGTGCCCTACGATGTACTGCCCTGCGTCCAACAACATGAGGCATACAGATGTTAAGCCTCATGTGCCTGTAATTACACCGTAGTTACTCCCAACTGTACCGCAAGTATGAGTTGTGTTTACCATATTTGGTTTTTCGTTTTTCGTTCTTGTTTCGTGTTCATTGCGGGTTTTGTATGAAGACACGATAGAGATACCGATGAAAATGAGTACAACATAAAATTCCGTATCACTATCTCTATCGTGTCTTCATACAAAACCCGCAATGAACACGGAACAACAACGAAAAACGATAAACCAAATATCGTCAGTCGGATTCATTACCGGAACATTTCCGAAATCACGTGGTTTGAGCTAAGTATGCAGAATGGTAGAAAATTGAGTACTCTTTCCAAATCACTAACGGTACAACTCAAATGTTGGTTCTACTTACAGAAAGTAAGAGTAGTAGAGCTCTTTGCGAAGGGCTCGTCTGGGGAAGTACTACTACCACGCCTTTTTCTGCCGCCAAGCAGCGTTGCTGTGTTTCGGTTTGAAGAGTGTGGTTGCCGGTGTAATTACAGGCACATGAGGCTTAACATCTGTGTGCCTCGGGTTGATGGACGCAGGGCGGTGCATCGTAGGGCGCGTTCCTATCGTGCGTGACTTACGAGGCAATGCTTTGTTATAGGTGATGGTTGCCGCTTAACATCAGGTGGGCCATCTGCTTGTTCCATCAGCGAGTAGTATAAAAAAAAAAAAAAAACTACTTATTCCGGTAAAGAAAAATTGGATTTAGTAATCTCTTCGTTTCAGTATCAGTTTATTACTCAGAACAGTGTAATTTTGAGATGTTCCATTACTGTTTCCGACCGACTATATGGTAAACACAACTCATACTTGGGATACATAGCTGCGAAGGCTGTCAGAGCCTTGGCGGTGCGTTACCAGTGGAATGCCGAGTACATCGGCCTGCATCTGCATAAGCAGCGCGTTCTGCGCCATCCCTCCGTCGGCGAGCAGCCGCCGCAGCGGCGCGCAGTCGGCCGCCATGGCCGCCGCCACGCTCTGTGTCTGATGGCACACCGCCTCCAGCGCCGCGCGGACCACGTGCTGCCGGCGAGTTCGGCTGCTCAGTCCGCACATTATCCTAAACAAGATAAAATTTAAATGTACCATAACATTTTATATTATTATAATTTTTTAATGAAAATAGCTTCTTACGTAGGTATAAATATATATTTATATATGTTTCTTCCCTTTATTATTTATAGTTAAAAGTTTTAAAATACCTACCTACTTAAAATAAAACAGTTTTCACGCCACACCTTCCTCACCATCTTTTTGCACGCCCAGGATGACTGGTAGACAATGCTATTAGCATTAAGTCCACTACACACTACATTGTTTTGTGTGAAAGTTTTAAATAAATAAATAAACATTGTTCACTGTTAAAATAACATTTAAATGTAATTTATAACATTAACATATTATTATTTTATTGAAGCCTCAGATCTGTAGACTTTGACCCTCATACATACATACATACTCATACATACTATAAAATGGTGCTTAAAGGACAGGTTTATTCTGGGTCTGGTCTATGTACCGCACATAGAAAAATTTGAAAAAAATTGAAGATTACCATTCAAATGCAATTTTATTAAAAATGTAGGATAATAAAGTGTTCATCACTAAATGTTGATCTGTTCGAATTTCTTATGTGCACATTTTTAGAGCGGCCATGACAGTCTGTAATTGTCGTTTGATATGACGTATCGTATTTTTGACAGATTTGTTGCTTTTTTTGACGGTAATGACTTTAACTCTCAAGCTTGACTTATACAACAGTTGTCAAAATGACATTCACGCATGTCATACCGCCATATTTTTAGTGCATAGTGTTGCTCTCCTTGACCAATAAAATCTTGATGAGCAAGAAAACGAAGTAAAAATAAAGCAAATTAAAACAGTTACTATATTGGTAAGCGATAATTATATTAACTGTACACAGACCCGACCCCGGCTCCATATATTGATGAAACAACGCCTTTAAATAATGCTTAAAATTAGCGCTGTCCCGGAAGTTGGAAGACTCACCAACGTCTGCCCCTATCTATTTAAACTAACGGTTTTTGATGGTACCTAGTCTGTATCTTTATAAGCATTCAGTCAGACTGTGATTTGCGTGCGTCACAGCAATTTTTATTTAGGCTTACCCTCTAGCATCCTTCCTCCACAGCGGAGAATATAGCCCGTTAAATGCCGGTATGAAACAAATGCTCCCTTCTTCTTCCTCACTCACTTCCGACGCCATGGATTCCGTGTCTTTCACGTCATTTATTATCTCCAGTCTTTCTTGCAGCCACTGTAATGTGTCCCCTAAATAAAATATTCATATTTGATATTCACATACCGGCTGCTCATGTTTATGATTCACTAATGGGTTTGGTATAAATAATTAATGATTGCCTCTCGTCAGTTTAAATACAGATGCTGCAGAGTGACCGTGAAACCAAAATGGTAATGGGAATCAAACCTTAGATGACATTTTTTGCAGTCTTAGCGGTACCCGAAAACTTAACTAGTTAATTGGCACTCGTATTTTTATCGCTAAAATCTGATAATGATATTGTTATAACCAGTGTTGATTGACATTTCAGTTTAGCTGGTCTAGATAAAATAGAAAATCGTGTCTAGAACCTCCGCAGTCTGGAGGCCGAAATATTATCGTTATAAGTTTTAACTGGCATATGCATGTTAAAAAAAAAACAGTCAAAAATGTATTAGGTACCTACCTGCTATTGCCACTGATCCTTCTAAAGCATAAACAGGAGGCGCATCGGGCCCCAGTTTGTAGGCAAGTGTAGTCAATAAGCCATTATGTGAATGTACAATTGAGTCCCCTGGAAAAGAAAGTTAAACGTAAAAAAAGGAGGTACACACATAATACATAATGAATGGCAGACAGATGGTACATGCCTATGAATACCCGTCTTACGGTTGGTTTCTGAAAGCCCGATCAAAACTAATCGTAAGTCAAGTCACTTGCTATCTCTATCTAATTAGATGTAATAGCTGAAATGGCGAGTGTCTTGACATCCGATTAGTTTTGATCGAGCTTTCAGAAACCGGCCGTTAGACACCTTCATGAAGTAGGAATAGATGTAGTTTTTTTTCTTTTTCTAGCTAGTTTTTCTTTTAGATTTTTTGATATTGATTAAGGAGATATTTTTTTAATTTACTACCTGTGTGGGTATTCTTAATTGAATTGTCCACTTAAAAATGCCATACACTATGTATTGGCTATTTATGTTTGGATACTGGAGTAGTAGTACCTACCTGTGTTGTATAAAAGGAAGCATCCTGTGCCAAAGGTACATTTGACTTGTCCAAATCGCATGCAACCTTGGCCTACTAGGGCTGCTTGCTGATCTCCCAAACACTGTAAACAAACAAATGCTGATAAGGCATAATTGCTATAAGGGCATATACTTCAATTTACAATAGTGACATTATGTGAATCCTATCTTATTCTACTAATACATAAATGTGACAGTTACGAGGATTGGACGTTTGTGGCTCAATCACGCCCTAACCAATGATACGATCGGGATGAAAATATACCTACCTAGTCCTTGTTTAGCTTAAATAGACTACCGATTATCACAAAAAATACCGGTAACGGGGTAGAATTAAGTTAAATATGAATGTTAGCAATCACTTCTAATACGCGAGCAGACGCGGGCGGCAGCTAGTGGTACATCATTTATATGATGTTGGGACATTCTTATCTAAAATGTAAGCTAGGTACTCATTGTTTTGATTATCAAATAAATGGGTTACCTACACATCAAAAGCATACCAATTTTCCAGCAGACACTATCTTGAGTGATTACGTAAGCATATAGATATGTAGAAACTCCTGAGATCTACTCTACAGATATCAAGGTCACATGATACAATAGAATACTTACTTAATTTGATTTGTTTGATCAATCATTTGCGTTGTCATTAATTAGAAACTCATTAATAGCACTCAATCAAACTTGGCAAAACATCATTACAAAAAATGCCCAACAGACTATAAATAAATAAATATTGGTGGACACAGCACTATCTAGCCCCAAACTAAGCCAAAGCTTGTAATATGGGAACCAGATAGCTGATATAATAAATAATATATACATTTTTTTTTAAATACGTACTACTTATAATATTATATAGCACCCAGACAGAGAACAAACCTCTATGTTCATCACACAAATGTAAGTTCTCGGTGGGGATCGAACCCACAGCCTACGGCGCAGAAGGCAGAGCTACTACCAACTGAGCCGTGAAAGCTGTCACTATTCTTTAGTAAAATATTAAAGATTATATGCACTTTAGCTAACCAAAGCAAACCAATTTTAAACAGAAAAACCTACAAATATATTCATCTGAGCCAGGTAGCTATTCTGTACTTCATCTTTTGGTAAGGCTCTGTTTATTCAGCATCATGTAAAACTAGTAGGTACTCACACCAGCTATCGGTACTCCTAACAGAGATCCAGTTGCTATGTAACCATATATTTCTGCAGAACTCTTGATATCTGGCAATATTTCTTTTGGTATATCGAAGAAACGTAATAGTCCTTTATCCCACTGCAAACTCCTCAATGACATAAGTTGGGTCCTGGATGCATTCGTTACATCAGTCATGTGTACACCACCGTGACTCCCACCAGTTAAATTCTGCAGTAGAAGAAAATATACTATTAGACAGGTTTTTTTAGGTTCATTTAAATTAGTAGATTTTTCAACTTCAACACAAATACTGCCCATACTGCTATGAAACTCCTTCCTAGCGAATGAGAGAGAAAAACCTACGGAATTTAATTGTGGGGAAATGCTTTCAGCTAAAAACACACAGACACCTCATGGGCACTACATGTGTTAATTATGATGCGGAGTTTTAATTTTTTAAAATATGTAGTTACATAGAATAAAAAGAATTTACATAAATTGATATCAATTCAACATTAGCAACTTACACTCCATTCACTATAAAATATTATGAAGTACTAAGGTACTTACATCATAATTATGCCTAGTCTATTTTTATAACCAAGGGCGGATCCAGGTTTTTTTTCTGGGAGGGGCACAAGGGGCGTACGTGCAAAAAAATCAACAATAACTGTCAAAATTCGCAATTCCAGCCAGAAATAGACGAAATAGAAGAGTTCTTTTATTCAAATATTTTAACAACTCTGTTATTTTGATTTGCTTCTAAGTATGTACTGTGATGGAATCTCTACAGTACACAAAAAAAAACGACTTAAATCCGCCCTTGTCTATAACAATATAAACTTCTTACCCAAATCAGCCAAGAGTCTACAGTACCAGCCATGCATTCGCCTGCTGCCACAGCTTCTCTGATGGCAGTGACATTTTTCAACAACCATTTGAGCTTCACCGATGAGAAATATGTTGATAGTGGAAGACCACTTGTTTGAGTAACAGCATTCACACATTGTGCTCCTTTTGTTTTGATTAGTTCATCAACAATTTTGGAAGTTCTTACATCTAACCATACTGAAATATGAAAATATGAAATGGAATATATAACATGTATTAAAAAATGTTTTTTGTGACTTAATTGTCAACGAAAATCTTACAGTCAACTTGGGCGATTTGGCATTCTATGTATGTATGTATGTTTGTTGGGCCATAACTTTAGAACTGTTGACCCAATCTGCATAAAATTTTGTATGTGGATAGCTTGTACTGGAGAAATTTACTAACATTATGTCAAAGTTTTGGAGCATTCAGGTTGCATCACAAGACCTCAGTTCAGGGTGAACCACTAGTATTATTATAGTAGAAATTATGGGACTTACCTATGGCACTGTAGAGTGGTTGTCCAGTAACAGAGTTCCATACAATGGTAGTTTCTCTTTGGTTTGTGACACCAATCCCTATGACATCTTCAGGGTTTATATCTAGTTTTTTTAAGTTATCAACAGTTACCTGTAGAGCAATAAATTTAAAAAATGTGTGTGTATATTTAGAAGGTAAATGTTATGATGGTTATTTTAGAATTCACTAAATCTTATTTGGACCACTTTTTTAATTATTTAATTCTAAATAGAACAGATCTACAACCTTCAATTTGTTATGGAAAGGTCTGGTATTTTTTCTATTTTTACCTCAATACATTCAAAAACTGCATTCAGAATCTCCAAAGCATCCTGTTCAATCCATCCTTCTTGAGGACTAAACCTTCGTATAGGCAGTTGGTGGTAGGTTAATACTTCTGATGTCTTAGCAGCAAACACCTTGGTAGAAAAATAAGAATTATAGATATAAAGGCTACGTAAAACTTATTAATTTCTCTAGGAATGAACAATAAATCTCAAGGATAAGATTACAAAATATGACAAACTGGATCTATTTCGATAGTGTGAATATACTTACCAAGAACTTGACATTGGAAGTTCCTTCATCAATGGCCCCTATCAGTGGGCCAAATCGGCCGTATTCACGCATAGTACCTAATATTGCATGTTTTAGATTTTAAGTTTCGATAAAATTTATTACATTTTCAGTAAAGTAGGTATGTACATGAAGCATGATGCTGAACTGAAATGAACAGACAGACAGACAGAACAGGGTGACCAGTCTTAAAAGTGGCGGTTCCGCCACACACTGGCTAGAATATGGTCATGAAACATTTTCCAGTTCGGTAAATTAAAAAATTAATGAACATTTAAATATGATTTCATTGAAAATTCAAAAATAATCGATTTTTCTTGAAATATTGCAAATCTGCCAAAAACTGCCACTTTTGTAAATCGTCACCATTACAGTACCCCAAGTATGAGTTGTGTTTACCATACTTGGTTTTTAGTAGTAGAACATAAAGTTCCGTATCGGTATCTCTATCGCGTCTTCATACAAAACCCGCAATGAACACGGAACAAAAACGAAAAACGAAAAACCAAATATGGTAAACACAACTCATATTTGGGGTACTGGACTTAGGCCCAGTTTCACCATGCTTTGTTAGTTACTAATCAAGGATTAACAGGCCGTTAAATATAACCTTAGCTGTCAAACGCGTACATTTTGACATATTTAACGGCCCATTAATCCTTTGTTTATCTAACAGAGCATGGTGAAAGCGGCTCTTAATGACTCACTGCTTACTAAAATTTAGGAGCCATATCTGCCAAAATGGCAGAATGCTGTCACAAGTGGTCACACTGATGCTCAGTGGAAATGAAGTTAAGTACCTATTGTTCATTCAACCATCAAAATAAATTCGAATTGAATGAATGAAATATGATATGAATGAACACGAATGAAGTCTGACTGACATTACTTAATACAAATTTACAATGGGCAAACGCCGAAAAAAAAACAACAGCTGTTGTTATTATGTTACTTGTTTGTTGTTGTTCGGTTTTTATCTGTCTTGTCTTTCTTTCGTTGTTGCCTGTATCATAACGAAACGAAGGTTTAAGAAATTCTTAATAATTACATAAATTGGTTAACAGCTGTTGAAATTTGTGAAATAAGCATAAAATACTAAGGTAAAAAATAATACACCAATTGTTCTACCTTCTTAATTGTGCTGGAATCTTTCATTACCTTATTATCTACACAATACAATACTATGCTGCCTGAAATTAAACTAGTGATATCCCAGAATGATATTATCATACAATCTGTAACTAAAAAAGTTGATAATAACAGTTTTGTGAAGACGATAGAAAGTTTACAAGAGCTTGCGAACGCGACTCTGACGAAGTTGATTGATGATCTTGGTGGTTCAGGTAAGTCAGTTTTTTTATGTACAAGTAGGCCTCTTTTTCTAGACCTCAAATATTTTATAAATACAGGAAGTGGTCACCTGCTACCAGCCACATAATTTTATTGGAATATTCTGAAATGGTCAATAGTAAGATACTTGCATGCTATGTTATGCATGGCTCCTAATATACAATAAATCCCGAATATTAATCTATCCATGAATGAATATAAAACCAAATTAAATTACATATTAATAGATATCATTTGTCTATTTCAGGAGACTGTATGAAAGAAGATGAAGAAGAAGAGAGTGACCCTGATGAAGATGTTTGTACAAGTCCTAAGAAAATTAGGAAATAATGATGTTGATGTTTTTAACCTAATTGTAAGTCTTTCCAACTTTTAATAAGTATTTACTATACATATTCTACTTGATTAAAATATGGTTACCTAATTGACTATTTGATTGTTCTTAGAGTCGCTTATGTAAGCCTTCACTATGTAAAAAAGTAAAAGTGGGATATATTAGTAGGTAGTAACTTTAATGTTGGTTTTGTAGTTTTGAAGGGCAAACTGATTGATAGTACAGTTTTAAATTTGTTGATGTGTAGGTAGGTATTTTAATTGAAATTCAATTACATAGTTTCCTCATTAATTTCAATTTATTGTTGTGCACAGAAATGTTCATACATGCTAGTAGATGGAGCTACATTGTAGCCAGTGGTAGTTGAGTTGGTACAGTATAAATTTAAATAATTATTGCTGGATATTCCACACAACACTAGCCTAAGAAGAAGAAGAAGCTTGTAGTCTGGGAACCAGATAGCTGATATACTTAATACATAAACATATACTGCCCTCCTAATTTTGACAACCGTATCGTAGGGTTTTTATCAAAAATTTGTTGGCTATAGATTCAGAATTAGTGTGATGAGATCTATAATGTTCTCTTTGACGTATTTTAAATAAAACCTATATTTACGAAGTTATTTGAGTCATGAACAGTCCGTAACCGCGACACTGGTCACTTTTTTATGAAAAAAAGCTTTTGGCGCGAATATCTCGAAACTATACTTTTAGTAGTTACGGTGGTTACGGACATCATCAGAGTAGTAGGTAGGTACTTTTGTTTGTAAATATATGTATATAAAATAATATTATTATATTATTAATTATACATTTATTAGTATTACTTTATTTATTAAATAATATAATTATATAGTAAAACCCAGACAGAGAACAAACATCTGTGTTCAACACACAAATGTTTGTTCTATGTAGGGATCGAACCTATGGCCTACATCACAGAAGGCAGAACTACTACCAACTGAGCTGTCTGGGCTGTCTCCAGTATTACTCAATTAGGTATTTTGATTTAGGATATATTAGGATTGACTTATCATGGTTTTAAGACCCATGAATCTAGGGCTTATCCTACTCAAATATTCAATAATAATAATAATAATTAGGTATGCAACTATGTACCTGATAGGAAAACAAAAATTTATTTTAATAAATAAGTTTTATTTTGATCATTAAAATAAACTAAAGCTACATACTTACAGTACTTTCGGTATATTATCAACTTGTTTTATTGTATTTACTTACAGACTAGTATTTTTGCAAACATAAGTGATCACCAAAGCAGTGATTGACAGTTTATTTTTAATTGATAAGTTATCTAGCTAAACTCGTATTTATGCTCCTAGCTAATTTAACATTGATTCTATCTAAAGTTTAAACTAAAGCACAGAATAGGTACAAACTAATTTCTAAAGGCCACGATTGCTACAGCCTGGTTTCATTTTCTATTGGCACTTCTTGTTCGCAAATGTATAAACATTTCTTAACTTCCCTCCCAGATATGTACCACTTTAGACAGGAGACACTTTAGATACTTTTTAAGTTGTCTGCCGCAGTCGTGAGTCTACTTAATAAATATTGGCCGTCGTTTCACACAACGCCATCTAGCTCCAAACTAAGCAAAGCTTGTACAATGGGAAACCAAATAACTGATACAATACAGAAATACTTTTTGTAAATACATTTATTGATTGAGTGAGCGAAGCGAACGAAAATCTTACAGTTAACTTGGACGATTTGGCATTTTATCTATGTATGTTTGTCGGAACATAACTTTAGAACCGTTAATCCGATCTGCATGAAATTTGGTAAGTCTATAGCTTGTACTTGAGAAATATACTGGTGAGTATATGAGTTAAATCGGATAACGAGTTATTAAGATATGGGGTTATTTAAAAAGGCAAAAATAAAAAAGTTACATTAAAAAATCATGTTAGGTACATGTCATATGAAAGGGCTTTGTTTGGACATTCCAAAACCATTTTTTTAGATACAATTGGTTACCCCAAGTAAGTAGGGGGTAATCAGAGGCCAAATATCGAGTTTTGTATCAATGTTAGACTGGAGTGGACATCACGAAATCTCAGTTCGGGGCGAACCACTAGTTTTATATTATTTTGTATAGAATATTTGGCATAGAACAAACAAAAATTAATGATCATGAAGGCAAGGGTGGTTAGAACATCCGCGTATAGAGGGGAAGGTTGTGGGCATCAATCCTTGGATAATAACTTTTGGAACATTATAAAACCTTTCAGACACAAATGTTCGTCCTCGGTGGAGATCGAACCCACAACCTACAGAGCAGAAGGCAGAGCTGCTACCAACGGAGCAATGAGGCTAGTCTATCTTTCATCATTTTCCTACAATTAAACTCTATGGAATGTTATATAATCACAATGGTATTTAGTTTTTTGTGCATTCTTTTAATTTGACACAGTAAAGATAAAGTTTGCTCCCATATGTCAGTTTCACTGACTTCATAGTTCCAAACATAAATGATACACTTATATGTTCCAAACTTAACATAGAATCTCCAATACTTAATACAATATATTATAGGTACAGTTTTTGCACATTTTGCTCCCAAAGGGATTATACCCTAAATAATATAATAATGAATGTTTGATAATAAGCTAAAACGCGAAAATCCCCAGGTATCAATCAGTTCGGGGCCCGAGTTGGTGCGAACCACTAGTAGTACTATGTATAATTTTGTTTAATTAATATAACCAACAAAGGGATGCGAAGAAAATAAAGAAGGAAGAAGGATGGAAGGAAATGGAAAGTATCATATCAAATATTTTACAGAATTTCGGGGTGTGACACAGACAGTCATGCATGACTAAATGATAAGGACTTCGCTATCGCTATTTAGCTTGCAAAATCCTATTTATGGAGGAATTAAACAAGCACAAATGAAAAAAATGATAATTTCCAAAGGTTTTCCATTCCATTAATCTAAAAAGGTCTTACAAACTTCTCTAAGAAAATATTGAATCGATTCTAATAAAACTTTATTATCTACCTATTTTGCAAAATACGATATGCGAATAAAGAGTTTAATAGACAACTTAAAAAAAACTGTGTGAAAACTATAGGTATTAGAAAGCCACCTAATTTCGAATATTTTGTCTTGGTTTTATTAGATTTATAAATCTTGCTTTTATGGGTGTAAAAAGTTGTTAAAAGCAGTTCATTTAATTCTGCGGTATTGAATGGAGTATGTTTGAATTAAAGTTTGTATGAAAAATAGTGGATGGTCTCTTTCGATTGTGGAAAAGCACCTTGTGATTTATAGTTGTTATTTATCTGAACGATTTTTTATAACTTTACTTGTAGGACGAGTGCGCTTTCTGTATTGGTAGATAGGTAGGTACCTAATATTATAATGATAATTTTGATAGAGGACCCTTGTATTATCTCATTGTTTATTCTTCGTATCTCAAGTAGGTAGGTACACTCTGAAACTATTTAACGGAGGTCATGTAATCTTTATGCTATTTTCACTAGGTAACAGACATCATTGGGTTTACCACGACTAGTTTATTGCAGTTTTGTCTTCAGAAGGATCTGACTCGGAGCAGCATATATCACAACCGTTGATACCACATTCGCATAACGAAGACGGTCGTATGGAGTTGCGTAATTTCTGGAAAAACAAAATATTACTCATTACGTTCATAGAAATCTTATCAGTAAAATTAGTCAAAAAAAAGTATAAGGCTGATTCCTTTTGGAAATAAAACAATCTTTGGACAACCGATATCACCCTTCGATCACTTTTCTACTATCAGTAAACTGGTGGTAGGTACCTGGTACATGTGTACGTAACTAGATTAAATTTAATGAATACATGAAAACGGTACACCTGTGTATATCTACTGATATTGACGTAGTGATAAAACCAACTGTACCTACCTGCCTAATCTTGATGCATTGCAATTTAGAAACTTATCTTAATTGCTCGACCCGAATTCGCCATTTCATCTTCTTATAAGTATACAAAATTTATAAGATGAACCGTGATAGACCGTGGTGGTCCCGTCATAGAATAGGGTAACAATAACCTCCCGAAAATGTCGTAAAAGGCAACTAAGGGAACGCACCAAGAGATGACCAGAAGCATCTCGGCTAGGCCTAGTTCTAGGCTGATGATGCTGAAGTAAAATTGTTAAGGCTGATGACGTTGGATATTGATATGTATAAATATGCGAAATATATCCATATCGCGTCTAATAAACGGGAAGATTCCATAGAGGACGGATTTTATTCCGTAGGGGTGAAAATTTCGTACCTGTTCCGGCGCTGCGCTCATCGTCCAACCAAACGAAATAGAGTCCCTTACTGCCTATCCGAATTACTCCATGTAGGAAGATATAATGATATATAGGTACATGTGACCGTAAGATCATCGCGTATACGCATGGACAATGATTATGACCTTAAAGATAATGAGTTATAATTACCTCTCTCCAATTATCTCCTGGTGATCTGATGACTATGATGATAGCATATACTGGTATACACAACAAGGAGAGGGAGGCGATAATCCAGCCGAGGACTTGTGCCCACAGCGGATAGTCGTAGTCTCTGTAACTGGGAGGCATGTAGTCCACCAGTGACACCACCCACAGCGCCATAAGCAGTGCTGGTGATGCTATCAGCCAACAGAATCTGAAGTACAGGGACGGGTACGTACCTGAAACATACGATTGCATTTATAGGTATAAAATATATATAATTACTTAAGATTATATAAAGATACCTAGTAGGTAATTATAAAATCAGTATTTTTGTCCCATTTCAGGACTACAAAAGCAAAAAATTTAGGGTGTGTCGATTGTCGCTGATAACAACAGTGTAATGGCAAGGTTGCTTTTGTTGCTTGATGACTGTGTTATGTTGATGAAATCAAGTTTGTTTTACAGAGCAAAACGAATATACCTACATTAAAAAAATAAAGCGGACAATCACATGAGTGCACTGTTCTAGTAGGTACTTTAGTAGGTACATGCTTACAGTACAGAGTCAAGGTTGTTTTAACTTGCGATAACTCTTGCATAATAATGGCACATGGTTTCGATTAAACAAACTTTACCATACAGCCTAGAACCTACTCAAATTGTTATTATGTGTTCTAATATACGTTACCGGTCATTTGTTTAATATTTCTCGACAGTCTTCCCACTCCGTAGAACCAAGCAATTGCGACAACTTCAAAAAATGCCAGATAAGTTATGCTCAGAGAAGCGGCGTAGTAGTCCATCAGTTGAAAAACGAATATTCCGCTTTGAAAAATGTGTGGTAATCCGAACACCAATGATACAGCACAGACACATAGTACCAATAGCTCATGGTAAACCAGCTTTTTACGTATCATATCAGGGAACCCATCTTGGATGGATGTTACCACCACTTCAACAATCGCGAACTGCAATGAAAAAAAATTGAATGTAACTTTGTTAAATATAACATACATCTGGTTAAATAAGTTCAAAACAATTCTGTACCTGACTGTTCAAACCGAGGCACAAAAACATGAAGAAAAATAACACTGCCCATAACTGAGGCGCTGGCATTTTCGCAATAGCTTGAGGATAAACAACGAACAGTAGTCCCGGGCCTGAAATCAATCATCCCATTTAAACCTTTACCTCTTAAGGACTTATAAAATGCACAGTTATTTTTAAATTCTGTTCTTGTAGGTACTTACTATCAGCTATAACATTCTTCACCGGGGTATTTTGTTCAAAAGCGATATTTCCGATAGTAGCAAATGTAAATATTCCAACAATCAAACTTGTGACCGCATTGACTAAGGATACCGCTAAAGTGTCGTGAAGGAAGTTGTTGTCGAATCGGTTGTACGAAGCAAACATTATCATAGATCCGAAAGCAATGCCTATCGAATTAAATATTTGAGACGCAGCGTTAACCCAAGGCTTTGACTGCTTTAGGAGTGCCCAATCGGGTTTGAAGAAAAATCTTAGGCCTTTATCCGCTCCTTCGAGTGTCAGTGATCGGCAGAGGAATACTATGATTAGTAGAAATGGTAGGGTGGTCGTTATGTAACGAACTTTCGCGGAAGATTTAATGCTTTTCCAGAGGGCGAAGTAAACTAGCAGCCAAGCACAGACCAAGCAAGCGGCCAACTCCCACCGCATGCCACCAGGAAACTCAATGCCATCACTCATGCTCAATACCTTTTTCCTGGAAAAGATAAAATAAATTAAATCATTTAATGTAATATTTTTGTTATTAATTAATGTATTAGAAAAATGTTTGATCTCCCATAAGCATCAAATATAATGTATCAAATGCTTCTTTAGTGTATAACCAAACCTTACTCGAAGAATTGTTCGGTGGGTGTTTGTGATCCGTTAGGCTTTGTGTGGTTGTGATATGGCACCCAGCACT
This sequence comes from Chloroclysta siterata, assembly GCA_932294275.1. Taxonomy (NCBI): domain Eukaryota; kingdom Metazoa; phylum Arthropoda; class Insecta; order Lepidoptera; family Geometridae; genus Chloroclysta; species Chloroclysta siterata. Next base: position 8,855,014 of record OW028601.1, on the reverse strand, counting down.
GCTGTGTGTTCCATCTATTCGAGCAGCTGGCCCAGGGGACCTCGGTCTTGAATGATGTGAAGAAATAGTAGATAGCCCACGCTATTATCACTGCGTAGTAAGTGGACATTAGGAATGAGATCACCACGCTTGCCAGACCCGCACCTGCAATTAATAGTTTCCTTGACAATGGGTCCTGGTTCCTGTGCATCTTAATTTGATAGTAACATTTTGGTAACATATTTTTTTATTAAAAAGCCGGAAATAAGGATTGTATGCCTTTGTCTTGCAGTGAGACAATATTTTACCTTTGAAAAGCGGGCATATCTGAGATAGAGCTCCTATTGGCCCGTGAGCCGTGTACTGCCCTATAGCGAGCTCCATGAAGAGCATGGGCACACCGCATACGAGGAGTATTATGAAATAAGGAATGAGAAATGCACCTGAAACAAAGAAAATCATAAATCAATAAAATTTAAATAAAAGTTGCTGATTACCTCTATAGTGAAAAAAACGGATGTCAAATACTTTGTCAACGGGACTAGCTGACCGATTCCTTTACCACCTGTACCTATAATATTGTACAATTGCAGCAACAAGTTGTCACAGAAGTAGCCGGTTCATAAGGGCCATTACATACACATTTTAATTGGGTTGAGTATCTCATTGTGAGTTTCAAAAGTTACAGTTACAGTAGCGCACCTAGTGTTACTTTGAAACTTTTGCACCGGTTGTAAAAACACACAATTACAATACATAATAATGATTGGGTCTGGCTTACGGCCGGTTTCTGAACGCTCGATCAAAACTAATCGGATGTCAAGTCACTCGCCATTTTAGCTATTACATCGAATTAGATAGAGATAGCAAGTGACTTGACATCCGATTAGTTTTGATCGGGCTTTCAGAAACCGGCTGTAAGCCAGACCCAATCATTATTATGTATTGTAATGGTGTGTTTTTACACATAACATGTCATCATATGATTGCTAGTTGCGGGGAAAAGAAGCGCTTATAGCGTAGCTTGCTTAGTAATTCCTAACTAAATAAGTTTAGCAGCGTTCGTTGGTACGGTGACCGCTACGCTAGTGAGATTTTTATCTCTAAGTTCTGACGGATGCATTAAGGGTACCTTAAAACTCTGTGATCAGAGTTTGCCTTTTGTTTGTTTTCTCAGTCAAGCAGCGTTGCTGTGACGGTGTGTGTGTGTTGGTGTCGCGCCGGTGAAATACAGGCTCACGAGGCTTCACATATTTTTGCTTTAAGTTGATGAACACTGGGCATATGCAGCGTAGGGCACGTTCATATCGTGCGTGACGTACAATGCTTTGTCATAGGTGATAGTTACGACTTAACAGGTGGGACATCTACTTGTTCAATTAGAAAATAGTATAAAAATAGTTAATATAAAAAAGTATTTTTTCCTATCATCTTTGAACATTGTGTAAAGTTCTTTGACACGAACACAATCGAACACTTACTTTGCTTCATTAGGACGCCACAGATATTCGCATTCTATTTTCATTTGTAAACTTTAGATAACCCAGGCGTCACTTCTCCTGATCTCGATTGTTACTTATTACTTGTTTGTGAGCGAAGCGAACGAAGATCTTAGTTTCAACTTGGGCGATTTGACATTTTATGTATGTATGTATGTTTGTCTGGCCATAACTTTCGAACCGTTGATCCGATCTGCATGAAATTTAAGTAGATAGCTTGTACTTGAGAAATTTACTGGTAAGTATATGAGTAAAATCGGATAAGGGTTATTAAGATATGGGGTTTTTAAGGAGGCAAAAATAAAAAAAGTTACATAAAAAAAACAAGTTATATGTCATATGAAAGGGCTTTGTTTGACATTCCAATACAATTTTTACTTTTTTTCTAGGACGCTCGGTTTTTGAGATACAACAAAAAAGTTCAATTAAGTAGCCAACGATCCAAGAGCTCCCATCTCTAGGAATTCCGTTGACATCAAGGTTTTTCTACGTTAAAAAAGTCCAAAGATAATGTTTGGACTTGCCTGTGACTACTACTACCTACTCAAAATTTTGATGCGTTCGTCGGGTCGCATCACGAGATCTCAGTTCGGGGCGAACTACTATAAAATCAGAATATATTTGTCAGCAGTAATAAATCATTGATATCTTGAGAATACGCGACTGCGAACTGTGATTGCATTGAAGTGTCAATTTACTGTAGAGTAGGCGTCAGCTGTAATTCACACCGCTTTGTCGTGTAGTTACTAGTTAGTAACCAGGCAGCGGTTAGCGCACGGGAGACACAAACAACGCTCCGATCACGATTTTTTATTTACATAATACATTGACTTAATCGTGATGTTGTCTCATGTTAAACAAGGTATTCAAATTAGTCAGTAGTTAGTGTCTACATTAGTTACTACTATTACAGCTTGGAGATGAAATAAAACAAAGTTGTAGACATATTTAGTAAAATGGCCATTACTTCGTTCGAGCGGTGTTCATCTTTTAAAACCTTAAGAGCTGATTTCACCATGCTCTGTTAGTTACTAATCAAGGATTAACAGGCTGTTAAGTTAACCTTAGATTTCAAACGTATCATCATCATCACCATCTTCCTGCCCTTATCCCACGCTAAGTGGGGTCGGCACAACAGGTTTTCCTATTCCACTCTCTATCACTCGTCAGAAGTCAAACGCGTATATTTGGACTTATTTAACGGCCCTTTAATCCTTTGTTAATCTAACAGAGCATGGTGAAATCAGCTCTTAAGGTTTTAAAAGATGAACACCGCTCGAACGAAGCCTAAACCTCCCGCTAAACCTTTTACACCGGAGGAGATAAGTCGAAAAAGTAGGAGGGGTGTTTCTATTCCACTGAAGGGTATATAAACTTCGTATAACATTTTATTAATGTTGATTTAATGTAAAAAATCCTATATTGTATTTTAATTTCACTGGGATATTGTTTGTATATTAATTCAATTATTTATTTATTAGAGTGTTAATAAATGAACTGAATTGAATTACATACTATCAACCAAGCTGTAAATGCCTGTTAATATTTTTCTTCACTTCTTGAAATTGTATCATGCATTGTATTGTGGTATAAATTGTATCGTTGAAATAGTATGTATTAAATTACTTCATGATTTATTGACATTTATTATATAGGTAATTCGAAATATATAGACTTTAAATCGGCAATAGTTATGGACGTTCTTAAAATCTATAATATTTAAAACCGATATAGATAACATGCGCATGTTATCTATATCGGTTTTAAATATTACAGATTTTAAATATTAGGTATACGTTTCAATCTGCTTACGTCTAGTCAGAAAACGCCATTTTTCACTCGAATACACTTCGACTGTCATTAAATAAAGAGCATTTTTACGCGATTGCACCCAAACACCTTATTAGGTATCTACATAAATATTGAAACTCTTGAGCTAATATTATAATCACGATCCGTTGTTGTTAGAGCATTGGCGTTAAAAAGAGGTGATAAACACACAATTGATGTCCTCACGGCCATTTCTAATGTGATTATATTTCGTAGTTTGGTAATTGTGAATTTGCGTTCTGCTATAATATTATTTATAACAAGCAAACCGCGCTTTAAGCAATGTCACGACAAACACGACATCTTCTTGTCATAGTATTATTGTGCCAGTAGGTACTCTCAAACGGTGAGGGAATCGGCATGTTGTAGAACCTTATGGCCTAATTTCACCATGCTCTGTTAGTTACTAATCAAGGATTAACAGGCAGTTAAATTTAACCTTAGATGTAAAACGCGTACATTTTGACATTTTTAACGGCCGTTTAATCCTTTGTTAATCTAACAGAGCATGGTGAAACCGGCCCTTAAAGTTCTAGAACAAGTGCTTGAAAGAACCTCTTTGAGTAGCACTTAAAATCCTTTCTCCACACTGTTTCGAAAGAACTAATGACACGACAAGTAGAAGAAGAAAGTATATTGTCAGTATTGTTGAACTGAAATTTCTACCAAGATGTAATTTAATGGATTAATAATTAGGATCTATGGATAATTATTATGATGAAGCTTTAATTTCCTAGAAAGGAGAGTGAAATATTTATCTTATAATATTGATCATTTGACTTTCTTATCGTATTCAAAATGTTTTATTATTTTGTACACCGATATTGGTGAGTACAAAGAAAAGTTATTCAAAATTGTTATACAATCTCGAGCACTAACAGAAAAAAAAAATACTAAAACCACAGAATAGAAATAAATACTACGTTCCGGAACACTATAAAGGTAAATTTTAGAGTAGAAATGGTTCATATTTTAACAAACCATCTCAGTATCGCAAAGTTGTCAATGTAAGCTCTACATGACATTTTTAAAAGACCGTTATCTACAACCTCATACGATTTGTTAAAAAAAATAACCTTTATGACGAAAGGATACCGGCTCTTTCTCCATACAAACGTAGTCGACTGTTTCCTCCCTGGATAATGACACTAGAGCAAATATTTTTGTACCATAAAACCTTTAACTACCATGACCATGCCCCTATGTCTTGGTTTTGTTAATATTCTAATTATCATTGGAAGTAGGAGTCTTCAAAAACTAGAAATATTGCCAATTTTTTTAAAAATCTCTCAGGTATCCTTTCCTCTTAAGCCCAAGTTAATGTTCTTAAATATTAACCTAACCTAATGGTAGGTAACGATTCTATAGACAATATAGAGAACAAACGGAGTAGTAGAGTCTCACACTGTCACCGCTACAATAAATAGCAAGTTTCCGGGATGTACCACGCTGGTAAATCACACTTAAGAAATGTCGTTTCTAACTAGTGGTTCATCCCGAACTGATCTCAAGAAGGGGAATTATTGTAGACTAGAAATCGCAAGATTCATGATCTATATTGGCACTCAAAAACTCTTAACAAATAACAAAAACAGCGTTACAAATTTGATCCCCAGATGGATAAAAACAAATAGGAGCTCTGTTATATTGATTTCTATTTCTGTGTTTCTCGGACACAGTAGATATTCCCCCTCAGATCTCTTACTACCTACCCAGTAATAACTGATGATTCTTTGAGGGTGTCTAAGGGGGGTAAGTCAGAGGTTCGTACGTTAATATTGAAACGGTAAAAAGTTATGCGTTGTCTAAAAAAAACTCGTCGACTTGAGAACCTCCTCCGTTTTTTCGTCGTTTAAGAAAAGGGAGAAAAACGTTTACTGACCTCCTCCACTTTTGTAACAGAGATAAGGAAAACGCCACACGTTGCCAAGGCCCACTGAATAGCCGACACATGCTAGCACGAACTGAATCTTATTGGCCCAGAAAGGCCTCCTCGGCTTCAGGTGCACTGTCGTGTCTTCCTCCTCTTCTTCGCAATCGCTTTCATGAGACGCCGTATCTTCATCTGGTGGCCTGTATGCAAAAAGCGAAAGTAACAGTAACATAATAGTGATACGCATAAAAAAATAAGTATATTCTTTTTACGATCGGATGCGATTAACTATTTCAACCGAGAAAATATACCACACAGTCATTAACATTAAACTTAAGCTGTAGTTATAGTATAAAGAAATTAAGAGATTAATCGCTTTAAATTACATTGTTTGATTATAACAATTATATACAATTACGAAGTTAAACCTGTGTAAGTAAGTATTGTGTTGTTAATGTTGAAAGAAAAGGTTAGCAACCCGTTTAAAATACTTTATTGTACTTAAATACAAACGTTAATGCAAATATTAATATTACATTAAATGTAATAAAAGATTCATAACTAGATTTAGCCTGTCAAATGTAATTCATGGTAGATTACTTTCTTGTCAAGCTAAAACGACATGTTTACTGAAGCAGTGAAATAAACAAGTGCAGATAACGCGCACTCGCAGATAATGTATTTTTTCGTTTGAGCCCCAAGAAAACCCTCGGTCATACTGGTGGCCAAAGCGGAAAATTATAGTGTGTTCACTTCAAACATTTGGGAGGTTCAACCTTGAAAATTTGTTTGGATTAATAATGAATGAAGGTAGATTAAAGTGACGTTAAATAGCTTAAAGGCTTTAGTTCACTCGGCGCGGCGGTGGTTCGTTCCTCTATGGTATTAGTAATTTATGATGCTGTAAAAACTAAATTGTACCGAAATATTTGATGAGTACATATGCTTTTTAGTAATTACACGATAATTAAATACATATAAAACTTTCATAAACATGCATCAGCAGATACGTTATGATTAAAATGCGAATTAAACTGTTATTTTTTTATTTTGATTCAGAAACTTTGACTTGGCATTGTTATGGTTCGATAAGGGTTTTCGCCATGTCCGTATGTTCCTCTGTTTCTTTAGTTAGAAAAGTTTGGCTCGCATAGTAATATAAATAATAAAACTGAAATACATATCTGGTACACTTATAAAGTTATGAAAGACTTAAATAAAAAGTTTTGCAAGGTTTCTTTTTTTTTCTTCCAAATGTAATGGGGCTTTTATCGTTTTAATTTAGTAACCACAATTAGGTAAATGTCGCCTCTATCTACACTCATATTATAAAGAGGAAAGATTTGTATTTTTGTTGTTTTGTTGTTTTGTATGTAACGAATAGGCTCAAAAACTACTGGTCCGATTTCAAAAATTCTTTCATCATTAGAATGCTACATTATCCCTGAGTAACATAGGCTATATTATATTTTCAAAAAAATCAGGGATCCTTACTAAAACTCCAATAATGTAACCCAAGGTGGAAAACAAAAACCTTACATCGCGTGCGCTGCGAAAACTATTGATGATAGAACAAAATAATGTACTATGATTTTGTAGAACACGTCATCATCTACAAAAAATGTCGCGACAGCATATGTCTAACAATTATAGTTATGTCACAATAGGTGTTCTTTTATTATAAAAAAATAATTGAATTGCCGCCGCTAGAAAAGGGTCTTTATTTGTACCTTGGTAATAATCCTTATCCAAATAAATCATTTCATATTTAAGATGGTTTCAATACCTATAAATTACTTCTTAAATTTTTAAAATCGGACTTCCATTTAAAAGATATGACGAAATTAAAAATGTTAACGGGTCCACGGGTCGTGCGAATGTATGAAATAAGTAGACGCGAGGCTCGAACCCACGGTATAAGTATATCCTAAAATGTTCAAAAAATTTATGACCACCCATGCGAAGCTGGGACAGGCCGCTAGTAATTCAATAATTCTAATCTCATTAAATACTAATCTAATTAAATACACCAAATAAGCAGTCTGTTTGCATTTGAATAAAAAAATTATTCGTTTGGGGTGAGCACCTGTGGAGCTAATACCATTTTCATAGAATGTCTTTTCGCAGGTGTGTTCCGAAAACTAAAAGTGGATCTTGTCTAAACCCCAGATGACAAGTTCTATTCGCGAATTGATTTACAAACTATTGATAGAAGTGAAATTATTAATTTAACAAAAATTGGCCGCAGTATTGAAATTGAGATTACCAAAAAAACATGAAATTATATTTTTTGTGTTAAAAACTTTAAAGTGGGATTCTAGACAAATAAATAATAGGCGTCACGGCTTTCCGATCACGAAGGTATGTTAGGTATACAAAATAGAAGAACGTACAGGAGGCTAATGTATAGACTGCTGAATACCTGTATTATCCTGTCAAATCGTAAGTGTGAAAACGTATTTTAATCATTATAGGGTATTATGGCACTCGTACGCGATAACCGATAAGGCTCAAGCCGCGCGGCTTGTGCACACGATCAATCGTATGAGCTCTTTTCCACCGTTAGTAAGATATTGTACTACCAAGGAATCGGATTACGGACCCATGACGGTTCACTATGTAAAACAGCTTCAAGATTTTGATCCCCACCACGGTATATCCTCTCAGAACTCTTAATACTAAATGTAATGTTGTCTTGATTTGATCTTTGATGTCTAAAGAGGGTAGTGAGAGGTACGTCCAAACATTACATTTGGCACATACTTACATTTTTCTCTATGTATGGTTGGTATAATTACGAATCAAGTTTACTGTGGTTTGATTGTATGGGTAAGCTGGAATATTTAAAAAAAAAACCGATTAAGTGCGAGTCGGACTTGCGCACGAAGGGTTCCGTACCATTATCTATAAAAACGGCAAAAAAATCACGTTTGTTGCATGGGAGCCCCCTTAAATATTTCTTTTATTCTATTTTTTAATATTTGTTTTTATAGCGGCAACAGAAATACATCATCTGGGAAAATTTCAACTGTCTAACTATCACGGTCCATGAGATACAGCCTGGTGACAGACGGACAGACAGAGGTTCCGTTTTATCCTTTGGGTACGGAACCCTAAAAAATGATTGAAATAACATCGAGTATTTCACAATTGATGCATGCACTACCACACTTCCACTGTTGAATTGGTGCCAAATAAGTTTAGAATTGTAATATGTATCAGGAATAATACACAGAAAAGTTTTGGCAAAATGATCTAGCTATAATCAGATTTCCTGATAGGTAGGTACAGTCACGGAATTAAAAGATTCGTCACCTTAGAGTCGGTTTTCGCTTGCACCAGATTGCAAGAATCAATTTTATTATACCAACATATTACCAGTGAAGTTCCTAACAGGAATAAATAGTGCTGCTAACATTTAAATAATTGTGACGTTTGCTATCGCATAAGGTTTTGCTTGATTTTACACCACAAGCACAAGAAATGACAACTCGGAGATACCTAAATAAACAAGCAAAATTCAAAGAAAACACAAATAAGTAGGTATAATGACTTTTATTTTAATAGAGGGTATAACCACCATTAGCGTCAATCACACATTGTAGCCTATTTCTCATGAAACCCACAAAACATTATTTTCTCTAACTCAGTGTATTCTGTCTCTTCAGTTTCAAAAGGTAATATGTGCTCGAGATGCGTTGAACGAATCAAGTTGAAAACTGACGAACCTTTTCATTCCGTCACTACACATTACGGATAGATAGCAGCGTTGCAACGTTATCGGCCCAGCCTTGAAGGTCATGTCATGCGACCCAAAATCTACAAACGTAATCTCACAGGATTTTAGGATTTCCGTAAATGTCTCCTTTCAAAATTGTAACATGAATTTAAATCCCTGGATAAGTAAGTGTCAGAAAGTTTGTTATGTTTATCAATTTTCAAAATTTGATCCTGACCAACTTTAAATATCGCAGTGACTAAGGTACCTTTCAGACCGTGCCTATATAAACAATGACTTCTTTCTTATGCTACTATGACGTTGTTAGATCTGTCAGTAGGTAGGTATTTAATTGCGCGAGAAGGGAACATCCAAGTGTTAATTTCATTGCTTACGGACGAAAAAACATCTCATTAGTACAGGCACTAATAGAATATAGGTACTGATACTTTACTTGGTTATTATTTGTGTTGTAGACAAAGCCTTAAACTTTCAGCATTTGATATTATAAATATTATCTTTAGAAATATTGTTTTTATATATATTACAACTTGCTGGTGGAACAAGTAGATGGCCCACCTGAAGTTATATAGGAGAGGTGTATAGGAATTTATTCATGAATTTTAGAAAACACAACAATCCTTTTAAAAATTTAAATCTCTAGCTAATATTTCCGCCATACCAACTTTTTTACCTATTTAGATTTGTGTGTAAAATTCGTAAGCAGATTTTTTTACCAAATGTAGTACTTCATTTTATAGAACGTGTAACATAATACCCCTATAACCCCGGAAGCAGGATATTCTACAGTTAATGGCAAACAACTGTAGTCATAAGACTTTTGAAATTTCGAAGATTTTCATTCAAAAGAAATGCCTCTAAACTTTCTTCATAAATGAAACTAGCACAACATGACGCAGCTATTTACAGCTGTTTTCTTACCTTTAATGGTGAACTGTAGATAAAATAGGTAACAGAACTGCCACCAATTAGGAAACGCAAATAGCGTATGTACCGAGGTCACGTGGACATTATCAGAGTTGTTGCAAATTTCTGAGACAATATATTTTTTTAATATATGGGAATTTCGAAAACGAAGTATTCAAATTTTGTACTCGTCAAAGTATTCCAAAATCGTCAAAGTATTCCAGTGTTCGGTCTAATCTCTTGGTCTTTGGCCTTATAGGGGTATTAAGGTACACGTTGTATTGATTCTAAAAATTGTAAAGACCGCGGGAAGTCGGCGCTGAATGGAGAGAGCTCGAAATCGTTCTTATTGGAAATGGATAGATTAGAAAAAAAATATAGAACAGCCAATTGAATGTCTGTGAGGCATGGTGGTAGTACTTCTCCGGACGAGGCCTTTGCAAAGAGCTCTACTACTAGACTTCCCTCCATAAGAAATAAAAGTACCTAATACCTACGATTAACTCATTCAGAAGCTCCCAAAAAAATTAACAGATTTTTACTAGGAATAAATATAAGATATTTATAAACATCAATATTTACTACAACACAGTGAGCACGGAAAAAATTGACATATTAAAACTTTAATTACCATTTAATTACCAATACCATGTAATTTTTCAGAGGAAAGCAGTTTTTGACCTAAAGTGCGTCTATTTCATTAAACGACGCGACGCGACGATCGCGTTTGAATTTTTTTCATTAAACTTTTTTTTTTTTTCTTATTTTGGTTATCGATGCGGACTTGAACTTTATAACGACGGCGACGTGTGTTTTAATTTAAACTTGTAATCTAACATTAAGTTGTTCCTTAAATTAAAATACGAAATAAATTTCTATGGAACGTATTTTGATGGAACGTATTTTGCAGTCGTTTTTTACTGCAGTATTTGTGACAACCCTAATAACTTGCATCTTAGAAAAAAACCTAATAGCGAACATCTTGATTTTATTAAGTACTAGATTTTAACCCAAGTTTTGAGCCTGCCCGTGCTATATTTATAACTAGCGGCCTGTCCCAGCTTCGCATGGGTGGTCATACATTTTTTGAACATTTTAGGATAAACTTAGACCGTGGGTTCGAGCCTCGCGTCTACTTATTTCATACATTAGCACGCCCTTCTCCTTGAGTGAGTGAAATTGCACCCCGTGCGTTACGCGTGGACCCGTTAACATTTTTAATTTCGTCATATCTTTTGAATGAAATGTCCGATTTAAAAAATTCAAGAAGTAATCTATAGGTATTGAAACTGTCTTGAATATGAAATGATTTATTTGGATAAGGATTAATACCAAGGTACAAATAAAGAACCTTTTCTAGCGGCGACATTTCAATTAAATTTTTATAATAAAAGAACACTTATTGTGACATACCTATAATACCTAGGTTATTGTTAGACATATGCTGTCGCGACATTTTTTGTAAATGATGACGTGTTCTGCAAAGTCCTAGTACATTATTTTGTTCTATCATCAATAGTTTTCGCAGCGCACGCGATTAAGGATTAATTTTTCCACCTTGGGTTACATTATTGGAGTTTTAGTAAGAATCCCTGACTTTTTGAAAATATTATATAGCCTATGTTACTCAGGGATAATGTACCATTCTAATGGTGAAAGAATTTTTGAAATCGGACCAGTAGTTTTTGAGCCTATTCGTTACATACAAAACAACAAAAATACAAATCTTTCCTCTTTATAATATTAGTGTAGATAATTTTTTCATACAATACTTCAACACTGTCTTTAAGGGCCCTATCCACCCCGGATATGAAAAATCCTGATATGTGTTCCTTTATTTTGACTGTAGAGTATTAAAGCGATTAAAAGCGTTTGTAATTAATTTGTAAGTAATTAATAATTAAATTAATTAAAGTGGAATAAGAAACTAATCGATAAAAAGTGGTCATACAAATTCTTGAGAAAAAATCATTTAAAGTTTTATATTATATGGTTTTAAGTAAGTATCCGTGTGCAAACTTTCGTAAAAGCGTTTGTAAGTTCAAGGTGTACGATTTCTCATCACACATTCTATTCTATTCTTTTCTATTAGTTCAGCTTTAAGTCAAAGTCAAATGGAATTTATTCAATAAAATCACAAGGATCACGCACTGAGACGATTTGCGTTCAGTTATAAAAATGAAACGTATGAACCGTGCCATGCCATATTATGGCATGTTTTTTACCTACTATATTCATACTATATTCATTCAGACTCATATTCCACCAGCAAATCTTGCAGTAAGATCTATCAAATTGGATATTGTACCAAGTAGATTGGATTAACAACGGTTCATAAATTATGTTCGGTTAATATAAATAATTAGGTAGGTACATTCAATGCTATATCTCAATTCCAAAACTTTAGGAGATCTTCGCTCGCTTATCAAGCACATTGGTGTGCAGCAAATCTTGCAGTACGATCTATCAAATTGGTTATTGTACCAAGTAGATAGGATTAACAACGGTTCATGAATTATGTTCGGTATATATATATAATTAGGTACATTCAATGCTATATCTCAATTCCAAAACTTTAGGAGATCTTCGCTCGCTTAGCAATTACAACATTGCTGTGATTGCTGAATTGAGTGTGTGAAAAAAGGTTTTAAGCGGTTTAAAAATACCCGTCACACATTTTAATGATTAAACCTTCTAAATGTTGTGAAAGAAACATACAAAACGCAAATATCGTTTAAAAGTTAGAAGCATGCCTTTTTCTGGCGCCAAGCCGCGTTATTTTTTGTGTGTTTCGGTTTGAAGAGTGCGGTTGCCGGTGAAATTACAGTTATATGAGGATCTTTATGCCTCAAGTTGGTGTAGCAGTGCATCTTAGGCTACGTTCCTTTGTGCGTGATTTACGAGGCAATGCTTTGTTATAGGTGATGGTTACCACTTAACAACAGGTGGATCATCTGTTAGTCGCAACAAGTTGTACAACAAAAAAAGTTTAAAAGTTAAAATCGACTCAAAACAGTACCTTTTTAGAATTTAGCTTTCACTGGAAAATAATACGGTAGTGCTTATGCTTACCTACAATCTCATTTTAATCTAAATACTTGTATAAATAATTATAATTACCTAGGTGCATCAATATCCAAATCAAACATTTTTGGGAAGGAACATAAGTACCTAAATCCGGAAAACATGTAGGTATAATTATGCAAAAATAAAATAAACAAACGCCGCTTTATTTAACTTGAGTCTGAGAGTTAGGTAGGTAACAACAGAGAATATACTACTATTTATCCAAAACTAGAATATTATTATAAATAAACAAAATAAAACATGAGTGTCTTGAATATCCTGTGTGTGAGTAGGAACATATCCTTAGTTTTATTCTGCAACAGTAAATGTAGAGGGTTGCTCTACCTCTACATACATCAAAACTATTTCGTGCTTCTTATTAATTTATTTCCGAGTGTGTTTATGTGTTGATTACTCACTATTTTCTTATCAGAATGGAGTAGGTAATTTTTTTATTGCCTACTCTAATGATATTTCGTTATCTCACCTCACTTTTTGAAATAACGCGGGACATTTATAGCAAAACACAGTTTTTTTTGTTCGGATTGCTGTTGTTACAAAGTCAATCAATTTAATAGTTATAGATATGCACTAACAACGGCGCATCACTATTTTGTTTTTTATTTGTAGGTATCATACACGGATTCGTCAAAAGCAACGCTGAGAAATATACCTACTTGTGTGGATGAACCTAGTTAGTTCAATTGAATAATGACTACTCGGAGGAAGCTTCATTCGCAGCGTTACTCACGTGGGAGGACGTACTAGATGAAACAATTCCGTAGGTGATGTTGGTACTCTTCTGATAACCATTTTGCGTCCATCGGTACATCCCATACCAATGGAAGCAAGGGATCGAACTGATGGGGCTCCATAATTAGTAGTACCACTTTCCGAGCCTTCTGGATATGGGGTCACGTGCTCGTATGGTCTCAAACTTCTCGCAGAAGCCGCACCAGAAGCAGCTGTCACATCACGAATCCTATGAGTGTCACTGAAACTCTTAACTTTGCGCATAGGTCCTGAGGGTGATATGACCGGCGTCAGCGCATTCACATTTAGAAGCTTCGAGTTTTCCTTGTCTTGATCGTCATATCGTCCCACGTGGATCGCTGAGCTGGGCGCGGCAGCTTCCATCGGTATTTCGGCTTCACTCATAACTATCGCGTCACAGGGTCATCGCGTGGTGACTGCGAGTCGCGTGCATCGCAGGCGACGCGCGACTATGAATAATGAAATGAATGAATGACAGACCCGCGCGATAGCGTGCGGTGTCGGTAGTTGGTCGACCGACCGCCCTGACTGGTTTGTCAATCGCAGCAAAGCAATTGGTAAACAATATGCGACTTCAGGTGGAGGGGGTATATGACAGGAAGGGGTGAGGTGGAGGAGGGGGAAAGACTGGCGCTGTCGCGCTTGCGCGGTGTTGGCCATGAAATCCTGAGCTGCGCTGGCGTGGCATGTCTCAGGGTTACACTTCGCCATCAAAATATCAATCAAGTTAGGTTGTAACCTATGTTGCCGCTGTGATTAGACAACTCTAAAGTTTCGCTGCATCTCAGACTTTCTAGAACTAAACTGAAACTGAAACAGCTTCACGACTTTGATCCCCAGGTACGGTAGGTTTCCCCTCAGATCTCTTAGTACCTAGTACGAACTCTAGATTCATTGAAGCCTAAAACTAACTTAATTGCTTAATAAACTGGTGGTGCATGGTGTCTTTGATTCCGATTATCTTATTCTCATTAGGATAACAAATACTATTAGAACAGCTGATGTATAACATTAGCTAGTCACTCGTACGTCAGAAATATCAGAGAAATTTTCCCATTAATTTAATGGCAATTGAGAATTTAATTTGTTTAGATTGTTTACCTACTTTAAGTCTAATTTAAGACACTGACAATCGTCAGGCTAATTAGTTATGTAAAGTCGCAAACAACCATGTTACTGAGAATAAAATTAGGTAAAATTAACATACAAAACTAATAAACCTATACTAACTATATAAAAACTAGGAAAGCTGTTCGTTCTAAAATGATTCAAAATAAACTCAACATTTTAGAAAAGATTTAGTCTACAAATTACGTGGCGCGAAGACCTTAAGCTGATGGTCAGCATCATCACGGGCCATTGCGACCTCAACACCATCTTCTCAAGATCGGAGCGACAGACTATGACCTCTGTCGTGGCTGTGTTCAAGAAAGAAAAAGAAACTGTGGTACCTACGTGGAACGAAGCCAGATCCAAAACGGGGCTACAGGAGCTGATCGGATCTTGCTCCTCTGCAACATCACCACCATGGATGCTAGGGCTAGAACAATACTGCCATCAACCTGAAGTCCTTCTCTGCTATTTTAAGGAGTTGGGCTCGCTGGGGTGAGGTTAGCTGGAGGATAATGCATAATATCCCCACTGAGGGACGTGCGTCGGTGCCTGATCTTGTTCCCCCACCACGAATTAAAAATTGGAAGCTACGGTAGAGCACATAGAAATGCTCGTGTGATGTAGTCCATAAATTAAAATGAGTTCGTATTAAAAACTACAGAAAAATTTATCTTAAGGCTGGGTAATCCCATGCTTTCCAGCACGAAAAGATATGTTCCGATTCCGTTTGATCTCGTTTTAAAAATTGAGGTATCTTATCGATTTTTTTCTACCTGGCTTGTAAATCAGAACCCCAAGTATGAGTTTTGCTTACGATATTTCGTTTTTCGTTTTACGTTTTTGTTCCGTGTTCATTGCGGGTTTTGTATGAAGACGCGATAGAGATACCCATACGGAACCCGCAATGAACACTGAACAAAAATGAAACGTTTTTGCTCCGTGTTCATTGCGGGTTTTGTAAAGTTCCATATCGGTATCCCTATCGCGTCTTCATACAAAACCTGCAATGAACACGGAACAAAAACGTAAAACGAAAAACTAAATATCGTAAGCAAAACTCATACTTGGGGTACAGACAATTCAAATCTTTTCGTCATGCTGACGTCTATATTTTTGAAAATACATAGTGCTTTTTTCATGGTAACAAGAAAACTTAATCATTTTTAAAAATGGGATCATCATAGGCTGGAAATCATTATTAAATTGTATCATTCGTCAAGACTCTGTATGAGAATATGCACATGCAGTCGGAGGCACGTGTACCTATGTCCTAGCCTAGTAGTATTCTGACGCCTCCGACTGCCTGTGATTATAAAATTGTATCATTCGTCAAGACTGAACCACTGGAGTTCACTATCAAGAAGAAATTTAAAACATAATCTTGTTTCCATCCTTTCAGTTTGCGCAGTCGGGTTTTTTTTTTAATAAAAAAAATATATTATGTTCTTCGTTTGGGAACAGTGTGTGAAGGTAATTCTGATGCAATGCATCCTTCTGGTAAAACATACCCTTATAAAATAGAGACTCGACACGGTCAAAAAAAATGTATCGACAATGATACAGGCACATGAGGCTTAACATTATGTATGCCTCATGTTGATGGACGCAGGGCAGTCTATCGTAGGGCACGTTCCTATTGAGTGATGCAATGTTGTGTTATAGGTGATGGTTACCACTTAACATCAGGTGGGCCATCTGCTTGTTCCATCAGCAAGTTATATAAAAAAATGTGTACGGGTTGAAATGTTTGATTTAGAACGAATATAATATGTCAAAAAACTACGAATCCTATTTGACCGTATTTTAATTTTAATAAGGTTAATATTTTTTGTCAAAAAAGCAAAAACATCAACGAAAATTACTGTCAAAATTTTACAACACCTTGTTACGGCGCTGTTACGCCGTAGGTACACAACTTCACAGCTCGGTAGTAAGTTCTACCTTCTGCGCTGAAGGCCGTGGGTTCGATCCCCATGGAGAACAAACATTTGTGTAATGGATGTCAAAATTAAATTTTGATGATGTTTGAAGATGTTTGTTCTTATATGTACCTATACCTACAAGTATGTAGTTACAAAATATGTGGTTCCCAACAAGCTTTGCTTAGTTTGGGGTTAGATAGTGATGCGTTTATGTTTATAAGAATAATTTGCATAAGAATAATGCGCAGTTATATTTAATTTTATAAGAATACTAGCGGCCTGTCCCAGCTTCGCATGGGTGGTCATAAACTTTTTGAACGTTTTAGGATAAAATTAGACGAGACGAGAACGCGAGGCTCGAACCCACGGCTCGAGCCTCGCGTCTACTTCTCCTTGAGTGAGTGAAATCGCACCCCGTGCGTGACCCGTGGACCCGTTAACATTTTTAATTTCGCCATATCTTTTGAATGGAATGTCCGATTTGAAAAAATTAAGAGGTAATCTATAGGTATTGAAACCATCTTAATTATGAAATGATTTATTTGGATAAAGATTAATACCAAGGTACAAATATAGACCGTTTTCTAGCGGAGGCATTTCAATTATTTTTTTATAATAAAAGAACACTTATTGTGACATGTGATCCCTGATTTTTTTGAAAATATAATATAGCCTATGTTACTCAGGGATAATGTATCATTCTAATGGCGCAAGAATTTTTGAAATCGGACCAGTAGTTTTTGAGCCTATTCGTTACATACAAAAATACAAATCTTTCCTCTTTATAATATTAGTGTAGATTTCACTCAGCAATTGTTTTCCTTACCTGCTTTTCTATAGGTCCACTTAGTGAAAATATTGCAAAAATGACTTACCACGTTGAGCTAGAGTTCAACAATTGCTTCACCATGTTGCACCGACAGGTTTAGGCAATTTAATTTATGTGAAAATATTTATATGTCACACACGCACCAGGATTATTCTTTAAATGACCGGCTGGTCTTCGCGATTGATCGTAAACTGTTGCTTGTTGGAACTGTCCTCTCATCTGCCAATTAGTACCTATTTAAAATCCTTTAGCGTTCAGTAGGTATGTGCCAAAACCGAAAAACTTGTCACGAACTACCTAAACTTGATTCTGACTAAATACGGGATGTTATATTAGTGATAATTGCAGTGATTTATTATCCGTGTGAAAATTATGCCATGGTAGGTTCAATGATAATAATTATTAAACCATCATATTTGTCTCTGAGCTAAAACGATTTTTTTTTAGTAGGTACTTTTATATGACACGTAACTTGATATATTTTTGTAAGTTCTTATTTTTGCCCCCTTATCTGTCTTTCGGGTTAAAACGCCGCACTTTTGTCTTCTTTCGTTGATAACACCTAAACTGCCACGATATTATAAACACATTTATGCGTTTTATATAGCTCATTTATTATATCTACTTCTAAAGTGCAAAATGGTTTTGGCAATAGCTAAAACTGTTTTTTTAAACTTGAAGATAACTGTGAATTCGTCGGAGTGTGTACAATACGCAGTCGTTCGGGTAAACGTTCGCGTATAGTGTAAAAGTTGACGTTGTTAAAGACATTGAAATATAATACAATAACACCATAAAATACTTTGACAAATTGCAAACACGTAATATTAGACATTATTAGATAAAAAAAAAAACATTTAACACAAAGCGACAAAATCAAGCATAAAAATAGATAATGTTTTGTTTACCTATGTTATTTTTTACGATTGGTACGACTATTGTCCGCATGAACTCGTCCGGAAGATAACCATAACTTATGCATAACTTATAAAAAGTACATAAGTGCCCGTAAACGTTATCGCTAGCCCAAATAATGTGCTCGATAATAAGACAGTCATGTCCAGGTGACTTACCACGCTTTATTTTCTTAGTAATCTGATCTATCTCTTCACATAGACTGATCTCCTCGAATGCGTCTACCCTCAAGAGTAGTGAGGCGTAGTGCGAATAATCTGTCTTCATAGGATTTGCGACGTAGAGCCTGCGGTATCTTGGTAGAAGGTCTATGTCTTTTTGGAAGTAGGGATGCCATATTTGAAATTATACCTAAATTATATTAGACGTTAATTCGATTGTTTTCTTTGTAACTCACACAGCACACCATGCACCGCTTAAATGACGTTGATATAATATGGCGGCTCGAACCAGAGCCTCGGACTCACTGTTTTCTCCATCACTTAGTTTCGTAGAACAATGTTAAATTTGTAAAGCAAGGCAACCGACAAACACACACATTCATACAAAGCCGAATCGCCCAAGTTGATTGTAAGATTTTCGTTCGCTTTGCTCACTCGATCAATAAATGCAAAAGTTTGTAAATATATTGAGAGAGAGAAAGATGCTTATTACCTACTCAGTAACGCCACAACGCCGTAACCACTGATCGGATTAGAATAATCAAGATCGAGGATTAGAGTACTTATATTTGACATCAACTAATTCTATCTTGATGTTTTTGAAAAAAAGTATGTTGTAAATAGCCTGGAATATCATTATGTAGGTACAGGTTTTTTCATACGGATACCTACCACTCGAGATAAGCCGCGTACTTCAGTGAAATTATTCAAAAATAACATACGGAACACTAGTTCCCTGAACCTTGGCTGTCATTAAATTTTGTTAACACTATTAGCTATATTCACAGTAAAAATATTGACATAACTTAGAGGTGTGTAATAAAATACTTTGCAAGTTTTTGTCAACTAAGTCACGCCTCCTGACGTAAATTGTTTATTCAGATTCCAACTATTTTGATTTTTCAGATTCAGATTAACTTAAATCGTCGGGTCGGGTATTATTTGTTGGTAAGCTTCTATCATATCTTGGCCTAACAGTAGATTGGACTTGCCTCTGACTACAACCTACTTTAATATTCGGACCCTTTGATACGATCTGCATGAAACTTCGATAGGTTGTACTTGAGAATTTAATCGGACATGGGGTTATTGAAATATGGGGTTTTCAAAGGGAGCAAAAAAAATTGTTACACAAATATACCAAGTGAGGTGTCATATGCAAGAGTTTTGTTTGTACATCCCAATACCATTTTTATTTTTATTCTAGGACGTATGTATGATTTTCGAGATACAATTGGTTGGTAAGTAACAGGGTAGTCAAAGGCCAAATATCGCATTTGGTATCAAATGTAGAACAGGAGCGGACGTCACGAAATCTTAGTTCGGGGAGAACCACTAGTATACAGGGTGTCCCAGAAACCGACGTCAACCCGAAACGGGTGATAGGCCAAGTAAAAATATTAAAAAAAATAATAAAAATAAAATCTAAGTTAAGTATTTTTAAATTTATTGGCATTTAAAAAAAAACGATAAAATCTATACCCCGTGATGGTCCTTTGACTCGCGTTACTACAAATCTTTCTTTTATATCAATATTATTTTTATAAATGTAATCCTATACAAGGTGTTCCATAAGTTGTGTATGTAAACTTCAGGGGGCTAAAGTACCCATCAATATGAACAACTTTTTCTAAGGAACCAACACTGTGAACGCGAAAAAAAAAACAGCTGTTTCATACAAAAGTTCAATACCTACCAGGCTAAAATGTATGAAACAGCTGTTTTTTTTTTCGCGTTCACAGTGTTGGTTCCTTAGAAAAAGTTGTTCATATTGATGGGTACTTTAGCCCCCTGAAGTTTATATACACAACTTACGGAACACCTTGTATAATGCCTCTGTAAGTTGTTATCAAAAATTTTAAACCTACTTTCGTTCCTTGGTTGACGTCGGTTTCTGGGACATCCTGTAGGTATAGGTGTCCATTTCAGACCACTACAATCAACTTTAGAACTGACTAACCAGTTATGACCCTGACAGTTCCTCAAAATGTAACCTACAGGACTTTCTAAGTAGCAAGGGGATTAAATAGATTGGTTATTATTATATTATTATTTATTTAAGTCATTATTCTTACAATTAATATTTTACATAACTTTATGGTGATTTCGAATAATTAATTTATGAATATCACAAAATTTGAAGGAGGCGACTATTCCACGTTAATATTTATAAAAAGATACAACTAACATAACATAGAGGACACGGCGAGCGCGAGCGAGGGGCGCGTCTCGAAACGCGCGGCGCTCGCGGTGTCCTCGCCCGTCGGTCCTCCGGCGGCGCGCACTTATTAAAGCTGAGTGAGTGAGAAGAAAGAGCCGACACCGCCCGGCGCCGGCGGAGGAGCGGGGAGCAGGACTAGGTAGCTCAGCGCTGGAACAGCGGGTTCGGGAAGTCGGGTGGATGCGGCAGGGGCGCGGGCGGCGGCCGCGCGCGTCGCCACGCCACTAGCCAGCACGCGACGGCGGCTGCCACCGCCACCAGCGCCAGCAGCGCCGTCAGCGCCAGCGCCACCGCCAGCCCCGCGGCCGACACGCACACCTCGCCGCCGCCGCCGCCGGCCGCCGCATTGCCCGCGCCGTCGGACCAGCCGTCGCGCTGCCGAGCCACCTGCGACGGGTCGCGACGTTGCAGAGTCACGATTGGGTTCGATTCGACAGTCACCTCCTCTCGCAGTTGGCCTTCGATGGAGTTTTCGTATATTGCTTCTCGTTTTCTACGCTTGCCGAAAGCGTCAGCACCCTGGCAATTTACCTGCAGATCACATAGCATTCATTAGTTAACGGACGAACGGACGGAGTTATTTGAAAACCCGTCGGCTCCACTGGAAACCATAAGTTCGTAATAGAAAATCAGGGATAGATTTTGCTAGATAGATACGCTATTTGAAAAATCAACAGATGTAGGAAAACATGTTAACATTCATGGTGATGGTTAGTGCTAACAATCATCGACAAACATCCATTAACCAACCATTAGCGTATCTGCGGGTATCAACAGGAGAACGCCATGGATCCAAATCCCACTATCCATAACTGATATAGGTATTATAAAATATTAAAATATTTATGAGCAATCACTAAGAATTACAATTACTCTAGTGGCATCATACAGGAGTTCTTCTTCTTCTTGTCGTGTCACTAGTTTCTGTCGAAACAGTGTGGCGAAAGGATTTTAAGTGCGCCTCAAGAGGCTCCTTTCGAGCACTTGCTTGACACATTTTATAGAACTTTTCAGGTTCTATGGCATGCCGGTTTCCTCACGATGTTTTCCTTCACCGTTCGAGTGTACTGGCATTGTGCACATAAATTTTTGAACAGAAAAACTCATTGGTGCACGACCGGTTTCGAACCTACGACCTTAAGATCGAAAGGCGGGGCTGCTACCACTAGACCACCAGTGCTCTACATACATATCATACAGGAGTGCGAGTATTGCATAAAAACTTACTGGTTGACATTTTCCGAAGCAAACACGTATGTTGCACTGGAATCTTATATTATCGCTGCTGGGGAATTTGAATGCGTTGAAAGATACTCTCAACGCGCTACCGTCTTCGCTTCTTTCCCAATCGCCAAATATAGCAGCGTCAGTTGCACATCCATCTTCATCTGTCACACGGTATTCGTTTTCTACGTTGGTTGACGAATCACTTGTTTTAGCGATACAGCTACGAGCAAAGCCTCCGTATATACCTGAGGAAAGCATCGGATTAAAATAATTTGATCAAAATCATCAGAAACGTACCTAATTTGTTTTTTTTTTCTTGCAGGTTATATTTGCATATTCAATATAATAAGTAGGTATTATTTCACTATTTTTATGAATTGTCACAATATGTGAATAAATTTGTCAAACTCTTGTTAGATCACACAGAGGAGGGAGGTAACGCTTCCATAGTTAGTACCTAGGTACGGCTTTAAATCTACCTTAATAAGACTTGAAATTACTACAAATGAACGTGGTAAGAAAACAATCCCTTAAACGCATTTTACAAAATAAATAAATATTGGTGGACATTCCACACAGCACTATCTCGCCCCAAACTAAGCCAAAGCTTGTGATATGGGAACCAGATAGCTGATATAATACATATATACTTTTTTTTTTGTAAATACATACTTATAATATTATATAACAGACAGAGAACAAACATTAATGTTCATCACCAATCACATGTTTGCTCTCGGTGGGGATCGAACCCACGGCCTAAGGCGCAGAAGGCAGAGCTACTACCAACTGAGCTGTGAAGGCTGAAAAATGACCACAATAAAGTTTCACGGTTGTTTTACTTACTGGAAGGTTGGACATCGACTTGTAAGACAAGGTTTTCTCCAATCGCAGCCGAGCTAACCTCGTCTCCTGACCGAGAGACAATTCTCATGGAGCAGGTCGGTGGAGGGCCGGTGTTGGCGATCGTGCCCGCGGTCGTCAACATGGATACGTTGAAAGCGAGTGTAACGTTCTGTTCGCCAGTCTGATAGATACATTTAATGTGGAACGCTTTAGCGTTCGAAGTTACTAGTTTGGGATGATTCTGCATTACGAGTACGAAGCTGGCTAGTCCCTGCAAAAAATACATATTTATTGTCGTGTTGTCGATAATTTCCAAGAATAAAGATTTTATAATATAAGATCATAGACATAAACTTACATTGACATGCACTAAGCCGCAATCGCCGAAGTGGACTGTAAAATCGACAAGGCTCTCCTCGTCTCTAGATGTATCTACTGCCAAGCGACAGCGTTCATCTTTGCTGTAACTCTTTACGTATAGTACTCCGGTGAAATTCTTGATGGTAAGGCCCACACTAACGCCATCGGCTTTGCAGCGGACCTGTAAATGTCATGGTTTGTTTAGAAACTTTAAAAGTAGGCATTCAGTTTCCTGGTTTCCATAATAATAGCATTGCTATTATTGCAGCTAGATGGCGCAGTGCTGATTAATATTTAGGTAGTTATAATTAACAAGTTTTTTTTACTATGGTATTAATAATGAAAATGAAAACAATGGTAGGTATATGCGATTGTTATCATACCTGCATGTCCGGTATCGGGAAGTCTGTACGATAGGCGTTGCAGTGTATTCTAGGGTTGCCAGTGTATCCAGTAATGCATGTGCAGTGTGAGCGGTGTCCGGAAGCCTCGCACGTGGCGAAAGTGCCGCAAGGGTCGGCTTTGCAGGCATTGACGCAGACGCCGCCGAGGCAGCGCGAGCTGTCGTCGCAGTCGCTGTCGGCGCGGCACCCGCCTGCGGCGCATTCGTCGCCGCGCGCCGTGAACCCGCGAGCGCCGTCGCACACGCAGCGCCCGCGCGCGTCCACCACCCGTCCGTCTTCAGCGCGACATGGGGAGCATTCGCCGAGCTTGTCCAGTCCTTGTCCATCCACGCATTTTGCACCTGGCTCTGTTATAGCAAACACAACGGAATGACGTCAACTTTAATGGATTAGATAGATACTTAAACCTACTTAAAAATGGCAGAAAAATATTCATTTTGCGTAACGATCAAATCTACAAGTCGTATGGGGTGTGGAGTAGATGGTCTTTGGATTGAAGAGAATTTATCAAAAAAAAAAAATATAAATCGTTAACTCCAAAAAATGAAATGCATGAAAGTTGTTCTTGGGACACCTGTATGTTGCTCTACTTTCCTACATCGTTTGACCCTTGCTTGAATCAACCTGTATAAAATGTAACAAAATCGACAGCTTAGCAAAATATTCGAAACTTACGTTTGTTAGGTGTGCATTCGATGAGAGCGTTGCCTCTGTATCCCGGTAAACATTCGCAGATCATGGTTCGCACTGGGAGCGTATCTACGAGCTTGCACTCGGAGTTGGTGCCGCATGGTGACGGACCAAGGCAGGGATTGACGCACTTGGAGTTGACACACGCTGTGCCAGAGGGACAGTCCACGTCGCGAGAGCACTGAGGCTCGGTGATTTCATCGCAGCCGACGTCGGTACTTCGGTATCCAGGAGGACAAATGCAATGTGCCTCATGGAGATGAACACGGCAGTCAGCCGGCTGGTCACAAGTCGTCGGTGTGCATGGACTCAAACATTTAGTGTTGACGCAAGATTTATCGTTCGGGCAGTCAGAATCTGCGCGGCAACCAACAGGTGTGCAGGCGATTGAAGGATTGCCCACGGTACCAATTCTGCAGCGACATGATGCTCTATGATCTGCTCCGTAGCATTCCGCTGATTCTCCGCAAACGTTAGGTTCGACGTAGCACGCTGGTATACATCTGTTGTTTATACAAGTCTCATCATCCGAACATTGTAAATCTGAGCGACATATTATTTCATAGCATCCGGTTCGCGCATCTCCTATAAAACCTGGTCGGCAAGCGCACACCGGTTTATGTGCTTTAATTTGGCAATCAGTATTTGGTCCGCATTCGCAGGGATTCTTGCAAACAGAAGTCACGCACGCATGATTCGATGTACAATTGTTATCAGTTTCACAAACTGCGTCAGCGACGGTTGTTGTAGGTCGGCATATACCTCCGCCGTTGCTTACGTATCCAGGTGGACAAGTGCATATCATTGTTCGCACAGGTAGAGTAGGTGATACTTCGCAGCTTGCTGGAGTGGCACAAGGCCGTAATGTCGTGCAAGGATTGACGCATTCATTTGATAGGCATGCAGATTTTGGTGGACAATCAGCGTCGACATAGCATTCGGCCGTAAATTGTGGCTTACATTCTACATATGGACTTCCAATATACCCTGTATCACATTTGCAAACAGCAATATGATTTCTCACTAGGCAAGATGCTCGTTGACCGCACACATTACCATTCAGACAAGGATTGATGCATCTATGGGCTCTACATTGTTTGTCTTGTGGGCAGTCTCCATTCGATTTGCATTCGATTGCGTTACAACTAGTAAAGGCGTCACCTTCAAATCCTGGGCGACAGCGGCATAGTGCTTGATTTCTCTCTACATAACATTCAGCGTTTGGCCCACAAGTGCTGTTCAGAACACACGGATTTATGCAATTTCCATTAATACATGCTTCGTAAGATTCACATTCTGTATTAGATCGGCAGCCGACAATGCGACACGCACGGTATGGATCACCGTCATAGCCGTCTCTACATGAGCAAACCGGTCGGTGATTTCGAATAAAACATTCTGCATTGTCTCCACAGTTGCAGGGGTTACGGCAAATTCTGTTAACGCAAGATTCTTGGTCGTCACAATCCTGGTCTGATGAACAACTCAAAGCTGGTAACTGTGCAGGTTTGCAACTGCCGCCTTCTTCTGGTATGAACCCTTCAGGGCAGCGACATATCAATGTTCTAAAAGGCACGCTATCAGAGACTAAGCAACGTGCGTTTCCACTACATGGTCTAAGTTCGTTACAAGCTTCTCGACATTCGTCTCTGAGACAAGCGTGAGCACTCGGGCAGTCGCTATCAGCTCGGCATTCTGGCTCTCCGACTACTGCAATTCTCTGACACTGAACTGATGGATCTCCAAGGGGAAGAGCAGGAGGACACCTACACGAAGCAGCGTGATTTCTTGCGAAACACTCTGCATTGCTGGCACATGGATTCACTCCATTAACTGAACACGCGTTACTACAAGTGCCTCTGTTACAGACGCTATCATCATTGCAGTCGTTGTCGATTTCACATTCGGCGGCCTGACATTTTGTGAATGGATTTCCAATGGTGCCTGCTGGGCATCTGCAGTTTGGTCTATGTGCCTTTCCATAACATTCTGCGCTGATGGCACATGGTGCGTCGACTACGCATGGATTAACGCATGCACCATTGTAACAAGTGTCGCTGTCAAGACACTCTGAGTCAGATGTGCAACCAACTAGAACAAATTATATTAAATGTTATTTAATATGTAAGTGGGTTACCTACTTAATTGCAACAGATTTTTTTTATTTTCTAATAAAGATATTTGGAATTATAATATTAAAAAATCAACATATTTTACCTTTCGTACACCCGGTGTAAGGGCTTCCAGAATATCCACGTTCACAGAAGCATACAGGATGATGTCTGACAACGGTGCACTCCGCGTTTGAACCACAAACACAGGGATCAGCGCAGGCGCCGTTCACACATGCTTGTGACAATGGACAATCTGAGTTCGCTTTGCAGCCTACGGGAATGACTGATCCGCCGGATGCTGGAAGAAAGTAATACAGTACTTAAAATCAAGACTCGATTTAGGCTAGAATTGAAATACATAGAACATGTTTAAATACGTACGTGGTACACATCGTAAAGTGGCAACACCCGAATATCCTTTAGGACACGAGCATTGTGGCCTGTGATCAATAACGCGACATAGTGCGCCAGCACCGCAGGCATCCAAGCAAGGATTCACACAAGCTCTCTCCATACACGCGCGTTCTAGACCACATTCTTCATCATTGTAGCATTCCCATGTTGTTGTATGACGAGGAACTGAAATAAACCAAAAATATTTACATTTACATCTTCAGAATTATGAAGCTACAAACTAAGGAGTCTGAAGGAAGTAGCCCCGAGGGTTGTCGAGATATTTTCTTACTCTCCTCCAGCATGAGTCATATGGTGTAAATACTTCATTTTATTTAAGCCTGTACCGTCACACTATAGGTCAAAAGCTCTCCCTTCCATCATACTTTCCAATGTTTGTCCACAGTTGGTCAGTAATTTAAATAGCAATCGAGATTGTCCCACCATCTTCTCCTAGATCTACCTCGACGGCGTCGACCTTGTGATCCCAATCTCATTTCAGATAAGATTCTTATTTGGTGAAAATAATACAATTTCAATTCATACGACATACCTATGTACATAAGATGTATAAACTTGCTTACCTGAGTTACACTCGATTCGGGCATTTCCGGTATATCCTGGTGGACAAGTGCAATGCGAAGCGTGATCGACAGATTCACATAAGGCGTTTTGTCCACAGGGATCGGCTCTGCAGGCTTCAACGCAACTGCCGCGGCGACAGGTCTGCGCGAGAGCGCAGTCGGCATCACTAGAGCACTCAGCACTGGGCGGCGGTCGGCAGCCGGAGTCTGGCGCCGCACGCCCGCCCTCCGGGCACACGCACGCCACCGCACGCAGCGGCAGCACGTCCACCGTGTTGCACGCGAGGCCAGGGTCGCACGGCGCGCCAGCGCACAGGTCGGTGCATCTCGCGTTCACGCATGCAAGGGGCGCTTGGCAGTCGGAGTCAGAACTGCACTCTGAGCTCTGAAGCGTGATGGAGCAGCCGCGCGAGTATGCGTCGCCCGAGTATCCCGGAGGACACGAGCAGATGGCGCGATGGCCACGGGCGGTGCACAACGCTCCTAGAGCGCACGCATTGTCAGAGCAGACAGGTTGGCATACACGGTTCAGGCGGTTGCATATTTGCGCGTCGTCGCAGTCTTCGTTGTAGTGACATACGGCAGATATACATGCCCGATGCGGGTCGCCCTGCGTACCCGCTGGACAGCGGCAGGTGGCGACGTGAGCAACAGCCTCGCAAAAGGCGTCGCGACCGCAGGGAGTTCCCAGGGCGCATGGATCTTGACAGTATCCGTTGACGCAGTTCTTGTCGAATGGGCAGTCTTCGTCCGCGGAACATTCAGCTAAAGAGATAAACTTGTTGTAGTATAGGTAGTTTTATAAAATAAAAAATTAATTATATTTAAAAAATAATAATTCTATTTAAAGGTACTTACTAGTGTAGCAGTAAACAGCTGGATCACCGGCGGTGCCTGGTGGACAGCGACATGTGGCACGGTGCGTATGAGCTTCGCACAAGGCGCCGGATCCGCAAGCTGCCGCACATGCTGCAACGCAGCGCCGCGACACGCAAGCCTCAGCTGCGCCGCACGAAGAGTCGGACGTGCACTCGCTGCCGGATACCGCTGAAAGATACCATACAGGTTAGTTTATACAACCTTGATTATTTCTGTTTTGTTCAACAACAGCTCTCCTCTCCTCATCTCTTGAGGATTATTATAAGACTACTGTTTTGAAAGAAACTAGTGACACGACAAGAGAGAGAGAGAGAGAGAGGAACACCGTAACCTACTTAGGAACACCGTAAAAGAGTCTCAGAACAGAACCCGAAAACTTAAACAGAATTTTATATTTTGCCATTTCGAGACTATAAGAATTTAAAATTCAGACATTGCCTCATCTTTTTAACCCATTGAGTTTGACGGCACTATAGGGGTCAGAAACTTTTATGCCATTTGTTGTTGTATTTGGTGTGCTGTAATATTGTAATATAAACGAAAATGTTTTCCGTTGATGCATTCATGTCTGAATCTTGGATTGTGGTGATATGGGTACTAACCGGGTGAGCAAGCTACGTTGGGGTCGCCTTGCAGTGGTGGAATGCATGAACATTGCGCTCGGTGCGCGCTAGCACGGCATTCGGCGCCGACACCGCACGCGCCTTGGCAAGCGCTTACACAGCGTTTGTTAATGCACGTCTCTTCTTCGCTGCACTCACTATCGGCACTGCATTCGGCCCCTGCACAACATCAAATAATATACATTTCATGACATCACACGCTATAGGTAAATTTTCTTTAAAGGTATACAGTTAACCGGAAAACCTACTTAAAATAAATTACATTATTATTAAAGAATATTTACAGGCACAGTATAATTTACAGGAAATGTGTATACACAAATAGGTGTTGTGTAGTGAAAAGCAAAGACCAATGTATAGATTTTCCAGACCGAAATGTGTAGTTTCCAATACACCAACTTGTGATCAAGTGACATACCAATATTCCGTATATCTCTGTAGGTTCATTTGCATCTTCAGATCTACTAATAGTTTGGAAGTAAAAGCGTATTAAAATACTTATTTTGTGTAATACAACAATCTCATCGGTTTTAAATTAATCTATAATTAAATTGATTATGAATAGTAATAATCAATAATCTCTCAACTCCACCACTCCAACTATGTAATCTGTGTCACTTACTCGGTTTGCATTGCACAGAGGCATCTCCAACTAAAGGCTTAGGGCACTCGCAAATAAGCGTGCGGAACGGCAGTGTATTAGCAACGCGACAGACCGCGTTCGTTCCGCAAGATGTGGCTTCGCAGGGATTCCTACAGCTGCCTTGCAAACATGCTAGTTCAGGTCCACAATCTGCGTCGCTTTCGCACTCTACTTGGTATTGCACTAAAACATAAAAACGAGGTTATATTTTTGTACTTAATAATTTTCACATTCGTTATTATCGCTTGGAACATAAAGTGCCTCATGATCATACCTTGTTGACATTCAATTTTGGCGTTTCCTTGGGTGCCTCGGGGGCATTCACAAGCTGGTACATGGCGCACTACGGTGCATAACGCTCCTGGTGCACACGAGCCTGGGCAAGGATCCACACAGTTGCCGCCTCTGCATGCCAACCACGTGGAACATTCGTCGTCAACGGTACATTCATCTCTTCGACATTCGGTGTATGGGTTGCCGCGGGCGCCAGAGTTACATTCGCACGATGCAGTGTGTCCGCGAGCTACGCAGCGAGCCTCAACTCCGCAGCGCATTCGTAGACAAACTTTCATGCATGAACCACCCTCACAACTTTCATCGTCAGGACAGTCATTATTACTGTGACATTGAACTGCAACAAAATTAAATAATACGTTGATTTTACTTAAAATAAATTTAGTTACTTTACTCTTCGAAAAAACTCCTTATATGAAGCCATTGGATTGGTTATAACGCTACTTTTCATCGTGGGGAAGTATCTTACCACATACGAATGCAGCATATTATTAATAATCAGCTTACCTGAATAACATCCTCTGTAGGCATCTCCCTCATAACCGGGCAAGCAAGTGCATTGAGCTCTGTGTTGTCTTGCCAAACAACGCGCATTCAGGCCGCAGTTTGCAGGTCCACAAACGGGCACGCAGTGTGAGTCTATGCACGCTGAAGTGTCAGAACATTGTTCATCTCTTACACATTCTGGAATCGGTGGAGGTGGTGTTGAGACGATGACACGCTCGCAACGGACAAACGGCGATCCTGTGTATCCGGCAGGGCACGAGCATACAGCCGAGTGTCTGACTCCAGTACAAATCGCGTTCAGACCACAAGCGTTGACACAGGGGTCGGTGCATTTCCTATTGATACATGCCCTGCTTCCAGGACAATCGTCGTTGACGATGCATTCCGGATATGTACAAAAACCATCTCTACATAAGCCGTGTGGTCCACAAGGGTTTGGATAGCATGGATCATACTTTGTCGTTGGTGTTTGTTCTAAAATAGAGTAAAAAGTTGTTTAACACATGGGATTTCATCAGTAACAAAAACATCGGTTTTTTTTATTGCACAAACCTCTATGCACGCAATCGTGGAATGGGTTCCCAGTAGTATCAGGTGGGCATGAACAAATCGGTGCGTGATCGAACACTCTGCACAAAGCGTTTGTGCCGCATGCTCCGACGCAAGGATCAACGCACTTGTTACGCACGCATGCGCGATCTCGTGGGCATTCAGAACTGACGACACACTCAGGCCGGCAGCCTGTAGTAGCCGCATCGCCACTCGTGCCACTCGGACACGAGCAAACGGCGTAACCGTTTGAAACCGAGCACAAGGAGCCCGGTCCGCATGGAGAAGGACTGCATGGTGGAGCTGCATAAATTTACATAGAAATATTAAACATCTGTGAAATTGTATCTTAATAAACTCACATCAAATGTAAATTTATTAAAATACATACGTGACATGATGACGTCACATCTCTCGAAGGCGTTTCCTCTCGTCCCAGATGGACAAGAGCAAAGAGGTATATGGTTGACGGTTTCACAGTCTGCTCCGACACCACAGGTCCCTTGGCATGGATCGCGGCAATGCGAGCGTATGCATGCTCTGGACGGTGAACAGTCAGAATCCGCGAGACATTCCGGTCGGCAACCTGAGTATGGGTCGCCGCGAAGACCAGGTTCGCACTCGCACGAAGCTCCCGTCCCTCTAGCTCGGCAAATTGCTCCAGGACCGCACGGTGAAGGAGTGCAAGGGTCATTAGGAATTTTAGCTGTAACATACAACAAGTGAATATTAAACAATGTGTTCCAAAAACTAGAACATTAACCAGCAAATACAAAACGATAAGCGTTTTTATTAAAGCTAGCGTTACATGTTGTATTTTACGATTTGGCTAAAGATAAATGCGACTGGCTCACCCTAGTTTTACAAGTAAGACCCATG
Source organism: Chloroclysta siterata (assembly GCA_932294275.1). Lineage (NCBI taxonomy): Eukaryota > Metazoa > Arthropoda > Insecta > Lepidoptera > Geometridae > Chloroclysta > Chloroclysta siterata. The sequence continues at coordinate 8,823,195 of OW028601.1, read as the reverse complement.
CCTAAGCCTTAAAAGCAAAAGCCAGGGTTTGCCGCGTTCGCAGTTGCCTAATTAATGTCATTTTTTTTTGCATCCTAACCACTTTATTTAAACTAATTGTAGGTAAAGCAATCTTCCATTTGAGCCTGTCTTACGGATTGTATCCATGAGCCGACATTCTACGAGTGGGTTTCCAAAGGTCGACGGAGGACACTCGCAGTGTGGTTCGTGAGCTATCGGAGAGCATAGTGCGCCCTGCCCGCAGGCTCCCGGGCACGGGTCCACACAATGTCGATTTACGCAAGTCATACGCCACTCGCAATCACTAGAACTGAGACATTCGTGACGGCAAAACGGTGGTGTTCCGAAGTATCCTTGTTTGCAGCGGCATCCTCCATCCACGCAGTCAGCATTGGGCCCGCAGTTATCGCATGGTGTCTTAATGCTTGGCTCAAATTCGAGAGCTGTGAAAATTTTACAAACAAGTTATTATAAGTGCCTACGCATTTTTTGTTAGTTATAAGACCACCATCTTGGTATCGAAAGATATTTTACCTGGCAAACACCGAATAAATGGATCGCCAACGTAGTTGGACGGACAAGTGCATATCGGAGAGTGCATAACAGTGCGACAGTAGGCATGAGCACCACACGCGCCAGGGCATGGGTCGCGACACTTGCTGTTCCGACAAGCGAGATGGGGTGGGCACTCGTCGTTGGCGCGACATTCGGCGCGGCACGCAGGCGGTTCCGCCATCATCGGCGGTCGACAAGAGCAGTGCGCCACAGTACCATCCGCGCGACACATGCTATTAGCACCGCATGGGTTCGGCGTACAGGGATCCGCTACTGTTGGTGCTGAAATATATCGACAAAAGTAAGTTTGACCTCATAATGCTATTATTAAGTAGCGTTACACTCTGACCAAGGCTGCGTTTTACCATCTCTCTAACGCTAAAATATTTACGTCTTCTTTTTTTAGAAGTCGTAAATATATAAAGTATCTTTCCAAGCAGGAAAAGATACTTGTTATTTGGTTTTATAACTGAGGGCTTATTACGAGCTTAGTACCGATCGTCGATCGTTACGATACACCGAATTTTCTATGAAATAAATCAGCTTCTCAAAGAATACGCTAGATGCTGTTGATTTATTTTCATAGAAAATTCGGTGTATCGTGACGATCGACGATCGGCACTAAGCTCGTAACTTTGTAGACATGGCAAAAGTGTTTATGAAAGAATAATACTCACCAATGACAGCACGACAAGCGATAAAAGCATCCCCTTGCAGGGGCGCTGGACATTCACAAATAGCTATGTGGTTGTAAACGTTGCAAATTGCGTTCAAACCACAGGTGTTTTTGCAAGGGTCTACACATTTATATCTGACACAAGCCATTTGTTTTTGACAATCGTTATCCGTTGTACATTCCGGTCTACATTCGATCGTGGGATTTCCGTGATAACCAGGAATGCATGAGCATGTACCCGCATTGCAAATTGCGTTAGCTCCACAAGGCGACGAAGCACATGGATCTACAGGAACTGGTGTTTCAGGTTCTGTAAAATATTTAATTTAAAATGAAGGAAAATAGAATTCATATTTTTGAATAGATGTTTATTATATTTTCAAAGTTTATACCATTGTATACATAGCAGCCTTCGAAAGAATTGCCTTTGTAGCCTCGAATACAAGTACATATTGCCACATGATTCATTGCTCGACATTCGGCGTTAGCTCCACAAGATCCAAGACATGGGTCTAAACACTTTTCTCGAACACATGCTTTGTCATTTGGACAGTCTTGATTGATGGTACACTCGGGTGCACAATTTGGTGGAGCACCGATATAACCTAGTTTGCAGCTACATTGCGGTGAACCGTTAAAATCTCTACATACTGAAAAAGGTCCACATGGACTGGGTTCGCAGGGATTCTTTATTTGTGGGATCTTCTGTTTTTCTCTTGTACATCTTATGAACGCATCCCCTTCGAAACCAGGATTACAAGTGCAGTATGGACTGTGATGATGAACACGACACTGTGCGTTTTCTCCGCATGTTCCCACGCATGGATCAACGCATTTTTGCCTGACGCATGCCATATTTAGTGGGCACTCAGGACTAGTTAGGCACTCCGGTCGACAATTTGGTGGATTTCCTATATATTCTTGCAAACAAGTGCAAATGGCATTGTCATTGACAGATTTACATGTGCTGTACGGTCCACAAGGCGAAGGACTACACGGGTCACTTGGAGCATCTGCAATGAAGAACATTTTTAATATAAATTGCAAATACAAACTGCTTATTTTTTTGAAGAGTTTACGTTTGCTGATCCGTTCTTTACCTTGTTTAAAGACACAGTTTTCATATGGATTACCAACATATCCGAATACACAACTGCATTTGGGAATATGGTTTACGATTTGACATAGAGCGTTAGTTCCGCAAACACCTGGACATGGATCGTCGCATTTGTTGTTGATGCATGCTCTATTTTCTGGACAATCAGAATTGAGTACGCACTCTGGTCTGCAGCCTTCGTATGGATTACCAAAGTATCCACTAATGCAAGTGCAACTACCAATGCTATTGCGTTCCTGACACATGGCGTTCGGACCACATGGGCTCGGGTCACAAGGTCTGACTGGTTGAACAGGCTTAGGAGCTGGAACTGAGAAATAACATTTAATATTTAAGTGACTAGATGTGGAAATTGATGATGCTGATAGGTTCAGAATTTTAAACCAACCTGTAATTGGCAAACATTGATCAAACGAGTTGCCTTCATATCCCGGTTGACATCTACATTGAGGTGAGTGACTGATAACTCGACATTCTGCATTTTGCCCGCAGGCACCTAGGCAAGGGTCGGCGCACTTTTTATTTATACAAGCCTTGTCAAAACCACATTCACTATTGGTGACACATTCAGGCCTACAGTAAGGTGGAGACCCAGAGTAACTAGGTAGGCATGAGCAGGACGGTGCTTCACCGGAAACTCTACAAACAGCGTTTGGTCCACAAGGTGAAGGTTCACATGGCGCTTTTGGCGGTGGTGGTTCATCTGTAAATGAGAACAACAATAACAATAGTACGTATATAGTCCATTTTATTCAGCAAAACTAGTGGGCCTTATCTGACATTAAATTGCAATTTTATCGTAAGATTCTATTACAATGCAAACTGGTTAGTCTTACCCCGGCGCCAGATGTAGTTTCACTTGTTTGAACACTTGTTTGATGGGCACGGGGCACGAGACTTGGAATACAAAGTCTCGTGCCACACATAGCAATCAAACAAGTGTTCAAAGAAGTGAAGCTAAGTCTGACGCCGGCTTTACACCACACTGTTTTTTTCCATTAGGAATAGTACTAGTTTTAGTTGCACTATGCTAAAATTTAAATCTGTTCAATGTATTATTAGGGAATCGTTTTCTAATGAGCGAAAAAAATATTCTTACCTTGCAATTCCAAACATAGTGTGAAGGGATCTCCTGTGTAGCCATTTGGACAATAGCATATTGGATTATGGTTATGTACTCTGCATTCTGCTCTTATACCGCATGATCCTCTGCACGTGTCGATGCATTTTTGGTTGGAGCAAGACATCAAGCTGGTACAATCAGAATCCACTAAACATTCGGGTCTGCATGATGGTGGCACTCCAATGTAACCAATCAAGCAGGAACATATTGTTTGTTCGTTCATAGTACGGCATGTGCTGTACGGACCGCATGGAGATGGTTCACATGGGTTTCTCAATGTCGGTTCAGCTAAACAAAAAAAAACCATTAGGCATACTTAATATTAAGGAAGGCCTTCAGAGAAGGCAGTAAGATGAAATAGGCTTTGGAATACATAAATAAGGTTTACTAGACAGGCAGATTGCTATATGTGTGAAAAAACAATTACCTAAGACGGGTGAGCAAGAGAAGAAGGCATTCCCTGTAGTGTTCGATGGACAGGTACACATTGGAATATGATTGTAGACTTCACATAGTGCACCGGAGCCGCAGATATTGCTGCATGGATTTATACATTTGTTTTTAACACAAGTCAAATGTGACGCGCAATCTGAATTGAGAGTGCATTCTGGCCGACAGCTGAGATAGGGATTGCCGAAGTAATTGGGCCTGCATGTGCACACTCCTTCATTGCAATCCGCGTTCGCACCGCATGGGCTTGGATTACATTTATCATATACAGCAGGTACCGATTCTGAAACAACAATAATTAATTATCATTTTGTGTGTATATATTATGATTCGAAAGTTTATCTACAAATACAATTATGAATCCTAACAGTCGCATGAAATTATAAAAATAGAATTTTAAACCGACCTATCTGCTCCTTGATGTAGCAGCTTTGGAAAGGATTGCCAGTGTATCCTTCTCTGCAGCTACAGATAGCAGCATGCTGGAATGCCTGGCATTCGGTTTGCAAGCCACATGAGCCCGGACAAGGGTCGCGACATCTCTGATTGATACAGGCCATATTACTACTGCAGTCCGAGTTCACTGTACATTCTGCTCTACAATTAGTAGGTGATCCAAAGTAGTTCTCCATACAGGTACAGATTGGTGATTTGTTAACGGCTTGACAAAGTGAATTAGGCCCACAAGGAGAAGGTATGCATGGATTTATCTCAGGAGCAGGTGGTAGCTCTGCAATATAAAAATATATTATAATGAATGTTAATATCTATAAAAAATTAAGTGTCTATTAAATATGAAAACGCATATTACACGTTTTCATACTATTAAATTAATGTTAATTTTTATAGATAAACGTTACTCACTTTCAATAACTGAGCATCTTATAAATGGATCGCCTTCAAAACCTTGTCGGCAGCTACAAATTGGTGCATGGTTAACGACTCTACATTCTGCGTTTTGCCCACAAGCACCGATGCAAGGGTCAACACACTTCTGCCGAATACAGCTTCTACTTGAATCACATTCTGAGTTAACTGTGCATTCCGGACGACAGCTGGGAGGTGAACCGAAGAAATTGGGCATGCACGAACACGATGCTAAACCGTTATTGTCCTTGCAGACAGCATTGCTTCCACAAGGGTTTGGAACACAAGGATTTGTCGGCACAGGAGCTGAAAATAAAAAAAATAGTTTTGATGTTGATTTACTATTTCTGTTCAAAATTTCATTTGAAATCTGTATTGTTTGTGATATGTAAGATAAAATGTGTATCTTTCATTTAAAATCTGTACCTATACAAATTTCGACCGTAATGCTAAAAACATAGGTAAAAACTTACGTGGTTCGTTTATAATAATATGGCAGTATTCGTAAGGGTTGCCTGTATACCCAGATGCACAGTTACATGATGGTATATGGTTTATCACTTGACAAGTTGCTGTAGATCCACATACTCCAGGACAGGGATCTTCGCATTTGTTTCTCAGACAAGCTCTATTATAAGGACAGTCGGTATTTATGACACACTCCGGCCTACAGGATTCGTATGGGTTTCCGAAATAGCCGACTTCGCAAATACAAGCTGCAGCTCCATTTCCAGAAACCTTGCATCGTGCATTTGCCCCGCACGGTGTCGGATTACATGGATCTTCTGCTGCAAGCGGTGTACGATGGCATGCCGTAAATGGATCCCCTGTGTAATCGTCTTCACAGGAACACATGGGAGTATGCAGGCGTACGGCGCATTTTGTGTTTGTTCCACATGATCCAGGACATGGGTCTTTACATTTGTAGTTGGTACATGCTTTGTTAGAGGGACATTCATCATTTGTAGAGCATTCGCGACGACACTGTGGCGGAAGGCCTTCAAACGTTGGCTGGCATAAGCATGTGTGGGATTTACCGTCAGGTGAAGGATTACAGATACTGTTTGGACCACATGGAGTGGGCACACAAGGATTTGATATAGGTTCTTCTACAACTTGAACTGCAAAGAAAATAATATTCTTATTATAAGAAAATAAATGTAAATTATCTATCTTAACAAACATACTACTAATTTGTACTTGGTGAACCTTTGTAATTATATTCTTCGAAACTATTGTTTGCGATTTTTCACTTACACTAAACATTTTTGAGGATATAAAATCACTAAATGAAGTTATTTTATATCTTGAAAAATGTTTAAATGTGTGAGCGAGAAGTACATTATCGGAGGTCTGCGTTTTATAGATGGACTTTTGTAAAACCCCTCCTTGGATTGGTTTTGCCATAAACGTAAGTTACAATCAAGTTTAGCGGCTTAGGCGTTGTTACCAGAAAATAATTATTGTTATATAATTTTTTTACTACTAGTAGGTTTTTTCGACATAGGGATATTCAGGCACAGGTAGGTAGATTCGTGACCACAGGGTTGATGCTACCTATCTGCTGGTGCATCGGTTACATAAATATAATATATGTCTTTGTATTTACCGTAGCAATGACTGAACGGTGAGCCAGTGTATCTTGAAGGACAGCTACAAATCGGATTATGTTTGATTACGTTACAAATTGCGTTGGTGCCACAAGATCCAGGGCATGGGTCTTGGCACTTCCGATTAATACAAGCTTGAGATGGAGGACAGTCTGTACTTTGAATACACTCCGGTCGACAGTTTGGTGGGTTACCAATAAATCCTTGCACACAAGCACAAACGGCTTGCCCGTTTGCTTCTCTACATATACTGTTTGGTCCACAAGGAGTCGGCTCACATGGTCTTGCTATAGGTTCTGAAAATAAAATATATTTTTTTTAAGACACAAGTTCCACCAGAGTCATTACCATTATTTATTCAATAAGTGCATACTTTCAATTTTGACGCATTGACTGAAAGCATCTCCCGTCATACCACTAGGGCAGCTGCAGATAGCAACGTGATTATAAACGTTGCATTCAGCATTCAGGCCACACATGTCGCGGCATGGGTTTTCGCATTTTGATCGCAGACAGGCTTTGTCTAGAGGGCAGTCAGTGCTCAATACACATTCTGGTCTACAACCGAAGTAAGGGTCTCCTTGATATTCCGGTAAGCATGTGCAAACGCCATTATTACATTCAGCGTTTGGACCACATGGTGATGGATGACACGGGTCAATGTTTTGTGGTGGTTCTGAAAAAGTAAAAAGGTTTAAGCAATCAACATTTATTTAGTTCTCACCTTTATAATGTTGTTTATTTTTCTTAACAGCTATGTAAGATATCATTTGTTAAAAATACTTACCAATTGGTTTTATATTACAAATTGCAAATGGATCTCCATCAAACCCACTAGGACATGAGCAAACTGGCACGTGTTTTATAACATTACATATCGCGTTCAATCCACATGAACCTAAACATGGGTTCTGGCATTTCATGCTAATACAAGCTTTGTCGTTACTACAATCTGTATTCAACACACACTCCGGTTTGCAGTTTGGTGGACTTCCAAAGTATCCTACGATACAAGAGCAAGATGGTATTCCTCCTACATTGCGACATTGAGCATTTAAGCCGCATGGTGATGGATAGCAGGGATCAACAGGCTCATTTAATGTAGGTTGTTTTTCTACTATTACTGAACACACAGAGAAAGGATCACCAGTGAAACCTTGTTTACATGAGCATATTGGATTGTGGTTTATAACTCTACATTCTGTATTAATACCACACGAAGCAGGGCACGGATCCGTGCATTTGAAGTTGTCGCAGACTTTATCCAAAGAGCACTCTGAGCTTATAATACATTCTGGTCGGCACATAGGTGGTGATCCTTGATAGTTTGGTAGACAAGTGCATATTGCTAAATTATTTTGAGATTTACACTGGCTGTTTGGTCCACATGGTGAAGGGTTGCAAGGATCTGTTATTTCAGCTAGAATAAAGAAAAATATTTTATTATTTGTCCGCAAAATAAGGAACACAATGATAGGTAATTGAAATAATGGATATACTTACATTGAGCTTTGAATGTGCATATTTTGTATGGGTCACCGAAGTGTTGTTCTGGGCACGAACAGCTCGGAATGTGATTTATGACATTACAATAAGCATTGATTCCGCATGTACCAGGGCAAGGGTCGTGGCATTTGTTTTGGTAACAAGCCAAGTTTGATGGACAGTCAGAGTTAATCAAACATTCAGGCTTACAGAATTCATAGGGATTTCCGAAGTATCCCGGCAAGCATGTGCAAGAACCTGCGTTATTTTGTTCTCTACATTCTGCATTAGCGCCACATGGCGATGGTATGCATGGAGTGGGACGTTCTTGTTCTACAGCTGCAACTTCAATGTTGCATCGTAAGAATGGATCACCAGTGTATCCCTTTTCACAAATGCATATTGGCGTATGGCTGACCACTCTACATTCCGCGTTCAATCCGCACGAACCCGGGCATGGGTCTCGACACTTTCTGTTGATACAAGCCATATTTGTGGCGCACTCTGTATTACTTGTACATTCCGGTCTGCAATTTGGTGGCGATCCGATGAATTCTGCCAGACATTTACATTCGGCACTTTCATTGTTTTCAATACATTGTGAGTTAGGTCCACATGGAGATGGTAGGCATGGGTTAACTTTTACAGGAGGTACACTCGCTAAAATAATAAAAATACATTATTTATATTAAGTTTATATAAGGAAATAATTGTGAATGTATATTATATACAAGGTGTTCCATAAGTTGTGTATATAAACTTCAGGGGGCTAAAGTACCCATCAATATGAACAACTTTTTCTAAGGAACAAACACTGTGAACGCGAAAAAAAAACAGCTGTTTCATACATTTTAGCCTGGTAGGTATTGAACTTTTGTATGAAACAGCTGTTTTTTTTTCGCGTTCACAGTGTTGGTTCCTTAGAAAAAGTTGTTCATATTGATGGGTACTTTAGCCCCCTGAAGTTTACCTCTATATACACAACTTATGGAACACCTTGTATAATGTAATGTATAATGTATAATATAAAAAAGTATAAATTTAAGTGGGTGTGGTGTGGTTTAATCACCGTAACGGCGTAGGCTTAAGGATTCAACTTGCATGCTTGGATGGGATTGGTATTGGATGTGGGTAGAGTTTAAAATTGAATAGTATGCAGGAAGGATTATTAATTTTTGATTTCGGTTTTGGTAGACTTATACCGCGGGCGTTAGATATCAATGAAGTATTAGGTATACTTTTGTAACATATAGTTCAAACTTACGTATAAATTCGCAGTATGAGAATGGGTCTCCAGAATAGCCTGATAGACAGGTACATATTGGGTTATGATTGACAACAATGCAATGAGTATTTCTACCGCATGCTCCTGGACATGGGTCTATACATTTTTGATTCGAACAAGCTTTATTCAGGTTGCAATCAGAACTAACTGAACATTCAGGGCGACAATTTGGCGGACTACCAATGTAGCCTTGGATACAGACGCATACAGCATGGCCATTTACTTCCTTACATTGACTGTTTGGCCCACAAGGAGACGGTTCACACAAGTTCGTTGGTGTTGGTGTTTCTGAAATAAATAGAATTGGTCATAATATAATTGGTGTATATCACACGATTTCATAAAAATTGCCCAAGTACAAATTTCATAGGAACTTGAGAAAAGTAAAAGGGTACCTTGTAATTTCGTGCAATAATGGAAAGGAGATCCAGAGAAACCAGCCGGACAAGAACACATTGGTATATGGTTGATAGTTTCGCATATAGCATCAGATCCACACGTTCCCACACAAGGATCTCCACATTTGTTCTGAATACAAGCTTTGCTCCTTGGACAATCAGAGTTCAAAACGCATTCTGGTTTGCATCCATAATATGGATCACCCTGGTATTCCGGCAAACAAGTACATACGCCATCTTGGCATTCCGCGTTAGCACCACAAGGAGAAGGAGAACATAAATCGATTGGTTCTGAATCTAAAATAATACAAGAAGATTTGATAAAGAGATAAATCTAAAAGAGTGTTTATCTATTCTGACATCTAACAATACAAAATGCTCCAAATTTTACCTGGCTGCTTCAGTTGACAGTTGCTGAACGGATCTCCAGAGTAACCAGGCAAACATGAACATATCGGTAAATGATTGTTGACATTGCACTGTGCATTATTACCACATGCTCCAGGGCATGGATCAGCACATTTATTATTGATGCAAGCCATAACTGCATTGCATTCTGAATTTATCGAACATTCGGGCCGACATCTTGGCGGAGAGCTAATGTAATTGGGAAGGCATGTGCAGCGAGCATTTCCATTGAAGTCTTGACATTGTGAATTTGGACCACACGGAGATGGCACGCATGGGTTGACAATTTGTGGTACAGCTTGAACTGATACAGCCACTGTAAAATCAGAGGTAACGATCTATTAATGAGTATTTAGTAAACAAGTAAAGTAAAAATTCGTCTCCATAAAGGTAGGTAATCAACACCTCATTACCAAGGGCTATTCTGGCCCTTCTTCTGGGTAGTCTATTATAGAAAGAGCTAATAATTGATCGAGTGAGCGAAGCGAACGAAGATCTTACAGTCAACTTGGGCGATTTGGCATTTTATGCATGTATGTATGTTTGTCGGGCCATGACTTTAGAACCGTTGATCCGATCTGCATGAAATTTGAGTAGTCGATAGCTTGTACTTTAGGGGGCAAAATAAAAAAAAAACACAAAAATATCAAGTTACATGTCACATGAAAGGGCTTACTTTTTTTTTCTAGGACGGCCAGTTTTTGATATACGACAAAAACGTTAAATTAAGTTAACCAACGATCCAAGAGCTCTCATCTCTAAGAGTTTCGTTGACATCAAGGTTTTCTTACTGGTCGGCCAGTTCCTTTGCTATTTCTTATATTTTTTTGTAATAAATTAAGAAGATACTTAGTTCTCATAAACTGGTGACAGCGACCTGGTCTGATGTAGCTAAGGTCTGTTCAACGGAACTCTTCAATAAATAGGCCAATTCAGTTGAAACTAGGTTTCCATACCAAGTTAAGAGGTAGTAGGCAGAAGCAAATCCAAACACAATGTTTGGACTTGCCTCTCACTACCACCTACTTAAATTTTTGAGATACAATTGATCACCCCAATTAGGTAGGGAGTAGTCAGAGGCCAAATATCGTGTTTGGTATCAATGTAAGACTGAAGCGGACATCACGAGATGTCAGTTCGGGGCGAACCACTAGTATAAAGTGGTTTTGTGCATACATTAACAGGTGGGTACACTAAACTTACTTGGGACGCAGTTAGTAAAAGGGTCTCCAGTGAATCTGTCCTTGCACGAACATATTGGATTGTGAGCAAACACTCTGCAATTTGCATTTCTTGCACATTGTCCAGCACATGGATCAACGCATTTTCTATTCATGCATGCTTTATCGCTAGGACACTCGCTGTTGATTGTGCATTCTGGCCTACAGTTAGGAGGAGTACCCATGAAATCAAGCTGACAACTACAGGTGGCTTGAGAGTTTACTTCTCGACATTGACTGTTGGGGCCACACGGGGAAGGCGTACATGGAGTAGGTTTAACAAAGTCTGAAAGTTTTAAGGCACACATTTTAGTAAATTCAACGTGACATCGATGTGTCAAATATGTGTATATATGTGTAATACAATCATTATAAACTACGAATTTTACCTTCAACTCTTTCTATGCAATTCACGTAAGCGTTGCCCGTTAGCCCTGGAGGGCAGTAACATGAGGGAAGATGATTCACCACTTGGCAAATTCCGTTTGGTGCACAAATTCCAGGGCAAGGGTTCTTGCAATGATTTTGCATACACGCTAACATTGGTGGACAGTCGCTATTGATGACACATTCAGGTCGACATCCCTCGTAAGGATTGCCAACAAATGACTCCACGCATCGGCATGCACCAGCGCCATTTCTTTCCAAACATTCTGCATTTATACCACAGGGCGAAGGGTCACATGGAGAACTGTATTCTATTATTGCATCTGAAAATAACAAAATTCATTGACATCCCAACTGAATCTGAGAAAAAAACTTTATATTGATGTAAAAAGACTTTTAAGTAGAATACGTACCTTGCATTGGGTTGCATGACACGAGAGGGTCACCAGTTTGTCCATAAGTACAAGAACATACAAGAGCATGGCTGATGACTTTGCAGTCAGCGTTATATCCACAACTGCCTGGGCAAGGATCTCTGCATTTTTGGTTTACGCATGCGAGATTACTCGGGCACTCTGAATTACTGACACATTCAGGTCGACAATTCGGTGGTGCACCGGTGTAATCTGGTTGGCACGTGCACGAAGGTGATTCCCCAATAACTTTACATACTGAGTAAGGACCACAAGGCGACGGCAGGCAAGGGTCAACTTGTTGTGGTATCGATGCCACTGAAATGAAATAGATGATTGAATTATTTCTAATCTCTTAAATCTAAGGTAACGAATTTAGAATATTTTATTTGTATAGCAAGGCTTACCTATTGGATTGCAATGTGTAAATGGATCTCCTGTGTATTGTGCTGGACAAGAACATATAGGGTTGTGATTCACAACCTCACATCTCGCACCATAACCACATGTACCTAAGCACGGATTTATACATTTATGATTATTGCAGGCTTCATTAAGAGGGCATTCAGCGCTGATTGTACACTCAGGTCTACAAGAGGGTGGACTGCCATTATACGTCGGTAGACACGAACAAACAGCTTGATTGTTTATCGATCGACACTGGCTGTTTGGACCGCATGGGCTCGGACTACAAGGTTCTTGATATACAACTGCAAACAAATCCAAGAATCGATTAAACCTATAAACATTTTGAATTCGAAGAAAGTTAATCTTTTTTATGAATTTTTAGAAAACTTACGTTGTGTGGCATGACATTCCACAAAAGCGTTGCCACTGGTGCCTTCAGGGCAAGTGCATATTGGAATGTGATTGTAAACGTTACATTGTGCAGTTGAAGCGCATGTTCCAGGGCACGGATTTACACATTTGTTTCCAGAACAAACATTATCAATAGGACAATCCATATTCGTAACGCATTCCGGCTTACAACCAAAGTAAGGGTCCCCGTGATATTCATTATGACATGTGCATATTCCATCTCTACATTGAGCGTTAAATCCGCATGGTGATGGGTTACATGGATCGGAATTTATCACATCTGTAATATAAACAATTGGGTAAATACACGATAATATTCTGTTATATTTTATTAATGACTAGCTGCTGCTCATCTTGACTTCGCACAAGTGGTCATTTATTTTTTAAACATTTAAATATTAAACAAATCTTATGCTACTCAGGGATAATGTAACATTCTAATGGTGAAATAATTTTATAAACCGGACCAGTAGTGAGTAGTAGTAGTGAGTTTATTTGTTACAAAGATACAAATCTTTCGTCTTCATAATATTATTAGTGTAGATGAAAGAAAACTATACCTGCGATGGGTGGTAGAATACCACAAGATGTAAACGGATCCCCTGTAAACCCTTGAGAACACGCACATGATGGCAGATGATTGAATACTGTGCAAATAGCGTTTTGGCCGCAACTGCCAGGACAAGGATCTCGACACTTCATGTTGATGCACGCTTGATTTGACGGACAGTCTTCGTTGATTGCACATTCTGGCCTGCAATTTGGTGGTTGACCTTGGAAATCGTTCTGACACGAGCAAGACGGTAAACCATTAATATCTCTGCAAAGGGCATTGGGGCCACATGGATTTGGTACGCATGGGTTTCTGAATGGCTGAGGTGGTATCTCCATTTCTATTGCTGAAAAAACACAGAATCAGCTTATTGTGTTAAAATAAAGTTGGGGCAGAACAATAACTTGACGTAAATGCTTACGTTGTTTATAACAGCGTGTAAACGGATCCCCTACGTAGCCCGTACTACATGTGCATATTGGGCTATGGTTTATGACTTTACATTTTGTGTTTAGTCCGCAATGTTTTGGACAAGGGTCAACACATTTTTGATTAACACAAGCCTTGTCTGTCGTACACTCTGAACTAACTGTGCATTCTGGTCTACAGCCAGGTGGAGAGCCAATGTAGTTAGGCATACACGAGCAAACGCTCTGTCCGTTAACTGCACGACAAACACTATTAGGCCCGCATGGACTAGGTTGACAAGGTGCTTCTGTTTCCATTGGAGGTTCTGAAAAACAACAAGTGAGCACGATATTTTTCTATGAATTTGTAACGTCAATATAAAAATGATAAAATAAAAGTTTCATCATACCGTTATATATGTCACATCTTCTGAATGGGTCACCAGAATAACCAGGTGGACAAGTACAGGAGGGCAAATGATTCACTACAGAACATACAGCCAAAGGCCCACAAGTGCCCGGGCAGGGATCTTGACATTTATTACGTATACATGCTTTGTTTGGTGTACAGTCCGAGTTAACACTGCATTCAGGTCGGCATCCTTCGTAAGGATTTCCTATGTAATCTTGCACGCAGCTACATGAGCCGGCAAAGTTGTATTCTTTACATATAGCATTGGATCCGCACGGTGAAGGTTCACAAGGACTTGGTCTTTCTAGAACCACAGCTTGTTGTGGTAAGCAGTTCAAGAACGGATCACCCGTAAATCCGTTATCGCAGAAACACATTGGAGAATGACTAATTGTGCGGCACTGCGCATTTAAACCGCACGCGCCAACACAAGGATCTTTGCATTTTTGATTTATGCAGGCTTTATCTATAGGACATTCACTGTTACTGGAACATTCTGGTTTGCAATATGGTGGTGATCCAAAGAAGTTCGGCAAACAAGTGCACGATGGCGTTTCGCCGACTTCTTTGCAAATAGAGTTCGATCCACACGGCGATGGTGTACAAGGCGTTACATCGGCTATTGGAGCTCCTAAAATAATAAAACTTTGTTTTGAAACAAATCTTTTCAAATGTTTACACAAGTTATGAGTTATTATAATATTCAATACTTACTGTAGGGGATACATCTGGTAAATGGATCGCCTGTATATTGCGGCGGGCAACTACATATGGGATTATGTTTTACTACAGCGCATTTGGCTTCCACTCCACATGAACCCACACAAGGGTCTATACACTTTTGATTACTGCATGCTTTGTTGGCCGCACAATCAGAGCTGACCACGCATTCTGGTCTGCAAAGTGGTGGGCTTCCCTTATATCCAGAAATGCAAGTGCACACGGCTTGCCCGTTTATTTCTCTGCATTGACTGTTAGGTCCACAAGGTGATGGTAGGCAAGGATTCGTAACGACGGGAGCTGTAACAATCAAGTATAAAAAAATACGTAAGTAATTATTAATTGAGATTTGATTATTATTTGATTATTATATTATTATATATTTTGCTGCGTAAAGAGTGCTGTTAGGTACGTAAAGAGTTTGTTTTTATTTTAGGTTTTTCTTTATCTAGATAAAGAAAAACCTTGTTACTAGTAAACTAGTTACTAGTAACTAGTTTTTATTTTAGGTTTTCTTTAGCTCTAAAAATTGACATGAATAACAATCACTGGATATTTTTGTTAGTTTTATACAATTGGTATTGTAAATGTCGTACTAGATGTAATGTTGTAAAGTACTTCTTCTACTTGATTCTAGTCCGCATCGACATAGAAAGCGATTCATCTGAGCTGACAGACGATGACAAATTTATATTTAAGAGTAGTAGAGCTCTTTGTTAAGGGTTCGTCCGGGAAAGTACTACCACCACGCCTTTTTCTGCCGCCAAGCAGCGGTGCTGTTTCGGTTTGAAGAGTGTGGTTGCCGGTGTAATTATAGGCACATGAGGTTAACATCTGTATGCCTCAAGTTGATGGACGCAGGGCAGTACATCGTAGGGCACGTTTCTATTGTGCGTGACTTACGAGGCAATGCTTTGTTATAGGTGATGGTTACCACTTAACATCAGGTGGGCCATCTGCTTGTTTCTTCAACTAGTTGTATTAAAAAAAACAGTTTTATTACCTCGAATAGCTTCACAGTTGTAAAATGCATTTCCAGTCATTCCTTGAGGACAACTGCACATAGGAACGTGATTTATCACGTCACAGATAGCATTTGAAGCGCAAGTGCCTGAGCACGGATCTGCACACTTATTTCTTACGCAAGCCTTATCTCTTGGACAATCAGTACTCAGCACGCATTCAGGCCGACAGCCCACATATGGATCGCCATGTTGCTCATCTATGCATGAGCACACTCCATCGTTACAAATTGCATTGGTACCGCATGGAGATGGGTTACATTTATCAACTACATCAGCTTCTGTAAATAAAATTAATAATATTAAAATATAAACTGCCGAAGAGTTGGTATCTTTTTTATTACATTTGAATGAAAAAGGTCTTACGTGGTGGTTTTGGCCTACACATTGTGAAAGCATCGCCAGTGTATCCTTCTGGGCACGTACAAATCGGCGTGTGACGTGAAACTGAACACAGAGCCTCAATACCACAAGATCCTTGACATGGATCTCGACACTTTTGTTGTATGCACGCTTGTGAAGTTGGACATTCCGCGTTGATGGTACATTCAGGTCGACAGTTTGGTGGTGCCCCGATATAATTTGCCATGCACGTACATGATGGGACACTGCCTCTTTCTTGACAGATAGAATTAGGGCCACAAGGTGATGGAATGCAAGGATTTCTGTATGGTTCCAAAACAGAATTTGAAACAGGAGCTAAAAAAAAAGATAATAAGGTTAATTTAAGTACAAATAACAAGAAAAATAAAAGCGATTCAAAGAAAACTTACGAGGTATAGGGTTGCATCTTGTAAACGGATCTCCTGTGTAGCGAAGGATGCATTGACAAATCGGGCTATGATTTATAACTCTACACTCGGCATTTGTACCACAGGCATTAATGCAAGGGTCCTGGCAGTTCTGGTTTATGCAAGCTTTGTCTTGGGGACACTCAGAGCTTGTAACACACTCTGGATGACATCCAGGAGGTGAACCAATATAGTTTTGTAGGCACGAGCATACAGCTTGTGTATTAACTTCAATGCATCGACTGTTTGGTCCACATGGTGAAGGTCGGCACACATCCACTGGTGTAGATACAACTTCTGCGAAAACAAAAAAAAAACATATTTCATATTCTTACTTTTTCATTACCATAAATAACAATATTTTTTTATTGTCATATTTATGTAAGATAACTTAGGGGAGACGAACACATAGTTACTACTTACGTTCTATGGCACAGTAGCGGAATGGGTCACCAGAGTAGCCTCTGTCACAAGAACATGAAGGAGCATGGTTGACCACCTGGCAAACAGCATTTGGCGCACAGGCTCCTGGACAAGGTTCTTGACATTTATTCTGAGTACATGCTTTGTTTGAAGGACAATCAGTGTTTATCACACACTCGGGTTTACAACCTTCGTAAGGATTGCCAAAGTACTCTGGTAGACATGTGCAAGATCCAGCACCATTATATTCTTTACAAATAGCATTTGCACCACACGGGGATGGTTGGCAAGGGGTTGAGATATCTTGAACTACGGTAACTCTGTGACATTCTATAAATGGATCCCCGGTATGTTCTACTAGACAAGAGCAAGCAGGGGAGTGACTTAATACATGACAGTCTGCGTTTATTCCACATACACCTGAACAAGGATTTGTGCATTTCTGATTTATACAAGCGAGATGTATTGGGCATTCGGAATTGCTTATGCACTCAGGCTTACAATAAGGTGGCGATCCTACAAAACCGGTCTGACACGAACATGATGGAGAGCCTGATATTTCTTTGCATTGCGAATTCGGACCACATGGTGAAGGAATGCATGGATCAACGTTGGGTTCAGGCTGGAACTCTTGAAGAATGCACCTGACGAATGGATTGCCAGTATAAGACGTTGGACATGAACATATAGGGTTGTGCTTTATAACTTGGCATTTAGCTTCTACTCCACATGCTCCAATGCATGGGTTCACACATTTGCTGTTACTACACGCCTCGCTTGATAGGCAGTCCGTACTGACAGTGCACTCGGGTCTACACGAGGGTGGACTTCCTATATATCCAACTAAGCACGAACACACTGCTTGTGTATTTATTTCACGACACTGGCTATTAGGTCCACATGGACTCGGTTGACAAGGTTGTGCATTGATTACTGAAAATAAAAATAACAATGAGATTTTTTTGTAAATACATACTTATCCAATCCTATCCTACTTAATAATAAATGAGAAAGATACGATGTTTGGATATTTGTGGCTCAATTGCTCCCGAAACATAGAACAAATATTGAACGTTCTAATTCTTATTTATTTTATTAGTATATAGGCTACTTTTTTCTCGATAAATAACCAGGAAAAGTGTAAAAAAATAATCTGTACCTTCGAGCTGCAAGCACTGAACAAAAGCATTTCCAGTCATACGTTCTGGGCATCTGCACATTGGAATATGATTGATCACTTCACATATTGCATTGGATGCACATACGCCACTGTTACATGGATTAACACATTTGTTTCTCAAACATGCTTTGTCTTGGCTACAATCGGAGCTAAGGACACATTCGGGCCGACATTCAAAATACGGATCTCCGTTGTATTCTGGAAGGCACGAGCATTCTCCGTCATTGCAAACTGCATTGGCACCGCAAGGTGATGGATTGCAAGGGTCCACCTCATCTTTAACAATTTCTGCAAAGATTACAGCATATTATTAAATAAGTAAACTAACATTTTAATGGATGTATATCGTTTTGTGATATTTTTTTGAATTATTGAAATAACTTAAGTACCTACCTTGTATTTTACACTCTGTGAAAGCATCGCCAACATAGTTGTCGATACAAATGCATATTGGCATATTCTTTTTGACGGTACACAGGGCATTCAACCCGCACGAACCAGGGCATGGATCTTTACATTTCTGGTTAATGCATGCCAAATTGCTAGGACAGTCAGCATTTATTGTGCATTCAGGACGGCAAGCCGGTGGTGCACCAATATAGGTCGGTAAACAAGTACACGAAGGTATACCACCGATGTCTCTGCATTCACTAAATGGCCCACAAGGTGACGGTAAACAAGGATCTTTAGCAGGCTCATTATAAATCGGTGCAACAAATGGATAGCATCGGCTGAATGGATCACCCGTAAATCTTTCCATGCAAGAGCATATTGGACTGTGATTGATGACATGGCATGTGGCATGTGTTCCACATTGGCCAACACAGGGGTCGCTACATTTTAATGCTATACAAGCTTTATCGAGCGGACACTCAGCACTGACGACGCATTCTGGTCTACAATTAGGTGGAGCACCTCGATAATCTGGCATACAAGAACACACTGCTTGCTCGTTTTGTACTTTACACAAACTATTTGGTCCACATGGTGATGGTGCGCAGGGGTTAGTTGGAGGTTCAATATCTGTAATAAATATTGTATTTTATAGTGTTTACCTACAAAACATGTAACTTATAAAAAATATTATATGCAAAAAGTTCTGAACCTGAAAGTTAGTTACTTTGAAATATTATAAACCTATAAATAAATATTGTTTGACATTTCACACAACGTAATTTGGCTCCAAACAGACATTTTATGGCAACTTTTGATATGCCAACGGTCTCCAAACATTTAAAAGGATTCGAAGTTAGTAGTATGTAATCATCGTAATAATCAAACCAGTTTGATTTGACTGGTTTGGTGGTTGACAAGACTGGTTTGAATTTGGCTCACACTGTTAATCAACTTTCGTTGTGGACTGCACCTAGTCAAATATTTTCAATAGAAAACAAATGTTACTTACTTTGTATTACGAGTATGACACAATTTTGGAAAGGATTTCCTGTGAAACCAGATAAACATGTGCAAATTGGAGCGTGATTCACGGTCTGGCACTCTGCGTTAACGCCACACGTGCCTGGGCAAGGATCTTGACATTTATATTGCTGGCATATTCTGTTCGAAGGACAGTCAGTGTTTACGCTACATTCAGGTCTGCAGCCTTCGTAGGGATTTCCGAAGTATCCAGCAGCACAAATGCATGAACCAACATTATTACGTTCTTTGCATATGGCATTACTTCCACAAGGTGAAGGAGTGCATGGAGATAATTGTTCGATCGCCATGACACTATGAACCTCGGAACAATATGAGAAAGGATCTCCAGTGTATCCTTGGGGGCACACGCAGTTGGGCGTATGGCTTACTACACGACATTCTGCCAGTGTTCCACATGCTCCTTCACAAGGATCTTGACATTTTCTGTTTATGCAAGCCATGTGGTTAGGACATTCGCTGTTGCTATTGCATTCAGGTCTGCAGTTTGGTGGCGCTCCAATAAATTGTGGCATGCATGAGCAAGTTGGTGATTCGTTTAATGCCTGACATATGGAATTAGGTCCACATGGTGACGGCACACAAGGATTTATTTGAACTGGAGCTTGCAGAGCTGAAATGATTATTTATTTTAATTAATTAAATGAATGTTGTAATAGCTGATCTCGCAAACATATTACGGTACATCGTTTTAGGAAAGCTAAAGTTTAGTGTTTTATGTTTACATACGTTTTGGAACACATCTTGAAAACGGATCTCCAGTATAATCTATAGAGCAAGAACAGATGGGGTTGTGATTTACAACTTCGCATAAAGCTTCGACACCGCAAGCTCCTTTACATGGATTGATGCATTTGTAGTTGTTGCATGCTTTATTCAGTGGACACTCTGCACTGGTAGTACACTCCGGTCTGCATGTTGGAGGATTGCCAGAGTATCCAGGGAGACACGAACAAACTGCGATGTTGCTTATTTCTCTGCACTGACTGCTAGGTCCACACGGACTTGGATTGCATGGATTTGTTGGTGCAGGTGCTTAAATGAATACAAATAAGATTATGGAATTTTAGGTATACTTTTTATTTTCCTGTCGTTACATAAATGATAGATATTTACCTTGTATCGCATTACAAGACACGAATGAGTTTCCTGTGTACCCGCTTGGGCAGCTGCACATCGGTATATGGTTAATTACTTCACATATAGCATTGCTGCCACATGTATCTGGACAAGGATTTACGCATTTCTTTCCGACACATATTTGATTTCTTTGACAGTCGGGGCTGACTGTACATTCTGGTCTGCAGCCAATGTATGGATCGCCGTGATATTCGGATAGACATGTACATTCACCATTGTTGCATTCCGCGTTAGATCCACATGGTGATGGATTACATAAATCTAATGGTAATAAATCTACAAAAAACAAGGTTTAGTTATCGACTGCTAACATTATATATACCTACAATGGTTTCATTTTTAATTATCTTTGTCTATTAGATCGTACCTTGTACTGGTTGTAAGAAACATGACGTGAACGGATCCCCCTTGTAGCCTTCAAGACAGGTACAGATAGCTACGTGTTTTAATACGGAGCACCTCGCGTTTTGTCCACAAGACCCAGGGCAAGGGTCTTTGCACTTTTCATTTATACACGTGAGCGAGCTGATACAGTCTTGATTAGTAACACATTCGGGACGGCAATTTGGTGGACTACCGATGTACTCTGGTGAACAAGAGCACGAGGCTTGTTCTCCGAAGTTTCTACAAACGGAAAATGGTCCACAAGGCGAAGGCGCACAAGGATCTTTAACTTCATCTAACTGTGGTTGAGTAACTGAAAATTACCAAATCAAATTAGTATTTTAACATATAAAAACTACGGTTTCTTAACTTCATATAAACATTTTTTTACCTGGCTTAGAATAACATCTGGTAAATGGATCTCCTGTAAACCCAGATCTGCAGCTGCATATAGGATTGTGATGGAAAACTCTACAGTCTGCTTTCTGACCACAAGGACTTGGGCATGGATTAATACATTTCTGGTTTAAGCAAGCCTTGTCTGTAGCACAATCAGAATGTGATAAGCACTCTGCCTTACAGAATGGTGGTTCACCATTATAGCTGGGCAAGCAGCTGCACACCGCTTGTTCATTTAATTCTCGGCATTGGCTGTTCGGACCACATGGACTCGGGTAGCAGACGTTTACGGGGATTGGTTCTTGTACTGAAAAATATAACGTTATATTAAATGTGATATCTAAATTGTATATAGTTAAGATAAATACAATGCCATTTCAATCACAATCAGTCGTCAATCGACTAGCCCTCTATCGGAAAATTTGTTTATTGCTGTCGTTACGGCTTATTCTTAGAAAATAGCTATGAAAATTCCTGAAAAGGCCTCTAACTTTGGACTTAGCTGTGGACTTCTTCAGGCTGATGATAATGATGAAGAACATAAACATTGTAAATACTTACAAGGAATGGGGTTGCATCTGCGGAATGCATCTCCAGTATATCCCGAGTAGCATGTACAGGTTGGTGAATGATTCACAGTTGTACATTCTGCATTCAGTCCACAGGTTCCTGGGCATGGATCTTGGCATTTGTTACCGGTGCAGGCTCTATTGCCTGGACAATCTGAGTCTGATACACATTCCGGGCGACATCCTTCGTACGGATTACCAAAGTAACCTTCACTGCAAACACAGGAGCCAACCTTGTTCTGTTCTCTACAAATTGCATTCGAACCACAAGGCGAGGGAGTGCAAGGTGTTAAAATTTCATTTTGCACTTGCACTGAGCACCCCGTGAAAGGATCGCCGATATAGCCTTGTGGACACAAGCACATAGCCGAATGACTTAAAACACGGCATTCAGCATTAGCACCACAGGCTTGTATGCACGGGTCTTTACATTTTTGATTTACACAGGCTAAATGTGTTGCGCATTCACTGTTGCTCACACATTCTGGCTTACAGTATGGTGGCTGTCCTCGGAATTCCGGTAAACATGTGCAAGATGGACTGTCATTGATTTCCTTGCATAGTGAATTTGGTCCACACGGTGATGGTTGGCATGGGTTGCTTATAATTGGCGGGGAACCTAAGAGATAAATAAATTTAGACGTTATTTTAAAAACGTAAGAAGTGGTATCACGACCTACTGAGAGAAGGTGGGATGGGCAGCGGAATAGCTACTTATTTCTAAACACCTCATTTATATTATAATAAAGACAGCGAGGAATTAATTCAGGAACACGCGATAACTAAAATAATTACAATATTTAAGTAATAATCGAATATAAACTTTTACTAGATTGACAAAAACATTTTAGCTTTTGAGGATACATTTGGAACATTTTGGAAATAATTGTAGCTTGTTAATCCCGATTACACTTATGGCCGGTTTCTGAAAGCCCGATCAAAACTTATCGCATGTCAAGTCACTTGCTAATCGATGTAATAGCTGAAATGGCGAGAGACTTGACATCCGATTAGTTTTGATCAAGCTTTCAGAAACGGCCGTTAGACAGGTATGAATTAAATACTTTTTGTACTCATTTAATTTAATTCACATTTGAGTTTAATTTTACCTTAAAACAATTACCTATTACTTATTTTAATTGCTAACATAAAAAAAATAAGTGATTATTTATACTCACTCAAAACAGATGTGCACTGTATAAATGGATCTCCTGATAAAGGCGCTGGGCAGGCACACACAGGATTGTGGTTTACTACTTCACACACAGCTCGTAGACCACACACTCCGACACAAGGATTGATACACTTCTGTTTCATGCAAGCTTGATTTTGAGGGCATTCTGAATTGGAGACACACTCTGGTCGGCATGCTGGTGGAATTCCCAAATAAGTAGGCAGACACGAACACACAGCTTGGTTATTAATCTCACGGCACTGGCTGTTCGGGCCGCAAACGGCTGTGCTGCATGCTCTTTCAGTTGGAGGTGCTGCCGGATAAAATATAACATAGAATACAGAAACAATAATAAAAACACCATAGGTAATGTTTACCACGTGATATTAAAAATTAATAACTTACCTCTCATTGGATTGCATAATATAAAGGCATTCCCCGTGTAACCGTGGTTGCAACTGCACATTGGTATATGATTTACAACTTGGCAAATAGCATTTTGTCCGCACGCTCCAATACAGGGATCTAAACATTTTCTTTGAACGCATGCCTTTTGTGGTTCACAATCTGTGCTGTATACACATTCAGGGCGGCAATTAAAGTATGGATCGCCGTGATATTCTGGTAAACATTTACATTGACCACCGACGCATTCGGCGTTCGGACCACACCGTATACTGGTGCAGTCATCAGCAACACTTGCTTCTTCTGAAAATTGTAATAAAATGAAATATAATCTTATTTTAATGATAAATTACATTTTGTTTAATTTACTCTTCAGAATACAAATTAAATTTAAGTTCAATCCTTAAAAAAAACAAATCATACCTTCCAAAGGTTGTGGTTTGCAGCTGGTAAATGGATCGCCCACATAACCCTCTACACACGTGCATATAGGTATATGATTGAGGACGTTGCATGTTGCAGAAATGCCACAAGATCCTGGGCAAGGGTCCATGCACTTGGAGTTAATACAAGCACGGTCACTAGGACAGTCAGAGTGTATGGTGCATTCTGGTCTACAATTTGGTGGGCTTCCAATAAATGTAGGGAAACAAGAACACGATGGAGAGCCGCCGATCTCTCGACATTCCGCGTTCGGACCACATGGCGATGGAACACAGGGATTTCTTATGTCCGGAGCTAAATCATCTAAAATTATTATACAATTATCATTTTATGTATGTGTATTGGTGCTCTATGTCTGTACGATGCATGTTTCGGTAATTTAGGGTAAATATGACAACAATAGACAATGAGGAAACTTACATTGGATAGGCCTACAAATTGTAAATGGATCACCAGTATAATAAGTTCTGCAGGAGCAAATTGGACTATGGTTGATCATTTGACAATTTGCATTAACACCACACGGCTTAGGGCATGGGTTGACACATTTCTGATTAATACACGCCTTATCTTGTGTGCATTCAGAACTTCCAATACATTCAGGTCGGCAGTTTGGCGGAGCTCCGACGTATTCAGGTAGACACGAACAAATCGCCTGATTATTTACAGTTTTACATTGACTGTTAGGGCCACACGGCGATGGATAACACACATCAACATTAACTTGCGGTGGTGGTGATTCTAAAACAACAATATTAAATTATTTTACATCTCTCATGTTCGGTAAGTAGGTTCTTATTACCTTCAAATGGGGCTTGTAGGTGACTAATTAGCGCTCTAGGGTAATAATGTAGCTAGAAAAGCCCTAGTGCGGTAAGTAATTAAAAAAAACACTTCTTTCTTGCAAAAAGTTCGCGTACATCTAACCATCATACTGGCAATAGACATCATGCGTTCAGCCCAATGACCAAAGAGGTCGCTTTGCTATTCAGCCTTGACTTCGTGTGAGTATTAGTCATTAATTTTAAATATCGAACGGCGAAGCTCAATTTCGATCTTGAAAAATAAAAAGTTCTTTACTTGATTCTTTTTAATGAAAAAAGGCGGGAATATAAAACTTTTATTTTAAATATTGTTTATTCTTACCTCACAATCGAGATGTAAAGCAGAATAGTTAGCTCGGGTGTAAGCACCAATTGCACCCTCGAACTATAGGCACCCTCGCTGCGCTCGTGCGCCTTAATATCTCGGGCTGCAATTGACGCCTTACAGCCCTTGGCTACTTATCTACTATTACATCTCTCATGTTCGGTAAGTAGGTTCTTATTACCTCCAAATGGGGCTTGTATGTGACTGACTAATTAGCGCTCTAGGGTAATAATGTAGCTAGAAAGCCCTGCTAGGGCGGTAAGTAATTAAAAAAAAACACTTCTTTCTTTCAAAAAGTTCGCGTACATCTAACTATCATACTGGCAATAGACATCGTGCATTCAGCCCGATGACCAAGGAGGTCGCTTTGCTATTCAGCCTTGTCTTCGTGTGAGTATTAGTCATCAATTTTAAATATCGAACGGCGAAGCTCAATTTCTAATAAACACTAATGCGATCGGTGGCAAAACCGAATAAACATTTTCACTATAACATTAAATCCGAACCAAGAAATTGTACTAGTTCAAACAAGAAGATCACGGAAAAACGCAAATGCCGAAAGTTACTGCACGGAAAAACGATTCAGCTGAAGCCGTTTATAAAATCTTTTAAATGCCACCAGAATATTCCAAAGGAAGCGTCAAATAAAGAACAACAATTATTTTTACTAATCCCGATTGATTTATTACCTCGGCCACGGATTTCACAATTAACCAACATTTTACGTTTTACAGCTTCATTCAACATTATGTTACTCAAAAAATATAGTTTATACTTCAACTTTTAGTTGCTATAATTTACTATTAGATGATAATTTTAGGTACATTTTGATGATCATTCAATATATTTGATGATAATACTAATATTATATTCTTTATATAGTCCTATATTCTTTTATCATCAAAATGCATCTAAATGCATTTTGATGATAAGAATATAGGACGATTTATAAATTATTCATGTTTCACTGAATTTTAAACATACTTTATTGGTGTCATATATCAATATTTTAGAAGTTTACTGCTTGATTATGTTACAAATGTAGATGCTAAAAAATAACTACCATACTAAGTTGTATTTAAAGTAGCTTACATCGATGATGTATAGTGGCTAAGATAGTTTTTATAGACGCGTATTGATGGTTACTGACTTAGTAATTCAGAGATGACAATGTAAATTTTTAGAGAAGAATAATGCTATGAAATAGAAGTCAGTTTATTCGGCACCCGTTATATACCCTAATATTATTTTTTTTAATTATGAGATAAAGTGATGGAATAAGCAGATAAATCAATTAGACGAACTTCTTGACAACGAGTTCTACAACTGCTATGTTCTTTTGTGCAAGCATAACTTAATACTACGACAGATTACAACTCCAACGCGAATGTGTGAATTGAGAATCTGTTCAAATTTCATTAATAAAAAAAATATAGCAAGGTCTTTACGACTTACCTTGGTATACGCAGTATTTGAATGGGTCACCGGTGTATCCGTTGAAACAGGTACACAGAGGCACGTGGTTAACAACTTGACATTCAGAGTTTGTACCACAACTTCCTGGACAAGGGTCGCTGCATTTTTGGTTTATACAGGCTCTATTAGACAGGCAGTCAGTGTTTATAACGCATTCTGGTCGGCAGCTTTCGTAAGGATTTCCTAAATATCCATCGATACAAGAACAAGCCCCAGCGTTATTTCTTTCTTTGCATATTGCATTTGTTCCGCAAGGCGAAGGTGAACAAGGTGTTACGTTTGGCTCAATGTTTACTACTTCTTGTGTACAGCCGTAGAAAGGATTGCCAGTGAAACCACGAGGACAAACACAAATCGGCGAGTGGCTGACAACTTTACATTCAGCGTTAGCGGCACAAGAACCTTCACAAGGATTTTTACATTTGTTGTTTATACATGAAAGATGCCCAGGACATTCTTCGTTGCTGCTACATTCTGGTCTACAATACGGTGATTGTCCATGGAAGCCTTCTAAACAAGTACATGATGGCGCCTCGTTGATCTCTCTACAGAGTGAATTGGGCCCACATGGCGATGGTGTGCACGGATTCGTTACTTCTGGTAATCTGTCAGCTGCAAAATAATTATTTAATTTTATTATTAATACGAGACAGCAATTGATAATAAATTCATAAGCGTTCCAAAAAACATAGCATACGTACGCAGCTTGAAACACCGTGTAAATGGATCTCCAGAAAATGAATTAGGACAAGTACAAATAGGATTATGGTTAACCACTTTGCACTCCGCGTTAACTCCACAAGAACCCATGCAAGGATCGACACATCGCTGGTTACTGCAAGCCTGGTTGAGGGGACACTCCGAGCTTATTGTGCATTCAGGACGACAGGATGGTGGTGCACCTATGTAACTTGGGACACAAGAACATACTGGTTGTCCGTTTATTTCTCGGCATTGGCTGTTAGGTCCACAAGGAGATGGATGACACGGATTAGTTACAACAGCTTCTGCAATTAAAAGTTTTCAATAAAATATATTTTTATAAACCTTAGTTTTTATTATTATTATTATTTTTAAATACCACAAAAAAATATATCAGCATGTACATACCCAAAATTGGCCGACATTCCACAAAAGCGTTACCAGTGTGTCTATCTGGACAACTGCACATCGGTATGTGATTAACGACATCGCAAATTGCATTTGAAGCACACGTTCCGGGACATGGATCCTTGCATTTGTTACCCATGCAAGCTTTATCTCGACTACATTCTGAGCTCTGTACACACTCAGGTCTACACCCAAAGTATGGGTCACCTTGGAATTCGGGAATACACGTACACTTTCCGTCGAAGCATTCAGTATTGGCACCGCATGGTGACGGGTTACATAAATCATCTTGCGCTGCAATTTAAACCGAATTGATTAGATATTTATAAAAAACTCATGTATGATATTATCTTTTAAAACGATAGTTTGAATAAAATTTACCTTTAGGTGGTATGGGACTACACTGTGTGAATGCATTTCCTGTAAAACCATCAGCGCAAGTACATATGGATACGTGTTTTATTACTTGGCAATTTGCGTTCATTCCACACGATCCCGGACAGGGGTCTCTGCATTTTTGATTCATGCACGCCAAATTACTTGCACAGTCTTCATTTATAGAACACTCAGGTCTGCAGTTCGGTGGACTACCCTCGAAATTGGGTAAACAGGCGCAAGATGGTGTACCACGAAGATTATGACACTCTGAGTTTGGTCCGCAAGGGGAAGGTACGCAAGGATCTCTGTCTAGTGCTGGCTGTGTGTCTGAAACTAAGGTAGAGTTTAATTTAATAAAGTACTTATGAAAAGAGTACTAAACTCAATAAAAATCCAGTGCAGTAAATTTAATATTACCTGGAACCACATAACAGTTCGAGAAAGGATCTCCGGTGAATTGCAGTTTGCATGTGCATATTGGACTGTGATTAATGACTCTACATTCTGCGTTGTTTCCACAAGGCCCAGGACAGGGCGATATACATATTTGGTTTTTGCACATTTTATCCGAAGGACATTCAGCGCTGACAACACATTCCGGTCTGCAATTCGGTGGAGATCCTCGATATTCAGGCATACACGAACATACGCTTTGGCCATTTGAAACTCTGCATTGACTATTTGGACCACATGGGGATGGTTGACACGGGTTCGTTGGAATGTCGATTTCAGCCGCTGAAATTAAAACGACAGTAGTAGTAGGATTTTGGCTTCCTTTTGAAGGCAATGTATTTAAATTATTTGCTTGAAATAAGTAAGAAAAGACAGGTTGTTACATATTTCATTATTTATACCGCGTTTACACTCGGCTCATGGAACTGTGCAGGGACATAGGGCAGGGACATGGGCAATGCGAGAATGTAAACTGGACACTTCCATGTCCGCTAGCGTTGCCGACCGCGTTGACGTTCGCGTTGCCCGCGCTCCGCTGCGACGCTGCCGCGGACATATGGCCGGCCACATTTCCGTCCACGCGAATGGCAGCGCGAATGTATAAATGTAAACAGCGTTAATAGAATTGATAGCATGCGATATAAGTCAAATTCAAATGGTATTTATTCATTTGAATTACGAGAATCACTTGGACCTATATACGCAAACCGGAACCTATCCACATTCCACACTCATGTCAAAATTGAGATGCAGAAAGCTTTCAAAATACACCTTCTATCAACCTTGTAATAAACCCTGATCATAATGATCTGACAATTTTGACTGAACAAAACATTTTGTTGACACAGATACTAACCCACATATCAACAGTTATAAAAAAAAAAATGATTGTATTTAAAAAAAAATGATTCTTGGTAACCCGATTAACCTCAATTACATTACATTTATAGTGAAATGGACATTTGTTTACGTGTAAATACTACAATTTTGTCCATATGTTTTCGCACAATTTAGATAAAAATGACTTTTTCTCAAAACTATCAATGTGTGGGTTGGTTCCAGTTTGCGTCCACTTTGAAAAGTCTTAAAGCATGGTGAACCTAATTGCCAGTTCCACGCGGCCAAGCTTAAAAGAACAGACAACAATCTTACGGTTTGGTTACTTCCATTCTTTTGTATGATCCCTGTTACAAAATATTATAATAATGAAGCCAGTGTGGTAATAGAATTTAACATTTAAGTTATAAAAACTTACGTTTTAAAACGCATTGGCTGAATGGATCACCGGTGTAGCTTTGCCGACATGTACACAAAGGCGAATGATTAACAACTTGACAGTCTGCGTTAGCTGCACAAGTGCCTGGACATGGATCAATGCATTTGTTCCTTGTACATGCTTTATTACTGGGACAGTCAGAGCTCACCAAACATTCTGGGCGACAACCTTCGTACGGGTTTCCGAAATATCCCGTTATGCACATACATGCACCTGCTCCGAGCTGTTCCCTACACTCAGCGTTTGCACCACAGGGAGAAGGTGTACAAGGGTTGAATACCTCAATAGGCGCTAAAGAATAACTATTGCATTGAACAGCAGCATCACCAGTAAATCCTTCAGGACACACACAAATTGGAGTGTGGCTCACAACTCGACATTCAGCATTAATGCCACACGCCTGTGCACAAGGATTTTGGCATTTCACGTTGATGCAAGCCATTCTGGGAGCACATTCGCTGTTTGCAAGACATTCTGGACGGCAATTCGGGGGCGCTCCAATAAATTCAGGCATGCATTGGCATGAAGGCGTTTCTCCATTAGAATGCTGGCAAATAGAATTAGGTCCACAGGGTGACGGCTGGCATGGGTTTACAGGTCGCACAAGTACGTCATTAGGTGCTAAAATAAAATAAATATTTTTTTTAGTAGGTAAAAACTATATGGTAAATACCTTATTGTCAAAGAAGTCAATAGTGGTCTTCAAACTTACGTGTTGATACACATCTGGTAAATGGATCTCCTGTTAATCCGGTTGGACACGAGCAAATTGGATTGTGGTTTACAACTTGACAGTGAGCTCCAATGCCGCATGTCCCTTGGCAAGGGTTTATACACTTTTGGTTATTACATGCTTTGTCGAGTGAACAATCGGAGCTTGAAACGCATTCTGGTCGACAGGACGGTGGTGCGCCTCGATATCCGGGCAAACACGAGCAAACCGATTGCCCGGTAAATTCTCTGCATTGACTGTGTGGACCACAAGGACTTGGCTGGCAAGGACTCGAAAGTACAATGTCTGCAATGTATCATACGTATTAAATGCAAATTCCGATGGAAAAATTGATAATCATTTTGTATTTTTATATGAATTGATATTACTAATAATAGCTACCTTTGATTGGGTTGCACTGTATAAATGCGTTGCCAGATGATCTTTCAGGACAAGTACAAACCGCCATATGGCTTACAACTTGACAAACAGCGTTAGTACCGCATGTGTTTAAACATGGATCTTTGCAACGTTGCCTAACGCATGCTTTATCCATAGGGCAGTCTGAACTAGTGGTACACTCAGGGCGACATTCAAAGTATGGGTCACCGTGATATTCAGATTGGCAGGTACAGACGCCATCGCTGCATACTGCATTTGATCCACACGGTGAGGGGTTGCAAGGGTCGCTAGCTTGAGGTGCTAAATAAAAATAATTAGATTAGGTATTCACTTTCAAAAATAATCATCATAAGCAGCAACATTGTAAATAAACTTACGTAGAGTTGGTTTTAATGAGCAGCTGTTGAAAGGATCGCCTGTATAGCCGTCTATGCATGTGCAGATGGAAATATGACTTTGAACCCTACAGTTCGCATTTATTCCACAAGAACCTGGACATGGGTCGATACATCTTTCATTGATACAGGCCTTGTCACTTGAACAATCTGTGTTTATAGTACATTCGGGGCGACAATTGGGCGGGCTGCCTGTGTATTGTGGCAAGCAGGAACAGGAAGGCGAGTCGCCTACATTTCGGCATTGTGAAAAAGGTCCACACGGAGAAGGCAAACATGGATCACTTGGCGTTGCAACAACTTCCAAAACTGTAACTAAAGAACAAAACGTAACGAATCGTTGAAACACCTAAAATAAAGAAATAATAAAAAAACATACAAACATACTTCTGTAACATCTGCTAAACGGATCACCCGTATAGCTCGATCGGCAAGTGCAAATGGGACTGTGGTTAATAACTTTACAGTCGGTATTTTGTCCACAGACACCTTCACATGGATTTACACATTTTTTACGTATGCAGGCTTGCTGTTGGTTACATTCAGAGCTTACAAGGCATTCCGGTCTACAAGACGGCGGTATTCCTATAAATTCGGATTGGCAAGTGCAAACTGCTTGATCGTTAGTTACTTTGCAAATGCTATTTGGTCCACATGGTGATGGAGCACATGGGTTTCTTGGCACTGAAGGAACATCTGAAATGTATTTTAAAGCTTTAAGATGTTCTAAAAGAAATTAATAGTAATAAATGAATAGTAGTGAGAGTGAAAGATCCAGTGTGGTCTGAAGCTAACAATTAACATTGTAAAATTATATCCAAATATCGAAATATTTTATTAAATATTTACGGTATTTGATATTACAAACTGTAACATTTCTACAAATCTCTAGGTCTACCGTCTACCAATATAAAAAAATAAGAACGACAATTTACCTGCAACTTTTTCATAGCAGTTCTCGTATGGACTACCTGTTAGACCTGGTAAACATTCACAAGTCGGTGTATGATTTATGACGTTGCACACAGCGTTTCTGCCGCAGATATTATTGCATGGATTTTTACATTTGCTCTGTATACATGCCAAATTAGTAGCGCAATCTGAATTGACTACACATTCCGGACGACATCCTTCGTATGGATTTCCTATATGATCAGGTTGACAGACGCATGCTCCTGCATTTCTTTGTTCTTTGCAAATAGCATTAGGGCCACAAGGAGAAGGTGAACATGGAGTCAGAGGTACATCGATGACCTTACATCCAATAAAAGCGTCTCCAGTAAATCCAGTGGGACATAAACATTGAGGGGCATGACTAACAACCCTACACTCAGCTCCTGTACCACATGATCCAGGACAAGGATCTCTACATTTCTGATTAATGCACGCCATATCGTTCGGACACTCTGAGTTGGCTATGCATTCTGGTCGACAGTTCGGAGGATTGCCGAGGAAAGTTTCAAGACAAGCACATGATGGAGAATTTCCTACCTCCCTGCATATAGAGTTAGGACCACAAGGTGAAGGTTGGCATGGGTTTACGTATGGAGGTGGGATCACGTCTGAAATTTAATTTGAAGAGTTATTTAATTTGTGCATTCCTTTTTTGTATACAATTTACCAAAACAATAAAAAAAGTTACCTTCTTGTACGCATCTTTTAAATGGATCGCCAGTGTATTCTGGTGGACACGAGCAAATAGGGTTATGGTTTATGACTTGACAAAGTGCACCAGTACCACAATTTCCAATGCATGGATCAATGCAATGTTGATTAGAACAAGCCTTGTTCAGTGCACATTCCGCACTAGAAACACATTCCGGTCTACACGTTGGTGGTGCTCCGCTGTAGCTAGGCAAGCAAGAGCAAATAGCTTGTCCGTTAATGTCACGACATTGGCTGTTTGGCCCACAAGGAGATGGGTTGCATGGATTTACAACTTCTAAAACTTGAACTGGTCGACATTCCAGAAAAGCGTTACCCGCATATCCTCTAGGGCAAGTGCACATAGGCACGTGGTTGAATACATCGCAAATAGCCCCCTTTCCGCAAGTATCAACACAGGGATCAACACATTTTTTCCTTACACAGGCTTTGTCTTGTGGGCAATCTGTACTGATGAGGCATTCTGGTCGACAACCAAAATATGGATCGCCTTGATACTCGGGCAAACACGTACACACACCGTTATTGCATTCGGTGTTGACTCCACACGGAGAAGGATTGCATAGATCGGGTTCGGAATAATCCTCTTGTGGTGCTAATACACATTGCGTAAATGGATCTCCAGCAAATTGGTCGATGCAGGCACACTGGGCAATATGGCTAAATACGTGACATTCAGCGTTTAAGCCACATGCACCTAGACATGGATCTCGACATTTTTCGTTTATGCAGGCTTGATTGCTGGGACATTCTGAATTTATCGTACACTCAGGTCTACAGCCAGGAGGACTGCCGACGTAGCCTGTCAGGCAGGTGCAAGACGGTGATCCGTTTATATTTCGACATTCAGCGTACAAACCACATGGTGATGACGAACATGGATCAGTGGCTATATGTTGAGGTGGTTGTGATACTGAAAATATTGTAATCGGTTAGTATTTTTTTATATTTATTATAAATATTTTTGTAGACATAGTTTTTTTATAAATAATAAAATATATTTATGTACACTTACTTTTTATTGGATAACAACTGGTAAACGGATTTCCTGTGAGTCCTTGTTTGCAGATACAAATTGGACTATGGTTTATCACATTACAGTTTGCACCTCTTCCACAAGTCCCTTCGCATGGATTCTGACATTTTTGGTTAACACAAGCTAGATGCGATTGGCATTCAGAACTAACCACACATTCGGGCCGGCAATTTGGTGGAGCGCCGTTGAAATCTGGTAGGCAAGAACAAACTGCCTGTCCATTTATTTCTCTACATTGACTGTTGGCTCCACATGGAGATGGGTTGCAGGGATTACTTTCTACGATTATAGCTGAAAGAAAAAAAATGCCTTTATACACTGTAGAAATGATTAAACATATTAAGGAAAAAATATATCTATGGATAATTTACTCACGTTCTTGCATTATACTACAATAACTAAATGGGTTTCCAGTATATCCCGGTTGGCAAATGCAAGATGGCATATGATTGTTTACTTGACACACTGCGTTAGAACCACATGTACCTGGACATGGATCAATGCATTTCATTCTTGAACAGGCACGGTTCAAAGGACAGTCAGAGTTGACAACACACTCTGGTCGACACCCTTCGTATGGATTACCTGAGTAACCATCTAAGCACTGGCATGATCCAACACCTCTTTGCTCCCGACAAATAGCATTGGAACCACAAGGACTTGGAATACATGGATTTAGAATTTCGACTGGTTCATCCCTCTCTTGGATGCTACAGTATGAAAATGGATCTCCTGTGTAACCTGGCTGGCATATGCACAGAGGAGCATGGCTTACAACTCTGCATTCTGCGTTAGCTCCACATGTTCCAATGCAAGGGTCAGAACATTTTTGATTTAGACATGCTAGACTAAAATCGCATTCACTATTACTGATGCATTCTGGTCTACAACTTGGAGGAGTGCCTTGGTAGCCTGGTGAGCAAGCACACAATGCACTTTCACTGTTTATTTTGCATACAGAGTGGGGACCACATGGTGAAGGCTCGCAGGGATTAATTGGTGTTTCGACTGCAGCTATAAAAAAATATTATTTTGAGTAATTAATATAAACATAAACAAACAGGTTAGATAAAAAAGTGAATAGGGTATGTTTTAGGTCAACGTTCACGTTTTACAATAGATAGGAACATAATATTAAGTAAAATACAAACCTATAACGAAGCATCTGACAAACGGATCGCCAGTAAATGACGAAGGGCATGTACAAATTGGATTATGGTTAATGACTTCACATATGGCTCCAGACCCGCATGCTCCTATGCATGGGTTTATGCATTTTTGATTGTTGCAAGCTTCTTTTAGTGGACATTCAAGACTGACCACACATTCAGGTCGGCAGGTAGGCGGGCTTCCTCTATAACCGGGGACACATGAGCAAACTGCTTGCCCGTTTGACTGTTGACATCTACTGTTTGGACCGCATGGAGATGGATTGCATGGGTTTGTAACTGCCACTAAAATATCAGAACGAATTAACTTAACTGATTTTAATTCTAATATAATCTGAATAATGTACTTTTAATAATTTATTTAAAACCATTTCTTTCTTACTGAATGCTATAGGTATATGAGTCATAAAACATATAGTATTACCAATTGTTGTTCTGCATTCTATGAAAGCATTACCACTCATGCCTCTTTGGCAAGAGCACATTGGTATGTGATTCATCACTTCACAATTAGCATTAAGTCCGCATGTTCCGATGCAAGGATCGACACATTTATTTTGTCGGCAACCCTTATTAAGAGGGCAATCAGTATTGTAAACACATTCTGGTCGGCAACCAAGACTTGGATCACCGTGATAATCTACTTTGCAGGAACAAATACCATCTTTGCAATTAGTGTTTGGTCCGCATGGATTTGGTTGGCATGGATCAGTGAAACCAGTAGGTGTTGGATCTAAAACAAAATTTTGTGTTAATTAAAGTAGTGCTTTTACTATGTATTACCGTAATTAATGGCAAACAATAGTAGAGTAAATTTTATACAACGTGTAAACGTCTGTACGACATTAAATTAATACACGTGTAGTACTACTATCTAGTATTGATTTAAAAAAGGTTGTATTAACATTCATTCATAATTGAGATTTTTTTATTTTCAAACAAACTAAATATCAGAATAAGCATAAAATTATTGAACATTCTGTATAAACACACAAACAAAGCAACGTACGTTCATTCAATGCCGCGCCCCGCAAGCAGAAACCGCACATACATACCTACTACGACTAAACCTAAACTGTGCCGCGCGCCCGTGCCTAAAGGTGAACGCCCTTTCAGCGCGGGCGCGCGGCCGGCGGCGGCGTCTTTGATTCGCCGATATAGTAGAGCAACGTTAGCATGTAGGAAAAATAAAACTAGTTAGGTACCTCAAATCCGTACGTTTCCAATATGCTCACGTTGTTGCATGTTGCACATACAAATGAATGCACTGAAGAGCTCCATCAATTGTTCTAGAGTTTGTTTTGTATGCCTAGTTTCACAATTATCTTTCCCTTCATAATACAAGTTCTGCATTTTGATGACATTAACAAGACACACACACTCACACAAAAAGTCTATTTCGCGGTACCAAATCTAGACACTTAGTCACGAGTAATAACACGAATTTACAATTTTCAAAATTAGATATGTCAAGGTCGCTACCAAGGCGATTGTTTACTAAATAATAATGTCTTTCACTGGCCACCGGGCGGCAGCGTGGCACATAGTGGGGCGCGCTACGTACCTATCTGTCTCTATCACACGCGTAAGCGGAATGATATCTGTCCTTGTCGCACAGCGAAATTTTACAATGTGAGCGCACAAATATGTTTCTTATGCGGTCTAACGCTTATAAATATGATATCTCTGTCCTTTTTTTCGTTTGATTGATGAGTCACATGACTTCATGACCCCGGAAATTTGACCTCATCACCGGCGATTAGAGATACAGGTTGCATAGAAATTATTTATTGGAAAAGTATCGATATCTCGATAAATATTCAGGCTTTTTTGATAAAACCAACTCCTAAAATCTAAAAATGCAATTAGGAGTACGTGTTTCAATTTAATGTCGTACATGACTTTACACCTTGTATAATAGCCTCACCTTGAATTGGCTTTAGCACGCACTGTCTAAAAGGGTCGCCCGTATAGCCTTCTGAACATAGGCAGACAGGAATATGGTTATTCACAAAACATTTTGCGTATAAACCACAGGAACCCTCACAAGGGTTTCTGCATTTTTCTGCTATGCATGCTTGATCACTGGGACAATCAGAATGAATTACACATTCGGGCTTACAGAAGGGTGGGGAACCAATATAAGTAGGCAAGCATGAACATGATGCTAATCCATTTATGTTTCTGCATTCTGCGTAAAGTCCACATGGAGATGGTGAACAGGGATCAGACGGCGCCGCTATACTTGGATATGTGTCTGTAAAAACCAATGCAGTGTAAGCGTTGAAATAAAAACCTCTATTTTTTCCAAATGAAATTAATAAAAAGTAACTTACGTAATACGCGACTGCACATTGTGAATGGATTTCCAGAAAATCCTGACTTGCAGGAACACACAGGACTGTGATTGATCACTTTACATTCTGTGTTTTGGCCACACGGCTTTGGACATGGATTTATGCAACGTTGATTGACACAGGCTCTATTTGATTTGCATTCAGAATTAACGACACATTCGGACTTGCAATTTGGAGGTGCACCGAGGTAATTAGGCAAACATGAACAAACCGGTTGGCTGTTTATTTCTCTGCACACTGCATTTATTCCACATGGGGATGGATTGCAAACATTTACTATTGCGATATCTTTTTCTGAAAATAAAATAGTTTTTAGATACCTACTTCCCCTAAACAACTATTTAATTCAAATAAAAAAATACTTACCACGTATAATAGAACACATGGAGTGTGGATTACCAGTGTAACCAGACTTGCAGTTACACACTGGCTTATGATTTGTTACATA
The DNA here is from genome assembly GCA_932294275.1 of Chloroclysta siterata. Lineage (NCBI taxonomy): Eukaryota > Metazoa > Arthropoda > Insecta > Lepidoptera > Geometridae > Chloroclysta > Chloroclysta siterata. The sequence continues at coordinate 8,784,896 of OW028601.1, read as the reverse complement.
ACAGTCAGCATTATATCCACACGCACCAGGACACGGGTCAATACATTTGTTTCTCTCACAAGCGAGCATCAACGTACAATCTGAGTCCGCTAAACATTCAGGTCTACAACCTTGATAAGGATCACCAAAATGATCAGGCAAACATGTGCATGAACCGGCATTTCCTTGCACGTTACACTCAGCATTAACGCCACATGGCGTCGGCTCACATGGATTTAAATATTCTACCTTCGGTGGAGCTGAAATTATTATTTAAAAACATAAAATAACTTACCAGTTAACTTCAGCCACCGATGAAGCACTCCTTGATCCGAAGCGTTAGTTGAAGCTTGCTGGGATCGGCGACGTTTAGTGACTTCTTATCCGGTGACAGCGACACCATCGCTAGCGCACCTCCAAAGCGGCCGTCACGGCGGACGACCTAAGCTTACTGTAAGTGCTATGTTATCTCCGCGCGCTCCGGTCAAAAGCAAGGCATTAATGTCACATAAAAGTTGTACAATGGGTTACGACCCTTCTGGAAGCATTCCCATCAATAATGTTCATATTGTTGGCCGATTTAATCCGAAGGCTACCTTTCTAAAGCGTATGAATAAATTCAGCATAGACAAGATCACCTTTAAAAACTTTGCGGTGGGCATGGTCACCACGTGGCTCTAAAGTGAAAATATCTATGAAGATCCATTCATATTTTAGTTACTCAAAACCGTGTGAGGCGTAAATTTTCCTAGATAATTTTACCATCTTGTAAGCACATCATAATATTTATTGCATGAATTACCTATCACGCTTTGCAAAGCAGAATGTTATATGCACGTTTAGAAACGTTTAACCTAAAATGGCCATGATAATAGTTTACCGACTTTAAGTTACCTTGAGTTGTTTTGTAAAATTCACATTAAAATTTCATTCGATTTCTTTTCTTAAATTGATCCTTTTTTTGTTTAAAACTCTATTAATAACTCTATAACAAAAGATAATAAAGTTTACTCGTTCTAAATAATAAAAAAACTTACGTTTAGGCGATGAACAACCTTGGAATGGATCCCCATCCAATCCAGGATCACAAGCACACGTAGCGCGATGATCAACAACGGAGCAAATGGCGCGTGGTCCACAAGCCTGTTCGCACGGATCTTTGCACCTTTGAGAAACACACGCTAATGTGGCGGGGCACTCGGCGCTAATCGTGCACTCAGGGCGACAATTCGGAGGAGCGCCAATGAAGTTAGGCTGGCAGCTACATGCCGGAGTTTCTTGCGATTTAACACATATAGAATTTGGACCACATGGCGATGGCTGGCACGGGTCCGTAGGAGGTTCATTCACTAGAAACAAATAAAAATGTGTATTTATCTAAATTTACACCAAGCTTTGCAAAGGGATTCGTGAATGTAATAACTATGTGAGAGAGCTCGTGTCCTGAGAGTTTTCCCACATTTATATTTCATGTCCGCAAAACTTACAATCCAAAATGTATTACGAAGTATTAGTTCTTTTCGAGTTTCACCTAAAATTTCTTAGATTTTTACTAAAATTACTTGAAAACAGATTTGATTTTTATCCGGCATTATTTTATGTTACCTATGCGTTTCTAGAAGAAGGGTCAGCTAACAACCGTACAACGAAGCACAGTTTAATAAAAATATTTTGATGTACGAAATTTAAAAAAAAAACAACGACTGTGAACCCCAAGCACGGAAGATATCCCCTCAAATTTCTCTGTACGGAAATCTAAAAACAAAACAACTATCTAACGTACCTGGCGCAGAATAGCAATAAGAGAACGGATCTCCAGTGAATCCGTCGTTGCATGTACATATTGGAGAGTGTGCTATCACTTGACATCTAGCACCACGTCCACAGGCTCCAATACAGGGGTCACGACACTTGCGGTCGATACACGCCAGTTGCAGTTTACAGTCTGCGCTCACGAGGCATTCTGGTCTGCATGATGGCGGAGACCCAATGTGGCCAGCTTTGCACAAGCAAATAGCAGCTCCATTTGCGCTAACAGAACATTCGCTGTAGGGGCCGCATGGTGAAGGCGAGCAAGCAGATCTACTTATTTCTACAAAAAACATTAAATTAAGGTATAGTTTTTACCACAATTTTACTTAAGTGACCAATTAATATGTACCTACTTATAGCATGACACTAAGAAAACATTAGATTATTTGAACATTATTACCTATAGGTACAATTTGTGAACATAACGTGAAGGGGTCTCCTGATGTGCCAGGAGGACATGTACATGATGGGATATGGTTGTTTATCGAGCATATGGCGCTTGTGCCACATGCGCCAGGGCATGGATCAACACATTTGCCTCCTTGGCAAGTCTTTGTGGGTGAGCATTCGCCGTTAGTGCTACACTCTAGTCTGCAACCCACATAAGCATCTCCGAAATATCCAGGTGCGCAACTACATATTCCAGCCTCACAGAAAGCATTACTACCGCATGGCGATAAACTGCATGGATCATCCATAGGGATATCTGGAACTGTTAAAAACACTTTCATAAAAGTGTCAAGTTTTAATAAATTTATTAAAATTATAATAACTAAGCATTATCATTTGGAAATTGTTATTATAAAAGTCTTACCAATCACTTCCGAACATTGTATGAATGGGTCGCCTGAGTAACCAGTTGGACAGCTGCAGATAGGAATATGATCATGTACGCGGCATTCTGCTCTGAATCCGCAGGACCCTTCGCATGGATTTCTACACTTCTCTGCAATACATGCCTGATGTGATGGACAATCTGTGTTAACAAGACATTCTGGATGGCAATTAGGTGGGACTCCCACATATCCTTGAATACATGAACATGAAGGGTTATTGTTGAGTGGACGGCATTCACTATAGCTACCGCATGGATTCGGTTGACATGGTTGTTTTGGTAGTTCAAAGACAGATTTTTCGATTTCAAAACAGTGTTTAAATGGATCGCCCGTTGTACCAGCAGGACAGCTGCATAGTGGACTGTGGTTTACAACTTGACAATGTGCACTGATTCCACAAGTTCCTCTGCAAGGGTCTGCGCATTTAAGCTTATGACAAGCGCGATCTGCTGGACATTCGCTGCTCACTATACATTCAGGACGACATTCAGGTGGGGCACCGATATAATCAGCGAGACATTCACAAGATGCTAAACCGCCATTTTCTCTACACATGCTATTTGGCCCACATGGTGTTGGATGACAAGGTGTCAGCGGTATTGGGTCTTTCACGACTGGCGAGCATTGTTGGAACGGATTTCCTGAATATCCTTTATAGCAAGCACAACTAGGTACATGATTTATGACGGTACACTCTGCATTTGTGCCACATATTCCTGGGCATGGATCTGCACATTTGTTTTTGATACAAGATTTGTCTGCAGAGCAATCTGAACTAAGTACACATTCAGGGCGACAGCTCTCGTATGGATTGCCTTGGTAGCCTTCCATGCACGAGCATGATCCAGCTCCGTCTCTTTGATGACAAATTGCATTTGCACCGCATGGTGATGGATCACATGGTTGTGAGATATTTTCTGCAAATAAAAATAAATAAACTGTATTTTTGTAAAGTCCTTAAAAATTTTGGTGCCTTTAACAAAATGAACTTTGAGTAGGGTAGATACAGTCAGCGAATATTTTTTAGAATAAAAACATTAATGATATTTATTTCTTATTTATTTTATGGTGGTATTAAGATTATGGTGATCTTTGTGATGAAGTGAAAAAATACCTACTGACTTTGACTTTGTAGATCCAGATAAAATGGCAATAAATAACTGAAACAGCTAATCTAGTTTTGACGCTGACCGTTAGTACTTCTAACAATTTGAACAACTATACGTAATAAGCAGGTTAACACAAACCTTCTTGGGGAACACACTGCATGAACGGATTTCCAGTGTATTTTTCCCTACAGCTGCATGATACCGTATGGCTTACTACTGTGCAATCGGCGTTTACGCCACATGAACCAGGGCAAGGATCTATACACTTGTTCCTTACGCAAGCTTGGTTGGAGGGGCAATCTGGATTAATGACACATTCAGGTCTGCAGTTTGGCGGCTGACCCACGTAATTTTCAATGCATCTGCAATTGGCTTTGCCATTTCTTTCCATACACTGAGCATTTGGTCCACAAGGAGATGGGTTACATGCGTCCACAGCTTCTGGTGGCACGGCTAAGACTTCACGGCAACTTTTGAACGGATCCCCAGTTTGACCAGGATTACAACTGCAGATTGGGCTATGATTTATTACTTCACAGCGCGCGGAGGCACCACAGGCGTTAATGCAAGGGTTGATACACTTTTGATTAACGCAGGCTTTGGTCGAAGGGCATTCGGAGCTGACAATACATTCGGGTCGACAAGCAGGTGGAGCCCCTTGGAATCCCTCAAGACAAGCACAAACTGCTGTATTGTCCGTTGTTCTGCACAAACTATTGGGTCCGCAAGGCGATGGATGGCACGGATCTCGTGGCTTAGGTGGTTGTATAATCTCCAATCTTTGACAATGTGTAAATGGATTTCCAGTGTAATCTGGCAGACATGAACAAGTTGGAATATGATTTATAACATCACATTTAGCATTTTGACCGCAAACACCTGGGCAAGGATCGCGACATTTATTTCTGAAACAAGCCTTGTCTCTTGAGCATTCTTGACTTCCTGTACATTCGGGTCTACATGATTCATATGGATTTCCGCTATATTCTGCCAAGCATGTGCAGAACCCGTTATTACATTCTGCGTTAGGGCCACACGGTGAAGGATTGCAGGGATCGGATGGAGTTGGTGTTGTTGGTACTGGAAAAAAAAAATTAACTTTTGTTTAACCAAGAAACACACAGTTTATTTAAAGCTAAATCAATTGTTATTAAAATTTACCTTCACGTATTTGTGAGCATCGTGAGAAAGGGTCTCCGGTATAACCATCATTGCAAACACATACTGCTACATGATTTAATACATGGCAATTCGCTTCTACACCGCAGGAGCCTGGGCAGGGATCTTCGCATTTTTGTCTCACGCAAGCCAACGAAGCTGGACACTCTGAGTTGATAGTACATTCAGGGCGACAAGATGGTGGTGATCCCACGTAGCCAGGTTCACACGAGCATGCCGGGCCACTAGACAACAGCTGACAACGTGAATTTGGGCCACATGGTGATGGGGTACAAGATGGAGGTCGTTCCGTCACTGGCGGTAGTACTATAAATAACAAAATAAAGTTTAGCATGCTACACTGTGTTTATGAGAATCAAAGACAAATATCAAAAGTACTTACTGTAGCACTGTGTGAAAGGATCACCAGTCATTCCAGCTGGACAAGTACATATTGGATTATGATTTTTGACTTGGCAATGTGCTCTTAATCCACACGTATTGGGGCAGGGATTATCACATTTTTGATTAATACATGCTTTGGATACGTCGCACTCGCTGTTCACAATGCATTGAGGTCTACAAGTAGGAGGTGATCCAATATAATTGGGAAGACAAGAACATACAGCTTGCATGTTTGACTGTCTACATTGGCTGTTGGGTCCACATGGTGTAGGTTCACATGGGTTAAGTGGTACAACTGAAAAATTAAAATTATTATAATTCGTTGTTAAACGGACTCGGAAGGTATTCGGGAAATTACGGCATATTATCTCGTCACAGATGCATAATCTATAAAGACGAAAGTTATAATCATCCGATGGACTTACCTACAACATTGCTAAGAGAGCGGGACGATGGTGGATTGAGAAGGCTCAAAATCGTAAGTCCTAGAAATGTGGAAGGCCAATGTCCAGCATTGGACTTTAATGGTGCTATGATGGACGCTAATGACCATAAGTTAGTAAGTATATATGTTTCTGCTTAAACAAATTAAATAATTCCTGTTCTGTCTTTTGGCTTGGGACTGAATTTGACTGAAGCTAAACCATAAAACTTACCATCTGATATAATTTCTTTGCATTGGAAGAATGGATCTCCGGTATAACCTCTGGGGCAAGTACAGACTGGTGCATGGTTTTCAACAGTACATTGAGCCAACTGCCCACATGTCCTGGGACAAGGATCAATGCATTTGAATCGTGTACAAGCTAAGTTAGCTGGACAGTCGTCATTACTCTCGCATTCTCGGCGGCAACCCTGTGAGCTGTACGGATCGCCTTCGTATCCTTCAGAACACACGCAAGCGCCGGCTCCGTTGTACTCGCGGCACTCTGCGTTGCGCCCGCAAGGAGATGGAGAACAAGGACTTGAAGTGGGAGTCATTTCCGTAGCTATAAATTATTTTAATAATTAAATATTAATCATTTATATTTAAAAAAATACAGTAGTTTATGTTCATTGGTATTCATGTATACTTACGTGTCATCACAATCTGGCTACAAGCTCTAGAAGCTTCACCAGTATATCCTTGCTGACACGAGCATACCGCTTTATGATTGACGGCCAAACAAAGCGCATTAATACCACATCCACCTTGACAAGGATCTTTACAACGTTCATTTACGCAAGCTGCATTGCTAGGGCACTCTGCATCGATAGTACATTCTGGTCTGCAGTTGGGTACTCTTCCAATATAATTTTGCAAACACGAACATGCTGCCTGATCTCCAATGACACGGCATTCGGAATTCGGTCCGCATGGAGAAGGTGCGCATGGATCTACATTATGGTGAACTGTAACAAGAGATAGTACATAAATAAGTGCTTAGGTGCTTATCTAATAATATTATTATTTTCGGTTTCAGTCCATTCATTTCATGAGAGACAAATGAAATAAGATGTTAATTGTGGTATACGATTCAAACCATTAGTGCCTTCACTTAAAGCTATGGCTTGGTATTGTTGGTTTTGTAGGCCTAGGTACTCACTTTCTTCTGGATTGCATCTTGTGAAAGGATCGCCGGTAAAGCCAGGTGTGCAGCTGCATATAGGATTGTGTGTAATAACTTGACATCTAGCGTTTAGGCCGCATGTATTGGGACAGGGATCTATACATTTTTTGTTTACACACGCCTTATCTTGAGGACATTCAGAACTAACAATACACTCAGGACGACAAGACGGTGCTGTACCAATATATCCAACCTCGCATGTACAGACACTGTGACCGTTGACAACTCTACATAGACTGTTAGGCCCGCAAGGTGATGGTTGGCAGGGATTTATTGGTTCGTCTTGCTTACCATCTGAAATAACTGAAATAAGAAATAAAGTTTAGTTAAGTAAACTAAGATTATTAAACTAAAATAGCGCCTACGGTGGACGTGCTCTGTGAGGTGAAGCGAAGGTTTAGCTAACAACTAAAATCAGTTAGCAGCCTGCTAGAAACGGGATCAACAGCTTAACTTAACGTGGCTTAGTCGATCAACTAGGAATGACAAGCACTTCAATATATGTATAAATATTATACCTTCTATTTCGCATCGTATGAGTGGATTGCCAGAGTAACCATTAAGACAGGTACACGTAGGGGAGTGATTGATTGTTCTACACTCAGCATTTACACCACAAGCTCCAGGGCAAGGGTCTTTACATCTGTTGTTAGAGCAGGCCTTATTGCGATCACAATCTGAGTTTGAGACACATTCCGGTCTGCATCCTGTGTACGGATCACCGAAGTATTCCGGTAAGCAAGAACAAGAACCCACTCTATTCCGTTCTTTACACAATGCGTTAGCACCGCATGGCGATGGATGGCATGGGTTTGGTGGGGGTTCAGGTGTATCTGAAAACCGTTCAGATAAATATAATTAATAAATGCTGTATATGATCGAGTTTTTCGATGAAGATACCTGTATTAACCATGTACTTACGCGGCACTGGTGAACATCCACTAAATGGATCGCCCGTATATTCTGGTATACAATTACATATCGCTACGTGATTCCCTACAGAACATTCTGCGTTAAAGCCACAAGAGCCCGGACATGGATCCACACACTTCTCATTTTGACATGCAAGATTACCAGGACATTCTGCATTTATAGAACATTCAGGTCTACAGTTTGGTGCAACGCCAATGTAGTTTGGCAAGCATGAACATGCAGGCGCTTCTCCCACTACTTTACACTGAGAATAAGGACCACATGGTGAAGGCAGGCATGGATTTCCTTTAGGTCCCTCTACAAAATGCTCTAAAGAAAGAAAACACAATAGAAAAGATTTAGAACAGACATGAAAAAAGTAGATTAAAGACTTAGAAATATATAAAAACCTTGATAAGAATAATAAGAGAAGATATGCAAGCAAAAGATTTAAAAAAGAAAAGCGAGATACTAAATGGACGTTTTTAAATATTCAATAAAAAACTTTTCGTTACAGGGGCTTTTTATTACATCAATTAATAATAAATTCTTACTTTGCTCTAACTGGCAAGTAATAAACGGGTCGCCTGTAAAACCGACTTTGCAAGTACAAATTGGATTGTGATTTATAACTTGGCATCGCGCATTAACTCCACACGTTCCTGGGCACGGGTCGCGACATTTTTGTTTAATACATGCTTGATACTGTGGGCAGTCAGTGCTAGTAACACATTCGGGTCTGCAAGTAGGCGGTGAACCCACGTACCCTTCCTGGCACGAGCACACTCCATGTTCATTGACTATTTTACAGATACTGTATGGCCCGCATTGTGAAGGTACGCAAGGATTCATATCCGCAAGTGGAGCTAAAAATAATATGGCTTTTATGAGATTCTATATTAATTTGTTTTGGTGCTTAAAACATGAATCAATTATCCTGTTTACTAACGTTTTCTTTGTGGATGACAAGACACAGCAGGGTTTCCTTCAAAGCCTTCAATACACAAACATGCCGGTGTATGATGTGCTACGACACATTGAGCATTGATTCCGCATGCTCCTTGGCATGGATCTACGCATTTATTATTTGAACAAGCTTTGTCTGATGTGCAGTCATTATTTGTTACACATTCAGGTCTGCATCCTAAATACGGATCTCCAAAATATCCTTGTTGACAAGTGCAAGATGCAGCTGAATATCTTTCTTTACAAATAGCATTTGGCCCACAGGGTGAAGGATTGCATGGATTTGTTTCATCTTCGCTTGGTATTGTGACTATAAATAAAATATTTAAATGTATTAAATGGTTCAAGGTTTGCATTTATTTTTCTCAATGATATAACGCACTTACCTATAAAATAACAACCACTAAATGGATCTCCTGTATAACTATCGCGACAATGGCAAACTGCTTTGTGATTTATTACAACACATTCTGCATTGTTGCCACACGACCCTGCGCATGGATTAACGCATTTTTCACGCACACAGGCAAGATTGCTTGGACATTCTTCGTCATAGATACATTCAGGACGACAATTTGGTGCTCTTCCAATATAACCAGACTGACAAGAACATGCCGGCGTTTCTCCTATTACACGACACTGAGAATTAGGTCCACACGGAGACGGAATACATGGATTACCGCCGCTTACTGGTTTAGGTTGTGGCCCTAGAATAATTTTTATCCTTTTATTATTCATGCTGATTAATTTATTGATAAAAATTATGATCTTATTGTTAATATTGTTAAATTATCATAAGGAATATTGATTGTATTATTTCTGGTAGGTTAGTTTGAGTAGTTTTATTTTAGTTGGTCTTTAAACTTACGATCTTCGTATGAACAGTGTACAAATGGATCTCCGATATAATTATGTGGGCAACTACATAAAGCGTTATGATTTACCACCATACACTTTGCATTATTGCCACATGATCCAATACATGGATCAACACATTTTTGGTTAATGCATGCCTTGTTTGGCATACAGTCACTGCTGACCATACATTCCGGACGGCAAAAAGGTGGCGAGCCAAAGTAGTCTTCCTGGCATGAGCATATCGCATAGCCATTGCTCTCTCGACATACGCTGTATGGACCACATGAAGATGGTAGACATGGATCAATTGGATTTTCGATCGGTCCTAAAAATAATGTTAAATTGATTTTGTAACCTTTTATAAGAGTATATAATAATTTACAAAATTGCAGTTAAGTAGGTATATCTTACGTAAGTAGCAAGATGTGAATGGATTTCCTTCATATCCTGATATGCACGCGCATGACGGAGCATGATTATTGACGCGACATTCTGCATTCATACCGCATACACCGGGACATGGATCTTTACATTTGTTATTTACGCAAGCTCTATCTTTCGGACAATCAGAATTCAGTACACATTCTGGTCGGCACTCCACATATGGATCTCCATAGTAATCAAGAAGGCATGAGCAAGATCCGATGCCATGTCTTTCTTTGCAAACAGCATTTGCTCCACAAGGTGATCGGGCACAAGGGCTTTCATACTGAGGTTCGATAACTACAAAATACGATGCATGATAAAATTACACAGGCAATATTTTTAGTTTTAAATCTAAATAAATGCTTATGTTATTTGTGGCTGTGCCTAAGTAACGTAATATAAGGTGTATTAGGGCTTATGTATTTTATTTAATATTCAGCATTGCTGTTACTTTCCTGAGGGTTTCTATCTGTTTTTAAGCGACTTATAAAAAAGGGGGTGTTTCTTCATTCGACTGTTATAAAGAGATATCAAGGTTTCTTTTCAAAGAGGGTATTTTTTATATAACGTACTTCACTTTAATACTCTGTTTACTGTGTATGAAGCTTTAAAACATTTCAATTAAAATAATAAAAGCATTACCTAGTTTGGATTGAACAAAAGCATTACATTAGCAATAGTTAAGGTTTTCGATATGTTTCGTATGTTTATTAGTTTCAAAGGTTTCAAGAACCCACCTACCAAGTATTTATTTTAAATTAAGTAATGTATGTCTAAATGTTTTTAAGTTCTATCTGTTTGCTCTCACTGTCTATTTTTTTTTCTTATGAGAAGCAAAGCTACTTTAAAACCAATTTCACCCCAATTCACGGTATGTACCTATTGTTTTTGTTCATATTTGAAACTTACTTGGAATAGGAGAACATCCCGAAAAAGGGTCTCCAGTAAAACCATGATCACAGGTGCAGATTGGAATATGTTTGACAACCATGCACGAGGCATGAAATCCACATGAACCTGGACACGGATCACTACATCTTTCAGAAATGCATGCTTGATTTCCTGGACATTCGACACTGATAACACATTCTGGTCTACAATTGGGAGGCCGTCCGACATAATTGACCAAACATGAACACACTGGTACATTATCTACTTCTTTGCATTGTGAGTGTGGTCCACAAGGGCTCGGAATGCAATTGTTTATAGGTTCAATTACCCCTGGCAAAAAAAGGATTCAAGTTGTAATGTAATGTAAAAAAAGTATAACCCAATTAAAACTATTAAAAATTTAACTTACTTTCATCAAAGAAACATCTTACAAATGGATCGCCGGTATATCCGATGTAACAACTGCATATTGGATTATGGTTAACGACTTGACACTGAGCGTTAAGTCCACACATGCCCGGGCATGGATCTTGACATTTTTGATTAATACAAGCTTTATTCGGCCTACAGTCGGAGCTAACCATACATTCCGGGTGACAATTCGGTGGCGAACCGACGCATATGTCAAGACACGTGCAAACAGCATGACCGTTAAAGGTCCGACAGTTGCTGTAGGGCCCGCAAGGTGAAGGATGGCAGGGATCCACGGGTTCTTGCAGAGCTTTATACATAAAGAGAAGAAAAATAAGTAAAGAATTCAGAGAAAAAGGTACAAGTAAAGAAAAAGATAAGAAAAGATATCTTACTCGGTACAGGAACACATGCATGAAGAGAGTTTCCAGTATATCCAGGCAAGCAGTAACATGAAGGAACATGGTTTGAGACTTTACATTCCGTGTTTTGCCCGCAAGTTCCAGAACACGGATCCACACATTTGTTATTGAAACAAGATTTATCTCTATCGCAATCGCTGTTCATAACGCACTCTGGACGACATCCGCCGTAAGGATCACCGAAAAAATCGTCTACACATACACAAGAACCAGCACCATTTCTTTCCCGGCATATAGCGTTTGATCCACAGGGTGATGATATACAAGGGTGATCAGGTACTTCTCTCTGAACTGAAAATGTATGATCCATGCAACACGAGTAGGTACATAGAAAGAAAAAAGTAACATGCGTGTGTTCTATAACTACGTGCAATGTGGCAGGCAACTAAGTTTAATAAAAGGGTGGAGACTAAACTAAACTTACCTTCGACTGGACTGCATCCGGCGAAAGGATCACCAGAGTAGCCCTCATCGCACGAACAGATAGGTTGGTGATTCTTCACGATGCATCGAGCGTTAAATCCACACGAGCCGACGCATGGATTGACGCAAGTTCCAGCGAGACATGCGAGGGCCAGAGGACAATCTTGGTTGATGACACATTGTGGACGACACGCAGGTGGTGCTCCTAGAGTGCCAAGTTCGCAAGCACAAATTGCCCGATTGCCTTCTCTGCGACAAGTTGCATGAGGTCCACATGGAGATGGAATGCATGGGTTCTGTTCAGGTGGTGGAACCTGCATACCTATATGAATTTAATTAAAACTTTAGTACATACTAATGTTTCTTTAAAAATACAACTTTTGATATATTATTGACGACATGGATTTTCAAATAAATAAATCAAATATCAGCGGATAGATACTGAATTACAGATTTTTTCTTTTGGTATATAATGGTTGAGAGCGTTTTGCATTCTAAGGTCTTGGCTTTTAATTGGGTCTATGAGTGCACCAACTACATTATTGTGAAAAAGAACACAATATGTAGAAAAGGTGATCAATTTAAATAACAACAATTAGTGCGTGTAGGTGAAGGTTCTCCTGATAGCACTATGCTCTCTAAAAGAGTTTACAGGAGAACGCTTTCACTGAATACAATAACTGACCTTATAATGTCAACAGGTAAAGAGCGCCCTGTAGCAAGTTAGTATTCTAGCACGCAGCCTAATGTGTATTGCTAATGTCAGTACCACCTACAACTTACTTTTTCTATAGCATCTTATGAAAGGATCGCCTTCTGATAAGTTCTCAGGACAAGTGCAAATTGGGTTGTGCCCTACTACGTGACAGCGCGCATCTAGACCGCAACTGTTGACGCAGGGATCTTTGCATTTTTGTTTGATACAAGCTCTGTTGGCTGGGCAGTCCGAGTTGACGGCACATTCCGGACGGCATGCTGGAGGAGCTCCAAGGTATCCTGGCTGGCATGAGCACACAGCTCGATCACTTGATACATGGCATTCACTGTTCGAGCCGCATGGTGATGGTTCGCAAGGATTTACATATGCTAAACGGAAAAAAACGCGATTAATACCCGTGTAATATTCAACATTTTAAAACATAGTTATCTACTATTTCGATTATTATACTTTAGCAAAATGAAAACAGATATCCTTAAACGGTACATGTATGCTCGGTTCACATATCATCACCTTTTAGATAATTATCATCTTTAAGATTATTTTAGCCACTGCTAAACGCTGACCCTCCATAATTATATGCTATGCTTAATGATTAAGGAGTGCTCCAGACCAAGTACTTAACTCTATTTACATTCATTTAACAAATTTATACTTTTTCGTGCACAACACTTACGTCGATCCAGCTCTTTGTGGCGACACGAAGAAAACGGGTCTCCTTCATAACCATTGAAGCAAGTGCAGACTGGAACGTGGTTCGTAACAGTACATTCAGCATTCGCTCCACACAGGTCTCTACATGGGTCCCGACAGTGGTTTGAAAGACATGCAAGATGATTTTGACAGTCAGAATTCAATGTGCATTCTGGTCGGCATCCACCCGCGTATGGATTTCCAATATTAGGTGGGATGCATGAACAACGAGCCATATCCTTTGAAACAGTACAGACTGTATTTTCTCCACAAGGTGATGGATTGCATGGAGTCAACGGCTCTTCTCTTGATATCGCTATGCAACCTACAAATGCATCTCCTTTGTATCCGCCTAGGCAACTGCAGAGTGGCATGTGGTTTATGACATCACATTTTGCGTTATTTCCACAAGCGTTGATGCAGGGATCTAAGCATTTCTCGTTGATGCAAGCCTGGTTTGAAGGGCATTCTTGACTAATAACACATTCTGGTCTGCAGTATGGTGGAGTGCCTGAGTAATTGGGGCGACACGAACATACTGGATGATTTGATTTTATTTCGCAAACTGAATTAGGTCCGCAAGGGGAAGGCACACAAGGATTATTATCGTTCCGTCTTACATCTTCTTCTTCTCTGCATGCCACAAACGGGTCTCCCGTTTTGCCAGATCTACAGCTACATATTGGGTTATGGTTTACGACAATACAGTCCGCTGCAATTCCACAGCTACCTTGACAAGGATTTAAGCACTTCTGGTTAACGCATGTTTCTGTCTGTAAACAATCTGAATTGCTTACACATTCTGGTTGACACATCGGTGCAATTCCTCTATGTCCTGGCAAGCAGGAACACACAGCCAACCCAGATGCTGATAATAAACATCTACTGTAAGGGCCACAAGGTGAAGGATCACAAACAGATAGCGACGGTGGAACAATAGGCGCCGCTTGGCACCTTATGTATGGATCACCAGTTTGTCCAGATTCACAATAGCATACAGCATGATGGTTCACTGTCTTGCAAATAGCTCCAATACCACAAACGTCTTTACAAGGGTTTTCGCATCTGTTATTCAAGCATGCTGCTTCGGGTGAGCAATCACTGTTGACGACACATTCTGGTCGGCAAGACATATAAGGATTTCCATAAAAGTTGGGTAAACATTGGCATGTAAGTGCACCATTTAAATCTCGACAAATAGCGTTGGCTCCACATTGGACGTTATCACAGGTTTCATAAACTACAGCTGAAAAAATAATAACTTAACGTCAAAACAATGATAATCATTTAAACTAGTTATGTTTTTAGTTCTCGTATGTACTTACGCTTTGTGGAAGGTTTGCAATGTTCGTATGGGTTTCCTTCAAAGCCATCAGGGCAACGACAAATCGGGTCGTGGAGGTTTACAGTACATTTAGCGTTAACACCACAAGATCCTGGGCAGGGGTCGACGCATCTATTTCTCAAACATGCTTTGTTGAATCCACAATCGGAACTCATAATGCATTCTGGTCGGCAGGCAGGGTTATTCACTGCATCATTGCCAACACATGCGTTACAAATGGCAAACTGATCTCCAAAACTGTCACAGGGAGCATTGGAATCACATGGATTCGGTGAACATGGTTGAACCGTAGTGTTGTCTGGAGTTATAATAATCGCTGTAAAGCAAATGAAGAAAATGTTAAAGGTTTGTAAATTATTTCTTTTTAATTCTTGATTTGATTTTGTATACATATAATGAATATTTTACTTACGTCGATAAAGACATTGAGCCAGTGGATCGCCTATGTATCCTTCTGGACATATGCATGAAACTGTATGATCAGAACAAAGACACACAGCATGAAGTCCGCAAACATTGTCTAAAGAACATGGATCTAAGCATTTCTTATTTATACACGCTTCATTAGGTGCACAGTCTGAATTTATAACGCATTCTGGTTTGCATTCAATAAGTGGATCGCCTTGGAAGTCTAGAGGACAGGAACATAATGCATTATTATCGACATCTTGACATATTGCATTTACTCCACATTTTGATTTGCTACAGGGACTAATCACTTTTTGTTCGCCAGGTGGTAAACAACAAATCAAAGGGTTCCCTATAAATCCATCTTCGCAAACACAAACTGGGCGATGGCCTTGGGTGAGACATCTAGTATTCAAGCCACAGGCCCCAGGGCATGGATCAACGCAACTATACCCTATACACGCCTTGTTAGTTTTACACTCGCCATCAACTTCACATTCTCGGGAATGGCAACCATCGCCATATGGTTCGCCGATGCTTCCTGGAGCACACGAGCAGATTGCCTCTCCATCCAAATTCACATTACAAATTGCTTGTGGACCACATGGATTTGAGCTACAGGGACTTCTTTGAGGTAGACAGCCGACACGGGCATCTCCTACAAACCCAACTTTGCAGAAACATAACTCATCGTTACCACTAACGTAGCAGTCAGTATTCGGCCCGCAAGGTCCCGGGTGGCAGAGAATAGGTGGTAAGTATTCCCGATTATTACTACAAGATTTGTATGGATTTCCTTCCGTATTATCAGGACAATAGCAAGGAGGGATTCTATTAGGATCACAACGAGCTCCTAAGCCACACGCATTTGGTTCACATGGATTTCGTGCTTCAACGCAACCTCTAACAGTGTTAGGGCTTTCAATGTAACCATTCAAACAAGTGCATTTAGCAAACCCATTTGATAGAATAGTACATTGTGTATTCGGTCCACATGGTGACGGATTGCATGGATTATTTGGTAGACTACACGGCTGTCTTGGTGGATCTCCTTCGTAGTTTGGTAAGCAGAAGCAAGCCGGTTTATCATCAATTAGTCTACAGCCTGAGAATGAACCGCAGGGATTCGGTTCACATTCGTTTCCTTCTGGTACTGAAAAAAAAAGATTTTATTATTTTCTGTTGAATAATTTATAAAATGCTTTTTTATTAATTATATAATCTGTTAACTTACTGCAGCTTTTGAATGGATTGCCAGTTAATCCTTTTGGACAGAAACAGATAGGGTTTCCATTGTCACTCTCACAAAGTGCGTTTGTGCCACATGGATTAGGTGCACAAGGATTAGAAGGAGGCTCGCATCCAACTTGTGGATTTCCAGTATAACCAGGTAAACATTTACACGAAGCACGGTGATTCAAGACATCGCAGACCGCGTTAATTCCACAGCGGCACGGAGATGTACATTTACCATTAATGCAAGCTTCTGAATTTGCACACTCGTTGTTAGAACGACAACCTTGAACTGCAAAAAAATGCTTTGCTGATAAGAATTATTTTCATATTGTGTAAATTATTAATTTGGCGTGTTCTCACTAAGAACAGTTTAATTTACCTTGGAAACACTCCAAAAATGGGTTGCCCGTAAATCCTGCAAAACATTTGCATTGGATGCCGTGGTTAGCCGGGATACACTCAGCGTTCTCACCGCACTGATCCCGCGCACATGGACTCAAACAAACTCTGTTCAGTCTATCACACAACAGCTCTGGCGGGCAGTCTTCGTCATATTGGCATACAGAATGAGCTTTAGATACTATAAAAAAAATGCATTTTAGTTCTTCTTTAATTTCTATCTCTACATAATAACAACGTTATACTGAAGTATCGATCCTTACCTGGTACGCATCCAACGTATCCGTTTCCTTGATATCCTTCTGCACAGCTGCAGTCTGAACCGTGATTTGTGTTTATACAAACTGCGTTGGGAACGCATGGATTGTGTATGAGACATGGATGTTGACATGCATTATTTATACAAGCTTCAGTCAAAGGACAGTCTTCGTTTCGAGTGCAACCAGCTGAGTAAAATAAAATAAATTTGACTATACAATAGACAAGAATACTGTACAGAAATATTGTGCTAGGAAAAGTTGTATTCACAAATGCAACTAAATATAATCTCTCGTCTTAAATCCCAATTGAAGATAGCTTACTGGGCAAAAAAAAAAGCAATTTAGATAGAAATTAATGTGATTCACTTAATTTTCGATAGGTGCATAAAAAACATGAATAGAACTAATATATTATACATCAAAATTAAACACGCATTGTGAATTTTAGCTTTGATATAATATTAGTGGGACATTATACATAGTAGTATAGTATAGTTGTAATATATCAAAAACCCTATCCGATCCATTGGGGCATATTCTTAAATTACATAGACATAAAATATCAAATAAAAATGAGCTACCAGATTACTGTAAAATAAATGGTGATTTATTTATGGCTATTAGTATAATTCGTTTTTAATAAATATATTGAATAATGATGTGTTGATTGCCCCAAAAGTGGCAATTTTTACAACGCTGACAACAACACTTCAGCTCTAAATAGCGGACTATCTATGATAACTAACTGTTCGAAAAACTGACTAGGTAGACGCCACCGCTACTAGACAACGGCTAGAATAATAGCAGCTTCCGACATAAGTTACAGAATTATCTGTCCGCGGTCACCGGTGTTAGCGAAGAGAGGTTAATGATAGAAAGCAAGATAAAAAAAATTGTCTGATAAAATATTTATTTCATTTTCTAATAAATGATTATACTTTTTGATATTTAATCGACCCTTTGGCATCGGGCAAGGTTTTTGCTATATTACTGTATGTACACATAAAAAGTGAACTGCACCTTCAGCTGCCTGGCTCGTAACTTTTTATTCAGTTATTATGGTCTCGTTTATAGAATTCATTAAAATTTGTAGGCCTAACATCTTACGTGCCACGTTAGGGTTACCAGACAGATAATCAACGCATAGCAAAAGTCCTAACATCAACTAAAGCCCTAGGAGTATGACATTTGGAAGGCAGCTTATGTTGTAGTGTATAGGGGAACTTACACATAAAAATAAATTTCTAAAATTCATCTTTTAGGGGGTGCAGCCTGTACAGCAATAAAGTTTAAGGTTGTAACAAACGTAATAACACCATGCGAAGTCGCAAGCACTTCACCAGTTATTCCATATTCAGTTAAGAACACGATTTTGTGCTATATATAACATACTTAGTGGTTAAATGTTAGGTCTTACATATTTTAGGTGAACATTTAACTGCAGGGTCTCCGTCGTGGCCGGCGGGGCATGAACACATTGGCCTCTGTTTAATTGGTTGACAATTGGCTCCGATACCACACACATTGTCAAACTCGCAGGGATCTTGACAAAGCCCCATAAAGCAGGCCTCAGTCTCAATGCAATCCCGGTCAGAGTGACAAGGCTCTGGTGTCTTAGGCGTTCCAGGTGACTCTAGTATGTTACATGTTACATTAATATATTAGTAAGTTATAAACATAGAATAGTTAAAATTAGTGTATTTACAATGGACCTATATAAAATTAGTTATTTAATAACACCTTTAAAAATATTATTTTTTCTACTCATTTGTCCGATAAAATACCAAAATAAAGACCAATTTAAGGAATAAACAATTTAGTACACGTAGTTCAAAACAACGGAACCATTACAATGTGTGCATTCTTTATTCTGAGACCACCTCCTATTTAATAACGCTCTAATAATATTACAAATTTGAATATTATATCTTATTAAAAAGAGTATGCTTAATACCTAAAATGCATACCTTTATGGCAGTTTTTCCCATCGGTAGCATCGCACACGCAAACAATGGCGTGTTCAACAACCTGACACGACGAGTTCTCTGCACATTGGGCCCGCATCTTTTCACATGGGTTCTGGCATGCTCCGTTTACACATGTTTTATTTGTCGGACAGTGTGAGTTTATTTTACATCGAACGTCTTCATTTTTGTCAGTGAGTTTCGTTGTGTAAGTCTCAGTCGAAATCGAGTCAGTAGATAATGTAGAGTCAGTCCAAGCAGAAATATCGACATCTTTGCTTCTTGATGATGAATTTTCTGTAGATGTACTTATTGTAGAATTAATAGGCTTTATACTCAAGATTGGTTGACTGGTTGTTATGATTTGGTTGCTAGCTACTGTACTATCTGTAATTTTGTCTTTATTTATTAAGCTAGATGCAGTTGTTTGAATATCACCTGATTCTACTGTTGGATTGCTATCATCGATTGTATATTCTACCAAAGTTATAGAATTACTATTACCGTGAATACTAGTAATTGAATCGGAAAAGGTAACTAAATTATCTGTTGTTTCTATATTAGGTGTTGAAGTAGATACATCGGTATTTAAACTATTAGGACTTTTCTCAGAATCATTTATAGTAGGCTGTTTCGATGTTATGTTAACATAAGAAGTTAAATCAACATTAGAAATCGAAGATGTTGTTTGAACAATTGTAGTTTGTTCGAATAACACAGTCGTCTCTTCTGTTGAGGTATTCTCATTAGTAGTTATTACAGTTGTTTCATCTGCAGGTGTTGGGTCAGTAACGGTAACAGTATTTTGTGTAGTATTTTGTAACGACGATATGTAACCACTAAATAACCGTTCTGTAGCAGTCACATAACTTTCTATGTGGCTCTCTGATGATGTCGGAGAAGTTTCTGTAGTTGTGTGAAACACCGTATCATCTGGTTTTGGAGAAAATGTATGACTTTCTGTTGTATATTCTAACATGGCTACAGACTCACTCATTTCGGTTTGTGTTCTTGTTACCTTAGTGGTTCCGAAATCAAAATTGTCTGTTGTCTTTGTATCTGAATCGTCCATAATGGACTCAGAATTTTTTTTTGTTGATGACTCTGTCAACGATACTACGATACTCTCAGTTATATTTTCATGTATAAAATCATGTTCCGGTTGAATTTGACCACTAGATGTAGTATGATCTGAAGAATATACCACATTTTGCGCGGCTGTGGATACTGTATCGTTAAATAACGAAGATTCCATTGTCTCAGTACTAAAGTAAGGTGTCGTTTCATAATTGTCTGTAATCACATCAAATGCAATACCATCTGGCGTCATTGATGGTTTTTGGGTTTGTGTCGTGTTGTATAACAAAGTTGCAGATGCATCTAAATCAGTTACGATGCGCTCTGTAAGGCCTACTGTACTATCTGCAGTTGTTTCATCCATCGTGGTGTCAGGGTGATTTTTTGAAATAACAGTTGTGAATACATCTGAAATGTCCGTGGTTTGTTCAAAATTTTTAGTTTTAGGTTCTGTCAGCATTAACTTAACCCCAGTAGAACTTTCAGTTGATATGAAAAAGTCTTCTGCGGTCGATTCAGAATTAATAAAAACATGCTCTGTTGTATATTCATAATAATCTGAAGGACGTTCTGAAGCAGTCACATAATTATGAGCAGATGTAATAGGGACGGTTGTCGCATATTTGATTGTATCTGTTCTATACTGGGATGTTAAAACAGTACTTTCAGTAATTAAATCAATTTTATTTCTGATAGTATCTGCTAAACCAGACTCAGTGCGATCTATGGAAGTTACAGTACTATCTGATGTCAAATAACTTGTTTCAAATTCTGTCAGTTTCTTACTCTCAGTAGAAATTTCTGTTTGCATCGAAGGGTTTGTAGAACCTGTGGTAGTTATAATAGTACTATCTGAAATCGTCTCAAAGTCAGTTATAGGTTCTGTCAATAATGGCTTTCTCTCGATAAAACTTTCTGTTGATATTGCTAAGTCCTCTGTGGTTGTTTCAAAATAGCTATTAACATGTTCTGTTTTCTGGTCACGACTATCTGCCGTTTGTTTGGATGTAGTAAATGTGTTAGAGTCAATTAGCTCAGCTGTTATTGTATCGGTAGTGTATTTTGATGACATAACGGAATTTTCAGTGGTTATACTTAACACATTTCCCATTAGAATTTCTGGTAATTTATCTGTTGGTATTCTAAGCTCCAGTGAACTCGTGGAAGTATCTAAACCAGTATCAATGCGATTGGTGGGAGTTAAAGTGTCATCTGATGTTGAAGTATCTAAAAAGGTCTCAGTGCGTTCTGTAGAAGTTACAGTACCATCAGGTGTCGTTACATAAATCGTAGTGTCGGGGAGAATAGTGGACTGATTATTTTTAGAGGTGAGACTTGAAGAGTCATCTGCTTTAACTGTGGTTGTAAGCTCCAGTGAAGTCGTGATAGTATCTAAACCAGTCTCAGTGCGATCTGTGGGAGATACCGTGCTACCTGATGTTAAATTAACTAAGCCGGTCTCAGTGCGTTCTGCAGAAGTAACACTACTATCAGGTGTCGATACAGTGTTATCTAATGTTGAAGTATCTAAGTCAGTCTCAGTACGTTCTGTAGAAGTTACAGGACTATCTGGTATCGTAACATAAATCGTAGTTTCCGGGAAAATTGTGGATTGATGATTTTTAGATTTAGAACTTGAAAAGGTATCTGCAATATCTGTAGTTGTAAGCTCCAGTGAACTCGTGGGGGTATCTAAACCAGTCTCAGAGTGATCTGTGGGAATTACAGTATTATCTAATGTTGAAGTATCTAAGTCAGTCTCAGTACGTTCTATAGAAGTTACAGTACTATCTGGTATCGTAACATAAATCGTAGTTTCGGGGAGAATAGTGGATTGATGAATTTTGGATTTAAAACTTGAAGAGGTATCTGAAATATCTGTGGTTGTAAACTCCACTGAACTCGTGGGGGTATCTAAACCAGTCTCAGTGTGATCTGTGGGAATTACAGTGTTATCTAATGTTGGAGTATCTAAGTCAGTCTCAGTACGTTCTGTAGAAGTTACAGGACTATCTGGTATCCTAACATAAATCGTAGTTTCGGGGAGAATAGTGGATTGATGAATTTTGGATTTAAAACTTGAAGAGGCATCTGCAATATCTGTGGTTGTAAGCTCCAGTGAACTCGTGGGGGTATCTAAACTAGTCTCAGTGTGATCTGTGGGAATGACAGTGTTATCTGATGTTGAAGTATCTACGCCAGTCTCAGTGCGTTCTGTAGAAGTTACAGTGCTATCTGATATCGTAGTTTCGGGAAGAGTAGTAGATTGATGATTTTTGGACGAGAAACTTGAAGAGGTATCTGCAATATCGGTGGTTGTAAGCTCTAGTGCACTCGTGGGGGTATCTAAAATAGTCTCAGTGCGTTCTGAAGGTGTTACAGAACTATCTGGTATTGCAGCATAAATTGTAGGTTCGGGGAGAATAGTGGATTGATGATTTTTGGATTTAAAACTTGAAGAAGTATCTGGAGCATCTGTGGTTGTAAGCTCCAGTGAACTCGTGGGGGTATCTAAACCAGTCTCAGTGTGATCTGTGAGAGTTACAGACTTATCTGATGTTAAAATATCTAAGCTGGCCTCAGTGCGTTCTGTAGAAGTTACAGTGCTATCTGATATCGTAGTTTCGGGAAGAGTAGTGGATTGATGATTTTTGGACGAGAAACTTGAAGAGGTATCTGCAATATCGGTGGTTGTAAGCTCTAGTGTACTCGTGGGAGTATCTAAAATAGTCTCAGTGCGTTCTGAAGGTGTTACAGAACTATCTGGTGTCGAAGCTAAAATCGTAGTTTCGGGGAAAGTAGTGGATTGAGTTAAACTTATAGAGGCCTTTACAATTTCTGTGGTTAATTCAAAAACATTTGTTTTAGGTTCGGTCAACAGCAAGTTATTCTGAGTAAAACTTTCAGTTGACAAGGAATCTGTGGAAGTTACAGTACTATCTGATGTCATAACATATGTCGTAGTTTCGGGGGTTGTGATCGATTGATGCGGTTTGAAAGAAGTGGCATCTGAAATGCCTGTAGTTAATTCAAAGTCAGTTGATTTAGGTTTTGTTAATAATAATTTATTCTCAGTAGAACTATCCGTTGATAATAAAATATCTTCCGTGGTTATTTGAAAAGAACTAGAAATATGCTCTGTTGTTTGTTCATGCCCCTCGGAACTTTGTTCTAATGCAGTCACATAATTATGAGCTGATGTTCTAGAGTCAATAGACTCAAATTTGGGTGTATTTGTATTTTTTTGTGATGTAATAACCAAACTATCAGTCGTTACGTCATATAAATCCCCTACAGAATTTCTCGTTACTGATTGCGTTGTAAGCTCCATTAAATTAATATCATCGATACCACCCACAGTACGTTCCCTAAATGTATCTGCAGTCGATGTATAAAGCTTATTTACGGAGGATATGCTGGTCAGAGAGTTTTCAGTAGTAACATATGAGTTTTCTAAAGTTGATTCAGAGCTATCACTATTAATTTCTGTTTTTGAGTCATATCCATCCGTTCCCTTTATGAATTTTTGTGTTTGTAATGTTGGTTCCAATGTAGTTGCAGAAGTATCAAAACCGGTAGCAGATACGCGTCCCATGTCAACAGGGTCTGTGAATATATTTCCATCGGTTTCAAAAACGGTAGTTTCAATATTAAGAAGTTGTGTTGTGTCTTCTTGGTATTCCGTAGTTTTCTCCAAATCAGTATCATAACTTTGCGCTGATGTTTCTGTATCAAACATTTTTGGGTTACCTGTGCTGAACTCAGATGTCGTAACAAAGCTATTTTTTGATATACCAACTAGGGTTACTGCATTCACTTGGCCACCAGAAACAGTGTTATCAGATAAAGAAGTATCTACAACCGTTGTTTCCGAGTGAGTTGGAAATTGATATAGATCATTAGTGATAGATGGTTCATATAAAATGTTCGTAGTATCTGTCAACGATGACTTAGTTGTGCTTTTAGTGGGATTATTAGTTAAAGTGAAGTAATAATCAGTAGTCGATTCCCAATTAGTAGATACAGGTATTGTTGGCTGTTTTTGATTATCGGTAGTATGTTGAACGGTCTCAGTTTTCGATGTAGTTGAATCTAAAAACGTTATTTCTGAAGGAATTGTAGATTGGTGTTGATGATTCGTGACTTGATTATTGTAAATAATTGTAGGCTCCGTTAATTCTGTAAAATTGTTTGTTGAAAAAATATCAATATCTTTGGTCGTCGATTCCAAATCACTAGTTACAGGTTGTGTTAGTTTTGATATCGTCGTTGTATGTTCTTGACTATCATCAATAGGCTTTGAAGTATATTCATTATTTATAGGCGGGTGCTCAATCAAGTCAGATATCGGCTCATTTGGTATTGTTGATATATCTGTGGTTATATCATATGCACTACTGTCTTTTATATGTATTATTTCGGTTTCAGACGTATGTACCATTACAGTTGTAAAA
The DNA here is from genome assembly GCA_932294275.1 of Chloroclysta siterata. Taxonomy (NCBI): domain Eukaryota; kingdom Metazoa; phylum Arthropoda; class Insecta; order Lepidoptera; family Geometridae; genus Chloroclysta; species Chloroclysta siterata. Next base: position 8,760,124 of record OW028601.1, on the reverse strand, counting down.
TTATCTAAGCTTGTTGCAAAGTTATCTAAGCTATTCACAGAGTTATCTGAAATAGTTGCAACGGTGTTTTGATCATTTAGAGATTGTTGTGAGTTTTCCATACCTCCTTTGAATGTAGTACTAATATCTTGAGAATGGGAATATGACAGTTCTGAATCGAAATTAGATTTTTCTGTAACAGTTAGGCCGTTGGACAGTGATGATGAGGCTGTTGTAGCATCATAGTCGTCAACATTTTTGGAACGCGTCGTAGATTCTATGGTTTTGTCTACACTAAGCATGGTGCTATATTTTATTGTAGTAGGTGTTGTTTGTTTAGTTGTTTGAAATGGTATTTCAGTATAGTTATTATTTAACTTTCTTTGATTTTCTGGTGTTTTAGTATTTTTATTTTCGAAAGATGGTGTCGAAGAGATATTGCTATTAATGTTTTTTAGAGGTCTGGTTGTACTTTCAACGTAAATGGTACTACTACTCTGAACAAGTTCACCCGATTCCAGAGTTGCTGAATTATCTGTTTTTTCATTTGTATAAGTGGACCTTACAAGTGATTCTGTTGTTTGACTTGTTTCAGAAGATTCATTGTTTAATTCATCTGTTGTTTGAGTAGTTAAATCGGATTCAGTTGATTCTGGAACCATTTCTATTATGTCTTGAGTTATTGTTAAAGGAGTTGTGTTGAGTATGAAAGGTTTAGGACTAATATATTTAGTAGAAAGTTGGCTATCGTTTACTAATGAATTTTCATGCTTGGTCTCTGGTCTAATTGTATAACTAGTAGAATCTGTGTTATCAGTAACAACGTTTATATCCAATTTGGCAATTACATCATTTGGTTCATTTTCGTTTGAGTCTGTTAATGATACTGTTCTTGAAATGTCTGTGTCAGGTAAAGTGGTTTCAATATTGTCAGTCCACCAAGTCGTTTCAGTTGTGGTTTCACCCATTTTTTCCATAATGGTGGTTGTAATATCGGAGTGTGTTTCGGTTAGTAGGGTATTTTTAGGTTGATCATCTGTTAATAGGAAAGTAACAATATAAAATGTTAATTAAAATGTATCTCACAAAATAAGATACCTACTGATTATTGAATTCAAAATAGATTCATTTAAAATTAATTAAAACTTCTTGTTTCCCTATTCATTTTGAACTATAAAGTAAACCCTAATCTAATATTTAATTAATTTTAAATAGAATAATATTATTTTATGTAGGCCCCTATATATAACCTCAACATCATGCCAGTTCTAAAAAATTATGGATAAAAAGTTTATGTTAAATTTAAAAAGAAGAAAACCTACTAAAATATGATAAAAAAATATAACCAAAACCAGTAAGAAGATAATGAAGAGAAGAAAGGCGTCACAGTAATAACTCCATTTTTTGGAAGTTTGCTTATAAAGTGTATATTTTCGGATATATTTCGAAATTTCAGTGCAAAATTATTAAGCTGGATACACTAAGATTATATAAGGAAAGGAAAATAAAATAACCCTTGTAAAGTCCAAAATATTCAAAACTTACACTGTCCCAACGTGCTCATCTTAGGTAAAGTAAAAATAAAACTAACTTATTGCATTTCGGGTCGGCCGTGATACAGTAGCCAGTATTTTGTGGCGTTTTATCGGACAAATGGTAGGTATGCTAGAACTATAGCAAAAACCAGTTTATCTGGAGTTAGTGTTGCTATTCACAGTATTTCACATATTTGTCGCTTTGCTCGTATCGTAGTCCACGATGCGTCAAATAGGTGAGAGTATTGGCATCTATAAAATATAGTAGTGGATTTCTTATAGACTAGATAAGTGGTTTGATACACAAAAATATTAGCATTAAATATTATTTAATTAACAATTAACTTGTATGTATTAAATATTCATTAATTACATAGGTAGTTTATTGAACTTACTTTCCATGCAGGCCCCCGAGAAAGGATCGCAGGATACTCCAGGTCGACAATGCGCACAATTTGCAGAGGGTTGGTCTTCTAAAAAATAATAAAATATAGCAGTTATAGTGCCTGGGACACCAGTGCGTTGTTATGATCAGTACCGACCGAGGGGTTAAAAGCCTTGGACGTTGTAGCAAAGTTAAACTTACTTCCAATACAGGCGCATCCATCGCAGTACGTGCTCGGGAATCTTGCGCAGTCTGATGAAGTTTGACACTGGCACACTAAAAAAAACGCGTTTTCGATATCTTAATTCGATATTCGGCGAAAAGAAATGAGTATTCAGTGGCATTAGGTGTACTACTGGGTATGGCATACCTATTATAAATGATGGTTTATAAATAACAGAAGGAACGAGAGTTCGAAAGTCAGCGCTTCCGCTGTACGTACACTGTTTACACAGCGGATCTTTGTCCTTCTAAAGATAGGCTCAATAAACGATTGCAGTAAGCGGATAAAGACTAAAGACTAAAGTAAACGAGTCACAACGGTGTGATAAACATAGGTAAGTGAGCAAGCGAAGCAGTCATACAAAGCTGTCTTCGTCTTTAACATTTGGTTACAAGTAAAACATATCACTCTTACTGTATTCTTAATGTTAAACTCGATATTCGAAACAATGAAATAACCTAATAATGCCTTTCATTATATTTATAAGTTTTATGTTTCAGTTAGATTTTGAAAATATTCGATATTTTAATATACCAACTATCTACTTTTAAGTATACATTTCAAATATTTAACAAGACAATTTTCTAAGTTAAAAAAACCTTTTCTTCATTGGCATCAAATATTAGATTGAACCTTGCATATACAAAACACAATCAGTAATTAAAATAGCAACTGCGCAGCTACTTTCGCAGCTCTACTGCTCTAGCAGTAGAGCTCTAGCTTCAGAAAGACAAAGATCCGTTGTGACTAAGTAAGTACCGGACCGATACAAAAAAGGAAGCGTGGGATGCCCCTCCAACTGATAAACCGATGGCATTGTAAAGGTCGAGGGAAGTCGATCAATAGAGAAGCTCCAAAATCGTTCTTCCTTGAAAATGTATGTTATTTAAATGTAGCTGGAAGAAAGTCGGCCTTGAAAAAAGCAGCCTGATGATGAAAATGAAATGTTAAATAATCTGCCTTCTCCACTGGAGGCCGTGGGTTCGATGAAGAACAAACATTTGTGTGATGAACAACGATGTTTGTTTCCGCCTGGGTGTTGAAAGTTCACCAATATTATTGTATTTATTTATTACCCTTGGAGCACACAGGTTGATGATTGATGACAGCGCAGTGCTGACCAGCTGAACACGGGCCACCACGCACGCACGGGTCTGCGCAGTGTCCGTTCATACACGCCAGACTCAGTGCACATTGCTCGTGACCGCCGCACTCTAAAGCTGTGCATGAACATTTATTTTAGAAACAAGTTATTTTCTAAAGCTTATATTGAAAAATATGTAGGGAAATTCCACAAAAGCTTTTAAGAAGCTTTCATAAAGCTAGGAATCACAAACGGATGGATGATGGAACAGTATAGTACTTACGAACTATAGGTGGATAACTGGATAGTATAGTGTCTCTATAGATTGTCGTAGAAACAGTATTAAGGCTCATTTGAATAAGCATGCGGCTGTTTATTTATTGCTAAATAATAGTTATTAAAATAAATTAATAAATAACCGCAAGATTATTGGAAAGAGCACCAACACTATGTCTACGATAATTTATTGAGAAATTATACTTAGGTACTACCTTTCGTTTCCATTATACGAATAGCTAGCTATAACCATTTTATATCATCAGGAGGTTACGCATTATTTTACGTCGTATTGAATGTAAGTTGAGAAACAAACTTTACTACCCACAGATTTAAATTTCATTATCAAGCCTGTGATTGGCCGAGCTTAACATACCACGATAGATAGAATAACTCACACGCAACGCTTACTCGATATGATGTCAATCCTTGACAAATTTGATCTTCCAACGGGATTTTCGAATGGGCTAATCGTCTGTTAAGATTTGAATGAAATATGCCCAAACTGTTATATTTCGGAACTGGTATGAATAGGTAATAAAAAAACAGATCGCTAAACAATTGATGAAATGAAAAAATAAATATTTTTAAAGACATGCCCATTGGTATTGTTTTATTTTATTGTATTTTATTGCTACACACACGAACCGATAATCTTATATATTTTTTTATGAATTTCAGTTCAGTTTCATTTCTGGTTTTAAATAATTGAAATATAGCCACACGGTGTTAATTCCCAGTCTAATATTCTTTACACATATTTTATTGTGCCAACTGTAATACATTCGAGCAGTTACCAAATTGCTTACCACATCAGACGGACCTACATAAATTACCTTATTATTTTACGTTACAGTTGACATAATGTGTAATAATAACTAAAGTATTACTGCTGTTTTCGTAAAATTTCAATTATTAAAAAAAATGACACTAAAAAATAAGCCTAAATAAAAAAAACTGTCAAAAACATTAGGTAAGAACATAATAAATACAGCGATACATAAACAAAAATTAAAACAGTACTTACACAATATTTTATATAAAAGTTAAAACTAAAAATCTACTGTCATTGCATGAAGATCGCACGATCATTGTAAAAGTTTCACCAACTTTGAATTGTTTATAAGTATCTTGATAAACATACTATTTTGAAGATGTATTCAAAAGTTGAGAAACATAAGAGGCATTATATTTTTAGTATTGCAAACTCTGTCTCGTGGCTTTTTTTTGCATTTGATATTAATGCCAAAGCATTCCAAGCATTAAAAATAGTAGTAAGATAGGCCAACGCACCCACCACCAAATGAATCAGTGAAGTTATAAATATTAGATTTATAATAATTACATACATGTATTTACAAGTAAACGACAATAAATTCAAATACCATGCTTGAAATCTACCTGATGCAGAAGGAGTTCAACTGTGGAGAAAATATATATAATGAACATGCCAGAAACAAAAGAGAAGACAGAAAGGAGCCGCATGAAGACATAAAGTAGAAAATATCAAATCCTGTAATAATGAAGAACAAAAAAGATTATTCAGTCATGTCTAGGACGCTAAAGTAGACTCTAAATGCATAAAAAACGTTTCATTCACTAAAATTACCTTTAACGCAGCCATGTTTCTCATCGTGTGTGAATCCAATTGGACAAAACTTGCAAACGGGGTGGTGATCTTCAACTGAGCATGGGGCACCACCACATGCATCTTTGCAAGGATCTTTGCATTGGAAGTCCGTGCATGCCAAATTATTAGGGCATCCGCTATCTCTTAAACAAATTGACACCGTCGGGTGACAATCTTCAACGCATACACATATCGCCCTATGCTCCACAACTTCACATTGCTTTCCTTTCGGACACATCGAGTCTCTTGATGCCAGGCACGGATTCACACACTTGGAATTTCGACAGGCTGCATTTGACGGGCATTGTTCGTCTCTTGTGCACTCTGCATGCTCAGGTGCGCATGTCAATTCTCCTCTATCGTTCAAGGCAAATCCATTTCTACATACACACACTGGTCTATGATCCCGAACTTCGCATTTCTGATTTCTTCGACAATGCTGGTGGTTTAGACAAGGGTTGCGGCACTGGTTGGTGCCGAGATCGCAAGCGAATTTGGAAGGACACGGTTTGGTGTCAGAGCATGTAAAGGTGGCGTTGTGGTTGCCTGTGGGCTTGCACGTAGGGTCGGGGTGGCAGGCAAGCCGCGGTTGCCCCACGTAGCACTGTGGGCAGGCGCAGTGCGCGCGGTGCAGCAGCGGCGTGCAAAGCGCGTCCTCGCCGCACACGCCGCGCACCGTACACGGGTCCACGCAGTGCAAGCTCAAGCACGCCCGGTCCATGGCGCAATCCTTGTCGCTGGTGCATTCGATACCTAGGAAGATGTGAAAGAAGAAAGCAGAGTCGAAGAGCGGTACCTTTAGCCGCGAAGAGGAAACTTTCTCACGAGACAGTGCATGCTTTTTGAAACTGATAGTTTATGACCAGAGATATGTATAATAACGGATTATAATACAAGCGGTATGTACATGAAGCCGGACAAAATGTTACTGACTGTATTGATAACTTAAGCACGAACAGTGAGAATGCTTCCACTAGTTATAAAATTCAATACAAATAGAGACATCACAAAATTAAATTTAATATGACAATTATTACCGTGTACCAAAAAATGCTGCCTCTTTACTTTAAAAATAACTGAGTATTTAACCTAAATAATTGCCGTTATGAGATAGCGGTGATTGCTTACAATACTAAAAATGATTTTATATTGACACCCAAGTACATACTTACCGAAACAAATATAGAAACAGACAGGTTGCATAGGTAACTCTCTCGTATTTACAATGTATATGTGAAAAATTTCTTATTATGTAGATATATTACAAAAAAATTATATTGAAAATACCCATTGAGTCAAAAAATAAATCTTTCGAGTTATGTGCATTTATACACGGTGTCAATAAATAAAATAAAATACTCACTAGTATGGCACTTGATATCCGCATCCCCCTCAGTTCCGGGAATACAACGACAAACAAATTCTGCTCCTTCTCTCAAACATTCGCCGTTTTTCCCACATCCTTTCGTTCGACAATCAATAACACTACGTTCCTGAGCACCTGAAAAATATTGTAATTGTTATAGTAAGTACTTACACACCCTATTCTTATTTATAATTAATGGCTAGCAAAACTCGCTTAACGAATATATAAAATAAAGCTTCCACTAAATACTCTCAAAGTTGCCTGGAAAAATCGCTTTACTTTGTAGCTTACATTATACTTTGATAGATTTACGCTTAGATTTATTATGTATCCTTCTTGTGTACAATAAAGTGTTTTCTATCTATAAATCGATCTAAATAACATTTAAATTTATTATGTACTGACTGAAATTAAATATTTACGTACATTCAATATTTGGGTCGCCATTGGGATAGTTTCGGGGACAGTAACACTGGGCCTCGCCGTTCACTCCAATTTGGCACTGCGCATTATTTCCGCATTGTTTATAAGCGCAGCGTTCCATATTGCCACAGAAGCACTGCTTTTGAGGATTTCCAGCACAGTTAGGAGCGCAAGTGCATTCATAACTACCATCATCTAAATCCCGACAGCGAGCATTGACGCCACAAGGATTGCGCAAACAACTTCCAGCAGCTGGTTTGGTACATTCTACTTTTGGACTTCCTACATAGTCCGGCGGACATGAACACTGAGGTGTTCTTTCTATGGAACGACAGATAGCGTTGATACCACAAGCGCCCAAACAAACGTTTTTGCACTTCTTCTCGGTAGAACACTCTTCGTCTGCACCGCAATCCTCATTTTTAAGACATTCATATGAAATGCATTCCGTCAATGGATTACCGGAATACCCACTTGGACAACTACACACGGCTCGATGTCGTGTCGCTAAACAGTTTGCATTCTTCCCACAAGTCTTTTCATGGCAAGCACTAGTACATAATTTAGAGGTACAACGCATATCTTCGCCGCAATCTCTGTCGTTATTGCAACCGGGTACACAAACACCTTGGCGACATAACTGCCCCTTAGGACATTTATCTCTCGGAGAACACGTAGCCCTACAGCCTCCATCGAAACATTTCTCTCCACAGAAACAGTCAGAGTTGTCTTCGCAGTTAAAAGTGCAATATCCGCTATCATCGCATGCACAAAACCCATCACAAAGAAGTTTCTTTTTTTTACATTCCACTAGTGGGTTTCCAGAAAAGTTACCCGAGCAAGTACATTGAGCTCGATGATTTTGTACATGGCATTCCGAGCAAATTCCACATATTCCATTTTGACTGCAAGGATCTATGAGAAGTTATGATTGAATAAGTTTACACAATTTATACCATGAAGATTGTAATTACAAAACATAGAATGAGTAATTGGGAACATGAATTTTATAGTGGAAGCATGGAAGTTTAACTCGGTGAAACGAATTAATTGAACTGTTTGTGCGAATAGCGTTTTTAGAAGATGCACTTTAATTATCTAACTACAACTGTATAATATTAGTGATTGTTACCTTTGCATTGCCCTCTAAGGCAAGCTTGATTGGCATCACAAGCAGTATCATCTCGACATCCTTGCTTGCAGATTCTGTTTTCACAAATATGGCCATCGTTGCATGCATCATCGCTGTTGCACACAACTCTACATATACCACGGATACATTTTTCATTGGATAAACACACGTTGTCGCTGAAAACAGTAGATACATAATTAGTACTAACTAATGAAAACCAACACAAATGGACCTTATTAGTAATTAAGTAAGGCAATGAATTTTATTATAAAACGGCCGTTAACTCCGATACCTACTTGCTCAACGTATTTACGAGTAAGCACAGTAGCCCGCAAATGCGTGCAATAAGGTGGCTGCGATATGCATTATTTTTCAAATTATGCCATTATTTTTTCTTTCGCGTCTTGTACATTACATCAATACTTTTGTATTCACGTCCGGTAAATCTATCTAACGTGGTACAAAAGTAATGTGATATACTAGATTTGGATACAAAATAGCTGAAATTAGGAAGCCTAGCTCGCTTTCTAGTGGGTCTTACTTTTCCTGCAAGTCATGAATAAACAAAAAATATATTATTAGAAAAAATAACCTACCTTCTACATGATGGATGGCACGTATCACCATAGCAACTGAATCCGTCAAGACAATTTTTGTTTGGATCACATGGTAAAGACGTCCTTCTACATACAATTTTTGGATTGCCAACTAATGATAGTGGACATTTGCAAACAGGGCGATGATCCTTAGTCGTGCATAAAGCATTCGCTCCGCATGTAGCTGGTTCTGTGCATGGATCTATACATTGCCCCGATATGCATGCAAGCTCATTAGGACAATGAGTGTGCGATCTACATCCTGTGACACAGATCCGTCCATCACAAACTTCATCATCAGAGCAATGACCGTCAGAGGTGCAAGCGTACCGGCACACTCCTGAATCACATCGCTCCCCTTGTAAGCACTGGGAACCATCAACAGTGCAGGCTGGTCTGCATCGGTCACCTTCACACCTCCAACCAGAAGTACAATCTGTGTGCATCCTGCAGGTGAGAGATGGTGTCCGAACGCAACCAATATTTGGAGTAGGGTTGGCTATAAGGCCATCTGTGCAAGTACAAACTGCTTTTCTTTCCACCACTGAGCATTGAGCATTGGGTCCACAAGGATTGATATCATTAGCACATGGATTCTGGCAAAAGTTATTCTTGCAAAGCTCATTTGGTCCACAATCTTCATCATGTCTACATCCGTATTGACAACTGTTCTCCAAACAAATATGACCCAAAAAGCAGTCATTATCAACACGACAAGTCACTGTAAAAAAACAACTTAATTTGCATATTCCTGCTAGGTATTTAAAAAGTATATTGATAGGTAAATAATGTGTAGCTTACAATAGCATGCGCCTTTAGAACATCTCTCGTTTAGAGCACAATTCTCATCAAGATTGCATTGAGGGACACACATCAAGTCCTGACACATGTAGCCATCCTCACATTCCCCAGCTGCACCGCACAATCGTGGCACTAAAACGGATAAATATAATGTATAACCGATAAGTATAAACTCCTCAGGGTATAGAGTGGTCTAGAGTAGAAACACCCAGATTTTACGGTCGTAGTTACACAGCACGTTATGCATAATAAAAGGCGGTGGAGGCGCCATTAGATTGAATTATCTATGGGTCAACTTATTTTGAGAGTTCAATTAATTAAATCCAAAGCAAAAACATACTTCTCACACACTCCATATCCTGATTGCCAGTGAAGCTTTGAGGGCAACTACATTGAAGAATATGGTTATCAGTGCGGCATAATGCGTTAATTCCACAAGCTTTTTCCATTTTACATGGATTAATGCAACGTCCATTGTAACATTTCTCGTTTGATGTACATTCTTCATCCAAGAGACATACTCCTGAAAAAGAAAAAAAATATCACTATTAATTGATTGCGATTGCGCAATTGTGGCCTTAGACGTGCCACAATTGCGCAATTTTTTTAGCAAAATTATTAATGGTTCCAAAAATAATTTCACATACCTTTACAAACATTTTTATGGCAATATTGATCACGTGAGCAATCTTTTTTACTGGAACAAGTTTTTTCTTGTAGTTTGCATCCACCCTCACTATTTGCATTTCCTACATATCCCGCCTTGCATTTACATTGATTATTATGTCTTGCAGCTATACATTCAGCATTTTCTCCACAATTAACATTTTCGCAGGCATCTGAAATTTTTTATAATAATAAAATAATGGTATTCATCAAAAATATACAATAATCATTAAAACAGAATTTTTTTATCAAAGACAGTAGCTAAGTATTTATAGGTAGGTAATATAGGTACCTGTGCATTTTCTGATTCCATCTGCAACTGTACAACGAGCTACCGAGGGACAGTCTCTATTGAATCGACATTCTTGAGCCTTGCGGCATCCTTCTTCATTAGGATCGCCGATTGTTCCGCTTGGGCAGCTGCACAGCGCGCGATCCCTCATATTTTTACATTCGGCTCCATTGCCGCAAGGGTTAGTTTCACACCAGTTTATCTCAACGCATCGTTTTAGAGGATTTCCTGTGTATCCTGGTTGGCAATTACACACGTGCCTATGTTTCTCTGAAGAGCAAACTGTATTTTCACCACAATTGTTTCCCGCCAGACATGCAATTTTGCACATATTCTGTTCACAAAGTTTATCTTCCGAACAATCTGAATCTACGTCACATTCTTTTCGTTTACAGCCTTGTAGAGGATCGCCGAAAAATCCTTCAGCACAAGAACACGAAGGTTGATGGTTTCTTCCGATACAAGTTGCTTGCCTTCCACATGGCTGCCTCTCGCATACTTTGACACATTGTGGTAAACCCTTTCGACTGACTGAACATTTTTCATCGATAGAACAGTCATTATCAGACGTACACTGAACTTCTTTTGTGCAAATTCTATTCAAACAGAATTGAAAATCTGGACATGTGCTGTTTGAATTGCAAGTTATTCGACATGTTTTTTTGATGCAAACTTGATCACCAAGACAGTCTCTAGAGTTTTGACAAATACCTGAAATTATACAATAAAAATTAATAGTAATTGCCAGAATGCTTCAACTATTATCTAAATATTCTTCTTCTATCATGTCAATGGTACACTAAACAACTTTTAAGGAATGCTTGGCCACCTCTAGTGCATTGTATGTGGCATTGTTAAGCTCGTCTCTTGTGCAGGTGTTGGGGCACAAAGGACAAGTCAGTAGATGAGCCATGATATAAACATCATTATCAGCGTTATACGTCCACCACCTAACATAGGCCTCATCATGTTTGGGGTATTTGCTGTAGTAACCATGCTTAGGAAGCCGATTGGTGGCCGCAGTGTTTGTATTAAGTCTCACACAAGATATGCTGCTAGCTCCCCATCGCTGGGTGCATTCCCTTAGTAATCACTTACGACATTCATGGGAGGTGATGGGCGGTCCAATTCTATGTCGGTACCATCAAAGAGTACCACGGAAGTATGCTTGATAGTATTTTATATAAATATAATTAATTACTTATGATTTTCTGGCTCAAAATTGTACTTACCAACACACAAACTGTCAATACATTTTGTTCCTGCCGAGCAACTGCTGTCGTCAGCGCAATACTGAATTGGCACACATCCAAGCACTGGATCACCAGTATATCCAGATGCACAAGAACAATACCCTATATGGTTCCTTGATACACAATCGGCATTTTTCCCACATGCGCGGGCAATATCGCAGGGGTCCTTGCACTTGTAGTTTACACAAGCCGCTTCAGTTGAACAATCGGCATCCTTTGTACATTCATATTTAGTGCATTTTTTGTATGGATCACCTTGACTGTCTTGTGGACATTCACAAGTTGGAGTATGTTTAGAAACAATGCACTCTGCGTTTTCACCACAAGGTGACATCTTTTGACAGGGATTGACACAGTTATTATTGTTACATTTAGTTTTTTCTGTACAGTCATCATCGGAGAAACAATGTCCGGGTAATCTGCAATTACCACTTTTCGTATCCAAAACAGTGCCATTGACACAACCACATGTGTATGACCCAGCATTGTTTATACAGTTTGCATTAAGGGGACATGGATTATTTAAGCACTCATTGATGTCTTCGCACTTATTATTAGTTAATTCATATCCTTGGCTACAAGTGCATACAGTCTTGTGGTTTTCGATTTTACAAGTTCCATCTCTGCAAGCTGTTTCTTCACATTTATCTAAAACATTTACAAAATATACAACGCTATTCTAAAAAGCTGTATGTCACGTTATAAAAATAACTATACTTTGACTATTGTTATTGTATTTTAATTCTATCAGCAATTATTATAAAAATATTTCCTTTAAATGAAATAACTAACCTGAACATTTATTGCTCCTAATATTGCAATATTTATCACCAGAACAATCGGAGTTATCGACACATTCAACTTTAAAACATCCAATGTTCATATCGAATGGATTTCCAAGGTACCCTTTTTCACAAGCACACGTGACTCTATGCTTGATAACTGAGCAAACTGCATTCGATCCACATTTTTTGCTCTGGCACGGATTAGAGCATTTTCCTCTAATACATGCTAGAGAATCTTCGCATTGGTAATCACTCCTACATTGATTTGGTAACAAGCAACCGGTTCTATTTGGGTCGCCAACGGCTCCTACCGGGCAAACACATTTATAGGATCCAGGAGTATCAACACACTGTGCCGTTGGATGGCATGAATTATTTATACACTCATTGACGTTTATGCATTCATCCCCGTTTAATTCAAATCCTGGTGAACATTGGCATCTTGATGACTTGCAAAATTGATTATTTAGACAATCAGAATCAACTTTACAACCCGGAACACAAAGTCCAGAACTACAGTGCTCTCCGTGAAGGCAGTTACTGCTTGAATGACAAATCTTGTGGCATTTGTTATCACTGCATTTTTCTCCTATGGCACACCCCGTGTTATCCTTGCACGGTACCTGGCACAATAACCCAATGCACATGTGATCAGGTGGGCAATCAGAGGTTCTCTCGCATGAACTCGGTTTCCGGACACATCCTTGTTGTGGTGAAGGAGTGCCTTGAAAGCCTAAAGGACATTCACATTTTGTACTGTGATTTATTCTGGAACATATAGCGTTCGGTCCGCATACCTTGGTTGATGAACATGGATTTACACATTTGTTATTAACGCAAGCTTCTTCACTAGGGCATTCTTCGTTGCCCCTACACCCTATCAAACATTGACTATCTACACAAGCTTCTCCTATTCCACACTGCAAGTGTTTGCTACACTGTGTCGTGCACAAATTTTTCGAGCAAATATCACCGCTGTCACACTGGCTAGAGTCCTTACACGCAGCAAAACATTGGCCATTAAAACATACATCTCCATCGCAATCGAGTTCATTTGTGCACGTTAGCAACTTTTTCTTACAAGAATTTCCGTTAAAGTTTTCATATCCATCAGGGCACATGCAAATAGGTTTTCTATTCACTACTTTGCACAATGAGTTTATCCCGCAAGCACCCTCACAGGGGTTGACACAACGTCCCTCAACGCATGTAGCTTCTAACGGGCAGTCCTGATTTCCATTTGAACATTCAGATTGTTTTCTGCAACCTGTTTGTTTTGGGTCACCAACAAATCCTGATGGGCATCGACAAACGAAGGATGAATGCCGTGGTTCACATACAGCAGTAGAGTGGCATGGGTTCGGATTGCATGCTTCAATTTTCTTACAGCTTACTTCAGGTAGCGGGTCTGATTTATATCCGCTGGGGCATTGACAAATCGTTTTATGATTTTCTGCAATGCATACCGCGTTTTCACCACAAGAATCTTCCAGACAAACATCCATACAGGTATGAGTCAAACGGTTGCATAACTCATGCGATAAACAGTCATCATTATAAATGCAAGGAACAGATTGACATCCTTTTTCAAGATCATCAGGATTACCTGTAAATGGCCCCGAGGGACACTGGCATTTTGGTGCATGATTATTTGTAACACAAATGGCATTTGGACCGCAAGTAATTTGCTGGCATGCCGGCAGACATTTATTTAAATCACCAATGTTTTTGCATATTTCACTTTCTCGACATTGTGCGTCACCTGTACATTGATTTTTGTTGATTGTTATACAGCCATCACGGTCATTTGGATTACCAATAAATCCAGGCAAACATTCACATTGACTTTTATGGTTTTTAGATATACACCTGGAGTTTTGAGGACATGTGAATAATGAGCAACTGTCTTCACATTTTTTTACTCCTAACACATCCTTTTGACAAGACTCATTATCATCGCAATCATTATTAACATTACAATTTGGAGTTGAGGGCTGTTCACAAATAGAACTAACAGGGTTCCAAAGAAAACCGTCCTTACAGTCGCAACGAGCACTGTTTTCAACGACTCTACAATGTTCATTGGCACTACAAGCTATCGTGGAACAAAGGTCAAGACATTTTTTAGTGTTTCCTTCAACTTCAACACAGACATGAGAGTTGAGACAGTCAGTATTGGAACGACATTCTTCTTCATTGTGGTCTCTTTGTTGTAAGTGGCATCCAGTTTTGATGTCGATTGGGTTTCCGACGTAACCTTCAGCACATATGCAATGTGCTTGATGGTTAGCTCCAATACATAAAGAATTTGGTCCGCATTGCAATTTACTACACGAATCAACACATTTTCGGGTATTTTTAGCCACTTGGAAACAAATTTCAGAATCTTTGCAATCACCATCGACCATGCATTTGTCATCAGCAACACAGCCTCGCTTTAAATCATTTGGATTTCCGTTGTGTCCTGGTAGACAGTGACAGAGTCCCTCCTCACAAATAGATTGTGGACCACATATCTTCGTATGACACACATCTACGCACTTCGACTTTTGACAAATATATCCCTCGGGACAGGTTGCGTTATGTGAACAAGTACATAGACTGCCTTCTGCGCATTTTGAAATGGAAACTTGGGAGCACAATTCATAAGGATTGCCAACGTAACGGCTTTTACAAATACAACTAAAGCTTCCAGGAGTGTTAATACAGATCGCATTTTCTGCGCAAGGCTTACTACTACATTCATCTATGTCTGTGCACTGTAGATTCGGATTTCCTAAATAACCCGGGGGACACAAACACTCCACGTGTGATTTTGTTTGTTGGCAAACTGCGTTAAGGCCACACGATGCCTTAGCACATGTTATCTGTCTGCGTGGAAGGCATTTGATGTAGGGGTTTCCAGTAAATCCTTTATTACATTTGCAAGCATTATTTTGTCCGTAGACACAATGCGCATTGTCACCACAATCGGGATCACAAGCCGGTGGAGAAACAGCTGTAAAAAAATAACAAAAAAAAATTTTATATTACTTTATTTGTATAATTTAAATTTTGTTCTGTATATGCAATACTTACGTGGCATGCACAGTAGATCGGGGTTTCCGACAAAAAATGCATTACAGATACATTTTCCGGTACTTTGTTCACAAGATGCACCGACACCACACACGATTCCCTCACATCGCTGTCGGCATCGACCTGCCACGCAAGTCAATGGTTCCTCACAGGGTATTCCTGGCCCGCATATATCTCTTCTACAAGCACCGCCGGGAAACGGGTTTCCTACCATTCCTTCAGGGCAAACGCATGTTGGACCGGTTTTGGATATAATGCACTGAGCACCCAGAGAACATGAGTAATTGTCGCAACCTTAAAATAAACCAAAAATATGTTAAAGCACGATCAGGTAATAATATACTTTTATACTAAAATATTACATAAGGGGTACATTTACCGGAAATACACTTTCCACCTTCTGGTTTGGTATATCCAGGGTTACAACGGCACCAGGCTGCATGGTTGTCAACTTCACAAAGTGCATTCGGTCCACATGATATGCTGCCACATGGAGAGGTGCAAGTACGGTTCAGACAAGCAAGTGTGTTTGCACATTCATTGTCATTGCTACACAAAAGTTTTTGCGACGGGGTTTCTTGCACAGTGCCTAGTAAAATAAACAAGATTTTATGTGAAAATTGACAACAAACAGAAACATAATACAGAAAAAACATCATTAGGGATCATTTATTAAATATAAAAATAAAATAATAAAAATCGTTAAAATTATTACTTACATCCAGATTTGTATGGATCTCCAACCATATTAGGTGGACAATCACATTGGTAGCCTCCTTTTTTATCATGACATATAGCTCCATAGGCGCAAGGAGCACTATGACATTCATTCCTGTTAGTACATCCTGTGTAAGGGTCGCCTTCATACCCCGTCATACACATACATCTGGGAGGATCGCTGGGTGTACATTTAGCACTGATACCGCAAGTGAATCTTTCGCATGGACTTTTGCACTTCTGTCCATCAGAAACGTCCAAGTAAAATGGAGGAGGACACACACATTTTCCAGGTTGTATACATTTTTCATTGGCGAAACAATCAGAATCACTAATACAACGCTTCTGGTTCAAAGAACAATGGCCGGACATAGGATCTTTACCGTAGCCAGTAGGACATTTACAAATGTAGGAGCCCGGGGTATTAATACACTCAGCTCCGAAACCACAAACAGGTTGACCTGTCGTGCATTCGTTTGTGTCTTCACACGAGCCATCCACAGATTGCGAGTAACCTGCCGGGCAGGCGCAGTAACTAACTCCATCTGATATAACGATACATTCCGCGCCTTTTCCGCATTTGCTATCTTTATTGCAGCCAGAAAGCACACAATTTCCATCTACTACTTTATATGGTGGATGACATTGGCAACTTATATCATCACAAATCTCACAGAAGTTGTAAGGATTTCCACTGTAATCTGTTGGACATTTGCATTCATAGCTTCCAGGTAGATTCTTACATATTGCATTAAGACCGCAAGGTGAACGTCCGTGCTGGGTGCATTCATTGATATCTTCACATAGCCCAGTTTCTTTGTTTCGAGTAAAACCTTGGGAACAGATGCAAACATTTTCTCCTTCGTGTAAAACGCATTGTTCACCTAGACGGCATGGGTTTGTTTCACTACATTCACTTGGCATTTTTCCTGGAACACAACCGTCTAAATAGGGATCGCCATTAAAACTGCCCGGGCACTCGCATTGAAAATGTCCTGGCAAATTCTTGCAAACGGCACCTACGCTGCAAGGGTTATCATTGCATTCATTTATATCCTGGCATCCACTGGCAGATATTGGGTCACCGGCAAAACCACTCTTGCATGTGCATTGTGCAACTTGACCATTTAATAAACATTCTGCGTTACTGCCACAATGTAAGGCTTCACAAGGATCTGAAATATAGGTTTACATTGTAACATTGTTTAAATAAATAAAAATTAATTGTTGCTATGTTAAGTATCCACATTTTTTGAATATCTTTTTTTTTAAGAAAATTTGTAAAAGTCTACTTACGTCGACATTCATTGCCTACATTCGGTTCTGGACATAAACATCTTGCAGTTGGATCACATAAAGCATTTCCAGGGCAGTCAGTATCGCTTTTGCAGGACAGTACTTCAGTACACCTTACTCGAGCATCTGGGTCAGGTATGGTGCTCTCAGGGCATTCGCAGCTAAATGAGCCTTCTTTGTTTATACACTCGGCACCTACACCACAAGATCCTTCCACTTGGCATTCGTCGACATCTAAACATTGTTTAAAGGCGTCCCCTGTATAACCCTCGGGACATTGACACGCAAAACTACCTAGAGTATTGGTGCATCGTGCATGGGTGCCACAACGTCCAACTGGCCCCAGAGCTGAATCACATTCATTGACATCAATACATCCTGCTCCGATATCTGTAGGATCAAAAGTCCAACCGTCTTCGCATACGCAGTATGCGTCAGTTCCATCGGCTTTGCAATATGAGTGTTCACCGCACTTAATATCTTCACAAGGAGCACGACAGCTGACCCGTGGAGGATTACCTACAAATCCAGGGACGCATTCACAGTTGTGTCCTCCTAAAGTATTTGCACACAATGCATTTTCCCCGCATATTGATTTATTAGATAGACATTCGTCAACGTCAACACAAATTGAGCCTTTGGCGTCAAATCCATCCTTGCAGAAACACTGATTTTCAATACATTCTGCATTGTTGGTACAGTCGAAATTTGATTTGCACAGCGTGTTCACGTCAATCTAAAAATGTATAACCTTTTAGAGAATATCCATAATAAAATTCAAAATGCAAAAAAATCACAGCTGATAAATTACCTGTTCGCAAGCGATCTCTGGATTTGGATTTGCTCTGTACCCTTGAGGACAAACGCAGTTATAGCCCGGGTCGGCGTTTTCGCAGATTGCGTGTGTACCACAAGGCCGCTCTAAAGTCTCGCACTCGTTGACGTCATGGCAGCCGTTTGGTGTTCGTGCATCTCCAGTATACTCAGCATTGCAGGAGCACACGTAGCTTCCGGGCGTGTTGGTACACATTGCATGTGCGCTGCACACCGCTTCGCTACTCTTACACTCATCCACGTCTGGTGCAACAAATAACGCACGTCTAATTACAAAGTCACTCACGCGCTACACGATTATTATACATACGCAGTAGGTAGGTACGCCAACAGCCACTATGAAGAGTAGGAAGAGACAGATGACGGTACGTGAAGTGCTTGTAAACCGCCGGAAAACCAGAAAAGAAAATTTCAGTCGAAGGCCAGAAAAAGTAGATCGAACTCGTAACTTTACTTCTTCAAATTTATAAAATAAACCAGAACACATATTTTCGAAGCACATGATAGTACTGAAAAGACGTTGAAGTTGGAGGTCTGCATTGGCATAGAATCACACTGTAGCTGAAAAACTTGATAACATTTTCTATGAATGTTTCGTGATCAGTTATGTTAGTAGAAGCGTGAAGCTACCGCGTCCTTGAACGGTAGTTTTCAGCGCGGTTCGTTAAACGTGATCGAGTTATATAGTAAGTAAGTACAAGAAAGCGTTAAACCACAAAGGCGAAAACAGATTAGTAATCATCACACCTACAGGCGTGTCTAAGAAACTCACCCTCGCATTGAACATCAGGGTTGCCTTTGAAACCTGGAGGACACAAGCAGCGATAAGCGCCGGGTAGATTCTCGCAAAGCGCGTCACGGCCGCAAGATGCTCGTGCACACTCGTCGTGATCATGGCAGCCCACTCGTGGATCGCCCTCAAATCCCGGCGGGCAGCTGCATTCGTATGCACCTTCGATGTTCCGGCATATGGCGCCCGGCCCGCAACTGTCTCCGTTTGCACATTCGTCTATATCGACACACTGCTAAACAATTTTAGAATTAGTAACTATCATCTAACTGAATCGTAAATTACAACAATTAACCATAAACATGCTATGATTTTACCCCATCGAATGGGCTTCCAGTGTAGCCAGCTTGGCATGCACAGGTATAGTTTCCAGGGTAGTTTTGACAGATAGCGTTGACACCACAAGCGCCAGGTCTTCGACATTCATCGATATCTATAAGAAAACAATGAGAATATAGAAACGTATACATCTAAGACAAACCAGGAATTTAAAAAATGTATAAATAAAAGTCAAATGACAAAATTTACCTCGACACTCTTCTTCGCCATCTCCCTCAAAGCCTCGGTTACATTTGCAAATGAAATGAGCAGGCAGATTGCAACACTCAGCGTTTGCGACGCACCGTGATGATACTGCTGGGTCCGCACATTCATCGATATCTACGAAAGTGTAATTGAAATAAACCAAGTTGTATTTTACATGTCCTAAATTTCATTTGTTAAATTTGATGAACCGAAATGTACCTCTGCAATTGAAACCGTCTCCTTCATAGCCGGGGAAACAGGAACATTGAAAACTACCGACTGTATTTGTACAGTGTGCAAAAACATCGCATGGTCGATCCTTGCATTCGTTTACATCTGAAAGTAAATATAAAAACATGTAGTTCTGTTTATGAATAAAAGAGCTATCCGCAATAGCGCGTGGTAATTGCAGCAGTACCTGGTTCCTGACAGTTACAACCACCGAAACCATCGTTGCAATGGCACACTCCATTTAGACAAGCGCCGTTTATACACCTGGCGCCGTCCTCTTTGGTACAATCATCTAAAATAACGAGATTCATATTCATAATTCTGTACTTGCTGCGTGTTTCAGATAGCTGCATAACTATCGTAATGGATTTGTTAATATTTTTAACGTACCTGTGCATTTTAACTCTAACTTCAGCTCGTCGGATGCCTTAAAACAGTCGGGCACACCGTCGCATAATTTTGATAATTCATATAATTGCAATATTTGTGTAGATTCGTTTACTTGACAGCCAAAATAGCCGTCTTCTAAATTTAAGAAAAATACTTCTCGTTTTATTCCTAAACCTATTCCATATTGGCTTTGTGTCGCTACCTGTGAAACAAACATTATTTTAATAATTAACGCATGTGATATGGACACTGTTGTAAGCAAGAACAACACCAGTATAAAAACCTATAAATCAGAAATATTTATTGCATAACTGTAGTACAAAAATGTTTTTATAGCTATGGTTAGGTAGAGTTTTAACAGTTTGTTCTTTCTGGACCGTTCCTAGTTCACTATCGGCCAGAATTAGTCCTCTGCTGGACATAATCCTCATCAGGGGTTGTTTCCTGTCGTTACCACGGTTGGCAGGTTGGATGGTTTAAATATACTTATAAACATTTTGGCTTTGCAAATATTTTGATTGATAGCGCAAGTGGTATAGGAAAATAGTAATTGGTAATATTTATAATAAGAAAAACAAAACATAAAGATAAACTATGTAAGTAACAGTAGTTTTAGAGGTTAATACAAGCTTTTCTTACATCATCTATAAACATACTACAGAACAAAATTTCTATTTTCTATTACTTACATGTGTCGTTGTGACTAAGAAAGTCCAAACCACGAGCGGCAGGTTGACTATATACATTGTTTCTGCAACAAAAAATAATTTATGTTAAGACATTATTATTAACAAATAATAAAAATATTTATGACATGAAATTTTTTATAGACTTTTCGCTCGCACATTTCATCATTTTCAAATATATATTTTTCATACCCCTAAGTACTTAAGGTAGTTGGAGAATACCATTACGATGAAAACAAGTTTTTCCAGCATAATGGTTTGAACTAGTTATAGTACCTACATTGTTATCCTAGGGGTGAAAGCTTAGACGAAGTGGATGAAAGTAACTTATTTAGTCCCGGACGGGGTTGAGGGACTAAATAAGTCTTTAACTAGAGGTAAACACTGTGCTTTTCATTACGAATACTAGGAAAGTAAAAATAAAAACATGAATTAGCTAATTAGCATTAGAAAAAATGAGTGAATTGTAGTAGATCCAATCCATGCTGCATTCTAACCAAAGAGTTTTTATGTTCGATCGAAAAAGGTTATGTGTATTGTGGTCCATGCTGAATTCTAACCAGAGTTTTTATGTTCGATGTCATTTGATGATAATTATCATTATGGATGAAATACTTGTTGATACTTAGATTATATTTACGAAAAAAGTTAAAATTACATGTTTTGTTAAAAAGAAAGAAATTAAATATTTTTATTGAGAGAATAAAGAGTTATAAATTACTAGCTGACCCGGCAAACGCTGTTTTGCCATATACTTACTACAATGACTATAAAAAAAAAGGAGCTGGTGATAGGAGGGTGAAAATTTAGGGTTGTATGTTTTTTTTAATGCCACATTATAAAAAAAAATTGCCCAAAAAATAAAAATAAAATGTTAGGGGTGGACAACCCTTATCACTTTATTAGGGGTATGAAAAATAGATAGTAGTCGATTCTCAGACCTACTGAATATGTATATAAAATTTCATAAAAATCGGTCAAGCCGTTTTGGAGGAGAATGGTAACTAACATTGTGACACAAGAATTTTATATATAAAAAAAAAGAATAAAAACTATAAAAAAAAATCAATTACAGTTTTCACTAACTTAGCTGAATAAGTATGTCTTTGGTAATAAACATCTTTTTCATTGCTCATACTCTGAAAGTAGGTCTGAAGTTGCCTGAGGAGCGGGTTGAAAGTAATACTTCCAGCCCTAGGGAGAATCGTTTTCAACTGACAGCTGTCAAATTATTAAAAAAAAAAACTAGATCTATTTTCACATTTCCTAGGAAAATAAAAAACCTCTTTGGTTTACGAATGTCAACAGTGTGACTTCTGTTTGCATTCGTGAACAAAAGAGGTTTATTACCAAAGAGATACTTAATCAACCAAGTTAGTTAAGACTGTAATGGATTTTTGTAAATAGGTTTTATTCATTTATATTATTTATAACCCTTTAGTTTTTCATAAAAATTTGTAATTTTAACCTTTTTCGTAAATCTACATCTACATCTACACTAATATTATAAAGAGGAAAACTTTGTATTTTTGTATTTTTGTATGTAACGAATAGGCTCAAAAACTACTGGTCCGATTTCAAAAATTCTTTCACCATTAGAATGCTACATTATCCCTGAGTAACATAGGCTATATTATATTTTCAAAAAAATCAGAGATCCTTACTAAAACTTCAATAATGTAACCCAAGGTGGAAAACAAAAAACCTTACATCGCGTGCGCTGCGAAAACTATTGAAGATAGAACAAAATAATGTACTACGATTTTGTAGAACACGTTATCATCTACAAAAAATGTCGCGACAGCATATGTCTAACTATTACAGTTATGCCACAATAAGTGTTCTTTTATTATAAAAAAATAATTGAAATGCCTCCGCTAGAAAAGGGTCTTTATTTGTAACTTGGTATTAATCCTTATCCAAATAAATCATTTCATAATTAAGACGGTTTCAATACCTATAGATTACTTCTTAAATTTTTCAAATCGGACATTCCATTCAAAAGATATGACGAAATTAAAAATGTTAACGGGTCCACGGGTCATGCGCGGGGTGCGATTTCACTCACTCAAGGAGAAGCGCGTGCAAATGTATGAAATAAGTAGACGCGAGGCTCGAACCCACGGTCTAAGTTTATCCTAAAATGTTTAAAAAATTTATGACCACCCATGCGAAGCTGGGACAGGCCGCTAGTATAATATATAAGTAGCAACAAGTATCCATAACATCAAAAGTCATCGAACATAAAAATTCTGGTTAGAATGCGGCATGGACTTTAACCTTTTTCGATCGAACATAAAAACTTTTTAAATGCAGCATGGATTGGATCTACTACAATTCACTCATTTTTTATTTAATTAATTCATGTTTTTATTTTTACTTTTTGTATTCGTAATGAAAAGCACAGTGTTTACCACGGGTTAAAGACTTATTTAGTCCCTCGAACTATTGGCGCCCTCGCTATGCTCGGGCGCCAAACCCCGTCTCGGGACTAAGTAAGTTACTTTCACCCCTAGGATAACAATGTACTATTGTTTAAGAATGCTAACAGGAGGTCAACAGTCATACTGTTGACATTCGTAAACCAAAGAGGTTTGTTTATTTTCCGAGGAAATGTGAAAATAGAACTAGTTTTTTTTTAATAATTTGACAGCTGTCAGTTGAAAAAAACGATTCTTCCTAGGCCTGAAAGTAATAATTTCAACCCGCTCCACAGGCAACTTCAGACCTACTTTCCGAGAATGAGTAATGAAAAATATTTTTTATGATAGGAAAACTGTTGACAGCATCTTAAAGCGTAAAACTTTTAAAGCTGGTGCTCATAGTAACTACCTACCTACTAAAGTTTTTCGTCCACAAACACGACACTAAGTAAAGGCGAAGGCTGCCTCGAGGTCAGCAATGTGAACGGTATTTTTGTTATACATATACTTATGAAATCAAAACTACCAACATACACTGTAAAATTCCACAAGTGCGAGGGTGTGTGAGTGTGTGGGTATTGGTTTAAAAAAAATTGTGAGACTGTCGGTTTTAAGAATTTTTTGGATGGAGGTTGTATTCATGGCTCTCTCAAGCCAGTAGTGTGTTGATTTTATTTCTATAATTTATTATGCTTTTTAGTAAAAGTAAAAAAGATTTTCCTTATTATTTTTTCAATAAATAGTTTTGTTTTATATTATCTTTAAAGTTTATAAGTAAAAACTTAATTGATTGGCTCTGAGAGCGTTCACCTCTCGGAGCCAAGTAAGTACCTACAGACACGTCGGGGTGTAGTGCTCGTGAACTGAACACTAAAAAGTAAGTTGGTTTTGATGGAAGTTATAAAACCAATATAATCACAAAACAACCGTAGATAATTCTGCACACTCATCAAAATACACCTCCGTAATGGTCGCGTTGTAATAGACCTTACGTCACAAAGTCTCAAGTCCACGTACCTATGGGTTCGCGTGTACGAATGTGCTATCAAATCGGGCGTAAAACGTCCGCAAGACCAAGCTAGCCCAGACTCGCTTGCGCCATTCACTTTCACGGTTTCACGACGCATTCGGTCGCTGGTTCTTTGCACTCTGCTCGTACAGAAAGTAGGCTGCAAACAATGCTAACGTGAACGTTTCTCTCTTGAGAAACCATTATCATTGGTAATGTGTCTTATCAATGTTCGGCAGTCGAACACACGCGACTAAACTAAATTGTTGGCTATTTTTATTCTTTGTCACATCAAAATTACCTATGTAAAGCTATTGCATACAAATTACAAACAACAAGGCATGGAAAATGATGAATGAATTACATGATATAATGGCTCAATCAATTACGGTCCGTCTAAACAAACGTAATGTAATTAAATCAATGGATGTAACAACAACCATGAACCTTATATCTTATATTCGACGATCGTCCGTTAGAAGCGTCTACGCAACCAGATAATCTCATTATATAATGTCACAGTGAGCTACTTACGAATGCTAATACAGAAACCTGGCTCAATACTGGTGTCGTAGCGCCCCCTCGTAGAACACAGCTACGAGAGGGAGCTACTATTTTTTTAAATAAAAATTATTATAAAACTTTTTTTTGTTTCATAGTCAATCTAGTGGTTATGTAAAACGTATATATCAGAATCTTCCGAGTTTATCGATCAAAATATTAAATTAAGAATCGATAAATTTCATGAATCGTATTTTCATTTATTTTTATAGACCTCGTCCGTAAGACGTAATTGCAAACAATTTATTTGTTGATGCCTTCCTTTATTGCGCTATCCGTGGAGTACGTTTCGCTAGAACTGGATAGTCGAACGGACACTAAATTGCTTTGGTTCGTATCATCGATAATAATCGATTGAAGTGAGTGGCGCATTGTGAACGGTACCAGTAGTAGTGATAGCGGTACAAACCAACTGTTTCCAGCGCATTACGATTTTGCTTTTGCTTGTCTACCTCAGGCTGTATGTTGTTCTTTGTTCTGATGGAACAAGCAGATGGCCCACCTGATGTTAAGTGGTAACCATCACCTATAACAAAGCATTGTATCGTAAGTCACGCTCGATGGGAAAGTGTCCTACGATGCCTTGCGTCCATCATCTTGATGCATACAGATGTTAAACCTCATGTACCTGTAAATTCACCGGCAGCCAGTTTTCTAACCGAAACACAGCAACTCTGCTTGGCGCCAAAAAAAGGCATGGTGGTAGTAACACCTCCTCACTAACACATATTCATTCACTTGTATGTTATACGGCACTGATAACAATTATTTACATATTCATCCGTAAACAGTAGGTACATTATTTTCCATTGTATAAAAATCTTCCTTACCACTTATGCAAATAACCCAGATCCGGATACAGCAAAAAGTGCAAATAATCTATTCAGTTGAAATCAATTCTTTTAAATGAGTTAGGAAATGATTGTAATGTAAATAAATAGGAAGATATGAAAATAATAGAATATAACGATTAGAAAATATGTCTTCGTTTTAAGTGTATCAATCCTGCTTTGCAAATAACGTTTTTTCCAAAAAAAACTACTATTAATTACACAGAAAAACATAAAACAAAAGTTTTGGTGAACCACAGACCAAAATTTCATATGTGTAGTTTATATTTTTGTATTTGTTAATTATTGCAAAAAGCGTTCAGGATAATGCAGTCGGCTGCAATATTGTGTCACCTTAGGCTTAGTTTAGGCTAGTTTTTTTTTTATACGTTATGATTATTTTTATATTGGCTGTTTGTTGTCCCTAAATAAATAAATCAATTTCGATACAATTTATATGGGACCCCATCCGAAGTATAGGCTAAGAATAATCACAACAATGCATAAGTGACGACGAATAGTCACAAATCAAAAATACAAAAAAAAAAACGAATTGAGATCCTCCTCCTTTTTTGAAGTCGGTTGAAAACGATACCCTTATGATGTTCCGTTTGTCATCGCTCTATGAGTTTCCACTGCTAAGAAAAAAAATCTTTTTTTTCTTTTAACTACATTTAGATAATAGCTAAAACTTGCTAGAATCAATATTGTGGGTATAAAATTTATATTTAGATATTTAGGAGACTGTAGGTTAAGAAAAAAAATGTATACCGGATGAAATTCCTTTTAGCGATAAGATCGGGAAATTTATATTATACATTTATTTTTTTGTATATCAATAAAGTAAACATGGTTGCAGTTTTTCATTTTAGGAGTTTTGAAAAGAAAAGTTTTTGTGAGAAATATATGTGACCCTTGTATATTTTCCAGACACTGGGTGGACAAAACACTTGGATGGATACTCATGAATTGAAAATATGTAATGGTCATCTAACGGAAAAAATACTGGTTTTATAAAATAAAAATCAACAATAATTATTCAGCATCCTACCTAACCTTTATCGTTTTAAAAATTACAATTTTATAATACACTAGCGGCCTGTCCCAGCTTCGCATGGGTGGTCATAAATTTTTTGAACATTTTAGGATAAAATTAGACCGTGGGTTCGAGCCTCGCGTCTACTAATTTCATACATTTGCACGTCCTTTCCTTCTCCTTGAGTGAGTGAAATCGCACCCCGAGCGTGACCCGTGGACCCGTTAACATTTTTAATTTCGTCATATCTTTTGAATAGAATGTCCGATTTGAAAAATTTAAGAAGTAATCTATAGGTATTGACACCGTCTTAATTATGAAATGATTTATTTGGATAAGGATTAATACCAAGGTACAAATAAACACCCTTTTCTAGCGGCGGCATTTCAATTATTTTTTTATAGTAAAAGAACACTTATTGTGACATAACTATAATAGTTAGACATATTCTGTCGCGACATTTTTTGTAGATGATGACGTGTTCTACAAAATCGTAGTACATTATTTTGTTCTATCATCAATAGTTTTCGCAGCGCACGCGATGTAAGGTTTTTGTTTTCCACCTTGGGTTACATTATTGGAGTTTTAATAAGGATACCTGATTTTTTTTAAAATATAATATAGCCTATGTTACTCAGGGATAATGTAGCATTCTAATGGTGAAAGAATTTTTGAAATCAGACAAGTAGTTTTTGAGCCTATTCGTTACATACAAAAATACAAAAATACAAATGTTTCCTCTTTATAATATTAGTGTAGATAAATAAAAAAACAATCGAATGATTTACCTAAATATAGAAAAATCGCTAGTTCTCGAGGGAGCCAATAATGTACGGCCAAATAATGTACAGCATGATATTGCACAGCACGATAATGCACACCCAGATAATCCGTGTCCACTGGTTTGAATTATTGGGTGTACATTATCATCCCGTATATTAACTGTGTATTAACTGGCTGCACATTAACTACACGTGACAATATTGCACATCCAGATAATGCACACCCCGATAATGTACACCCAGATAAAACGAATCCAAAAAGGTACCAAAATGGATCCCAAATATCATGCTGTACATTATCGTGCTGTACATTATCATGTCGTACAATAACCGGACTCGTTCTCGGGATCGGGGTTCGGGGCAAACTAGTTCATTTATTTTAACCATGTAACCAAGGCTTGCACTACAATCAAACCTTAATTAAACACTATATGAGTAAAATAACATGAATAAGTTAGTAGCCAGTGATATAATAAAATTATTTTGAATATCCGCAAAATAGTAGATTGTTTACCTAGGGAGCAAACAACTATTTTAAAGGCAAGGGTTTTTTTTATACAGAGAGGAGCAAAGGATTCTAGAGTAGAATCCTGAGTACAGCGAGGGATTCAAAGTGCGTCACACGAGCTTAAAATAGTGTTGCTCCCGAGGAGGTGGACACAACTTTTTTTACACTCTAAATGAGAAATAAATAAGTGCAACTTATGAATAAGAACCTTTATGTATTTTTATCAAACTAAATGAAATCTGAATTTGGGCTGATCTAACATAACAGAAGATAAATTCACCATTAGAACATCGTGTAGCTTACATCACCGTACAAAAGTAAGTTCATAAACCTAAGCTAGTGTCCAACTCGGGTAATGGAATGCCGACCAAAGCGTCTTTTCCAACAATTCCAAACAGTTTGTCCGCGATTTGAAATGTACCTCTGTCAGATATTTTTAAATTCTTATTTATAATTTATAAAAAACAATCTGACTGTTCATAACGTTCACTACAAATAGTTTTTGTCTATTGACAGGTATAACCTTAAGAGTGGATCAGCGGAGTTACCGTGTGGACAACACAATCGGATAACAAGAAAAAAAGGCGTGCATACCAGACTGATTTCCGGTCAGGAGTCAGGAGCGGGCAGCGACAACGAAACTGTGCGGTGCGACCACGCTTCGCGCCACGAATATTAAATAATCCACACTAACTCGGGGGACTTGCAAGTGGAGCGACCGTTTCAAGTGCCGGTACGATCCGAATCAAAGTCAAAGTCAAAAGGCTTTCAATTCGATGAATCAAGGTGATCCTTGCACTTTGAAGTGTTTTAAAGCTAGGAGAATCTAAGTGCCATTTCAGGCAACCAAGGCTAGAAGTACAGGCAAGAAACTTACGGCTTGGTTCCTACTCTTATTTTGTAAAAACATAATCTTTCATCTATTCGATATAATAATTGATTATAATCTACCACTAATCCTTATTTTTATATAAATATAAAAAGAATCACACGTTCATAATCTGACAGTTAGCTACCCATATTTGTAATATTTTCTGCAGCTGTTAACGTTTGCATTATTTTTATTGTAAACCTTATTGTGTTCAAATAAATAAATATTTGATTTGATAAAAGAGACCAACAACGTAGTATCAGGCCTGCGACCTTACCTATAAACATGTGTGAAAAGATAATCAGTGTCAAAATTATTGCAATATATAGGCAAATGACAAACAGTGATAGAACTTTTAGCAATGTTTCAACGCAAACTTTTTTATGTAAGAACACTGATGTTTACTTTTCATGTGTTCAACGAAATGCAATAGTGTTTTTTATTGTAATTTTTTGTAAAAATTTTATACAGTGACAAAAAGGAATAAAATTAATGCGATGGGCGTGTTTTTGCAAATTAAATCGATTTTAAAAGAAATGAGGACATAGCATAAAGTCCATAAAGCAATAAAGTAAAATCTTGTCGCAAAACCCCCTACCATCTAAGAGAATGACGAACCCATAAGAGTTCGAGTACCTCACTTTGAGAAAACCGAGTAGAGAAAACGGAATTTCAGTCATTGGCCGGGTACAGAATAGGAATGATGGCGTTGCTAAGTTATTAAAATAATAAAACAGTGTCAAGGATGAGTGATGCAGTAAAGTAATGTACCTAGCTACCTCTTTGCACTTATCTAGTTTTACGTTACACATCGTGAACAAAACTGTAAATTTAGCTCTAGCTAACTTAACAGGTCTAGCTAACTCTTCCTCATACAAAAACACATGCAATAGATTATTGCATGTTTTTGTATGAGGAATAGTTAATTAAATTGTATTACTCGTATATGATTGTATAAACTAGTGTTTATGACATCGTTTTTGGTGGATGTCTTAATAATAAATGTTATAACTTGGTATTAATTTCAATACACTATTTTATATTCTAGCTAGTAGAGAAAGCAAAGAGCAGTTGAGCAGGGAGTAAGTGAGTGTGTGAAATATCGCGTTATTCGCGTTTTTCCTCTCACTCACTTACTCCTTCATTATTAGCAAAGTAAACTCGAAACTTCTTTATAGTAGGAGGCACACTTTCAGTCTATTGTTGTACGTAGTCGTGGGTTTGAAACGTGATCCTCGGATATAGCACGAATATCCATAAATAAGGGAACCGTGGCTTGACATCGCGTGGCTAAAAGTTATTTTCCATTACACTCAGCCATTGTACGTTGACACTGGCTGTATGTTACTGTTGACTCATATCATGTGATTGAACTTACTGAAGTACTAATTTTCATAGTCAACCTTGGACAACATAACACAATCAATCAATATCACGAGCAAAATTGCAATCGGTAAGAATTTCTCACACATTATGATGACAAATGGGCTGATGGTCTATAGCGTGAGAGTGTGGGATTCGTAGTGATGGGAGCCTACATTATAGTGATATTACGGAATGACATAACGGGTCGATGTCGGCCATGTGTCGCTGTGGCTGAGATCACGGTCCGTGCAAGATGACAGGTGCGTCCCACGTTCACACAGCATTATAGCGCCACCTGTCATTTGCCGACATCATCTGAGCGTGTTGGTAAAGCCAGCTATCATGTTTCTTTTGTTTATTGATCCGTACAATTTTTTTTTCTGCTGTGATGTCAAACATATGTGAAACAACACGTATTTATAAACAACGAACTGTGTGTGGGATTACAATAAAAACAGCAAATGTAGTAGTTCGCGTGGATAAGCCACAAATGTATGTCAAGAAAAGTAATTTCAGCATGCCGTTAATTAGACATTACAACCACTCTGTGAGAACAGATTCCAATTAGAACAAAGAGTCCTTGAAGGAGGCGCCACGCTCGGATGCAGTCGCGTCTTGCCTCTACCCACAACCAAACGTACCTACCATTTTACAAACGTCCTTGCTGAATTAGCTGATAAAAATGAAAAATGTTTAAGTCATGAACTTATAAATTGTAAAAAAAATGTTTGGAGTCTCCATTTAAACCATCTTATTAGATTATGATAAGTTAAACCGCTCTTCTATAATAAATATAAGCTATATTATTGTAAAGTTTCATTAAAATCCATTCAGTAGTTTTTACGTGAAAGAGTAACAAACATCCATCCATCCATCCATCCATACTTACAAACTTTCGCGTTTATATTATTAGTAGGATAAAAAGTTACAGTGACATACAAATTAGGCGGTGTTTTAGATCTCTTTTTATAGATCTTTCTTTAGACGCTTTTTCAATTGGCTTTAGATAAGTAAAGAGGAGGCTTAATTTATTTAATTCATTTTCAATTATTTTTATTATCCGAGTAGACAGGTAAAGCTAATGGTTTTTGAGGTCGATGCGTGCGTCGATTAGTTACCGTACGTCAGAAAGGCCAAAAGATGAAAAGGGACTCTGAGTAACCATTTAACAATAATTGTCTTAAGATATTTGGCTATCTGAAGGTCATATACTTCGCAGAATAAGTATGAGTGTGTTTGCGAGAATCTCGCATTGACCATGGTTTACGAATCGTGTTAAGAATTCAATAATTTCCAGCAACTTAGATGATAATTCTACAAAAAACAATTGCAGTTGTCTAAAAATTCTAACGTATGTTTTTTTTACCTCTAATGGAAACCTACTAATAATAAATACCTAACATCTAGTAATGGGCGATCATTATCAAGACTATTTGGCGGTCATATTGTGGGTAATAGCATCTTTGAAGCGACAAAAAATCAGTTGTAACTTTTCAAGCGTGTCTAATGAATGTATGGAATGATTTGCAGACTGCTGTGTAAAAGAATACGGAAAACGAGTACGTTGAGGTAACATATTATGTTAATGTTTTCGTGGTTAAGGTAGACGGAAATCGCTAATTTTAGACAACAATTAAATACTGACAGCATTAATGACAAAAAAGTGTTGTTCATGTTTCAAAGCTTTATAGGTATTTATAAGTTATTTAGTAGATCTATAACTTATTTATCGGGGGAGGTTAAGATCCGATGGCATAGCTGGTTAACTCATCTCCGTGACAAGGGTTAAAATATCTCTATCTAAATCTAAAGTTAAGTTAAGTTAAGTTCATCTAGGCTTTGGTCGCGATAGATTCACCTAGTATAATAAGACGTTTCAAAGTGCTCCTTGTGATTGTACTGAATAAAGACCGTTTTGATTTTTGATTTTGATTTTCTCATGATTCACAACTTTTGAGATGAAAAAATGCTTGTGATTATTATTGTGTGTAGGTAATTAATACATGAGTATGTTCGGTCCATCAGCTCTTCCATGCTCTTCTATAATAGTATTAAAAAAAAACAATACTACAGAAGGTAAAATCTCAGTGATTTTTGAACTAGCTAAACAAAGAAACAGAAGCAAAGAGAAAACATTTTAAAGGCGGTTTGACCAACTCAGAGTAACGCAATCGGTAAGATTATCTTATTACTGACTTTGTTTTGGACAAATTAAGTAGAGGCCGAAATATTTTGTCCTCAAACACGCCCTTTGTTACTAAAAGCATTGTTCAATACACATTCATTTATGTTAACATCGAAGCAAGGCTGAATAAGTGAATAGTACGTCATCTGTGTCACAGTCACAGTGATTTGAACGTCTACCAGTATCTCTCCCTTATGTTGAAGTATTTAAAAATTACACGAACACATCTTATGTACAGTTTAATAAAGTGCTTAAAATACTCGTATCCGAACCAGGAACTTCAAAACTACGTAACTCTGATTTTTATGTTGCTGGGTATGCATAATTAAGTTTTAACATTGGGGTTAAAATTAATTATGCCTGTTTTATTATAGCAAATTAAACAAAGCTTAATATAATAAAATTGTGCTAGCGTATAAAACCTTGTAGGTAAAACTTATTTATTACTTAGATCAAGTTTGTTTGGATGGAATATTTGAAAACTGGTTTTCCCTATAAATGTCACCCGATTCTAATTCCGACCGAGACGATGAATCCACTCAAAAGCCTATATCATTGGGTAGATTTAGAATGTGTGTTCAAAGCGTTAGCGTGGTATGGGCATGTCATGAGGAGGGAAGACAATCATACCTATTACGAGAAGAGTGTTAGGTATGGATGTGGATGGCTTAAAAAGGAGAGGCAGGCCAAAGAAAAGATGCATGGACTGTGTGAAACATGACATGAGTAAGAAAGGAGTGAGCAGCGAGATGACGAATGATAGAGGATGTTGGAAGAAGAAAACATGTTGTGCCGACCCCACTTAGCGTGGGATAAGGGCTGAAAGATGATGATGAGAATGTGTCTTCAATCTGAACCTGTATCCCAAGTCTGAGTTTCGTTTTTTGTAACGTCAGGCCTTTTTTGTATAGAGATTCGATAAGTGTCTCTATAGGGTGTGCTGAGAACTCACGAGTCTCTGTACAATAAAGGCCAGACGTAACTAAAAACAAAATTCAGTCGTGGTGTACAGGTTCAAATTGAAGACACATTTTATACCCAATGATATACAGGCTTTTGAGTAGGATTCATCGTCGGTCGGACTTAGAGTCGGGTGAACAGAACCGAATGTAAAGAGTTCGTCCGGGGAAATACTATCCGTTGCCAAGCAGTGATGCTCACATCATAGATGATAGGTACATTTTGCTTTGCTCCGATACGAAGGATATGGGTGCCACTAAGAACCACTTAAAACTAGGCGAATCTAGTTGTCAGTTCTACGTGACCAAGGCTAAAAGAACAAACAACAAACTCCTCGGTGAAAGTCCGATTTTATAAGCATAGGTACACCGCTCATGAGTTGGGCCATCTCCTTGTTTCATCATATTTTGTTAGCTTTGCTTTCCTGCAATAAACTATTATCCTAGGCAATTTGACTTGTCAAGGTTTGATGATTCAATAAAAAATATTTATGTTTCAAGGCACTCAAGGTTTATAAAAAAGGAAGGCTTAATTATATCACTTGAAAGAACTGATGATTCAGGGTACTAGGTATACAAGGTGTTCCATAAGTTGTGATAAACTTCAGGGGGCTAAAGTACCCATCAATATGAACAACTTTTTCTAAGGAACCAACACTGTGAACGCGAAAAAAAAAAACAGCTGTTTCATACATTTTAGCCTGGTAGGTATTGAACTTTTGTATGAAACAGCTGTTTTTTTTTTCGCGTTCACAGTGTTGGTTCCTTAGAAAAAGTTGTTCATATTGATGGGTACTTTAGCCCCCTGAAGTTTATATACACAACTTATGGAACGCCTTGTATATTAATGTGCTATTTACTGAAGAACAGCATACGCATGCAATAGTTACATCATCAGGCGTAAGTTGTGTAGCGACTTACCGGATACTTCTAAGGAAAATCTACTTAGCCCTATATGGAAATGTATGCGCGAGCTTACATAAGTGAAATAAAGTACTGCGCTTTAAACTGGCTGTCGCCTGTTTACCCGTTTTGTAATTACTCATACGGGCGCCTGAGTTTCGATTAAGTCTTTATGTAATATCCTTTGCCTAATTACCAACTCTTTACTTCGTACCAAGGTATTTTTTCTTAATATTTTCATTTTTTAATGCCATTCCACCAAATTTCAGAAGACGATTTTTTATAGAAAAGAAGAATGTATTCTCGTATATTAATAAAAACTTTGATAAAAGTCGTGGGTCAGTTCATGATTTAGCTTAGTGTCGAATTTTTTTACTATGGACTTTGATACTAAAGTAAGTTTCATTTCCTCATAAAATTGACTGTCACAAAATTATCGAAGCTGTATGTTGACAGATAAAACTTGTAATATAAATAACTCTATAAGGTATGTCAAGGGTAGATGGCTAGTAACAATGATTAATAGAATGTACGATGTGATTTTTTCTCTTTACTTGAATTGCTCGGTAAGTACCTCCCTACTTATTGTATAAGGATGTAGTGAAGTAGGTAAGTGAATGTGCGGTGGCAAAGCATAGCGAGCTCAAAATGAATGTTATTGGAATGAAATCAGAATGAAGTAAAGGTAGAATGCGAGCGCGGTCGTGAGGTCGCGTCGTGTGAATTTGCGCTTGCAACATGAAGAACACCTACTTATACGCTCCGGTTAAATAGTTTACCTTGAGATCATCGGTAAGTACAGGAACGGTGGTATACAGGGCTCATTCCTCCCGGTATTAGTGATCCGCCTTCCCTCGCCAGGAGGCGAACAGCCGTTAGGCAACTGCGAGGAACTCGCCACAAACCGCTGATAGTAATACTTGTTAGCGATACACTATTGACTGTATAGCTAAAAACACACTATCACTTAGCACTGCACCTACACTCCAGAATTCGGAGTAAACCGTTCATTTAACGGGCACTCGCTCGACAGTTAATATAGCGACGACGCGCCGGTCGACTTTGTGTTCGACCGAGATGTTGGCCGGACAATGACTGAGCGCGGGGCGAAATTGTAGGCTTCGGCGCTTGCGCAGGTTGTGTCTCCCCCCGCGGCCGCCCCTCCCCCGCTATCTCGCCACCCGCTCCCCATGCCCGGCCCCGCTCTCTGCCCTGCACTTCACCCTCGGACGCATTTCCCACTGGCATGGCTGGTCGAGCTTTTGCCTGTTCTGCTCTACCTATAAAATTATATACGACGTTGCAAGGGCGACCAAAGGAACACAAAACCTGTTTTCCAGGTCGCGAAAAGAATACCAACTGCCGACCTTTCTGTTCTTTCTAAACAAGACAACGTCACTGCTAATTCGTGATTGCTTGCTTCTAAACGTTGATCGATCACTTATTAGAAACTCATTAGAAGTTACAAGACAGTGAAAGTATTCATGTAACAGATAAATGAAAAGATATTAAGTAAGGACATACGAGTATCTACTCGCTCACGATGTTTTCCGTCACTAGTTATATTCACTGCGTTCACTTTGTCGGTAGAAACAAAGTTTTATGAA
The DNA here is from genome assembly GCA_932294275.1 of Chloroclysta siterata. Classification (NCBI taxonomy): domain Eukaryota; kingdom Metazoa; phylum Arthropoda; class Insecta; order Lepidoptera; family Geometridae; genus Chloroclysta; species Chloroclysta siterata. The sequence continues at coordinate 8,724,112 of OW028601.1, read as the reverse complement.
GTTTTTTAAACAAGAAAAGTCGGGCATTATCCATATTATCTTAAGGTAGGCACTTACCTTACCTATCTACCTTAAACTTTTCAAAGTAAGCATACTCATGTAGCTCTATACGAACTTTACATAATTACTACTCTCCCATTGGATAAATCTAGCTCTCTGATGTAGAGCCGAACTCAAATGTTCTTCTTTTTCTCATCAACAATTAAGTTTATTTTTATCGAGCTATTCAAATGATTGGCTCCACAACGCGATTGTGTCCGACTAAAGCCTGCGTCTATTGAATTCAAAGATAAGCAATTACAATAATAGTTTTCAATACAGATACCCATAGGTAAAGTTTTTTACAAGTTAAAGTAAGTTAGGAATTAATGGTTTTCCCACTTACATAAATACAAGACTGTAGTAAAAAAATGTGTTTTAATAGTTTTATAGACTAGCGTGCTATTAACCTTGCAAAAATATTATTTTTTTTCTTTACTTTATTATTCCTCAAGTAATGGTTTTCATGATTTTTTCATTACTTTCCAACAAAAAACATCAAAAAGCGCCTAACTTTGTTTTCAAATATTTATGTTCTCTTCTTACTCGTAAAAAAAAAAGATTACCGCGCTATTAATTCAATGTAAAATTTAGTTTTAGTAAGTATATTTATCTCTTTTATTTTCTCTCGCTAGGTTGGATTATTAATTATATAACAAACAAAAAACATTTCAATATCTCATTTTAAAGACATCAACGCGCACTCCGATGTGCTTTATTTCATTTTTCGTCATAGAAACACATCAACGCTCAATTAAGCAATAACGCATTTAAGCAATGTTTTAGGAGCATTGGTGGTCTGGTCGTAGTGATCCACTTTTTATCTTAAGGTTGTATGATCGAATCCGGTTTTGAACCAACGCGCTATAATAGTCATAATAATATTAATTTAATTACCTTTATTTTACCTTTTCTCCTGCAAAAGACATCAACGCGCAATATCCTTTATTTTATCTTTCGGTATACAATATAAATCAATTTATGTAATGTTTCAGTAGCATTCTTGGTGAAATATTAGCGACCCCACTTTTTATCTCTAGGTTGTAGATTCGAATCTGGCCGTGCACCAACGACCTTAATAATCCTACGTAAAGTTGCATTTTGATATTGATTGTAGGTTCCTTTTGTCATACAAAAGACATCAACGCGCGTTCCGCTGTCCTTTATTTTCTCTTTCGACAAACAAAAGACAACGCGCCATTCACTAAGAAGAAGACCGATAAAAAAAACATTTTTTTTACTAACTTTCGTTTTTAATGTAAATTTAGGTACGAAAACTTGTTGGGATCAAAATGTAAATATTACTAAACCTATGTAATGTTATCATCCGACACTATTGGCCTAAGACATAGTGTCATAGAGATAGGTAATCAGTATTTAAACTATTGCCATCTCTTACCAATGGGTAATGACACGGCTTACTTTGTGCAGTATTTTAACTTGAGTTTAGTTTATAAGTTAGAGAGATTTTTCATAACTATCTTCAGTAAATCTATATTTTCAAAAATGTTGATATGTTTGAGCGAGTTATTGTATGACGATTGTCAGCCTCTTAAGTATGTATGTATTCTCAAAAATGGACTTTGTTGTGCCAGAGTCTGACAAGCGGTTTTGTTATTCATATAAAAGAAGTCATCAACGCACTAGCAATAAATTGGTGCTCAAAAACGATGAATTTAAAACAAACATACTCAATACTCAATACATTTATTGCTTACACATGGTTTAGTTTTGGTACATACATTGTTGTTAGTTGTTAGTAAGTATCACATGGACCCTGCATAGGGTATGGCAACTTGGAGGCAGGCCGAGGTTTTAAATTACAATACGTATAGTCGGTAGACAGGTATAGTTACAGTAAAAAAGTAGGTTTTATCTGTTATACAAGGCACGAAAAAGAAGAACTAGGTATTCTAAATAAACAAGGTATTGGGAATGAATGTCAAAGTTGATGAAATATTTAATTAAAAATAGTCAATATTTAGGTAAAAGTGTGTATAGCCGAATGTTAAATAAAAATAAAAAATAAATGTCAAAGTTAAATCTAGGTAATTTCAGTGTCAATTTTAAATTATAATTATTTATTGAATTATTGCAAATATTCATTTATGTCATAGTATGTTTTATTAATTAGAAATGATTTTAATGTTTTTGTAAATAGACTATTTTTTTCTATATTTTTTATTTCGATCGGAAGGTTATTATACATTTTTATTGACATTACGTAATGTGACATTACAATCGTGATCAGATTTCATTGAAATTTTATTTTATTTTCCTGATACAAAAGACATCAACGCGCGATAAATCCTACATATAATTCATTTAATGTTGATATTTATTTGTCCTTTCATACGAACTAGTGAATTTACTGAAGTTAATATTTTTTACAGAAACTTACCTAGATATTTTTTTGTAGGATTAAACTTTGAACTTGTTAAAGTATAAAATTGCATCTTATAAATATAACTTCTTCTTGAAAATAATAGATTCGTACGTCATGTAATGTAATGTGTCTGTGACTTTGTCTATTCCATGAAAAAACTTCTACCCATGGAGGAAATATCATACTTCTACCTCCTTGAGTGAGTAATTCTGTTATGCAAAAATGTTAAAGAAGAATTTATTTTACAGTTTCTAGTATAAACCGTAAACTGAAGTATCGGTAAGTAAGAAATGACACTATAAAAGAAACAGCAAGAGTCGTTTAACTGTAAAACATACGCGTACGAGTTATGTGAATTTTGAACAGTTGAGACAGTATTGTGCCTATTAAGTTGATGCTGTAGCAAGAAACTAGTCGTACAGAACTTTGTCCTTATAATATACCTATTTTATTATAAATCACACATCATATCACACTTAATTCTTGTTTAAAAATACAGTAATACGACACGGTCAGCCTGGTTAAAATCGAGTGTAAACCGTTGTAATTGTAAATCCCAAAGGTTGAATGTTGTAGTCATTTTCCATGGCATGGCACACCAGCAGCGTGGCTTAGAGCGTAGCGGTGACGGGATAACGGTCGCGGTACCTATTCCGGAGGGCAAGCGCGGGCTCTTTACTTGCACCGAATCTCGACAGTAGTTCCGTACATAAGTCGTCATTATCTTACCCCGCGTCAGTGTCACGGTCGGCCCGTCGTCATCGCAATCATGGCTCGCCATCGGACAAGGTCTTCGCATACGTGTCCGCATATAACATTATGCCATGCCGTTATTATGCGATGATCATATGATTTTCAAACCATGATTTTATATTCCGACCAACTTAATATTGCGAATGATTATGACCTTTGAAATGTAGCAACCACAAAAACTCACTTAGAATGCAGTAGTGACATGTATCCGTCGTTACATGATGTTTTGCGATAAGATGATACAAATTACTCTACTTTAAATATTAAGGTTTCTCTCATTCTCTCATTAACACTCATTTTAACACTTAAAGTTAGTTTTCATAAAATAGTGGACGACTATGAACCGCATCACGCGAAGGAACAAAAGTCGCTAAATCTATTAAACTAGTTCAACCCGTAAGAAATCATTTTTAGTAGCCCCCAATAATATAATATATTATTATATTGGTTTATTTATGTTTATATCGTGAGACCATAGAAAAACATAAAGTTTTTCTGCTCTATCTTATAAGTTTATGGCTACAAAACAACAGATAGTCGTTAATCCTAGAAAAACTAAACCGTGTAATATTTTAAATGAAACAAACCCACGAAGCTGTCGTGAGACGGTTATTGTAAAACTTGATTACGTTCATCATTTTCTCCTTGGTTCTCGTTGGCTCTGATTGCTTACGTATTGAAACAACTTTTACTGCTCTGTTACTTAAAGCTTGCCATATATGCATTGAGTGAGGGATATATTCTACATGTAGAATATTTGGCACATCTGTTGTGGGTGTGATTTCGCCAGACGAGCTTGGCTTTCTCCGAGTGTTGCAAGAACACGTGAGGCCGGCTCTTCTGCACTGTGTGTGTCGTCGCTAGCGTCGCGGCAGGCTCAGCCCGATTTGTATTACTCGGTGACATTTTAGAGAAATCAACAACCAAATATCAAGGCAGTCAACTATTCAGCCAATTTTTATAGCACAACCACAGATTTATTCTGATTTCATACCCGTTCATTTGGAAATGGCAAATGTCAGTGAATCATTATCATCATGTGGAGGTGTTTTATGAAATAGGAAACTTGTAGATTGCTTTTGACTATTGAAGCTTTTCGTATTAATATAGCTTGTTAAAAATGGTCATCGCTTATTATGACTCAACAATACATTTAAATTTCTTGTGGTTTAGGTGTTGGTGAAAAAGTTAAATCCGGTTACGATGATGTCTGTAAGGTGGTAATTATCTAAGAGCCTTTATACATGCAAATGCTGTCGTTTCCGCGTACTTGTTAGTTTTACCGCGTTTGCAACTAGGTGCCTATTATTGGAAAACATTGTGGCGTATGCATGTAAAAAGGCATTGATTGTATCTTTGTTACTGAGGATGAGTACCTAAATAGTTAATAAATATTTTAGAACTTAAATATTCTAGGTCCAGTGATCTCGTTTCTGGACTGCAGTACATAATAAGGACATGTGCCAAACAATAATTTGTGTCATATTCAACTCAATCCTATATGTTCATTAAGATATGAAAACGAAAGAAGAATACAACATATGAAAGCGTGAGAAATGAGAACCAATCACAGATATCTTTATATTGAACTAGACACCGCAAGTTGCGCTTTGCGTGTCACTATTTACCTATCATGTGAGTGCAATACGCTCAGTATTATGTTTCTAATTGTCGTGAGTACGTAATATGAAACCCAATTATATTTTAAAAACTGACTAAATGAACACCACAAATAATAAAATAAAGTTAAACTTTTTAGTCTTAAAACTTTTAAAATTAATCAAAGATTACCTAAATAAGTTTATTGTCGTCGGTCCAAGTAGCATCCCATACAAGCTTTAATTATCTGGTTGTATCTATGTTTGGCACCGATTCCCAAAATAGATTGCTGAGCTTAAGAAGGTTAATTAATATAAAAAGGTTAATTAATTTAATTTTAATATTATTATTGTTCATTAAGTCCGTTTATTTAGTATTTTTAAAATTTTCGCGATCATAACACATTGAAATATTACACGGGTAAAGGTTTTGAAAAGGTTTATAAATAGATAGAAATTCTTTATTGCACAGAACAAAATGAAGCGTATAAAGGCGAACTTAATGCTATTCTAGATCATTCCCTCTCAATGCTATAGCAGTCTCTTCCGGTTAACCTTTGTGTAGTTTTTAAAACCCGAAAGGGTAGGGTAGTGCTTATTACAAGAAAACTATGGCAAAATGTTTTTAAAAAATAATCATCTAACTCGTTTTTCAACTGGCGGAGACATTGTATTTAATAACATATTAAATAAATATATGCGACGCTTTTAAATTATCTCGTTCAATCTACATAATATATGTACGTTGTGGTACCTTTTCTGTCTTAATTTTTTTTTTAATATTAGTAGGTATAGAATTCAACGCTATGTATGCTCATAATAGGAACTACTAATAGAATGTTTCTCATCTGTAACAAATGATATTCGATCAAATTCAGTTGTTTCACTAACCACAAACTAGTTTTTTGTTTTTCTCTCAAGTCAATCTGTGAGAATTGTTTAATCGGCTGTTAAAATGCTTCGTCCATTGCGTAATGTTAGCAGGACCGTGGGTAGAGTCCTCGACGACACGGCGTGAAGGCGCCGCTGCGTGTGGGTCGCAGAGAATGGACTCCGAGAACCTCCACTCACAACCTGACATCAAAAAATTACGTCCGTGTGGGTGTGCGTGCAGACCTACTATAGGACAGCTCCTTGACGAACAATTTTGTCATAAGCACCGATACCGCTGTTACTCAATGCCGTTGCGCAGTTTTTGTGGCTCAATCCGTTTCAAAGCGTTCATTCATAAAGCAGATGGCTGACGATAACTGTAATTTATTGCTGGACTAGGTCTGTTAATTGTAATTAATCGGCAAAGATCAGAAAAACAATGGATCCAGATACGCTTACTAATCGCTTTACTACGTAAAAGGCAAGGACTCAAACATGTTTTACGGTTGCGAAGCAAGATATCACATTATAGTCACTTGGTTTGGTTAGTTGCTGTAAAAGAAATACAGAATGGCGACGGTCGATGGTGATTGGTAATAGATAATTTATCTAAATTACTTATTGTTCTTAAATATCCGATATTGAGTGGACCTAAACAACAGAGTAAAGACTGATACATTTTAACATCCGGCACCGACTATAAACGCAGACAGACTTATCTTCTTCTACTCTATACAATGCTATTCTGAAAAAAGGTACAAAACCTATCACAGTATCCATCACGTACTCATGATATCATGACGCGTCACTTACTGTTACACAGCGTAAACGTGAGACGAATAAAAACTAACGCCTCCTAGCGCCCGATGACCGCTACTATGTGAGGATATGGAGCCAAGATTTATCATTTAAGTAAAAAATTAAACGTGACCTTTTCTTCCTTTAGAGAACTCAGTTTTTTTAGACCATGTCGGTACTATGTAAATACAACACCCCGGGAGATAAGATCTATTGTTATACCTTCGATGGCTTATTTTATGGAGATATTACTCTGACGTATACACATAAGATATCATACCAACAGCTTGCAAATTCCTGTTTTAGTTTGCCTCACTAACCATATTTTATTGCATGCAACTCTGTATGTAATCTACAGGCTAACATTCCTGTTTTCTAATAGCAAATTAAAATCCCAGCGCATGATAAGTTCAAGACACTTATGAGCAGTCGTATCGTTTGGCAGAGCGGTACGAGGACTAAGGCGCAAGCGAACGGTGACACAGCGCTATAAATAGAGCTTGTATCGGACTCGGGGCCAGCGATGCCGCGAGACCTGTCCCGGGCACCCCGTCCCTCCCTGGAGTCCCCGAAGCATAACCGCCATCTTGTCGATCCACCGGCCGTGCCCGACGACATACCTCCAACTTGGCAAGGACACTGAAGTCTACTTGGAAATGCCTGTCGGCTGGCGATGTTTGCTGTGCCAACAACTTTGTAGTGGTGGACGTTACATCGGAAATTGCATATTAAACTAAGACAGGTTAATGGTTCTCACTTCAGTAAAACGTTTAGGCGCCGCGGAAATTATATGAAGAAACCAGTTTTTACTTTTATATTTGACTAAGATTGCGGAAAAAAATATTCTGTGAAGAACTTACCTAACGACCATACTTTTTTGCTAACATCTAAAATTATACATTCTTTAATCGTCTCTAGCAAATTCAAAATACTTGAGCTTGAGTTGTATTTATTTCGTCTGCTTTTCTTTTGACAGGCTTCACAGCTCAGTTGTTAGAAGCTCTGACTTCTGCGCCGTAGGCCGTGGGTTCTATCCCCACCGAGAACAAACATTTGTGTGATGAACATTGATGTTTGTTGTCTGTCTGGGTGTTATATAATCTTATAAGTATATATTTTATATTAAAAAAAGTATATAATGTATCAGCTATCTGGTTCCCATATTACAAGCTATGGCTTAGTTTGGGCTACATAGTGCTATGTGGAAAGTCCACAAATATTTATTTATTTATTCTAATAAAATATATTGGTAACGAAGAACATAATAGTTGGCTTGTAAAATGTTTAGGTAAAACAGAAGTCTCAGTACATAATTAATTTTTTAAGTAAAGTTAAATTCGAAAACTCGCATTCAATTTAGCCGCCAGCATCATGGATGGGCAGGCTCCACTCTTCATCCGCAGAGCTCATTGTTGTAAGCCTAAAAAATTAAACAATGGTTTCTACCATTGTAATCTTGCCGTGGATCGCTAGAAATGATGCAACGTCTGACCCTATCCTACATTGCAAATATATTTAATAGTACTCTAGTAAAGTATAAAATATACATATGTATAGAGCATAGATGGGTATTTGTATCAGATCGTACCTTGCTTACTTTTATGAACTGTTTAATAGCTATATAATATTATTATATTATATTACATATAGTATAATATTTGTTTATTCGTTATTTTTTTAGTTATATAAAAAATGATGTTATAGGCTACTTAAGTCCGACCTCTCCTCACACTGAAAGTTCCAAACGAAAGTGAAAGGATGAATGGATTTTTATGTAACCTTTAATTTTAAAGTTGTAACAAACTATATTGTGATTTAGAAGATTTTATAAAGCAAATACTTATAACTGGCAAAGGACACGGCCTCTTGCAGCACAGGAAGATGATGTCACTGCTTCGACTGGTTTTGCTTATTATTCGATTGGTGTAGGTATAACCGACCGCCAAAACGTTAGGTAGTCGACCCGAGGATTCACGAATCACATAAGTATTTAAAACTTTTTATTATATCTGTGTTATGAGAAACTGGTGTTTTTATACATCTACAGAAACAGCCTCCTCACGCGAACAAATAGTCGAGGACAAAACCATTAGATGACACGTGAATCAGGCCTTAATGTTTGGTTTTATTTCACATCTTCTTTTAAAGATACCAGGCGGGTTTTGAATATTACACTAATATTTATATTCCCGAAACGTCGGAAAAATAAAAAAGGTAATGCGCGATAAATTCCCGTGTAATATTCAATATGTGTCATGATAGCAAAAGTTTAAAAAATACTATACCAGGCGGGGTTGGCATAAGCCCTCAAAGAGCTGATCCTTTCACATTTTTCTTAAGTTTCAAAAGTAAGTAGGAGGGTACATTAATAATTATCATCACCCTGACTAATGAAGTCCAGTGCTGGACATAGGCCTCGTCCACATATCGAGGGGTATGCCGTAGTCATCATGCTTTGCAGGTGGATTGATGACCACAGTTTTGCTGTTAAGTACCCACTTAAGATATAAATTTGATTATCTTTACCTTTTTCTGTTATGCCTACGCCTCACTAAATTCGATTGGCACCACACTGGAGTTTCAATCCTACTAATATTATAATATACTAGCGGCCTGTCCCAGCTTCGCATGGGTGGTCATAAATTTTTTGAACATTTTAGGATAAACTTAGACCATGGGTTCGAGCCTCGCGTCTACTTATTTCATACATATGCAGCGCCCTTCTCCTTGAGCGAGTGAAATCGCACCCCGTTCGTGACCCGTGGACCCGTTAACATTTTTAATTTCGTCATATCTTTTGAATGGAATGTCCGATTTGAAAAATTTAAGAAGTAATCTATAGGTGTTGAAACCGTCTTAATTATGAAATGATTTATTTGGATAAGGATTAATACCAAGGTACAAATAAAGACCCTTTTCTAGCGGCGGCATTTCAATTAAATTTTTATAATAAAAGAACACTTATTGTGACTTAACTATAATAGTTAGACATATGCTGTCGCGACATTTTTTGTAGATGATGACGTGTGCTACAAAATCGTAGTACATTATTTTGTTCTATCATCAATAGTTTTCGCAGCGCACGCGATGTAAGGTTTTTGTTTTCCACCTTGGGTTACATTATTGGAGTTTTAGTAAGGATCCCTGATTTTTTTGAAAATATTATATAGCCTATGTTACTCAGGGATAATGTAGCATTCTAATGGTGAAAGAATTTTTGAAATCGGACCAGTAGTTTTTGAGCCTATTCGTTACATACAAAAATACAAAAATACAAACATACAAAAATACAAATCTTTCCTCTTTATAATATTAGTGTAGATTTACTTATAAACTTTCGCGTTTATAAACGCTAAAGTTTGTAAGTATGGATGTTTGTTACTCTTTCACGGAAAAACTACTAAATGAATTTTAATGAAACTTTACAATAATATAGCTTATCCATCAGAATAACACATAGGCTACAATTTATAAAGATATTGTGTGAATTGTCCAAAATGTGCGCAGACGAAGTCGCAGGCACCAGCTTGTATAGTAGTATATTACATTGTAACTAGGAGCATACAAAATAACGGCAGGGACCAAGCCGTAAGTTTGTTGCCTGTTCTTCTAGGCTTTGGTCGCGTGGATCTGGCACCTAGAGTCGCCTAGCTTTAAGACTTTTCGGAGTGATCCTTGTGATTTTACCTTTTGACATTGACTTAAGGAGATACTTGCTGTTGACCATCCACAGGAAGGGTCCTATACTGTACCGAGACCACCACGGTCCGATGTTATTACCAAATTGGTTCTATTTGTTTTTGGTTTCACGATCAAAAGCTGTACTGGCTGTACGCATTTAACCTGAGCGCGTGCAATTCGTGCAAATCGGCCAACCATTACAATATGTATATCGCCTAGTGATAAACTGTTTTGAAATAAAAATATAAACTATTGAGGCGAGGAAAAGTTTCTCTTACTACAACTGTACCGTTACCATTATCTCTTGAAAGCGTCCAGAGCGTCCCTCCATCGGTTATTTGGCCGACCCAAAGTCAAAAGGTATTTATTCAGTAGAATCACAAGGATCACTTTGAAACCTACCTCGTTGCCTCCCTCTGGTTGCGCCACATCTTTTAAAGGACTCCCGTCTGCGCATGCGCCTCCCATGCGTAAGGGGTATTACGAAAGCGCATTAATTTGGTTTCAATCAGGAGTGATTAACTGAATCTCCAGCTTAAATTGTTTCAGAAAACCAACATGTTTAACTAAAAAACTACGCCAGCTTACAGTCTTCTAACTCGCTACTTCTTTTCTAAAAGTTTTCAACCTTAACTTGACATTTTTGTTACCTAGCAGTAGTGATATGCACTAGAATACCGCGTTTATTATGAATCTCAATCACCAACGGTTTACCTAAACTGAATGAGGAAGCTGGCGTCACATCACTCCATCTAACCCACCTTCAAAGGATTGCATGCAGCATCATTGTTTATTGGTACTAAAGTATGATTAGAATCTATGATAGTACCACTTCATTATGCATTGTGGAATTATGTCAAAGTGATTCTTGTGATTGAAATGAATAAAGATCGTCGTTTTGATTTTGATTAAATATTTACAACACATTGCTAACTTCAATATCTACCTTCAGGGTATCGCCGTTCTTACCTCTACCTTTAAGATTATATTATAGGCACCTACGTGACTTTCGAGGTAAGTTATGACTTTGAACACAGATTATAAAAATGAACAGTCGATACCACTGTTATTACGAGTAATTCAATTGAGGGAATATAATTTATAACCCTATTCATGAATCCAGTGCATCCTACGATCATAAATAAGGTTTACGAAAGCGAATAAAACGACTGTTTCGTGAAAATAGATACAGTCTGAACATAGAGTTGTCAGCGAGCTTCATTGTCATGTCACACAGCCACCATGACCCCAAAAGCCTTGTGCAAATTGTTTGTTGATTATAACCACGTGATGTCATTGCGTGTTGGCATATTATTATTTGAGGACACATTCGTATGCAGATATTTAAACGGTGGATATTGGCCATCTAGTGAATAAACTTATAGAGATGAATATACATACATTTTAGGTCGGGTATTGACATTGTATAAAATTGGCCAAGGTGCAATACAGGCGCATCTGGTTCCGATGGTACTATTTGTGATCAAGCCTGGTAGATCTGTCATTATTTTAGAATCGTGTTTGCTATCATCATCATCATCATCATCAGCCCAAAGAAGTCCACTGCTGGACATAGGCCTCCCCTATAAATTTCCAGGAAGAACGATTCCGAGCCCTCTCCATCCACCGACTTCCCGCGATCCTGACAATGTCGTCAGTCCATCGGGTAGGAGGGCGTCCCACGCTTCGTTTTCCTGTTCGTGGTCGCCATTCGAGAACCTTTATTCCCCAACGGTTATCAGTCCTTCGAGCTATATGACCTGCCCATTGCCACTTCAACTTGCTGATTCTGCGAGCTATGTCGGCTACTTTGGTTCTCCTACGGATTTCCTCATTTCTGATTCTATCCCGTAGTGAAACTCCAAGCATAGCTCTCTCCATAGCCCGCTGAGCGACTTTGAGCTTGTTGATGAGGCCAATAGTAAGCGACCACGTCTCAGTTCCGTACGTCATCACTGGCAACACACACTGGTTGAAGACTTTCGTCTTGAGGCTCTGCGGTATCTGTGACGAGAAGATGTGGCGTAACTTCCCGAACGCTGCCCATCCGAGTTGGATTCGTCGGCTGACCTCTTTATCGAAGTTGGACCTACCTAGTTGGATCGTCTGACCCAGATACACATAGTGGTCTACAACTTCGATGATATCGCTCCCAACATGTACCGGCACGGGTGCGACATGAGCATTAGACATGATTTTCGTCTTGCTCATGTTCATCTTAAGACCCACCTGTTGGGAGACAATATCGAGGTCTCTGAGCATCGTGCCTAGATCTTCCAGCGATTCCGCCATTATGACTATATCGTCGGCAAATCGAAGGTGAGTGATGTATTCGCCATTGACGTTGATGCCATACCTATTCCAGGACAGCAGCTTGAAAACATCCTCCAGTGCCGAGGTGAACAGTTTCGGAGAAATTACATCTCCCTGTCTCACCCCTTTTTGCAATTGGATAGGATCCGTGCTTTGGCCCTGGAGTCGGATAGACATTGTGGCTTTACTGTAAAGACATTTCAACACTTCGATATACCGATAGTCAATTTGACATCGCTGGAGTGACCTTAGGACTGCCCAGGTTTCGACTGAATCAAAGGCTTTCTCATAGTCCACAAACGCTAAACAAAGTGGCTGGTTATACTCTTCGGTTTTCTGTATAACCTGCCGGAGCGTGTGGATGTGGTCTATGGTGCTAAAGCCTTTTCGGAACCCGGCTTGTTCGGGAGGCTGGAAGTCGTCAAACCTACGAGCGAGACGATTGGTAACTACTCTCGAAAACAGCTTATAGACATGGCTCAGCAGCGAGATGGGCCTATAATTCTTTAAGAGGGTGTTATCACCTTTCTTAAAGAAAAGGACCACCACGCTCCTGCCCCAAGCCTCTGGCGTCGTACCCTCGGAGATAACAGAATTGAATAGCTTCTGAAGGACTTTAAGTAACGGCGTTCCGCCCGCTTTCAGAAGCTCTGTCGTTATTCCGTCTTCTCCCGGTGCCTTGTTGTTCTTAAGCTGCTTGAGAGCCGTTCGGATCTCGTATAGGCTGACGTCCGGGATATCTTCCGTGTAGTGTCGGGTTAAACGGGTTAAACGTGTTTGCTATACAAATAAATAATTACGTTATTTTGGAAATTATGAAGTCCAGGCATTGTTTTGTCATAATAGCTCATTCTTGAGATTACTGAAGTCTGGAAGTATGTGCCTACCCATAGCAAAATAAATGTCCATTTAGCATTGATTGCCTTTTAGTAAAACAGACATGAATTACCACATCATTGTATTCAGTTAGAGGCTTGTTTTTTTACGCCGCATGCCTTTGTGTTAGGTATTTTAAGTTGAAACTTATTGTGCATATGTTTTTTAAGATATATCCTGTAATAAATCAGTGTAGGTATATATATAAGACTAACGGCCGGTTTCTGAAAGCCCGATCAAAACTAATCGCATGTCAAGTCACTTGCCATCTCTATCAAATTCGATGTAAATAGCTGAAATGGCGAGTGACTTTACATTCGATTAGTTTTGATCGAGCTTTCAGAAACCGGTCGTACTCGTACGTGTACGTTTTTTGGATAATCCTTTAAACTGAATGAACTTCCAATCTCATGTAAAAGCATAGGAAGGTACTGTTTAAGTAGTATAAGTGCTTTTAAGGCGAACACAATTGATTGCACACAAAATGGATAATTGCGATTTTTCGAAAATGAGTTAAATTATTTTCTATGTTTCAACAAGTTTAAACGTGCGAGCGAGAGATACATTACCTCTGGTCTTCGCATTAAGGTAGGTACGCAAACTTAAACATCGCACATTTTTTAAATTATTGAATTTTTTTGTGCATTTTGTAATACTGTATTAGTTGTATTTTTTTGTAAATAAACTATCTATTTAATTTAATTATAAAGTTAATTATAAATTTAATTTAAATAAACTCTCTCTTTTCTCTATTTGCCATGACCTGTAGAATACCCTACTTCCGGGGTTATTATGTTACACGTTGTATATTAAATCATTAAAAAATATATGTTTATGTTAATGAGGATTCATTTAAATCTATATGCTCTCAATTTTCATCATACGCCCTATTGAATAGGGCTAAAAATAAGAATCACCTACCCATCTCGAGTAGGTAACTAAAATTTGTGAAACCATCCAGGGTTCTAAAAAAGCGATAAAAATCTGATAAAAAATCTGTTATTTAGATTGCTTTGAATTATTTTTGAAAATGCAGTAGAGTCAATAGACTACGTGAGATATATATTATTTGGTGCACGCCGTCCGTTTGTTCAGCGTTTAGCAAGTGGCGAGCAACGTTGTTCAAATAATGGTTCGTAGGCGCGGGCAACGAAAGAGCCGGCCCCGTGCTATATCCGCCGCCCAGCCGCGCTGTCGAAATCTCCGCTTACGCAATACATCTTTGGACGAACCGGTAACATACTTAGCAAGACACGTAGTAGATCTGTTAAACAATGAGCATTTCTCATACTTTGTATGGTAAATTGTATTGGGTTTATCGCCCGCCTTGGCCTGACAAATTCAAATTCGCCACACACGTCTCAATAGTTTACTCGGAGCTATTTGAAACATTCGTCTGGCACTTTTGGACGATTCCTTATAAAAAATGATAAACCTACTTAAAAATTTAAATCTGCCAGCAAGTATACCCTATGTAGTCAAAGATGGTGCAATATCTGTTAGTGGGTTGACTGAAAGTGCTAAATAAATGTCCAAGGTTGTCACAAAATCTATAATGCGTCATGATTGCACCTACACATACCAACCAAAAGCTGAGCAACCGTGAGGTCAGTTCTAAATGTGTTGAATAATAATTGTGTTGAAAAAAGAAGACTAAGAGAGAATTTAAATCAAGAAAGAAATCTAAACCTCTAGAGAGTTGTGCATAGACTTCGTTACTCGAGTCAGCGTTAGGCCATGGCAGGACATCGAATAATAATGTAATGTCGAATATTGATTTATGGTGCGTCTTTATGCTAGATTAGAACCTCAACGTTCAACGTGAAATATCAAATATCATACTAGTTGAAATAAAGTTCTAAACGCTTTACCGTCGCGTGATGTACATAGAGCTAAAACAGTAAAAAATCTAGGAAATTAGCCATTTTAAGACGAATATTTCCTAAATGTTGGTCAAAGAAAGAAACTAAATATGAATTTTGTTTAAAAGTTGAGAAGTGTTTTAAATCGAAATCAGTTTCCTTATCCCATAAATTATTTTAACTGGCGTATATTTTTCAATCGCTTATACTATATAGATAAAATATTGATGTGCTTATAAGATAGTATTTGAATTTAAAAATTGTAATTCATATTTTAATGAGGTTGTACCCTGTGGATCAGACCGATCGACAAAACCTAAGGGTGTGAAAGCGTACCCTCAGCACATGGTTTTTGGTAGGACCCCGTTGGGTTTAGTCGGTGAGAGTCCGACATGAGGACATGAGAAGTTAAAAACAGAAAAAGGACCTAAGAATGACCTCAAGGCGCCAACAAAACGGGTGATGTGTTCATGTGAACAGTTCCATTTCTTACCTACCCCAAGTACAAAACGTAATAAATTGGTAATGTATATTCTGCAATTCTCAGACACAGATCCTTAATAAAACAAAGGTGTAGAGATGTCCGCAGGCGGTTTATGCAGGGCTCGACTGCATAATGCATAAGCTGAGCTCGCTGGGAGCAACGCCCGACGCCGGAGCAATCTGCTTATAATTAGTAGGTAGGTACTATTGGATCCGCAGGAGTGCGGGAACTATCTCAATCTGTTCAAGATGACTTCTCACGTGACGGGTCTTCCAAACAGATTAGTCGATCAGCCAGTTTCCCAAGACTTTCATTCATAGAAGTACAAATACTTAGCTAGAATGGTATCATTATACCGATATCGAAGGGTTATTTTAGGATTTAGGTGTAAGAACGGAACGCATGGTAAAACTTCGTTCGTCTCGTCGTCTTTTTTGTCTTAAAAGACTGCTCATAAAAAATATTTATTATGCCTTCAATTGGTATGGCTTGCTTTACGTTATAAAAAGCTTTCACGCTACTATGTCGTTTATATTAGACAGTATCCCTGCGCATGTGAAAAGGCACTAACGTTGTTATGAGCAAGTACCTAACTCTACATCCCGTTTCAAGTTCATCTGAGATGAGATCACGTACGATCATCATTAAAATAAAATAAAACATAACGAGATTCTTTCAAGATTAAATTATTAAATGAAATCATCGATGGCAGACGGCAATAGGTAATATCTCTGTCGATATTACTCAGGCTCGCGGAATGAATAACTAACGAACGTTATTCTATTGTTCTGAAAGTCGTTTCGGACATTTGAAAGTCAGACTTTCTTAATTTAGATTCGATCTCAATGGCGGTGCCCGTCCCGGGGCCGTGTTGCGCGTCTTTGTCTGAAGTTGGACAGGAATAAAAACAGGGCTGACCGGACGAACCCACGACGCCGAAGGCATACACATTGTTCCACCCGACAATAACGTACCTACCTACCTAGTAGTATTATATCACCATGTATAATGTATATGCCTGGAATAATAAGCTTAAACATCCGCCATTATATGGGTAACAGGAACAATAGTCTTGTAAAAATCTTAATTGACTCATAAATATCAATTCATAATACGTAGACTGTAAGTGATGTAATGAGGATTTTCATAAAAAAAACATAGTTCCAACTGGTTCGATAGATACCTATATATCTTGTGAGGAACTTCCACAAAGGAGATTGTCAAATTCATACTGGTATTTGAAAAAAAGTGAACCGTACCAATAATAATGAACTCGCTGTAAGATTCAATTTTCTCGTTGGGTCTGTTAGGCTAATACAGTAATAGTCGAATTTCATCTTTCGGATAACATTTGGCTCATAATGTAGACCGTGTGTGTTGGCAACCATAATACAAGATTTAGTCTTGTTTTATTTTGCTTTACACAGAACAAACAACGTTCATCACACAAATGTATCTCGGTGGGGTTCGAACCCACCCCTATAGCGCAGAAGGCAGAGTTACTAGCAACTGAGCTGTGAAGGCTGTCAAGTAAGGTCATAAAATGCAGCCATCTCTAAACGTGTGATGGAAAATATTTGATGATTATTATTTTCTAAGAAGTCTCGTGTTAGCTTTTATGTTTGCATGTATGACATCAGCTTAGCACAGCACCTCGCGCATCGCTGCCCCCGACTTAGAAATAAAGTTTTTTTTTATCAAGGTTATTTACCTACAGTATATTTTATTTAAAGGCGATGACAAGAGCTAATGTGACTCTCGCTCGCACGTTTTGACATCTTGAAAGATATAAAATCTCTAAACTCATTTTCGAAAAATCGCAATCAACCATTTTGTGTGCAATCACATTGCACACAGTTTAGTAAAAATTTCATTTTGATCTAAACAAGATTTCCTATTTCAAAGTTAGCTTATGTACGAAAACTAGTAAAGCAAACTTTTGAGTAGGAAAACATGTATCGATAAAAATGAAAATTTTACTGAACTGTGTGCAATGTGATTGCACACAAAATGGTAGTTCCTGGGTACTACATCTGAGCCTATATCCAGATCTATCTAGATTTTAAATGAATTTAAAATATAATATATTTATATACAAACTCATACAAATTTGACCAGCTGTCCGGCATGATTACATCACAAATATCCACACATCTAAATATCCCCAAAAATGAAACATCAAAATTTTAATACCTGTCTGTATATACCTACATAAATATTCCTACCTTCATTTAAAGTTTTGGTCTCCTTATTTTGGCTTATTTATTAAGGCGTTATGTCCAAATCTTTGGTGTCAAAAAGCAGTCTTCATTAAAACC
Organism: Chloroclysta siterata; assembly: GCA_932294275.1. Taxonomy (NCBI): domain Eukaryota; kingdom Metazoa; phylum Arthropoda; class Insecta; order Lepidoptera; family Geometridae; genus Chloroclysta; species Chloroclysta siterata. The sequence continues at coordinate 8,706,131 of OW028601.1, read as the reverse complement.
CTTATTATCTACATCTACACTAATATTATAAAGAGGTAACATTTGTATTTTTGTATTTTTGTATTTTTGTATGTAACGAATAGGCTCAAAAACTACTGGTCCGATTTCAAAAATTCTTTCACCATTAGAATGCTACATTATCCCTGAGTAACATAGGCTATATTATATTTTCAAAAAAATCAGGGATCCTTACTAAAACTTCAATAATGTAACCCAAGGTGGAAAATAAAAACCTTACATCGCGTGCGCTGCGAAAACTATTGAAGATAGAACAAAATAACGTACTACGATTTTGTAGAACACGTCATCATCTACAAAAAATGTCGCGACAGCATATGTCTAACTATTATAGTTATGTCACAATAAGTGTTCTTTTATTATAAAAAATTAATTGAAATGCCTCCGCTAGAAAAGGGTCTTTATTTGTACCTTGGTATTAATCCTTATCCAAATAAATCATTTCATAATTAAGACGGTTTCAATACCTATAGATTACTTCTTAAATTTTTCAAATCGGACATTCCATTCAAAAGATATGACGAAATTAAAAATGTTAACGGGTCCACGGGTCAGGCGCGGGGTGCGATTTCACTCACTCAAGGAGAAGCGCGTGCAAATGTATGAAATAAGTAGACGCGAGGCTCGAGACTCGAGGTCTAAGTTTATCCTAAAATGTTCAAAAAATTTATGACCACCCATGCGAAGCTGGGACAGGCCGCTAGTTTTTAATAAAAACCTAGTGTTATGCAAATTATGTTTATTATTGATCCAAAGCGGTTGTCCTCTAAATGGAATTCTTCAAAGACATAAATTGACAATTAAATGATAACTTAGAAAACTAGGCATATATTAAAATAATAGTGGGAGGTTTGCCTCGTGAAAACAAGAATATAAATGGAAATACATACCTTCAATCCATGCGCCAATGACCATTATAATGGGCTCGTTAGTGTACCAGGGCCACATCAAGCGCATCAGATCTGCATGCCAGTGCTATATAGCACCTTCGTGACCAAAGGCCAAGGTACTTATTCGTAGAAAACTCTTCCTACGAGTACAATGTAAAAAGAAACCAACCGCTCAATGAAGACTGACCGACTTCAAAAACAGAGGAGATGCTCAATTCGAATATGGTTTTTTTCAGATGTTTCATAATTAATTTATCTGAATGAGTACAGTGTTTTTTGAAAAATCAAATAAAACCAAAAATATATTATTATACACCACAGATAACGTTTTAGTTTATGGTTTCGCTTCAGCAAAAGTTTTGTATAATCAATATAAAAAGTCGGTTTCTTTTTATATATAATTTTATTGTTTTGGATAGTATACAGAAATTGATCTCTGAGCGTAGCAGAGATCAATTTCTGAATGTCTAGTATCATCAGTCATAGACCAGTCTCTAGGTGAAACAATATTAATTTTCATAATCAGTTAATTTTCGCCCATTTGTAGATCCAGCCAACTCCAAAAAAATCTAGTAAATGTCAGTGATGTCATTTAACATCAGCATGAGATGAGATAATGAACATAAAGCAATTAAACGCTTTTGGCAAGATGGCATAATACTTTTTTTCAAAAAAGGATTTTTGTTTGAAGTTAACTGTATGTAAGTACAATCATAACTAATAAAAACCGGCCAAGTGCAGTGCAGTGTACCATTATCTATAAAAACGGCAAAAAAACACGTTTGTTGTATGGGAGTCCCTTTAAATATTAATTTAATTCTGTTTTTTAGTATTTGTTGTTATAGCAGCAACTGAATACATCATCTGTGAAAATTTCAACTCTCTAACTATCACAGTTCATGAGATACAGCCTGGTAACAGACGGAGTCTTAGTAATAGGGTCCCGTTCTGCCCTTTGGGTACGGAACCCTAAATATGGTAATTGTAAAAACAATTTGCATTGTGCCTGATGTGCACATACTCAGTAGGTAAGACAATAAATACCGGTAACACACACCAGTATGTCACCAGTATGTCATTTGACAGGATCTACCACTGCACGACTCCTCGTTTGTTTGAAATGGTGATATCACCAGGCAAATGATGACGGAACTTCAATGCAACGAGAACATAATAAGAAATTCTAATGCTAAGGCTAATTATATAGGCTTATAGGATTCTACATTCGTTCGGCGGCATTCATAATGTACCTATATGCCAGTGAGCAACTTTGGCTGCTATTTACAGGATTAAATGAACTCACCTGAGTGATGTTCTATCCTGATTATTTAAGTACTCATTCTGGGATGATTACTAGTAGTCGCGATATTAATGCAAGAAAGGCGGCTATTACTAGTAATCATCCCAGAATCAGTACGAAAAATAATTCATTATTATACCAAAACCTGACAAAAAAGTAAAAAAATCATGAAGTAGGTACATCTAACTAAACATAAATCACAAGTTTTAAAAGCCATCGTAAATTTCTAGTTAGTTCAGAGGGTTTGATAGGTAGGACCACGAGGTTATTATACTTTAAGTAGGTACTTAAGTTATTCTTTGAACTCGGAACAGAGAAACCATATTCTCTTTTGAAAGGAAAAGATAATAAAACATGTTTGTGCGAGAGTGTGTGTCGTCACTACGACAAACTATTGTAGGCCTTTTGTAGGTAGGTACCACAGTAAAGTTTTATTATTTTTTGTATAACTTTAGCACTTATATGAAAGCATTTCCATTTCTGCGACTGATGGAGAATTTGTATTGTCAAATTGATTAATCCTACTTATATTATAAACGCATAGTATGGATGGATGGATGGATAGATGTTTTTTACTCTTTCACGTAAAAACTACTGAATAGATTTTAATGAAACTTTACAATAATATAGCTTATACATCAGAATAACACATAGGCTACAATTTATAAAGATATTGTGTGACTAATCCTGCGCAGACGAAGTCGCGGGCACCAGCTTGTAATAAATATTAGCTAATAGCGAACTGCCCCATACATAAAGGGGGCAGTTGATGGTTACCACTTAACATCAGGTGGACCATCTACTTGTTCCATCAGCTAGTTGTATATTTCAAAAAAATTTAGTACCTATAAGTATGGTGCAGTTCGCAATTTCCTTTTCTATGAGATACTCGTTTGTGGACAAATATCACGCAAGCTGAAATAATAAATTAATAGTGGCAAATTTTTCGGAGTACCTAGGTATTGCCCGTGCACTTAAAATGTGCACTAAAACTTATCTAAATTTATACAAACATTGATTGCTGTTAATCAACCTACAAATTCCACACGAGCTCTTTAATGATGCCATAGGTAGGCTTTTTCTCGGCATAGAAGCAAATTAGCGCAATCCAACATAATTAAGATGGCCTCTCATATGAAGGAATTTTAATAATTAGAGTCTGTAAGTTGATCAAGAATATATTTTACTTTGTTTTGATGTTTTAGGAGTTTAATAAAATCATGTGGACGTTTTAGAGGAAAACTGTGGGGATCATTGTAGAACCTTTACAGTGTTCAGTAGCAATTTTTATAGTTCTTCGTGCACCACCATAAACCAAAACATCATGACAACTTCCACCGTTTTACCGACCTAGACAGGAGCGATACAATTAATTAGCACGGACAAATTATACACACACTCGTTCATTAAAATACTTTAGTTTTTTTGTCGTTTTGGTCGTGAGTGACCGCCATGAACTAGGGCCAGAAAGCTATTTTAATTGTGGTCTAATTTAGGTTGGTTTGTTTATATTCAGGTAGGCGCTATGGCATTCGTATCACCTATGCAGGTTTTAGTAGATATGATTTATATTCATTTTACATTATTTTTTTTATATTCATTTGATTATGTTAGTATGTAGGTAGAAAGGTGAATAAACCTTCTAAAAATCAACATAAAACCAGAAGGGTTTATGACCCACAAACAAGCTTAATTTCCTTTTCCACACCGCCGCTATTCTCCGAAAGTTGGAACGGTAGCGTGTGAGTTGTAAGAGCAATTGAATTATAGAAGCGGGATAGAGATACCAGTTTTATTTATACTTCCAAACGCATTACCATTACTGAGGGTTCAACGTTCGCGTGTTTGAGCAGATGCCATGACGGTGTTGTGCGCCTGAGGTTGACAGAGATGGTGAAGTGCTGTTTACGTTTACTGTTCCTCTGGTTCGCTACTACGTTATTGTAAAACTAGCTCTACTATACCACCCTGTGTAAGGTTGCCTGGAAGAAATCGCTTTCGAGCGGCCTTATCGCGGCTTTCGCAGCAATAAGGCCGCCCATTGCACTTTATTAATTTACGCCTAGATTTATGATGTATTCTTGTGTACAATAAAGTGTTATCTATCTGTCTATCTATCTGTGTTTTAGTATAACTACAGTTTATAATATAACCATTTATACTATAGAATAGATGTAAATAACAATACATAGGCACTTATGTCAAGATCGGCAATCACACAGCTGGAAACAAATTCGGAGAATATGGACAATACCTCTAGCGCTTTATGAAAGTTGTGGAGATGAATGAGGTTCGCAATTAAATTCGCCGCTTTCCATCTCTTCGGCCTTCATAATCAAATTACGAGACCAGAATTTCTTACCATTTTATGAGGTATGTACCTACTACATTACAAAAAAATATGTTACGAGTTGGTAGGTATTGTCTAAATTCACATAAAACAGATGTGCTATCTGCAGAACGTTGCAGACGATCTAAAATACTCACTAATTCAAATCTCTACCAATCGGAAACGTCTCCAAGAACCTGAAACTAGAACTGGGACTATTATAGAAATAAGAGCAAAGGTTTTTTTTTATTTATATTTATACAACCAGCTGATGGAACAAGCAGGTGGCCCACCTGATGTTAAGTGGTAACCATCACCTATAACAAAGCATTGCCTCGTAAGTCACGCACGATAGGAACGTGCCCTACGATACACTGCCCTGCAGCCATCAACTTGAGGCATACAGATGTTAAGCCTCATGTGCCTGTAATTACACCAGCTACCACACTCTTCAAAACGAAACACAGCAACGCTGCTTGGCGGCAGAAAATAGCGTGTTGGTAGTACGTCCCCGGACGAGCCCTTCACAAAGAGCTCTACTACTCTTAACTTAAAGGTATATGTACTTCAAAGAAAATAGTCTGTATGTTTCAATCTTCATCAAGTAATAAGTTAAAGGCACTCTGAACGAGGTATTGTTTGAAAACCTACTCTCATGCTTAATAAACGTGACCTTAAAACATAGCATACCTTCATAGAATTTCTGCAAATCTCATCGTCAAACGGTTGTCTTACCGCTGTACCTCAACCGCTATATGACTACTTACCTGTTAGAATGCCTGTGAAAATATGTGAGTTTATTTTGATAACAGTTCTAAATGCACGGTTCTTGTAGTCATACATATTCATAAAAGAAAAAGTATACGTACCTAGCTAAAAAATACGCTACTCTGGGTAAAATATCACACAATATTCTGACTCAACAGCATTAAACTAAAAAAAAATGTCGGCTGCACTATGGCGTTTTGGATTTATGACATTTTTGGCCTAGATAATCAGTCAAAGTTTAGGTATGGCAAATATGTAGGTACTCATTTCAAAGTAAGGTTCTATTTAAATGCAGCGGCTACTTTATATAAGTACTGAGACTGTTTTGATTCTCAAGAACGAGAATCAACATTCCACCATACCCTAGATCGCGTTAAATTGTGGTTTTCTTATTGCTCGGGCGCATCTTTAGTGCGTTTAAATGGTGCTCTCCTCTATTTTTAGCATAGAACATTTTTCACTCAGCCACATTAGTGGAGCATTTTATAGAACAAAATGAACACATTTATTATATGTATTTTATGTAACAATAAAATAAATTTGCTAAGGTTGCTTATATTTTATATTAACTAACTCCACCCGCGATTTCGTTCGTGTATTAGTAATTTTGCTAACATTAATGTTTTTAATGGTAGTAATTATATTTACATTCTGCCTTTATTGTTTAGATAACTACATGATTTTTTTAGGGTTCCGTACCCAAAGGGTAAAACGGGACCCTATTACTAAGACTCCGCCGTCTGTCCGTCTGTCTGTCTGTCCGTCTGTCACCAGGCTGTATCTCACGAACCGTTTTTTTTAATTAACAAAAAGGTTAAGTAAGAACACTGTGAAACCTAGTAAGGGTTGTGTCGATATGCAAAAAGATATGGGGAGATTCAAAAGATCTGCGGATATGTCTACTCCTATTACTTAAACGAGACAAACAGTGTGGAAGCGCGTTGAAGTCTTTTGTAAGGGAATTTGATGACGCGACCTTGCTAACACATCCAACGAGCATCCACCTGCGGCATCGCTCGACTGCCCGCGTACTAACCGGATATAAAAAGTAACCTATAATGTTATTTCAACTCACGAACCATATTTCCAAGTTTCATCCAAATTATTCAGCTGTTACGAAGATTATTGGGAACAAATACACACTCGCAAACTTTTGCTATTTTAAGAGCTGATTTCACCATGCTGTGTTAGATTAACAAAGGATTAAAGGGCCGTTAAATATGTCAAAATGTACGTGTTTGACATCTAAGGACTAAGGTTAGATTTAACGGCCTGTTAATCCTTGATTAATAACTAACAGAGCATGGTGAAATCAGCTCTTAGTCTCATATAGGTTTTATATAGGCCTTTTTTAATTTAGTGCTGATAATTTCTTTGAAATCTTTCTAGTGCCCATAACTTCTCAAAAGTACTTGCTGCGTTCGCGGCATGATAGAAAGTTACGCCAGATCTAAATCATTCTCGACATTACAATGCCTTTTTTGCTTTAGATCCTATCAGTATAACAGTTTGTTTTAAGTTTCCATCTAATGCGATGGTATTAAATAATGGCCCAGTGAAGCAAAAGTGAACCTTTTGATTTTATAAATGAATCAAATATTATGTGGGGCTTTTTTTATACAACTAGCTGATGGAACAAGCAGATGGCCCACCTGATGTTAAGTGGTAACCATCACCTATAACAAAGCATTACCTCGTAAGTCACGCACGATAGGAACGTGCCCTGCGATCCCTACGTCCATCAACTTGAGGCATACAGATGTGAAGCTTCATGTGCCTGTAATTTCACAGCCAACCACACTCTTCAAACCGAAACACAGCAACGCTGCTTGGCAGCAGAAAAAGGCGTGGTGGTAGTACTTCCCCGGACGAGCCCTTCACAAGAGCTCTACTACTCTTGGTTAGTAGCAATAATATTTTATTCCAAAAGTTATCGACCGAGTGGGATTTGAACCTACGACACGACTGTATACTCTTACCTACTCTATACAAATCAATATATCGAGAGAGCACTGGTGGTCTAGTGGCAGCGGCCCTGCCTTATGATCCTAAGGTCGTGGGTTCATAACCGGTCGAGTACCAAAGAGTTTTTCTGTTCAAAAATTTATGTGCACTATTACAGTAGGTACTCTCAAACGGTGAAGGAAAACATCGTGAAGAAACCGGCATGTCGTTGAACCTAAAAGTTCTATAACACGTGTCAAGTGCTCGAAAAGAGGCGCACTTAAAATCCTTTCACCACACTGTTTCGAAAGAAACTAGTGACACGACAAGAGAAATAAGGACATTATGAGAATGCGTTTTTGTGTGAATAGAACTCTCTAAAAACATTTGCGTATTTCACACAGTAGGTACCACAACCTTATTAAGAAAAACATATCAAATATATATATTTTTTTATTAACATAGTGGTAGAACAACACACCAAACAAGTTGATTTAACATTAAAATTGTTTATCTAGTTATTTAGGTAATACCTACCTTATAAACATATTTCAATATTAGGTATGTGTCAGCTACAACATTTATACCTACATACCACTGTAAAAGCTATGCACAGTACACATTGATTGGCTTTTTATTGTCCATAATTGTTTATGCCTGGAATGATGGTAGTGTGAATTACGTAATATAAGCTGTAGATATTCAGCGAAAGGTCACAGTGTTCGGTGACCGTGGCGGGCAGAGGGTATTCGCGGGGAAAGACGAGGCACGGAGAGGGGGAAGGCGCTTGGACTGACGCATGCCATGACAACACCCACACCGTCTTAAGCGGATTTCAGACTACGCTATACTATTGTGCTATATAGTATAGCAAAGAAGGACCTAATGCTATACTATATAGCATGGCGTTCACATTACGCGATATTATCGCAGGCATTTATAGTATATAGCAAGCTCAGTTTCGTTTCGCTTGCTGGACATAGCACAGCATGAACTCAGCGCATCGCACAATTTTATAGCGTACTAGCGGCCTGTCCCAGCTTCGCATGGGTGGTCATAAATTTTTTGAACATTTTAGGATAAACTAAGACCGTGGGTTCGAGCCGCGCGTCTACTTATTTCATACACTAGTGGCTTCCCGCGGCTTCGCACGCGTTGAAGTGGTGAGCCGTGATTTAGCCACAAACATCCAAACATCGTAACTCTCGCATTGAGTTGTATATTATTAGGGTAGGATTTTAAATACCTACGTAGGTATAAGAGATACCTATAGGCGTATATTACCTATATTAGGTAGGTAGGTATAGGTATTGAGCTTAGCACAAACATGACAAATACAATAAAGACAACCTTACACGGAAAATATGTACTTATTTGTTCCTAGTTTCTACCCCAAAAACAAACGAAACAAAACAGCTTCAAGACTTTGATCCCCAGGCACGGTAGATACCCTCAGATTCCTGTTTTTAGGATGTCCCTTACAAACATTCGACGCCTCGTTGTATCGTGTTTACTCGAGCGCAACGAAGGAGGGTAAAGTTTTAGGGGGTGTTTTTTAAAATCATACTGTCTTTTTATATATTTACTTCAAGTTTAAAATCAATCGCACTATGCGTTAAAAATCTCCTATACTAAATTTTACAGTCATTTGCACTATTTGCAGGGGTAACTATCAAAAATTAAAAGTGTCATTCTTAATTATTTATTTCTTAGTATATTACCCCAAGTTTTAAGTCAATCGCGCCACGCGTTACAAAACTCCCATACTAACTTTGACATCCCTTTGCACGCTTAATAAAGGTAGTTTCAAAGTGATTCTTGTGATTGTACTGAATAAAGACCGTTTTGATTTTGAGTTTGATTTTGAGTTTTAAAAAATTAAAAATGCCTATCCTATTTTTTTGCCTTGGAGTACCTACATGTACTTCAAGTTTCAAGTTTGTAGGTTCAAGGAATACAATTTTTCATACCAACGTTTTCAACCCTTCTTACACCCTTAGTGGTTGAATTTCCAAAAAAATCCTTCTTAGTACACCTCTACGTCATAAGACCTATGTACTCTTCAAATTTCAAGTCTGTAGGACCAGCGGTCAAAAAACTCCCATACAAACTTTTACATCACTTTGCAAACTTATTAAGGGTAGTTTAAAAAAACTAAAAATGCCTTTCCTATTTTTTATCTTTGAAGTACATGTACTCCAAGTTTCAAGTTTGTTGAATCAAGGAATACTATTTTTCATACAAACGATTTCATCCCTTTTTACACCCTTAGGGGTTGAATTTCCAAAAATCCCTTCTTAGTACACCTCTACGCCATAAGACCTATGTACTCTTCAAATTTCAAGTCTCTAGGACCAGCGGTCAAAAAACTCCCGTACAAACTTTTACATCCCTTTGCACACTTATTAAGGGTAGTTTTTAAAAACTAAAAATGCCTTTCCTATTTTTTAGCCTTGGAGTACATCTACTTCAAGTTTCAAGTTTGTAGATTCAAGGAATACAATTTTTCATACCAACGTTTTCATCCCTTTTTACACCCTTAGGGGTTGAATTTCCAAAAATCCTTTCTTAGTACACCTCTACGCCATAAGACCTATGTACTCCTCAAATTTCAAGTCTCTAGGACCAGCGGTTTAGGCTGTGCGTTGTCTATATGTCAGTCAGTCAGTCAGTCAGTCAGTCAGTCAGTCAGTCAGTCAGTCAGTCAGTCAGTCAGTCAGGACTTTGATTCTTATAGTATTAGAGAAGATGGGTTGGCCATGTAGTCATTAGGATTTTATTCATTCATTTTATTCATTACTAGCGGCCTGTCCCAGCTTCGCATGGGTGGTCATAAATTTTTTGAACATTTTAGGATAAACTTAGACCGTGGGTTCGAGCCTTGCGTCTACTTATTTCATACATTTGCACGCCAGAGACTGAAATCGCACCCCGAGCGTGACCCGTGGACCCGTTAACGTTTTTAATTCCGTCATATCTTTTGAATGGAATGTCCGATTTGAAAAATTTAAGAAGTAATCTATAGGTATTGAAACCGTCTTAATTATGAAAAGATTTATTTGGATAAGGATTAATACCAAGGTACAAATAAAGACCCTTTTCTAGCGGCGGCATTTCAATTAATTTTTTATAATAAAAAAACACTTATTGTGACATAACTATAGTAGTTAGACATATGCTGTCGCGACATTTTTTGTAGATGATGACGTGTTCTACAAAATCGTAGTACATTATTTTGTTCTATCATCAATAGTTTTCGCAGCGCACGCGATGTAAGGTTTTTAGTTTCCACCTTGGGTTACATTATTGGAGTTTTAGTAAGGATCCCTGATTTTTTTGAAAATATAATAGCCTATGTTACTCAGGGATAATGTAGCATTCTAATGGTGAAAGAATTTTTGAAATCGGACCAGTAGTTTTTGAGCCTATTCGTTACATACAAAAATACAAAAATACAAAAATACAAAGCTTTCCTCTTTATAATATTAGTGTAGATTTGCACGCGTTTCTCCTTGAGTGAGTAAAATCGCACCCCGCGCGTGACCTGTGGACCCGTTAACATTTTTAATTTCGTCATATCTTTTGAATGGAATGTCCGATTTGAAAAATTTAAGAAGTAATCTATAGGTATTGAAACCGTCTTAATTATGAAATGATTTATTTGGATAAGGATTAATACCAAGGTACAAATAAAGACCCTTTTCTAGCGGAGGCATTTCAATTAATTTTTTATTATAAAAGAACACTTATTGTGACATAACTATAATAGTTAGACATATGCTGTCGCGACATTTTTTGTAGATGATAACGTGTTCTACAAAATCGTAGTACATTATTTTGTTCTATCTTCAATAGTTTTCGCAGCGCACGCGATGTAAGGTTTTTTGTTTTCCACCTTGGGTTACATTATTGAAGTTTTAGTAAGGATCCCTGATTTTTTTGAAAATATAATATAGCCTATGTTACTCAGGGATAATGTAGCATTCTAATGGTGAAAGAATTTTTGAAATCGGACCAGTAGTTTTTGAGCCTATTCATTACATACAAAAATACAAAAATACAAAAATACAAAGTTTTCCTCTTTATAATATTAGTGTAGATTAGTGTAGATAAGTAAGCCAATAATATATAGTACAGTACAGTGTGAACGTGTCCATAACAATGTATGGTGCGCAATATGAGCTTTATACTATATGCTATTATATTATAGCGTAGTCTGAAACCCGCTTTATTTGTACCTATAATGAGTAGGTACCTACTAGGTACCTGTGTTTCGTAAAGGTACTTAGCAACAGTCGATGAAAGAAAATGAAAAAAAAATGTAGAAAATCTTGTTTAGATCTAAATGGCATTTTCGTTTTATTCTCCGAAACTTGGAAAACTTGTTTCGATCAAAAAAACTTTGTTGTTTTCGATTTGTATGGACAAACAAGTATTTGACGACTGTCTGCGAAATCGTTGTTTTTAAGTACCTAACGTATATTCAGCGTTAACAATAGTAGCCACACAGTTGACGCGAGCCTAGCCGCGTACGGGAGCTAGTAGCTTTTAAGAGTAGTAAAGCTCTTTGTGAAGGGCTCGTCCGGGGAAGTACTACTACGCCTTTTTCTGCCGCCAAGCAGCGTTGCTGTGTTTCAGTTTGAAGAGTGTGGTTGCCGGTGTAATTACAGGCACATGAGGCTTAACATCTGTATGCCTCAAGTTGATGGACACAGGGCAGTGCATCATAGGGCACGTTCCTATCGTGCGTGACTTACGAGGCAATGCTTTGTTATAGGTGATGGTTACCACTTAACATTCAGGTGAGCCATCAGGCTGACCTACAGCCAGCATAGCATACTATTCGAACCAGGGTCTTTGCAACGGAAATACTACGATCCATACTTTTTTTATACAACTAGCTGATGAAAAAAGCAGAGGGCTTATTACGAGTTTAGTGCCGATCGTCGATCGTTACGATACACCGAATTTTCTATGATAATAAATCAACGGCATCTAGCGTATTCTTTGAGAACCTGTTTTTTTTCATAGAAGTTTCGGTGTATCGTAACTATCGACGATCGGCACTCTATCGGCACTAAACTCGTAATAAGCCCTCTGCTTTTTTCATCAGCTAGTTGTATAAAAAAAGTATGGATCGTAGTATTTCCGTTGCAAAGACCCTGGTTCGAATAGTATGCTATGCTGGCTGTAGGTCAGCCTTTCCCAAAGTGGGTGATAACGCCCCTTTGTGGGCGCTGCAGGCCTAATAGGGGGCGGAAAGAGACCCAGAAAAAAATGGAGGGAATAAAATTGAGACCTGAGCGCCGTTGTGTACTACCGCTCAGGTCTCAAGTTAACTCTTGCGGGTTATAGTAAAAGTCTCGTTTAGAATTAAGGTTTAATCTCCGCTAAAATAGCTCATAATAATTAATTTAATTTGAAGTTATTAGTTTTTAAGTAGGTGAAAAAATAGGGGCGCTAAAAATAATTTATTCTCAAAGTGGGCAGTAGACAAAATAAGTTTTGGAACCCCTGCTGTAGGTGATCGTTAGATCTTGTCGATTTACCAGCAGCTGCGAGGAGCCTATTACGGCACTGATGATTATATGCAAACCAGGCACTCCGCCGCGGCATTGGCCAGGATATGGCTGCTTCCGCTCTCGCTGCCTACGAGCCTACAGTAACGGTAACTTGCGCCTAGTTATATCCCTACGAGATATCATCATAACTACAACAAACCCTGATGCGCTTTGGATGTCAGATAGGTTTTTTTTAATTTAGTTTAGTTTCAAGTTTTTGGTATCCTTTAAATTAGTTTTTGTCTTGATACTTTGTACCATTCTGTTTGGAACTCTCCATACCTAAATCTAGGAGGTGGGCGTTGATAGTTACGCCACAGTTTTTATAACTACTGTAGCTATCATCGTTTCATAATGTGTTACCTTCCCCATTTGTTTAAAGTTCCGCAATAAAATATTTTGATTTGAATTAATTAGGGTAGTCTAGGTACAGTCAGTCAGTAACAGAAGTTGATAAACCATTGCCTCGTAAGTCACGCACGATCTGAACGCGCCTTACGATGCACTGCCCTGCGTCCATCAACTTGAGACATACAGATTTTAAGCCTCATGTGCCTTTAATTTCACCCACAACCACACCATTCAAACCCATACCACAGAGAAGAGAATACGAGTATCGTAAAGTGGGTGAGTTAGTACCTAACTACATTTACTTTGAAAAGCAGTTGATAGAAAACTTTTTTCTTCGCGTGATTTAGGTACATGATGCCTTGAAATTTGCTATGAGTCAAGACAAATCTGAATATATTGGTCAAATTTTGAATGTGTTATTCCGGAAAATCCACTTCCACAGTTATTTCAGATTTGAAATCATCAAAATGTCAATTATATGTGATGGTTACCACTTAACATCAGGTGAGCCATAGGTTTGTTCCATGAGCAAGTAGCATTTAAAAAAACGGCCAAGTGCGAGTCGGACTCGCGCATGAAAGGTTCCGTACCATTATCTATAAAAACGGCAAAAAAATCAAGTTTGTTGTATGGGATCCCCTTTAATATTTTTATTCTGTTTTTTTAGTATTTGTTGTTATAGCGGCAACAGAAATACATCATCTGTGAAAATTTCAACTGTCTTACTATCACGGTACATAAGATACAGCCTATGGTGACAGACGGACAGACAGACGGACGGACAGCGCAGTCTTAGTAATAGGGTCCCGTTTTACCCTTTGAGTACGTAACCCTAAAGAACTATTATACAACCTAACTGTAAGCACTCTTCTAAATTTCTAGCCCTCATTTGAAACTGTTTAACATTTATATCCCTTAGTTTTATGTAGACTCAATAGTGCTAGAATAAGGTTAAGTGAGATGTCTGATTACCTACTCCTTTATTTTTTGTCAATAAACATTTTTTTTTTATTCAAAATTTTCTGCGGTATTAGAGTCTTATTAGAAAGGAGCGGCTCTGTCTATAGCGTATTTTTGTAATTTACACCTACACTAATAGTGCACAATCGTGCAGGCAAGGGCGGATTTAAGGGGGGGCACGGGGGGCACGTGCCCCCCAGACTGTATTTTCGTGTACTGTGGAGATTCCATCACAGTACATACTTAGAAACAAATCAAATTATCAATGTTGTTAAATGTTGTTAAAAATAACAGAAAGAACATGAGTGAAACTCTTGTCTATTTCTGGCTGGAATTTCGAATTTTGACAGTTATTGTTGATTTTTTTGCCCGTACGCCCTTGTACCTCCCAGAAAAAAATTCTGGATCCGGCCTTGTGCAGGGGCGGCGTAGCGAGGAAGGCTGGATAAAAGCAAGCACGCCACGCATCAGATTTCAGGGTTGTCTATTATGGTGCTTCAGGAAACAGATTTGAAAATATCCTACTGCCGCTTAGCAAGAAACTACTCAAGATGGTGGCCGCAAATTAGGCAGTCTTTTATGTTATTTACATCGTGGTCGTGCTAGATTGGCTGTCAAAATACATGGGTTTTAAGAAATAGAATTAACAAAATAAATATTTGAAAACGTTATACCCTTTATAAACGAAACTATGGATTAAATTCAACCAATGAGATTGCACTAAGATATTTCAACCAATAGGAAAATAGTAGCGTTAGAGCTAATTTCACCATGCTCAGTTAGTTACTAATCAAGGATTAAAAGACCGTTAAATCTAACCTTACCTGTCAAACGCGTACATTTTGACATATTTAACGGCCCTTTAATTCCTTTGTTAATCTAACAGAGCACGGTGAAACCGGCCCTTAGTCACTAATCAAGGATTAACAGGCCGTTAAATCTAACCATAGATGTCATACGCGTACATTTTGACATATATAACGGCCCTTTAATCTTTTGTTAAATCTAACAGATCACGGTGAAATCAGCTCTAATTCAATCAGGAACGAGTGCGGTTTCTCGAAGTGTCTTATGTCTTTTACGTCTCGTATGTCGTTCTCGACTTGACATTGACATTTCTATTATTTTGTAGTTACGTAAATACCTATGGTAATGGTGTCTTCCGGAATGTTGTCTGTCGGTGTTTCGGTAACATAACAGATTGTTTGATGTTTTAGGTGATTTTATTGCAGTGAACTATTGTGGTAGCTGTGGCATGCAGCAACAAGTATGTCAAAATTCATTTTTGATTAGGCCCCTGTACCTACCCCAAGTCTGAGTTTTGTTTTTTGTTTTCCGTTTTCCGTTTCGGTTTTTAAGGAGACTCGTGATTCTCAGCACACCCGATAGAGGCCCTCATCGAGTCTCCAAGGAAATCGAAAAACGACAAACAAACTCAGACTTTGGTTACAGATGACGCTCACTATTTGTGAACCCACTTTGTGAGGATGGATTCATGAAAGTTCTCAATACGCCCATTATAAGCGTTTGTGTGGTGCACAGTGACATAAACCCTCTCGATAGACGAGCTCGCAAACTGAGCGCAACTGAGATCGGGGAGGAAACCGTTGTTAGTAAAAACAAAGTGAACCAGGAAATTACATCAGACAGCCCAACCACTCATCAGCGATTATGCCTTCTGCCGAAATTATAGCCAACAAAAAGATACGTTTACAAACCTCGTTAGTGCCCCATTTCCGTGTTACATTTGGCAGTTGTTTAAATCTTGGAATTTTTAGAAGGAAACCTAAAACTAGTGGCTGGTTTAATGATGCTACAGTTTCCGGCTGTTATAGTGGCACATCGTGCGTGGACAAAATAGCTAATAATTTGACGCTAAGCTTGACTTAAAATTTTTCACAATATGAAGCATCCTAACGGCTGCACGGATGGATGAAACTAGGAATTAACATAGTTTGTAACCTGGAATACCTATCGGCTCGATATTATAGGCTTTTATCCGGGTAGGTACCTACCTACTACACTAGCGAAGCAGCGGGCGCATGCTAGTGCCCATAAAAAGGCAGCACAAACGAAACTTTCTTTACGACGACGGACGTCGCGTCCGTACGACAAACTTCAAAAAATATATCAATTGACATGAAAATGTAGGATTTTAAGTAGGTTCTTTCAGTAAATACCTATGTCCTTAGCATGTCCCAGGTTTACAAGTTCGTGAGCGTGAGGTTAGACATGACGCAGCGGAAGCGGGCGGCGCGGGCTTTGCTGCTTCGACGACGACGCTGCCAGATGCCACGGATTTATTAATAGTTAGTACACGCCGCGCCGCTCTAGAATCCCGCAGACGACCGACGCGACGTCTCGCTCGGGTTCAATACCCGAGCCCGTTTGATCGCGGCCCATCCACAATGGGGCTGCAACCATATAGAATTGGTAAACTACCTACCTAGGTACTATTAAAGACATTGTTCGAATGCAGTGATGGTAGGTACAAAGAAATGGTTGCGTACCTACCCATGTAAGGAGAATTGGGTTATTTATTTCCTAGGGTAGGTAGGTACTTGCACATTTAGAAACTAGCGTACTTGCACATTTTGTTTTCTGTACCCTAAATAGGTACCTACTTAAATTGAGTAGTTACCTACCTACTAGTATTTCATATCAGAACTTTTTGGTTTAATTGTTTCATGTAAAATTGCCGTTAAAAAAAAATGGTAGGTAGGTTAGGTACCAGTAGGTTGCACTACAATGTATTGAATACAATTCTTGCATGGTAGTGTTGCATTATTGCAATAAACAAGACAAAAATTTCGTGAAATCTGTTGACATACCTATTCACTTATTTTTTGAGTGGGCATTTGCCTTGTAAATTTCAATAGCAATGCTTCGACACTCGGTAACTCGAAATTTACGAATTGTATACATTCTAGTGCAGCTGACTTTACGTGCCTGCAAAGGTAGGTACCTACCAAATTTTATCCTTTGGCAAATATGTACCAACCTAACTATATAAATTAGGTACTTATATAATATAATGTTGTAATAAGTAGGTATACCTAATATAATAGTAGGTACATATACCTATGCCAAAGGATTAAATTTGATATAGGTACTTACTAGGTAGGTACGTTTTCTTACTTTCTATTTGCATATTCAAAGCGAACTAAAAGCAATAGTAGATATGGTTAGGTACCTACTTAGGTAGGTAGGTAAGTCTATCTTCTTTAAGTAGGTACATAGAAAACTGTAATGTTTATCTGACACAATTTCCGTAACTTTGTTAACACAAGTGGATTTCTATTGATAAGTTCTAGTTCCAACGTTATTTACCTGCGTAGCTGCTTAAATCCCTCATAAGTAGGTGCCTTTACTAAAGATACAGGTTGTTTTTTTTTCGATCGAACCTACATGTAGATGGTGCGTCATATTTGGGAAAATACGACGAATAGGTACGCGAACACGAATAGTGATGTGATGTGAAGTAGGTACCACCATGACAATGTTTTTCTCGCCTTATCATATAAGTATCCCTAGTTTACTGCTCTCAAGTTTATTTGTTGTATAAATTAAAAAAAACCACTCCGCTTGCCGGTTTAATCCAATAGTCAGGTAGGTACTATTGGATTTTAACCTCTGCTTATTCTAGTAGGTTTTTTGCTTTCCTAATAATAACTCTTCCTAATAATCCCTCTCATTCACACCGCCTATCTTTTACCTACTATTTTCGCCTACTTTTCACCCCTTTTTCGTTTCTCATTTCCCTTTCAGCCTGTTTCTCCTTTTCCGAGTCCTTTTCATTCTCTGGTTGTTTTTCGGTCGCCGTTTCATGGACTTTTTTCCTACCTTGTTCGCTTTCATTTTCTGCTTCCTTAACAAGCTGGTAGAGCCTTTCGATGGCGTGGCTTACCTCTGCCCTGATCTCCATCTTTATATTTCTAGAGTTACCTAAATTTATCTTGGATTTGGTAAGACACGCCTTGGCTTCTGCCAGCCCGCAGGTGTATTTTAGCTGCGTCGGTGGACTTAGCGCAGCCTCCGTCGGCACTCTCGCCCTGGCTCTACTCCCTTGCGAAAGCACCGCTTTCGGCTTTGGTGGTTACATAGACTTCGTTTTCTTTGGAGTGGTTAATTGGTGTGATGGGGTCTGATTTGCCAGACTCCCACTCTCCAATACTTCTGCGCACTCTGGAGCGATGGATCCTACGTGGCGGATGGAGTTTTCCCTATGTCGAGGCTTTGGAACCTTTAGCAGGCGTGCGGAAACCAAACATTGTCGTGGAATGGTCAAGGTACACGTATAAATTTAAAAATAATTATATTATAATTAACGTAATTATGTAGAAGTAGTAAAATTATTTTGATTTTGTCAATTTGTAACTAATATCGCTAAACCTAACTTTTTTTTGTTCCTAGCAAGAACTGTGGATAATATGGATCAAAAGATAATTTGAAAAGGTACCTTTTATAAGGTAAATAACATGTACCTAATGTTAATAAAGAAATAACTCTATGGGCCTGTAGCATATGCACGAACTAGTCTAGTTGGCCTGTAGCATATCCACCTACCAGACGCTCACTTGCTGGGGATAAGCACATTCATTCAAATGCTTCCGTGCTTGGCTGTGACTTTTTAAAATAGAAGTATGGTAGGTAATCATTAATAGCTTTAAGGCGTAGCGTAGGCCGTAGAAATCATACAAATGTTTAAAGCTTGTGGGTAGAGCCTATAAGGTCAACCTTGCACCCACACATGCCTTTTATGTAAGTAACTCGAACTTAGCACTATGTAAACTATGTTCATGTAGACAAAAGACTTAAGCGACAAGCTCAAGCAAGGCATTCCATATCAAATAGCAACCTTCGCAAGATCATAATCGCTTGGCTGATTGTAGAGTTTTTCTTGAAGTTTAATGTTGCTCAGAGCTTGGTTTGCAACATTCACCTTTGCCTAAATAGGCAAGCGGATTTTAGAACGGCAATAGTGGGCGACGACAGTATGAGTAAAGAAAACATTTAAAGAGTTCACTGAATAACTACAAGAATATAGGTACAGTACCTAGGTACCTACCTAATCACTAATAAGTAGGAGGAGAAAACAGAAAACATAACACAATGATCAGAATATAATAGGTAGGTAAGTTATATAACTAAACACAAACAATACAACAAGCTAGCTACAGCTAGCTAGGTCCCTCCCTACATACAATATTGGTTAATATTACAATACCTACAGTTTATAGCCTAATGTATTGGACAACCTTATCTCCATGATTGGACTATAAAATGGCGAATAAAACTAAATGAATCCAAGTCGATATAAATCAACTTTTATATTATGAAAGAACAGTACTATGCGGTATTCATTATTAACAATAAAATCATACAACACGAAAACACAGCAAAATATCTACACCGGGACCTCCAGATTGAATTCATTGATAAATTAATTAAGAAATACGCAGAAGCTCACGATAAAGGACCATCGTCGTCCAGGCCATCCAGCTCCTCGACAACACAGTTATAGTGAGAAGACTCAAAAGAACCAAACCTTTTGAGATATTGCAGTGATCAGTGGCGGATTTACCAACATGCTGAGTAGGCTGGAGCCTAGGGCGGCATATTTTAGGGGGTGGCAAATTAGGTTTTTTTTCTTATAATGTACCAATATCAATATCTTGTTTTAGGGTATATTTCTAAGCCAAGAAAGGCTCAATCAATGTACCTAGGTACCTTCTACTTATAAGATTGAGCTTTTGGAAAAGGAACTGACACGCCTATCCCCTAGTTCACAACACAATCATAATAACTAGTAGTTCGCCACGAACTGAGATCTCGTGATGCGACCGACGAACGCATCAAAACTTTGAGCAGGTAGTAGTCAGAGGCAAGTCCAAACATTATCTTTGGACTTTTTTCTGACTACCACCTACTAACTTGGTAAGGCAACCAAGTTTCAACTCTATTGGCCTATTTATTGAAGAGCTCCGTTGAACAGACTTTGGCTCCATCATCAGACCTGGTCGTCGTCACCATTTTATGAGAACTGAGTACCTTCTTAATTTATTTCAAGAAAAAAAATTAAGAAAAAGCAAAGGAACTGGCCGACCAGTAGAAAAACCTTGATGTCAACGAAACTCTTAGAGATGGGAGCGCTTGGATCGCTGGTTATCTTAATTTAACTTTTTTTGTTTTATCTCAAAAACCGAGCGTCCCAGAAAAAAAGTAAAAATTGTTTTGGAATGTCCAAACAAAGCCCTTTCATATGACATGTAACTTGATTTTATATGTAACATTTTTCATTTTTGCCCCCTTAAAAAACCCCATATCTCTAAAACCCTTCATCCGATTTTACTCATATACTTACCAGTAAATTTCTCAAGTACAAGCTATCGACATATCAAATTTCATACAGATCGGATCAACGGTTCTAAAGTTATCGCCAGACAAACATACATACATACATACATACATACATAAAATGCCAAATCGCCCAAGTTGAAACTATGATCTTCGTTCGCTTCGCTCACTCGATCAATAAGGGGAAAAAGCTGATGTAATGAGGACAATAGTGCACAAATCATGCAATTTCATATTTTTTTAATTAACATGTTTGTATTGAATTGAAAAGGTCAGTAATAAGTCGGCCTGAATGAATAGCCTACTGACTGGCGGCAAAAATGTAAATCCGCCACTGGCAGTGATAAACCTAAGATAGTAGTGATAGTGCTACTTTCAAGTTATAGTGCTTTCAGCACTAGGTATAACTAATTATTAGGTATACCTACCTACATAATTACGTACGGTAGTTTCGTAGATTCTGAGTCCAAGCATCACCTGTGACCTGCGTCGGCCTCGCCCGCAAAGTTGCCAGTTGTCATCTACCCAGCACAGGGCTGCCAGGTGAAAATATGGCGCAATCGTACCACAGCTTAAAAAAAGTCGTACGCCCTAAGAAAGTTTGAAATAATAAATCGTACCTACAAGAATCAATCATCGTTATATTTAAACATTTAATAATAAAGTACACCTCTTTGCACTAATTTCCTTTTATGAGTACGAGAACGCTCAATAACACTACGTCGCTCATTTTTATTAAATTAACTACAGAAGCGCATCAGTTTTCACAAGAGCCTGCACTATTTAGTAGAAAATAACAAGTAGAACCGCGTTTCTCCGCTCCGTACAACTAGACCGCGCGCAAAGGAAATGATTTGTCGTCATTCTTTAATAAAATAATCATCAACTTTATGGAATATTAACGCAATGTTAGTCGGATATCAACGTTATTGTTTACGGTCGAACGTTTTCTTTCATGTATAGAAATCTAAAATTGTATGTAAAAAAATCGTACGTTTTCTGTACGATTTCGATGTTTCGATCGTAATCGTACAAAACATGCAAAAAATCGTACAAATACGATTTAAATCGTACAAATGGCAGCCCTGACCCAGCAGCTTATCTTATCCCACAGAATATAATCAAAGTCCACAGACCTAACCTAATCTAGTAGTCTACCAAAGCAAACGGGAATAAAATAATAGCATTAGAATAGAATAGAATAGAAAAATCTTTATTTTGTCTGTTAAAAATAGAAATTTACAAAAAAGCTGTTACATTTTTGATGACAAAAAAGGCCACCACTCAGCATTTGCTGTAGGTGCTCAAGCCCCTTACAGCGCTGGTTTTCAGTGGCGCCATAGTGAGTAGAGCAGCATCAGCTGCGAGCCTGCGACACGCGTTCCTCTTATACAGTAGTCACTGAAGTTAATGCTTAAAATTGGCTTATTATTAATATAACTACTGACTGAATACACAAATAATGCACCTCAGACGAATTATATTTTCTCCTCGCTATGCAAAAGGAATTTTGTACATACCTACAGCTCAGAAATTAAGTTGACAAGATAGTTGAGCGAGTTAAAAATCTGTGGTGGAACTGAGCTTAAATTATATTATGTTGTAATTAAGTTGTTGTGTGACTATGCAGTTTTCTCTACTCATGCAAGAAGTTTTTTTGACTCAGGCAGATACGGACGGTGCGCTTTCATTGATTGAGTGAGCGAAGCGAATGATTTTTTTTTTACTTTGGTGATTTGGCATTATTTATATTATATGTATGTAGGTATTTATTTATGTATGTATGTTTGTCGGGCCATCATAACTATCGAACCGTTGATCTTATGTGCATGAAAGGACAGGTTTATTCTTGGTCTAGTCAATGTACCGCACATAGAAAAATTTGAAAAAAATGGAAGATTACCGTACAAATGCAATTTCATTAAAAATGTAGGTTAATAAAGTGTTCATCACTAAATGTTGATCTGTTCGAATTTCATAGGTGCCCATTTTAGAGCCACCATGACAGTCTGTAATTGACGTTTGACATGACGTTTGATATGACGCATTGCATTTTTTAATTTTTTGACAGATTTGTTGATTTTTTTGACGGTAATGACTTTCACTCTCAAGCTTGACATAAACAACAGTTGTCAAAATGACATTCACGCATGTCAGTCCGCCATATTTTTAGTGCATTGTGTTGCTCTCCTTGACCAATAAAATCTTGATGAGTAAGAAAACGAAGTAAAAATAAAGCAAAATAAAAGAGTTAAAACTGTTACTATATTGCTAAGCGATAATTAGGTATACATATAAACTGTACACAGACCCGACCCCGGCTCCAATATTAATGAAACAACGCCTTAACTGGTAAGTAAAAGAGTAAAATCGGAGGGGGTTATTAAGATATGGGGGTATAAGAAAGCATATCCAACGAGCCAAGAGCGCTCATCTCTTGTGAGTTTCGTTGAAATCATAGTTTTGTTACTGGTCGGTCAGTTCCTTTGCTTTTTCTTATTTCTCTCTATCTTGTTATAAAAAAAGTAGGTAAGTATACGATTAGATTAGTTCTCGTAGAATGATGACAGCGAGTCTGATTAAATAAATAATAAATAAATATTGGTGGACATTCCACACAGCACTATCTCGCCCCAAACTAAGCCAAAGCTTGTGATATGGGAACCAGATAGGATATAGGTACTACTTATATACTTTTTTTTTGTAAATACATACTTATAATATTATATAACACCCAGACAGAGAACAAACATCTATGTTCATCACACAAATGTTTATTCTCGGTGGGGATCGAACCCACGGCCTACAGCACAGAAGGCAGAGCTACTACCAACTGAGCTGTGAAGGCTGTCAAATTCAAATTCTTTATTTAATAATAATAAAATAACACTATAGAAAACACATTCTCCAAATACGTTATTCTATTTTATGACTAGGTAACTAATTTAAACTAAGTATTTACAAACATTACAAATGAAAAACATGAGATCAAGTTATAAAAAATTAAAAAAAAAACGCAAAAAAAAATCTAAACAAATAAACTCAAAAATTCTAATATTCTTCTCATCTTGAAGGATTATGGAGCCAAGGTCTGTTCAACGGAACTCTTCAATAAGTAGACCAATATAGATGAAACGTGATTACCATACCAAGATAGTAGGCAGTAGTCAGCAGCAAGGCCAAATATAAATGTTTGGACTTGCCTCTGACTACCACCTAATTTAATTTTCGGAGGGTTCGGATCGCACATCACGAGATCTCAGTTTCACGGCAAACCACTAGTTTAAAACGAAATAAAAGTATAATATTTCCTCTATGGTTATACATGATTTAACATTCATTCATTTCTGTAGTAGCATTCTTTTATAATCTGTTCTTATTTGGTATGAATCTCTATCAATAATTCTTTGTCTGTCCAATCCATAGATTTATAATACTATAGATTGCCTACGAGCGTATACCCGAGCAAGACGGACAACAAGTACATACAATTTATGGGTTGCCACATCTTACTATTTTCACCCAACCAAGCATAAGCTATGATGTCGCCGCGGCTCCAGTTGTTTGTTTAATTATGTTTAATTAAAGCTAGTTTCTGCAGTTTAATAGTTTGTACCCTCCTCTAGGTTACGCCATTTTAATATCTTCTAAGGAATGAGCTAGAAAAAAGCCTACACAGCTCAGTTGGTAGCCTTCTGCGCCGTAGGCCGTGGGTTCAATCCTACCGAGAACAAACATTTGTATGATGTGATACTAGACGTTTGTTCTCTGACTGGGTGGTTGTGATTTGGCTTATTTTGGGGCTATATAGTGCTGTGTGGAGCGTCCACCAATATTTATAAAAAATAAAATAAAAAAAAACAGGGCGAACTGGCACTAAGCTGGCATTTTAGACATTGACATCAGAACCCTAGGCCCCGCGAGCTAGAGTCCTGGATTTTCCTAGTGAGGGGGACAGAGCTAGTGGTGCTATTCTTCACATTCTACCACCTACCAATAGTTTAACTATGTTACTGCACCAGCTAGGTAAAATTTTTATGAATAAAAAACAATTTATTTATTTATCATTGATTTATTTATTCTACATCCCTACTCATCAGAAACCGTAATTCAAAAGGTTAATTTATAACGCGTGCTTCAATTTTAAATTAAGTAGGTATAAACAATACATCTTAACAGGAGGAAGCCAGCTTATGCTAGAGCTGACCATAAGCCTGAGCAATGCCACCACTTTGCCCTGAAGCGCGAAGTGATGGCATTATGAATACAGCTATCCTCAGAACATCACTATGAATATGTCATAAATACATTAAAATATATCACGTGTAAGTACGTATTTATTTATTAGACGATAAATATTTAATAGTTTATACATAACAATTTCAGATGAGAATATTTTCTTAATTCTCACTTTTTAAAGCAAGATTTTTGAACATACTTTTTATATCCAGAAAAAAAAGCGGAGATACCGTTTATGTTGAAATAGCCCAAAACTTTTTTAGTCCGTAAGTTTCTTGCCTGTTCTTCTAGGCTTTGGTCGCGCGCGAGGAACTGGCGGTACATTCACCTAGTACCAATTTAAGACGTTTCAAAGAGATCCTTGTGATTGTACTGAATAAAGACCGTTTTGATTTTGATTTTGGAGCTTGGTGACCTGGAGCTTGGTAACCCGTAGCGTTACCCCCCAGCCCAAAGTAGTTGCATCTTTGGGAAATCTGTAAAACAAACATGTTATTATTAGGCATATGTAGGTATTTAATCATACTACGCGATGGTGGTCTCAGACATAAAATAACTACCAACTTCTCATATGAAAATCGTGAGGAGACTTAAATTATTAAAATGTAACGCAAAGCTAAAAAAATAAATTAAATGAAATTAAAATATATGTACCTACTACCTATACATATATTATATTTTTTTCATTATGTACTTAAGTCAAACAAACCTTATTTCTTTGAATAAGGTAATAATAAGTTGCGACATTGTCATTTGTTTTCTAGATTATTGTGTGTATTTGAACTTATCCTAACATATCAGAGTCGAATCCACCCTAAAGTTGTTCGTTTCCCAACATTTTTGGCAAATAGATTTTGTTTTTGTTGGCAGCCCGAAAGATCGTATAACCCAGCCAAATTATGTTTCTATAGAACTGTATCGGTTTGAATAGCCATGTCATTTGTGTGGTTTATAGTAACCTATACTCAATTTTACAAAATAATTAAATTCTAGAAATCCACTATGATATGCGATAGAAAGTAAACACAACCGTTAAATGATTAATTGTGGACACTGTGCATTCTCCGTTTTATAGTTTAATTGACAAATAGAACATAAAAGTGCTACTTACCGAAGGAAGCTTAATTTTCAGTTTTCCGAGCTGTATCATTATCACAGCCTAAAATACTACAATGCACCACATTATAAACTTAACTCTACGTATACTGAGACCTAGGCACACACTATTTTCAAAGAACTTTGGCACTAAACACCTGTAAACTCACAAGCACCAAGCGGTTTGTTTAGCACCAAACTTGGTGCTAAACAATCAAAAACGTATACGCAGAAAGGGACAAAACATTTATTTTATATTTCTCTCACTCATAGGTATAATTTGTATTATTGCGTCTCTCTTACTCTTGGTATTATTATTTGATGCTCTATCTATTGTATTCTTGATCTAAGGTCCAATCTGTCCGTCAGTGGTGCCAACTTAGGTATTTTACTCTAGATTTAGAGTAAAATTGAAATATCAGGGTAATTTTTAGGGTGTGAATTTAGTTAGGGTACTTTTTGGGGTGACCCAATGCAGCTGCGTTGTCTCCATACGAGGTAGTATATACTGGAGGGAGCCATAAGACTTACATCCTTTTACAACTGTGTATCAAACAGTGATCATCTATCTTTGTTCTTCCCATGTAGCCTAGCTACGAGTAAAAGAAAAGAAGATGTAACTTCACTCACTCCATCTCACTCACTCACTGTCTGAGTAAATCGTGTCCGTCAGTTGATGCAATGTTTTGATCTTGTTTTGACGTTCTAGAAAAACTCGGTAGCAACATTGCGATGTAGCGAAAGAAATTGTGAAAATATTTAAAGAATTATTATTGTCTAGGCAAAATATATTTGAAAAGGTGAAAGTATGTCTTGTGAAGCTGTGTTTTGTGTATCAAAAACAACAAAAGGAGGAGTTAAAGACCCGGAATTGTCATTTGATACATAATATTCTTTTTCTATTTTCATGCTAAAAAAATACGTTTTTTCTCCCATAAAGACTGTAGGAATTACATTTTATTAGTGCTAGTCATGTTTTCCTATGTGAAAATGATGTAAACCCATTAATTATTGCAAAATAAAAATTATTGTTTTAGTCATCTGTTCTAGTGATGTACTTCCACCGACCAATTTAGCTTTATCGATAATATTTTATTGTCAGTTTTTGATATGAAACATCTAATGCGCCGGGTCAGATCGGCTGTTCTGTTGTAGTTTCAATTTTTCACACCATAAAGGCGTCTCGCGACGGCTCAATTTCTGTTAAATTTTACATTCTTTTTTTAGGTTCTTATAAATGCCCAGAATGAAGACGGGAGTGGATAAAAGCTGTTAGGCGTGAAAACTGATAGACTACAAAATTTTCTTATGCATGGACGAAATGGCCATAAGAAAGTGTATCGAGTGGGATGGACATCGCTCTCACGGTTAATGTGGGAAACATTATTGACGATGATAGTGTTTCAGTGTCTATAATGATTTTGGGCTTTCGCAATAAAAGCAACCAGTTAAAATTAAAAAGTTGAATTCCAATTAAAACGCCTTTTTCATCCATTTCTTATTCTATCGATAGGTTAGTCAATGTTGTCCCTTCTCTAGTCACTCACGCGAATACATACAAACTAACAAAAAACGGCCACGCCAAAAACCGAAACACTCAGTCTATATGATACTTAGTCTAAGGTTTTTTTTTTTTTTTTCCAAGTTTTATCTGCGATCAGTTGTCAAAACTATGAGCAAATATTTTGTGGGTTTTATTGTCGGGGAGAGTACACTCCTGAATTGTCTTCTCAGTAGGTACACTTCATTATTGGTCATTCAAGAGCATGACATCTTTTCTTTTAAGTCTCCTCATGTATGTGGGATTAGTGAGTCTCTGTGCTAGTTGGTTGGGGTGGTTTTC
Organism: Chloroclysta siterata; assembly: GCA_932294275.1. NCBI lineage: Eukaryota > Metazoa > Arthropoda > Insecta > Lepidoptera > Geometridae > Chloroclysta > Chloroclysta siterata. The sequence continues at coordinate 8,678,476 of OW028601.1, read as the reverse complement.
TAGTTTGTCTTGGTAGACTTGAGCAGTACTTTTGATCTCTTCAGATACTGTTTTGACTTTGAGGATGTCATGCAACTCTGTATTTCTTATGAACCAGGGGGCATTCGATATACTTTTCAAGACTCCATTTTGAAAACGTTGAATGAAGTTAATATTAGTGGTGCAGGCGGTACCCCATAGTTGGATGCCATAAGTCCAAATCGGCTTCAGTAAAGTTTTGTAGATTAGTAACTTATTATCTACCGACAGTTTTGAGTTTCGCCCAAGTAGCCAGTGTAGTCCTCTGTACTTCAGGCCTAGTTGGTCCCTTTTCATTTGCAGGTGTTTCTTCCACGTCATGCGGCGATCTAGGTGCATGCCCAGGTATTTCACTGCATCACTATGTGGAAGTGGGTGGTTTCCCAGGCTGACGGGTGGGCAATCACCCTTTCGCAGTGTGAAGGTTATGTGGACAGACTTGGAGGCGCTTGCTTTAATCCTCCACATTTTCAGCCAATGATCAATCTTGTTTAAGCTGTTTTGAAGTAGCTCTGATGCTTTGTCAGGATTCTTATTGTTAGCTAGTATCGCTGTGTCGTCAGCATAAGTGGCAATCGTTACATCCTGTGTTTTAGGAAGGTCAGCTGTGAATATAGTATAAAGAACAGGTCCTAGGACTGAGCCTTGTGGGACTCCTGCAGTTATATCGTAGAAGCCAGATGTTTCCACTCCATCTTTGATTTGGAATATGCGATCTTTAAGGTAAGAGTTGAGAAGATTATAATAGGTATGAGGCAGAAATGTTTTCACTTTACAGAGTAGACCCTCATGCCAAACCTTGTCAAAGGCCTGCTGGATATCCAAGAAGGCTGAAGAGCAGTATTCTTTGTTTTCGAGAGAACTCCTTATAGTGTCATAGACTCTGTGGACTTGCTCTGTGGTTCCATGTCTTTCTCGAAATCCAAACTGATGTTCAGGGATGACCATTCTCTCTGTTAGAGCTGGGGACATTCTTTTCAGCAGAATTTTTTCAAACAGCTTTGAAAGCACAGGTAAGAGGCTAATGGGTCTGTACGAGCCCACTTCATTTGCTGGTTTGCCTTCTTTATACACCATTATTATCTGCGAGACTTTCCAGAGAGATGGAAAGTATTGTACTCGCAGAACTCCATTAAACAAAGTTGATAGGTATAGTATGCCTTTTTGTGGTAGTTGCTGTAGGACCTCCTTTGTAATTAGGTCAAATCCTGGTGCTTTTTTACTATCTAAGAGATTTATTTCAGATTTAACTTCTTTAGGCGTTATTGGTCTGATTGGTAAGTCTAGTTGAAGGTCCTGATTCAATATAGTCATGTCTGCTGGCTCAGAACTGGAGTCTGCTTCATTTGGTGTGAAAACATTTTTTAAATGGTTAGCAAATGCTTCAGCCCTTTCTAAGCTTGATCGTGCCCATTGATTGTTTGGTTGCTTTATAGGTGGGTTGACCTTTTGTGGTTTATTAATGTCATTTTTTATTGCTTTCCACAGTGAGTAATTTGTTGCTTTAGTGGCAGTCAGAGATTGTAAATGTTTTTCCATGCTTACTTCTTCTGCATCCTTTATCATAGATTTCAAATCAGCTATGGCTTTGTTAAGGGCTGTCTTGTCAAATTGACATCTACTGGTATGCCAAACACGGCGTAGTCTCCTTTTTTCTTGTATCTTTTCTCGTATTTCCCAAGGTACATTTTTCTGTCTTACTTCATTTTCAGATTTTTGAGGAGTACATTTCCAGCAGGCTGACTGTATTATATGTGTAAAATTTGTGGTTGCATTATCAACATCATCAGAACATTTCAGAGCAATTTTCAGTTTCAGCGATTCTTCTACTATGTCGCGAAAGGATTCCCAGTCTGTTTGTCTATTGTAGAGAGGAGTAACTTTGTTTCTTTGTTTCTTAAGTAACTTAGTCTAAGGTTGACTCTTTTATCAGCACCAAAATTATCTAATGCCACTGTAGAAAGATCATTAAAATGATCATTTTTGGTTTATGCTATTGTCAAGTCATAACTTAGAAATAGATTGTCCCTCAACATGTTTCAAAATATAATGTGTATTAAATACAATCTGAAAATTTGATTTATCGTTTATTTCCCCTACATTTATAAAGTAAAATATAAATGCAATAAGTATGGCAATGCCAATTTGCAGTAAAGATAAACTTTATGGTATTTTTTCCATATTCACACCAAATATAGGGTTAATTTGACCAAGCATAGGGTAAAGTGAAATTAAGAAGAGGCAACACTGCTGTCCGTCCATAGAAAAAAGAAAGATGGCGGGTGACGAAAGTGACAGGTTTGTAAATAGCAAGAAAGCAAAAATTTTGAGCATTTTCATTTATTTTTGATACGTAATTAATTAAAAAAATAGTTATTTGACCTAACATTTCCAAAGTACAACCGCAATATCTCTTTCAGCGATCTTAAGCCATCCAGTGTAGCAATCATTAGAGAAGTATACGACAGTGAAAATGCCCACATTAAGTTTGAAATGGAATTGGAAAGAGCACTTGAGGCCGGCGTGAGTGTTATTGTTATAGAACCAGAGCCACTGGGTGAAGAAACAGCACGATGGATTTACATAGGAAACCTTATGCATAAGATCTCGGTCTACAGTGGACTGTGCAGTGTTGCTTCAGGTAAGCAGTAGGTATCTTACTTAAGTACATTTTATTTGCCTCCTGTACGTACTCATCTTTAATCCTACGCCTTGCCCTGCTGACTGCTGTATAAAGCAAATGCTGACTATAGGTACATTGATTATTACTAGCAATAGTAATCCAGAATTTTATTGTGAAATTAACTGCATAATACCCAAACCAACTTTTATCTGAGACACTATTTATTCTATTGTGTCTGCAATCCCAGCATACTAGAAGCTGAACACGAGTTTTACACAAACTTCTGAAATTCAATAGCAGTAACATTATTTTATTTATTTATTTATATGAAATAGAAGGTGGGCCACATGGGTTGAATAATTTGAAAAAACTGTCCCCTGTCTTGCATCCTGAACATAATATTAACAGTAAATGTACATAACATCATTATTTTTTATAATTTCAGGCATTGCATGGAGTTCTTTGGCCTGTACTCCATTTGGAATAGTCTCTGTTTTGTGTGCTGGATGTTACACACTGTCATGGCAATGGGATCCTTGCTGTAAATATCAAGAAGAAAAAGATCGCCGACATCTATCCACTTTGCCAATGTTGAGTGACCTCACAACTGCTTCTCCTGTAGTGCTTGTTCATACAGACAATAAAAGAAAAATTATACTTCACAACACTGTCTCCATTGCAGCTGCTGTAATTTGTCTATGGAGAGTCTATAAAATCTTCAAATAAATATAATTGCATCATACTTATAGCATAACAATAAGCTATATTTGAAAGAGACATTATTTTTGCATGTTACTGAATAGATAGGAACTAAATATTAGATGGACTTCAATTAATTGTTTTTATCTCTAAGAGTCAAAGTATGTAATTATAATTTGCTTTAGGTACAATGTAAAAAATGTTATAGAATAGTTATAGTAGTTTGTAAAAAAAACTTGTACAAAATATACTTTGTTATAAGGAGCTTTTTAGTTAATCAAGTGTGATAGTGTTAGCAATAGAAAATATCCAGTTAAATAGCTGTTGTCAGTGACCAGTAGGTTTCAAATAGGGGCTGATCTTGTGCAATAAAAATATTAGCATAAAATGTATTGTAGTTTCACTGGGTGTATCCCACTATTTCCATGGAAATACAAAATAGAAAAAGTGGGACCAGCGTAAAAAAGTAAACCTTTGAATGAAATTGTAAATATATGGTAAATCTCAGCAATTTATGGACACTGTATGGAAGAACCCAGTGCTGATACAGTGTTATTTATAGAAATCACTGGCTGACCCGATTACAACTTCGTTTTTCTTTGCTCCTGGACCACAACAAAAACAAACATTCACAATTTTTTTTATTTGTATTCAAATTAAGCTTGTTCTGAATCTAGTGAACATTCTTAAAAATAGGTACAAACATTGATGACACATGATATGCAAGTACCTTTTTTTCATTCCCATTCCCATGATCCTTTGCTAATAAAACTCCATCCCAAACAATTTGAATGAATAAAAGTAAGATCCAGTTCTTGTTTGTGAACTACTCTGTAGTTCTACAGTAGTTCAGTGGTGATTTATCCATTGTGTAGAATGATTTAGTACCATATAGTAAGCTATAACACAAGACAAATCCAAAGATACTGCCGCATTGGCTAAATAAGATTCATCATAATATATGCCCTAAAGACATTCATTTCCTTTGCAGGTTGGTAAGAAGGTGCAACATTTTCAGCTATTTGTCTAAAGTTACAGCTGAAAACTAAACCGATGTCTTGTTAGCTCTTTTGTGCATTAACCAGAAGTATAAGCTTGGAGCAGTCTGCCTTAAAAATATAGCCAAGCTAGGTAAAAACTGGCTGATCACCAATTCATTCTTCTTGACGACTATGGCATCAAGTATTTTACTTGCTGTATATGCAGGTGTGAATCCAGCTGCAGTGCTTGAATCCATTACTGAAATAAATAAAAAAAACTTTAAAAAAATATTTTTTATTATTTTACATCATATACTATACCTACTTCTCCCACTCACCAATCTTCGAAAAAGAATGATGTTTTAAAGGAAATCTTTGTATTGAATCATGCAGTAACAACTGAACATGTGGGAACTAACTGGGTACATAACACCTCATGAATGAATGTAAACAAAGTCCAAGGAACTGATTGAGTACTAACCTCCATGATTGCTACCAGTACTGGTAAGGGCATTCAGTGATATATTCGTTTGAATATACCCTGGGCTAATAACTGTCACATTGATATTATGCTGGTGCATTTCGGCTCGTAAAGAATCACCAAATGCTTGAAGTGCATGTTTTGATGCTGCATATGCCGCACGGTCTGGTATAGCAATTAATCCTTGCACTGAACTAACAAAGACAATGTGACCACTTTTTTCCTTGACCATTTTGGGTAGGACAGCTGAAATAATATAGTAGAAATCTTCATTCAAAGTGGTATTGGAATTATAACCAAATAGTTAACCAACATGGTGCATAAAGTGCAACCAAGTGGTTATAGTAGCATGCTTTGTATTAAAAACCTTACCTTTTGTCAAAGCAACAGATCCAAAGTAATTTACAGTCATAATTTCTTTGTCTACTTCAATCTTAGTTTGAATTATGGAGCCTCTGAAGGAGATTCCACCATTATTTATAAGAATGTCGATATTGCCACATTGATCATAAACTTTTTGCACAAAAGTATCCAAAAATTCGATATCAGCAAGATTCAACTCCAAGACAACTGGCTCTTGGGTGCCAGGCTAAAATGTATATTGACAATGTTATGTTAGATGTATTAATAAGCAATATGCTAAAATACTTAACAGGTCAAAATAAGAACCCACCAAATGCATTGAGATAAGATCTTGTTTTACTCTCTCCAGTTCCGACTTCCTACGAGCTGCTAGAACGACTTTGCATCCAATTTCATAAAAAGCATGTGCTAGCGCTTCTCCTATGCCTGAACTGGCTCCAGTAATCACCACCACCTAGAGAGTAAATCATTGATATGGTTTATTAGGTAGTAAGAACATAATTTTCAGCCTTCTGTTTCTATAAAACTAAATAACACTTACCTTTCCTTTCAATGCTGCTTTTCGCTTTCTCATAATAATGTGATTTAGTAAGCCGTAAATTGTAACTCCTACTGTAAGAGGTAGGCCAATGTATTTCATGTACCATGATGAGGCTTCTAATTTGGGATAGGGTCTCATGTTGATTGGTGTACAGCCAGTGCTCTAAAACAACCCTGTTTACAATAGGTACAAGTTACAAAAATCAACTTGTCACCCTGATATAAACGACCGCCAAAGGGTTCGGCACACTAGTATTTGTCGAAACAAACTTAGCTTCAGATTATGATCACGTTTAACTTATTGTTTTGATTAGCAGTGGTACAAAGGTTAAAATTATCTTTCCATTCCTTCCTTACACCACACCGGTAGTAAGTAGTACTTTATTATTATTAGTCAGAGATAAATAGATAGGTAGCTTAGATCAAGTATACAATAGATAGAGCATCAAATAATAACACCAAGAGTAAGAGAGACGCAATAATACAAATTATACCTATGAGTGAGAGAAATATAATATAAATGTTCTGTCCCTTTCTGCGTATACGTTTTTGATTGTTTAGCACCAAGTTTGGTGCTAAACAAACCGCTTGGTGCTTGTGAGTTTACAGGTGTTTAGTGCCAAAGTTCTTTGAAAATAGTGTGTGCCTAGGTCCCAGTATACGTAGAGTTAAGTTTATAATGTGGTGCATTGTAGTATTTTAGGCTGTGATAATGATACAGCTCGGAAAACTGAAAATTAAGCTTCCTTCGGTAAGTAGCACTTTTATGTTCTATTTGTCAATTAAACTTTAAAACGGAGAATGCACAGTGTCCACAATTAATCATTTAACGGTTGTGTTGTGTTTACTTTCTATCGCATATCATAGTAGATTTCTAGAATTTAATTATTTTGTAAAATTGAGTATAGGTTACTATAAACCACACAAATTACATGGCTATTCAAACCGATACAGTTCTATCATAGATTTATAATACTATAGATTGCCTACGAGCGTATACCCGAGCAAGACGGACAACAAGTACATACAATTTATGGGTTGCCACATCTTACTATTTTCACCCAACCAAGCATAAGCTATGCTGCCGCCGCGGCTCCAGTTGTTTGTTTAATTATGTTTAATTAAAGCTAGTTTCTGCAGTTTAATAGTTTGTGCCCTCCTCTAGGTTACGCCATTTTAATATCTTCTAAGGAATGAGCTAGAAAAAAGCCTACACAGCTCAGTTGGTAGCCTTCTGCGCCGTAGGCCGTGGGTTCAATCCTACCGAGAACAAACATTTGTGTGATGTGATACTAGACGTTTGTTCTCTGACTGGGTGGTTGTGATTTGGCTTATTTTGGGGCTATATAGTACTGTGTGGAGCGTCCACCAATATTTATAAAAAATTAAATAAAAAAAACAGGGCGAACTGGCACTAAGCTGGCATTTTAGACATTGACATCAGAACCCTAGGCCCCGCGAGCTAGAGTCCTGGATTTTCCTAGTGAGGGGGACAGAGCTAGCTAGTGGTGCTATTCTTCACATTCTACCACCTACCAATAGTTTAACTATGTTACTGCAACAGCTAGGTAAAATTTTTATGAATAAAAAACAATTTATTTATTTATCATTCATTGATTTATTTATTCTACATCCCTACTCATCAGAAACCGTAATTCAAAAGGTTAATTTATAACGCGTGCTTCAATTTTAAATTAAGTAGGTATAAACAATACATCTTAACAGGAGGAAGCCAGCTTATGCTAGAGCTGACCATAAGCCTGAGCAATGCCACCACTTTGCCCTGAAGCGCGAAGTGATGGCATTATGAATACAGCTATCCTCAGAACATCACTATGAATATGTCATAAATACATTAAAATATATCACGTACGTATTTATTTATTAGACGATAAATATTTAATAGTTTGTACATAACAATTTCAGATGAGAATATTTTCTTAATTCACACTTTTTAAAGCAAGATTTTTGAACATACTTTTTATATCCAGAAAAAAAAGCGGAGATACCGTTTATGTTGAAATAGCCCAAAAGTTTTTTAGTCCGTAAGTTTCTTGCCTGTTCTTCTAGGCTTTGGTCGCGCGCGAGGAACTGGCGGTAAATTCACCTAGTACCAATTTAAGACGTTTCAAAGAGATCCTTGTGATTGTACTGAATAAAGACCGTTTTGATTTTGATTTTGGAGCTTGGTGACCTGGAGCTTGGTAACCCGTAGCTTTAACCCACCAGCCCAAAGTAGTTGCATCTTTGGGAAATCTGTAAAACAAACATGTTATTATTAGGCATATGTAGGTAATCATACTACGCGATGGTGGTCTCATACATAAAATAACTACCAACTTCTCATATGAAAATCGTGAGGAGACTTAAATTATTAAAATGTAACGCAAAGCTAAAAAAATAAATTAAATGAAATTAAAATATATGTACCTACTACCTATACCTATATTATATTTTTTTTAATTATGTACTTAAGTCAAACAAACCTTATTTCTTTGAATAAGGTAATAATAAGTTGCGACATTGTCATTTGTTTTCTAGATTATTGTGTGTATTTGAACTTATCCTAACATATCAGAGTCGAATCCACCCTAAAGTTGTTCGTTTCCCAACATTTTTGGCAAATAGATTTTGTTTTTGTTGGCAGCCCGAAAGATCGTATAACCCAGCCAAATTATGTTTCTATAGAACTGTATCGGTTTGAATAGCCATGTCATTTGTGTGGTTTATAGTAACCTATACTCAATTTTACAAAATAATTAAATTCTAGAAATCTACTATGATATGCGATAGAAAGTAAACACAACCGTTAACTGATTAATTGTGGACACTGTGCATTCTCCGTTTTATAGTTTAATTGACAAATAGAACATAAAAGAGCTACTTACCGAAGGAAGCTTAATTTTCAGTTTTCCGAGCTGTATCATTATCACAGCCTAAAATACTACAATGCACCACATTATAAACTTAACTCTACGTATACTGGGACCGAGGCACACACTATTTTCAAAGAACTTTGGCACTAAACACCTGTAAACTCACAAGCACCAAGCGGTTTGTTTAGCACCAAACTTGGTGCTAAACAATCAAAAACGTATACGCAGAAAGGGACAAAACATTTATATTATATTTCTCTCACTCATAGGTATAATTTGTATTATTGCGTCTCTCTTACTCTTGGTATTATTATTTGATGCTCTATCTATTGTATTCTTGATCTAAGAGTTCTATAGAAACATAATTTGGCTGGGTTATACGATCTTTCGGGCTGCCAACTAAAACAAAATCTATTTGCCAAAAATGTTGGGAAACGAACAACTTTAGGGTGGATTCGACTATGATATGTTAGGATAAGTTCAAATACACACAATAATCTAGAAAAAAATGACAAAGTCGCAACTTATTATTAATATTCAAAGAAATAAGGTTTGTTTGACTTAAGTACATAATGATAAAAAATATAATATAGGTATAGGTAGTAGGTACATATATTTTAATTTCATTTAATTTATTTTTTTAGCTTTGCGTTACATTTTAATAATTTAAGTCTCCTCACGATTTTCATATGAGAAGTTGGTAGTTATTTTATGCCTGAGACCACCATCGCGTAGTATGATTAAATACCTACATATGCCTAATAATAACATGTTTGTTTTACAGATTTCCCAAAGATGCAACTACTTTGGGCTGGTGGGTTAAAGCTACGGGTTACCAAGCTCCAGGTCACCAAGCTCCAAAATCAAAACGGTCTTTACTCAGTACAATCACAAGGATCTCTTTGAAACGTCTTAAATTGGTACTAGGTGAATGTACCGCCAGTTCCTCGCGCGCGACCAAAGCCTAGAAGAACAGGCAAGAAACTTACGGACTAAAAAACTTTTGGGCTATTTCAACATAAACGGTATCTCCGCTTTTTTTTCTGGATATAAAAAGTATGTTCAAAAATCTTGCTTTAAAGTGTGAATTAAGAAAATATTCTCATCTGAAATTGTTATGTACAAACTATTAAATATTTATCGTCTAATAAATAAATACGTACTTACACGTGATATATTTTAATGTATTTATGACATATTCATAGTGATGTTCTGAGGATAGCTGTATTCATAATGCCACCACTTCGCGCTTCAGGGCAAAGTGGTGGCATTGCTCAGGCTTATGGTCAGCTCTAGCATAAGCTGGCTTACTCCTGTTAAGATGTATTGTTTATACCTACTTAATTTAAAATTGAAGCACGCGTTATAAATTAACCTTTTGAATTACGGTTTCTGATGAGTAGGGATGTAGAATAAATAAATCAATGATAAATAAATAAATTGTTTTTTATTCATAAAAATTTTACCTAGCTGGTGCAGTAACATAGTTAAACTATTGGTAGGTGGTAGAATGTGAAGAATAGCACTACTAGCTAGCTCTGTTCCCCTCACTAGGAAAATCCAGGACTCTAGCTCGCGGGGCCTAGGGTTCTGATGTCAATGTCTAGAATGCCAGCTTAGTGCCAGTTCGCCCTGTTTTTTTTATTTTATTTTTTATAAACATTGGTGGACGCTCCACACAGCACTATATAGCCCTAAAATAAGCCAAATCACCACCACCCAGGCAGAGAACAAACTTCTAGTATCAAATCACACAAATGTTTGTTCTCGGTAGGATTGAACCCACGGCCTACGGCGAAGAAGGCTACCAACTGAGCTGTGTAGGCTTTTTTCTAGCTCATTCCTTAGAAGATATTAAAATGGCGTAACCTAGAGGAGGGTACAAACTATTAAACTGCAGAAACTAGCTTTAATTAAACATCATTAAACAAACAACTGGAGCCGCGGCGACATCATAGCTTATGCTTGGTTGGGTGAAAATAGTATGATGTGGCAACCCATAAATTGTATGTACTTGTTGTCCGTCTTGCTCGGGTATACGCTCGTAGGCAATCTATAGTATTATTAATCTATGATAGGTAGTTTTCTTTCTTCTTTCAATTTATGGCTCCTGTCCATAGATCTGTCCGTCATTCGACAGCAGGGTGACCATCTCAAAAGTGGCGGTTCTGCCACACACTGGACAAAAAATCTGTCAAAATCTACCAAGCTTGACGATAAAAATACCAAAAATATGACTTCATACCATCTCCTTCGTGGCTACGGAATAAATTAAATACATTACATTCAGTTGCTATCTTTTGATCGTTTGTAACGGTTTGCAGTTATCTAAAACGAGATAGAAGTTGTTTAGAAACCAAATCAATAAAGGTAAAAAAGAATAAGAAGTTTCCAGTTCGGTAATAAATAAATAAATTATAAAAAAAATAAAAAAAAATAAAAAAAAAATATTATTTCATTAAAAATTCTAACTAATAAGATTTTGCTTGAAATATTTAAAATCTGCCAAAAACTGCCACTTTTTTAAATCGTCACCAACAGCTAAAATTTAGGAGCCAAATATGCCAAAATGGCAGAAATCTGCCACAAATGGTAACACTGTTCGACAGACAATCTTGCCAATGTCTAGTATTCTCTTATCTGTGCCAATGTCAAGTGATTTGTCTTGAATACTTTTTAGTCAAGTGAGTCCATAGTCAAGTCGGCCGTCATTTGTTTTGAAGAAAATGGTGGCGGTTTTCTTCAAAACATTTGAAACATTTTCGGTCATAACAGGATATCACTTATCACTTTCATTCCAAATGTTTACACTTTGTGCTAAGACCTCAAGTAATGTTGGTTAAAATACCACCGAAATTACACAACACAACTCAAAATAACACTAGAAAAACAAATAAAATGAAATAGCTATGTTGTTTCCCAAAATGTCAGAAAATGAATCGTTAGTAGTTTTTTTTCCGTCGGCACGGTGGCACCTGTCCGTCATTCGACAGACAATCTTGCCAGTGTCAAGTCAAGTCAGTGATTTAAATTAAACTTACTATTCAAGTCAGTCCTCAATCAAGTCGGCTGTCATTGTCATTGTTTTGAAGAAAATGGTGGCGACTGGCGGTTTCCTTCAAAACGTTTGAAACATTTTCGGTCAAATCAGAATAACACAATACACTTTCATTCCAAATGCTTACACTGTGTACTAAGACATCAAGTAATACCACCGAAATTACACAATAAAACTTACAATAACACTAGAAAAACAATTGAACAAAGTTATTATAATCACTAAGTTAATATAATCACTACAATTGAAATGGAAAAGCTATGTTGCTTCCCAAAATGGCAGAAAACGAATCTGTCTGCTGCAGTCTGTCTTTGGTAACAATAACGTAGTACGTAAGCGGAGGTAGAATCGATTGAATGTTTAAACCACAATAATCAGGTTTCAACTTTTCTTAGCCCAGCGACAAAGCCCAAAATAACTAAAAAAAAACTTTTCTTAGGACAGGCAATTTTTTTATAGTGGAATCTCTGCATCGGAATCCTAAATCTGGAATAGCGTATTGCTGAATTACCTACTTGATTTTTGAGAAAAACCTATTTCGAAACTCTCACAATTTTATCTCTTAGTAATGGTAGATACTTAGACTAAGTACCTCCATGGGTAGATACATGGGGTAGATACATAATTTTCTTAGACAAACAATAAATAAATGCACACCACACAGCGAACTACGGTCCGACGCGTACGACCTTTTTGCATCACTAAATTGGAATTAATTGGATGAATGGTGCTCAATTGGATAGAGGCGCCGCCATCATTGAGGAAATCTTAGACTAAGTATCATATAGACGTAGTGTTACGGTTTTTCGGCGTGTCCGTTTTTTGTTAGTTTGTATGTATTCGCGTGAGTTACTAGAGAAGGGACAACATTGACTAACCTATCGATAGAAAAAGAAATGTATGAAAAGGGCGTTTTAATTGGAATCCAACTTTTTAATTTTAACTGGTTGCTGACTTTTATTGCGAAAGCCCAAAACCATTATAGACACTGGAACACTATCATCGTCAATAATGTTTCCCACATTGCCGGTTGTCGCCCTAACCGTGAGAGCGATGTCCATCCCACTCGATACAATTTCTTATGGCCATTTCGTCCATGCATAAGAAGATTTTGTAGGCTATCAGTTTTCACGACTAACAGCTTTTATCCACTCCCGTCTTCATTCTGGGCATTTAAGAACCTAAAAAAAAAATATAAAATTTAGAAAAAAATGATCCCTCGCGAGACGCCTATAAGGTGTGAAAAATTGAAACTACAACAGAACAGCCGGTCTGACCCACCGCATTAGATATTTCATATCAAAAACGGAAACTTAAATATTATCGATAAAGCTAAATTAGTCGGTGGAAGTACATCTCTAGAACAGAAGACTAAAACAATGCATTTTATTTTGCAATCATTAATGGGTTTACATCATTTTCACATGGGAAAATATGACTAGTACTAATAAAATGTAATTCCTACAGTCTTTATGGGTGAAAAAACGTATTTTTTTAGCATGAAAATAGAAAAAGAATATTACGTATCAAATGACAATTCCGGGTCTTTAACTCCTCCTTTTGTTGTTTTTGATACACAAAACACAGCTTCACAAGACATACTTTCACCTTTTCAAATATATTTAGCCTAGACAATAATAATTCTTTAGAATTTTCACAATTTCTTCCGCTTCACGGCAATGTTGCTACCGACTTTTTCTAGAACGTCAAAACAAGATCAAAACATTGCATCAACTGACGGCCACGATTTACGCAGACAGTGAGTGAGTGAGATGGAGTGAGTGAAGTTACATCTTCTTTTCTTTTACTCGTAGCTAGGCTACATGGGATGAACAAAGGCTTATGGCTCTCTCCAGTATGATTAATACCTCCATGGAGGAAATACTTCGTATAAGGGCGCCATATTATGATGACAGTGACAATGAGATTCATATCTGTCGTAGTAATCTGAGGCAGGCATTTTTATCACCACTTCATGCCTTTGTGCGTGGGAGTTGCAGGTAAGACCCTGCCATCAACTCGCAGGGACCAACCCCGGGTCTCAAGGAAACGCCTCGGCATAGTGCCTTCCTGGCTCCCAGGTGGATCATTCGTCTTTCCACTGGCCGGGCTGTTGTAGAATTAAAAGAGCTCTAACTAAATACCCAATTAATGATCGTAATGAATCTGAATCTGAACTGAAAATCGTCGCGTCGCCTTAACTCTAACTTAGTGGATCGGTTAGGAATGACCAAACAAACTAAACCACTTGTAAATAAAATGGAAACTAATATTTATTAATTAAAACTAGCTATAGAAGGAATATAAATAAAAGCGTATAATTTTGGACATGGAGACAAAACATGCTGATGGAAGCTGAAGCTGGAATGTGTCACACACACACACACATTTTGTGAGAAAGGTTGTTTATGTTTATGTAGGTTGTTGTTCTAATTTGTATAATTTTGTTTACATAATCATTTTGTTCTATTATTAATATTATATATTTTGAATGTAACTTGTTCATTTCTAGATTAAAATTTATTAGATTCCTAGATGAATAAATACGGCGGGACTTATTTATACCGATTTTACAAATGGCGGACTTTTTGTTTTTTCAGTTTTTGTTTTGACATAACTGATATTTCTACTGTCAAAACTGACATTTCATATTGTCAATTATCAAACTGCTTGCTATTGACTGTTAGCAGGAACATCTACAAAATAAAGAAGAAGTAGAAGATTGCTAACAAAATCATAGATTTATTGTATTCTTGATCTAAGAACAAAATAATATGTAAATGTTGCCAACTCCAAGTTTGCCTATGATAAAGGTAATCAAACTGCATTATAAACATAATCAATCATTATTGGGTTATTTCAGCTATTTTACATAATTTGAGAACCAAAAAGAACTACTACTTTGTATCGAACTATTTAGGGACTTTATTTGCGAAACATGGAAAGCATGAACATTATATCGAAGAGAGAGTGACTGCTGGAAATAGAGCGAATGGGGCACAAGACACGTTTATGAGCAGCCAGAAACTGTAAAAGGCACGAATAGCTGTACATAGGGGGGTGTTCGTGCCGACAATAATGTATGGTACCTAGTAAAAGTTGAGCAAACATCAGAGTAGAGTAATGCATTAAAAATGAAAGCGTTACTTAATATGTGTGATGTGAATTTGAGTGATAGAGGAACAGTGTGATTAGAGAAAAATGTGGAGTGAAAGAAGACATACCTAGTGATGAGGGTATAGAAAGCTATGTTAAGATGGTTTGGGCATGTGGAAAGGAAGGATGAAAGGAGATTAACGAAACAGGTGCATCAGGCAAGCGTAAATGGCCTTTTTTGTCGTCAAAATTGTAACAGCTCTTTTGTAAATTTCGATTTTTTAACAGACAAAATAAAGATTCTATTCTATACTATAAATGGGACTGCTGGGAGGGAAGACCTCAGAAGACGTATCTCGACCAGATAGCAGACGTTCTACGGAACAACCGACAATAGTACCTACCTTCCCTAAACCAACAACGTATGAAGAATGTTTAGAGATTGAATGAAGCGAAAGAGGTATGTTAGGACCGTAGCAAGTGGAAATCCGTGGTCTCTGACAAAGTCCTATGAGAAACTGAATAATGAATCAAAATAAACCTATTAGTCATATATCAACTAAGTATATAACTTTCAGTTTGAGAAACAAACAGAATGATTACACTTAAAACAAGAAAGAAATCGCTTTCAGCGATAAGGCCGCCCATTGTACTTTATTATTTTACGCCTAGATTTATGATGTATCCTTGTGTACAATAAAGTGTTATCTATCTTAATTTGAGTATCCCGTTTTTTTTAAACTGAATTTACGCTATTTATATTTAGGGAAATTTAGTTGGCAACTGGCGTGGCATTGACTTGTTTGTTTATTGTTTAATGTTTATGTGTTTGGATTTGCACACCTATTCAATAATTGCATGTATGTTGATTGTCGGACGCATATAAACGGTTGCACCGCGTTAGCCTCATCGATACAGATAGAGTAACATGTAGCACGAGCTTGTTGTGCCTATATTTACCTAAAACCTACAATAGGTTACACAATTTGCCAAGTAACATTTTTGATGGGTGGTACACCTACCAAGAGAGCTCGAAACAGAGTCTGCTGTTCCATCCAAGATTTAGGTAAATACCTACTTACTCGATAGATTATTGTACTGTACCTACTCGAATTTCTTTAAAGACAAATTTATTGCTGCTGATAAAATTGATCCTGTTTTCATAATTAAAGTTTTATTTATTATTTTGCAGGTACTATAAATTAAAAACATTGTCATAAAATTATATTATTTGCTGAGCAGTCCTATTGCAACCTTGAACATTTTCCTGAACAGTAACTGCCACATCATGAGATGCCACCACCAACTCCTACTGTCTCTAAATCTACAGCAAACTACCACACTTCATTGTGGATGTGAATACCACTATAATTCATTATTAAACTAAAAAAACTTACAAGACCGAGAACTTTACTGTACACAAATTCTATGAAAACAAATTCAGTGCCGCTGAAGAGGTCTGACAGTTTCGCTGCCTGCATGCATAAGAAAATTGCATCACAGCTGACGAGAGTCAGTGGAAGTTCCAATAACATCTTGGACATCATTGTTCATTAATAGGATAGCCCCTTCCTCAAGCACTGTTTGCGAGTAATGACAGCACAGGATCACCATTTTTCTAAATACTAACCTAACATAGTTCATTAAGTTTATTATGTACTAACAATAAGGATCTAAGTTATCTGAAATAAAATTTATATTAAGTATAACTAATTATATAACATTTATTCTGTTTTCACCACTGATGTTTTCATTATTATTTTACCAACTCAATATAATAGTACTTTATGAATAAATACTTAATTAAATTGAATTTTAATTAATTTACACACACCGACAGAACACCTAGTCAAACACCTGTATAATGTAGGATCTACATTATACAGCACTTGGCTACATTATCATATCAGCTAATTGGAATACAGTACTATGTATAAATTCTTGAATAAAAAAATACCCATCCCAAACAGCTACACTTAATAACAAATACATCATCGAAATATAATTAATTATTATGACAAGTAACAGATAATTACTATAATCCTTATTAACTAAACTTGAATCTGTGTCACGCAAAAGTGTGACAGAGATTCAAGTGTAGTTTCTATGTGACAAAGTAACTATCTGATATTCTGTAATTCGCCTAAATCATAGTTACACCGAAAATTACTATTATCCATAATAACTAAACTTTAATCTGTGTCACGCAAAAGTGTGACACAGATTCAAGTGTAGTTTCTATGTGTCATAGTAACTATCTGTTATTCTGTAATTCGCCAAAATCTTATTTTCACCGATTTTTTACATCATCATCACCCGATCCCATACTAACTATGTATAATTCTATGTCACTAAAACTAGCATCAAAGCTAATGTAGTGAAGATTTATACAACCTTAATAAAAATGTTTGCTAAAGTGCAGTATATAAAATGTCAGCATTTTATAATAATTTGTTGACGATGCATGCGTAAATATTATTTATACATGGATGTTTTCTGGATTCAGTGGAATAATAATGAAATTATGCTCACATTTATAATTTAAGAATCAGAGAGTTACATGGTAGAATATAATGTGAAAACATTTGTCGAAAGACCGAATGCAAACATTATAACCAAACCACACATAAAAAAAATCGGTTTATATAAGCGCGCCGAATAAATACATTATTACGTTTTTTATCTGTGGTAGGATGTGCGGAAATAATGGCGTCGTGTGGTGAAAAATTCAAACATTTGGCATGGCAACACTTTGTCTGACTCTCTTGCTTGATCCCTTGAGCTAAATGTCGGGAATGAGTTTATTTTGTCCTGGCTAAGATTATCATAATGTTTCAGTGAGTATTCGTATTATATTATCAATGAATACTACGCAGCCTATATACTAATTACATTTACTAGTTTGTGATGGGAGGGAGTGTCGCACAGATGCGCTGACCTTCGTTCGTTTTGATGCACAACGCACAACAAAGCATCAAATTGACGGCTGCCCCATTTACACAACAGTGTTTGAAATAAAATAACACCAAAAGTAATACAAATAATACACCAAGAGAGTAGGAAATAAAACGGGAGTAATAAACCATGAAAAATGTTACGTGTGTGAAATGTGAAAGACTTCATTCACGCAAACAAATCGTTTGTTGCCCATTGCTGAAGCAAGCAGGAAAATACTTTCTTTTTACTTTTAGGAACGTAATAATGAACTTGGCGAAATAAGTGAAACCATCAAGATGAATGAGAGGGATGTACCAAGTGTCCCAATTACAACATTAGCAGGTGTAGCTAGCCTTACAGACTGTAAGTATCACAAACAGTGAATTTAAATTTATTGTGACAGTAGCTTTGATGCAAATGATACACTTTCTTTTCAATATCATAATTCGTTTTAGTTTTAGTGCAAACCATGCAGTTTGTCTGGGAGTCTTCTGTAATCTATTTAGACCTTTATAATATCTCTTGGATTTATCTGCATTGGTTCTTGTAAATTGTTTTCTCAAACCTTGCATGACTATTAGAAATATAATACTACCACTACTATCATATATGCATATTTGTCCCATAAAAGTTAAATAAAACATTAAATTCCTTTTGTAGTACACCTCTAGATCCCGAAACGACTTACTACCTTCTAAATTTTAACCTTTCAGGCTTAGACTGTGCGTTGTCAGTCAGCTACACATCAGTTCTATACTATACTTTGGTTAGGACACTGAAGTTTTTCATGAAGTTGAATCTTATTTGCAATGATTAATGCCATAATGTAGGTAAATGAGATTATTTAGAGCTAATTTGTATACCTACATAGTATTTAATATTTTTCTTCAGTGTTACCAGTGTTACCCCTACCAACACCTTTACCATCCACATTAAATAACAAGTCACAACTGTTTCACCCCCGTGTTGCTGAGGAGGCCGCTATTCTTCTAGCAACTCGTGATGACAGCCTTGTGACCCTGCTGCTCCAATCTCTGATGCAAACATCAGTTCATCACATGTAAGAACTTATTCTGTATTGTGAAAATTAATTAGGGAGGTGTTTGTTATACATATTATATTTTGGCATTATTATATTTAATTTGATGTATGATGATTGAATGTGACATCATATTTCTGTTGCAGTGATTTGAAGGATGAAACTATACCAAATGCTGTGAGCCCAGCTCCCCAACAAGCTACACCTGAACTGTTGAAAGCAATCTTGAATGTAAACCCCAATGTATTTGATGAACAACAGAGAGCTTATTATAGTAACCATCTGAGCACTTCAAAATTTAATGGGATTTCACCTGCACCTTCATACAGTTACTCACACAACGCAGTTCCAACTCCATCACCAAACCCATCACCAGTGGGACCGGCAGTACAATCAGCATCCATTCCAAACCAGCAGTTACTAGCTCCGCCGTCTCAGTCCTCACCTCATGTGAATATGGGTTCTCCACCCTCACAAGCTAGACCTGGTAGTCAACTCAACATCTCCGCCCAAAATAATGTTTCTCCTATTTGGAATAGTGCTAATTCCTCAAATGTTTACTCAAGCCCACTATCAAATACAGCATGTCCAAATTCACAAAATGGTGGATTCTACAATAGTTTGGTTCAAGAAAACAGAAGTTTTGGTACCAATATAGAAGACAGAGACCCCCTAGCTATCTCACCAGGGAATCAAACTGATGAACCAATGACAATGCAATCTGAAGAGAAGATCTTTGAACAAGGTACCTATGTTGTAAATATGAATATAATAATATAATTATGTTGTTGTTGTAAACTTCACCATTCCAGTTTCTTCAATTTTAGATGGTTTCCTTGATTTTTGTTATAAAGCCTACTTTCATAACTTTAGAGTAGTGAAAGTATGTGTACTTAAAGTATGTGTGTTTTTAATGATGGCTTGCAAAAATTAACGTTGCAAAAATTAGACATTCACTGCCAAATCCTTTAAATACATTTAGTTAAAAGCTTGCGTTTTTTAGCGGACTATAAGCTCAGATATTATGTTTTGGTGTAAATTCCAAGTTAATATGTGAAGCTGTTAAATGCAGTCATATGAATAAGATCATGGCAGACAGACAGAATGTAGTTTCTTAAGTTAGAAAAAAACAATAGATGAAAGTGTATAGAAAGTACAACTAACTAATAATCTATTTTTGCATCCATGTCTTCACAACATTCACAAAGTTAATTTTAAATGAAAATATATGTTCTTAGGTATCCCTGACTTTTGCTTGGTGTACTAACTTTCAGATGGTGGTAATGCAATGACAGGACAGTCTCCAGCCCAGGCTAGCGTGGCTCCATCGCCACTTCGCCAGGAACCTCAAGTGCCTCAGCCTTCTATGGGTGCACCTTATGCTGCTGTACAAGAAAAGCCAGACACAAATAAGAGCATGATAAGATTTCCTGTTGTCAAACTCGGAAGACTTTCAGTAAGTGCTTCAGTTATGATAAGAACAAGTTCTAGATTAGTATCTCAACGAATTTAATGCAATTTAAAATTACTTACATAATGTTGTTGAATTAAACTTTAACAGCAGGTGGGTTCCTAAAACAGTATACAGTATAATTAAATTTTTGAAAAAAAAAATCATGGTGACTACTTGAAACATTGTTTCTAATTAAATGTACCATTTAAGCGTCAACTGGACTAGGATCAGTCGTGTTTAATGCGCTGATACATAATAGTTGTGAATATTTAATGTTAATTAGTTTATATTTTGGTATATTCACTTTCAAATATTTCGGAAATTTGACGCTTCACGATTTTAGATATCAATAGGAATTTGCCATATGTATAATCTTTGGCTCATAAGTATAACCTCTTTAGATTATAGTTTTCAGCGTTGTGATGAAAGCATTTCAGTAAATCTTGTAGATAAATTAAATTTTAATTCATTAATATCTGAGACTCATTTTTATCAGGAGGGAGTACTGAAAAAACACGAATATGGCAATGATGACAGATCAAGAAAAAGTAGTGCAATTGAATCAGATTCAGATGACAATGTACCACTTAAATCAAAATCTAGTAGTAATGCACCAGCTGTAGATAAAGAAAAAGAAGCAATAGATATAGCTAGAGAGAAGAATTGGGAAGCTGTGAAACGAAAACACGAAGAAGCCAGTAAAAAAGAGGAAGCCGAGGCGACTATTGGTAAATTATTGTTAACAATTCTATTTTTCTAATCACTGATTTTAGATTTTGTGTGAAAGATGACATGAGTAAGAAAGGAGTGAGCGCCACGATGACGAATGATAGAGGAGAGTGGAAGAAGAAAACCTGTTGTGCCGACCCCACTTAGCGTGGGATAAGGGCAGGATGACTGCATGAAGATTTTATCTATTTAGATACTTTTTGTACTTTCAGTGCGACCCAAGCTGCGAAAAGTGGAAAAGAGACTAGTGCCTGTTCTCGAAATGTTGTCGGTAGATGAATTGATGGAAACAAACACATATCAACGGTTCAACAAATTAATTGAGTCAGTGTTTGATGCCATTGATGATGACGTACTTATAACGGACGAAATGGGTAAGCGAGAGACCTACTTGAGTATGTTACATTGTAAACAAAAACTGTTAGGCCATTGATTTTAATAAGTTTTTCTCCCATTTGCTCTATACTAAAAAGATTTATGCTTTACGATCCGCAAAGAAACAAGAAACCAGCAATTTACAACACGACACTAATCGAAATTGTTCATGAAACTTATTCATGGAGTGCTTACAAGCGAATGTTGTGTGTGCTCTTAAATATATTTCCTTACAAAAGTAAAAAGAATAACATAGATTTTACCTCATGAATAGCCATTGAACATTGTGAATTATCTTTTTTTCAGAGGGAACTGACATTCCTGAAGAATTGTTACTAGCACGCTATCAGCTCCAAGAGTTGTGTTCAGAAGCAGCTAAGTTAAAAAATCTTGGTGCTATGGAAGCAATACCTGCTGACAGATTAGTTCGATTATTGAATATTTTGGAGAAAAATATCAGGGCGGCTGAAAAGATGTCCCTCGTGGGTGATCCGGTTAGTAAATTATTATAGAAAAACTTTGGCTAATTTTATCTCACATTTATTACAAATAAACTATATCGTCCATCTATATTAAAATACGACGAGGAAAGTTTGTGACTATTTTGTATGTGTTTTTTTTTACAGGAGGATAGCGAAGAAATGCGACAAATATGGGTCGAGTCTGCCTTAGAAAGGGTTATGTGTGCGTCAGACGCATGTTTGACTGCTCTGTATGTGATGACTTCTCCTAGTATGCCCAAGCGCATCTTTCTGGAAGATGTCATAGATAGAATTATTATGTTCATAAAATTCCAGCTTAACAACACAATCTATTGCGTGTATGACCCTGTGTACAGTATTCAGTCGACATCTAAAAAGAAAGGTAAGATAACGCCAGAATCTAGTGTAGTCGATTGATTTTAGCTATCATGATTTCTTAAATGTCGAACACATTTGAAAAGTCGGAGAGTAAAAGTGCAATATGGTACATGATAAAACTAATACTGACAAGCATTTTATGGCAACTATTCAAAAGCCAAACGGTGGCGTTTTTGTAAGTATTTAAAGCTAGGTACGTGACCATGACATCTACAAGCGTTCCCACTGAGCGCTTGCATGCTTCGGAGGGCACGTTAAACGACAGCTGCGGTCGGTCCCGTAAGAAGGCCAGAGCGGCCCAAAATGTCGGAACCGAGTTGGTCGCATAATTCATTTATTAGTTTGTAAACATAGGTTATTTTTACATATTATACTAGTAGTTCGCCCCGAACTGAGATCTCGTGATGCGACCCGACGAACGCACCAAAACTTTGAGTAGGTGGTAGTCAGAGGCAAGTCCAAACATTATGTTTGGACTTTTTTCTGACTACTGCCTACTAACTTGGTACGGTAACCAAGTTTCAACTCTATTGGCCTATTTATTGAAGAGTTCTGGTCATTGTCACCATTTTATGAGAACTGAGTACCTCCTTAATTTATATCAAGAAAAAAAATTAAGAATAAGCAAAGTAACCGGCCGACCAGTAGAAAAACCTTGATGCCAACGAAACTCTTAGAGATGGGAGCTCTTGGATCGCTGGTTTTCTTAATTTAACTTTTTTGTTGTATCTCAAAAACCGATCGTCTCAGAAAAAAAGTAAAAATTGTTTTGGAATGTCCAAACAAAACCCTTTCATATGACATGTAACTTGATTTTTTTATGTCTCTTTTTTTATTTTTGCCCCCTTAAAAAACCCCATATCTTAATAACCCTTCATCCGATTTTTCTCATATACTTACCAGTAAATTTATCACGTACAAGCTATCGACTTATCAAATTTCATGCAGATCGGATCAACGGTTCGAAAGTTATGGCCAGACAAACATACATACATACATACATACATAAAATGCCAAATCGCCCAAGTTGAAACTAAGATCTTCGTTCGCTTCGCTCACTCGATCAATTAGTTTATTTTTATTTCTCAGCTGATAAATACTACGAACGACTTTACTTAAAGTAATCAAAGAATTAAAAACATTACCCCAATTTAAATTACAACTAAAACGCCACATTTTGAAGACTGTACTAATGAGTTATATTTTATTAAAAAACTTGAAACAGTCACTAAATCAACTAGTGTGAACCGCTCCCATTCGGTCATATATTCGTAGATTTTTAAGTACACTTACTCGTAGGTGATTTGTAATTGAGAGAATTAATAAAGATCTTAACGTTTACTACTCTGTTTTCCTATTTAAAATGTAATTGACTTGAAATTCATAAATATGTTGTATTTACAGTGGACGGACGCAAACGTCGCGGCGGTGGCGCCACAAATGCAACTAGAAAAGGCTCCGGTTCCACACGCGCCATTCGAGAGTTGTACACCCACGCTCACGAGTCAGTGATGCTACTCTCCGAGTTGTTGGGCGCGCACCATTTGACTGATACCACAGTTCTCCACGCTTCGACAGTCGGAGTCTCGCCTTTCTTCGTGGAGAACGTCAGCGAGCTGCAACTGGCGGCGCTAAAACTCGTCACTACGGTAAATATTCGTTCACAAACTAATTGATCGAGTGAGCGAAGCGAACGAAGATTCTAGTTTCAACTTGGGCGATTTGGCATTTTATGTATGTATATATGTATGTATGTATGTATGTATGTATGTATGTTTGTCTGGCCATAACTTTAGAACCGTTGATCCGATCTGCATGAAATTTGATAAGACGACAGCTTGTACTTGAGAAATTTACTGGTAAGTATATGAGTAAAATCGGATGAAGGGTTTTCAAGATATGGGGTTTTTTAAGGGGGCAAAAATAAAAAAAGTGACTTAAAAAAATCAAGTTACATGTCATACGAAAGGGCTTTGTTTGGACATTCCAAAACAATTTTTACTTTTTTTCTGGGACGCTCGGTTTTTGAGATACAACAAAAAAGTTAAATTAAGATAACCAGCGACCCAAGAGCTCCCATCTCTAAGAGTTTCGTTGGCATCAAGGTTTTTCTACTGGTCGGCCAGTTACTTTGCTTTTTCTTATTTTTTTTCTTGAAATATATTAAGGAGGTACTCAGTTCTCATAAAATGGTGACAACGACCAGGTCTGATGATGGAGCCAAGGTCTGTTCAACGGAACTCTTCAATAAATAGGCCAATAGAGTTGAAACTTGGTTACCGTACCAAGTTAGTAGGCGGTAGTCAGAAAAAAGTCCAAACATAATGTTTGGACTTGCCTTTGACTACCACCTACTCAAAGTTTTGGTGCGTTCGTCGGGCCGCATCACGAGATCTCAGTTCGGGGCGAACTACTAGTAATACTAATGTTGTTTGTAAGTGCTCACCATCTCAGGATCCGATGGTGAGCGCTTACAAACAGCATTAGTACGCTATATTATATTGGGGTTATTTCAGTGATATTTAGGTCGGTGGCTTGTCTTTCGTTTTGTTTTCCTTCAAATCTTTCAAAGATCCATATAAAAATTGTCTTTTATCTGGGTAAACATTTTCTCTCATACTCGCTCCGAATAGCGGCACTGGAATTTGCCTTTTCCATAATCTCTCGTGCAAACTATAAATATATTTTGCTATCAATCAATTTGGTCAACTCTACAATCATCAATATATCTTGATTTAAGATATAGCATTTTGTTATTATATAAAGTTAACACAAAATGTAAAAAAACGATTTTTTTACAGATTTTTACAAAGTACGAGCAGCACCGGCGATTACTTCTGGAAGATATATTAGCGTCGATAGCTCGGATACCGAGTTCGAAGCACAATCTGCGCTCCTACCAGTTAAATTCCGATCAGCACATCCAGATGCTGACTGCCCTTGTTTTGCAATTGGTGCAATGTGTTGTAGCATTACCCGAAACTCTATGCAAGTCCCACGAGAAAGACAAAAACAAGAACCAAGCCGAATCATCCGATAGCAAGAAACATGTAGATAAAGATCTTTTGATAATATCCAAGTACGAAGCGGCGATCAGTGTGGGCGGTACATTCCTCACGTCATTTCTGAACAAGTGCCGGAGTCGAAACGAAGACGTCGACTTCAGGCCCCTGTTCGAAAACTTCGTGCACGATTTACTCACCACCGTCAACAAACCCGAGTGGCCCGCTACCGAACTGCTGCTGAGTCTGCTCGGAACAATGTTGGTCAAGTACATGTCCGACAAGTCCATGGAGATGTCTGTGCGAGTCGCGTCGCTGGAATACCTCGGGCTGGTGGCGGCGCGGCTGCGGCGCGACAGCGTGCAGTCGCGTGCCAAGCTCGCAACCATGGACGCCGTCGTACGCGACATCCGCCTCGAGGAGGAGAAGGACGGCACGCTCGCGGAGAACGCAACCTCGGGGCTCGACGAGGACGAGGAGAGGACAGAATTCCTACAGCGGGTGCTGCTCGACTACCTGGCCATCAACGGCCAGAAGGACCACGCCTGGAACTGCGCGCGTCATTTTTACATCACGCAATGGTTCAGAGATATGGTGGTTCAGCCCAAGACCACTTCGCCCACCAAGAAGATAAAAAAATCAAAAAAGCGATTCAAAGATGACACGACTGACGAGTCTGATGCAGATGACGACAGTGACGGCGGCGTCAAGAAAAGCAGTGCGATCGTGTCGGTGGAGAAGTTCAAAACGATCGAGCGACGAAAGCATTTCTTTCTTGAGAGAATCCGGCCGTTCAGGTACCAGGGCGGCACGCAGGTGCAGGTGATGCAATCGTACATCGACTACGGAGGCGCGGAGCTCATATCTCAGTACCTAGCTTCGAAGAGATCCTTCTCGCAAAGTTTCGACAAGTACCTCAGAAAAATTCTTGTGATTCTTTGCGAGAACACGATAGCTATTCGAACGAAGGCGATGAAGTGTCTCGCGATGATAGTGGAGGCGGACCCCGCAGTGCTCGCGAGGCCCGATATGCAAATAGGCGTAAACCGGTCGTTCCTCGATCAGTCGACGGCGGTGCGAGAGGCGGCCGTTGACCTCGTCGGCAAGTTTGTGCTCAGCCGGCCCGATCTCATTGACAAGTATTATGGAATGCTCTCCAACCGAATATTGGTAAGTTGTTTACAATCTTGCACCAAATTTTATATACTGGAAAACCATGGTGTAGCTCTGGTGAAGTAACTTCGGAGAGCAAATTATTCCCTGCTTTAGCAGACACGTTAAGCTCTGATGAAGGCTTTTGGGCGGCCTATAGTTAAACCATTTAGCCAATAGCTCATATGAACTTACTTTAGCAGTGGACTTCTTCAGGCTGATGATGATAAATCTTATATGTACACATTTTAACCCAAATAACATGACACACGAACACTCATCTCAATCCAAATAAAATCAATAACAAATAATAATTTATGAGATGGTTCCTCCGAGATCTACGATCTACGCGTATGCTATTAGCCTATATTAATTGCTGCAAGAAATCAGTAAATAATATTACAGTCACTTAAATGGACTATGGTTTAAGACAATTATATTTATTTCAGGATACGGGAGTTTCAGTGCGAAAACGTGTGATAAAAATTCTAAAAGACATTTGTATAGAGTGCCCGGAATTTCCTAAGATTCCCGAGATATGTGTAAAAATGATAAGGAGGGTGAATGACGAGGAGGGAATCCGGAAGTTAGTGATGGAAGTGTTTCAAAACATGTGGTTCAGTCCGTGCGCGAATACCCTGCGGCCAGGCACGCTGGACATGACGGCCGCCGCCGCTGACCCGCTCACGAGGAAAGTCCTCAACATCACAGACGTGGTTATATCCTCCAGGGATATTGGTCTTGAATGGTTTCAACAGCTGTTGATGACTGTGAGTACATTTGTTTTACAAAAAAAGTTGTTACCTCCCAGGAAATGTGCTATCTCACAAAATATTTCTGGTCCAAGATTCGATTTAGGGCCAACCGCGCCATGACGGCGCTTCGGCGTCAATGAGTTACAAACATCTAAGATCTTTTGTATTTATGAAATAAGTCGTCCATCGTGACGCGTTGAGATATGATACAGGGTATAAAATGCCTATTCCTGTTTTTAACAATCCTACTTTAAACCAATCTATTTCTATCTAAGAGTCAAGTAGATTTAAGAGTAGTAGAGCTCTTTGTGAAGGGCTCGTCTCGGGGAAGTACCACCACGCCTTTTTCTGCCGCCAAGCAGCGTTGCTGTGTTTCGGTTTGAAGAGTGTGGTTGCCGGTGTAATTACAGGCACATGAGACTTAACTTCTGCATGCCTCAAGTTGATGGACGCAGGGCAGTGCATCGTAGGCACCTTCCTATCGTGCGTGACTTACGAGCCAATGCTTTGGTATAATCGATGGTTACCATAAGTGGTAACCATCGCCTATAACAAAGCATTGGCTCGTAAGTCACGCATGTTAAGACATCAGGTGGGTCATATGCTTGTTCCATCAGCTAGTAGTAAAAAAAAAAGTCACGCAAGTTAGATCCCAAATCAAAATATACATTCAGCTACTATGTCGGAAATGTGTTGTATGTTATATTATAAAAACACCAACAAAGTAAACTGAAAATTACAATCATATTACAGTTATTCAAACCAAAAGAGGACAAAGATGATTCAACGAAAATAATTTACCAGCCACCCAAAGCGCTATTGCTTGCGTGTCAGCAGATTGTGGATTGCCTGATTGAGAGCTTACTTCAATTAGAAGAAAGTAGTGCCGAAGGTAAACTACCTATCTCTACCTATATCTATAAATTTTGTGAACCTAAAAAAAACGAACTATTTTATTACAATGTAATATTTTTTTTTGTAATATAATAATACTTAGAGTAAATATGAATCCATTTTTTTTAAGTAGCATGAAAGAGTTACTCTATATTTCTATTCAACACGGAAGTCCCGAAAAGAAAACATGTGTTCGTAACGAAGGTTAAGAATAATGTCACTTATAAAATTTGACGATGTACATTTTGAAATGTCTTATTTCAATTTACAGGTACTAGCTCATCACAGCGTATATTAGCGTGCCTTTCAACTCTGCATTTATTTTCTAAGATTAGGCCACAATTACTAGTGAACCATGCCTTAACTTTACAACCGTACCTGAGCTTAAAATGTCAAGTAAGTTTTACCTCTTTTACTACCAGCTGACAAGTGTCGGGTACCCGCCCAGAGTGAAACAAATGAAAGCTTTATAAAACGTATAATCCCTATTCTGTACCCCAAGTATGAGTTTTGTTTACCATATTTGGTTTTTCGTTTTTGTTCCGTGTTCATTGCGGGTTTTGTATGAAGACGCGATAGACATACCGATACGGAACTTTATGTTCTACTACTAATTTTCATCATACTTGCAACAAAGTTCCGTATCGGTATCTATCTCTATCGCGTCTTCATACAAAACCCGCAATGAACACGGAACAAGAACGAAAAATGAAAAACCAAATATGGTAAACACAACTCATACTTGGGGTACTGTTGCCTACAAATTAGCAATATACTTTTTTCAGAACCAATACGAACAGCAGATAATGTCCACTGTGGCATCGACCTTAGAACTCGTAGTGCCTTTGATGGAGCACCCAAGTGAGGTATTTTTAGCGCAACTTGAAGAGGATGCTGTGAAGTTGATCCTTCAACGAGGGCAGCTAGTAATCGCCTCGTGCATAGCTTGTTTGGCGTCTATTGTCAATAATCTAACGCACAACTACAAACTCATAAGAGATGTCTTCCAAAAGTATCACAGTAAGTTTTTTATAGTACCCCAATACCCGACCGACGTTTGTTTTCTACTGGTTGTGGATTGTAAATTAACAAACTTTATTATGCTCTTCTAGGTTTGCGTTGGTCAAATACTGAGCAATCTGTTTGAAATTAACAAAACAATACCCTTTATAGATGTACTCCTGTACTGGAAAACCAGTTGGCAGAGGGATCCAGAACTGACTCGAACATCACATTCGCGGCCTCACTTTCGGAGATCGCTGTTTATCGTAGGCCTCTTGCTACGGTATTTTGACTTTACCGAGTCTAAAGTCATAGACGGGCTTCCGGTGAGTAATTCGAAGAAACCGCACCAGTACCCCAAGTATGAGTTTTGCTTACCATATTTGGTTTTTCGTTTTACGTTTTTGTTCCGTGTTCATTGCGGGTTTTGTATGAAGACGCGATAGGGATACCGATATGGAACTTTATGTTCTACTACTAATTTTAATCATACTTGCAACATCGGTATTCCGTATCGGTATCTCTATCGCGTCTTCATACAAAACCCGCAATGAACACGGAACAAAAACGTAAAACGAAAAACCAAATATTTAAGCAAAACTCATACTTGGGGTACAGTTCTTGAAAATCGGAAATACTTACTTGAAATACTGTATTTCTTTGCTAATTTTAAAGATCGATAAACATTAACTAACGATCTTGCCTAACGAGTATCGGATGAACATTTACTACAAAAAAACTGTCAAACAATAAACTAGTAGTTCGCCCCGAACTGAGATCTCGTGATGTGACCCGACGAACGCACCAAAACTTTGAGTAGGTGGTAGTCAAAGGCAAGTCCAAACATTATGTTTGGACTTTTTTCTGACTACCGCCTACTAACTTGGTACGGTAACCAAGTTTCAACTCTATTGGCCTATTTATTGAAGAGTTCCGTTGAACAGACCTTGGCTCCATGATCAGACCTGGTCGTTGTCACCATTTTATGAGAACTGAGTACCTCCTTAATTTATTTCAAGAAAAAAAAATAAGAAAAAGCAAAGTAACTGGCCGACCAGTAGAAAAACCTTGATGCCAACGAAACTCTTAGAGATGGGAGCTCTTGGGTCGCTGGTTATTTTAATTTAACTTTTTTGTTGTATCTCAAATACCGAGCGTCTTAGAAAAAAAGTAAAAATTGTTTTGAAATGTCCAAACAAAGCCCTTTCGTATGACATGTAACTTGATTTTTTTAAGTCACTTTTTTTATTTTTGCCCCCTTAAAAAACCCTATATCTTAAAAACCCTTCATCCGATTTTACTCATATACTTACCAGTAAATTTCTCAAGTACAAGCTGTCGTCTTATCAAATTTCATGCAGATCGGATCAACGGTTCGAAAGTTATGGCCAGACAAACATACATACATACATACATACATACATACATATATACATACATAAAATGCCAAATCACCCAAGTTGAAACTAGAATCTTCGTTCGCTTCGCTCACTCGATCAACTATGCTTAAACTATTGCCATCTCTTACCAATGCGTAATGGCAAATAGAGACCGCGCTAATTTTAAGCATTATTTAAACGCCATTTTGTAGTATAAGGGTTGATGTTTCCAGTTTTTGCGCATAATGTGGTACAATTTTTTATTTTGAATAGTGCACTTTTGACTCCAAATATCATTTTAATTGATTTCAGGCTGATATAAAAGAGCAAGTGTACAACACGTTATTGTTCTTCGTCGGCCTAGAAGATGAAGACTTTGTATCGAACACATTGAAAGCGCTAGGCTCTGTGTGTGTGAGGCATTACGAATTCATGTTGAGGCCGGAATTGAAAGAGTTTTATCACCAACTGCTGACGTCAGATCTAGCGCCCATTGATATGAAGGCTGATGTGCTTAAGAATATCGAAATGTACTTACAAGAGGAAGAGCAACGAATGATCAGACAGGATAAAGAATGTAAGTTATTTTCTTCTAGCTAACACGAGTTTCCAGTAATTTCTTTTGTTTGAAAATTACGTTAGTTAATTGTAATATCCTGTGATATTATGTTTGTGTTTACATTTCCTATTAATGACGACTACTACTACTACTACTACATAATTTTAAATATTTTTTACCCCCTTTTGGAATTTTCTCATCTCAACAACCCCATGACAGATTCAGAGCTGATTTCACCATGCTGTTACTAACACCAGGTTAGTTACTAATCAAGGATTAACAGGCCGTTAAATCTAACCTTAGATGTCAAAGGCATACATTTTGCCATATTTAACGGCCCTTTAATCCTTTGTTAATCTAACAGAGCATGGTGAAATCAGCTCTCAGCTTACAATCTTACCAGCAATTCTCGAAGTAAAACTTAACATCTCTATATCTAAATAAAATTTCTTGGACAAACATCTAATACTTACATTTAAACATACATGGACGCTAAATCGTCCTAAATGTGTGATAAATCTTCGCACGCTCAATAAAATATTAAGCTGGAGATATATTTCGTTTTCAGGGTCAACGCGGTCAAAACACGAGAATCTCAAAGAAATGGGCGACGTATCTTCCGGTATGGCGTCGACTGTTATTCAGCTGTACTTGAAGGAGATTCTTGGGTCGTTCCTTCACACGAGCACGGTTGTGCGATCCAGCGCTATGAAAGTAGTGCAGCTAGTGCTAGCGCAGGGCTTGGTGCACCCGGTTCAGGTATGTTCATCTATTTCACTGTTCATATTTACTACATAATATCAGCAAATAGTTATAAATAACTAAAAAATATTGGTGGACTTTCCACACAACACTATATAGCCCCAAACTAAGCAAAACTTGTAATATGGGAACTAGATAGTTGGATAGTAATTGCCTTAATTTTATAAGGATAACTGCTATTTCACAATTTCAAGTGCTCGACAGGAGCCTCTCTGAGGCGCACTTAAAATCCTTTCATCCCACTTCGAAATTAACTATTGATAAGACACTACAAGAAAAAAATGGGTTGTAATGATATCACGTGTATTTATTTTTCGCGTTTTCCTTGCTTTGACTCACTGTTGCCAGGCAACAATTTCCCAGCGTTCAAATTTTCCAAAATTTTATCAGATTGTACCTGGTCTGTATTTTAAAAACCTACCTGTCTAAAACCTCACAATATAACACCAGGGGGGGTAAAGGGTTAAAAAATTCCCAAAGACATCACGTGATTAATGGACGACCCCTAAGTAACTGGTAACGTTTGTATTTATAGATCGTCCCCTACCTCATTTGTATGAGCACAGACACGGAAGTCACTGTGTCTCACACCGCTGACAAGAATCTACAAGAGATTGATAAGAAGTACCCTGGGTTCATTCATATGAAAGCACAACTCGGCATCAAACTATCCTATCAGTTACAAAAAATATTGCAGGGCGATACTGTCAAAGACATTATACGAGGGTTTAGGTAAGCATATTTTCAATAATCTTATCGAAAATATAAAAATAGTATATAGTTATAATGAAAAATATGGAAAAGTTGTCTGAATTCCAAAATTCAGGATTTAAGTTAGTGGATTTTATGTATTGAGGTAATTGTACATAGTTTAATTAAAAAACTGAAATGATTTTACTTTACCTGTTTTAATAATTGTATTGATTGAGTGCACTTACTTGCTCCTTAGTTGTTGACAAATACATTTTTTACATATTTTCAGGAAAAAAGATCAAGACGACTTACCGTCAGCACTCAATGGTTTCTTGTACTCGTTACTACGGAACACGAGGCCACAGCGGCGGGCGCTAGTTTTGTCGTTACTCAAACAATTCGATGACGTATCCGTAAGTTATCAAAGCCTACTACATTTGCGATGTAGTTATGACCCAATTTCCATCGGACTAATTTGTTTTTTTTTGTTTATTTTCAGACGGCCCCGATAGATCAAATGTTGTATCTAGCAGATAATTTAAGCTACTTCCCATTTCAAGTTCAGGATGAACCACTTTTTATTATACACCACATTGACATCATCATTTCGACATCAGGATCAAATCTATTGCAGCTTTTTCGAGAGGTATTCTTTTTTTTTTATTTAACTAACCATTTCTAAGTTTTCGTGGCTAATAACGAAGTTTAAGAATTCTTTCCGTATCCTGTGATGAGTTATGTGAACTAACAAACTGCAATCATGTGTACTCAGCTTTTAACTTTTGCAGCTGTCAACGTTTCCATTGTTTTATCATGTACCCTCATGTTTGGAGTTCAAAATAAATATACAAGGTGTTCCAATACTTGTGTTTAAATCTTCAGGGGGCTAAAGTACCTATCAATATGAAAAACTTTTTCTAAGGAACCAACATTAGGAACGCGAAAAAAAAACAGCTGTTTCATACATTTTAGCCAGGTAGGTATTGAACTTTTGTATGAAACAGCTGTTTTTCTTCGCGTTTACTGTGTTGGTTCCTTAGAAAAAGTTATTCATAGTGATGGGTACTTTTTTTTTTGGAGGACTTTACACACAGTACTATTTAGCCCCAAACTAAGCCAAAGCTTGTAATATGGGAACCAGATAGCTGATAATAATACATATATACTTTTTTTTGTAAATACATACTTTTAATATTATATAACACCTAGACAGAGAACAAACATCTATGTTCACAACACAAATGTTTGTTCTCGGTGGGGATCGAACCCACGGCCTACGGCGCAGAAGGCAGAGCTACTACCAACTGAGCTGTGAAGGCTGTGACTTTAGCCACAGTTTTTAAACACAAGTATTGAAACACTTGTATATTTGATTGTAATCTGCAGGGTCTCAAACAAACAAATACGGAAGAGAAGGAGCCTCTCGACGAGGAAGAAGACGACGAAGAGGCGGAGGCGCTCGTGACCCGGCTACCGGACGAGATGCGCCCGCTGCGGGTCGCTATGCGCCAGGCGCGCGGCTGTCTGCTGCTACTCGTACTGAAGCAACATTTAAAACAGCTCTACGGATTTACAGACGCGTGAGTATCGAGGGGAAATCGAAGGGTCGCAACGGTCATCTTTCACTGTAAATATTTGTGCAATCTGACCTGTAGACTTCTTCAGTATGCACAGTATGCGTCAAACCGTCAACCTAGTAAATCAAAATTTATATCTGGAACCTTGTGTTCAAAATGATATTTTTGCTGAACATTTGTAAGGTTATATTATCTGAAACAAGGTTGAAATGTGCGAGCGAGAAGTTGTTTGACGGTCGTCTGCGTCATAAGTAGCGTAAGTTTGTATGAGCCATTGGTCAATATAGTGTCGGAATTTTGAAGGCCAGGGATTCCCAAAGCTACGAAGCGCTCAGATTAAAATGCCATTACCTATCCGAATCACCTATCTGAATGGTGACCCCCGCAAAGTCGATCGGTTAATTATGTCCAAGCAAGTCACGCCACGAGTGTTCCGAAACCTTTCAATTCAATTAAAATATGTTTTCAGGAAAATAACTCAATATTCGCCGTCGGAAAGCGTGAAGGTATACGAGAAGGCGGTATCGCGGCGGCTCGCGCCGATCTTCGAGCCCAAGGCGACCATCTCGCAGTTGCACGACGAGGAAGACTTGGACGATGAACTCGATGAGCCTAGCCGGCGCCGCCTAGTCGACGACTACTTAGAGGTGAGATCTTAGGACCACTTCTTAAGAGTAGTAGAGCTCTTTGTGAAGGGCTCGTCCGGGGAAGTACTACCACCACGCCTTTTTCTGCCGCCAAGCAGCAACGCTATGTTTCGGTTTGAAGAGTGTGGTTGCCATTGTAATTAAAGGCACATGAGGCTTAACATCTGTATGCTTCAAGTTGATGGACGCAGGGCAGTGCATTGTAGGGCACTTTCCAATCGTGCATGACTTAGGAGGCAATGCTTTGTAGGTGATGGTTACAACTTAACGTCAGGTGGGCCATCTGCTTGATCCTACAGCTAGTAGTGTAAAAAAAAACTTCGCAATACCATCAGACGGTATAAAAGACCGATGGGCGAACGCAAACAAATGATTGGGAACCATAGACTTCGGCACAGGCAAGGGATGTTGATGCCCTTGTCCAGCCAAATACCCCATGTGGATGCTAAATGTGTTAAACTTTAACACCCTAACGGCCTCTAACGGCCGTTCCCAACATTCAATCTATCTCTTGTTTTGCCCTACTACAGAATGAAAAGTTTGTCTTTCATTTTACTGTCCCAATAAACATATCAACGACTAGCGGCCTGTCCCAGCTTCGCATGGGTGGTCATAAATTTTTTGAACATTTTATGTTAAACTTAGACCGTGGGTTCGAGCCTCGCGTCTACTTATTTCATACATTTGCACGCGCTTCTCCTTGAGTGAGTGAAATCGCACCCCGCGCGTGACCCGTGGACCCGTTAACATTTTTAATTTCGTCATATCTTTTGAATGGAATGGCCGATTTGAAAAATTTAAGAAGTAATCTATAGGTATTGAAACCATCTTAATTATGAATGATTTATTTGGATAAGGATTAATACCAAGGTACAAATAAAGACCCTTTTCTAGCGGAGGCATTTCAATTATTTTTTTATAATAAAAGAACACTTATTGTGACATAACTATAATAGTTAGACATATGCTGTCGCGACATTTTTTGTAGATGATGACGTGTTCTACAAAATCGTAGTACATTATTTTGTTCTATCTTCAATAGTTTTTGCAGCGCACGCGATGTAAGGTTTTTGTTTTCCATCTTGGGTTACATTATTGAAGTTTTAGTAAGGATCCCTGATTTTTTTGAAAATATAATATAGCCTATGTTACTCAGGGATAATGTAGCATTCTAATGGTGAAAGAATTTTTGAAATCGGACCAGTAGTTTTTGAGCCTATTCGTTACATACAAAAATACAAATGTTTCCTCTTTATAATATTAGTGTAGATAGGAATTTCTACAACTTACAAGGACAACTTCGAGTGTCAAATTATCAATTGTCAAAGACAGAGCTATCTATCCTTTACCGAAGATTGAATATTGGGATCGGCCGTTAGTAGAGTAAATACCTTGGTAGGGCATGTTTCCTACTAGTTCTCATAAAGAAACGAATTCAAAATGGCGCTACTAATCATCACCTTTCACTCACACACTATTGTTTACAATAAAGTAGAGCGAGAGGTAATGAGTAGCATTGCTTTTTATTAGATTCGTTTCATTATTGGTCGAGTTAACTTAACATTTGCTATCTATGGCTACGCTTTAACGAGGCTTCTTGTCCAACAGTTCAAACAACTGATGTTGAAGTTCGACCCCGAGGAGGAGGAGGACGAGGAAGTTAACGCCGGGGGTTCAGGCGCGGGCGGAGGCGCGGCGGGGGGCGGGGCCACCGCTGCACCCGCCCCCACCTCGGCCCCCGCGCCCGCGCCTGCCCCCGCTCCGCCCCCCGCCGCCACCTAGCGCCACACAGTGACCGAATTAAACTCGCAGTGAATTCATAGTGCTCGTGGACACAGGCGCGGCGCGATGCGTCCCGCGTTTAGAGATGATTTATTTTACGATTGATTAATTTATTTATGAGAGTGCAGCGAGGGAGGACGCCGCCGGGTCTCGTTGTGTAAATTATAGAGGCGACCTCGTCCCTCGCCGGAACGCAAGCTCTCGCTTCGGATATCTTAAAATCTTTATATAAGTTATATTTGAGAAACTCGATTTGTTTTTTATATTAAAAGTCTTGTGTGTAGATAATTTTTATGAAGAATATAAAGTATATGTACCTAATGACTTTAGTTTTTCGAAAAGTTACAAAATCTCCACCGCGCGAATGTCTCGGTACGCATAGCTCTATGAGTCAATTTGTCGATAGGAAAATTGCACCTATCGCAATTGTGTAAATTATAATTATCTTCTGCATAATTTTTATACATAAAATAGATTTATGTAAAATAGAGATTTATGTTCATATATGAAGGAAGAGTACTGCAATTTCTAAATTAATTAAAATTACAAGGCTAGATTTTTAATAGAACCATTGTTTTGAATATTTACATACCCAAACTCAAAATAAGTCATACAAAATAATCGTTTATTAGCATAAATAAGTAAATAAGTACTGGAAACTCAGTTCCAAAGTCAGTATAATATAAAGTAAACAAATTATTATTATTATACTGTAGGTTCACTGGCAGAAAACAAACAGATACGTCATCTAACACAGATCAGTCTAGACAAGTTATTTTCGCAATTGTATTTTTTTGCCTTGCCAAGCATTCATAATTTTTCTGATATAGATTATTTATTTTCACTCCTCACTATTGGACTAATAATTTTGCGAAAATTGCTTGTCCAGGTTCTATTTAGAGCCCTATTTTAGCCCCAATTTTATTCTCTTGCTTTGTTAATCTTATCCTGCCTTTCATCAGAAACAGCAAACTTATTGCACAGGAAAAAAATGAGGGTTTCTTGCGTTGGCTTGACTTTTCCATCGGCGATCAGCTTTCTAAGGTTCCGAATACGCTTCTTGTGTGGATATTCGCGAGACGCATTTTTATTCTGAAACAATATTATTTCAAACCGTTATGTGCATGTTCTCTGAATGATGATAGTTAACGAATTGAGTCTAGTATTGATAGTACTTATTTTCTATCTTTTCAGTTTGGGCAAAAGTGTCGATAACTTGTTTTGTCAAGTACCTAGTAAAGATTGAATTTATAGTAGAAAATAAAATAAATTATTTTATACCGAAAAGAGACAAAAAACTAACTTTACAACGAGGTTCCTTTTACAAGAGCCATTCAACTCCACCTACTCATTTAGAAACCATAAATAAAATATAACAAAGTTCATTAGCATTTGCTTTTGTGCTGAAATTGGTTCGAGTAATATCGGGCAAGAAAACGACGTTTTCATGACGCATGCACTTTTTAATGTTTCCTTTGCAGAGTAAAGGCATGATTACCGAAATAGAATGTTCCGGCATGTTTCGGTATAGTTTGAAACAGCTCAGTGAAGCGGTCTTCACTGAAATTATCTTATCAACATGAATTCGGAAAGCAAACAGATCCATCTAACACAATATATATACGGTCTCTCGAGTACCTAAGTAGGGAATTTTGGTAAGATCATGCATAAGTTACAGAATTCCGTTTGTAGGATACACTATCTGAAAACTTCAAAGTAATTGGAAACTGTAAATGGGTTTTTGTATACAAGAAATTGCGTACGAATTGAAGGTTTTTGCGTACAAGAAAAAATATCATCTCACTCGCAATTGTACATTTAATTTCATTGATTATTACAGATCTCGTGTAACTTAAAACTTAATAGGATTTTCAATTAATGGCAAATCTACTCCAAATTATATGTAAATTATCGATCCTGAAGCATCGGGCTTTCGTGAGAAGTTTGGAAGAAGTACCAACTCAAAACTATCTCTACGGGCGATAGTCAGAGGTACGCCAATATAACATTTGGCACATACCCACATTTTGCAGTAGTTGGTATTCCATACGTGACAGTTTGCAAGCCCAGCGCCGCAGTTAAAATAAGAACTGATTGCCTTCACAATGATTTCCTTCACCGATTAATGAACTAGTACACTCATAATTTTTTCGAACTGATCTATCGAAAAAGTTGTCTGGAAGACATCGCTTTCAGCGAAATGACCGCCCATTGTACAGTTATATTTTTTTGGTGTATCTAGGTACTGTTTTGGTGGGTGTACAATAAAGCATTTGAATTAATTCATTCAATTACTGGTACCTCCTCTTCCTGTGGGTCCACCGGTGGCACCACCCCCAAGATGGAGTCGTCCCACATGACAGGATGCCACGGGCGACGCACGGCACGCTCCGGCTGCAATAGTGGCTGTGGCGGCTTTAGCGGCAGTGATCGCACGTCCACATACTCTTCCTCTTCTATTTCTACCGAAGTCATTTCAATTGATCCCTGAAAAAATCTTGGGAATTAATATAATAGGTATATAATTTGTCTAAGAGTTCCGTTGAACAGACCTTGACTCTATCACCAAACGAGCTTGCTGTCACTATTTCATAATAACTAAGCCTAGGTACCTTACCTACTTAATTTATAACAGAAAAAACTTAAATTAACGACTTTTTTTTATAAAACTATTCGTTGTTTTTTTTAAGTTCCTGCTAATTTTCTTTTTTTTTTATATAACTTTTTGGAACAAGCATTTGGCCCACTTGATGTTAAGTGGTAACCATGACCACAAAGCATTGCCTCGTAAGTCACGTACGATTAATTGATTGCAAAAATAAATTATCAAAAAAGAGCAAAGGAACTTCCAAATTAGTAATAGAATTACGAAGTCAACAAAAATCAACTCTTAAGAAATGAGAACTCACTCACAAGTTAAAGCTTACCTACTGTTTTCGTTTTATCTCATAAAATTAAATATATACGTTATAGAATGCATAAACAAAGCGTTTTCATGTGACATACATATCGCACTTGATATAAGTATTTGTGTAACATAGGTACTTTTTGTTGCCCCCTTGTTGTAACAACATTTCTTAATGACCCCTTGTCTGATCTGACGTTCTCTGGCTTAGGTAAGTACAATAGTTTTTTTTTCTCTTAGATTTTCTTTGTCTAAGTGTTCAGGAAATTAATGCGCAACTTTGAATGCACGTCTGGTTGATGATGGAAGCGCTATTTTTGCGGTTACCAATCGATCAATTATCAACAAAAACAAGAAGCCCGCAATTCGAGTTAGAAAACCACTGCGCAATTGGATAACCCTGTTTTTTTATTCAATCATCAAAGCTTGGCAACGGGACAAGAAATCATTTTTTTCAATCTCAGCCACGGTACTGCATCATGTTGGCATTGTTCAAATAATTTGTTGATCAATTTAGCATGACTTGTTCTTATTTGTGACTAAAAGCCAAACAGAGTTATTGTTATTCGGAAACACCGGAATGTTTACTGAAACTATGTCATTGTTAATTTCTAATTTTAAAACAATTTACCATATACCTAAGCGTAACATTCAGAACTTGCATACTTTAAAAATGTACCCTGGTCAATTTTCATTCAAACCATATCATAAACATAATAAAAAATTAAGAAGGTATTAAAATAACTGCTTAGTACAATATCTACTACAATACTTACTGCTTTTTAAGTTTTCAGAAAAGTTAACGCAGCTCGCGCCGGCTCCGATCAATCCAGACTTCACTTTCGCTGTGCACAAGCACAATACAGATCGCTGCTAATATTTATTATTGGCTCGTAATCTCGTTCAACTTTATTTATAAACGAACAACTCCGATCCGATGTATGACTAGAACACGACTGAATTTAATTACTTTCTTCCGAGTCTGGTTCTGGTACATCGGTTCGAGTCTGTTTGTTCCCATCCCAGTGACGTCGTACTTGGACAATTACCAGTAAAAATAAGAACATTAAAACAGTATTGACAACTAGGACGCTGACCGAATACCATGCCAACAATCTGTTTTCATTCTGTTCATCAACAATCGTAGTTATCATAGTTAAGCATCTACTACTAGGTAGGTATTTACTGAAATAATTGATTAAGAAAATAGGGTTTTACGAAACTAGAAGTCTCAATAATATGTTTATTTGCGCCAGCATGTCCAATTTCAATAAAATAATAACTATTGACAACCAACTCAAATTTATTTAACAGTTAAAACTAGTTAACAATAATAGAATAACGAACAGTCAATACACTAATAAAACTTTTGTGCTTTTTTCGAGTAATATCTTCAACATGGTAGCTCATTGCTACTTCCAAATTGTGTCGAAACTAAAATGTTTTTGACCGTCGTTGACTCGAAACCAATATTTCTTTCGAAGTCTGTGAAACTTATTGGATTACGTAACAATAGATATCGGCTGGTCAGGCTTTATCTAACGCGCGACAACGGACACGCTCTACTAATGCTGATTGGGTTGGCTAACAAGCCCTCTCTTACGCGCCTGCAACAGTTTCGTCAAATGAAACTTCGTGCTCTGACCTTGACAGCATATATTCAGGCAATGTAACGCCTAAAGCTCCACTATATCGTGGTTCAGTCTCTGCCCAAAAAGCTCCTTTGGAACTATCTCCGGAAAATTCTTCGGCTGCTGGAATATTAGTTTCATCTTTGATGTTAGCTCTCTTGTCGGCTTCTGACTCGTCGCTTCTTTTGGCTCTACGCGTGTTTCTCTGCAATAATGGCACAGGAACAACACTGACTATTGGTTTAGTAGCAGACGAAGCAATTGTTTGAGGAGCCTTCTTGCGTTTTAATTTTTTGCCGTATGTAGTGCTCTCTACTACATAAGCAGCAGATTTCGGTAGAGGCGCAGTTGTAGTTACGGTTTGACTCTCAGCATCTTCATTGTTTAGAGTTGCTGGTTTAGATGTAAATTCTTTAACTTCTTGGTAGGCTAA
Organism: Chloroclysta siterata; assembly: GCA_932294275.1. Lineage (NCBI taxonomy): Eukaryota > Metazoa > Arthropoda > Insecta > Lepidoptera > Geometridae > Chloroclysta > Chloroclysta siterata. Next base: position 8,637,176 of record OW028601.1, on the reverse strand, counting down.
ATGGCTGCTTTTGGGAGCTGATTCAGAAACATACATACATTCTTCGTTTTTAAGACCCGATTTATCAATACATTGGAAACACGTCATTCCGTTTTTCTGAACTTTCTTGCAAGTTGATCTGTCTTTTTTCTTGAATTCAGCTAAAACATGCTCGACGTCTTTTTTTGGTTCGTTCTCAGAGTAAAAACCGGGCAATGCTTTTTTGTAGTTGTAAGGTTGTACTACGGATTCAGTTTCATCATTGGGGTTTTCACTTTCACTTGAAGCACGTAGAGCTTCACTAGGAGATGGCTTAGACGTATGGATATAATAACCCTTATATTTTTCACGTGAATCATCGTCATCTTTATCGTCCTCTTTGTAATTACTGTAAGGTTTTGACGATTGGGCAGTTAGTTTTTCGTATTTTGGGGAATTGTTTTGTTCATCCCTCTTGTATTTTGCTGATCTGTCGGGTTGTACATTTTTTTCTTCACTTTTCGGTTCATCGGGCTCATCGTTGCTGTCAAACTTTTTTTCTTTAGAGTATGCATACTGATTATTTTTTGGTTCCGCGACGTACGAACAGGATTCATAGTTTCCACCAGTTTTAGGATCTTTACACGTCATGCAAGTCATATCGTCTTTCTTCACTTCCTTGCAATTTCCTGGATTTTGTTTGATTTCTGCTGCTTGTTTTTCAGATAGCTCTTTAATTCTTTCGTACGCTTTGTGATCATATCCAGCATCATAGCTGCCGTATGGATACTCGTACTCTTTATTGGGATCTTTTTCTTCTGTATAAGCACTGTACGCTTCGCTATCGAATGCTTTAGGTCTGTAACTATAAGGATCTTCTTCTTCGCTGTTCTTTCTCACGTTTTTACGCTGACGTCCACTAGTGTATCTGCGAATACGGGCTGGTCCTGTAATATAAGCATTCGGCTTGTAGTTTTGTTCTAGTTCTAGGCTCTCATTATTATTTACATCTTCCTTGCGGTAATTTAGCGGATGTGACACTTCAACATTCGTCAAGAGGGCAGGCTTAAAATAGGAAGCGACGGAAGGGTTTTTTTTCAATGCGGCTAATATTTCCCCCTGATCTTCTTGTTCATTTTCTTCAGGCTTATAAACTTTATAATCTGCATCATGTACTGTCCTAATATCATATCTTAGAGGAGTTGCGAGTTGCTGACCATTGGGAGAAGAATGAGCTTGTAGATGTTGCCTCGGAGGCGCTACTGCTAGTCTAGCTGATTTACCAGGTGGATGGAAATTTTGACTTGCAATTGGATTAAATCCAAAATGATCAGCAGAAAATATACTTTCACTGGGTGCTACCCGAGCTTGTATGGAATCGATAGAGCTACTAACGATAGAATCAAACACCTGAGGGTATTGGCTTTTATCTACTTTAAGCACTGCAGCGGCAAGAGAATTTGAAGCCAGCGAGGTGAGCCCTGTAAAAATAATAATAAGCAAAAGCATTACATTGTTAGATGTTCTACGTTAATGCAGGGTTTCAATGAAGTATTCTAAAAATTCTCACCAGAATCACCATAGTTGAATATGGGTCCAAAATCCAATGGTTGCACGAATCCTTTTTGCTCTTCACCAAAAACCACCCCATCACATATCGCCCATATAAGCAACTGAAACAATATATTTTATTGAGATTCGCAATCTAATCAAAACGTGAATTTAATATAAAACCAATCAAGTGATACCTACCAAGCACCCTAATTTGGACATTCTTCAGAATGGGTAATAACCCAGTGCGTCCCCTTAGCGTCGACGGCTACCTCGCAGAGTGGAGTTGTTTTCTAGTTTGTTGGGATGAAAGTATCGTGACATTATTGAAATGACAAGGTTTTATAGGCGTCAATATTGCGCAGGTGAAAGATCGACGCAACAGAGTGCGCGCACCACTGAAGCGTGTCTCAGTAGACAATGTCCGCTTGCTCCACTAACCACCACAGTTGTTGACCTACGAAGGGCCGCGCCGGTCCTAGGGGACGATCTCTCACTCATCAGTGCTATCTAGGTTCGTATTCCAATACTTAAGTAAACACATGCGCGGTTAGTATTTTTTTAAAGCAACATTTGCATTTCTCTAGCTTTGTTTTTAAAGTTTACAAGTCGATCTCAAGCTAGTACCTATGTAGGTACTAGCTTGAGATCGAGATACATATATATACATACCCTAGGTATGTAACTAGGGTATGTATATATATGTATCTCGTTTATATTGCTCTTATCTCTAGTTTAATACCTTGATGTTCAATTAGGTACGCAAATCATCGTAATGTTCAAGCTTTTTATGATAAATAAAACAGATATTGATTAGATATTTTATATTTTGAGACCATAATGTACATTGAGTAAATCATAAACAATAATTCATCATTCATTTGTTATAAATATTGGTAGGTTGTAGCTTTACAACAATTACAGGGTGTAAAAAGACCAGCTCCAGAAAACTAAAATATCGAGACAATTATACAAATAGGTAACGTACGCCCTAAAGTATCAAGACATGGAATGCATATTATGAAATTCTTCGACTTCATTGGGAGAGAGTTGTTCTAGAGAAAAATATTATGACCAGAGTATCCGAAACTACACGGCCTAGAAGTATAAAGTGGCACAGGCACTCTTGGAGGGGCTTAGGCGCTAATTATGTAATATTAAAAAAAATGCACCCCAAGAGGTTGAAAAGGGGTGTCAAAGTTTGTATGTTAATAGCTTTACGCTAACGAAGTTATGCGGGATTCCACTAGTTAAGTTATAAAAGCGTTTATGCCGACCGATTATCAGTTAGCGTGCGTGACCTGCTAGGCCTTGCTTTGGTATAGGTGATGTCACTTAACATCAGGTGGGACATCAGCTTGTTCCACCAAGATGTGGTATAAAATATGTATTTATTAATATTCAAAGACAATATACTCAAATATTATATTTTGCTGTTTAACCCAGAGGAAACGATCTTTTTAATCGGTCGCACGTAGTCTATTGAGAAACATGGTCTGATTGGTCTGATGGTGACTTTCAAGTTCAAATGGATAGGTTTTTTTTACACCCTGTTATAATAACTACACGATACATACATAAAAATTAATAATGAATTAAAACTACGGGAATGCTTCTTATCTGTAACTATCCTATACTTAACAGAAATAGTCTTAACATACACTTTCGTAGCGACAGCCTTCACAGCTCAGTTGGTAGTAGCTCTGCTTTCTGCGCCGTAGGCCGTGGGTTCGATCCCCACGGAGAAGAAACATTTGTGTGGTGAACATAGATGTTTGTTCTCTGTCTGGGTGTTACATAATATTATAAGTATATATTTACAAAAAAAAAGTATATATGTATTATATCAGCTATCTGGTTCCCATATTACAAGCTTTGTCTTAGTTTGGGGCTAGATAGTGCGTTGTCGCGTACTGGTGTCACGGAAGACCAGCGTTATAGTAGCTATGCTGCTATAGCATTTATGCTGAGTGACGGCCAATTTGTGTCACTTACTTACTTTTAATGTCTATTCTTATATTTTTTTTTATAAACTGTGTATGTGTGGCATGAATAAATGGTTTTGTATTGTATTGTATTGTGTGGAAAGTCCTCCAATATTTATTTATTTATTTCAATAGTTAACTGATAAGCTTTTGTAATAACAGCTGACTAGCAGAATCCGGTGCGGATTGCAATGACGAAATGATTGATTTCTGGAACAAAAAATACATAGTTTCTAAATTATTCAGGTAACAATAGGTACTTGAAATTGTATTTATGTATCTTGACTTAAATTTAATCACCAAACGTTTAGTGTCGTAATGTTTCAGTCGTGTCGTTGCTCCAACCTTTTTGTTTGAAGCTATAGATTGTCCTGGATTTATGGAGGAAGCCTATGTCCAGTAATAGTCAACTTTAGGCCTAATTTCACTATGCTCTGTTGGTTACTAATCAAGGATTAACAGACCGTTAAATCTAACCTTATATATCAAGCGCGTACATTTTGACATATTTAACGGCCCTTTAACCCTTTGTTAATCTAACAGAGCATGGTGAAATAAGCTCTTAGTGTCGTAATGTTTCAGTCGTGTCGTTGCTCGAACCTTTTTGTTTGAAATATAATTATAAATTGTCCTGTATTTATGGAGGACGCCTATGTCCAGTAATAGCCATCTTTAGACTCAATACTCAATATATTTATTGCTTACACATGATTTAGTTTAGGTACATACATAGTTGTTGGGTGTTAGTAAATATCACATGGACCATGGAACAGGCAACATGGAGGCAGGCCGAGATTTTTAATTTACTAGCAGGTTCATAGGTATAGTCTTGCTTAATAAATACCGATTCTGTTATATAGGTAGGTCTATTTAATCGTTGTAGGCACATAAAAAATTATAGTCATGTGGGTATTGGGTATTTATGTCAAATTTTGTATATTAAGGATTTAATTTAGACTGCAGAGTGTCTGTTCTAACTTTTGACAATAACAAACTCGTTTTTTAGAATTATTTCGTAGATGCGATAGGCCCCTATCCTGCGAACGAGTTTTTTTCAAGCCGTTAGGGGCGCTTTTATCGCATTTACATACACACCCGCTGGAAACCGAAATCTGAATTACGGAATGAGAAATTTGAAAAAACATGTAGTCAAAATTCTGAATAGAAACTCTAATGATGATGATGATAGGGCAGTAGCTTGCTATTTAGTTTACACCGTATTAACCACTTGAGCCAAGCAGCGTTGCTGTGTTTCGGTTTGAAGAGTGTGGTTGCCGGTGTAATTACAGGCACATGAGGCTTAACATCTGTATGCCTCAAGTTGATGGACGCAGGGCAGCGCATCGTAGGGCACGTTCCTATCGTGCGTGACTTACGAGGCAATGCTTTGTTATAGGTGATGGTTACCACTTATCATCAGGTGAGCCATCTGCTTTGTTACATCAGCTAGCTGTATAAAAAAAAACGGCCTGACGATACGAAAATCGAAAAACAAAACTAAGACTGATCCTGAATAACAGGATGAAAGTCAAGTACTCACCGAAATCTTATCATTGGAGTCCTGTAATTTCTGCGACAACATCCAAAGATTCACGGCCAGACTCATCATAGGGCGCGTTTGTAAATCACCCTTTCTTATCACACGCCAGAACAGTTCCAAAGCTAGGTTGTACTGTTTCTTGGTTTCCTTGGTGTCTCCTAATGTTTTTAGAACGATCAATAGTTCTTGGCATATGTTTGTTGCGTATTTTTCTATTATCTCTATGAATTCCTCTTCAGATCCGTATAATTTGTCATTTGATAAAACTGCAACAGTTATAAAACACGTTTAGTTTAATGAATCTTGGCACAAAGAGATCTGAGGGGTATCTATATCTACCGTACCTGGGGATCAAAGTCGTGAAGCTCTTTCATGTTTTTAATAGACACCTACTTTTATAATATCTCTTTCTTGTCGTGTCACTAGTTTCTTTCGAAACAGTGTGGTGAAAGGATTTTAAGTGCGCCTCAAGTGGCTCCTTTCAAGCACTTGACACATGTTATAGAACTTTTTAGGTTGTCGACATGCCGGTTTCCTCACTATGTTTTACTTCACCGTTTGAGAGTACTGGCATTGTGCATATACATTTTTGAACAGAAAAACTCATTGGTGCACGACCGGTTTCGAACCCACGACCTTGGGATCAGAAGGCGGGGCCGCTACCACTATAGACCACCAGTGTTCTACCACTTTTATAATACAAGGTAGATATAGATGTGAACAATGCTAGTGCTCTCGAACGGTGAAGGAAAACACCGTGAGACTGCTCAGTCAACACAGAATCTTTTGGATTAGGCCGACTAAGCTGTGAGGATGCGCTTGACAAGACATAATAGTCATTTATTCATAACATACACTAGCTGGTGCCCGCGACTTCGTCTGCGCAGGATTAGTATTTCGAGTAGCTTATATTAGCGTGGCGTAGTACTTAAGTGTAACTCTAGCGGTTTTGGCAGCGCACGCCAGAATAGCTCGCAGATGGTAGATTTTTTCCTACTTACTTGACACTTATCGTCATATTTTGGACAATTCACACAATGTGTTATTCTGATGTATAAGCTATATTATTGTAAAGTTTCATTAAAATCCATTCAGTAGTTTTTACGTGAAAGAGTAACAAACATCCATACATCCATCCATCCATACTTACAACTTTTATAATATTAGTAGGATTATGGATTATACGTCAACATGGGTTGGGTAGGTACATCATATTTTTAGTACACAAGAAAATAACCGAATGTGAAAAAATAAAAATAAAAATTCACAATTTGAATTGATAAAATGTCACATTAAGCCTACTCCATCTAAATTTGTCCCAGATAGAAGCGTCCCGTAAAAAGCGAGTGAAAACAGCTTTACGATTTGACCTCCAGATTTGATAGAGCCTCGCTATATAAAATCATCTATAAACCGATGCAAAAGCCAGGTTATAGGTATAGTTTATGCATGTCAGTTCCCTAGTCTTAAACACAGATGTTGAGACACAATAGAAAATCATAGTTACTAAATTTTATTCTGTGCAACTACTTTAAAAAAGTAATCAGCTTCTAAGGTACCTACTATAGCATAACCATTGGACCGCTGCTAGTAGATTGTAGCAATGCGTAGGTACATTACAACATGCTCATGCAATCATTTGTATAGATCGAGTACACAAATTTTGAAATACATCTCTAAACGAAACTTCAGAATGTTGTAAGCGGTAAAATTATAAGTCAAAAGGTTTCATTCAATGAAATCTAAAATTTGTTGCCTATTCCGCCAGGCTTAGTCGCGTGGAAACTGGCACCTAAGGGCTAGCGCATACATACAACTGTTGCGTCGACTAAACTGTTTCGTCGAGTTTTGTACTTTTCGTGATTTCTACTCAACTGAACAGTTTAGTTGATGGAAGTGCGCATACAATCGATTTTTTTATCTCCTCAAATCGACCAGTCTTTATTCAGCAACGCTCGAGTCAAGGTGTTTACAAACAATGTCAATTAACAAGAAAGTTTTAGTTTGTGCTTTGCTTTATAGAAATTTTAAGAGATAAAAAAGAAAGATACTGTGTACTGTACTCAGTGATAGAAATGCTTTAAATCCGCTTCAAGACTGGCAGTCGCGGTCAGTAGCGGATCGATTGTTTAGTCGATGGTCTGTGCACATCAATACAATGCAATACAAATTGAGCGCTTGATCGATAGTTGTCCAACTTTTAAATCAAAAGCAAATCGATAAAGCTTTTTGACTTTTTTGTAGAGCAACTATCGAGTTGACAATATGTGCGCTTTAATATATTCTTTTAAACATATGATACACAACAAAACAGTTGATCAACTAAAAGTTGTATGTATGCGCTAGCCCTAAGTCTCATCTAGCTTTAAGATGTTTCTAAGTGATCCTTATGATTTATTTGAATACATATTTTTACTTAGACCAACTAACTTCCTACTGGTTTTTTAAGATAAGTTTTACAGTTATTATAACCTACAGTACCCCAAGTATGAGTTGTGTTTACCATATTTGGTTCTTTTTACGTTTTTGTTTCGTGTTCATTGCGGGTTTTGTATGAAGACTCGATAGATATACCGATACGGAACTTTATGTTGCAAGTATGATGAAAATTTGTAGTAGAACATAAAGTTCCGTATCGGTATCTCTATCGTCTTCATACAAAACCCGCAATGAACACGGAACAAAAACGAAAAACCAAATATGGTAAACACAACTCATCTTGGGGTATAGGATATAAATGTCAAAACGATCATAAGATCAAAAGGATAATAAAAATAAATGTGTACCTACTTCTTTTTACAAAAATAAATAATGATAATTTCTTACGGAGCTTAGTGTAGTACCATTTCAACCTTTTAGATCACATCTAATAGTAAAATCGCCGCTTATGGATCAAATATCCATGGGCTTTCAAAAATCCAAGCGGCGATGGGCTTGCACTTGGGAATACCAACTACTTCAAAATGTGGGTGTGTAACAAATGTTATATTTGGAGGTACCTCTGACTACCCCCTTGGACATCCTTAAAGAATCTTGAGTTGGTTCATGGTGCAAGTGATCTGAAGGGATATATACCGGGCCTGGAGATCAAATCGTAAAGCTGTTTTTGAATTTTTATCCACAACAGTACAACCCACCTCCGTCAATATGATGAGCGTAGTTTTCTTGGGTCATCTCGCAAAGTAAATCCAAAATTCGCAAAAGAGTTGTGTAGTACAGAGGGTCAGTTTTCTTCCAGTGAATGATGTCCATAGTCTTTATAAGTCCGCTCAAGATGTATGCTTTGCAATTGCTGTCTACGTTATCCTGTAATTATTTCATACGAAAAATAGAAGAGTTGAAAAGTAGAAGAGCTCTTTGTGGCTCGCCGCGGAAGTACTACCATCATGCCTATTTCTGCAGCCAAGTAACGTTGCTGTGTTTCGGTTAGAAATATGTAATTATAGGCACATGAGGCTTAGGCCCAGTTTCACCATGCTCTGTTAGATTAACAAAGGATTAAAGAGCCGTTAAATATGTCAAAATGTACGCGTTTGACAGCTAAGGTTAGATTTAACGGCCTCTTAATCCTTGATTAGTAACTAACAGAGCATGGTGAAACTGGGCCTTAACCTTATGCCTCAAGTTGACGTTGACTACGATAAACTGCCTTGCGTCAGCAAGTATCATATCGTAGTATCGTATCGCAGTGTATCATAGGATTCATAGGGAACGTACTTATCGTGCATGACTTGCGAAGTAGTGTTTTGTGATGGGTATGGTAACCACTTAACATCAAGTGAGCTATGCCGTTGTTTCAGCAGTAAGTATAAAAAAATATCCAACTCATACTTTCTACATATCTTCTTCTTCTTCACTAGTTTCTTTTCGAAATAGTGTGGTGAAAGGATTTTTAGTGCGTCTTATAGACGCTCCTTTCGAGCACTTTTAGAACTTTTTAGGTCCTACCACATGCCAGCTTCCTCACGATGCTTTCCTTCACCGTTTAAGAGTACTGGCACTGTGCACATAATTTTTTGAGCAGAAATCATTGGTGCACGACCTGTTTTGATCCCACGACCTTAGGATCGGAAAGCAGGGCCGTTACCTCTAGACCACCAGTGCTCTGAAAGACCACCAGTACGTACCGGTAAAACTAGTAAGGTTGATAAGAAGTCGCTCAATATAGCAGCCACTTTAAAATGCGTAGGTTTCTTCTGACCATCTTCCATTATGAATTCAGGGATGTCTGGTATCAATCCAATAAGTGCTTTGAAATTTGCCTCGGCTGTGGAATAAGCAAACACTTGATAAACATTGACGTTGTTGCAAAGTAAGTAAGTTTATGACAGCCTTCACAGCTCAGTTGGTAGTAGCTCTGCCTTCTGCGCCGTAGGCCGTTGGTTCGATCCCCACCGAGAACAAACATATGTGTGATGAACATAGATGTTTGTTCTCTGTCTGGGTGTTATATAATATTATAAGTATGTATTAAAAAAAAAAAGTATATAAGTAGTATATCAGCTATCTGGTTCCCATATCACAAGCTTTGGCTTAGTTTGGGGCGAGATAGTGCTGTGTGGATGTCCACCAATATTTATTTATTTATAGTTAGGTATTTCGTTTCTATGGTCTATTTAGTCATCATTAATTTGGTCAAATTTATTGGATGAATTTTGTTTGGAAAAATTGGTTGTTTCATAGTTTTTGTCGACATGGTTTTAACTCGGCAAACATTGCCGAGAAAAGCCCTGATTGCTTGAACGTCGTTTTAGTCATGACGTCATATTTTCAGAGTTTTTTTTGATAAAATGAGTGAGATACTATACCTTGTCCTATACAATTGTTGAGCAAAGCAGTCTGTCCCGACAGCAAGTAAAGTTGTGCCTTGGCGAGCGTGCAGTGCAGCGATGGAGCTGTGACGTAGCAGTAGGCGGCGCATGCGCGGTGCAGCCAGCGCCCCTGAACTGGACTCGCGCGGGTCGAAATAGTATTCACTGCCTGAGACATAGGAAAAGTTCATGTATGTACCTATGTACATATCGCAGCCAACTGGTTGAATTCGCCATTCAATCAACTGCTTAGCCGTTCAACCAAACGGCGTCATTCAACCAAACGCGTGAATCCAGTAAATTTCTTAAGAACAAGCTTTCTTCTTACCAAATTTCAAGCAGATCGGATCAACGGTTCGAAAGTTATGGCCCGACAAACATAGATACCTACATAAAATGCCAAGTCGCCCAAGTTTATTGTAGGTCTCTCGACGACAATCAATTACTGGTGGTAAACAAGGTAGGTACTAGGTACTGTACTGTACGGAAGACCAGCGTTAAAGTAGTGCATCAAAGACTATTATAGCTCAAAGCCGAGTGACGACCGATTTTGTTGTCCAAACCAATATTGTTCTTTGAGAACGGTAGGAACCAAGCCGTAAGTTTGTTGCCTGTTCTTCTAGGCTTTGGTCGCGAGGAACTGGCACCTAGTGTCACCTAGCTCTAAGACGTTTCAAAGTGCCCCCCTTCTGCGCCCTAGGCCGTGGGTTCGATCCCCATCTATAACAAACATTTGTGTGATGAACATAGATGTTTGTTCTCTGTCTGGGTGTTATCTACACTAATATTATAAAGAGGTAAACTTTGTATTTTTGTATTTTTGTATGTAACGAATAGGCTCAAAAACTACTGGTCCGATTTCAAAAATTCTTTCACCATTAGAATGCTACATTATCCCTGAGTAACATAGGCTATATTATATTTTCAAAAAAATCAGGGATCCTTACTAAAACTTCAATAATGTAACCCAAGGTGGAAAACAAAAAACCTTACATCGCGTGCGCTGCGAAAACTATTGAAGATAGAACAAAATAATGTACTACGATTTTGTAGAACACGTTATCATCTACAAAAAATGTCGCGACAGCATATGTCTAACTATTATAGTTATGTCACAATAAGTGTTCTTTTATTATAAAAAATTAATTGAAATGCCTCCGCTAGAAAAGGGTCTTTATTTGTACCTTGGTTTTAATCCTTATCCAAATAAATCATTTCATAATTAAGACGGTTTCAATACCTATAGATTACTTCTTAAATTTTTCAAATCGGACATTCCATTCAAAAGATATGACGAAATTAAAAATGTTTACGGGTCCACGGTTCACGCGCGGGGTGCGATTTCACTCACTCAAGGAGAAGCGCGTGCAAATGTATGAAATAAGTAGATGCGAGGCTCGAACCCACGGTCTAAGTTTATCCTAAAATGTTCAAAAAATTTATGACCACCCATGCGAAGCTGGGACAGGCCGCTAGTATAATATTATAAGTATGTATTTACAAAAAAAAAGTATATAAGTAATATATCAGCTATCTGGTTCCCATTCTACAAGCTTTGGCTTAGTTTGGGACGAGATAGTGCTGTGTGGAATGTCCACCAATATTTATTTATTTATATTTAAAGTGATCCTTGTGATTTTATTGAATAACTACCTTTTGACTTTGACTTTGTATTTGGAGTTACGGCATATACTCACATGCACTAAAACCACGAGAACAGCATCGAGTTTGATGAAGGACGAACGGCACTCGACGTAGAAGTTGAGCTGCTGCTCCAAGTCATCTTGGTATGTAACGGCCAGCACGAACTTATTGATCTGTTCACTGCACACTTTCACTTCGTCGTCCACTGTCACAGCACTGAAATATAAATTTTATTAGTAGGTCATTTATAGTGATATTGTACGCACGAAATTGATAAACTGTTGATTTTTGTATTCATTTTATAGCACCTTTATGTACAATAAAATATTTTTATTTTGTAATGAACACATGGACAAAAAAGTCTTTGATAATAATAAAAATAATACATAGAAATAAATAGTCGAATTTATCTACGGGTGTCTGGTAGAGATCGCTTTTTAGCGATCTCTCTCTTTTGTCGTGTCACTGATTCTTTCGAAAGGATTTTAAGTGCGCCTCAAGAGGCTCCTACTTGACACATGTTATAGAACTTTTTAGGTTCCACGACATGCCGGTTTACTCACGATGTTTTCCTTCACCGTTTGAGAGTACTGGCATTGTGCTCATATATTTTTGAACAGAAAAACTCATTGGTGCACGACCGGTTTCGAACGCACGACCTTAGGATCGGAAGGCGGGGCCGCTACCACCAGTGCTTTTTAGCGATAAGATCGCCCATTGTATTTAGTAGTTGATCGAGTGAGCGAAGCGAACGAAGATTCTAGTTTCAACTTGGGCGATTTGGCATTTTATGTATGTATATATGTATGTATGTATGTATGTATGTATGTATGTATGTTTGTCTGGCCATAACTTTCGAACCGTTGATCCGATCTGCATGAAATTTGATAAGACGACAGCTTGTACTTGAGAAATTTACTGGTAAGTAAATGAGTAAAATCGGATCGGACTTAAAAAAATCAAATTACATGTCATACGAAAGGGCTTTGTTTGGACATTCCAAACCAATTTTTACTTTTTTTCTGAGACGCTCGGTTTTTGAGATACAACAAAAAAGTTAAATTAAGATAACCAGCGACCCAAGAGCTCCCATCTCTAAGAGTTTCGTTGGCATCAAGGTTTTTCTACTGGTCGGCCAGTTACTTTGCTTTTTCTTATTTTTTTTTCTTGAAATATATTAAGGAGGTACTCAGTTCTCATAAAATGGTGACAACGACCAGGTCTGATGATGGAGCCAAGGTCTGTTCAACGGAACTTTTCAATAAATAGGCCAATAGAGTTGAAACTTGGTTACCGTACCAAGTTAGTAGGCGGTAGTCAGAAAAAAGTCCAAACATAATGTTTGGACTTGCCTTTGACTACCACCTACTCAAAGTTTTGGTGCGTTCGTCGGGTCGCATCACGAGATCTCAGTTCGGGGCGAACTACTAGTTTTAAGTTTGTTTTTATGTTATATCCATAAGTTGTGTGCAATTATTGTTTTATGTCTATCTTGAAGTTAATGACGAAGAAACTAAGTAATAGCGTTTACTTTAAGCAAAGTGTCCAATAAGCAAAAATAACTACACGGTTTTCATTCTCACTTGATAGAATCGTGAATAATACAGCAGAGCCTCATCAGACTGGAGATGACGATATGGTCCTCGATGTAGACAGAGTTGTACCGCGAGAAGAATATCGTCAGCACTGTCTTTGCGAGCATCGTGCGAGCGTTCGGGGTCTGTGCCAACTCCACTAAAGGCATGAAGGCATCCTGCAGGAATATAATAGTTTATACAAAGTTTTAAAGGATCTTTGTAATTTGATCGAATATGATAAAATCACATAGATAGTAGTAGTAGTAGTTTTCATACTTTACCACTACCCTATCCGCAGATATGGAACCACGACGAACCCTATCATCTAAGAAAAAATAAAAGTCATTTCACACGGCGCCATCTTTCAGGATAATTGATCGGTTATAAATATGTTCACCATCCTAGAAGTATGGTAACCCTAAAAGCCTGTGACCCGAAAATTTGGACATAGGTAAAGGCAGTCGCCTCTGCATCATCATTATATCACCATAAAGACATGTATAGCTGGGCATGGACCACCCGATAGATTTTCTCATGATTGGGGGGTTGGTCACAGTCACCACTCTTGGAAGGCCCCCTTATGCTGTATAAATCATCTCATCTCATCAATAGATGTAATGTATAGCTGTTATACCTACGCTTCACTAAATTCGATTGACACCATTCTGGAGCTTCAATATTGTATTATAATACATTGTGACAAGGATCATACAAAAGAGCGTTAGGAACCAAGCCGTAAGTTTGTTGCCTGTTCTTCTAGGCTTTGGTCGCGAGGAACTTACACCTAGAGCCACCTAGCTTTAAGAAGTTTCAAAGTGATCCTTGTGGTTTCATTGAATAAATACCTTTTGACTTTGACTTAAAAGTATGTTACTTACCATCAAAAATATTTCTTCTACATCGGGAATGAACTTCAACATTCTTTTGATTACGAATAGGAAATTGCCGGAAAATTCGTCGGCCGATCTTCCCCATTTAATCATGTACCGTATCGTGCCTCGCAGTAAGATGTTGACATGTTGGGACTGGAAAGGAATTATGTTATTTTCTAACATAACCAGGAACCCGTCTCTTAATGCAGACACCCTGTTTTTTTTTTTTTTTTAATACAATTAGCTGACGGAACAAGCAGATGGCCCACCTGATGTTAAGTGGTAACCATCACCTATAACAAAGCACTACCTCGTAAGTCACGCACGATAGGGACGTGCCCTACGATGCACTGCCCTGCGTCCATCAACTTGAGGCATACAGATGTTAAGCCTCATGTGCCTGTAATTACACCGGCAACCACACTCTTCAAACCGAAACACAGCGTTGCTGCTTGGCGGCAGAAAAAGGCGTGGTGGTAGTACTTCCCCGGACGAGCCCTTCACAAAGAGCTCTACTACTCTTAAATAATAATGTGCATAAACAAGACGGGTTCCAGAGTGTCTATTCCGACTTTTGATAACTATTTTTCCGTTTCACGGCCGTGAAAAAAACATATAGTTCTCAGCAAGCCGCCCGGATAGGGGCGCTTATCGCGTCTACATAGAAAACCCGCTGTAAAACGGAATACAAAATCCGAAAAACGGAAAAATGGTAACAAAATTCGAAAAAGGCGGTAGCTACACAAAGGGCTAGGGGTTACTTGTCGGTAACCCCAAGATCCACTGTTTGCGGAACCAGTGGCGAAGCTAGGTGGACAAGGGCCCCGGTGCATAGAGAAAGAATCGGGCATAGAGAAAGAATTTTGTGAGCAGGCTCAAGGTTTTCTAGCTTCGGGAGATGGCTGACCCTCTCTTTACAAAGCTTAGGTTAGAGGGCCCCCTGAGCTCCGGGGCCCTGGTGCACTGCACCACCTGGCCCTACGATAGCTACGCCACTTTGCGGAACATGTCTGCGGAAAAATAAATTGCATGAAAATGCATCGGTAGAACTGATGTCATTTTCATACAATTTATCTCACATTAAGTGGATCTTGTCTAGTCTCCTTGTACCGTCCAAATTCGGCCCGGTGAACACGTCTCGTTACCACCCATACCAAGAAAAGGTTAGAGTTCGACTTTATCTGACGGAATACTGTCATATTTTTTTAAGCATTAGCTAACTATTATTGATTCTGTGGCGTTGGTTATTTTTGTATTTTTAATACATCCACCAAAGTTGATGGCCTTAAAACTAACTAAGCCGTAACCATGGGCCAACTTCAGAGCAGTCTCTTTGCTCTCGCGTTGTCTTATTAGAGCGCTTGATTCTTTTTTCAATCGACTTCAAAAAAGGAGGTTCTCAATTCGACTATATGTTTTTTTTTGTATGTATGTTACGCGATCATTCCGCCATTTATGAATCGATATTGATGATTATTTTTTCCATTCCATTAAAATTTTATCGAAATTGATTTAGCCCTTTTTGGGAAAATCAACAAAAAACTAAATATATTCCCAGCTAATGTTTTGGTTTGTGGTTGGTTACCTTCATGCTTTTTTATGTTTTCAGTGTATTTGAAGTAGGTTTTTTTTGAAGACATTATTCATAAAAATGTTCAAACGTAAAATTACGTTTCATCATTTCTATGAATAGGTAATGTCTTTAGTTTACGTTTAGTTTCGTCGATGAAATCATCGACGGCACTAAATAACCCTGACAAATAATTCCTAAATCCGTCTTCAAATTCTTACCGACAAATGTGTGCAAGCAAACTGTAGCCAAGGCTCTAAAACTTGCAAGAAATGCGCCGTCGTTCTCATGCCGCTGGCGATCTTCCAAAACGTCTGAATGAGCGACTCTGACGACATCTGCCGGTAGCTATCCGCCGTGCACATGTGCTCTCCGAGTGACGCCAATATCTCGTTTAGTAGCACTGAGAAAAAAAAACCGTATTTTAATCGGTGGCGTAGGTAGCTAGGTAGACAAGGGCCCCGGTACATTGAGAAAGAATCGGGCCCTCACGAGCAGGCTCAAAGTTTTCTAGCTTCGGGAGCTGGCTGACCCTCTCTTTTTAAAGCTTAGGTTAGAGGGCCCCCTGAGCTCCGGGGCCCTGGTGCACTGCAGCACCTGCACCTACGATAGCTACGCCACTGATTTAATAGTGACTAGATAGCATAAGCACTGTTTTAAGGTCTTTTTATAGATTGAGTGAGCGAAGCGAACAAAAATCTTAAAGTTAACTTGGGCGATTTGGCATTTTATGTATGTATGTTTGGCGTACTTACCCATTTTTTCAGCAGACTTGTGAATCATTTCCAAGATTGTCGACGACTTCTTTATAATATTTGTAGAGTCAAATGATGAAATAACGCAGCAGAGAAACAGTTCGCTGTAAGAAAATGGTTTAAATAAAGTTTAAAAAAGTGTAGTAATAGATAGGTAGGTACTTATTTGATACATGGGATTTGACACAATAAATTATGAAGGATGAATTCTTTAGTAGGAATTAAGTAGGTACTAACTTGTTTTCTATTTGATCACATTGTTGAAGAAACTCGTCCAGAAGTGTTTGTTTGCATTTATTTGAATTTAGAGTGCCAAAGAGTAACCAATCAACTGCAGGCACATACAAACTCAAGTATCGATCTAAAGTCAACAGCTGTGTTTCGTATTTCTTCCTCATTGTTATGTGAAAAATCTGAAACAATTCAGTTCTATGTAAATACTCCCATCAACGTCGAAAAACACGCTGTGACAGCATTGATATATGTGTATTTGTATGTATTTATGGATCGGGATGGTGTTTTGATGCGAAATCGTGCGACCAGTTTCGCATTCTACCCGTACCCTCGCAAAGTACCCACCAAGGTAGGTAGGTACTTATGGATATATTATGATGTACTAGCTGGTGCCCGCGACTTCGTCTTATCTTCATATTTTGGACAATTCACAGAATACCTTTATAAATTGTAGCCTATGTTAAAGTTATTCTGATGTATAAGCTATATTATTTTACTGTACGCTCACTGAAAGCTTTCAGTATTATTATGAAGAAAGGCGACTTCCGTTTCCGTCGATTTCTAATAGTTTTCGTACTTATATACCCTTGTGGTTCCGGTCAAGTGGCGCCACCTGGCGGCCGCGCGCCATTTTGCTTCGTTAAATGTTCAGCGCCATTTTGGTGTCATTGGCGTTTTATTTTCCGTCGAAGCAACTTGTGTCCAGCGTTATCGCTGCGACGACCGTTGCATAAAATATTTTAGATTCTTATCTTTTATTTCGTGAAGTGAAATTATGTTCTTCGTACTGTGCAAAGAGGAAAAAACCGTGAGTTCTACCCTCTATACATTAAATGGATGACCGTGATCAATATTTTAACGAATTTTCGTTCGGATCACGTTCCTATAGTTAAAGAATTAACTTTTTGGTTACTAGAACGAATGTAAGTACAAACTTTATTATTTTATAGAAATAATAATTTTAGTTTGCAACATAAAGAATGTATTCTTTTTGCCGTAAACTAGTGACACGGGCTCTGCACCGGTAGATGATACTTTATATGTTGAGAAGATGTAGATTTTCTAGCAGGAGCTTTGTGATTCAATTATTGTTTTATAAGATTATCATGTTCTTGCGGTGAGGGTGAAAATTAAAGTTATAACTTTTAATAAGAAATTAAAGGAACTAGCTACTCCTAAAGCCCCCGTTATCATAATTTAAAAACCCCAGTTATCATAGACTGGGAAACAAACAAATTGGGAAAAATTTATGATATCTTACGTCACTAGCTTGTTTATTGCTTGTTATACAAGAAATTTAGTCTCATTTTATCTTTAGACAATAATATTGGTTATTTCTTTCTTGGACTATTCAAACGAGTACCTACAGACGTTTTAATTGTAAGAATTTGAGGAATACTAAAAGAACTTTGTTCTTTAACTTCTGTTATAATTACTTTATAATTCATAGGTTTTATTATATCGTTCTGATTAAGTATGCAGGTCGCCGATCCGAATGCAACGAAAGTATGATATCTTCAATAAAAAAAGGCAAAACCTTCGTGGCCACCCCTCGCAGGGGTAAGGCAAACGAAGTGTGTTGAGAGATTATATCAAACAAAGTATGATATCTTCAATGAAAAAGGTAAAACCTTCCTGACCACCCCTCGCAGGGGTAAGGCAAGCGAAGTGTGAAGAGAGAGCATATCAAACAAAGTATGATATCTTCAATGAAAAAAGTAAAACCTTCTTGACCGCCCCTCGCAGGGGTAAGGCAAATGAAGTGTGTCGAGAGATTATATCAAAGTATGATATCTTCAATGAAAAAGGTAAAACCTTCTTGACCGCCCCTCGCAGGGGTAAGGCAAACGAAGTGTGTCGAGAAATGATATCAAACAAAGTATGATATCTTTAATTAAAAAGGTAAAACCTTCTTGACCGCCCCTCGCAGGGGTAAGGCAAGCGAAGTGTGAAGAGAGATCATATCAAACAAAGTGTGATATCTTCAATTAAAAAAAACATAGCTTTTTTGGGCCACCCCTCGCGGGGGTAAGGCATTTATAAAACTGTGTTCCATCGTATGGAACTCAAAGAAATACACCCTCGCGGGGAGGATGTGCGTTTTAATATTCCATCGCATGGAACTATAAACGTAACGTGAATATGGCCACTATTTCATATATAAAATGAATATAGCGAGGGTTTCTCGCTAGAGAAATACAATCAATGTAACAGCCGGCTCGCAAGAGTTTTGGGCGTTAATGAAACTGTTAATGACGTGGTACTTTTTGGGTTCTCGCTAGAGAAATCCAATCAAACTAACAGCCGCCTCGCAAGAGTTTTTGGGGGCGTTAGTGAAACAACTTTATAATGAGTGAACATAGTCTAATGGTTTCTTGCAACAGAAATCCAATCAAACATACAGCCGCCTCTCAGGGGGTTCGGCGTTTATAAAACTGTGTTCCATCGCATGGAAGTCGAACAAGCACACCCTCGCAGGGAAGATGTTCCTATAGCCAGTTGCTATTTGAAAACTGTCACTGAATAGTTACAAAGAGAAAGTTTAATTTGTTAATGAAGTCTCGCAACTTGATAAGGCTCAGGGTTTTAGGCTACTAAATATGGTAAGTACAAATATGACTCGTAATGTCAGTCTTAAACCACATGGTAATCACAAGGATCACCTTGAAACGTCTTAAAGCTAGATGAATCTAACTAAAAGCTAGGTGAAGTTAACGCTCTTCCACAAGGGATGAAAATGCGGGCACCAAACTTGATAAAAGATTATCGTATCAAAGCCTACGCCTACCTAATGTTGTAAAAGTATGACTCATTTTACAATCTATTGATATTCGTATCATAAGCATTTTTAATATAATTATGCATACTACTACCACTGTACCAGCTCTAGGTGCAATAAAAAAGTATACCCCTAATGCTTTCTGGGGCCTAGGGTTCCTGGTTTAGCCCATCTTTTCAAATCTATGTTTTTGAAAAAAAAATAAAAAAAAAAATATAACCGTTTCAGGTACTGGCACCGGGTTTGTGTTTACGGGTTTCTAAATTATATTAACATTTTTATCATTTATAT
Source organism: Chloroclysta siterata (assembly GCA_932294275.1). Taxonomy (NCBI): domain Eukaryota; kingdom Metazoa; phylum Arthropoda; class Insecta; order Lepidoptera; family Geometridae; genus Chloroclysta; species Chloroclysta siterata. The sequence goes on along the minus strand of OW028601.1, from coordinate 8,617,609 downwards.
TTACTGGCTCAAACTTGAGATAATATGAATATCTAAAAACAGGTGCATCTCTACGATCACTTGTTTTGATAGTAAACGAAGACATACATTCATCATGAATTTTTGGATTACAGTCAAGGTAGTTATCATAGTAGAAACCAGTTCTCTACCCTCACAAAAACTTAATAGGACTTGTAAGCTCTGCCAGCCGTGTTGGTAATGAAGTATTTGAATACCTTACTAGACTACCCTACCCTACCAAAGGCGTTCTCAAAGAATGATTAGGGTACCGTTGCGTATCCTTATTCACAGCATCGCTACATTATCTAGCTCTGAAAAGTCTCTAAAGTATGTGTCAAATGGGCTTGGGGCACACAATATAAGTTGTTTTACGCTGCTACCAAAAAGAGATGCTGAATACACTCTTGCTAAAGCCAAGTTCATGTACCTACCTACTGCATCGCAGTGCACTTAAATACAGTGCGACAACTAAAGGTCTTTAGTCGCTTATCTACTTAAAGAAGGTATGAAATCAATTCTACTTGTGGAAACAACTTGTCACATATGAGAAATATAGAATCAGTCATGGTTAATCATTTTCATTATTTAATAGACTTCAACATGCACTTATCCTAGGCAAGTTCGAAAAGCAGGCCGCTTATTGATTTCATCACTACAGATGACGAGTGTCCTATGACCAGCCTATACGAACAGGGCTCGGGACAACGACTCAGACTCGTTTATTACGATATTTGTGTTTTATTGGATATCTAAAGTATCCCACACATACAACTATATATAAATATTATTAGTTTTGAAAACTAATAAACCTTCTCTTTTTTATAAAGCATTTAGTATTCCATGGAATTACCCACACACGAGGTGTTTTTAGTCTCAAGTCTCGGATCTATTCTTCATTATAGTTCCCGGTAGCAACTGCCTTTTTGATGAGACAACCTCAAAACTCGAGCTATGGTAGCTCCGTTAACATGGATAACCCGTAGAAACTTCAGTCAACAAGGGTTTTTATTAATTTTGAATTAAATATGGAAATGTTAGTATAAATGTGCAATACGGACCGATAATTACTCCTACAGTTTATAACCATTAACTTCTTGGTGTAGCTCTTAAAACAATCCTTTAAGGTTACTAATATAAAACAAGAATTTCGCTGTGTTTTACAATGGACTAATATACTTCAATGTGACACTTTCGCATAAATGCTTGGTATCTACATCATAGCGTCATACCCAAATATATAATATCATAATCGTGAGATTATATTATAATCTCACGTTTTTGGATACTCAAGTCTGTAATGTTTTTTTCTCAGAAACAAAGTTTCCAGTTTATGACGTTGAAAAGTGTTTTTATTAGAATAAAATATAGACCGCAGTAATACTATACTATACGTCGGTAACTCAAATACCTTATCATGGGATTGGGAAAACCCATTAATGAAATAAAATTGTAAGATAATTAGCTAAGCCCGCATCACGCACTGTTATTTCAGGTTGGACCAAAACATTGTTTGGGACGGCCACTATTACAGTATTTCCAGATAGCGTTCGATCTGCGTGAACTAAGGATCGACTGAAAATTATTGAAATTAATGAGCAGCATTAATTCTTATAATATAAGGCATCTATTTGACGCAATCAATAGCTTATCTATGCTATCAAATAACATGGCACCTATTATGATTTATGATCATTATCATCAAATCAGCTTGAAAGAGTCCATATTTGGTCATTGGACTCCTCCACAAATTGTCCAGTCATTGGGATTATTTGCCTAGTCACTATGCTTGACGGGTTTTTTATGATTACTTATTTGATTTCAGATCAAATCGAATAAATAGTTAGATTTATTATGAATAATAAAGTTTAATCACAATTATACATAGCAGGTTGTAGATTCATCGTTGTACCCTTCTTATTGTGGTAAAATATTTTAAAAATCACATTGGCGCTAGAGTAACCTTGATCTTACAAGTGGCAACACCAGGCGATAACAAACAAATCTTCATAATAATACTGAAAGCTTTCAGTGAGCGTACAGTAAAATAATAGCAGCGTTTTACCTGAAATAAAACGCATATTAATTTACTTACCTCACTGAAAGCTTTCACTTTTATCTCTGCCTGCTGAAACTAAGCCAATGACACCAAAATGGCGCTGAACATTTAACGAAGCAAAATGGCGCGCGGCCGCCAGGTGGCGCCACTTGACCGGAACCACAAGGGTATATAAGTACGAAAACTATTAGAAATCGACGGAAACGGAAGTCGCCTTTCTTCATAATAATACTGAAAGCTTTCAGTGAGGTAAGTAAATTAATATGCGTTTTATTTCAGGTAAAACGCTGCTATTATTGTAAAGTTTCATTAAAATCTATTCAGTAGTTTTTACGTGAAAGAGTAACAAACATCCATACCTACAAACTTTCGCGTTTATAATATTAGTAGGATAACTAAGTAGCCCGTAGGCCTACTTACCTGCTGGTATTCTTCAAGGAACTCCTTCAAGTTGTAGTAGAAATACTCTTCACTGTCCCTCCCCAGTAACTTAGAAGCTACTTTGCACAAGTACAGCCGCAAGTAAGTAGCAACCAGCGGATTCCCGACACCCCTGATCATTGCCGTGAGTCGCGTCAAAGCTGGTTTTATTTCATCCTTCGATATGAACACATAGCATTTCAACAGCGTTATTTCCATGTAGAGGCGCGGGATAAGTTCCCTTATGGATGCCATTTTGTACATCCAGTTTTGACTTGTCTCTTTGGCTGACTCAGGGACCAGCTTTGAGTCAATATCCATTACGTTTTTTATGGTCCTTGTCCTGGAATTAAACCAGAATTGCATGAATGACCTCACTGGTTAAACTGCGCTTTCACACAAGAGCTGATTTCACCATGGTCTGTTAGATTAACAAAGGATTGAAGTCCCGTTAAGGGCCGGTTTCACCATGCTCTGTTAGTTACTAATCATTTTGCGCGCGTACATTTTGACATATTTAACGGCCCTTTAATCCTTTGTTAATCTAACAGAGCATGGTGGAACTGGCCCTAAATATGTCAAAATGTACGGCGTTTGACATCTAAGGTTAGATTTAACGGTCTGTTAATCCTTGATTAGTAACTTACAGAGCATGGTGAAATCAGCTCTTAATCTAATAAAAGAGCACCGGTGGTCTAGTGGGAGTGACCCCGCCTTCTGATCGTAAGGTCGCAGGTTCGAATCCGGTCGTGTACCAATGGATTTTTCCTATCGAAAAATTTATGTGCGCAATGCCAGTGCTCTTAAACGGTGAAGGAAAACATCGTGAGGAAACCAGTTAGTATTTTAACAGCGGCGAAGGCCTTGCAACCTGTCTCGTATGGAATACCAACTACTGCAAAATGTGGGTATGTGGCAAATGTAATGTTTGGACGTACCTCTGAGGGGGGTACCCTTAGACATCCTCAAAAGAATCTGGAGTTAGTACTTGGTACAAAACATCTGAGAGGATATCTACCGTGCCTGGGGATTAAAGTCGTAAAGCTGTTTCAGTTTCAGTTAATCTAATATTAAATTAATTAAATTACCCAAAGCTTTTTTCTTGCAATCTGTCAAAAACTAGATTCCCAAAAGTATCCAGTATGTCTGTAACCAATATGAACTTGCTGGGATAGAATTGCATAACACTGATATCAGACAGCAACTTGGAACATTGGATGCCAATTTTAAATGCTTTAACCCTTTGTTCTGTTCCCCAAGCCTGAAAAAGTATGTGTAAAAATGTTAATATAGCTCCTACTTATTATTGAAATATGCTAAGAGCACTGGTGGTCTAGAAGGACCACCCTGCCTTATGATATTAAGGTTGTAGGTAGGTTCAAATCTCGTCATAAAACTTCTGAGTGTAATGCCAGTGCTATCAAACCTTAAAGGAAAACATTGTGACAATACCAACAAATGCTAAATGTAGGCATGTGCCAATTTTAATGTTTAGACTTGTTTAATCTAATGCTAACTGGGGTACTCAGATTAGACAAATAAATAAGTACATAGATATCTTAGGGGGATATCTATTATGACTTGCCTCTTGTATGTGCCTCTAACTTCTTTAGAAATTGTCAAAGGATTTCGATTGGGTACTAAGTAAGTACAAATATGTCTAATGAGATGCCTACCGTGCCTAAAGTTAATTCATGAGCCTATAATTTTTTTCATATTAGGGATGGATGGGAAAAATCATGGCCTAAAAATAAATGCAAAAAGTTTGAACCAGCGCGCAATCAAACATAGTATTTTAACATAGCGTACATAGTGAAAAATAGTTTCCAGACACAGTTATTATTGCAAAAAAATGGTACTAAACCTTTTTGATTTCTTCATTAAGCACGTTGATTTTAGACACATATTCTTGCTGGCTCAACCCCATAGTTTTCCTAACTGAACTCTCATCAAACTCATCTAACTGCTCAAGTCTGTGCTTTACTTTTTCATTTAGATTGGAAACCTGTCTTATAAGAGCTGAAAAGGAACTAACTTAAAGGCAAACAAAAATAAACCAAAAAATAAAAGTTATTAAGGAAGTACATATTGATATTAAACAAATTAATAATTAATAAAATATGAAATTAATGTTGGTAATTTTCATAAAAGTGCTTAGATGGTCAAATTAAAAAAGCTTATGTCCACTTTGTTCAATTATTTAGCTTAACCAGAATGGCATGAATGACCTCACTTTAGGGGGTCTGCAGCATCAAATAAGCACTCCACTCTATTCATGAAGGCCTCTGATTTTGCCAAGGGTACAAGGAACAAACCATTCATAAGAGGCTAATTAAAATATGATGGACTCAAGGATGAGTTTATACATATACATACTTTTCTCACCACCTGGCAAAAAACTACTGACAATGGTCAGCTTTTCTCCAGTTGTGTATTTATTGAGTATGTTTGTGCGTTTGCTATTCCATGTTTTAATATAATTTGTGACTTCATCAACTGGCTCGGAAGAAATTAAATCCTGCAAGTTAAAAATATTATAGAGTAGGCATTGTGCACTATTATTCATGATAATGATACTATACTGTAAAAATAAAACATTATTTATCCATACCTCTTCAAAATTCATTTGCTCGAACTTCAACAAAGGATCAACTTCTTCAAAGTTGGAACTCCACTTATTTAACTGGTCCATGAATGATTTGCTAGGGCTCTCTTTCTACAAAAGAAAAAATCTTGAAATGAATTTACTGGCACCTAACTAAATTTAAATACCTAGCTGAAATTAAATTTGAACTATTTACCATAGATACCACTGTTGTCTTAAGTGGATGATTTGAAACCTCAAAAGAAAGCAAACATTGGTTTCGAAAAGTTCTTCCTTTACTAGTAGTCCTGCAATGCAAAAAATATATATTTTCTGTTTATTAGTAAGTAAGGCATAAGCTTGAATAGAGATTTTAGAGGCTTATCGTTGTCTGAATGATATATTCCATTGATGGCTAATGTATTTACAATAGGTTAATTAACCAATTCTGGCGTTATGGGGGTCTGTAGCACCAAATAAGTACTCCACTATCTCTCTATTCCTGAAGGCCTCTGATTTTGCCAAGGGTACAAGGAACAAACCATTCATAAGTCGGCATTATGATTAATTAGTAGACTTCTCAAGAATCTAGTTTATCTCATAATTTATTAAATTATTATTTACTATATAATTAATTATAGCAAAAAACTTTTCAAAACAAACAATTTGACAGCAGAATCAGTGTTGCCAGTTCTTATTTTCACTTTACTTACCCTATGCTTGGACAAATTTACCCTAAATTTGGTTTGGATATTGAAAAAAAACCCTAAAGTTTATCTTTACTGCAAATTGACATAGACATATGCATTTTTATTTTACTATAAAAGTGTAGGGGAAATTACAGATGAATCAAATTTTCAGATTGCATCTAATACACATTATTTTTGAGACATGGGGCCTTATGCTCACTTTGAGCGAGATTATCTCACGGTGGAGATGACGTCATATCTCGTTCGATAAACTATTTATCCCCATTCTCACCATCTCACTCCCCAATTTCTCATTCAAAGTTCATGCGAGACGCAACGTCAACAAGTTATTGAACGAGATGTGACGTCATCTCTACCGTGAGATAATCTCGCTCGAAGAGAGCATATGGCCCATGCTGAGGGACAATCTATTTATAAGTTCAGGATTGACAATAGCTTAAAAAGAAAATGAACTTTCTACAGCGTCATTAGTATTGGTGATGTTAAAAGAGGCAACGCAACTGCATCGGGCTACCCCAAAAATACCCTAAGTAAATTCGTACCCTAAAAATTACCCTGATATTTAAATACTCTAAGCCTAGAGTAAAATACCATACGATGGCACCACTGAGTAGATAGATATAGACGTAGTGTTACGGTTTTTTGGCGTGTCCGTTTTTTGTTAGTTTGTATGTATTCGCGTGAGTGACTAGAGAAGGGACAACTATGGCTAACCTATCGATAGAAATAGAAATGTATGAAAAAGGCGTTTTAATTGGAATCCAACTTTTTAATTTTAACTGGTTGCTGACTTTTATTGCGAAAGCCCAAAACCATTATAGACACTGGAACACTATCATCGTCAATAATGTTTCCCACATTGCCCTAACCGTGAGAGCGATGTCCATCCCACTCGATACAATTTCTTATGGCCATTTCGTCCATGCATAAGAACATTTTGTAGGCTATCAGTTTTCACGCCTAACAGCTTTTATCCACTCCCGTCTTCATTCTGGGAATTTAAGAACCTAAAAAAATAATGTAAAATTTAACAAAAATTGATCCCTCGCGAGACGCCTTTAAGGTGTGAAAAATTGAAACTACAACAGAACAGCCGGTCTTACCCACCGCATTAGATATTTCATATCAAAAACGGAAACTTAAATATTATCGATAAAGCTAAATTGGTCGGTGGAAGTACATCTCTAGAACAGAAGACTAAAACAATGCATTTTATTTTGCAATAATTAATGGGTTTACATCATTTTCACATAGGAAAATATGACTAGTACTAATAAAATGTAATTCCTACAGTCTTTATGGGAGAAAAAACGTATTTTTTTTGCATGAAAATAGAAAAAGAATATTACGTATCAAATGACGATTCCGGGTCTTTAACTCCTCCTTTTGTTGTTTTTGATACACAAATCACAGCTTCACAAGACATACTTTCACCTATTCAATAATATATTATATTATTACATTGTAAAAGGATCATACAAAAGAACGGTAGGAACCAAGCCGTAAGTTTGTTGCCTGTTCTTCTAGGCTTTGGTCGCGTGGAACTGGCACCTAGAGTCACATAGCTTTAGGACGTTTCAAAGTGATCCTTGTGATTTTATTGAATAAATACATTTTGACTTTGACTTTGACTTTGACACCTTTTCAAATATATTTTGACTAGACATTAATAATTCTTTAAATATTTTCATAATTTCTCTCGCTACATCGCAATGTTGCTACCGAGTTTTTCTAGAACGTCAAAACAAGATCAAAACATTGCATCAACTGACGGCCACGATTTACTCAGACAGTGAGTGAGTGAGATGGAGTGAGTGAAGTTACATCTTCTTTTCTTTTACTCGTAGCTAGGCTACATGGGAAGAACAAAGACAGATGATCACTGTTTGATACACAGTTGTAAAAGGATGTAAGTCTTATCGCTCCCTCCAGTATATAGTACCTCCATGGATAGAATAGACGACGGGCAGCTCTTCTTCTTGTTGTTGCATGGCCTTTGCTCAGTGCAGTGTAGCCCGCAACGGGCGACTCTGAAAGAAAAAAACTGATATTCACAAAATAAAGACAGCCCAAATTGTGTGTAAATGAATGACTTTTTTCAAGACTTTTTTCATAAGAGCCAGCAAAGTATCGGCAGAGGTGATTGCCGTACTTACTGATTTTTCAATTCATTCAACCGATTTGGTCTGCTGCTGGTGTCTATCGAGCCGTCTGTTCAATCCATGCTCTACATAGATGATATAATACTAACTATGACGTAACTAGTGTAATTAGCGAAACACGGAAAATCGTAACCAAGGCCGACTCCTACGCCTCTCGTCGTCATGCATATGTTACAGACACACACACACTACCAACGTTACGTTTGCTCCAATTGGTTTCAATGTTATTTTATTTGGATGTGTGTGTTCCACGTGCAGAATAGTACTATTTTCAATTCAATGTGACGTCTGCTTTACTGGTGTGTGGTTGGCGGAATTCCAGTAAAGAAGTTTGCATGACATTTTCCATTTATTTTCTTCAAGTAAAACTCGGTTCTCATGTCTTTAAAATTATTAAATAAATAATTTATTATTAGTTTTACTAGGACATAGTAAATTATTAGTATGTTTATAATTATTCCATAAATAAACCACTTTTAGTGAATTCAGAATGAGTGTTTTTAGCAGATATGTTATAAGGCCTTTTAGAAAATATCCTCTTATTCGGGGTATGGCATCCTATTCTGTAATTTGGCCACTATCCAGTCTTATACAACAATCATTTGAAGGAAGAAATATTGGTATGTACCTACTACATATCATTCTAATAATCCTGGTGGATTAGCTTAGCTTGAGATAGTAGTTAAGACAACTGTCAACACTAGAAAATCATCTTATTGTTTCGTTGATTTTAATGGGTACCCCATTTTTTTATGGGTATTTGTATTTTTATATGGGCTGAATACCCATATAAAATATATTTTTTAGGGTTAATTTAGTAAGTAAGTAAAATAAGATTGAGTAAACCTGCCTCGATATAAAAAAATTAAAATGATAATATTATGTTCCTTTTCAGATGACTTTGACTGGTGGAGATGTGCTCGATACGGTTTATACGGGTCCTGTTACGTAGCTCCTACACTTTACACATGGCTAACAATAGCTAATAATATGTGGCCTGGGAAATCCATACGTTTAGGCCTGGTAAAGGTAAATAACAATGATACAATATCAGTTAATATTATAAAAGCGGAAGTTTGATTGGATGTGTGTGTGTGTGTTTATCCCAATCTCCGTAACGGCTGCTCGGATTTAGATGAACCTTGAAGTGTATATACCTAGTTTGTAACCAGTAATAACATTATTAGCAACTCTTTGTCAGGTATCAGATAAGAGAAGCTGCAGACGGATGCTAGTTAACTATAAATCAATTTTAGGTTCCAAAAAATACAATTCCACAATCTAGCCATTAAATAAGCTAGATTGTGAAGTTTTATACTGAAACGCTATTTAATTTGAAAGATTGCATAGATTTAATATTAGTAGAGCTCTTTGTGAAGGGCTCGTCCGGGGAAGTACTACCACCACGACTTTTTCTGCCACCAAGCAGCATTGCTGTGTTTCGGTTTGAAGAGTGTGGTTGCCGGTGTAATTACCTACAGGCACATGCGGCATAACATCTGTATGCCTCAAGTTGATGGACGCAGGGCAGTGCATCGTAGGGCACGCTTCTATAGTGCATGACTTGCGAGGCAATGCTTTGTTATAGGTGATGGTTACCACTTAACATCCGGTGGACCATCTGCTTGTTCCATCAGGTAGTTGCATAAAAAAATAGTATATTTTTATTTATTCCTATTAGATAGCAAGAATACCTACCTACATTTAAAAGACATTATGGTACCTAAGCAAATTCATTCCGATTAAGTACCTACTACCTACATTGTAAAAATATAGTAGCTAGGTACTTAAACGCAACTTTAATTGAAACCTAATTAATTTAATTTTAATGAAGTTTCATATGATATTGCTATTCTTACTAGCTACTTCTATAAATATTACTAATGTTATCTGTACACATAACGATAGTTACAGGATTTACGCCTACATATTTACTTATATTACTTAAATTTTACCTTGTACCTATTCTAAATTAATTTCTTAATTTCCAGACTTTTGTGGAAACTATAACCTATACTCCATTTGCGATGTGCAGCTTTTACTTTGGTATGAGCTTACTAGAGTCTAAGTCATTCGATGAAGCTGTTGCTGAAGTACAAGTAAAATTTTGGCCAACGTACAAGGTGAGTGATTTTTTTTGCTGGATAAGTTTATTGTGTTAAATGTACCGGTTAAGTTTAAAAAAGCTTATTTTGCAATTGGAATGGATTTCTATTGTGATCTTGAAGTCTGATTGATATGGTGCCATTACCGTAAAGACGTTTAAGCACTTTGTTAAACCATTAGACACTGCTGTGACCGCTAGCCGAGGTTTTGACTGTATCAAAGGTTTTCTCAATTCCACAAACCCTAAGCTCTGATTTCACCATGCTTTTTTAGCTCTGATTTCACCATGTTACAAAGGATCAAAGGGCCATTAAATATGTCAAAATGTACGCGATAGACATCAAAAGTTAGATTTAACGGCCAGGGGCCTTATGCTCACTTCGAGCGAGATTATCTAACGATGGAGATGACGTCATATCTCGTTCAATAACTCGCTGACCTTGCGTCTCGCATGAACTTTGTATGATAAAATTGGGGAGTGAGATGGTGAGAATGGGGATAAATAGTTATCGAACGAGATATGACGTCATCTCCACCGTGAGATAATCTCGCTCGAAGTGAGCATAAGGCCCCTGTTAATCCTTTATAAGTAACGAACAGAACATTGCGAAATCAGCTCTAAACAAAGAAGCCGATTATACTCTTCGGCTTTCTGTATATCGGCGGGCTTGGAAGAAATATCGGCGGGTGTCGATGCTGTCTATAGTGCAAAAGCTTTTCGGAACTTTGTTTTTCGGGAGGCTGTGAATCGTCAACTTACGAGAGAGAGATTATTGGTATAACGAATTTCGAAAATAACATTTACGAGAATGGTCTGTATTTCAGATTTAGCAATTTGAAACTAACGGAATTATTTTCCGTGAATGTCATTTTAATGGAAAAAATTGAGCTCACGCTATGTAGGTAGGATTTTATTTGTTTTTTGAATTTATAATGCGATTTAGCCGTACGGTTTTATTCCGTTAGAACACTTTTTATGCTTTACTTGGAAAATTTATATCGAATCTAGGATTTTTTTAATTCCACGTATACAATAATGTTTCATGTTGTTTTCAGATCGGTGCTTCAATTTGGCCAGCGGTAGCAATGTTCAATTTTTGTGTTATCCCACCAAGGAATAGAGTCCCATTTATCAGTGGTTGTAGTCTTGTGTGGACATGTTTCTTAGCTTACATGAAACATCTGGATAAAGAAAAAATACCCGCAAAAGGAAATCCTATAAAACTTCTGCAAATTAGTTGATGTTACTGAAATTGTATAGGCGTTTTAGAAGGTTTTTATGACCTTCGCACTGCATGATATTTAGGTACTAACGTCGTAGATTTTCAGTATTAGACAGAATTTCAATTGTAGGGTAGGTACATTTAATTCGTTTAGTTAACTACCATAAACCATAACGCTATACTTATGTTTTGTGATATTTTAAATTAATAGTGGTTAAACCATCTCTTTAAGAAAATTATTTATTTGAGCATAATGGGTGACTTCACTGCGCTGCTGCACTGAAACAAATCATTATGACTGTAAATACTGTCATTCCCTGAGTGAAATGTTTAAGTATTATTATATTGTATACTTAGTATATTATATTATTTGTCTATGGATGGTAGGTAATCTCCTAACTATGCTAATGATTCCTTGTAATCTATAAACCTATGTGGTACCTACAAGGAATATTGTTTTGCATAATGCCACCGTGCTGCGCTAGTTACGATAGGGTTACGATCATGGGTTGGTACGTAAAAAATACATCGTGTGCCTTTTTGAAGTCAAACCGTTATTATTTATTTTAGCATTATGTGATTGTTAGTACGTAGGTAGGTAAAATTACGATCTTTACAAATTGAATGTTCCTAGTTTCAAGAAAGGGTAGGTATCAAAATATGTGTTTAGTGTCATTTGAAAACTGTCATCAACTAAGTTATTTGTTGGCTAGTAAAGTAGCTTAATTAGTTGGAACACTGTTAAATTCAGTTCATACAGTACCTGGGAGATAGATATAACAGCGTGAGACAGTATATTTTGAATAAGTAGATACTCGCCTTTTATATAAATAAAACATTATGAAAAACTAACAAAGCTGTTTTTGTTAAGACCCGATAGACAAGACCCGTGGTCATAATAATATAGTTATATCTTTTGCCTTTTAATTATTTAATTAGGTAAAATGCGATTAAGGCGATCTATGTATCAAATCTACAGATAAAATCTCCACGTCATTATTGATTTTAATAATAAGGAATATATATTACCCTTTATATTTGTTTAGGGGTTATATTAACATGTATAATATATAGGTAAGTATGTATATAATATCGTAAATGACTCACGCAACTGACCATCCCTAATATGTTAATATTACCCCAAAAAGTCTGGGAAAATTTATGTGAACCGTCACGTCAACTATATAAAAAAACAAAAGAGCAACATAAAAAAAAAAATTGTGGTATGGCATAGTAAACTCAGTAAAGTAAAAAAGTAAAGTATGCAAATTAGACTAAAAAAATAAATGCAGTGTTGCATGGTTCAATTATGATTCTGGATAGTTATGTATCGCACTGTATTTTCAGGTTTCTTTCAACATGCATCCAACCAAACAAAACACAAAGCATAACTACAGTTCCGACTGGATGCAGACGGACCTCAACGGACTGTCCAATTTGAAGACAGAAAAAAACAACGATCATTCAGTAGTTTTAGAATGTTATTTTAGCTCCTTTTACAATGTCAAATTGTAGTAGGTCAATGTCAAAGTCAATGTCAAATGACAGGATCGACCGACGAACGAATCAAAACAAGTCTCCTTTTTTCCAATCCAGCCAGCAGTCAGCGGCAGCAGTTTATTTTTCAATTTCATTCGTTTCTTTCGTCTCTCTTATTATATATCTAAAACTACGGATCCAAAAACAAAGTTCCGTTATATCGATGCCTAAAGATGTTCGTTCACGGCTAAGACTAGGCTAAATCAGGAAGGAGCCAGCCTGCAATTGTATTAGTGTAAGCTGCTCACCATGTCTAGTAACTCGTTACTATTTTCTATCAACAATGAAGGCAAAGTTTACGCCCTATCAACCAGTGGGTCATGTTGGAGAGAATTCATGTATCTGGGCTTGGAGTTCAAGACCCTCTCTGCAGTACCACATTTTTTATGGGCCGTTGGAGGTGACCGACAAATGTATCTTCACGTTCACGGCTTAGAAATCCCAATACGGGTCAAAGAAGAATCCTTCGAAAACGAGAGGTGGTTGCCTCTTGATGGGTTTAGTGGTAGACTTTTACCTACTGATAGATATCATTTTTCATCGCAAGATGGCACAAAGGACAGGTCAATAGATCGTATAAGACTACCATCAATGGCTTGGCAGTGGGAAGGTGATTGGCAGCTAGAACTAACACTTGATGGGCAACCGTTGGATCATGATGGATGGAGTTATGCTGTAGATTTTCCTGCCCAATTTGGGCCTTCCAAAAGATGGAAATCTTGTGTGAGGAGAAGAAAATGGATTCGCTATAGAAAATTCAGTGCTATGAACTCATGGTGTGCCATAGCTCCCTTGCACAAAGATCCTACCCAAGAACCATTTATTGATGTTAGTATTGGTGGCAATCAAATGCCTTATGCTGCTCCTGGCACTCTTTCAGTTTGGGCAATTACAGCTCATGGTAGAGTTATGTACAGAGCTGGAGTTAGCACTACCTCCCCTGAAGGCTTAAAGTGGATCAACATAAGTATTCCACCTAACTGTGATATCAAACAGATCACAGTGGGACCTACTGGATTAGTCTGGGCCTTGCTCTGGACAGGAAGAGTTATCATAAGAAAAGGTGTCACTAAAGACTGCCACACTGGTGAGTCTTGGCTAGAAGTTAAATCACCAAATGAGACCAAAATTCTGTCTATCTCTGTTGGTTTTAATGTGGCTTGGGCTGTGAGCTCCGACACCAGAGTATGGTTTAGGAAAGGAATAGATGGGAACAGTGCAGGCACTTCTGAATCGTCTGCAACTGGAAGTGGATGGCTGGAAATTACAGGAAACATGATACAAGTTTCTGTTGGAATAAATGACCAAGTTTTTGCAATTGGAGAAACAGATAAAAGTATTTATTGGAGAAGTGGAATCTCTCCATCAGAACTAACAGGGAAAAGATGGAAAATGCTGCAAGCTAACATGCAACTGAGCCGAACATCAAGCTCAGCAAGTGTAGTTTCCTCTGTTTCTAATGCGAAACATCACAGTTTGACCACACTGAATGAGACAACTCCAGAGCGAAAAACAAAAATTAATTTACGTAATTCATGGGAGGAATCTCACTCTGCACCTATTGAACACACAATGCCTATTAAGCATCCTAAAGAATCAAGACCAAAAGGAAATGTCAATATTGAAAGCATAGATCTAACTGGGAAAAGTTATGAAACCACATTGAAGAACCCTCGAGCTTGGAGTCCTGTCAGAAGTGTTGGCTCAGTTGTAGGAATGGAAGCACAGCCTGACAGCGATAGTAGTGTGTTTGATTTTGACTCTGGAATGTACTTTGATGATGAAGTTAGCCAAACAGCTTGGGGAACATGTGACACCACATGGGCATTTGTAGAAGCTAGTGCTTGCTGTGTTGACACTGTCCAAGTACCTCACTGGTTTACAGACTCCCATAATGAACAAAATACTGATTTATCAGCCAAGTGGAGACTTGACATTTTAGATAGTCTGAAAAGCAGAAATAATAATCATACATTAGACCTAACTAACTATGGAGTAGCAGTAGAAGAAAAGGGTTGGACACGAAGTTGTGAAGCCAGAGTAGTTAATGAAAAAAGTTCTATGGAAGATTGTATACTATCCCTCTACTGGAATGACATAGAAAATACTGGAACTTTGTCTGTGTTTCAACCAGATGGTACTATTCAATTCATACTAAATTTATGTGAAGTATCCAATGTATTTTCAATATCCGAACCAGGCAACCCTAGAATATGTTTATCCATACCCCGTCAGAAGAAAGGTACCATTAAAGTTCAATTTATGTCTGAAATGGAACAAGAAGAATGGCTAAGTGTGTTGGTAGACACCACATCACAAATCAATGGACACTCTGGTAAACCATCTGCCAATTCTGTGTGGGCTGTCACAAACTCAGGAGATGTATTGAATTGGGACCCAATGCCTGCATGTTTGAATACAGGACAGAATGGCACTTTTACCAAAGAATTTCAAGTGTTTGGCAAAGATATTATACATGGATTTACAACAAATCTAAACAACAACTTTCCCGCTGGCAGCAAGATAAAAATAACAGGCAGTTTATTTGATGAAATAAAAAGATTTCATATAAATCTAGAAGGGCCTGAAGTAAAAAAACAAAGACATAAGGTTGAAACAGAAGTGACTGATATACCATTTCATTTTAATGTAAGATTTGATGAGAATGCTGTTGTGTGCAACACAATGACATTAGGTAGCTGGGGAGCAGAACAGCGGCATGACCTACCTGTTGCTAGAGGCCAAGAATTCTGCATTGAAATCATTTGTGATATACAAGTTTTTAAAGTAAGAGTAAATGACAAACATTTCTGCCTGTATGAACATAGATTAAGTCCAGAGAGTATTACATCAGTGTCGGTGAAAGGGGCTTTAAAACTTTACACTATGGAATACTCAACCATAAGCTTGATCATTGGTGCTGAAGAAATATTTTGGCGAACAATTGGGGGCTATTTGCGTCGAGTGGAGTGTTCCCAGAATGGGATCGTTTGGGGAATATCGCATGATCATCGTGTTTGGGTCTATACAGGAGGATGGGGGGGTGGTATTCTAAAAGGTGTGTAAAAGATTTAGTCCTATTCTATCCTACCTTTTTTTTTACTTGCTGATGGAACAAGCAGCGGGTAGTAAAATCATAAGTATTTGTAGCATTTTCTAACAATTTATTATTATACAGGCATAGGCAGCAAGGATGGTATTCATTCCATGACAGACACTCAAACATATTGCGTATATGAAAATCAACGATGGAATCCTCTTTCTGGGTACACTTCAACTGGGCTACCCACCGATCGTTACATGTGGAGCGATGTTACCGGCAAACATAAGAGGACTCGAGAACACACTAAATTACTCAGTCGTCATTGGCACTGGGTGAGTGATATAGGTGAACTTGACATTTCGCAGGACTATCTACTTGACTCATACATACTTGAAAGATTTAGCAAATTACAGATTCTTGGGTGAGCGTGAGCTCTTAATAAAATCGTCATCAAACTTTTCCAGTGGCGACATTTATTTATATTTTAGGAACTTTTCTGTTTCTGAGATCGAGGTGCTAGTGGACCACCACTACCACCTCGATCTCAGAAACAGAACAGTGTGTAAACCTTATGTGTGTGGTTGAATTTTTGACATTTTATATTCCTTAAGTAAAGCTCGTGAGCATCACGAATCCGATACCACATTTACCAAAATCCATCAAGCCGTTTTAGCTATAAAAATTAACCTACCTTCATAAATTTTCAGATATCAGAATGGATGATTGACTACAATACACCCGGAGGCGTCGACAGCGACGGATGGCAATACGCCACGGACTTCCCCGCTCCCTACCATGGGAAGAAGATATTCACAGACTGCGTGCGACGCCGAAGATGGTATCGCAAGGCACAAATTAACACTGAAGGGCCTTGGGTACGCGTCGGAAGCACTGCTTTGCTGGACATATCTATATGGGTAAATCAACTAATCCCAATCTCGGTTGATCTCGTTAATGATTTTCTGTTATCATTCTGATAGGTATAAAGAAAATCTATTTTTGCAAGCTATTTTTAGTTGTAACGAGGTCTTTTTGGTATGTTTTTTTTCCATAACAGATCGACCAACAGTGAAGAACGGTCATAGTCGCGAGTACCTAGTGACAATTTTATTTTTATAGAAGTTGCTAGAGCATCCAAATTTAAACATTTATATGGTAAATCGAAAGATGGTTTTTATCATCATCATCAGCCTGAAGAAGTCTACTGCTTATCTATATATGTATATTAAGCCTCCCTCATACCATTTCCAGGAAGAACGATTCTAAACCTACTCCAGTCACCGACTCTCCGCGATCCTCTCGATGTCGTGAGGATTGTGAACAAGTGGGTTGTTATTTTGCTATAGGTTATTTGCCTATAACTATTCCACGGCAGATTTGATAAGTATTTTTTTGATTTCAGGACGATGGAACCGAGGCATCCGTTTGGGCAATCACCGTCGCCGGCGACGCTATCTATCGGACTGGAGTAACACCTTCCACACCTGCGGTAATTAAAAGTTTTCTTTTCAGTACCTCAGCCAAGTGGCAATCGGACAAGTTCGAAGCGCTGTTTGACGATTTTTATGTGCAGAACCAATAGCATGCGGACCGCTGTGGCCGATGGGTTGGATTCAGGCTTTTTAGGTCATTGGACGACGCAGTAACAATTTTGTGTATTACTTACCTGAAGTTGAATCGAAAACGACATGAAATAGCTAAACTTGTAAGATTATGCATATTGGAAATTTGTTTTTTTCGTTGCGAGTCATCGTTTTCGACTATCTATAGCAAATAAGTAAGTGAAATTAATTTATGTTTCAGGGATTACATTGGGAACACGTAAACAGTCCTCAATCATTGATCGCTATAAGCACTTGCAACAACGCAGTCTGGGCAGTAGGGCGCAGAGGAGAACTCTACTACAGAGAAGATGTATCCAAAGAAACCCCTGGCGGATCCAACTGGAAACTTATTGAACAACCCAAATTGGGATATCCCAACAGTCATAGGTCTGTTCACATAAAGATGGTCTCACTTACCAAAAATGCAGCCTGGGTGATTCTGTCAACTGGTTCTATTGCTGTTAGAACTTGTGTTTCCACTGAGCAACGAGAAGGCAGAGAATGGAAATATTTAACAGGTATTATAATAATTGATTAGTTACTAGTAGTTCGCCCCGAACTGAGATCTCGTGATGCGACCCGACGAACGCACCAAAACTTTGAGTAGGTGGTAGTCAAAGGCAAGTCCAAACATCATGTTTGGACTTTTTTCTGACTACCGCCTACTAACTTGGTACGGTAACCAAGTTTCAACTCTATTGGCCTATTTATTGAAGAGTTCCGTTGAACAGACCTTGGCTCCATCATCAGACCTGGTCGTTGTCACCATTTTATGAGAACTGAGTACCTCCTTAATTTATTTCAAGAAAAAAAAATAAGAAAAAGCAAAGGAACTGGCCGACCAGAAGAAAAACCTTGACGCCAACGAAACTCTTAGAGATGGGAGCTCTTGGGTCGCTGGTTATTGTAATTTAACTTTTTTGCTGTATCTCAAAAACCGAGCGTCCCAGAAAAAAAGTAAAAATTGTTTTGGAATGTCCAAACAAAGCGCTTTCGTATGACATGTAACTTGATTTTTTTAAGTCACTTTTTTTATTTTTGCCCCCTTAAAAACCCCCATATCTTAAAAACCTTTCATCCGATTTTACTCATATACTTACCAGTAAATTTCTCAAGTACAAGCTATCGTCTTATCAAATTTCATGCAGATCAGATCAACGGTTCGAAAGTTATGGCCAGACAAACATACATACATACATACATACATACATACATAAAATGCCAAATCGCCCAAGTTGAAACTAGAATCTTCGTTCGCTTCGCTCACTCGATCAATTATGACTTAGTTAACTTTTCGATTTGGCATTTTATGTGTGTATGTGCGTATGTATGTTTGTCTAGCCATAACTTTTTAGAGATACAATTGGTAGTCAGAGGCCAAATATTGTGTTTGGTATCAATGTAAGACTGGAGCGGACATCACGAGATCTCAGTTCGGGGCGAACCACTAGTTAATTACAGTTAAACTAACTATTGTTGTCTATGGTTTTCTGTGAATTTCCAATGGCAAAACATCTACCCGAACTGGTTTTTTTCTAGCAATGTATTTAAGTGTTTGCACTGTCATACAACAAAAAATATCTAAGAGTTTGCGTAGTAAACACCAACAAATCAAGTTGTGCGATTTGCTTTATGGACATGTTGGTAATCTGCATTAATATTATAAAGAGGAAAGATTTGTATTTTTGTATGTAACGAATAGGCTCAAAAACTACTGATCAGATTCAAAAATTATTTAACCATTAGAATGCTACATTATCCCTGAGTAACATAGGCTACATTGATCACAAGAAAAAAATTAGGGATCCCTTCTAAAACTTCAATAATGTAACCCAAGGTGTAAAAAGATTGGCCATAAATTGGCTTTCATCGCATGCGCTGCGAAAACTATTGACGATAGAACACAAAATGTTCTACAATAATAAAGAATACATCAATATCTAAAAAAAACTCAAAGATACCATATGTCTAACTATCGTAGTTATGTTACTATAACTTCTTTTTTACATATTAAAAGTTGATAGAAATTCCGACCGAAATCAGACCATGTTATCCATACCCCTTTATATTAATCCTTATCCAAATAAATTATTTCATATTCAAGACTGTTTCAATACCTATAGATTACTCCTATGAATTTTTCAAATCAAAAGATATTACAAAATTAAAAAATTTCGTTCGCTTGAAAAAATTTAGCGAACGCGGTAGCGGGGCGCGTTCTCGCTCACTCAGGGAGAAGGGCGTGGAAATGTATGAAATAAGTAGACGCGAGACTCGAACTAAGTTTAGTCTAAGTTTATCCTAAAATGTTCAAAAAATTTATATCCACCCATGCGAAGCTAAGACAGGCGGCTAGTCTTTAATATTTTTAAAACCCACTAAAAACTATTCCTGTGTAGATGTGGAGATTACAGAGCATGCTCACAATTTTATTCCAAAGACGAATTAAATGACACTGAATTTATTACAGATGAAATGACATTCAAACACGTATCGAGCATGGATCAAGAGGTGTGGGCCGTATGCTCAGAAGGAACTCTGCAACGTCGGCAGGGCGTCACTACAGCCAATGCCGTCGGCACTACTTGGCAGAGCATAATGAATGGCGCACTCGTTCACGTCACTGCTAGGGGAAGATCTTCTTAATGATTCTAAGAGGCTTAAATAAAATTAATGATCTCTTTATTTTTTTAATAACAATGTAATCCTTTAACAAATTATTATTTTGTCCCAAATTATCTTGGCGAAAGAAATCTATGCCAAGTTTGATTTGCTTCTTTACATTATAACTTTATTAGCTATTGCTCATATTTTATGGTATTAAAATGTAAGGTAAGTTTATTGTATAACCTAGATTAAAATAAGTAACACAAAGTCTATCTAGTCATTCCCAATGTACATTCCTATTCCTTGGGTCTTTTGTCGGTGATCCTTGTTATTAGTAGCAGAAAGCAGGTTAAAATTAGCTTAAGCTTTTACTCTGAAAGATATTAAATAAAACCATATTGTATTGATGAACCGAGTTTTATTTATAATTAAATTTCACAACAATTCGCATTATCTGAAACTTTCCTTGGAAGAAAACGCCCACCACGTACACAAAGCTGCGCTTTCTTTATATGTATACGCGCTATGTAGGATGGGCGTTTTCTTTTACGGAGTTGTTACATAAAATGGAATTTATATATTTGAAACCCTAAACATTATGATGCATTCTCTAAATAAGTTTTTCAATCTGCATTCCAATACAACTTTCTGTAATTT
This sequence comes from Chloroclysta siterata, assembly GCA_932294275.1. Taxonomy (NCBI): domain Eukaryota; kingdom Metazoa; phylum Arthropoda; class Insecta; order Lepidoptera; family Geometridae; genus Chloroclysta; species Chloroclysta siterata. Next base: position 8,596,898 of record OW028601.1, on the reverse strand, counting down.
CGAATAACATAAGATTGTGGGGAAACCAGCATAGTAGGTGTTTTTATTGTAGCAAAAAATATTTATTATTGCAAGTTAGGGCAGTAGATACAGTTGGCCAAATATGAAGTTTAGGAAATAATATTGACTGGCCTCACAGCTCATGCTGGTAGCTCCGCCTCCTGCGCTGGTGGGTTTGATCCCCAGCGAGAAAAATACATAATATGGGCGATGAACATTGACATTGGTTCTGTGTGTGGGTGTTATTATACAACGTGTAACATAATACCTCTATAAACCCAAAGGGGATTTATTCAGACTTATCCTATACCCAATACATTTAACGTGTGCAAAGGTTCGATGTCAGTTGTTACTTCTCTCACTTAGAGTAAAATCAGCTATTATACAAAATAGGGTTGCTTCTTGTTGTGTAGGCATTTTGGTGGAAAATGCTTCAGACATTTCATGAAAAATTAACTTCGAAATTTATAAGTCCTGGAACATACGTTGTTCGCCATGACGTGTGGAATAATCCCCTTTTGGGCTTATAGGGATAGGATGTCCGTTGTATTAATTTATAAATATGTATTTACAAAAAGTATTTAACTTATTCTATCAGCTATCTGGATCCCATATTAAAAGCTTTGCTTAGTTTTTGAGGCTGCGGATTGGGTGAAATTGTCCAAAAATATTGATATTTATGTTATAGATATTTTATAAAATGCTAGAGAAAGAAAACCATTTATTTGACCGACTGTACTTCCAATCAAACAAAATAGTGTTGACTAAAACATCTAGAAACATCATAGAGCAAAAAAATACCCCAAAACAGTACATTAAATTAGGTATTATGTTAATTCAATTATAGCAAATAATCTAATTCATATCTGAGGAAATGGTTGTTGTTTTCGTTCTGTATTCGCGGGTACCCGGCGACCAGGGCATCTTGTCCCCCGATGTACAGAGTGTTGTAAATCTTCCAATATACATCGCGAACTTTCCGCGCGGGGTGGAACAATCCCTGAAAAGAACAGGTTTGATAAAAAATATAACAAAATAATGACAACATTCTTGTGCTATTAAACTATTCGACAAGTTAATAACCTTCTGACAACAGTTGGATGTTGGAACCTGACTTAAAAGCTGGTCTCACTCTCGCCCTCTGAACATAAAAATGCCTCATTGGTAACCCAAAGCGTTTGCAGCGTCATGTAAATTATTTATCATACTAGATCTTTTAGGAGGGCGGGGCATGACCCGCTGGATCATAACACCAACCAGCCTACCGAGCGACTGGATAACTTTCCTTTAATAAAAATGTATGGGCGAGGCCTACGTGCAGCAGTGGACTATAGGCTGATGATGAGTAAAGAAATTACCTGTAGAGCATATTGCAAAATTTTGACGGGTCCCAGGGCAACTCGCATGCCTTCAACGGCGTCCATGAACGCCTGCACCAGATGCGGCGAGGTCTCGAATATGTTCGGCCACACGTGGTTCAATAGATGCACGAGTGCATCTTCACAGCCGAATCCGTACACGCCGAGTGCCATGTGCTTTATAGCAGCGCACGCTGTTTGACGATGAACAAGATCTCTGTAAGAAAAGGACACATGCAATCAGTATCTGAATAAATGAAATAACAAACGACGAGATACGTCTAAATATTACATTAAGCACATGTCCACATTGTCGCCTTTGGAAAAAGTGTTACCCATTCATTCACCCAACATTACAAAAAAATATTTTAAAGTATGTAGGATTTCTTGTTTGCCAAATTTGAAGCGATTTGTTTCAAAATTGTTGTTTTGTAATAATGTTTGACTTCAGTAAATCATCAACTAAACTAGCAAGATAATTATAACGACCTATTTATTTTAAACATTCATGAACCGAAAACCGGAACCAAAGCCTTCTAATCGGCCAGTTCTCTCACGATTGTCATTGCTTGCATCTCTGAGAAGGAGAGAGAAATGAGAGTGGAAGATGACATGAGTAAGGAGTGAGCACTGAGATGACGAATGATAGAAGAGAGTTTAAAAAGAAAACCTGTTGTGCCAACACCACATGCCACCCCGTAAAGTATCTTTATCGGTACCGGTCATACCAAAGTTTACTCACCTATCCATCAAAGCGTCTTCAAGCAACGGGCACACGGCGTAAATGTAATCTTTCCCCATTTCTCCAATATATTCAAACAAGAATGAAAGTGACTTCAGTACACCGTTTTGTACATTGAGCTCGGGCACTCTGTATTCGTTCATTAGAGCCGGTAATACTGTGAATGGCGAACATGTCTCTGCTACGATGGCAATGGCGACTGTTGTACATACTCTGAAATATAATAATTAATTTAATTTTTAATTATAGAGGATTGGGCGTATATTTGACTCCTAATGTCATTCTTGCGCTATGTATGTGGAAAGATACATAAGTTATTGTAAATCTTAATCAATTGTTGTAATTATTTTAAAAGACGTTTTACTCGTACTTTCAACGTCGTATTTTGTAATTTTTGTTTTCAGAACATTATTGATCATAAACTCGTTAAAAAAATGTGTAGAGTACCCTGATACTATATGTAATAGATTTCATTACTAGTCATAGTTAGTTTATTCATGAGTATTACCTGTTCTGCCTCTCCTGTACTTTCAAATTGTTGAGCAAAGTAGCCAATACGTCGTGAGGACCGATAGCTTTAGCAATATAACCGAACGTGTTCACAGTAGCTCTTCTAATAGCTTTCTTGTGTGCTTTCAAAAGTTCCAGCAGTTCGAAACAAATCCTCATCCATTCCCTAGCAGATACGAATTCGGGTCCACGATCGGCGATACGTCCAACCAAGTCTATGCAATTTTCTTGTACTTTTTCGTGCCTGGAAAACAAAAAGAAAACGGTTTTATGGATGTTATGTTTTTTTTTGTAATTAACAAAGCACGTGAGAGCCACGAAATATAAAAACAAAACAAAAAAGCTATAACTATTGTGAGTTATTGTTGATCTTATTCTGGGCGAAAAAGATTCAGGTTCAAATTGTCTGTTGTTGTTGATAAGTGTTGAATTAAATGTTGTTTATCTTACCTATTCTTCAAAATAGGTGTCAATCTAGGCAGAAGGTCCTTGATGGGCGGGGTCATTTTCGTCATACCGATAACGTTGACGATGGCTTTCAGAGCACCGAGAATAGAACCCAGTACTTCAGGATATTCTTCACCCAAGTACTCGTAGAGCACAACACCAAGATGTCCCATAAGTTTTTCCTAAAACCAAAAAATAAGTTGTATGAATTGAATGAAGTGTTTTATTTAACACACTCATAAACGTTATAAAGCATACAGTTAATAAAAGATCTAATAAGATCACATCTTATTACTTTTATTGAAGCTTAGTTATTAGGATTTCCACAAATTTGCTTAGTTATTAGGAGTGTTTTCTAAACTTAGAGCGGATTTTACCACCACACATGGATAGCGTCATCAGCTAAAAATATTTACCTCTCTTCCTTAGTCAAAACCAAAGAAGGAAATATTTTAATCAGACGAATAGCGTTATACTAAAAACTCTTAGACGAATAGCGTTATAAAAAACGAACTCTTAGATGTTATACAAAAAGTCAAATTGGTAGGCATTAAGGATGATAGGAGATGTTTAAGCCGTGAATGCGGACTACAGTCGTAAGCTTCAAAAAACCGTTCCACTTTACAAATTTAAGTAATTCGTCCATAAAGTACACTTACCTCTTGACAAGTCTTCATGACCACAGCAATCCGAGAAATGAGATCGGCGGCTTGCTGACGCACTTTGGCAGATTTGTTGTTCATTCGCCACAGAATGATACCGCAGATCTGCGGTAGATATGGCTTCACACGCTTTCCCAGTTGGTTTACTATTGTACCGAAACCATTCAACATTACAACATCCTAAAACAAAGAATATGATATTTTTTTAGGTTGCTCACAATGCAATGTTTCGGCAACGAATTATTAGCATAGCGATTATGCTCAAAACTACTATGCCAGAAAATTGAGAAAATTTGTGATTACGTTAATGCCACCTTATTAAGATCTAATAAATAGCTAGCAAATCATTTCAGTCACAAGAATATGACGAACCATGGCGAATACATGTAAAAAAAATGCAATTTTCAATTGCTGGTTTTCGTAAAATAAACGTACTTTTACTGCCCTCTTCAGAAGATACATAAAAATACACCGCTATGATTGTACTCACCTCAGTAGTCTGCTCTTGGAAAGCGTATAGGATGCCGTCAATAAGAGCTTCTTCTAGTTTGGAATCGATATCCGCAGCACCCAAATTAGCAAGGATTTTTTCAATAGACTCCATCACCATTTTTCTGTACTGTTCATTGTCGTCTTTGAGATCGTCAACAATTCTGTTTATAATTTCAGAAGCTCCAACCTAAAATATACGATAAAAAGCTTTAATATCCAATCCATAGTAAATAGATTAAACTTATAGATATAGATATAATAGACAGATATAAGTATAAATAATAAACCAGCGTTATATGTTTTTTAGTTTTTGGTTTGCTGTGTTCCGTTTATCCAGCTGGTTTTGCATATAGACGCGATAAGAGCCCCGCGATATCGGGCGTGCTGAGATGAGAACTGGTTATTGGTAGTCGCAGAATTCGCTATATATCGCTAGTATTGGTTTTCACGTCTCTATACAAAATGCCCAATACAGGAAACCAAAAACAAAAAAAAAACTCAGTCTGTTGAGGTACAGAATAATTTACATTAGACCGCCCCGGCGCCGTACCTCTTTTTAAGTAACAAAAACAGGAACTTACCTTGTTTGCAATTTCAACAGTGGTGTCTACGAGTTGTCGGTAATTACGCCTGTCGAGCGCCATGCGGTGGTTCCAGAAATGCTTGAAGAAGTGAGGTAAGATCTCGTCCATTATGTACTGAGGTTCCACACCGTCTGTGCCACAACATTGTTTCACAACCTACAAAAATACAGTGCATCATTAATGATCATAAATAATTGCTGATGATACCCCTTAAATAAATTTCCTTTGCTAGTTTTTTACGCACCTTCAATACAATCTTCTTCATTTCTTCATCGGGCGACTGGAACTCACGGATGAGAATCAGCATTACTTCACGTGTATAGTAGTTGGCGTATTCGGCGTCCATGAGCGGGATGAGGTAACCAATGGCCTTCAGGAAAGCGGCGAGACCTTTACCGCGGTGGGTTCTGATACCCTTCCAGAGCGGTTTGAGGACGGAGTCGAATGACTCGATACCGTAGGGCGTGGCGGCTTCGGCTAATGCAGCGCTAGCCAACGCGGTAATGGTACGGACTTTCTGCTGTTCGTCAACCAAACCTGTAAAGCGAAATCGTTACACTTTACTAGAAAGTGATCAAGCAAGAATTATAAGACAAGACTAAATAGGTAAGTAAGAGTAATGGAATGAGATACATTATGATAAAGTATGATTTGAACACAACTTGAGTAAAACTTACCATGCTCAATAATTTCCACAAGTGACTTGAGATGGGGTAAAATAGCACATCCCATCAAAATGGCAATCTGCTGCACAATCTTGATACCAGTGTGACGCGCTTGCCAAGACTTCTTCGAACGACAAACGGCTTTCAAGAAGGGTAGAAGAGATGGAATACCTGAAATTCAAGGTTTACATTATTGTTTTACAAAACGACTTGAGTTGACATAAAAAAAGATTTTTAGGACATAGTATTACTAAAAGGCAAAAGAAAGTAATGGTAGACACAACATTCTTATTCCATACCCAAGGCAGACGCGACCACGGCAAAAGCTCTGGCTGTAGTATTTCGCACGTACTCATCGATGTTGTCGATATCGGGTCTCATTGTGGAGATCATGGTAGCCAGACCGGCGGCCTTAGCCAGGTTGGAAATGATCTCACGACCTTCTACACGCGCGTAGTAATCTTCGTCAATCAGCAGAGGTTCTATTACGACCAATATCTGAAAAATTCAAGTTTTTTTATAATATCATCAGTTACCGAATCAATTTGGCACATACAATATTTGGACTTGCCACTGTAATGAACTTAGTAGGTAGTTAATTGCAGTAATTGATACATACCTTGTGTACGTACGGGCGAACCAGATCGTCCAATTTGTACAGAATCCGATCAATGACTTTAACAAGCAAATGACGCTCCTGATCCTCAAGAGTCGGACTCATCAGCAGCGGCAGGATCTGGTTGAAGAGCGGTCCCGCGCCGAACTCGCGCGCTTTATCCGTAATCTGACGCAAAGCGGCCTTGCACATTGGCGGAGTTCCGTTCTGAAAGATAATTTATAATGTCAGTTATAAATAGACGACAATAGCTCCTTAGTTTGACTAAGCTCCTCTTGTGTCAGCGATCTGTTCAAAAAACAATAAACAATCTATTACAGTCTTTTGAATGTCGATATAAGGAAAGTACCTAGTTTTCATCCTCAGTAACAGTAACGGCAAATCAAATGCGTTTTGCTGACAGTGCTGTGTGCGACTGCTTGACCTGTGAACGAGTGTGTTGTCAGGATCGCGGGAAGTCGGTGGATGGAGAGGGCTCGGAATCGTTCTTCCTGGAAATTTATAGGGGAGGCCTATGTCCAGCAGTGGACTTCTTTAGGCTGATGATGATGATGAGTGTGTTGACTGCTTTACCTTGATTTTCAACAAGAGCTTCATGATCTTCCTTTCCTTGAGCTCGTCAGGCGAGAGCGCATCTTCATCGACATCAATGAGCAATTTGTCGAAGTACTGCGCGTCCTCTGGCTTCATGAAGGGCAGCTGCTGAGCGCCGCCCTTCGGCTGCGGGTCCAAGAGGCGCGCGGCAGCCGCCGCTGACCCGCCCGCTTCCTCCGTCTGCATGAAAAAGCCGATTGGGGTACCGCCCAAGGGAGTAGGGGTCGCGGTCAGCTTACGAGCCGGCGTCCGAATCGGTACATAACCTGTCCAACAACATAACTAATTAACAACAGTCAAATGCCGCACGAATGCATGCCTTAATCATCTCAATTCAGCAATTATAAACAAAGCTCGGTGTTCCACGGCATGAGACTGTAACTGTAAGCCATTGACATCATATCTGAAAGAGAAATGGAGTAGTAATTATTATACTAATTCAATTGGTAATCGCATTTATGTCTCATTACGATGACGTTGAACCGAACGACGATGGCTTTGAATAATACAATTTTCCTGAAACTAAAGTTTTGATTATTGACTATGGTGTTACCTTAAATACTTAAGAAAAGAGACAACCTTCTTAAATAAAAATGGCATTGGCATATTAAATAAGATGGGTGCGTACCGGCAGGGGGCGGCAAAACCTTGTACCCGGCTGGGAACATGGAATCTAGCTCTTCATCGGTGTAAGGTCTGTTGCGTTCGTCAATTTCTTTTTCCCAGCGGTAGGCTTGAAGCTGCTCCGGCGTCATGGCAGCTACGTGGCCGGGAGTTGGCGTGGCCATCGCCATAGCTTTCACTCCCACAGGTGTGGACTGAAAATTACAAAAAAGTTGTATAATAGAAAATGATACCTATCTATATATGATGCCTTCACACAGACCTACTCACAGATGGTGAAACAGGCATTTAGTAAAGTAGTACCAAACTAGAGTAGTAAGCTAAGAAGAGTAGTAGAGCTCTTTGTGAAGGGCTCCTCTGGGGAAGTACTACCACCATGCCCATTTCTACCGTCAAGCAGCGCTGTTGTGTTTTGGTTTGAAGGGTGTGGTGAAATTACAGGCACTGAATATAAGGCTTAAAATCTGAATGCCTCAAGTTGATAAACGCAGGACAGTGCATCCTAAGTGCGTGATTTGCGAGGTCGTGCTTTGTTATTCGTGATGGTTACCACTTAACATCATGTAGAATTTAAAAAAATACTTTGCGACAGTTTTTTTTTTCAAGTGTAATCTGCGATCAGCCATGTGGCTATAATCAGATATTATGAGGGATTTCGTTGGCGTGCTAGGATTTACTCCAGTGAGTATATCCTAAGATGATTACGTATGTGCGCTTGCTTCCAGTATGTTTCGACGCTTTAATCGTTTCCGTGGGTTTGGCTCCAGTTGGTTTGGTTAGGTATGATGGTAAAAAAAAGCTCAGTGTACTTACACCACCCGGAGTGAAGACCGGTGTGTGCGGCGTAGAAGGCGTGCCGTGCGACGGCGTGGCATGCGACGGCGTGGCGTGCGACGGCGTGGCGTGCGACGGCGTCGGCGTGGCGGCCGCGGACGGCGTGGCGCCCGGCGTCTCGTCCCAGCGCGACCGTCGCTTCGTGCCCGGCGTCGGGGTCTCTTGGATGGTGTCCACCCCCGTGCCGCGGTCGGTTCGGGGAGTTTCCGCCCATCCGCTGTTATGGCCAGGTGTCTCTGCAGCATATCATTAAAACTGGTTAATTGAAATGTTTAGATGTTCGTGAATCAACCATGCAATATCAATCACTGGATACAACTAGAACTTATAATAGAGTTATTGATCTGGAATATCATTAATTGGCTGATCATCCACCATTATTTGGATCCCTGAAATCATATGGGTATTGCAAAGAATATATTTTTATTTTCATCTTTTGATCATCATCATACCCTTAGAAAAAACTAGTTAGTTATATATAATATAAATAAATAATAAATATTGGTGGACATTTGACACAGCACTATCTAGCCCCAAACTAAGCCAAAGCTTGTGATATGGGAACCAGATAGCTGATATACTACTTATATACTTTTTTTTTTGTAAATACATACTTATAATATTATATAACACCCAGACAGAGAACAAACATCTATGTTCATCACACAAATGTTTGTTCTCGGTGGGGATCGAACCCACGGCCTACGGCACAGAAGGCAGAGCTACTACCAACTGAGCTGTGAATGCTGTCGAGTTATAGTCAATCTTCTTCTTGCCATAGGGGTGCTTTTTTTATTCACTATCACATTGTTCTCTCACTTTTAAGTGGATGTTAGTTTTTCATCCACGATTGAGGTCTGGAGAATCTGTAGACCTCAAAATGTTTATAGATCAAAGCGATTTCTAAAGATTATTGTGACGGTTTTAAATAATGCATTACTACAATTCACAAGCTCAAAAAGCTTCGCACAATTATAGCTCTTCTACTTGGTGAACGGACTGGTTTCCGCAACTAGACCGCTGGGTCTTTGCATGATACAGCTCTTCCTAAAGTATTACAAACCTCTATCTGTTTTGGGCGTTTCGTCCCAGCGGTTCCGTCGCGAAGCGGCTTGCGCGGGTGTCTCGCGGCCGGGCGTGGCGTGCCCCGGCGTGATATGTCCGGGCGTGGCGTCCCACACACGAGCGGATGGCGTCGCGCCGGGCGTCTCGCCACCACGCCCCGTGCCGCCTGGAGTCTCCTCCCAAGCACCTCTCTGAATATATAATCAAGTTTTTATCTATAGCTTCATCAATGGCTTAATGGCAATAATTCATGATAATACGTTTTTTAGGATTTTGATACAAAAAAACACTAAGATTCAGATAGAAAATAAAGTGATAAAATGCTATTCTCCATCAAAAACAAGGATTAAACTGAAGATTTACCTCGGCATCCCAAGATGGTGTAGACTGTGAGGTAGGTGTAGTAGCAACTATCTTCTTTACTTGTGGAGTGTCTTCAGAACTCATATCCCAGCGACCCTTACGCTTGGCTGGTGCTTGCTTTGGGGCATCACCATTTGACTGCTGCACTGGTTTCAAAGTACCTTCTCTGGCCCTTTCCAATAGTTTTTTTCTTAACTGCAAAAACAAACACAAGTTAAGTAACTGGACATATTTTTTTATAATGAGAAAAATAGAATAGAATAGAATAGAATTAATTTTATTTGCAACACACACTAAAAATAGATATAGAACAGTTTTTTTTTAAAACTAAAGGCACCTACGTATTACCTACTTGACAGATTAATAAAATACAAATGTTAATAACTCACTTCAGTTTCTTCAGCCCGTAGATATTGTTCTTTCATAATTTCTGTGTAAGTTCTGGACCCAACATCAGGAGTTTTTCCGCCTGTTAATAAATAATTATTATGGATGAATTATGATCAGAAAACTTTAAATTCATATTTATAATGACCAAGAATTATTATACCTTCAGCAAAGGGATCCGAACGTTCTGGAGATATAATCATCCTACGCCTCTTTTGACGATATTCATCTTCTCTGTCAGCGATAGTTGGTCTTCTTTTGTCAGCAAATGGATCATAGTCTTTATCACTCTGAAAAATATTAAATTAAACCAATTAGATTAATTACTTTTGATTAATTTATTTATTTACCAAAGTTACATTGTTCCTAACTGTGTAAATAGAAGTGGTATGCAAACCTGAGCAACATCATTCAGAAGTGAAGCTGGAGCAGTATATCCTGATCTTTTCTGAGAAATGGGCACATTTTCCACATCATCATCTTCAACCTCATCATTGGCAGCAATAGAGGTCACATACCCATCATATCTGGACTTTCCACCCTTGCCGGCATTGTCATAAATATCACTGTCATAGTAGGTGTCTGCAAGAGCCACTCCCTGTTTGTTTGAATTTCCATTTTCTGGCAACTCGCTTTTCTTTGATTGTATCTCACGTATTTGAGCCTCTATGGCTGAAAGAAGAAAAAATTAAAATCAAACAATAATACTTAAAATTTTTAAAGGTTAATAGACATAATAGTATTAGGAGTAGAAGAGCTCTTTGTGAAGAGCTTGTCAGGGGAAATACTACTACCATGCCTATTTCAGCTGTCAAGCTGCATTGCTGTTTGAAGATTATGGTTGCTAGTGAAATTACAGGCACATGAGGCTAAACATCTATATGCCTCAAGGTTATAGATGCAGGGCAGTAGGATACATTCCTATATTGTGTCACTTGCAAGGCTTGCTTTGTCATCATTATCCTACTTACCAGTCTACTCTAGTAGTGTAACTGTTCCAACTTGTACATAGAATACCAGGGACACTAGGCAAGATACACTTTCTGTTTGCTTTCACACCTGATTTATAAAATAGTATGATAATTACATCTCTTTGGTGTGAGCATCATAATGTAATTTTCATTCAATTTTATCTTTCTGCAGCCTTGATTGCAAACAGAAAGTAGAAATCTTGTAGATCCTAGATACAAAAGGTTGTCTGTTCCTTACTTGATATTAGGTCAGGGGGGTATGGGAGGTTAAATATGATATCCCTTGTGGAATCTATGGAATGGGGCACTAGTATGGGGTATGGTAACTTCTCACAGAACAGTTTAGATGGTTGACTTCCATGTATGTGATTTGCCTAGGTAGTTTTTAAGAGAATTGGGTTAGGATGGGGTGTTGGGGTGTTTGGTTTGGTCAAATTAGTAGACATACAAACAAGTTAGTCTGACAACTGTGACCAGAACAGAAAACATGATACAAGTATCCAAAAACTGGGATCTGGAAAAAGCAAGTGTAAATACACTCTTTGCCAAAACCATACTGGTGTGGAGTAGTAGAACCTCTAAAAAATGGCTGGCTTGATCGAATCTTACCTTCATGAGTTCGAGGAATTTTATCCATATTTCACAAAAATAACATTAGAGGATAATTGTAACACGGATCTTCAGATGAATTTCCTTCCCTTTCTATTGTTTTTGCACAAAATACAGTATTCTTTCTTTTATTTATTGCACAATGCACTTCCAAACACAAATCAAAATTCACCACACACCACACACAGATAATTTATCCACACATCACAAACAGTGTTGCCAGCTCGGACGAACTATTACCATATTACCTCCATGATTATACCTTTTTGTTCCGTGTTCATTGCGGGTTTGGTAAAGTTCCATATCGGTATCCCTATAGCGTCTTCATACAAAACCCGCAATGAACACAGAACAAAATCGTAAAACGAAAAACCAATTAGGGTAAGCAAAACTCATACTTGGGGTTCAGTGCCGAGCAGTGCCAGCAAACGATTGCGTTAATTCTTTTCACAGACTACTAACTAGTGTATGTGACTGTAATAACGTCTAATTGAGGCAGGCCTCAAATGCTGGGCCACACTATCGCGTTATAGCAAAGATTTGCGTTGTCGCGACACGTCTAGCCAAAGAATTCGACCTATCGCGAATCATCTTCGCGAATACGAATGCCCTTCGCGCCGCTGTCGGTAAATTGCCGCACATCAAAGGCTAATTCATAAAAAATTATGAATCCACCTTCGCCTTTTATTCCTCTTTTTGACCTTTTTTATTTTTGTTCAAGTATTAAAGATGCAGTAAATAATTATTAGCCTCCATGTGTGTGCAACCGCCTCTTCCATGTTTTCCGCGACGTAGTTAAGTTTTTTTTGATGTGACTAAAAACTTCGTCATCTTTCGTCATGGAACGAACACTAACTTTTAACGTGACAACGCGAACACGAATCTTCGCCTTCAAGTCTGGCCGTAGCATAGAAAGAAAATAAATAACGAGTGACGAACAATGTTGAAAATACTTTAAAAAAACGCCTTTCAATGGTTTTCTAGATGGCGTTGGCTGGAAGATAAAGTTTTCTCTTGATTGATTGATCCAGATTGAACATCTACATACCTACAGTCGCGTAGCTAGGTGGACAAGGGCCCCGGTGCATAGAGAAAGAATCGATCCCTCACTCACCCCTTCTTTCCACATAGCTTGAACCTAAATTGGCCTTTAAAATAAATCATTGAAAAAAAATTGTGAGCAGGGTCAAGGTTGTCTAGCTTCGGGAGCTGGCTGACCCTTTCTTTTCAGAATCAGAATCAGAATCAGAATAGTCTTTATTGTAAACTGTTTAAAAAATATAAGGTGGTCGTTTATAAGAAGTAGTACAAACAGTCTGCCCTATTCGAGCGTACAATATTTACATACAAGTTTAAAGCTTTTTCGTACCACAAGTACTTTAAATATTTGAAAAATAATTAACACTTAAATTAATTATCCTAAACTAACTTATTTAGTGAGGAACTATTAGTTTATTTATACCATAACTCATTCTAAATTATAAAACTCTTCTAAATTGTAAAACACTTTTGTTAGAAGCCATTTTTTTAAACTATTTCTAAAAATATTTCCATTTAGTAATTTTAAAGATGAAGGTAAATTATTAAATATTTTAATGGCAGAATAGTAGGTGCTTTTTTGGAACATGCTATTATTTACTTGCGGGATACATATATTATGTTTATAATTGTCACGTAAATTACGTTTGGATGAAGTTACAAAAAAATACTCCTGATTGTTTTTAACAAATATACATATTTCATATATATAAATTCCGGTTAAAGTTAATATTTTTTCAGTTTTAAATAAATTACGTAAGGAATCTGTACTTTGCAAGTTATAAATGGCTCTAACACATCTTTTTTGTAGTAAAAAAGTGGAAACAACATTTACCGAATTTCCCCAAAAAATGATCCCGTAGCTTAACTGAGGAAAAACATAACCATAATATGCATTTTTTGCAATATGTTTTGAGCATATTTTTGCAAGAACTGATAAAGCGTAAGAATATTGTGATATTTTAATATTTATTTTACTTATATGTGATTTCCAGTTTAAGTGAGTGTCAATCATAACTCCTAAGAACTTAGTTTCATTTGATTCTTTAACTACAACGCCTTTATTTTTTATATTAATATTTAAAGATTTAGTTTTATAATTTTTAAATTGAATATACAAGGTTTTATCTACGTTAACTTTTAAATTTATGTTTTCTAACCAATTTATAATTTTTTCCAATGTATTATTTACTTCAAGTTCATAAGTATTTTCGGATAAGTTAGCTTTAGGGATAAATATTGTGGCATCATCGGCAAACATTACGGATATATGATTAGTTGTGTGAGGTAGTTCGTTTAAATAGATTAGAAATAGCAGTGGCCCAAGAATGCTTCCTTGGGGCACGCCAAGATCAATATTTCCTGATCTTGAGAAAACTTTTTCGATAGTTTTTGTTTGACTATTATAAACATCTAAAACGGTGGATTGTGATCGAGCTTGCAGATATGATTCTAAAAGTTTTCAAAGCTTAGGTTAGGGGGGGCCCTTGAGCTCCGGGGCCCTGATGCACTGCACCATCTGGCCCTACGATAGCTACGCCACTGTCTACATAATGAAATGCATTTCCTGTTTGAACCTATAGAAATTGGCTAGGAGCATTTTTTATGAATGTTTAGTTATTCTTCAGAGATCCCTCATTCTTATATATATTTTTTTTAGATTCTATCCCTTTGTATTTTTTTATGCAAGCCTACGTGCGCACAATACCATAGTAATATAATGTTATGGAATTATTTTCATCGAATATTGATTTAATTAATATCATAAGATATCGATTATTCACATCATTGTCTGTCCATATCACTTTGTCAAGCGAGCGAGAGAAGAAGTTCAGTCTATGCTTCGTGGCACCGAGATAGTCAATTCGATCTATTTCATTCATTCAATCCGATCCGATTGAATTTTGTTTTGATATCTGTGGCCGGGTCCGGTTAATTTACGACCAAGTATTACACAGCCCGAAAATGTACAACCCGGAAAGCACAGCCTGGAAAACACGGCCCGGATTCCATGTACAAAATGTACATGAAATCCGGGCCGTGTTTTCCAGGCTGTGCTTTCCCAGCACAGTCGGGATTGTACAGCCAGGATTGCACGACCATGGATTCTGTGACCATGCTCTGATTGGTCGAAAGCCTATGCTCTGTTTAGATGCACTACACAGTAAGTATAGGCAAGTAGCACAGATTAAAAATTATATAAAATAAGAGAATTATTCAGAGATTAATGTTAGAAAAAAATAAAATTCTGGCACTTCGGCGGCCGCTGCCGCGGCACGCTCGCTTTGCTCGCTCGCCTCGTGCGTAATTAATATGCTTTAACATAACCTAACCAATCCGAGTCGCATCAACAAGTGAGTTAGTAAGTAATTGACGAGTGTAAACAAAGCCTAAGTTTTGGCATCAAAATTTTGGCTGCGTTTTATCGGGTCGTGCTTTCCAAAGGTGTGCAAAATTTGTACGGCTTGGAATGTACACCCTTGGATTACACAGCCATGGATTTCGCGACCAAATTGTACATCAAATCCGGGCTGTGTTTTCCTCGGCTGTACAATCCTTGGTTGTACATTATTGGCACCCTCTGTGGCCATCTTTCTCTCGCCCTCGGCTGCTGGGTACGTGTATTTTTGCTCAAAATCTTTAATTAATTCTTTTTTAGCGTTATTATGTTACAAAGTACATTGTTTTTCCTACAGGAGAAGAAAAAACCGATCCTGGCGTCTCAAGGATAATCTTCCAGTTGGATTTGCTACAGTACTTTGGGTAAGTGTTGATAAAATGCTAGAATACTGGTTCCACGTCAAATGTGCTGGAAGGTGACACGTATTATCAAAGCAAGATGCTAATGCATGCAAGTAATACTTGATAAAGCACATGTTTACTTAGAAAATTATGAATAGTAAAATTAATTTCTTAGAGAACTTTTTACCCAATTTCCTAAATGATTGTAGGTACATTCTCTTCTTCAAATAACAATGTTACACTCAACCTACAGTAATACACAATATTGATAGTACAAATTGAGTGTTTGTGCGACATTGGAGGAACTTGCTGCCTGAGATTATCAATCAGACTTTTATTTATATTGATTACAAACAGCACTAATTCTTTGTAAATAGTAAAATTGGGTCCCATAATAAACTTTGCTTAGTTTGGAGCTAAATACTGCTGTTTGAAAATGTTCATGTTTATTATTATTAACATTTAGAAACTACTACTCAATACATATAAATTTTGAAACTATTCTAAAAATGATATGAAGGTTAAGTTCAATTGGGACAAAGTAACATTATTATTATATCGGAAACATCAAAAAAACTAAATTTGTGTTCTAAAACCTATTCAGCCCTAATATAAGACAAGATATAGGTAGGTGAGGTTATTACTGCCTTGGCATTTGGAGCCGACTAGAGTGTTGATTTATTGTTTTTTTAATAAATAAGGCCTCCTATTGTTATTTCTGACAATTCTGTTAAACATTGCCAATCAAAATATTTTTTTTTGTCACATTGAAAAGGAATCTTTTTTTATGTTTTAGATCATCATCATGATAATTCATGTAGATAATTCATGCTATTCAAGTGAAATTATTATTATGTATGTATACATAGGTATATGATGGTTTTTCTGTATCATTGAAAATTGAGATAGGTTATTTTCACATGCCAATCTCTTTCTATACCTCCTTAGGTTGGCTGGTGGAAAATGCACTACTATTAAGCCCTCTTTTTATGCCCATAACACATACATATTATCCTAAATTATTATTATTACTGAGTCATTATGTCAGCGTCCTTCAATTGTAATGAAACAATATTTTAATCAGTACCGAGTATTTATAATGACTTTAAATAGGGTATTTGAAACCAATTGTTCAAATAATGACAATACTGTTTAATATTCAATACAAATAGGGTACACTGCTTATCAGTCCTGAAATAATATTCCTAAAGTTGGTTTATATAAAGCTAGTTGCTAATTCATTTTATGGTTCAGTTATAGTTTTGGTGACAACAACTTGCTGTGATGACCAAAAACATAGTTTTAACTTACTTTGTTTTTATTTATTTATATAACTAGAATGGTTTAATAAACCAATTAAACTAATTACCATTTAAACATATTACACATATTACAGGTACCATTTAAAATTTGAATTACAAAATAAATATAATAAATAAAATAGAAATTAAGTTATGTCAGTATTTAAAGATGAAAATAATAATTAAGTAAATAAATTCAAATAAAAATATAATAAATAAGGATAACAATAATTACAAATTTACAATTGAATTAGAGTGAATCTGCCTAGCAGTACCTCAGGCATTCCATCACAACTGCCTTCCAGTTGTCTGCAAAGAGGTCGCAGTTTGGATTGGCTTTTAGGAGTTTGTTGAGGGTCCGAGGTATTGGGGAATTCGCGCGCGCGACAGTACGATACGAGGGTGGAGCAAAAAGTTAGTGCTTCCAGGCCCGAAGATAATTATTAGGGACAAAAAGTAGAAGTGACTCACTAAGCAGGTCAGGCGCATCTATTGAACCGCGAAAGACTCTACAGATGGTTGCAATCTGGTTGTGCGCCTAGTTTCCGAAGAATCGTAGCCCAAGCATCCCTGTAAGAACCTTGTCTGATACATGAATGGATAATATCCCAACTTGTACCTTGTACAGGAATCGCAGGAAAGCCTTCTGCACCTTCTCTAGCAAAAGTCCATAAGTTATCTCATGCGGATTTATATTAAATAGGGATTTTAATATTATTAACAAACTTATGTTAAGCAGCATGTATAGGTATTAAATGGTAGGGCATAATAGTTGCATTAGAGACTGCTAGCTAGCCCACCTTGACAACAGGTCTATATTGAGAAGACCTGCTGATGCCCAAACACTTCTAAATTCATTTAATTAATTAATAAAAAAATTATAATTTATACAGTACTGTAACGACTTGGCGCGGACAAGGACTGCTGTAGGAGTAGAAAATGATGCATCAGCAATCCATGATGGTTGGAGATATGATTCCCGTACATTCTGAAATACCCGTGCATGTTGAAACAAATGAAATGAACAATGTGAACAACGTGAACAACGTTGGATATGACACCGGCAACAGCGGCTCTTATGCGTACGACGACTTGTTCCCGGCGCTGCCGCACTCCGCCCCGCCCTTGCAGCGCAACATCCAACAAGCTACCAACAAGCTAAGAGTTGGATCTACTTTGCATACTCAGGTTAGTACTTAAGATAAGATGAGATAAGCCATTTATTCCAAACTTTGGGTTTAAGGACATGTTTTTTGGTATATGATAATTTAAAAGTTATAGGATGTCCCGCAGTTCAGTGTGCCTCTTGGCATAGGCCTCCTCCAACACTTTCCACTGGGTTCTGTCGTGTGCTACCCTTCTCCAGTGATGACCAGCTGTGAGTTTAAGGTCGTCATCCCATCTTGTCTGTTGATGCCCTCTATTGCGCTTGCCATCTCTGGGGTACCAATCAGTGACTCTCTTAGACCATTTGTCCTGGGGATCTCGGATCATGTGGCCTGTCCATCTCCACTTCTGTTGGTCTATTTGGATAATTATCTCGACTACTTTTGTTTTTTCCCTTATTGTGCTACTTCTTATTTTGTCCAACTTCTTTACTCCTGTTAAACTTCTTTCCATGGCTCTCTGGCTCAGGTCCTAAAGTTGTATCTACTTTGCAAACCCAGCTGAATAGTTGGGTACTATTCATACTACCTACTACCAAGAAGATTAAAGTTGGATCCAATTTAAATACCTGGCTGAGTATATATGTGGTTGTGTGGCCCGTAACACTTATATATCTGTTAATATATTTTGTAGCACCTAAATGTTAAAACTTGTAGCGTAAAATTACAGATGCCTTTACTCCGCCACATTTTACCCACATGTGGTATTAAGACAATATTATCTACTTTGCTCCAAATGTGGGAATTCTCACAAGCCAATAAAAGTAATTTCTAAAGTAGGTACCTCCTACTAATTTGTATTTAAAAATTTCGTCATACCTACTGCTAATTAATTTCGTGGCATGTAGTTAAGCTAATAGTAGCCTACATTTGAGTTGTTAAATAATCAATGTGAAAGGCAAAGTGTAATGATAATGACTCTGATAATGTGTTTTGTTAGGCATGACATGATTTTTTTGATAAGAGTTTTAATGATGCTTACATACCTACCTATTCAAGATACAACATTACATTGTGCGCTAGCGTACTAATATTTCATGGTCATTTACATAAACATGTTTTTTTACACTTATTTAAAGAAAAGGTTAACCCTCCTGAACTGATGTAGGCATAGCGTTCGTATTCAAGCAAATACGTTAACAGACACTTGTAAATTATTAGAAAGTACTTTGTAATAATATGACAACTTCAATTCAAGAACTCATATGGGTAGCCTTGAATCTCAGACAGAAATTCATATGAATGTTTATGTATTTTTTTAAGGTTTTCCATGTGCCATATGAAGAAAGGAAACTTGACAATGCCAACACTTTTGGCGAGGGTGAATCGCTGAGGACCTGCCAATCTATCACCAAGGACACCGGCGCCCACATTGAAATCTCTACGAGCAAGGATGGAAGTCTTACTTTCCTGATAACTGGCAAGCACAGCTCTGTGCTTGATGCTAGACGTCTGATTCTGACCCATTTCCAACAACAGGTGGGTTTTTGACATCATGATGAAAAATCCTACCTCATTGTTTTCATATTAACTCATCATCAGCCTGAATATTCCACAGCCAGACTTAGACTGGACGGTTTTGAGCCAGTCCATCCATTGGCTTTCCGTATTACTTATTAATTTAGTAGCATCCGCCCGCGGTATCTTAAAGTTTCATCCAAATCGGTCCAATTGTTAGGCGTGATTGAGCAACAAACATACTCACCTCCAAACATCGTAACATTTGCATTTAAATATTAGTCTTATTAAGTTAACAAATTAAAAAGCTATAAAAATATGTTCTGTGCAGGCAAGCAAGCAAGTGAACATTCCCAAGGAGCACCACCGCTGGATACTTGGCAAGCTTGGACAGAAGTTGAAGGACCTCGAAAAAGTGACCGCGACTAAGATCAGTGTACCGAGCATCGCGGACAACAGCGAGACTATCACCATCACTGGTACCAAAGAGGGTATAGAGAAGGCTGAGCATGAAATCAGGATTTGCTCAGAAGAACAGGTAAATAAATACCCTGGGTATTATTTGTGTGGTATTATTTATTAATGCCGCACATTAAAACATATAAAATTATCAAATGCCTTGCTGAAAACCTGTGACGTCATCAATCATGTGACTCTGAACCTGAATTCAATGTTAAAGAACTATTATTATTTTATTACCATACACTGCATGTGACTGACTTGACATTTACTTCATACTAAAAACTATGAGACCTCTGTGAACCTCTGTGAAGCAAAGATCAGTTACTATTATTAATAGAATTGTCATACCTCTGTCATACCTGCATCAATACATCAATACATATAAATAACAAAATGTGAACAACAATCAATGTACAATCATTGTAATGCTGTATATCTATAGATATGCCATAGTGGCAACACCGCTGGCAGCTGTGACGCGCGGCCCGTTGTTTTGCTCCGTTAATTTTAATCAGATATAGTGTTAAAAATAACTTAAAAGTGCTGTTTGTTCTATAATCGTGAACTATAAAATCTATATTGTGTTTCTACTATAAGTGATCCTTTGAAGACCTCAATTATCAGTGATTTTTTTGCAAAATAAACATTCCCAGCAAAGTTTTTGACCGCACACACACACGCATACCAAAAGCGCGCGTATTCTAAAGCTGTAGCAAACCGTATGTATTCGGTACTGAGTAACGGGTTCGCCATCTAGTAACGAGTAACGAATCGTTACTCACGAATCCATCTCGTTACTCGCATGTTTCGAATCATGGGTACCTACACTGTTTCGGTTGAACCGAATCGGTTCACGCAAGTACCGTTGATGCGCGTATTAAAACGTTTGCTCATCGTATGTATTTTTTGAATTTAAAAAGAAGGTAAGTTACAAAGAAAGATGTTTGTTTATTTTGGAAATTTGTAGTCCTTGGTCTAAGTATGTTTTCTACAAATTACGAATGTTGAGACGCCGCCGCGCCGCAACGTCATACTGTACGGCGTACACGTACGCAATACGACTCGATTCGTTGCTCTAACATGCATGATGAATGAGGTACTAAAAGTAACGATTCGATTCGATTCGATAGTAACGAGTATTTTTTGTTAAAGTAACGAATACATACGGGTACGCTTTATCTCGTTACTTTTACACCTCTAGCGTATTCTATGCGCTGCCGGTTTGCTACCCATACTAATTTCAGCACTTTGTCGCTGCCTTATAGCGGGTCACAAAACGTACCCGTTAGACGCTACAGCACGCATTGAGCGCTTTATTGCTTGGGTGTAATTTGGTCGCTTGGCTTTGTTTTGGTATTTATCTCACAAAATGTCGTCGCCTGTATTTAAGAATTGTGGGAAATGTAAACAAGTGGTGAAGGGTAGAGCGTTTTTGTTCTGTAAGGATTGCAACCTGTATTTTCATATTGAATGCAAAGGTTACGAGAAAAGGTATTATTTGCTGGATGCTGAGCGTAAGGCGAATTGGAGATGTGACACATGTATCCGACGCAATTATTATAAAGCCAATATCAGGGATACTCGAATGGGACCTGTGGCATCAAGTTCTTCACCTGTAAAAATTGCAAAAAAGTGTTCTGCGGTCACTAATAGCTCTGATTCTCCGGTATTAGACAGCCCTGTTGTAGATGTCGATGAGGTCATCGACCCTTATCAGAACGTTACTTTGCGACAAAGATCTGGCAAAGGCATTAGTGTCTCTTCTAACGATGAGTACTCCCAAGGCGAATCGCCCATAGAAATAACAACTGCATTAAAAGAGTACATTGGTAGTCAATTGTCATCTTTTACACACCAGCTGTTCGCAAAAATAGATGTGCTCTCCTCCTCCTTGCAGAACTTCAACACTCGTTGTGATAAAATGGAGCAAAGAATTACGTTGGTTGAAAAGGGCTTGTCTGAGAAAACCGACAAAAGGGTCAATGACCTCATTGAAACCGTCAACTGTCTGAGAAACGAACTTAGCGAGAAGGATCGAAGAATTTTGTTGATTGAAAAGGGCATGACTGAGAAAGCCGACGAAAGGGTCAATGACCTTACTGAAACCGTCAACCGACTGAGAAACGAGCTAAATGATAGGGAGCAGGAATCATTGGTGAGCGATGTTGATATCTCCGGCTTTCCCGAGACCATCGGGGAGAATCCCGTACACGTTGCCACACTGGTCGCCAATAAACTCGGAGTTAAAATCGCGGAGTGCGACGTCGTGAGTGCTGTACGGATCGGCGCGAAACGACTGCCGGCGGCCTCAGCCGGCCCCGCATCCCTCGCCGCGGGGGACGAACCCGGCCCACGTCTGCTTGTGATGCGCTTACTGCGGCGCGATAAACGTGATGAGCTCCTGCGCGCAGCACGAGTGCGACGCGGCGCCGACACCGTGGGCCTCGGCATACCGGGCCCCCAACGCCGCTTCTATGTTAACGAGCGGCTCACGCGCACCAATAGAGAGCTCTTCCGCCGCTCGCGTGAGGAGACCCGCCGCCTTCAGTGGAAGTTCGTGTGGACTCGGGATGGCGCGATTTTTGTGAGACGCGAGCACGGGGAGCCTTCAAGACGCATTCGCTCAGAAAACGATCTAAGTAAGGTTTTTGGTGCACAACCTGTTGGTGGCCAGTTGACGGCTTAAATAGAGATCAGCCCTATTACTTATTGTTCTCGATCGTAATTAATTCCTCTTTGCTTTTACCTACCTTTGATCTCTGTACGGACAGTATTAATAACATTAACTGTGTTAAGTGCAATATTAATTCAATTTTCTTTAAATGTTTTTATCGTGCCAGGTCAGTCATATTATTGTTGGATGTTTATTTTAATGGAATTGTATATTGTATTAGAGGATACTTTTGTGAGGTTTCTCATAGGATAACGCAGAATGGCTCTGCAAATCTAGGAACTTGGGTTCGGTACCGGTGTGTGAGAGAATCATTTATGATAATAATATCTAATTTTATTGATGCTCGCCACGCTTCATGCCTCAGACTTCATTTGGTAAACTGCAAGTATGATCAAATTCTTCATTCCTTTGTAATAAGGTTTATTAAAAACAAATATTTTTCGGTCGGTTTACTGAACAAGGGCTCTCTGAGCACCAAACATGATGAACTCATGGTAGCCATGTTACGTTACCCAGTGGACATAATGGCAATCAACGAGACGTGGCTACGGGAGGGCGAGGAGGCGCGTGCACCCGCGCTGTCCGGCTATCAACTGCGACACGCGCCGCGCCACTACGGCTGCGCCGTCGGCGGCCGCCAGCGCGGCGGCGGCGTCGGATTTTATATCAAGAGCGGTATCAGTGCGCGTCTTCTTGCGCATCCGATCACCCCTGGCGTTGACCAAATGTGGCTCCATCTTACTCTTAATGGCATCAAATTGGCCATAGGTACAGCATATCGCCCGCCGTGGCAGAATGTAGAGTTATTTTTTGACGCGCTCACTGACACTATTTCCTCACTTTCTGCTGTTGATCACATTATTATAACTGGAGACTTCAACATAGATCTCTTGCAGGCAGGTTCAGACACAAATAAACTTTTTGACTTTTTGAGCTGCTTCGGACTTAGTCAGTTTGTTACCGTACCAACACATTTTACGGATCACAGCGCAACTCTAATCGATATACTATGCTCTGATTTAAAACTTACTGATATTGTTGTTGACCATATAGCTGACTTAAGTAAACATTCCTTTATAACGTGCAAGCTCCGAATCAGAAAAGAAAGATCGCTTCCGAAGTGGGTAGTGTACCGACCGCTAAAAGACATTGACCTCAATAGTTTTTGTTATGATCTGGAAGATATACGCTGGAATAATTTTACAGGTAATGATTTTAGTGTCGACCATATGGTCGAAGAACTCCGGTCAAATATAATTCGCTTGTTTGATAAACATGCGCCTTTCAAGAGATTTCTCATAAAGACTCAATCGTTTCCTTGGATTACATATAATGTAAAAGAAATGATGAAGACGCGAGATAAGGCTCATGCGCGGTGCCGTCTGTCTAATATTGACACCCACAAAAGGTACTACAAAGATTTAAAAAGTGCTGTAGACATGGCCCTGTACACTGAAAAAACCTGCTATTTTGAACACCACATTAATCATAATATTAAAAATCCGAGTGCACTATGGAAGAATATTAAGCAGAATGTAGCTAACTTTAAGCAAAAGGCTATTCTTCCTACTAATTTTCACGATCCAAACATAATAAATAATCATTTTCTCTCACTTCCTGGTAGCATCAATGTCAATATAGCAAATTTAACATTCTTTGAGTTTCATAAGCATGGTGTATCCATTTTTAGATTACATACTGTTAGTGAAAGTGAAGTAGGCAAAATTATACGATCCTTTTCTACGAATGCAACCGGTGTTGACGGTATATCTATGGACATGGTGCTATTAACCCTTCCACAAACATTGGGTACAATCACGGCTATCGTTAATACATCAATAACATCTGAAACTTATCCATCTTCATGGAAATTAGCTATGGTCAAACCAATACCAAAAACTAACCACCCCACTAATTTAAAAGATTTACGACCTATTAGTATACTTCCCTTTCTATCAAAAGTTTTAGAAAAAGTTGTATGCTTGCAACTTACTAGATATTTGGAAGACAACCAGATTATACCAAAAAAACAATCCGGTTTCAGAAAAGGTCACAGCACCGCAACAGCTCTAATGGATGTTGTCGACGACGTATTGGCTGCTCAGGATTGTGGTGAAGGAACCATCTTAACACTATTAGACTTTTCACGTGCTTTCGATACAATAAATATCACAGTGCTTTTATCAAAACTCTCATACTATGGATTCGACAACACTGTGATAAGATGGTTCGCAAGCTACCTGACCGAGCGCTCGCAATTGGTAGAACTTAAAAACCCTGATGGATCCAGTTCTTTTTCAACCACCTTGCCCGTTATTCGCGGAGTTCCTCAGGGATCTATTCTTGGCCCAATACTGTTCGTTTTGTATTGTGCAGATGTCACCTTAAAAATAGAAAACTGCAATTACCACTTTTACGCCGATGACCTTCAGCTGTACCTGAGCTCTAAACCTGATGACATTGATAATGCAGTTGATAAGTTGAATCAAGATCTGGAGCGCATAGTCTGTTGGTGTGAGTCAAATAACTTGATTATGAACCCAGAAAAGTCAAAATTTCTGATTCTTGGCTCCAAAAAGCAAATTGATAAAACATCTCTAAGGAATCCTAAGGTACTTGTGGATGGGGTTCCTATAGCTCGCGTAACTGAAGCCCGAAATTTGGGGTTGCTTATGGATAGCTCGTTACATTTTGAAAAGCATGTACTTCAGACTGTTCAAAATTGCTTTTATAGATTATCTGTTTTATATCGGATGCGCGAACATCTTAGCACTGACATACGTATCCGGCTCTGCGATTTGCTCATTCTCTCCAAACTGAACTACGCAGATAATGTCTTTGGAGAATGTTTACTGGCTCGTACCAAAAAACTCATTCAGCGCATACAGAATGCTTGCGTACGTTTCTGCTTTCCCATCCCTCGCAGAGCGCATATTACTCCTTATATCAATAACAATAGCCTATTAAATATGTCATCACGAAGATCTTTACATTTTGCATCTCTGCTTTTTGGTATTATAAATAATAAACAGCCAAGTTACCTTTATGAGAAACTTCAATTCTCGGATCGCCTTATGCGTTTCGCCATCCGCCTAGTTTGTCCCCAACACAGAACGACTGCCTTTCGTGGCAGCTTTAAATATGCTGCCACGAAATGTTGGAATAATTTGCCTCCACCAATAAGAAATTGTAAATCCGTTTGGTCTTTTAAATTCTCTCTAAAGAAATACCTGTTACACTCTCAGATAGTATCTCACCCAGGTAGTCGTTCTGGACGTTTGGTTTAATTTGATATGTTATTATTATATTATATTGTTGATCATTTTATAAAAGAAGTAGGAATGTATGTATATTGCCGTATTTTATAATTTAATGTGTCTTTTGTTTTAACCCTAATTTATTTCTGATCTCTTGTTATTGTTGTTATTATTTCCATTTATTTGAGAAAATGATGGTGCTGTGCACTGCAGTTGCTGCCTGTGTGCCTCGGCGTCACGGAAGACCAGCGTTGTAGTAGTGCATCAAACACTATTACAGCATAAAGCTGAGTGACGACCGTTTTTGATGTCACAGTATTTTTCTTTAAATTTTATTTTCGCCTATGTTTTTGTGACACAAAATAAACATATTTTGATTTGATTTGATTTTGATTTGAAATAGGCTCATGTATGTATTCTCCATGTTATTAATCCAACCCATGTTCCTTAACAGTCGCGTAAAGCGCTGGAGCGAGTTACGGTCCCGAAGATCTACCACCCTTTCATCCAAGGCCCGTACGGAGAGAGAGCCGCGGCTATTAGCGCGGAAACCGGCGCGCGCATCCATATCCCGCCGCAATCCACGCAAAGCAACGAGATCGTCATCGCGGGGGAGAAGAATGGCGTGCTCGCTGCTAAGGCGCAGATTGAAGCTATCCACGAAGAAATGGTAAGAACAATATAAATAAATATTTATTGGTGGATATTCCACGCAGCTCTATCTAGTCCCAAACTAAGCATAGCTTGTACTGTTGGTAGCAGAGCTGATATAATGCTTATATTTTTTTTTTTGTAAATATGTACCTACTTATAATATATTATAACACCCAGACCAAGAACAAACATCTATTATCATTATATTTGGCACCTGCCCTGTCCATGCTGAAACGACATGTTGCAAGTTGGTTTTTCGCGATGTTTTCCATTACCATTTGAGACTTTGATTTAGTTAAGCTAATGATGTTAATAGACATTACATTGAAATCATCTTTCACAGGTTAAGAAATGCTCTACGGTGATGGTTGAAGTGCCTAAATCGCAACACAAGTATGTTATTGGCGCTCGTGGTACAACCATTCAGGAGATTTTGAAAGAAACCGGAGTTTCCGTTGACATGCCTCCTCCCGACTCGACTACTGGCACCATCACTCTCCATGGACCCCATAACAAGATTGGCTTAGGTTTGCCATATCTTTTTTTCTATTTAGTTAATAATAATAATAAATAGTGGAGGACTTTCCACACAGCACTATCTAGCCCCAAACTAAGCCAAAGGTTGTATATGGGAACCAGATAGCTGATATAATACATATATACTTTTTTTTTGTAAATACATACTCATAATATTATATAACACCCAGACAGAACAAACATCTATGTTCACCACACAAATGTTTGTTCTCGGTGGGGATCGAACCCACGGCCTACGGCGCAGAAGGCAGAGCTACTACCAACTGAGCTGTCAAGGCAGTCTTAGTTGTTTCTATTCTTTCATAAAAACGTTCAAACAAAGAGTTTCCATAAAAAATTATAGGTACAATGTTATTTTTATCTTACAGCTCTATCGAAGGTGTGCGAAAAAGCAAACTCTGTGAAAACAGCCACCGTAGATGCACCAACTTGGATACACAAGTATATTATTGGAAAAAACGGCTCTAACATTAAAAAGATTACTCAGGACTTCTCAAAGGTAAATATGGTGTATTTGTCTTTGCTCAGACCAGCCATAATATTTTTTATATTACTTGAAGCTGATTATGGTGTCATTGATAACCTATAACAGCTACTGTATTTCTAATGAATAAGGCTTACGGTATACCTTCGCGACTCCACAGCCTTCAGAATCTCACATATACATTTATAAATGAAGAAAGAGACTAAAGTAATATTTGATTTGTAGATACACGTTGACATAACACACTCTGAGGACAAGGTGAAAATAGACGGACCGCCCGAGGAGGTAGAGAGAGCGCAGGTGGAACTAGACAGCTTCGTCAAGAACCTGCTCGCTACTCTCACTTACGTCGAACTCTCCGTTGATCCCAAATTCTACAAGCATATTATCGGCAAGGGTGGTGCAAACAGTAAGTATCTAACCAACATAAAACAAACATGTTCTCATGGTGTAGTCTGACAAAAGCTAACACTTTTTTTTTTGTTTTCAGTTAATAGACTGAAGGTTGAGACTGGTGTAGTAATTAATATAATCGAAAGTGAAGGCAACAATATTATTCGTATTGAAGGCAGCCATACCGGTGTTGCCGACGCAGAAAAGGAATTGACAGAAATGGTATCCAAATTGGAAAATGAAAGAACGAAAGAGGTCTATGTAGATCATAGATATATCAAGTCCCTCATTGGTGTGAGAGGAGAAAAAATCAAAGAAATCCGCGACAAATTTGAAAATGTCCAAATCAGTCTCCCTGATCAGGGCCAAAAGAGAAGCCCTATTAAGTTAAGAGGTCCTCAGGATGAAATAGAGAAGTGTGAAAAGTTCCTTTACAAGCTGCTGAAAGAAATTGCAGAATCATCATACGTCCAAGAAGTGCCAATTTTCAAGCAATTCCACAAGTTTATTATCGGTAAGGGGGGCGCTAATTTACGGAAGATTAGAGATGAGACTCAGACCGTGATCGATCTGCCGGCGGAGGGCGACGACAGTGACGTTATCACCGTGCGCGGCAAGCGCGAGCACGTCGAAGAAGCTGTCAAGAAGATACAGCAGATTCACAACGAGAAAGCTAACGTGGTCACTGAAGAGGTGAAGATCTCTCCCAAGTACTACAACTCACTGATCGGTGCCGGCGGCAAACTTATCCACTCCATCATGGAGGAATGCGGCGGGGTACTTATAAAGTTTCCGCCTGCAGAAAGCGACAGCGATAAGGTCCTTATCAAAGGTCCAGCTGAAGACGTCGAAAAGGCCAAGCAACAGCTCCTAGCACATGCCAGCGAGCGTGAGCTGACCTCCCACACGGCGCAAGTGCGGGCAAAGTCTGACCATCACAAGTTCCTTATCGGAAAGAATGGTGCTAATATTAAGAAGATTCGCGAGCAAACTGGCGCTCGCATCATCTTCCCGACTGAGAAGGATGAGGATAAGGAAGCTATTTTCATTATTGGTAAGTTCAGTTTTGTTACCAGCTTCAGTAAATTTTGCATTGTGTTTTAGTCATTTCCTAGAAACGAGTCAGTCAAGTCTTACGTAAGACTTGAACTTGACTACTAGTATTCTCTTATCTGTGACTTGACTAAGAATAAAAAACGTTTGTTTTGTATGTTTATAAACTTCAAGTCCTGCATTTCAAGCAATTCTTTAGCATACCATTTTGGCTCGAATGCATGATCCATCGCCATTTTTTTTGACGGGGGCGGTCCCTTCCTGCTGCTATGGCGTAATATTATTTTATAAAGAATGTCCCGGATGCGATGCGATAAAGCGACTAAATTAAAATGACTTTCACGTTACTTATCTAAATAAAACGCAAGCAGGTGTATTTTTAGTTTAGCTGGTTTATATGCTGGAAAGTTTGGTGGCGGCGGGCGGTGCTGTGTTAAAATTTTAGACTTTTATATTTCGGTTGTTGTTTGTTGGTGTTGTTGTTGTGAGTTCCAGTGGCTTCGTTTTTGGATTTGTTTTAAAAAGACTCAAAATAAAAAAAAACCGTGGGCCAAATTATACCTAAAAACAGATAAAAATAGGGAAAAAATAGCGAAATATTCTAATTCTTTCTGCGTCCGCACCAGCGACCAACTCAAAACATGTTGGGAAAACATTGTAAAAAACTACACAGAAGGACAAAACAAGCGCTAAAACGAGACCTTTTTAACAGGTAGGTAATAAGTTACTTTGGTTTTTTATAATAAGGTATACATGTATGAACTAACAACAAACCTTTTAATTTTCTGTCTATTAGACTAATATTAAAATAATTCGTCTCCTTGTCCAAGTGAATACATTACATAGTACAAAGACTCGTACTTGGGTACATTGGTACACCAAGGGGTCTCCCATTGTCCATCGAGTTGGTACCATACTCAGAGAAGTTAGGCGATTTAAGTACCACCCCCAGGTTGGTACTTAAATCGCCTACCTTTTTTTTTACTTAATAATCCTTATGTTGGGCATAATTGCAGGAAGGCCTAACCAGCCATCAACTGAAGCATTTCAAGGCCAAGTAGAGGCAATCCTGGGCCCTACATTAGATGGTCCTAAAAACAATTTTGACTCCGATGCCGATTATTCCGAAGATATTGAGATATCAGAAGTAAGTAGGTTCAAAGTAATGACTTTGTTGCATTACTTTTTTTCAGCACAGTAAATTTTTACCTACCTACCTAGGTATTTACCTGAGGTGGGTGCCAATACAACTTGAAAACTTGGCTGAAAAAACACATAGTTTATCATCAGGAATGCCATGTGTGCTACCTTTTATATCTGAGAATGTAGCATGCGGGCGGAGCCGCAGGTGAATGCTAGAATGTACCCACATTTGCACATACATACTATTACAACTAGTATAATATATGTTAAATACGTACATTTGTATGTTTTTTTTTTTCAGAAAGAAAATAATGACTGGAAGGATTGGTCCCCAGCTGCATTCAAAACAAAAGAATCTGTCAAATTACCGACAACAAAAGAAAAATCAACATCAAGCACAAGTAGGATGCAACGGAGAAGACCTAAATCTTCTCTACAAGACGAATTGCTAGAAAACAAATTAGAACTAGTTAGAATAGCAAAAAAAAACCTGGAAAGTGAAACTAAGCTAAAATTGGAAATACTACAAGAACAATTAAAGCAAGAAAAGTTGAAAACAGAAATTTTACAGTTGCAATTAGCTACAATAAAAAAATAAATTTTTTACCTAAATGTACACAGTTTTTATTAAACTTTCTTATAAATCTAGTCAGTTTACATTTTAGTGGCCACTGGAGTGCTGCATAAAATTACTAATAGAGGCTAGATTAATTATTATATCTTATGTTCTCATTTATTTATATGGTCTCGTATACTGCCTGGTGCTACCAAGTCTCCCCATGGTGCAGGAAGTGCTTAGCACTGGTAAACGACGTTTCCATACCCCAAATAAGCTTTCAATGAGATATGCTCCTTATTTGATTATACAGGATCTCCTCTGGACTCTTTGGATCTTGTAATGGCATCATGAAATATGATATAGCGCGTTTACATTTAGCCATTCGCGCTGCAATTCGTGTGGACGGAAATGTGTTGTCGTCCCATTCTCGCATTACCCAAGTCCCTGCGCCTGTCTCTACATGTCTCTGCACATTTCCATCGACATGAGCCGAGTTTAAACTATGCCATAGATTCATATATCCACTATCAGCCAGAAGAACTGCATCACCATACCGGCCACTTTCAAACATATGAGATATGAGTCTTGATATCCAAATATTCGGATTTTGACTGCTTAGTAATTTTATATTTGGTAGCAAGATGGCCAATCTTGCTACCAAATGTAAAATTACTAAGTAAGCACTACCAATTGTTTGCACATTTATGGAAATGTAACCTTTAATATTTCTGGAGTACTCTCCGGGTTACCCACCAGGTGATCGAAGCCGTTAACGGCCAGTTTAGGAAGATAATCCTCTGTTAGGGTATGGTGAAGCACAAAACAACCATAACAGTCGGTAACTAACAGACTGGTGAAACCAGCTTGCGTTTTTAAGGAGTGGATTATGTTACTGTTAAATGTCCCTGAATGGCAGTTATATGTTTCCGTTTGAGGATTCAATATAGTAGGATATTTGGTGACATTGTATCTGTGAATCAGGTCGCGAGGAGCAAGTCGCGGCAGCTAAGAAGCAGCTCGAAACGGCCGTCGCTGAGATCAGTAACGTGTCCGAAGGCGAGATGGCGGTGGAACCTCGCCATCACCGGCACTTCGTCGCACGCCGCGGAGAGGTGCTGCGCCGCATTGCGGACGAGTGCGGCGGAGTTCTCATATCCTTCCCGCGGCAGGGAGTCAACTCCGAGCGAGTCGTGCTCAAGGGGCCTAAGGATTGCATCGAAGCCGCTAAACTGCGCATCGCTGATATCATCGAAGATTTGGAAGCGAAGGTATTAATGCTTTTTTATTTAAACAAATGGCATTCAAAGACATTTTCGGCCGTGGCGGTCCCGGCATTGATGTCATCAGAGGCAACTAAGAAAATGCACCAGGAGTTGGGTAGTAGCATCTCCTAAGTACACACCAAGTCTGCAGTCATCAATCCGCCTGCCAAGCGTGGTGACTACGGCTAACTCCCCCTAAATATGAGGCTTAAGTCCAGCACTGGACCTATTTATTGTGGGTAATGACGAAAAGTCATTTTTTACGTCTTGGAAAAGGTTTAAAGTTTGATGATTTCTGACAGTAGATCCTTTATTGGTTCTAGCTAGATTGATCTAAATGGATAGTACTCCGTCTTTCAAATACTTATCTTTGTTATTCTCACCAGGTGACAGTGGAGTGTGTGATCGCGCAAAGGCACCACCGCACTGTGATGGGCGCTCGCGGCGCTAAGGTCAAGGACATCACCGCGGAATTCGACGTCCAGATCAAGTTCCCAGAACGCGATAGCACAGAGGGTGCTGACGTACCGATCCGGGAAACTGAGGAAAATGGCGAACCCGGCGCTAATGATATCATCAGGATCACGGGACGCCCGGAGAACTGCGAAGCTGCTAAGAAAGCTCTTCTTGAACAGGTAATTGCATATGGTGCATGTATCAGTTTTATAACTGTGAAATTGAACGTTACGAGAAATAAATACACCCATAGGATTGTATCTATCAGTTGGCGTAAAAAAATCATGAATTAACGAATCCGGTTTCACAAACATACATATTATGTTTTGTTTTACTTATTTTAAAGGAATGTTTTGTAGAATTATTTTAGTAAGCATTCTCCAATATTTTGAGTACCTTATCTCCTTCCCATTCCGTAATCCCACGCTTTCGGAACAACGAACCGCAAGAGATGGGAAGAGAGATAAATTTCTCACAAGGTTTATTGGCTAACGGACTCGGCAGAATTACAGCGCTAAAAACTAATAGAATAGTGGTGAGGCATATGCTGAGTCGAGACCCTTTTGCTGCAGCAGCACACAAGCAGACATGTACTATCTGTTAATCCATTTCCCTTATTTTATTGTTTTGTATGTGTGTGTTTTTTGAGCATATAAAAGCCTGTCGATTTCTCGATGAATTTATTCGACGATTAAATGTTTGGTGGCAGGTTCCGGTGACTATCGAAGTGGAGGTCCCGCACGAGCTGCATCGCCTGCTGGCCGGCCAGAAGCGGCGCGAGTTGATGCAGACATATGACGTGCACATCCTGCTTCCGCCCAACGATGAGATCACAGACTTCGTTAAGGTAGCTTTACATTCCACCTCCTTGCATTTCACAATTCACATAGGTTATCAAGATCTGCTGCTTAGCTATGAAAAGTAGTGCAGTGACGTTTTTGACATGAATTCAGGGAATTACTATAATTAAAATTTATATACAGGGCCCATATCATAAAAAGTTGTAGAACTCAAATACATTTAATTAAGTAACACGAATTGTCGGCGCCATATTCCAGTGTTTGGTGTCAGTTAATTACAAATCCGTACTTCTTGATGATAAGACATATAAGTTTGTTTTAAGAATGTATCCGAAATGATGCAAATAGAAACAAAGCAGCACTATAGCTTTACTCCAGAAAATTAATCACGAACATAAAAGACACATACACGTCACGAGTCGAGTTACTGATGCATTCCACTGGGAAGGGAATGGAAGGTGTTTTAAAATGTATAGAAAATTGGTTGGAGTGCTACTCAACCACTATGTTGAATATGACTTCCCGACACGAGATTATGCAAATTTTCTCTGTCCTGCGCGGAATTGTAACAATAAAGTTTTAACTTGTTTTATTTAGGTGACCGGTACTCCTACAAGTGTCGAGAAGGCTAAAGAAGCCATCACCGAGAAGATTGTCGACATGGAGAAGGAGAAAGAAGACAGGGCTCTTAGGTAATTATAATAAAGAAAGAATGAAAATATACTCATTTCACATACACCCAAAATACAGTACAAATAAGCAGAGATACCTAGCAGCAGGGTAACTAGTTTTATAATGGTTTCGTGAACTGATGTGTTTGACATTCATAGGTATTTAATGAAAATGAAATATTTGTTTACTGTTGTCTCTGACCATGATTGAATGTAGTAATAAAAAACCTGGCGTTAACTACTCATATGATTGCCAGCTGGCCTATTAATTATGCGTAACCAATAATAATTTGGCTGCGGTAACTATAAGATTTATAGAGGTTTTACTTGTGGTATTCAACAACTCTGCCAAAAGAACAAGGCCACCCGTAAAGAAATAACGATCCTATTGGTAGCTTTACTATGAAATCCTAATAAAGGATATTTTGGTCACAGCTGGCTGTCTGCTTACTTGCAACTGATTCATAATAAGACTATAAATAGCGTAAGATTTCATGATCCACAATGCACAAATCCTCCTCTTTTCTTCTTTGGCAAAGAGATTCCTAAAAGTTTTCAGGGCACTTCGCAGTGCGTTTCTTTTCTCTCACTATATAACATTACTTATAGATTAATTGTTTCGTAGGTCGTTCGAGTTAAAGTTCCAAGTGGACCCTGAATATCACCCACTGGTGATAGGCAAGGGCGGCACCGTCATCACTAAGATCCGCACTGACTTCGGCGTTCAGATCAATCTGCCTAAGCGCGGTGAGATCGACGATGACGTCATCACCATCCAGGGCTACGAGGAGAAGGCTTACCAAGCTAAGGACGCCATCATGGCAATTGTTCGTCAGCAAGTAAGTAACACAGTTATTCAGTCTTATAATAAGTGTCACTTATCTATATAAGTGAGTTATTATAAAACGGAGTTAGAGTTACGCAAGTTATTTGGTTAATACATAGGTTTTATGATGTCGTCTTTGTCTAGAGGGTATTACACAGAGACCCGCTAGTCAATTGCAATTCACCTGAGTTTTCGGAGGCCATGACAAACATAAGTCGTACAGCCTACAGACGTACAATGCCAAGTTCCAAATTGCATTGGAGGCGATAACAACTGAAGCTGAGCGACCAGTTGCCTAACATGTAACATGAAGGCTGCTTCATCTGTGATGCCACTAGCAAAACAACTGCCTGCGGTTACAGAATGCAAAATATAATGGAATGATATGAATGGAATATAACATCGCTTGTTGGGCGAAGGGTGAACTGCCACATGATAGCTGGTTCTCTGCATTTGCTGATACGGACTCCAACATATAGAGATTGACAGAAAATAGACGCTCCTATCGCAATAATATAATAGCCGTGCGAGAGAGAATGTCCTAAAAGTTCCGGCAGCACAGTGGGCACTAGTCCTACTAATATTATAAACGCGAAAGTTTGTAAGTATGGATGGATGGATGTTTGTTACTCTTTCACGTAAAAACTACTGAATTTTAATGAAACTTTACAATAATATAGCTTATACATCAGAATAACACAATTTTATAGGCTACAATTTATAAAGATATTGTGTGACTAATCCTGCGCAGACGAAGTCGCGGGCACCAGCTTGTTATATATATATATAAGCATCATCATCATCATCATCACTAGTATGTAAGCTCCTAAATCTATCTCTATCGCATTGCAGGACAGCCAATACCGTGAGGAGGTGGACATCGACCCGCGGGTGCATCGCCGGCTCATCGGCCTCCGCGGCAAGAACATCAAACGCATCATGGACGACTACCGCGTAGACATCCGGTTCCCGAAGAACAACGAGGACAGCACCGTGGTTATCGCCGGCGAGGAGGACAATGTGCTCGATGCCAAGGACCATCTCCTTAACTTGGCCGAGGAATATGTAAGAATATTAAGATATGTTTATTTGAGTCATACATTGAAAAAACGATTTACATTAAATCAATTCTCATTAAAATGTAGCTTCTAACAATATTAATGTAAAATGTAAAATTTATTTATTTTTCTCTTCACAAAGTAGGTAACTTAAACAATCTAGGCTTATCAAGAGTAGTTTGGTGCGAGGTATGCTAATATGCTAGTGGATTTGATTCGTTTCTGATTAAGTGCTTTTCCAACAGTTGCAAGACGTCGCAGACCGTTACCAGCGTCCGTCGGGCCCGTCTCTGGCGGACTTTGGCGATGCTCTCGCCGCTGCGACCACCGTCACCGAGAATGGCACTGCGGCGGCGAACGCAGGCGGCCCGCCGGCGCCTGGCTTCGTTGTGAAAGGAGGGCCGTGGGAGCAGCGTGCGCCGGACACCGCATCCACCCACGAGTTCCCCACTATGGGCGGACCGCGCGCACAACCGGCGCCTGCCCCCGCCCCTTCTGCCGCTTCCGCCGCTTGGGGACCCCGCCGCTAAACGACCGCAATCGCGCATTACTATATAGTATAGCAACTACACCAATACTGTAATCATGTTCCGTTGAAGTCGAAGCGTTTCTGTATTTATTCCATATCAAAATTAATTATGGCTATCCCGGATTATAAATCGAATTATTATAACGATCATAATAATGTAGTTAAAATCTGTTGTTTTACAAATACGTATTTACGATTCCAGTGAATGTAAACGGCTGGATTGAATTGTCTATAAAATTTAATTATTTAATTGTATGGGCTGATAGATATTTTGACTCGTCAACTACTCTGTTGTTTTTTTTACATTTATTGCGATGGGGATAGATTGTTGTTAACTTTCGTATTTATAGCTATGTGCTATTAGTTAATATTATTATACAAGATTATATATTATTCCAAGCATCCTTTATGGAATGCACAATAAATTATGCTGATTCTGTGTACTTATAATAAAATGAAGTTTCTATTTTCATAATAATAATTGATTTTCTATAATTTTTAGTGTTGCCTACGATTAATTAATTAATAAATCAATAAAATGTAAGACAAAAATGAATATTTTTACAAAGTAATTTGTATTGTACATAGGAAATTGTGTTTGAACATATATGTATTAATAAAAATCTTTTACAAAATATTTATTTGTAATTCTTTAATAACTTCTTGTAAATGTTGTTTTATGAAAATTAATTAATGAAATTATTTCTCCAAATACTTTTGAGGAACCTAAACTCTACATTAGGCGTATTTGAGGATGTCTATGGGGGGGTAGTCAGAGGTAAATCCAAATTTTACATTTCGTACATTACATACCCACATATTAGCAGTAAAGTTGTGTAGTGTTATACGTTTAATAATAATAATAATAAATAAAAATAATAAATTTATTCAGAAACTTATAAAGTACACATGACATTAAATAGGAGTAAGATGTAATAAGTACAATTTGTTTTGACTTTCATGTCACATGTGGACCGATTCGGTAACGCAGTAACCTCCACCTTAGGAAAAACCTGTGTTGTGGGGGTTAGTTTTGTCCATGTAGGTACATGTTTTTATAATAGTTTATAGTAGTAGTGCTTAGTTATAGTTAAAATTAAAATTAAAGTAACATTAGGGTTAGTATAATGAAGTTTTAGTATTTGTATTTAGTTGTAATCGGGTATATGTTTAAATCAGTATATTTATGGACCAATAATGATGTATATATTATAGAGTTATTGAGTGGTTTGTATGTTTGGCATGGTTTCTCTTGATGACACTGGTCTCGTAAGAGCCCAGGTAACAGGAGAAGCCATTGTGTCCGAGTAGTTGAAAGCACAAGCACTTATTAATTACCTACTGGCAAGAAAATGGTGTCGATTCTGTTGTTGCATTATTCTAAACTAACCTGCCCCCCTATAGAACCTAAACTTCCAGTCTAAACGTCCTAGTTTAGTAGGGCCCGGAAAACAGACATGGAGTTTTCGACCAATATTCTGGGCTGTGTTTACCATGGCTGTCAAGATTCATTCAAATGTTAGGTATCCCCGATCTTTTGGATCGTATGCCATTGAATCAGATGAATCGATCTATATCGCATGGGATTAATTGCATTGATTTTAAAAAGATCGTACTGGCAATCTTAGTTTTTTTGTTTGCTGTATTGCCTAAATAGTCTGTATGCTGTCGGTAGGTACTTAACTACTTTAAAAAAATCTTAGTTTGTGTCTGATTATCAATTTTTACAATAAAAATAAAACATTCTTTAAGAATTACTGACATGCCGCGCTGGCGAGGGCGGAGATGGATCTGTTAAGGATCCGGCTCGAAGGACCAGCTGTGGGGGGTCGCGTATAGGACTCCCCCGCACCTTGCACACGCCCTGCAGGGCGGTGTCGGGTGCCTCTCCACAATCAGGTGGACCGAGCACGGGTAGCTTGCGCCGCCTTTAGCTCTAGGCCTAAACGGCACCTGATAGAGCATCCTGATGAAATAAACAAAATATCATGGGTCAAAATTTATTAATTTAATTAAATTCGTTAAGGCCGAAGATCGAATTGTCGTGATGATTAAAAAATATTGAAGATCTTAAGGCTTGTTTGATCTTTTAAAAGATCGATTTATATCGGGCGGGCATCCCTATCAAGTGGTGACTGGGCTGCTTGTCGAGCCGAGCGAGCAATTTACACAATTTACATTTTGTACATTAATTCCTGGCTGCGTTTTCCTGGCCGTGCTTTCCTGGTTATACATTCTCGGGCTGTGTAATACATGGTCACTGACCTCAATAAATACACTGGACAGGCTTTCACCATTAGAATGACAGCAATTTTTTGTGCCAATTTGAAGCGCCACTTTTGACATACGAAAGTCTTTAGAACTAATTGTGACGTATATTGCAAATGGCTGCCGTGGTAAATTACATAGAAGTAGGGATGTTCCGATACCACCAAACGCAAAGTATCGATACCTACTCAAATCGTCTTGCGATACTACTAACTGGAGTACCTGAAAAGTATCGATACTTACTCATATCTATAGTATAAGTAATTTAAACTTTTTGGAAAATTAAATGTAGGCAGATATTTGAAACTAAAAATTAAATAATGAATAATCTTATAATAAAGAATTATTAAGTCAACCAGCTTTTATACTATTCTTCATTTCAATAGATACCTGCTTGCTTCGATAAATCAGAATAATGTCAATTTATTCAGACGCACACAACCTAGATACCTTTTAAGTGATAAAAAGCTTCTTCCACAAATTGTGTGACAAGTACATAATAGTCACCCACAGCACAGCTACATACAAACCATGAGCGTATAGCTATCGATAAAAACATTAGATGTCGACTTGCGTGCATCACTAACTTTAGTTCCATGGACACTCGTATTTGCTTACAGCGCCAAAATGGCGTAAATCAAATAGGCACAAATCTATCTTGCCAGCCGCCTGTCCAGTGTATTTATTGGGTCCGGTTAATTTACGACCAAGTATTACACAGCCCGAAAATGTACAACCCGGAAAGCACAGCCTGGAAAACACGGCCCGGATTCCATGTACAAAATGTACATGAAATCCGGGCCGTGTTTTCCAGGCTGTGCTTTCCCAGCACAGTCGGGATTGTACAGCCAGGATTGCACGACCATGGATTCTGTGACCATGCTCTGATTGGTCGAAAGCCTATGCTCTGTTTAGATGCACTACATAGTAAGTATAGGCAAGTAGCACAGATTAAAAATTATATAAAATAAGAGAATTATTCAGAGATTAATGTTAGAAAAAAATAAAATTCTGGCACTTCGGCGGCCGCTGCCGCGGCACGCTCGCTTTGCTCGCTCGCCTCGTGCGTAATTAATATGTTTTAACATAACCTAACCAATCCGAGTCGGATCAACAAGTGAGTGAGTAAGTAATTGACGAGTGTAAACAAAGCCTAAGTTTTGGCATCAAAATTTTGGCTGCGTTTTATCGGGTCGTGCTTTCCAAAGGTGTGCAAAATTTGTACGGCTTGGAATGTACAGCCTTGGATTACACAGCCATGGATTTCGCGACCAAATTGTACATCAAATCCGGGCTGTGTTTTCCTCGGCTGTACAATCCATGGTTGTACATTATCGGCACCCTATTTATTGAGGTCAGTGTACATGGTCAATGGTCGGACATTAACCAGACCCGTCGCTACCGCCGAACGCGGTTTGTGTTTGTTTATTTTTTCGTGAAGCAATGACGCTCTGCTCTTCTGTTCTACAATTATTTGCTTAGTTTTCTCTAATCAGAGTACGAGTACTGGAACAGAAACTTAACCAAAGTTAAAATTGAAGCAAAAAACTTTCTCGTGCGTATCATCTCATTTTCAACATCAAGATCCTACTGTGAGTGAGGTGTTGTATAATGTAAGGACTAATAAGTTTCGTTCTTTTTTTTCTAGAAAAAGGATCTAAGTTTCACAGTATCCAGCCAACAAACGTGTGATTGCTTGCATGGCATTCAATAGTTGCCTGTTCCTTCTTCCAAGACCTGACTTGACCTTTCCTGCAAGATAGAATGGCTGGGCGAAGTGTGTGAGTAGCAAAATAACTCTACTAAACTAAAGGATCCAAGAGATATTGCAAACTGACAGTAGACTAGGTAGGCAGTACCGGATAGGTACTGACTAGTGGTTAGCCTTAGTGGAGATCTACTATAGATATACTATAGTTTATTTGAGATCCAACCTGCACTTTACGAGACTATTTGTTGTCAATATTGTCAGTCTTCTTCCATAATGTATCAGCATTGTCGCAACACTGCCAAATGGCAATGCTGCCTGATAAGGCAGAAATATATATGATACCTAATAAAGGGTTTCTAATGATTATTCTAGGCAAGATGAGACCTAAATAATCTATTTTTAGCAAATACCTACCAATGCCCCACATACTTGACTATTCATAATAAATAGGTGACAAATTTGAACCAGTTGGCAGTCTGCCAGCTATTTAAATAATTGAATTGGTTGCTGTAGGTTACTGTAAACCAATACAAAAACTGATTGAAAACATTTAATTCAGATGCCTGACCTTACCGTTTCCGACTCCTGGATCAGCAGCATTGGCTTATGAAGTTCTGAGTATCGACCAGGAGTTAAGGAGGAATGAAGTTCGCAGAGAAATAACTGCAGAAGGAACGAACCTAGAAATGTAGGTAAAATAAGTAGTAGTAAAATAAAATAGTGTATATTTTATTTTTAGGTACACCAGGTACTTCCAGTAAGGAAGTGGTTAAATTTTTTTTAAAGAATATCCCTAGATTACTTAATAGCTTATAGGTGTGCATCAGTAGATGCTGATCGATTGAATG
Organism: Chloroclysta siterata; assembly: GCA_932294275.1. NCBI lineage: Eukaryota > Metazoa > Arthropoda > Insecta > Lepidoptera > Geometridae > Chloroclysta > Chloroclysta siterata. The sequence goes on along the minus strand of OW028601.1, from coordinate 8,556,025 downwards.
ATGGAAGGTCGCCTATTGCACATTGGCCGCCGCGACCTCTAAGGGGGTTTTTAGCATTTTAATAAAATCGAAAAAATCTACACCCCGTTATGGTCTTTTGACATGCATTACTTTATTTATTCTTCAATATTATTTTTATGATGTAATCCAGAATAATGCCTCTGCAATTTGTTATCCAAAATTTTAAACCTACTGATCCCATTCAAAAGTAATAATTCACCTATCTTTAATGACTGCACTGAAAAAAAAATGTACTAAGTACTTACGATAGTTTGGCAAGTAACTTTAAAAGTTGGTGCATTTCATAAGGAAATATTTTCAAGAATTAATCTAGAATATCATACCACCTTCGTCATAATGTCGTGGGTTTGGTCTGCCTTGCACGTGCACATAGAAGTTTCTCGTTTTTAAAAATATATGAGGACCATCGACAGCTCTATGGAAAAGGCCGACGAGAACTGGCTAAAAGAATAATACCACCTATAGGTAGGCATGTCTTCAAACGCCAACCTTCTCCAACGATACTTAAACTATGTCCCAGTGCTAGTGACTTATAATAAATTACTTTATCATCAGCAGCCTAAAAAAACACCAATTAATCCAACCAGTGCGCGCAACCATTTCCAATTTGCCACTGCGCCCGATCCGAGCCGTGGGCGCTTCATTCATAGCAGAACTAATTATTTAAGTAGTACCTATTTTTCTTTGCAGAACGTTCCATGGTACTGAACTTAAGAAGCTACGGGTAGCGCTCAACGGCGTCTTGAAGAATATTCTGCTAATAGCCAAAACCATTGACCAATTCAAAAGCTGAAAAACTATCAAGATGCCTGAACATACTCCGGCACCAACCCCAGCAAGATCTTTGTACGGTTTCTTCATGTATTTATTTAGTAAAACCATTCTGGGGGTATACTGTATTTGGGCATTTACTCCTGATTACTATTTACACATGTTCAACATTTATTACTATCCTCAAAAGTATTGGTCAACAGCTATTCCTATTCAATTTCTCGTAGCTCTGACAATGTTTGCATTTTTTATATATCCTAGTTCAAATATGATTTTGACTTCTAATTTAGATAGTATTAACACAATAGTAGATCCATCCTCTCATTACCTAGCTGAAAAAGTAATAAAAAGAAAGTGCTCAGTGGCAATGTCCTGTATTTGTATGGGTGACAGCAAATGTAACATAGATAGTTTTAATGAAGTGCCTGATTGCGAGGAGAGTACAGTGCCACTTATGCATGATCTAGATATAAGATATGTTTGTAGAAAATTATATTATAATAAAATAACTTGATACCCAATTTTTTTTTTCATAAGCTAATATCATATTAGGTAGGTACACGTACGAAGTACGAACCTAATCTCCGCCTAAAGGTGGCGGGTTAGGCCCTCAATGTACCTATGTAGTTTTTTATCCAAGTTTACAAAAGCTCGCAATATACTGTAATGGGTTTTCTATCCATAACCTTACGAATACTGAGGCGGGGCGGCGCCTATAGCATTTACAGCGAGAATCTTCGGCTGTAAATGCTATAGGTACCTACTAATCTAGGTACTTGTCGCCGCTACACTTTTTTTATATACCTACCCTCTTAGCCATAAGGGTATTCAGAGGTAACGAAGACACTTAAGTTTAAATAGCCATTGATCCGCAATCTCCATTTTCGATCGTAGACTTATCTTTTAATTCTATGGAGTAGGTAGGTACCTACACATGATCCTTCCGGGAGACTTGGTACAGCACAATAAAAATTCTAAAGCGATATAGATTATTTTAGAATGGCAGCAGTTATTCAACTTTGAAGGCTGGGCACCGCGGAAAAGAAACATCCGTCAAAGTACCTATGTCGCGTTTAGAAATGACCGCGGTTCTTTTCATTTAGACGTTTGAACAAGACTTTTGATAGATAGGATTAGATTTGGATGGAGATTGAAAAATATATTATTGTGTGCTTTTATTTTCCTTTTACTCGAAGTTCTGTTTGTTATTGGTTTAAATTATATGATAATAAACACGATTTGGGTGTATTTGATTTGATCCCGGTGGTCTAGTGGGGGTGACGCCGCCTTCCGATCGTAAGGTCGCAGGTTCGAATCCGGTCCAATGGATTTTTCCTATCGAAAAAATTATGTGCGCAATGCCAGTGCTCTTAAACGGTGAAGGAAAACATCGTTATGAAACCAGTTAGTACTCTAACAGCGGTGATGGGCTTACAACCTGTCATTTATGGAATACCAACTACTGCAAAATGTGGGTATGTGCCAAATTTAATGTTTGGAAGTACCTCTGACTACCCCCCCTTAGACATCGGAGACATTGGAGTTAGTACTTGGTACTAAGAGATCTGAGGGGATATCTACCGTGCCTGGGGATTAAAGTCGTGAAGCTGTTTCTGTTTTCTGATTTGATCCCTGATTGAAGTTTCCCACTCGTGCTGTGTTTCGATCGATTATTATACCAAGTTTCATGCTATTATGTAGGTACCTGTTTTGTATGCCTGTCTGCATCGTTAAAATGTAGGAGTTTATAGAATTTAGTTAGGCGTTCTTTTAAGTTTCAAGTATAAGCTTAACCAGAGGAGACTGCGACTGGGAAGAGTTTATATCACACTTTAGTTTAAATTATATTCCAATAATATTGAGCACGCCTCCCCTAATCTCGCACGTATCAAGTTTCCCATATGTACCTACTACACATTGGAGACTTGTTCCACCCGGGGATTTACACTACATTCACACATTATCCTAACTCATTCTGCCTACAAGATAAAATTTATGAATGCTTTGGTAACAAATCATCACAGTTTCGAGGTAAAACTTTCATTTTATAGGCATAAATAAAAGTTGCCAAATGTACCTACCCAGATTCACGTAATAAAATGATGACAACCAGCTGGTTTGAATATAGAGCCAAGATCTTGAGCAGATCGTTCAACGGAACTCTTTAAACAAATAGGTCAATTGATCAAACTTGGTTACCATACGAAGTTAGTAGGGTGTAGTCAGAGGCAAGCCCAACCATTGTATTTGGCATAAATGCAAGACTGGTGCAGAGATCACAAGATTTTAAAGAGAATCATACAAAAAAAAATCTAGGAGCCAATGATCCTCATTCCCATTGGAACACACCATACTGTGTTGATCTGTGAATAACACAATGCATGGTGCTACCTGCCTGTTTCAAAAGGGAAATATTGAAACCATATTATTATGGAGCTCAATGTTAATATATTTTGTAAGGATAAAACAACACTTCCCATGATTAGTACAAAATAAAATTAAATATATTGTTAGTTTTTACATAGATAAAATTTATTTAAAAGTACAGAACATATGAAGGACTACACACTGAATTGAGATAAAATACTTAGTAATTTGAAAATGATGTAAGCCACTCTTTTTAGTATTCACAATATGAATTTATTGCGTTGATTAATGATTATTTGGCAGACCAAAAGAGATTTTCCAACAGTGCATAATAGTTAACCTTATTTATAATATAAGTGAAAATTGGAATAGAAGCTGTAAGAAAATCTGCAATTAGACTAGCCACTACTACACCTTATATGCCGAAACATTATGGCTAAGAAACTTTAATATTGATGTTCCAGCATACAAGTTCAGCTGCATGCAGGCAACAAGGGGCCAGCATACACCCAAATATAAATTATTTTTTAAGTAATAGTTCATAGATAGTTATTTTAATATATTTTGTACAATAAAATACAATTAAGTACAACTTGTAGCAAAGATATTTAAAGAGAGTAATTATATCTCAAGTGTTAAAGCTGCAATAACGTGTGTGTACGCACAAGGCATATTTACACAGACACACGCACTGCATGGCAACAACACCAGGTGCTGCACATTATAGTACACAATTACTTTTATGACTTAAATAGAATATAAAGACACGCCCAAGCTGAGACTTCTCCACTCACTTTACAGATTTCAATGCATGATTAGCCAATGAACATGCCTGTACCACTAGCAATTCGCTATTAAATAATACATTGATCATCGCTTAATATCACAGCTAATTATGCTTTGAAAATTAAAGACATGTCTAATTTTCACTAATGTAGATAACAATTTAGTTAGAGTATAAGTAGACAATCTGAATTATTATTTTACATTACAATATCATGTCTTTTCATATGAAAATTTAAAATTACTTTACCAAAAATTAAACAGTGCAGCGCATTATAAATAAATGTGCATACCTTAACATTTAATTGACTAAATAAATTTGTTGCCTGCAGATCTGATTATTTAAATATCGAGAGGTAATATCTTAAGAGAAATTTTTAACTTCAACTATTGAAAAAAAGTTAAATCCAAATTTAAAAATATTTTGTATTCATTACGACAATTCCCTTCAAATCCACCTAGTATGTATGAATGTGAAATATCATTCCAAAGCCGAGTCTCCTTCACACATATTTCACTACCACTATAATTGTGGATCAAAAAGTAAGGATCGAAGAGAAAAAGAAGCTGACACTTCACGAGTGTGCATTGCTATTCACATGCGGTTTCTTTTCCTGAGGGTCTGGAGTGCGCTGACCATCACGCCTTGGCGGCATACGCTCGTTGATGGCATCCAAACCTTTAGCCTCAGCAAATGAAGTTATCTTATGATTTGGAGAGAAGCCTTGCAGAGCATTTTTGAGCGATGTTTTTCCGCCTGAGAGAGCGCCCAGGGGTAAAGCGCCAGTTGGAGTGAGCCCTTTAAGCTGTAAAACAGATTCACTCTCCTCACGAAGTACCGAAAACACATGTGCCATTTTCCCAATAGCACGGATTTTGTTGCGAATGACTTCCTTTCTGAGATTGGCTTCCTCCAAAGCATCCTCTCCCTCAGTCATCAGTTCATCATCTGAGCAGATGTTCAACACATTCACAAGCATTTCAGTGACCTTCTCTCCAACGAACGGCAGCGACCAAGTGAAGACATCCATAAAGTTGGGCAGCCAGTAAGGGTGCGGGGAGCAGTTAAACTGCCTGATATTCATCACATTGTTCTCATACTTTAAGACAGCAGCTTTATTATTGTAAACATCCAGATAATTGGGAGCAGAGAAAATGGTAATGAGACTCGGGAACCCAGTAGTTTGGCTTTTACGATACATTCGATAACCAGCATCTTGAGCTTCATGTGCCCGTATGATAGACAGTAGATTGTTTCTTTGTAGAAAATCACAACAAGCTGCATAGCTGTAGAAGTATGAACAACCTCTCACTGAGTTGTGCGAAAAATGCTCTGCATTTTTTTCATTGCCAAAATCTTCAAGTGGATCTGACCAGAGGAGATCACACATCGCCCCAAATGCAGGTGGTTCTTTGAATCTATCTAGTTTACGAATATCATCTAAGTTGTTGATCTCGGGCGATAGTCCGCCATGCACACATAGGAACTGCTGGTTCATAAGAGCAGCAAGAGGTAAGCAGTCGAACGCATCCATACAAGCATCGTAAACCTTCTCGGAATATTTGATTTTGCATTCTTGCTTGAAGGTGAAATACTCTGTCAAGTGTCGGCATTCATGATTACCGCGCAATAGGAATAGTGTCTTCGGGTAGCACAACTTTAAAGCCCAAAGGTATAGAACACATTCTATACTGAAATAACCTCGGTCGACATAATCACCTAAGAACAAATACTTGGTAACAGCAGGCGAGCCTCCAACCTCGAAGAGTTTCATCAAGTCGTAAAACTGACCATGGACGTCTCCGCATACTGTCACCGGAGAATCGATCTCAATCATCGTTTTCTCTGATCGTAATAGGGTGGCACCATCTTGGATGATTCGTAGAGCCGCATTTTCCTCAATCCGACCTTCTAGGATAAAATGTTGCTTCAATACTTCTGGTAGTGGCTTCCCAGCTTTTTCATCGAATACTTCCGATACTGTGAGCTTGTGGCTGGGAGGGAAAGCGACACTTTGGATCATACGCTGCGTAGTCGACACTTTATCATTGCTCCCGGACATATTTGTCACATATAAAACACTAGGTCTAATCCATACACGCCACTATTTTCAAAATGGCAGAATAGATATAATACTAAAACAGAATCCCGATTTCACGACAGAGAAACTACTGCGCACTGAAAAACAATGCGCAAACATCTGGCGAGTGGTCAATAAAATAAACAGGGTTATCGAGCGAGTTTTATTACTTTTGAAAATATCATTACATAGTAACACTGGCGATTTTGAAAATTATTGCCAGGCAATGGTTCATTTTGCTAATCAGATAAAAAAATCGTTTCCCAATACCAACTACAATAATGTTCTCATGAATTTCACTATATTGAAATAATTCATTTTTTTATTCAGGTGAGTATGTACCTACTTAATTTCTTTATCGTGAGTCTCTGCTTTTATTTTCTGTTGCTAAAAGTCGCAAGAATAGTCTTTTTCATGCATCCAAAAAGTTTAAGGTTCTCTGTGCAATGCGAAAGTAGGCTCAAAGTTTATGACGTCAGTAATAATATTTTTTTATGTATAAAAAGGACGTATGATACGTAGCCTAGATTGCAAATAAATAAATTATTTGAGACTAAAATCGTGCATGGATAATCAGTAATCACACAGGATGTTTGACAAAGCGCGCCAAATATAAATTTACAAAAGTTGCTTCTGCCACGTTCGAATGTCACACACACTATCAAATAATTTCTTTGTCTGTCTCTCTCGCTCGAATCCACTCACTAGCACGCTTGCGCTAACGAAGGGCGCGGCACAACAGCTACAACGAACGTTTTTACTATACGAATACCGTAGTAACACCACGTAGCACGACACGGTTAATAACTTTGTCAATATCGTGTATCGTGCCGTGGAAAAAATATTTGTCGTGGCACTTCAAATTGCTATTCGTCATTTGCGTTTTTATTTCTACACATTCGTCACAAACAGTCATAATCGATAATTTGCGTATTCGCCTCGTTCGTGAAAATAGACAAATTGAATCACCATTACCACACATCGTCGTATTTGAGAAAATAAAACGAATACAACACGAATAGCCGTGTGAAGTGCCACCAAATTGGTGTGTGACGATGAGATAAACGGAAACGGCGTGCTGCAAAAACTATTAATGATAGAACCGAATAATGTTCTACGACTTTGCAGAACACGTCATTATCTTCAAAAAATGTCGCGACAGCATACGTGTAACTATTATAGTTATGTCAAAGGGTTCTTTTATTATAAAAAAAATATTGAAATGCCGCTGCTAGAAAAGGCTCTTTATTTGTACTTTGCTTGGTATTAATCCTTATCCAAATAAATCTAAATCTTGGTATTAATCCTTATCAAATAAATTTCCTATTCAAGACTGTTTCAATACCTATAGATTACTTACTTCTTGAATTTTTCAAATCGGACATTCAAAAGATATTACGAAATTAAAATTTTTATTTCGGTTTTTAAATATTAGCGAACGAACGGGGGCCACGGGGTGCATTCTCATTCACTCAGGCAGAAGGGCGTGCAAATGTATGAAATAAGTAGGTAGACGCGAGACTTGAACCCACGGTCTAAGTTTATCCTAAAATGTATGTCCACCCATGCGAAGCTGGAACAGGCCGCTAGTAAGCAAATAAAAACCGGTATCGCGAATACCAAATAGCGATGTGAAGTGCCACTATATCATATAGGCAAATATAGGCGAATAGGTTCACTACCCATCGTCCTATTTGGGAAAAAAAGAATACGCGAACATGAATAGGGATATGAAGTGCCACCATTAGTCGCAGGGTTCTAATACATATTGTCATGTCAGTCAAGTAATCAATAATAACACGGATTTTTGTAGCTTTCTCCATAATCATACTGTAAAATAGCATAGGTAGGTAGAACATATAATTAAAACTAATCCAGGTACTCACATTAACTAGGTTATATTTTTATTTAAACAATACTAGCGGCCTGTCCCGGCTTCGCACGGGTATTTAACAAAAAATTATAAATTTTAACACATAAATACACTCACACACATACACCTGTAGGATTCTTTTTATCCAATAAAACACAAATAACGAACCCCAGTGACGCCTGCATCGCATAGTTAGCCAAGCGGAATGAGCGGCGCCCACGCGACTTTTTTCTAATGCATTTTTTGAACTCATCACGAGTTCGATGGATCTTTCGAATGGAATGTCCGAATAGAATAATTCAAAAAGTTATTTAAAGATATTGAAGCAGTGTTGAATATGAAGTAAGTAATTTATTTTGTTAAGGATTAATACCAAGGTACAAAAAAAGAGTCTCCCGGGGATAGTGTAGCTTCCCAACGGTGAAAGAATTTTTCAAATCGGTCCAGTAGTTTCGGAGCCTATTCAATGCAAACAAACAATCAATCAAATCTTTCCACTTCTAACGGCTGGTTTCTGAAAGCCCGATCAGAACCAATCTCATGTCAAGTCACTTGCTATCTCTATCTAATTCGATGTAAAAGCTGAAATGGCGAGTGACTTGACATCCGATTAGTTTTGATCGAGCTTTCAGAAACCGGCCGTTAGTATCACTATAGATTACACAAAAATACATAATTTGAGTACAATAGGAGAACTTAAAAGACTGACAATACAACAATAATTCAGTGATTTTATATCTTCAAATAATGTTGAAATATGCGAGCTAAACCGCAGTCTGCGTTTTAATGCTTATTCAGACGATAAAATCGTGTCGTGTCATGCCGCTTGCGTGACGTCCCGTGCTACTGTAAAAGCACCACTGATTGTATGCAAATCCGATGAGGTAGAGCCATTCTTACAAAAGTAACAATTAAATAACGACACTGCTCGCGTAGGTATCTTATTTTCAGAGTCACGTTCTAGTCCTGAAATAAACTTGGTAGGTAGTTAGCTAGGTCTACCTAATGGTTATTGCATGTTAATTTGATGTAAGAAGGGAGGTAGGTGCTAATGCATACATAAAGTACTTAACTGAATAAATCAATGTTTGCTGCACTTCAGTACTGCACTTTATTATTTAGTAACTTTTATTTTATAATATATTTATAACTGGTGCTAATTTTAAACGGTGGCGGCCGGCGGCGCTAATCATTACTTCTCAGTCATACACTATTGTTGACAACAGTTACCTTTCACTCGTACCTACTGGTGATTAATAGGTATCTAACGATGCCGTTTATACTGATTCATTTCTTTTATTAATCTTAAATAGGTAACTAACTACCTATTTATAATCTTATAAACTAGGTATCCGATGACCGTCGCCGCCGCGCCGCTTGCTCCGCCCCGCGCCACCACTGTCTAATACCTACCGAGCACAGCACAAACAGTAACGATACCAATTTCTTAATTTTACTGCCAGCTACTATTTTTAACCTTTTATTTCAGCGATCTACGTTATATACCTACGGGACATAACAATCGCTTTGAAACTTTTAATATGTAGTAAGGCGGCCGTTTATTTCTGTCTAGTATGTTGATAAAGATAGTAGGTAAGTAGGTACCTATTTAGCTAAGTACTAAGGTAACCTATCTAGGTACCTATTTAGCTAAGTAGGTACTAAGGTAACCTATCTATTTCTTGATAATACATAGGTATTGTCTACAAACACCGAGAAATTCGGTAGGGTGATGCGAGAATGACGTAACAGAACGCACCAGTGCGAAGTGACTCGCGCATTTTTCCTGATCTCGTCTCAGGACCCGAAGTCACCGTCTGTCGCCCCGTTCTTTACCATCCCAGGATCCGCATTCAACCAGCCAGAGTTGGAAGAACCAATAAACAAGGCGGCGGGCGTTCAGCTGGGCTATTTTAAAACATTCGGAAACGTCAGAATTTGTCTCTCTTGCTCTTGTTTTGTTTTGTTACAAAAGATACAATACTGACATTTCCGATCGGAAACGGTTCCGAATGTTTTAAAATTGCCCGGGGTTTTAGTTAAAGTGTAAAATGAGCCAGTCCAGTCAGTACCCACACTGACTGAGGTTATGGGCAGGTTAGAGAGCCTGATTTCAAGGAAACTTCCGGTTCATTGCACGCCCTTGGCATAGCTGTAGAACGTGACCTAAATATTTTATTGATCGTACGAGCGCAGCGAACAGAGAATTCCCAAAAAAATTAGATGATAGTTTATTTTTTAATACAGAAAATTAACAGAAACGGGATAGAAATGAATAACTAACTAAAAAAGGAAAAGCACCTCCATTATGTGGGCTAGGTACCAATGATAAAGTAAGGTGTACCTACTATTGTTAATAATATACCTACTACAGAGTAGACTTTTTTCATTCATAATTTAAATTTATTCTCGACTAAATAGTTTAACAAATGAGAGTTTCAATGACTTCGTACATAGTTACGACACGACAAGAAGTCACTAGGTAGGTACCTACTATTACTTCTTCTTGTCGTAGGTACCTATTACTAGTTCTTTCGAAACAGTGTGCTGAAAGGTTTTAAAGTGCGACGCAAAGCGGCTCTTTTCGAGCACTTTACACGTTTTTGAATTATTATAAGAGGTTCAGGGTAAGTTTGAATACCTACCCATAGGTATACCTGTATAACTTAGCTAGAAGATCGCGTAATACACCGCGATAACATCTGTTTGGGGCGAACCACTTCGGTCAGCAACGGAAGTTGAATATTAGTGTGATTTTGAAAACACATTTTATCCGCTACCTAGGTATTTAGATAAATGGTAATTCATCATCTTCCTGCCCTTATCCCACGCTAAGTGGGGTCGGCACAACAGTTTTTCTTCTTCCACTCTCCTCTATTATTCGTCATCTCGGTGCTCGCTCACTCCTTTCTTACTCATGTCATCTATCATACAGTCCATCCATCTTTTCTTTGGCCTGCCTCTCTTTCTAAAACCATCCACATCCATAACTAACTCTTCTCGTAATATGACTTTCTTCCCTCCTCCTCCTCCTCCTTACCACGCTAACCTATTGCTCCTTAACTTATCCGTCACAGGCGTTACTTTCAAACTTCCTCTTATATTCCGTATTTTATCCTGACTTGTAATAATTCTCATTACCATTAAATTGATTATTCTGATTATCCATACTTTTCACTCCGAACATCCATCTCAACGTGAAGTACCGCCTTACCCTAGGATGCCTTGCTTCAGGAAGCAAGACTCAATGTATGTGACAAAATTGACCATAATTGGCGTACCTATAAGTGTAGTGCCAAGGAGTTCTAGGTGATCTTGTATTGCTAAAGGTACATCTCGGAAAATAGGAACCTGGAGAAATTGACTTTTCTTAGCAGAAAAGAGACACGCTTGCGTTTTTGAGGAGTTGAATTTGACCTCGTTTCAGACTTCCTACTCAGCCAAATGGTATGTAGGTAGGTAACCTAACCTACCTAGGTACTAATCGCTACGTATTGAAAGGTATTAATATTTATTCTGTGGCTACACCTACGTACCTATTTACGGTCTACTATTTTGTTCTGTGATACTCATGGAGGTACTATATACCTTAGTCTAAGGTGATACTACTATCGGAAAAAAAACTTCTTCACAAAACGAAGTTTTTCGTTTCGGTTATTAGTCTAAGGTGATACTACTATCGGAAAAAAAAACTTCTTCACAAAACTAAGTTTTTCTTTTCATAAGGTTATGTCTCATGCATGACATAAGACGACTTCAATGGCGAATATCTCGTGAAAAAAATTACAAGCCACGCGGCAACCGGCATCGGACTTTAGAATAATTTACATTATAATCAGTGATACTTAACCGTAACTAACACACAACTCAATAGGTACTGAACAATTTTATTCTTGGTTTGCAGTCAGAGTCATGCTGACTGATGAACAGAAATAGTTATCAAATATGGACCATATATTGTCTGAAATATGGTTTATATAATATTATTACAATACTAACTCCCAATCATGAAAATTATAATTTTCAATAAATAATATGTGTAGTACCTACTCATTTTTTAAGTAGGATAGCTTAAAAAAGGAGTTATTGTTGAAAAAAATAAAAATACAAAAAACGTTACAATAAAAACTGTATTTCTAGAAACATTTGCATACAACAGAGATATTTTAAGTTATTTATCTACTTACATACATTAGGGGTCCTTATTTTTAGTGTGCCTATATTCGGGAACACCTCAATAATTGCGGTTTTACTCGGCTACGATCTACTGCCACGGGGTGCGTTTGTATGTCTTAGAATAACTCATCCACCGATCTACATCCGTGGGAGGTAATGGAAGATTTGTAAGAGACGATTGAGGGAACTCACCAGTAGATGGGCATCAGTATCTCCTAAGTACTTCCAAATTTGTGACTTCATATTTTAGGTTATTTTAAAATAAATTATACCTACATACAGGCCTCTCAGCTCTGCCTTCTGCTCTGTAGATAATGTGTTCGATTGACACCAAGTTCCTGCGTGTTTTGTTGTCTATTTTAATACATATACGTATATAAATAAAAAGTGTTTATGACTTAACAGGTTTTCAAAGTACAAGTTTTGCTTATTGTGGGCCTAGATGGCGCTGTCTAAAATTTCCCCAATAATTATATTTCCTGTAAATACTGTAGCGGGATAATTACTCTGCACTATTGACTTTGATCCAAATGCCAACATTTTCCTGCCCACTAGTAAAATTATAATACTTTTACTACATCACGACACGCCCCATACAGTTTAAGTAGGTACTCTGAGTAGTAAGTTTTAAAGAAGGCCTGGTAGGGCGAAATCTAATCTAAATGCAGCTATGGGAAAGTATCAAACATTTGTTTGTTTCATAGCATATGTAAAAAAAACCTATACATCGATTTACGTTAAAATATTCTAGGACACAGGTACAAGCGAACCGAATATTGTAAGCGAAAAACAAGTTGGCCGTCGAATTACTAACCACGTGAACTGCGCAGGGGCCTTATTACGAATGAATTTTACATTAGTGGCGTAAACGTATCATATCCCTAGCTACAACACAATAAGGTCGGAAATCGGTACGTTACACAAATGTCAAAAATGCAACTTGGTCACGTGGTCCGTCAAAGGACTACTTCTTTGTCGTTTACTTTTAGACTAAATTGAACCCGCGAGCGTCATAAACCCTTTTTTAGAGAGGTGTTCCCGCTATGTATAAGCACACAGTTTTTACAATTTGATGTAGGTATGTCGTCAGTTTACGGTTACTGCCGGATCCACGGTTTTGTACTTTGGCTTGCTGTGAGTGAATGGTAGATACCGATATTTCAACATGTGCTGAAAATAAAAGAAAACAATAATTATTATCTTGTGTACGTGTACCCACGTGTATAACTTGTAGCAGATGAATGCTTAAATGTGGGCTTGCAAGGTTTTCTATGTTACCGGGGGAGAATGAGAACACTAACTTATGACTGCAGCAAGAAACTCTGTTAAATTTTACAGAGGCCCGAGTGCCAAAAGGGTTATAAAGATAAAGATATTTTATTTTTAAAACATAAGTAGAATAATTGTGTATCTATGTATGTATCTATCCTTTGATATTTTCTTTATTACCACGTAGCACTCAAACGGCTGGGTGGATTTTGATTATTGAGGTATCAAAAGTTTGTCTCAACTGCCCGAGTGTCTTAAGACACAAAGAGTTTTAAAAAAAATTGGTGAGCAGGAAAAATATTCTCACATGTGAAAAAAAAAAACTTTACACAATCGTAGGAATATGGGTATCGAAATCAAAAAAGTAATAGAGTGATTTCAAATAATATATTTGTTTTTCATTTAAGGTAAATTCTCAAAGACTAAACCATAACGCAAAATTCGTTAAATCACATAAGCGACCTAGGCCATGAGTGATACTAAAAAATATCATAAAACCTTCTCTAAAGTCACAACAATCGTAATCGCATCCAAATCGATAAAGCCGTTAGGACGATATTACTAGTTATATAATTACGCGGTCCAAATGAGCCCAAACACCACCAGGCTACAATTATCCATTGAGCAGTTCTGTTGTGTACCTACCTTCCGTTTTCATTACTATTTCGCCTTCTCATCTAGATGAAGGAGAACATCGGCATGTTGTAGAACCTAAAGTTCTAAAACATGTGCCAAGTGCTCGAAAGGAGTCTCTTTGAGGCGCACTTGAAATCCTTTCACCACACTGTTACGAAAGAAACTAGTGGCACGGCAAGAAGAAGTCTAGCCGCCCCCAAAACGTATCCTCCGTAGACAGGTGATTCATATGATGCGATCACCTACGCTTATCATAATTATAAGGTACCATGTTAATTAAAGTAAAATAAATAAAAATTAAAAATAAATAAATAATCGAAATGCAAATCATAAAGATTAATAGCTTTAGGGACATTATAAAATCTCTGTTGTTTTGCCAATTGTGTGTGCTGTATTTTGGATGGAAAGTATAAGTTTTCTTAAATCTTTCTAAGATAATATTGACTATTAAGATGCCTTTGTCTCGTAGAACTAAAGGAGCCAATGTGGCGAGATATCGATTCAAATATAAAAAAGGTACTTTAAAACAAACAGATCGTCATAAAAACAGAGGTTAACACGCAGGAAGACATAAGCTCCAGTTAACTGATAACGTTGGACAGAGCCGTTGGTGACGTCAGCAAGCATATTTTTGTTAAGGGCCAGACTTATGTGGGCCTTAGGAGTTAGGTCGCTTGCCGGTTTAGTCATTCGCTCCATTTATTCCTTTTAACCACCTACATGATCAGCAATCTATGGAGATATTAAATCGCTTACGAAAACACTCATCTTAAATCCTACATTTATAGGCCTCGACAAAAAAGCTAAAATCTTTAATAAACAAATGAAAAACCCGACTGTTTTAAACTTCTTGATAGTGAACTTCAGTTATTCAGTCTTGACGAATGATACAATTAACATGCAGTTGGAGGCTCGTGTATGTCCTAGGAGTATACTGACGCCTGTGATTATTAAATTCTATCAAGAAGAAATTTAAATCTTGTTTCCATCCTTTTAGTTTGGGCAGTCAGGGGTTTTTTTTTAATACCTATTTGATTTATGCTGTTTAGTGTTTTTGCAGTCGGTATAACTTATTGCTAAATAAAATTTCTCTGTTTGGAGTGTAAAAATTGGATACAGAGATTCCCAAAAAAACCCTGTAATCCATAAATACATAATATCAACATTAGCAGCTTCTCTTTTTTTTAATCGTCGGATAATATTAGATAAGAAGTCCATTACTTTCTTTATTACTGTACTACTACGTGAAGCATGAGGAAAGATGCATGAACGAACATTGTTCCCATAAATTCATTTATAGTGTTATTTATTTTCCTCGTAGGTACAGCCACCTACTACGATACTACTACTATAAGATAACTTTATGTATCTTTTTAATTAATTCTATGTTTTTGTACTCTTGTTTGAAAGATAGAACAGACGAAATCACATAAAAATTAAATGATGGAGTGTTACAATAGCGTAGGCGACTGTACCAACTTTGGGTTTATTTATGTGATCTAATTCCATACAAACACAGTAGGCAGTTGGTAATTGTATTTACCTATAGTTTTTCCTTATAATTATTTACCGATTGCCTTTTTATTTATGTCTGCAATGTTCAATAGATCCCACAATACAACCTTAGTTTGGGGCTAGGTAATGTTGTGTGGAATATCCACCAATACTTGTTTATTTAATAGGCGTTACTAACATGAAACAGGTGGGTTTTATCCCCACTGGTGGAGATAGCTTAGTGGGGATTATGACAATAGACCGAAATTATACAATCATGTTACTTTAAATATTATTGAAATTATAAGCATTAAAATGGTGCAATGGAAACTATTCCATAATTCCATTAAAGTTGATCAGAGGATGGTCTTTAGTTGTAAAAAAAAAGAGGTTGTGAGTGAGAGTATCTTTTTAAAGAGTTACATTTATCACACTTTTTTGCAGTCAAATAATACTAAGTAGACATTGCAGCCCGGTTTCAGTTTATCGCGTTTCCGGCAAGCGTTTCCAAATCAAACAGTATTTATACTAACACAATACTTTGTCCTCAATTGATAAAAATTACCTTCCTTTAATTTTATACAGACAAATAGCACTTCATTTGTTTAGTTTGTATTTTCGTTCGTATTTAGCAGGTAGGTACGCCTTATATCATAGAATGTGGA
The DNA here is from genome assembly GCA_932294275.1 of Chloroclysta siterata. NCBI lineage: Eukaryota > Metazoa > Arthropoda > Insecta > Lepidoptera > Geometridae > Chloroclysta > Chloroclysta siterata. Next base: position 8,539,889 of record OW028601.1, on the reverse strand, counting down.
TGAAAAATTCCGCCAAAGTTATGAATATTTATTAATATTTTAATATTTTTTTATTTTTATTTTATTTAACATCTTGCTTGGAAATCATCCAAAGTTTATAACGAGCGCGCTCTATTATAAAGGTATTTTCTAATATCTGACCTTCATGAAAATATGAGTCCAAAAATTCATTATAATGTTTCCTACCTCATTTCCTCATCCAATTTTTTTTTTTTTTTTTTTTTTTTTTTTTGGTGAACATAAAATAGGAGACAAAATGATAAGAGAACACTGAAAACTGCATAAGTAAAACTTGTGTCGCAGTTTCCAGCACCCAACCTTCGGCAAAGAGGTGATAGGCGTTCACAATTTAAAGTAGTAGAATAAAAAGATCTAAAAGCTAAGTAAAATTTAACAAAATGAAATTTATAGTTGCATGACATTTTTGTGTGTTGGTGAGTGTGAAGTGTAGGTGTTGTATGGGTGGTGGCACAGGAGAATATGATGTGTGGGAGTGTGATTGTGTATGATAATGTCCGTGTATCTGAGAGTTCTCCTGATTACACAAGTCTCTTAAGAGCCCAGGTTTCACAGGAGAACTCCCATGTGTGTTTGTGTGTGTGTGTGTGTGTGTGTGTGTGTGTGTGTGTGTGGAATGATATATGAGTAAGAGTGTGTGATAGATACACTTTAGGTAGAAAATTTAGGGATAAAATATCTATTTTTTTATCTTAATAATATCTTCGATTTCGTCGTAAGTACGGTGAGATAGCCATTTTTTTATTTTATTTTTACATTTATTATATAGTTCTTGACTTGACTTACATTTATTATTATTAATATGCAGGCGACGATGTAATATAATTACAGGCATATGAGGTTTAACATCTGCATGTCTCAAGTTGATGGACGCAGGGCAGTGTATCGTAGAGCACGTTCATATCGTTCGTGACTTACGAGGCATTGCTTTTTTATAGGTCATGGTTACCACTTAACATCAGATGGGCCATCTGTTTGTTCTATTAGCTAGTTGTATTAAAAAAAAACTCCATAAGGCAAGAGTGTATAGGTATCTTCGAGACAGTTCTGCTCCAACGTCGACTACATCGTCTCAGGTGAGATTTAGTCAAAGGACGGTCTATTCTTTACAAAATAAAGACTACTTGTTTGTCACCTAGTATACGAACCCAGCTAGTGTTCCCAAAATATTGTACATTACTAACTTCACTGGGTTTGCGCACGTGACTGAGTGGTTTGCGCACTCAGTCAACACACGCAAGTAAAATATTGTGAGTTGTCGCGGCGTTTACCAATCGGCTCATCGGAAAACGTTGTTGGCGAAAATAAAGTGAAGTAAAAGAATTAGAGCTCACCTTGATTTGCCGTTTCATTGTTATGCCGAATAGAGTGATAAAGTACATGACTAGTATGGGCCAGAATACAGGAATATTGAAGGCATCAATGAAAGTACAACAAAATCCGACTAGTGTACTCTTTGTTACAGACAGCCAGAACTTAAATTCTGGCAACCGTCGTATGAATGGTCTAAACTCCTCAGTGGATCTAGTTGGCAGAGCTGGCCCATTTTCATCATCTGAAAAAAACATTTAATAGTGTTTTTCAAAGATTTTTAGGCTGGATGTCATCATAATTTTACTATAACAGGTTTCACTTCTTTTGATTACACTTAATAGCTAAAGTACTTACGGCCGGTTACTGAAAGCCCGATCAAAACTAATCGGATGTCAACTCACTTGCTATCTCTATCTAATTCGATGTAATAGCTGAAATGGCGAGTGACTTGACATTCAATTAGTTTTGATCGAGCTTTCAGAAACCATCTCTCACTTCATAAGTTATCTGGCTTTTTTACTGAAAGTTGTTGTTCACTACCCCTGACACTTATACACAAAATTGACCATCATATTTTAAATGGAAACAGCAGTAAAATTTTAGTTTTATTACCATCAAAATCCATTGCCGGATCTATCTTAGGTGTCAGGAATGCAATAAACAAGTTTAGATGATAGATGCCGAGAGCATATGTTACTATGTACCAGCCCTGTAAAAAAAAAATTAAGTATTAAAAACCTATGAAGATTTGTTCTTAATTTTGTGTACTTAATTGTTATACCCCATCTGCTGAACACATCACCCACTACTGGCATTGCTGAGTCAACTACGTTAATGGAATGTGGCTTACTGAAACCTTATTTATGTCAAGTTTGCCTTTGACCTTGTCTGTTAAGCTGCATCAATTTATTACCCCTCAAATCATGTGGTTGAAAAAAATCATTACTTAATTCTTCTTCTTCTTTCCATTTATGGCTCCTGTCCGTCATTCGACAGACAATCTTGCCAGTGCCAAGTGATTTATATTTAATACTTTTTAGTCAAGTCAGTCCATAGTCAAGTCGGCCGTCATTTTGTTTTAAAGAAAATGGTGGCGGTTTTCTTCAAAACATTGGAAACATTTTCGGTCAAATCAGGATATCACATATTACACTTTCATTTCAAATGTTTACACTTTGTGCTAAGACCTCAAGTAATGTTGGTTAAAATACCACCGAAATTACACAACACAACTCAAAATAACACTAGAAAAACAAATAAAATGAAAAAGCTATGTTGCTTTCAAAAATGACAGAAAATGAATCCCATTACTTAATTATAATCATCACTTCAAATTTGCCAGCTCATTGTTTGTCATTAGCATTACCCATTAGTAATAGAATTGTTTATCTTTTAAAAGTTTTTTCTGTGCTGCCATAAAGGAAATAAACTTTTGTACTTGTGTCAAACAAACATTAATACTACACTTTGGTAATCCATCATCACATGGAGTACAAACCTAATCCTACAGCTGAAATACTTAAATACTTCTGTGGTTCTTTTGATTTGCTTAGCCTGAGTTAATAAATTTTTACATACTTGTTTTGTAAATATTCGAAGCATGAATATAGCTAGGAGAACTGCACTGCCAACCCATCTAGATTTCATATGGGGTGTCCATTTATCAAGTGTTCCTTGGTACACCTGAAATGATAAAATATAACAAAAAGTGACACAACATGTAAAGATGTTATATTTTATTTTTTAAATTAAAAGTTTAGTTTTGTTGCCAGAAAGTGTAGACTAGAATACCTTTGTATTTAAACAGTAGTTATGTTGATTGTGATTGCAGATTATAATGTCTAGTAGGTACATCAGGAAATATGAAAATAGGAATCGGAAAATTCTTGATTAATTAGCAGTTTACAATCACATAAATCTAGCGAGTAATAGAGCTATAACTGCTGCTTAATGCAAGGCACAGAACTGCATGGTGTTAAGCAAAATAATATAATAGTTTAGCCAGTATCTAGCAATTTTATCCTCGTACAATATAGCTCATGCTCAATATACATTCTAAATGCAGCACATAGCAGTGGTTTAAGGTTTGGAGTCAAGTAACTAACATGAACATTAGTTGAAACCTAGTTTTATTGCTGATAAAATATTTATTTTTTGGATTGTCAGCTGTATAGATAGTAGGTATGCTTACACGAAGCGATGACTTTTTATAAAGTCAAGAAGTTATTTGAAACCATTTTCACCACAATCATGTGAACTGCTTCTCTTTCTAATCTATTGAGATGTGTGATTGGTTTGTTTGTTGAGTGTTCACTTAGATTAATAAGCACGGGTGTTTCACCTACCTGGGACAACCGTGTCCATGCTTGTAAGAATATGCCTTTACGGTTATTTTCTGAGGATAAATCACTTCCGTCCATCATATTCCTTTCGGTAAATCCTTGATTGATATTAAAATCAAAATTGGAGCATCACTGATTCACTGACACGAATTCTTCAATTAACTACCTACTCCAAAAGAGTTACATTTGATATCAAAGAACCTAATCAGATATATATTTTTATTAGTTTAAAAAGTATAAATTTATCTAGTTTTCGCTACAAAACTAAACGCTGGAAAGATGATGAATATGATGATGGATGAATAGGTAGGTACGATTAGAATAATTGGAAATAATGTTGCCATGCCAGCATGCTATGCCATGTTTCATTTGTACTATACTACGTCATAATCAAGGTTTCTTCATGCACGTCACAGTGCTGCCAGATGGCTAAGTCAATTTCCCTCCAAACATATATGCATATCAAATAAAAAAGAAAGCCCAACTAAGAATATCTTTGCAAATGCTAAATCGATATAAATTTATATCAACCTATAATAGATTGATTAATTACTTTAGACCCACATCGTTATTTTGCAAGTTATGATGTAAATACCTCTATTAATTTTCCCCTGAAAAAATTGGTTGTGGTTTACAGACGATAGTTTTACAATGAGCGTAACGGGACAATGAGTCATCCTTTTTCGTGCATGTAGCCGGCGTTCATCGATTTATTAGACGTTGTCACGTCAAAATCCCGCCGAATGATTTGTTCCTCCAAAATATTCTCCTGGGACTAGTCCCTAATACCCCCGAATTTGCAGGGTATCCTCCGATCTGGCATCACTGGCACGCACGGCACGTCAGCAATGAGGCGTTAGGAATATAGTTGTTGTTTTGAGTCCGGTTATTGCACGACATGTTATTGTACAGCATGTTAATTGGGATCCACTTTGGTACTTTTTGGATTCCATTCAACGGGCGTTTATTTTTATTGGGGTGTGCAATAACAATAACAACACGTTGCAATATTACACGGCAATATTATTGTACGGGATGATAATGTATTCCCCGATAATTCAAACCAGTGCAGTGGACACGGATTAACTGGGTGTACATTATCATGCTGTGCAATAACATGCTGTACATTATTGGTTCCCGTTTTTTTATCCAATTGATGGCAGGTGAAATGTTCGAAATCGTCCTGTCACTGTCATGATAATATAGGCCGGCCTCGACATGGCACACTTCTGCCATCTAGATAGAATGTTTTAAGGAAACAAGTATTTTTTTTAATGCTTCTCATTCTTTCATGTCTTAAATCAAGTATACAATAGATAGAACATCAAATAATAATACCAAGAGTAAGAGAGACGCAATAATACAAATTATACCTATGAGTGAGAGAAATATAATATAAATGTTCTGTCCCTTTCTGCGTATACGTTTTTGATTGTTTAGCACCAAGTTTGGTGCTAAACAAACCGCTTGGTGCTTGTGAGTTTACAGGTGTTTAGTGCCAAAGTTCTTTGAAAATAGTGTGTGCCTAGGTCCCAGTATACGTAGAGTTAAGTTTATAATGTGGTGCATTGTAGTATTTTAGGCTGTGATAATGATACAGCTCGGAAAACTGAAAATTAAGCTTCCTTCGGTAAGTAGCACTTTTATGTTCTATTTGTCAATTAAACTATAAAACGGAGAATGCACAGTGTCCACAATTAATCATTTAACGGTTGTGTTTACTTTCTATCGCATATCATAGTAGATTTCTAGAATTTAATTATTTTGTAAAATTGAGTATAGGTTACTATAAACCACACAAATGACATGGCTATTCAAACCGATACAGTTCTATAGAAACATAATTTGGCTGGGTTATACGATCTTTCGGGCTGCCAACTAAAACAAAATCTATTTGCCAAAAATGTTGGGAAACGAACAACTTTAGGGTGGATTCGACTCTGATATGTTAGTATAAGTTCAAATACACACAATAATCTAGAAAAAAATTACAATGTCGCAACTTATTATTACCTTATTCAAAGAAATAAGGTTTGTTTGACTTAAGTACATAATGAAAAAAATATAATATAGGTAGTAGGTACATATATTTTAATTTCATTTAATTTATTTTTTTAGCTTTGCGTTACATTTTAATAATTTAAGTCTCCTCACGATTTTCATATGAGAAGTTGGTAGTTATTTTATGTCTGAGACCACCATCGCGTAGTATGATTAAATACCTACATATACCTAATAATAACATGTTTGTTTTACAGATTTCCCAAAGATGCAACTACTTTGGGCTGGTTGGTTAAAGCTACGGGTTACCAAGCTCCAGGTCACCAAGCTCCAAAATCAAAACGGTCTTTATTCAGTACAATCACAAGGATCTCTTTGAAACGTCTTAAATTGGTACTAGGTGAATGTACCGCCAGTTCCTCGCGCGCGACCAAAGCCTAGAAGAACAGGCAAGAAACTTACGGACTAAAAAACTTTTGGGCTATTTCAACATAAACGGTATCTCCGCTTTTTTTTCTGGATATAAAAAGTATGTTCAAAAATCTTGCTTTAAAAAGTGTGAATTAAGATAATATTCTCATCTGAAATTGTTATGTACAAACTATTAAATATTTATCGTCTAATAAATAAATACGTACTTACACGTGATATATTTTAATGTATTTATGACATATTCATAGTGATGTTCTGAGGATAGCTGTATTCATAATGCCACCACTTCGCGCTTCAGGGCAAAGTGGTGGCATTGCTCAGGCTTATGGTCAGCTCTAGCATCAGCTGGCTTACTCCTGTTAAGATGTATTGTTTATACCTACTTAATTTAAAATTGAAGCACGCGTTATAAATTAACCTTGGAATTACGGTTTCTGATGAGTAGGGATGTAGAATAAATAAATCAATGATAAATAAATAAATTGTTTTTATTCATAAAAATTTTACCTAGCTGGTGCAGTAACATAGTTAAACTATTGGTAGGTGGTAGAATGTGAAGAATAGCACCACTAGCTAGCTCTGTCCCCCTCACTAGGAAAATCCAGGACTCTAGCTCGCGGGGCCTAGGGTTCTGATGTCAATGTCTAAAATGCCAGCTTAGTGCCAGTTCGCCCTGTTTTTTTTATTTTATTTTTTATAAATATTGGTGGACGCTCCACACAACACTATATAGCCCCAAAATAAGCCAAATCACAACCACCCAGGCAGAGAACAAACGTCTAGTATCACATCACACAAATGTTTGTTCTCGGTAGGATTGAACCCACGGCCTACGGCGCAGAAGGCTACCAACTGAGCTGTGTAGGCTTTTTTCTAGCTCATTCCTTAGAACATATTAAAATGGCGTAACCTAGAGGAGGGTACAAACTATTAAACTGCAGAAACTAGCTTTAATTAAACATCATTAAACAAACAACTGGGGCCGCGGCGACATCATAGCTTATGCTTGGTTGGGTGAAAATAGTATGATGTGGCAACCCATAAATTGTATGTACTTGTTGTCCGTCTTGCTCGGGTATACGCTCGTAGGCAATCTATAGTATTATAAATCTATGTTTCATGTAGATGAAAGGTACATAAGGTACCTACACACCTACTAATTGCTTTAGTTCGTTTAATATAGCATGTTGGTTTTTTTAAAGATATTGTTGGTATTTGTAATTTTCTTTTTTCGTATAGTACCTACAATACTTAGTTGAATTTGGTTCTATTTTCAAAATGTTGTATTAGTTTGTATTCCTTTTTATATTCAAAATTGTATTTGTTTATTAGTTGGTCTTGCTTTATGTAATTTACCTACATAATTACTGCTTCATTTAATGGGAGAAGCCACTGGCTCCTGAAACACACTAGTTCGGGAGCCTATGGATTCAATAATAATACTGTAACGAATTATGTCAATAAAACACATTTTTACTCTTACTTTAATACATAACCTGCTTGTTGTGGGTTACCAGCTGTACCACACGTGTATTTCATATTTGGACTACGACTTTGGTATTTTAAGGGTTAATTAAAAATCAGGTAGTATTGCTTAAGAAATTTAATGAAATCAAATTTCTAAAAATTACATTTTATACATGATTATATTTAACATTATAACGATAGTCTCGTTCACAATGTAAAATTCTAATTCACTACTAAATAAATAACATAAAAAAATGTTATGCCCTAACAGAGTATCTATTTCTATTATTGCGAGTGTATATTTACAATAATTAGAATTAGTCATGTATTGGACATACAATTAACCACATTACTTATTTCACTAAATTTTAATAATAGTAGCTTCGAGTACAAAGAAAAATTTTGGTCCAGCTAAATACTATTTATACTAAAGGCAACTCCTAGAGAAATGAGTAGTATTGCTATAAGTTTTTATAAGATAGTTAATTTACATGGAAGTATAGGAGCAACTTGCTAATAATATCCATTAATTTTATGAAAAATACGATAAGATCGATAAAACTATCGTCTTTATAACAACAATTTATTATAATACCTATCTCGGATAGGATCTACTTTTGAAGCTAAACAATACTTCGGCATGTGCTCTAGGCAGCATCAACCTCAGCTATCAAGTTATAATAATCATACAAGATAAAGTATAGTCTAATAAAATGCTAGTTTAAAGAGATGATAATAATTATTGATAACAAATACTGATTACCTATTTTATAAACAAAACATAACGCAACATGTTTAACGGAATTTCTAGCTAAAATATCTACAAAAATTAACTAGAACTCGTATCTGGAATTCACAGTAGAAAATTCACAAATAAACTTATCCTATCAAGCTAAATAAAAATGAGTTTTTTTTGTTAGTTCCACTAGTGAAAGAGTATATTAGCCTCATTCATGCCACTGGAAGTACACTTTAAAAACGTCAAAAAAAAAAATACAGGATACACCACTATGTAAAATCAGATGGATTTAATTTAATTTGATATGTACCTATAAATGGTTAAAAGTTTATTTTACTGCAGAGAAATTTTGTATTTGATTGCTGTTGTTTGATGCCACCCATGAGCTGAAGACGTCTCTGAAACAAGAAAATAATATCAATAAAAAGGAAATTGAATTAAAATGCTTCTACAACATATTCTAACTGCATCCTTACTTTACATACCCGACGACTCTAACTTTTAGACTAGCTAGACCAAATGTAGGAATCGTACACTAGAGAGCTTATGGCTTTATGGCTTAGCAAGAACGAGCGGGACATGAGATTTCATAAGATAGCTTAGTATTATTTTGGCTATTTTATCAAAATGTGAAATAAATATAAAGTTTCCGAAAGATGATTAAGATTTTGTTTGTCATTTAGTTTATCCGAAAATACAAACATTCCCGGCTCCACAGCACACAAAATTTTAGTTATAATTCGTAAAATATTGAAATAATTAACGTTAAATGTTTTTTTATTGAAATGAACATTGAATACCACCAGATTAATGAAATTGAAATTTTCTTGGTGGCGCTAAACAAAAAAGTGTTGTTACCTGCAATGGCTGACAACACATTCATTGGAACAGTATTCATCCTCCCACTCACTATTGGCTATGGCTGGGTTGGTGCATCCCTGTCGAATGCACGACGGCGTTCCGCGATTTTCATTCTGCTGGAAATACAAATAAAAAACCTTAATATTTGTATTTTAATGAAAATATTGAAGCTGAACCACCCTCGTATTGCCCTAATACCCTAATCCTACTAATATTATAAACGCGAAAGTTTGTAAGTATGGATTGATGGATGTTTGTTACTCTTTCACGTAAAAACTACTGAATGGATTTTAATGAAACTTTAAAATAATATAGCATATACATCAGAATAACACATAGGCTACAATTTATAAAGATATTGTGTGACTAATCCTGCGCAAACGAAGTCGCGGGCACCAGCTTGTATACCATAAAATAGTAAGTTTTATAAGGTGGTGAGGATGAGGTGCAAGATTAGGCTTTTATTGTTTTTTCAATATAAAACATCATCTTCCTGCACTTTATCCCTTATCAATTTTTCAATATTTGTATTAGAAATAAATATTTTCAGACAATTCACACAGCACTAGCCATGATAGGTAACTTACCTCTGGCGACTGATGTGGCGCACCAGGAACTCCATTGCTTGTTGGAGATGGTTGTTCAATTTTAACACCTTGATTTTGGGGTTGAGTTTGTTGCTGGTTTTGCTGTTGCTGTTGTTGCTGCTGCTGTTGTTGTTGTTGTTGTTGTTGGTTCTGTGGCTGATTCTGTTGATGCTGATTTTGCTGTTGCTGATTCTGTTGTTGCTGATTCTGCTGTTGCTGATTCTGCTGTTGCTGATTTTGTTGTTGCTGATTTTGTTGTTGATTCTGCTGCTGCTGTTGTATTTGCTGTTGCTGTTGAATCTGTTGTTGTTGCTGAATTTGCTGCTGTTGTTGGTACTGTTGTACTTGATGCACTTGGATCTGCTGGTGAGTTTGCTGCATTTGCTGAAGAAAAACAGAACAAAAAATGGTATACAGGACAGTTTTTGTATGTCATTGTGTCATGTCTCAGGATTGTGCAAGAAAAATAACACTACAGACTAGCCAAAAAAGTGTATGTTAAAAGCAGAGGTGCATGGCGCCAAGGAGCCATCTTTTTATTCTAAATTCTTTATTGACCACAAGGACATGTACATGTAAAGGTGCATTGCCTACCTGTTGAGGATGATGATACTGCATAGCTGCATGAACTGATGCCATGGGCGGTGACTGAGGCTGCACCTGCCTATATCCTGGAGGTGACATGCCGGTCCCAGCAGGGTAGTTGTTGGGTGACTGAGCTGGTTGGTAGTTTCTTGGTGATTGTGCAATGTTTGGCTGGCAGTTCTGTGGAGATGTGTTAGGGTTGACCTGGTAGTTTTGCGGAGATTGGCCTGGCACCCCCTAAAAATATTTTTTATACATTAAATACCTGTATAAAAAAATATACTATCCTACTAATATATAATTGCAAAAGTTACAATATTTGTGGCTTAATCACACTCCAACCACTGAACCAGATGTGAACAAGAAAAAATTCAAAATGACTGGTAGAACAAATGAACAAACCCAATAAAGGGAAAACACTTAAATATAAAAGTAGTATAATAAAATCTAATATTACTAAGAAGCTACTTGAGAGTCTATTCAAGCACAGAATAATAAATTTTAAGATTTCTCTCAGTCAGTTATCAATAAATGTTTACCTGGTAGGTCTGTGCATTTATTGGCATATTCCCTTGATAGTTCTGTGGTGATTGTTGAGGGTTTGGAGGATAGCCTTGTGGGGTCTGACTAGCATATTGAGTTTGTGGCTGTCCGCCCGGATATGTCTGGGGCGAATAACCCTGTGGGGGATTGCCGGTGTACCCTTGTGGCGAATGACCATTTCCATAGGTCTGGCCAGGGTAATAGTTTCCATAGGGAGGATTGGCACTGTTGGTATGGTTGTACATTGCTTGATTTTCTTGTTCACCTCCCTAGAAAACACGTTTGTATTAATAATATGTCTTTATAAGTGAAGATAAATAAATTAAAAATAAAATACTTAAAAAAAACTAGCTTTTACTTAAATGTGTACTCGAATCTAACCATGCATGCATTGTCATTCAAACTAAATGTGTACCTATATAAAATTTCAGCTCAATCGGTTGAAGATATCTGCTACAAAATTGAGTTGCAAGATTCCACATGAACAAACATATTTACATACTTTTAAACATACATTGCAAGTTAAATAAAAGAGGATACGGTTTTACCTACCTGTGTATTTACATTAAAATTCTTATTAGCTTTAAAATAATTTCGATATGTTGTTTGAAAGCAATTGAAGTCATTAAAATTCAAACATGAATTTATAGGTAGATCAATGTAAATACAATGCAAATAACTAGTAACTTACTGAAACAGACTGCTTTGTTTATAAATAGACTCAAGTTCTAACCTCGAAAGACAAAGCTTTCAATAAAAAGGTTGCAGAAGCTTACCAGTTAGTAGAAATAGTTGTATGGACTAAGTAAATGTTATTTCCTTGACCTTTCCTTTAACCAGAATAGTTCACAAAATACACTATACAAAACAACTTTCAAGGTGATGTAGAAACAAAATAAATAAGAATCAAGAGAAAGCGATTCTGAAGGCCTGTCTGAAGCTCGAACGAGCTTGGTATGTATGGTAGGGCCGGGCTTCGCTTGGCTTGGCATGGCATTTGCACTCATTCACTCCACCGCTTTTTCGTTCGTTTTGTAATGAACTTTCATTCATTTCATTCATCAGTCACACGCTCCAGCGCCATCTACCGATTGTAAACTGAAGACGAAAAGCTCAAGCTTCAACTTGTAGGTGGCAGCTCTCTAAAGTTTTTTTTTATTTTATTCATCAGTCATGCGCTACAGCGCCATCTATTGATTGTAATTATCTAAAGCCTAAAAGCTCAAGCTAAGTCTCGCTTTAACAAAATAGTCGACTTCTTATTATAATTCATGCCTTGTTAAATAATAAGTGCCAAACTAATAATATGGGGCATGAGGTTAAATAGGTTGCTTATTGTTTATTTTACTATGCATTATGAAGATACTACATGCAATTGAGGTGCAAGAAATAAAATGTTGAAAGTTGAAATTAAAAAGAAGTTGAAGTGTAGTTGAAATTACCTTAGAAACAAGGCTTGCTCTATATGCCGCAAGTGCTTTGAGGTATTCCTTCTTTGCCACTTCCGTTTTTTGTTTGTAGACCTGAGGTACAGAATGTTTATTATAGTAAATGCACCCTATGGTTTCCTTGTAGATATAATATTAGTTAATATTATTTTCAAATAATATCAGTGTCCCTGTGAAAAGCTTACACTTTTGTGTTCTGAGTCCAGCCCATCCCACATAGATGCGACAATTTTTGAAACTTCTCCAAAGCTTGCATTGGGGTTTTGTCCTTTAATTGCTGCTTGTGTGTCTCGGAAGAATAAGGCATATGCTGACACAGGCCTGAGAAGAAAAAAAAACGAATTATATGTTTGATAAACAAATGAAGCTGAATACTGATTTAAATATTAAAAGACTTACTTTTGTGGCTCATTTGGATCCCGTTTTTTCTTCTTTTTCTGCACTTTAGGTTTTTTCTGCATTTGACCCCTATTCATTCCATTGTCCATTGGTTCAGGTGATGACCTTTTTACAGCCATGTTCCCAATATTTATCTGTACAGGCAAAATATTGTTGAGAATATTTAATTTTATATGCTTAACAAAATAACATAGCAACATCTTTAAGATTAATTGAAATATAGTTCATTGGCAAAACAAATGTAATGTAATAGTGTAAATAATTTAAGATAAATAAAGCAATAGAAGCGATAAAATTTGCCTATACCTGATGAAGCGTAGTTTGTTGCTGCCGGCTCGCTGAGCAATAATGGATAGGCAGAAGGCTTTCCGCATCACCAGGCAACTACCAACAAACAACCAATTAATTAAATTTTCTATACTTAGTAATTTTCTAACTATGTTACTGATTATAATATGCAATACAATTATGATTGATTTGAATGCCAGTGAACTATATTTATGATAGAAAACAAATCAATAAGATGTATACAAAATAACTTGGCAAGCAACAATGATGTGACTTCTACTGTTTAAAAAGTGTAGGTATGAAATAGTATGTACATAAATTTTGCATGCATTTAGGTATGTATGTTTGTTGTTTTTCAAAAAATTTATGGGTTAAATTAGAGATCAGACAAGCGAATCCAACCTGTGAATGATGTGATGGTACACTGTCATCAGAATCATCACTTGTAGTGCCTGGAGGAGATGCCCTTAGCGGTGATCCATACACTGGGGCTGGTGGCTGAGTGGGTGTGCTTGGGGTAGGTGGCCCACTCATAACTTGGCTTGGCTGCATCATAAGTAACCTTTGTTGGCCTCCTGGTTGTTGTTGAATTATATAGTTACCGGCTGGCGCACCAGCACCACTGAAATAACAGATTGGTATAGGTTACCTACTCACTACTATATTATTTAGGTTGTTTAAAATAGATCTTGATAAAACATACCCATGTGTTGTGACAGGTGTATGCGGTTCTTGTAAGTACAGAGGCTGCTGGTAGGAGGGTGCGCCGCCGGGAGGTGCTAGACCATCTTGAGCAGGATTCATCATTCCAACCTAAAGAATTATTCCAATCAAAATCAGTTAGGTACGCACGTCCAGGAAGTACTTACAAAGGCTTTATTTTAGATGTGGGTTTGATCTTAATCCGGTCAATAAGTTTTATTTGTTCACAAGTTTATGGCTAGTTTTTGTGAAAAGAAAAAAAAAGGAAGACACTTCAAGCTAAGCAGCAAGAAATGTAGGCGTAAAATAAATAAAAACCTGTGTTGTTTAGTAAGATAATGAAGAATAAAATAAATCGTAATATAAAAAGAGAACTGAAATTCAACGAAAATAAACTAGAAAAGAAAAGAAACTAACCAAACAAAACACAAAAAACTACAAAGATAATGTTGCCAGATGGTTATTTGAATTTCCCTTATTTTCCCCAAAAACTTGGTAGAAATCGCCCGAAAATAAGGTATTTCGAAATGAAACAACCAAGAAAAAAGACTAACCAAGCCTTAGCATTTTACCAATAAAATTGGATCTCTTCTGACATAATAAAAAAAAATATGAAATTGTGCTTGATATTATTAGGAGTTATAAGTTAACGTGTGGGCGGGCATGATATGCGAAGGGAAGAATGTCATGTAACGAGAAGAATGAAGGATGATTGTGGATGGATATAGGAAGGTGTAGACTAGAGGTAGGCCCTTCATTTGGTCAGTAATATTTGAAAGGGATTTTCGGCAAGTGCAAGTTTTTTTCATTGCACGAAACTTTTTTGAATCTGGTGATTTTTTCGCTTTTTTACTTGATTAAAAACTTTGATCCCATACTTGTTGGCTTTGTGATTGTTTATCAATTTTCTTAAAAAACTTGACTTTAAAATATTTTTTTTCAATTTGAATTTTGTATACCTACTACGGACAAAATAACATAACATGCGACACGGACAAAATGACACGGTATGTTATTTTGTTCGTACCTAGTTCTTTGATGATAAACTGAGGGTGTTTTAAAATTATTTCTATATATGACAACATGCGTAAAACTGATCGACAGTCCATGAAAAAAGGCATTGAAGCAGTAAAACAAGAAGAAATAGGCTGGCTTTTACCATCTAAAACCTTAGGCATCCCGCAAGATACACTACGAAGACATGCGCTAGAAAAAAACCAAACCTGGTGGAAGATGGTTAAGGTGCTTAAATTGTTCTCTTTGGGCACATTCTGACTGTGCAGACTTGCCTAAGAAACGTTTTATTTGTGCACTTTGTGTTTATACAAGACTGAAATGAATATGTCATTTTGTCCATTGCTAGTATGTCGTTTTGTCCATGCCATATGGACAAAATGGTTTTTGATTGATCTCTGTTTAAGACTTAATAACTTTATAAGTATTTGTTTTTTTGTTGATTTTCTTAGTTTAATTCATAGATAAAATACCAAAGTTTATTGCAGTAGAATTAAACCTGTTCTAGTTACAATAAATAAAGAGAAATTATGCTTAAAGAAAACAGTATGTAATTTTGTACGTACTTCCCCTACTTACCTATGTTTATTGTAAAGTTGATTGTTAGTTGACGGTCCACTGTTATTTTCTCCGGACTTTTTGAATCGTCATTCAATGGACAAATTGACTGTTTTATAACAAAATGTGGTTGGTCAGTCAAGTTACAGATATTTTCGATATTGTTTGTAGAGTTTACACAATACAATAAACTTTTGGCTAAGATAAAAATAGAGCAGTGTTCTTCATATAATATATTTTAATATTGTCCAATAGATATCATGATAATTCAGTAGGCATTGTACCTACTTACAGTGCATCTGACAACACTGCTTCGATGCTTCGGAGGGCACTTATTACTAATTTCAATCCTAATTGTAGCAGAACAGTCGTTCAGGCTTGATGGATGATTACCAGGGGTCGGAATAGGTGGAGTTTTAATGTAGGTACCAAATGACGTCAAATACACTACTACGAAATCTAAATATGTCTTTATTTATCCCCGTGTCGGAAACGATTCGGGTTCGAAATCAAATGTGATAAAAACTGACGTTTCTGATTGGAATACTTTCCGAATGTTTTAAAATAGCCCTGCTACTACTTTTTATTACCTACTTTTTTTGTTAATCTCCAATTCCGGGTTTAAAATGCATATCCATGTTAAGATTGCGTAGGTAATTTTACGTCATTTGGTACTTAAAAACTCTACCTATTCCGATCCCTGATGATTACCCACCCCCATCTCTCACCAGAGTGCCACTAGCATCTGCCACTTGCTCCTCAACTAAACAGTTAGTAGGAAGGACCCTATCTAGACCGTACAAACCTACATTTCGCAGTAACTAGATAACCATACGTTTGCAAAGTATTCATTCAATACACCTCAGTCTTGACGACAAACGGGACTCATCGATAAAAGCAATTCAATTATAATAAAACCAATCTAGAAAAGTAGGACAGCGTTCTCTCTGTAGGTAGGTACACTTTGTCAGTTTTATTGGCTTTACTTTACCAAATACACAGTCCATGTTACCACACCATTTTAATTCATTAGGTTAATAGTTTATTAGGTCGGTATTATTAGGTACCTACTTATTTATCTAAATAATTAGTTACCTACGTAAATGGAACTAAAATATCAAGCGCAGTAAGTAGGCACCTGCCTAGGGCTTCAGTATGCCATGGCAGGGTTTCCGATCGGAAACGTCAGAATATGTCTTTGTTGTTCTTGTTTTGTTTGCTTTTAAACAAAAAAGACAAAAACTAACTTTTCTGATCGGAAACGTTCTGAATGTTTTAAAATAGCCCTGTTCTTCCGTAAAGAAGTGGAATTAGTAAGTAAGTAGGCCTATACCTATTACCTACATAATTACATACGAGATTAGGTACACTTGGCTTGTTGATCGAGTGAGCGAAGCGAACGAAGATCTTAGTTTCAACTTGGGCGATTTGGCATTTTATGTATGTATGTATGTTTGTCTGGCGATAACTTTAGAACTGTTGATCCGATCTGCATGAAATTTGATATATCGATAGCTTGTACTTGAGAAATTTACTGGTAAGTATATGAGTAAAATCGGATGAAGGGTTTTTGAAATATGGGGTTTTTTATGGGGGAAAAATAAAAAAGTTACATAAAAAATCAAGTTACATGTCATATGAAAGGGCTTTTTGTTTGGACATTCCAAAATAGTTTTTACTTTTTTTTGGAACGCTCGGTTTTTAAGAAAACCAAAAAAAGTTAAATTAAGATTACCAGCGATCCAAGAGCTCCCATCTCTAAGAGTTTCGTTGACATCAAGGTTTTTCTACTGGTCGGCCAGTTCCTTTGCTTTTTCTTATTTTTTTTCTTGAAATAAATTGAGGAGGTAGAGGTAGGACTCAGTTCTCATAAAATGCTGACGACGACCAGGTCTGATGATGGAGCCAAGGTCTGTTCAACGGAACTCCTCAATAAATAGGCCAATAGAGTTGAAACTTGGTTACCATACCAAGTTAGTAGGCGGTAGTCAGAAAAAAGTCCAAAGATAATGTTTGGCGAACTACTAGTTATGTAGTTTGGTAAAATACCGCCGAAACGTAGATATTACCTGAGGAGCAGAGTGGTGCAACTGTGCGTATTGAATGTGAGAGTTCTGAGCGCTGGCCGCTGTGGCATGCTGCCCGTGAATCAATGGAATGTCAAATTCTTCGTCGCCAAATGATGGTGTGTGAAATGTCTGAAACAAAAGGGATAGTTTAGGCAATGCATAACCACTATACCACCCCTATATACCTTTAGACCACCACTGTCATGCCTTACAAGGCTGATGTTGAAACATTTTTTAAATGACCTAATACCTATTTTTTTTTTTTTGTAGGTCCTCATAAGGAAACAGTGTCCTTGTTTACGCAAGAATTAAATAATTAACTGCTTATTATTTTAGCAATAAAACGAAGTTACAGGTGGAATTTAGTTCACGAGTGTTGACTAAACTAAGATGCCTTATACACCACTATTTTGTAATTACCAAAAAAAAAAAACCGTATGTTCAGTGTCAGTTACTGTACCCCAAGTATGAGTTTTGCATACCATATTTGGTTTTTCGTTTTACGTTTTTGTTCAGTGTTCATTGCGGGTTTTGTATGAAGACGCGATAGGGATACCGTTATGGAACTTTACAAAACCCGCAATGAGCACGGAGCAAAAACGATTCGTTTTTGTTCCGTGTTCATTGCGGGTTTTGTATAAAGACGCGATAGGGATACCGATATGGAACTTTACAAAATCCGCAATGAACACAGAACAAAAACGTAAAACGAAAAACCAAATATGGTAAGCAAATCTCATACTTGGGGTACTGATCACATTTATGTAGTTAAAACTCAAAAAAAATTATTGAAAAGAATATCCCAAGAAAAGGATGATAACTAGTTACCCATTATCCGTACGTACCTACTACAGAGTCTTCTACCCGAGTCTCATTCTCATCCATTCATAAATTTTTGTCTCGTTCGATACGAAACAAAACGCGCCGCTCGCGCAATACTAACTATTATTTTATCTATGGCCGGCAAACTCGTGTCGAACTAAACTCATACCCGCGGACAATTTTTATTTTACGGGTGTCACTGACCGCTGCGCTCGCACCTGCATCTAATTTAGAGTACTTACTTAATTTATTGTGGTTTTCACGTTCACGATAGCTTGTCAGTACAGTACACTACCAGAGAATACGCATACATGTTACGTACGTAGTCTGGGGAAAATGTGAGTGCAGGATTACCTACGGATGTACCGCGAATTGTACCCATCAATCGGAAACCAAATTACTCCACGATGTCCAGCATATACCAACGCATATTGGACTATGGCTCTGTTTACGTGCCGTCGCATGCGCAAGGACGAGGAGGGCCTGCATACTCCCGAAACTTCTACGATGACCTCCTAAATGATTTTGAAGAAGATCTTGCGGAGTGACCCGGCACGTCGCTTTAGCGCAAGCCAGTCCTGCGATTGGAAGATGTGCGCTCAGCTGAGATGCACCCCTACCACTACAGGAAGACCCAGGAGCTACTAGCCATCGACAGGCTGGAGGATAATCCGTTAGCAACCTGGCGGGAGCTATGGTTGCAGCAAGACTATCACGCTACCGCACTATCATTGCGCAGTGCGAGAGTACCTATCTCAGGAGTTTGGCACCCGATGAACTGGTCGCGGTGGCCCAGTTTGCCTGGCCTCCGCGCTCGCCCAATCTGACACCCCCGATTTTTTGTGGAGCGAAATAAAAAGACTAGTGTATGTGAGTGAGCCTACCAATGTACCTACATGACCTAAAACAGCGCATTAGACGCTTTTGATAGTGCAAAGACTAAGAATTTCCCTGAAAAACAATTAGTTAAAACGTGTGCGTGTTTGTATTGACAATGAAGGTGGACATTTTGAACAACTTTTAAAATACTTGTAGGTTAGTGGAAGTGTAAATACGTGCGTAATTGTAAGTACATACTGTAAATAACTTAAATTGTTGTAAATAACTTGACAGTCCTAAGCCCGTAAAATTATGAAGGAAAAATTTATTACAATTTTGGCAATTAATTACAAATAAAAGTATTTAAAAAAACCCAAAAATAATGCCTTTTTTATGATACTTACCTACCTACCATCGAATTATTAATCTAGTGAGCGAGAGAGAGGGAATACGATGATTGCGACAAGATGATGTGACGTAGGTAGGTACTATACTACTGTCGAGGCGGTAGATGGAAGGAGTCATAATGAATGGAGTGTTAACGAGATTGACTAGTAGTTAGTATGGCGTAGTATTACATAGTATTTTCTTGTAGTGTGTCCATAAAATTGTGCAGGATTTTGGTTGACAACAAACCTGGATAACTTGGCAAAAATGAAATATAAAAAAAATCTTGACAGTGCCAATAGCATAAGAAGCCTCTGCTGCAACTGTCCTTAAATTTTTTTTGGTAGTCACAAACTAGTGGTGTATAAAAAAACAAAATAATATACGGTTTGAGAAACGAGGGAGTCTGAACCCCAATGTTTCTCAAATCATAAGCCCTCCGATTGTCCAATGCCCCCCTACCTCCTCTAGAGGTATCTATAACACCATCTCTTACCAATGCGTAATGGCAAACAGAGACAGCGCTAATTTTAAGCATTATTAAAATTTAAGCACCATTTTATAGTGAGGGTTAGAGAGTTATCTATTTTATGACTTATTATTACCGAACTTAATTAATTACTTAATTAACCTTTCCCCGTAATTATTTTTTCTTTGTATAGTAGTACCTATTTAATTTATTAGTATCTTAGTTCGGTAAGTAGGGTTTACCTATGCTATGAATCTAGCTTACTGCCAAACTTATGGGTTAACAGGGATTAACAAACAAAATACTTACAATAATTCATAAATCCCTACCTAATAATAATGATTAGAATACTGAACAAAATATAAAGGGGAGAACTGAAATAAATCAGTAAACAAAATCTTATTGCTACAGCCAGATCCTCAACTTATGTATCTAATGTAGGTATATAGTTAAAGTTTTGAGTAAGTACCTACCTAGCCAGTCTGGTCTGAACTTTAAGTGCGAAACTACTGTCTGGGGTCGTTGAACTATGGATTTAAAAATATCAAACTTAAGTAAAAAAAAATACAGAACAACATTGATTTCAACTTGTTTTTTTTTACTGTTTTTTAATGGCAGAGTTATACGTGAATATTTACAATAACACAAATATTCTTCGAATGAAACATAAATTCTTAGATACACTTTAGAGCTCTACGAACGGGGGACTGGAGGGGGAAGACTGCTTCGTAGGTCTACAGAGGTCTACGAACGGTGGTGGTAGAGGTGCAGCACGACCCATTTGCTTACACTATTTTTACTTATTTTTTTTAGTCTCGATAGATATCTTGTCTTTTTATTTGGAATAAATAGAGAGAGGATTTTGATTAGTATTAGGCTTTGCCCATAAGAAAGAGAAACATTAAATTAAGTGTTAAACATTTCTTTACAATGGAATAGCACAATAACAGTGAAACCTCTCGTTGCTACATTGTCACAAGACTTCTTGTGCCTATTCTACTTTCTTGGGTCGTAAAAGTTGCGTTTTTAAGGTTCGGGAGTTTGACAGAGCGAAAGGGTTCTTTCACCTTGTTTTTGCATGGCGAGTCCATCTGTCTTTATTCTATTAAATATTTTATTTATTTTATTCCTTCTTTTTTAGTATTTGAACCTACGTCTAAAATAAAGATTTATTATTGTTCTAAAGACAGCGAAGACCTAAATATCAATTCCACTTTACTTTTCGACTCTACAAATATATTTTTTATAGTTTCGTACCATATTTTATAAGGAAAAAAAAACTGAAATCTTATGTGTCGTCATTAATATGTCTGTTTGCTAAACTTTTTTTCTCGGAAATGATAACCGTACCAACCTGTACCCTGCCTAAAAATGTCTCTAACCTACTGCATACAGACAGTGAATGTCTAATTTGTGTACCTATGGAAATTATTCAGAATTATGGTATCCTGCGAGTTTATGCCCTTGTGACACAAATAAAGAAACAGTATGATGAAATGAAATGGGATTTCAGGGGTGAGAATTCTAGACCTTTCTTTCTTGGGTGAAGTTTGTAGCTTAGCTTACGTATCTGGAACTCGAAAATGGCTCTTATGATTCGTAAAAATGTATTGATTGGAGGTTTATGCGGTCAATAAATATAGGTACCTATGTGTGAAATTTGGGCGACACTTGTCTTTTTAATTTTTACTATCACTTTGTCGTGTGTAGTGTAGTCGTTGCATAGGTATTTCGAAAGTGTTATGAGGTTTTTCTTTATTATTTTTCGACTAGGTAAGACCTACTTATTTACAAATGACTGGACGGTAATGTTTTGTAATCATGATAATTTCTTGTCCTCACAATTTTTGAATATTACTTAGGTATACTTTAGAACGTGCATAGGTATAAATGACGTTCACCTAAAATCCTGTATTTTGATTAAAGGATATCCGTCTGGACACAATTTGAATTTATAACGAATATGGAAAATAAAATTGATATTGAGGGGGTGATGATACTTTCAATACCTTTTACTTGCACGCCATTGTTAACAATAATGTAGAGTGAGAGGTTATAAATCCCACTCGATGGGAGTTGTTATGCCTGGTACCTACCTATTTTTCTCCCCATTACTCGACTTACGCGACTCGCACTTATACGTCTTTTAATTTATATTTTTTTATTCCTAAGATACATAAATATTGCAATCTCTAACTAAAGGATAGTAAAAAATACCTGATCATTCATATTGTAAACAATATGCTTTGCGTCCCGAGGGGCAGGCAACGGGGACTCCAGATTTTCAGGACGCTGTAACAAGAGATTTTTGCTGTAATTTTCGGTATTATGGTATTATTGAATCTTTTTATAAAAAAAATCTTTTTATAAAAAAAATATACAAAAAAAATAATAACGAGTTTTTTTGCTTTGTTTATGAATTGAATCTATTCGAGGACTTTATACATAACCCCTGAAAAAGTCCATGAGTAGGACTAAGATATGATAATATTTGTTTGCTCTATAAGCTAGTAGTTTAAAAAAAAGTGCCTAACCTAACATCTTTCATAAGACTCGCGTTATAAGGATTTGAGCTGAATCTGTCTTAGTTCTATTTATCTATAAATTGACTGCATGTATAAACAAATAATAATAAACAGGAATCAGCTATTTTTCCGAGACGTGATAACGGCAGCTGAGAAAAGCAAATCTTGAGATAACTTCCTGGCTCGCCAGGCTTCGCCGCCCATGAGCAATTTAGTGATCACTAATAATTCCAATAACCATGGACTGCAACAAGCTCGTTAAGTTCCCGACATGATAGTTAGGAGCGATTTTATTACTTACTTTTTACTTTATATTAAAGGCATATTTACACATTAAACAGGTTGCAGCCGAGTGTCTGGAGACGCGACTGTCGCATAGCAGGCAATCGTGCAAGGATCTTCAGACATATCCGTCCACACGAATTGCAGCGCGAATGGCTAAATGTAAACGCGCTATTATAGCGCGCTATTATAGCGCGTTTACATTTAGCCATTCGCGCTGCGGAAATGTGTTGCCGTCCCATTCTCGCATTGCCCAAGTCCCTGCGCCTGTCTCTACATGTCTCTGCACATTTCCATGGGCATGAGCTGAGTGTACACGATGCATAAAGACGAAACTTGAACGAGACGTTTGCTACCGTAAAAAGCTTCCAGTTTCCAGGCAAGCGCATAGGTTCTAAAAAAGATGAAACTTAGCGTAAACTTGACGCTAAGTTTCATCTTTTCTTAGAACCTTTTATTATTTGAGAAGTAAATGTATTTTACAAAAATAGCTGAAAACTACTGTTACTTACGCAATGTGATTTTATTCAAAGTTTACGAGCTTTAATTTTTATGCCATTATTTTTATGATATTATTTTTATATAGTATATTTATTGTTGTCATTATTGTACCTATATGGCCCTGTAAGTTATTTGAAATAGAGCTTTTATTGTTATTAAGGTCGTAGGCGTTACGTAATTTTGATATTGTAGATTGAGTGTCGCACATGCGTTTGTGATATGAGCGAATAAGGTACGTAGGTAATGTAACGCTGGCATGGCGCTTTCAGCAAAGAAATTCATGTAGTACGTTATAAATTAAACATTGATGCAAAATCTATGGTGCCAGAAAACAGGCATCGGCTGTCTGCTTTTTACGTGAAGGTCTTCCTACCTCCAGGCGAGTGCCCTAAGTAAATTGTTGATTGCATCTCCGTGAACATGCGATGAAAACTCAATTTGTTTCTGACGAGACGTCGATACATTATTTAATTATACATCAATAATTATTATTTGGCCTCTCTCTCTTCTCTACTATTATTTGGTATTTATATTACAGTGCTTTTAATAGCCAGATACCCTACTACCCTATGATTATCAAATTTAGGCTCGTAAGTAGATATAGGTAAGGACTGTTAGCGTACCTACCTATAATATGTAAAGGTGTTTTCAGGAGGATATACTCGAGTTAGCAGGCAAAGAATGGACGAAGAAAGCAAAGGAAAGGAAATATTGGAAGATGTTGGAGGAGGCCTATACCCAACAAGGGGTTCTTAGTATCGAAATTAAATTTAAGAACTACTGTCCGAAAAAAAATAAAAATTATTTATTGTGTTTTTTCAACAATAATAAAGTATTCTCACTTTCAGATGGCGGTTTCCAACTACAAGTTTTTCTCGGTTTGGGGTTTGACAACGCTCTATTAAGAATTTTATGAAGGTAATTTAAATCAATTATTATGAAATTAATATTTAATAATTTAAGTATAATAATAAATTTTACTTAAATTATTTATAAATTTTAATTTCGCATGCCCTTATACGGTAGAATTACATTGGCTCAAAACAAACATATTTAACATCTCATTACATGTATTCTGCAAATAAATATACTTTGACTTTGACTTTTGACTAAGAATAATAATAAATCAAAGGTTAGGTATGTACAATTAATTTTAAAAGTGTTATTTAGCTAAAGCTTGATCGGCATTAGACAAGTCACAAAACCGCTTTATTTTTTATAGTTCATGTTTTATTGATTTGACTGGTATCATTGTACCTAGTAATACAGTTTATTTCGTGTTGACTATTGCCATTTTGTGCGCCAACTCTTGATCAAGTTAGTTGATAGGTATTTCTTAAGATTGCATTATTGAATGGTGCCTACAGAATTTCATGTCGAATGCCTGTATTTTGTTATTATTATACGGAACATTCAAAGCTTTGTTGTGAATAAATTAGTAGACAAATTGTTTGCAGTTAAGACTGTAGAGGTAAACTATTTATATAGGGTTTTTTGTAGGTACCTATATAAAACCGTAGAATAAATGTAATACCTACACGTTACACTATTTGATTCTCATATAATAAATAGGTACCTATCATTACAAAATAATGAAAGAGCATTGGTCTGCCAGCTTCCTATTACACTGCCCTTAAAGGGCTCACATACTGTATTTTTTTACCTCATTTACCATGATTGTGATTAAAATAAATGTATTGTACTAAATGGTACTCCATTTTTTTTATTTTTTTTTTATTTTGCGTTTTCATCCATGCATACGAATAATATGCAATTTGGGTAATGGTATGGATACCATGCACAATGGGTGAAAGGAGTGAAAATCTCAAATGTAATGTTTGGG
The DNA here is from genome assembly GCA_932294275.1 of Chloroclysta siterata. Lineage (NCBI taxonomy): Eukaryota > Metazoa > Arthropoda > Insecta > Lepidoptera > Geometridae > Chloroclysta > Chloroclysta siterata. The sequence continues at coordinate 8,514,874 of OW028601.1, read as the reverse complement.
GACTACGCTTGTTTGACATCCACAAGTATCAAAAGTAGATTTCATAAGTGATCTTGAAGTATCAAAAGATCTGATAAGATGTCTACCGTGCATGCCGTTAGGTATGTACTTATTCTATGTTTTTTTTAACTATTTCAATAGTAAACTCTTTAAGTATAGAAAATATTAAAAGTTTATTTTCCTTTGACACTGTCCAAGTACCCACTTTTTATATCGATACTTAATCTTGACCTAAGTGACATTACAAAGTAACATTTTTTTAAATATCTCGGATAAGTATCTATCCAAGCATTTCAAATATGAGAACCGTTTTAATCGCTGTTCCAAAATGCGATTGATCAACATTGTATGTGCCTTGAGCCACAAGTTGGTCTCATGCCTCTAGGACCGGTTTCTGGCACCGGCTGTGGTCCAATGGGCCTTAGTGCCTAACCACAGATTATGAACTAGTTCCAAGAGGCAAGTGAAAGGACACGCCAATTGCTTTCTGTGCTGCAGGATTTCATAACTAACGTTAGTTATTGATAAAATAATCATATTCGACAGGCCGATATTGCATGTTGGGGAACAAACAACAAGGCAGGTGTCTTTTATCTTACTTGCAATGTACGTAGGTAAATGAAAATATTTGGCTTCAAATCTTGTTTTTGTGTACATTTAACGTTATAAGGCGTAGTACACTTAAGTAGGTAATAGAGTAGTTAAACGACCATTATCAAATGCTAGTGGATTCCCGTGCAACGATCCCCTATTTAAAACCCTAATTTAAAAAAAGAATGTTCAAAAATCGTTTCTTAGTGAACGTTGAAACTTCTCAAACAGTGTCTGTGCCAAATCTTAAACTTCTATTAGAGTAGACTCATCACGAAATTACGTTATATTTTTATGTTTTACTATCAATCTAAAATCCTATAATTTTGTATGTCAGTTTACAAGCGTTTTCAAAAAAATCGTGTGACAGTTATTAGATACATAGCCAGCCAAAAAGCTATACCTACTACGTACGAGTCTAGGCTTCTTAAAACTACATAAAATAAAAACTAGAATAATTTAGGTATTTAAAGATCAAAGCTCTTACTTATAAACTTTACTTAACTTGCAATACTGCTCAAAATTAGCCCGGTCACTGTTTGTCATTACATTACCCAATAGTTTTTAATAATTAATAGTTAATATGATAGTATAATATATATATATATGTATATATGTATATATATATATATATGTATATATGTATATATATATATATATTTAATAGTTTTTAATAGGTAAGTAATCGTTTTAAACACTAATTAATTAAAAAATGCTTTAATTTTTAATTCATTCATGTGTCAAAAGATAATTGTACACCAAATTGAACAAAAGTAGGAACACTAAAAATAAAAAAATAAAAATAGTACAATGGGCGATCTTATCGCTGGAAGCGATCTCTTCCAGACAACGTTTGGATGGAGAGGATTGTTAAAGTATGGTAGATTGGTTGCAGGTGCACAAGGAAAATTATATAGTAGTTAACAGTCAAAAACATCACATAAATCAATATTTAAAATAAACAACACAATAAATAGTTAAAACATGTTTATAAGTAAGGACGCAATCGTCTAGGTATGTGATGTACCTACCTACCACAGAGCGATGATTGATTGATCGTAAAATCTTCCAAGTTAAACCAATAAACGGTTAAAGCGATCTGCAAAATACTCTTGTAATTGAATCCGAACAGAAGTCGATTGTGATGTAGCATCCATAACGATACGATGTTTCTAATAATGTTTTTAGAGCGTGGAAAGTAGAAAGTTTTCAAAAGTAGGCAGCATAATACACTTCGGGAGGTATGTTTTATTTAGATATTTGTTTAAGGCGAAGACAAGAGCGAATGTACCTCTCGCTCGCACTTTTCGACATGTTGAAAGATATAAAATCACAAAACCCATTTTCAAAAAATCGCAATAATGCATTTTGTGTGCAATCTATTGCACACAGTTTAGTAAAAAAAATATTTCAATCTATACAAGTTTTCCTACTTAAAAGTTTGATTTACTAGTTTTTGTACAAGCAAACTTTTGAGTAGGAAAACTTGTATCGAATAAAATATTTTTTTACCATTTAAAATTTTGCTTTTGAATTTTTACCATAAGTTATTGCAGCAGTGGTCTTAAAAATGGACTATTGAGCACCAAACATTAAAATGAAGCATGGCGGCTATTGCTGTCTGTTTGGGATGTAGTGGACTCTATGAGGACGTAATTGTCGGTCAGTGACCCCGTTCTGTTCCTCCACTAAAATAGCGTTAAATCAATTGATGTTATTACAATTGGAGCGCTTTCATAACTTGCTCACAAAATGTGGGCGAGACGCGACATTTCGAATAGAATGAACAGGTGCATTCTTTTTTTGAACCATTCTTGTTTTGTTTGTTTTTGTAGAAGGTCTCTTTTGAGATGGTATTCTCCATAAACTTGCCTACCTACTCGTAATATGGAATAGAATAAATAACAGCCATAGGCACTTTTAAAAAGTAAAATAAATAAAAAAAATCTTTAGTAAAGTAAAAAAAATATTTATTTAGTTATTTATTCTAGAAACAAAATACTAATAATTGTATCGTCTCGTACCTATTTTTTTATTTTTTTATACAACTAGTTGATGGAACAAGCAGATGGCCCACCTGATGTTAAGTGGTAACCATCACCTATAACAAAGCATTGCCTCGTAATTCACGCACGATAGGAACGATGCACTGCCCTGCATCCATCAACTTGAGGCATACAGATATTAAGCCTCATGTGCCTGTAATTACACCGGCAACCACACTCTTCAAACCGAAACACAGCAATGCTGCTTAGCGGCAGAAAAAGGCGTGGTGGTAGTACTTCCCCGGACGAGCCCTTCACAAAGAGCTCTACTACTCTTAAAACCCTACATACCTACCTTGCTTTATTATATCACTTTAAAAAAATATTTTAATAAAGTAAAAAATATTTTAAATCATAAATAATTAAGAGTTATTTATTCTAGAAACAAAATACTTACCTATAATTGTATCGTCTCGTACCTCATACCTCACTTTATATATCAATAAATGATAACATATTTGTGTACATTTCACACAGATTTACCGCTATAAAATGTGTTAACAACGCCTCTAAGGCTTCACCGCGTGGTCCACTGGCTTCGTTTTAGGGCATCTGCTCTCTTTACCTACTGGACTACAAAAAGTACCTGACCATATTATAACATAGCTGGATCCATTATTTTGTTTAACCTCATTGTTCATTATAATTATGTTCAATAACATGTCAGATCAGAGTTTTTAGTTTTTGATACTAAATTGAGGAGCACCGGAACAAAAACCGATAAGTAAATCCACTTTACGTAATTTTTGGGAAAACACAAAACAAAACCGAAAATTGTCGGATTTTGTTCTGGCTGCCCATCGTTAGTGTCTCATTTAGTACGTTTTTAACGGGTTTTGACGCGTCCAATTAAAGTATGACATGTAAGAGAGACGAAAAAAAATATTGTTTGATCAAAAATGGATTTATCGGTTTTTGTTCCGGCGCTCCTCAATTATGTTTCTAAATATGTCATTTTTAATTAGACTTCCAGCTTCAAGTTTCAAATTGTATAATCTGTCAAGATACCTTTATAAATATAGTAATTCCCAAAACACGCTACTTCTCTCAAGAAGATGGCGTCTTCGCATTAAATTCAGTCCTTTTACAGGCTCTACCACTTTTTGTTTAACGTTTAACAAAGTTTTCGCCAACATCAATACAGTGGCGTAGCTAAGTGGACAAGGGCCCGGTGCATAGAGAAAGAATCGGACAGAGAGAAAGAATTTTGTGAGCAGGCTCAAGGTTTTCTAGCTTCGGGAGCTGGCTGACCCTCTCTTTTCAAAACTTAGGTTAGAGGGCCCCCTGAGCTTCGTGGCCCTGGTGCACTGCATCACCTGGCCCTACGATAGCTTCGTCACTGCATCAATATCGCGCGCGCTATGATTTTTTTCCAGTTATTACACCGCCGCGCCGAAGTAACTTCCATGTATGTTAACTATGTATGTTAACTTGGTACTGTGAGTTTTTGAAAAAAGTTATAATCGAGTAGCCGCGGACCCCCTGACACTTATGAATCCCCCTGATACTTTTGACCCAGGTTTAGAAACGCTGCACTTCTTCTTCTTGTCGTGTCACTAGTCCTTTCGAACCAGTGAGGTGAAAGGATTTTAAGTGCGCTTCACTTGCGAGCACTTTACACAGGTTTTAGAACTTCTTAGGTTCTACGACATGCAGATTTACACGCTTTTCAATCGGAACACTTCGGGAGTTACTATACATATTTAGCTCAGAACAGTAGCTATTCTTCTGACATTTCAGCTAATCATAGACATAGGGCTCCCCTAAAGAAGTTCGTCCTTCCAAGTAGATTTCGAGCCCTCTCCATTCACCGACTTCCCGCTATCCTCACGATGCCTACGGTTCATCGGGTAGGAGGGAATCCCATGCAAGATTCGTCTTCCAGTTCGTGGTTGCCATTCGAGAACCGAGCGGTTGTCAGTTCCGTGAGTTATATGATTGCCCATGCCACTTCAACTAGCTAATTCTGCGAGCTATGTTGGTTACTATGTTGGTTTATCATAGTTATATTATGTGACATTAGTATTAAGAAGGTACCGTTTTTTACTCACTGCATAAATAGCAGCATGTTTTTAAATTAAGTAATTTGATTAGAATTTTCTTGAAAAAATACGAATATTTTAGCTCTACCTCCGTTCGAGCTTAAGGGGGTTGGGGTGGGTAGAGTAGGGTAGCTCCTAGCGCCCTCACTCCCAAGCTATAAATACTCATATAAATACACGTATTTTATGAAACAATGAATAATTCCACAGAATTTATGTTTATGTAATTTTATAGTATATTTAACATAAAGAACAAACATAAATCTCTTAAAATCATGATTATTTTATATTTTCGTGTCATTTTACAGCGCCTTGCCGGTAATTGTGCATTTGACTGTAGCCGTCTGTTGGTTGGTAGAAAACCAGTGTGGTGAAAGAATTGGAATATAAGTGTACATAAATGTTAATTTCTGTGTTTAAAAAATCCCTGCGTTCAATAACGATAGGTAATTAACTCTTTCCATGGCAGGGGACAACTGGCTGACCCATACTGGTTAAATCCGTGTGCACCAGTTAACTAAGGAGTTAAATATCTTAAAAAATCTTATTAGGCCTAATGTACCTACATAATTACCGATAGATTCATAGATAAGTTAGGCACCTGCAGTGTTCACCAACGCGTAGACTGACATACGATTACCATCAAGTCGGATGCTAATCATAATATAATTCATGCATGAAAATACCTGTCAAATACATAGTCTGTAAAACGCTGTCGATCTCCTGAGGGAACTTAGCCTACTAATATAAAAAAATCATTTTAGATACCTAAAAATACTTTTTTTATATATAGGTGCCTATACTCGTATTTTGACTCTAACATAGCGTTTACAGAACACAAAAACACATTTTTAAGTTTGCTGTTTAAACTAAGGTTCTTTATGCCAGGATCAGCTGTTTCCTGGTTTGGTCTGACAGTTTCTGCCAAATCCGACACCTCAAACCGGGGAGTCAACACCGCATCGACCGCGTTGTGATCTGACTCTTCAACATACCTACATACATTTCCTTGTATTAAAATGTAAGCACGCGGGTTCTATTCTTTCTGGTGAGGACAAGTACCTACTACTACTATTACTACACGGAGCAAACATAGATTATAAAAAACTTATAACATAAAACAAGACATAAAATATAATACTTTTTCAATAAAAAATAATTTGGGTTTACGAGCGCGACCTGTTTATCCAGTTTTATTTTTAGAACAGAAACAGACCAAGAAATACATAATTAACGCTCTATCTTATCTCTATATCAATATATTCGTTCCAGTTCTTACCTATAGATATGACCGTATTTTACTAACATTGTAATATTTTATGCTGTTGAAAGTGAAAATGCTAATTTCTATAAGTAGGATACAGTTAATTTAAATAACTTTAACACCTTACCTTACTAACATTTAAAAATTATAAATTTATAACTCTTAACAGGTAGGGAGAACTCTCTGTACAAAATACTGAAGAATTCCACGGTATTTAAGCAAGTTTATAGAGTAACTTCTTGTGTGGAAATAAAACAATTCTAATTGCTAATTTCAATAAGACTTCAATTTAAAAGTTAAATAGGTATCGGTTGGTATACTTTAGTCCCCACAAACTTAAGACTAACTTAAAAAAGTGCAAACAAAATCTAATTGGAGAAAGTTTGGCCTTACCATTTAAATTTTCAGCAATACTATCCCATTCAACGTCGCCGATTTAATTGATATCACATTAAGGAATGCGTTCCGGTTCCAGAAGACGTAATTAATGTTCGGAGGAAGTAGAAAATATTACAATTACAACTATAATTGATAGAGCACTGTTCTGTTCATTCATTAATCGCACTGTAGTTAGGTTAGTGGCGCGGTGCGTCCGCCCGGCACTTAAAGAGGCACTATTTTCTTATATATTAATTAGTTCCACTTGCATAGTTGAGTATTTGGGTATAGTTCGGAAGTATTCGTGGCAGGACGTGGTAAAGGCACGCTAGACGCACGTGCGGGTCGCGCGGGAAGACTGCGTGGCGGTTGTGGTGCGCTGCGGCGCGGTGGGGGCCGCGCCTCGGCTCTTCGTCGTCGTCTAGTGCGCGAGACCGCCGCGCCACGCCGGCGGCGCTGCTGCTCACTCCTCCATTTCTTTACTCTCAGGCCATAAAAAAACTACCTGTCTGCTATAGCGTCCGTCGCCCAGTTCAAACAGCCAACATAAAAAGGTTGCCCAAAAAATAAACAGGCCGACTCTAACTGTAGAGCTAAGCCTTTGATAACGTGGTATTTTTTTTATTTAGTTACAATATTTATTTATTCAAATTATATATTACTAGCGGCCTGTCCCAGCTTCGCATGGTTGGATATAATTTTTTTACATTTTAGGATAAACTTAGATCGTAGGTTCGAGTCTCACGTCTACTTATTTCATACATTTGCACGCCCTTCTCCCGAGTGAGTGAGAACGCGCCCCGTGATCCTAACAATTTTTTTAAAATTCGTAATATCTTTTGAATGGAATGTCCGATTTCAATAATTCAAAAAGTAATCTACAGGTATTGAACCAATGTTGAATATAAAGTTATTTATTTGGATAAGGATTAATACCAAGGTACAAATAAAGAGTCTTTTCTAGCGGCGGCATTTCAATAAAAAATTTATAATAAAAGAACACTTATTGTGACATAACTATAATAGTTAGACATATGCTGGCGCGACATTTTTTGTAGATGATGACTTGTTCTGCAAAGCCGTAGTACATTATTTTGTTCTATCATCAATAGTTTTCGCAGCGCACGCGATGTAAGGATTATTTTTTCCAGGTTGGGTTACATTATTGGAGTTTTAGTAAGGATCCCTGACTTTTTTGAAAATATTATATAGCCTATGTTACTCAGGGATAATGTAGCATTCTAATGGTGAAAGAATTTTTGAAATCGGACCAGTAGTTTTTGAGCCTATTCGTTATATACAAAAATACAAATCTTTCCTCTTTATAATATTAGTGTAGATGTAGATTGTGCTGATTACGCTATTTAATAGTATCAACTAGGGTAGGTATTATTTATTGAAAACATTAGTAAAATTTGGTCTTTCTTCAATAAACTTAAAATTTAATCATTGAGCATAACTGAAATCTTGTTCAAAATATTTACTCTGGGCCTACCTCGTTTCTTGTTTATAATAAAGTACCTACCTAAAATGAGTATAAAATAAGATTTTCATACTTCAGCTGTCATCTATAGATAACTAACGTCATAAATAATCAAGGTGTAGGTTAATATGGTATCACTAGGTACCGGTTAATGAACACTAACCTCAACCAGTACTTTGCTTTGTCTCTTAATTGGTAATTTTACTTACCTACCTGAAAATAACTTCAAGTGTACATACATAATTACATACCTAAAAATAATACCTATAAAAGAAATGCTTGCGAGTTTCAAATATTCTTTTTTAGGAAAGAAACTCTTTTGTTTTTTATTTTAAGGGGCTGACAACTATCAAACAACTTCTCGCTCGCACGTTTCGACATGTTGAAAGATATAAAATCACTAAAGTCATTTTCGAAAAATCGAAATCAACCATCTTGTGTGCAATCACATTGCACATAGTTTAGTAAAAATTTCATTTTAATCGATGCAAGTTTTCGTACTTAAAAGTTTGCTTATGTACGAAAACTAGTAAAACAAATTTTTGAGTAGGAAAACATGTATCGATCAAAATGAAATTTTTACTAAACTGTGTGCAATGCGATTGCACACAAGATGGTTGATTGCGATTTTTAGAAAATGAGTTTAGTGATTTTATATCTTTCAACATGTCGAAACGTGCGAGCGAGAGTCACATTAGCTCTTGTCTTCGCCTTAATTGGTGTATTAAAATGTCATAATAATTTTAAAATTGTATCTTTTTTATGAACAATTTTCAGTTGTACCTACAGTTCTTCTATTTCATGAAATACTGTCGCCTAAGCAAAAGTGTTCTAAAAGTTAGTCCTTAGTGAATGCCTACGACCTAAGAGAAATGCTTTAAGTTTCTAGCCCTAAGAGTTTGGCCAGTACGTTTATTTAAAACGTTCATCCCCTATTTTAATCACTTTTAAGGGTTCAATTTTGGGAAACGCTGAAATATGTAACTCATTATTTTTGCCGTACTTAATTCATACGAAATTTCATGTGCAAGGAATAAAAAGTTTCATAAAAAAAAATTATCCCTTATTTCACCCCCTTAGATAGAAAACTCTTTATTGTACACCACAAAATAGAATAGAAAGTTCAAGAAAATAACATAATTTAAGAATTAATTTAAACTACAGCGAAGTACAATGGGCGGTCTTCCAGACCCCTTGAGGGTTGAATTTTGAAAAATCCTTCCCTAGTGGATGCCTACGTCATAAGAGAAATACGTGTGTGAAATTTTATGTTTCTAGCCAAGGGTTTGGCCTGTGCGTTTATTTAAAACTTTTATCCCCTATTTTACCCTCTTTGGGTATGAATTTTGAAAAACGCTGAAATATGTAACTCATTATATTTGCCGTACTCAATTCATACGAAATTTCATGCAAATATGTCCAAGGAATAAAAAGTTTCATGCAATTTTTTATCCCCTATTTTATCCCCTTGCTCAAAAGGAGCCTCTTTGCGGCGCACTTAAAATTCTATCACTACACTGCACTGTCTCGAAAGAATTAGCAAGACAAGAAGAAGACGTTGGGTATATGTGCCGGGTTCTAGAAAGATTGTGGTTACCATTACCATTCAATATGGCGAAAAACGTAATACAGAATTTTGAAACACAGATACCTACCTTAAACAGATTTTTGATTTCCTTTTTTTCATAAAACAGAAATAGGTACTAATACAAGAGAACGACCATAATTTTCAAAACAGATTTTCATTAATTTTTTCACAAAAAATAAGTATCAATCAATACGTTTTACAGAAGTTTTAAAATTTAATTCACCTCAATTTCATTTGCCTATTATGTGATTCAGAAAAATCATGACACAGAAAAAGTTAAATCCAGATAATTTGCTTTACTGCATTTTTATTTTCCTCAAACATCTTAATTTACCAACTGTGTCATTCTAGATGACGAGTAACTTCGCTCCACATTTTTGGCGCTTCGCTTGTCTCGCGCTTTGGTGGTAATTTTTAGGGTTCCGTACCCAAAGGGTAAAACGGGACAAAAAACCTCCTCCGGTTTTCAATTCGACTGGTTTTTTTTTAATGTTTGCTACCGCATTACTCCTTCATTAGTAAACCGATTTGAAAAATTATTTTTTTATTTCTGAAAATATTCTTTCAGATTAGTCCCATTGAAATTTCATAAAAATCGGTTAATAAATTAGCTTTTAAATCAAAATAACAGGAAAAAGTTATACTTCATCTAACGGCCGGTTTCTGAAAGCTCGATCATAACTAATCGCGTGTCAAGTCACTTGCTATCTCTATCTAATTCTATGTAATAGCTGAAATGGCGATTGACTTGACATCCGATTAGATTTGGTCGAACTTTCAGAAACCAGCCATTAGTAAATGAAATTGCGTATTTTGCTATTTTATGTTTTCAGTGTATTTGAAGTTAATATGTATCCGTCTAGTCTAGGTATTTTGTTTGTGCAGAGTTTGTTTGTCCATGGTACACACCGTAACCCGTTAAGTCCTGAAAATGCAGTGTTAGTCACCGCCAACTTCAATATTACGGAATCTTTCATAAGTGAACGCCTACGACGTTAACTTACGTAGCATTTTTTTTGTTTCTAGGACCATAACTATTAGTTTTTGAAATAAAAATATGTGGGGTTTATTGCACAAGTAAGCTTTTGAATGGAATAATATGGAATCACCAAATTTACGATGGAAGATCAAACAATTAATCAAACATCAGACAATTAATTATTTATGTAGTGAATACTCACAAGTGAGTGCGAGCGTAGAATCCAAACGGCTGAACTATAGCCGTTTATATTTTTCTCTCAGAAGCGGATCGTAAAATCTCACCTCACCTCAAGCTCACAATTAGGTATTAACCGTTCATGCGTTTTCATAATCAACGGGAATACTCAAGCACCCAGACCGGACCTTCCCAGCCCGGTACCAGTGGAGAGTACAAAAAACATCATTTATTTAGTTTTATAGTATAGGCTTCTACTCGGTGCACCTCTTGTTTTTTTTAGGATGTTGCTTGCGTCTTGTTAGATAAAGAAATCTAAAGAAATCACGAGACACCAGCTGAAGATTGAAGTTTCAAGTAGTGAAGCAGTGTAGCCGCCCGTGTCTGCTTAATGCGACTTTGTTTATATAGGTAGGCTAATTTTGGGCAATCCCTACTACTTTTGGAGTGGAAAAGCGGCAAGAAAGCCAGTCCAATCCAACGCCAAACAGTACTTTTCCTCGTACTCAGGCTTGTAACTTACCCGGAAAATAGGAAGCAAAATGTTTACACTATTTACTACTTACTTCTTGCTGCAATCAGATCCTACAATAATTTGCTATATAGTTATGGATTCTATAAGTCATCCATCACTGCCCTTGGCAAAAACAGAATAATTTGACCCCTAGTTTTTTACTTCATTCATTCAGCGGCTTTCTGCTATACTCAAATTTGATGACTTCCTATTAGATTTTTGTTGGAAAATCTCTTTGGTGAATCTTTCTATGCATTTTAAATGTTTTTAAAGAAAATCTATAACCTTACGCCATTCTTGTTTCAGGAGGGAGTACACAAAAGGTACATTTACCTCATCTTTGGATGAAATTGGAAATGGTAAGTACCAATTTAAATGCGAAGAGTTTTCCTGAATATTTCAGTGTTTGGCTCCATTTTAAAGGGATGGGAAAGACATGTTTTTTTCTATAGGTGGCATTGTATTTATGTTTCTACCAAAGGTTTTGGTGGGTAGGTACAACGGGATCCGTGAAATATTCGACTTTTGAAATATGTGGCTGAATTTTCTGAAACTATAGCATAGTAAGGAGTGTATCGAGCGACAAAATCAAGACACTGATGATTATTTATTTAATTGTCTGACGAACTTAACCTAAAGTGAAATTATAAGGGAGTTTATGTTTCATTGGATTTTGTTCAATGTTAGAAGTTGTTATAGTACTAATACCCTAATATATTGGTTTTCTCTATTTGTCGAATTTATTTAACCCTAAAATGGAATGGTAACATTTCTAGGCAACGGCTGAAATTCGAAAAGGGATGTAACAATTTCGTAATAATTTAGGGATTGGAGATTTTGCCGTAAATAAATATGTACAGAACCCTCATTCTTGAATTTCACTCGCAATATTGTTTTTATTTTTATAACTTTATAGGCGTAGCCGATATGTTAATATAATCACCATGTAAAATTTTAGTATGATGGTGCTAGTAGTTTGCGAATAAAGCGACTCTGCCTAAGGACAGACTGATATGCCGAAACTGCGGGTTTAGTACTACTTCGGAACCCTTAAACATTAAATATGAAGGTTTTTTAAGCTAAAATATAAATAGCTTTCATTGTCAGTCCACTTGATGGGGTTAAATAACATATTTATTTATCGAGTGAGCCTAAGAGAAGCGAGTGAAGTTTTTGAATCAATTTATACGGTTTGTATCTGTTAAACTGTTATTCTGATCTGCCTGGAACTTTTATAGGTTTCAAACCGCCCAAGAGGCTAACGGCCGGTTTCTGAAAGCTCGATCAAACGTAATCAGATGTCAAATCACTTTTGCTATTTCAGTTATTACATCAAATTTAACTGAGATAGCAAGTGACTTGACATCTGATTCGGTTTTATCGAGCTTTCAGAAACCGGCCGTTAGATATCGAAATACAAAATACCTCTTTTTAAATAAGTTATACAAAAATACGGTGTTGTATGAAATGTGTTGCATTGGATATTCATTTCATTTTTTTTCTAGGTTAGTGAGCTACGACGAAATTAGTCAAATATAGAAACCCTGTAAGTATTTTCTGATAGCCTTAATCTATCTAGCCTGCAGTATGCCAAACTAAGCTTGCAGTATGATACCACCAGTTAGGAAATAACTGTTAAAATACTTTTTTTTAACTCTTATTATTTATTTGAAGGAGAGACAGAAAAGATCGTAGACATCGCGAGATTGCAGTTCAAGCCAAAACCACTTGATATATGTTATCAATTGGATACCGTGCCATGTACCGTTTGATTACCCCTCATAATTTACCCCTAATTATCAGAGAATTGTATTCTTCCACGACAAATTCTCTGTCCTCTAGTTCTCCAATCATTGCCCTGAGATCATTGGCAGTCAGAGTTACAAATTGGCAGTCGGAGTGCAAACTTCTGTTTTTTTTAATACTTCTTTCTGAACTCGGAAGTATAGGAGATGGCTCACCTCATGGTTACCATCACCTATAACAAAGCATTGCCTCACAAGCCACGCACGCTTGGAACGTGCCCTACGATGCTCTGCCCTGTGTCCATGAACTTGAGGCGTTAAAATATGTTTTTTTTATGATTTGCTTATGGAACAAGTAGATGGCCCACCTGATGTTAAGCGGTAACCATCACCTATAACAAAGCATTGCCTCGCAAGTCACGCATGATAGGAATGTTCCCTACGATGCACTGCCCTGCTTCCATCAACTTAAAGTGTTAAAAGATGTTAAAAAACATGTGCCTGTAATCTCATTTGAACCCACATCATTCAAAGCGAAACACCGCAACGCTGCTAGATGACAGTATTAGGCATCGTCTTCATGGATGGTTCTTCCCCGGACGAGCTCTTCACAAAGAGCTCTGCTAATAATCATACAGTTCTTCAATAGTTACTCTGAGATCATTGACAGACGTACATACGTGCTTGTAAAGGTATGAGTATTCCGTTTTTTCCAAAACTGGACAGGAACATTTAAACATATACCTAAAATTACTAAAACAAGTGTAAAATTAATGTTTTATTTCCTGAAAAAGCATGTTCCTATAGCTTAAGACTAAGTAATCTATCCTCACCTTGTACATGTTATAAATCTTGTAGGATCGGTCATGGTCGTCCAAAGCAATTTGGGATTCCATTCTGCTTGATTTATTAAAGTATTTAGCACTTTTACTACTCGGTCCATTGATCGTCTTTACATTACTGACTCTTGACTCAAATATTTTTACTTTTACCCTATAACATCTTCATACCAGTTTGTGTGCCAAAATATAAATTGAAATAATTGGATTTCGAAATTTTTACTATATTTTTTGCAAAAATACAATGCGAAATTACTAAATAGATATGGCAAGTAATATTATTTATCACTTATTGGTATTGAAAGTTTTATGCAGCAATAACTTGCGTAACATAGCCGACGGCTACTTAACCAACTCGTTCAAAGCACGTTTCCTGATTTCAAGTATTTCGCACTTTATTTATAATATTTTATTGTTAAACTTCACTAACGTAGGTACTTATCTACTGATTGATAAAAAAGGGAAACTCTTTCAAAACTTACAATATTTGAGTAAAAAGTAATCACAAGTTAGAATAATATATTTTGGAATTATCAGTAATTTCCAATGTACAGTTTAAGATCAAAAACACCGAATTCTTACGTAATGAAAAAAACAAAGTCAAGCAACCGCGGCGCATGCACTCGGTAAACAATAAAGATTTGTTTATCAATCAACGGTCATTACAGGTGTTATAGGGTGCGCGTAAAAAGCGTGGTATGTCAGTTGTCAGTGACCACTAGGTGAGTGGCCACGTGGGCGGCACGCGGGCCGGCGCGCGGTACTTGGCACTTGTACTTGCGAATCCGCGAGGGAGCCCCGCCGGAAACAGAGGTGTACCGGCGCTCTTCGAGTACAGAGAAGTGGCGGCCCGCGGCGCACCGCCCCCGCCCGCGCCGCCCGCGCCCCTCGCACGGGTGTGTGGTGCGAGGGGCACATCTAGGACCAGTTATCCACGGGACCCTAATCTCACAAATATTAAGATGACGACATTGCGGAAGAAAATATCAAGATTGCTAAGATTTCACAATTTGTTACAGATGACCGAAAGGCAGACAAACATATTTACTAATACGAAGAATACGCAGCTAAAGTTTAAATATTAGTTTCACGATTTAAAAAAAAATCTATGTGTAACAAAATCGCATAGAAAACACAGCGTTTTTAAATATTATTTGAGTATAAATAATTTTACCAATCCATCACTGATCTCTCGATCCGTAGATGGTATGTTGAATGCGGAAGTACCTCGTGTCTCGAAGCTGAACTATCCCAGAGCGCATGCACTGGCTCCGCAGCCTTCGTCTCCACACCACCACTCACCCCGCACACTATGTTTGCCTTAAACGCGAATTAAGGTTCCAGTAATGTTTTCTGTTAAGCTTAGAGCTTAATTTGACGTCATTCATTAGAGATCCCATTTCCAACAGATGAAGGGGTTAAAGGTAAGTATTTGTCTACTTTGAATCACGAATTCTAGAATAGTTTACTTGTTTTGACAAAAGTCTACGGATTAAATTGATTGGTGCTTTACGAATATGATAATTTCACAAAGATTTTTATCCCAAAAGTCATAATTCGAGTGGGATTTTTTTAATAAAAATCTTTGTGATTTCCATAAGTATAGTAAACACTATAAAACTAATAAAAAAAGTGTTTATTTAATTTCTTTTTAAACCAATAATTCGCATATTTGATCGAAAATCTTGCTACGTTTAGTTAGTTACTGGCTACAATCAACCTTCCTCCGGTCTGTCTGCTTTCCACAATATAACGTAAATCAATTTATATCAGTTCCATTTGTATCATATTGAGGAGGGGACTGAAATAAACCAATTATGCTCGGCCTCTTCCAATTACGGAGGGCATACTCCATCAATTGCTATGGAATTTAATTAAAAACATAATAAGTAACATACAATTTTTCTATTTCCTGTTTGAACTAATATAAAAATAAGGCTCCGTTAACATAATTCACCTGAGCTTATTCACCTAGGTGCAAATAATATGAAGCTAGGTTTTAGGAAATAAAAGGTTTTAGAATATATTTTGAAATACTTAAAATAATAGGATCCTGACTTTGATGCCCATGCACTAAGTGTAATATTGATCTTAAGTCCCCTTAAATTAAGGGGACTCTTCTAATACAGGTCTTAGAACTTAGAAGCGTAGCGTGTGCGTTATAAATTTGATTAAGTTAACCTTTTTCTGTATGCCTACGCCTCACTTAACTTCAATAATATATATTATATTACATTGTAAAAGGATCTTACAAAAGAATGGTAGGAACCAAGCCGTAAGTTTGTTGCCTGTTCTTCTAGGCTTTGGTCGCGTGGAACTGGCACCTAGAGTCACTTAGCGTTAAGACGTTTCAAAGTGATCCTTGTGATTTTATTGAATAAATACCTTTTGACTTTGAATTTGACTTTGAGATCCCAACCCATTTATTTGTTAAAACTTGTATTTTATGAATAAAATATTTTGATTTTTGAATCTACCTTAAGCACTGCAGACGATATTATAGTCTTGAGACCGATATCCTAGGTTTTTCGAAATCTCTAATTTTATTGGCTGGTTTTAACTGTTTCAGCTTCACGACTTTGATCCCCAGGCACGGTAGATATCCCCTTAGATATCCTAGTACCAAGTACAAACTCCAGATTATTTTGAAGAATTCTAAGGGGGGTAATCAGAGGTACGTCCAAACATTACACTTGGCCTACCTTTTACACCTATATTTTGCAGTAGTTAGTATTCCATACACGACAGGTTGCAAGCCCATCCTCGTTAACATTATATTATAAGTTAACTATATTTTAACTGTATACTAGCTCATGAGACGGATAATCGTAGGATGGAACTCGACATTAGTTAGCTTTTACAATTTATGGTAAATAGTCATTTTTGATAAGGTAAAGTAAAAGTAAACAGGCCTTGAATCTGTTCAAGATGATTTCCACAGCGCTCGGGGCAACTTTTTCAACCTTGTTATTTACGGGACGCTAGAGCGCCTAAAACATTATTCAGATTAAACTAGAATGGGGTAGGTACCCATCAAGTAGCTAGAATTCGTTAAAACTTTTTGTTTTATTTATATATTATAAATAGGAACGCCAACAGCGATATGTATAGTTACATTTTAGCCACATTGTGATATTGTCTTATACTAATACATACACCAATTATAGGCGGACTCAATATTTCCATTATTATTTGACTTAAACTTGTACAACAGTTTGATAACTTATTTTGACAAATTTCTTGCAGTTTTAAGAAATAGAAAGGTACTTATTGTGATTTTCTGTTTCATTTCTTTTTGTACTGATGTCGGTGGACACTTTTAAACAGGATGCTGTACGTTAATAACTTTTGTGGTAATTATACAACGTGTAACATAATACCCATATAAGACCAAAGACCAAGTGATCAAACCAAGCACTGGAATACTTTGACGTGTGCAAAGTTTGAATACTTCGTTTTCGAAATTCCCACACTAAAGTTATATTAATAATATCTCAAAAATTTGCTACAACCCTAATAATGTGTACGTGATCTTGGTACATACGCTATTTGCGTTTACTAATTGGTGGCAGTTCTGTTACCAATTTTATCTACAGTTCTCAATTAAAGGTCAAAAAACAGCTGTAAATAGGGCTACGTCATGTTGTGTTAGTTTCATTTTGGCGGAAAGTTTAAGGAGGTATTTTATGAATGAAATACTTCGAAATTTCAAGTCTTATATCAATAGTTGTTCGCCGTTACCTTTATAGGTTATAGGGTTATTATGTTAAACATCATACAATTCTCATACCTACTTATTGGGTCATCATCAGCATGTCGTAGGACGTTTAAAGTTCTAAAACATGTGTCAAGTGCTCGCACTTAAAATTATTTCACCACCGACAAGACGAAGATCGGGTCATAGCAAGCCATAACTGCTTTTTCAAGTAATGACTAACCATCCAAATTAATTTTCATAGTTTTTCTTTTCAGACTGTCACTTTTAGTAAAAAAATCGGGCTTCTCTTAAAAGTGACTAATAAAGAAATCTTTATTTACTTTTCCATTTACGAAGATACTTTGCTATTGTTCTTTTGTGTAGCATAGTGCTGGTAAAATAAAACATCTTAATGCAACCCTAGTTAGTCAATTTCCTTTTCTAGTTTAATTTCCTAAAGATTGTCCATCGAGATAAAACAAAAAAATCATCGAATCGAATTATGGCATAATTATGGCGTGAAAAACGTGGTGTACTCACGTGTAGTTTGCCGTGTTGGTGCTGGAAGGTACTGCTTGTAAAGATTCCTTTACATGTTTGATCAATTTCAATCAAAAGCCATCAGCAAAATTCTGAAAACAAAAGTAGGTACAACATACAATGCCCAATGGTCTAAGATGTTGCTCAAATTTTCGTTCACTTCGATTTATCAGATATAAATATAGGTACCCCATGCACTATATTCATCCCGATGATATGAGGATATAGATTAAAAGTTACCCTTGACCATATGGAAAAGATGCCATAAGAAGACCTTATTTATGACTTGCATAGTTGTAGTTAGATAATTAGATTTTGTACAACGATTCATAAAATAATGTAGAAGATGCTTACATTAATTTGCATATAAAATATTGACTTTAGGAATTATGGAATAATGCAAACGTTACAAGCATTGAAGCAAATTAATTTCCCACGGGTCCCGACCATGTAATTATGTACCAGCTTATCAAGTAAGTAGATGTATAGGAGGTACTGAATTTTTTAAGCATTTACTAAATGATGAAAAGTGTTCAAGATACTTTAACCTCGTGGGAAAAATGAATCGTTTGTTATTATAATTACGTACTTTTCACGTTCATGTTCAAGTAAGTATACCTATATAAATTTAATGAAAGTTAATTGAAGCATTTCACCTTATTGTTCCTATGTGTTAATCCAACGTCATCATCATCAAGCTAGAGATGCCTTCAACAGTAAAATAGAGCTGGGGCTCAGTCATGCTTATTTAAGAGCTTGAATGCTTGGTCCGGAGATTCATGTTATTTGGTTGTTAGGCGCATTTACGTAAAAAATGTGATTGGCCCCCTAAGTACCTTTGCCTTTATCAATTTTCTAAAGTGGCAGGTGATGACTACTACTGATGCTTATGTATTGCCTTCGTAGTGTAGCATGATGCACAAAGATTTAGATCAACATAACATCGTATAGTCTCAAATAATTATGGATTAGGCATGTGTAGTACAGCTACTTGGCACATAAATGAGCTCATCTCAGTAGGCAAGGTAATCCACGTTTGAAAGTTAGAGCCTTTCAAATGCAAGTGTCATAAAAGTGTCTGGCCGCAGCGCGGGGCGCGCGGCTCGGGCCGGCATGCCGCATGCCGGCGGCAGCGAGGAGCGGTACACCAGCGCGCGTGGTGCGGAGTAGCCCGGTCTATTTGTGGTGACAGGAGAAGCGTGGGTGCCGCGTGTACCGAGCTGGAGTGGCAATGACCTTGACACTAAGCGAGTGGCCTTGGGTAGCACGTGGCTGGCTGACACCCGCTGTCTGTTGTCGGAACGCCGCCGCCGCCTTTCCCAGGGGAGCCTATTGTGGACACGCCTTGTAATCGCAACGTTTCGCTCACTGTTTCCGGATTCGATAACGTGCACTGTCGTGCTTTCACTACTGTGCATTTTGACGTAATTTAGTTTAATGAAAAACTTCTTAACATGTTTAAAAAAGTACCGCGACAGACATTTCTACGTAGCTTATCGTAAAGCTAACCTATGAATAAAATATCTGCTGAAATTTATGCAATATAATCTTCTTTTGTATCGTGCATGCTTTTCGATTTTTGTTCATAAAACTCTGTGTATTATTAAATATGCAAACATTGATTCAATTGAAAATGTTGGATTTTTCATTGAAACAAAATGTTTTGCAAACAGAATGTAAATAAGCAGGGTTTATCCTTTCTAAGATAATGTGTGAATGGGTGCGATTCAGAGCGTCGGCGACGTGCGGCACCGTGTCGAGTGCGGTCGCCGCGGGGGCGCCGCCGGTAGCCGCCTGGCCGATACGTTTACGAGCCGACACTAACTTTAAGTGACCCCGCTTCAGCCTTGTTTATATCCCATCCCAATGAAAATAAAAGCAAATGTTTTCTCAAGTTTCCGTTAGTTTTCTCAGGTTAGTTTTGTAATCGATGGAAAGAAAAAGTCGGTACATTCATTCATTGCCTCCATGTCAACAACAAAACACCTAAATAACGTGTACAGCATTCAATTTGAAAAAAATCACTGTTATCAATCAGCGGCTTGTAGAACTTCCGCCCGCCCAAATAACTGCAAGTGAATGCCGCCCTCGGCTGCCGTCTGAATATCTGTCAAAAACAGATATTCGTAAACAAAGTTACGTGAAGCATACTTCGGACAGATAAATCCAGTGATGAGTTTCTGCAACTGCATTCTTCACTCGCATTCTAGTTAGACCGGTCCTGGCAGTTCTTCTAGTTAGTTGAGTTTGAGAATTTCTATCTCTAAATATACGTCAGAGAGAGAAATTATCGGCATCGTGGGCATGCGGCAAAAGCGGCAAACCAGTAATACGAAGGTAAACGAGGTGTAGCTGTCAAAGAATGCGTGTGACACGATGTGTGTCGGCTGGGGCGCCGGCCGGCGGCGTGGCGGCGGCGCGTGGCTCGCCCATCAATGAACGCGCTTTTTATCGCCGCTTTGTCGAAACCGACGGGTTAGTTGCCGACGCGACACCTGTAATTTGCTTGTTTGTGTGTATCAATCAATTTGATTGACGAGTCTACTGTATAAACGATGTGCGATATGTATGCACGTCAGGCGATCCTGAATCTATCAGGAACATGAATAAGCATTAGTGCGAGCATTATATTACTTTGATAAAATTATTCGTCTGTATATTACATATTTATAACTTTTGGTTTACTATTTCTCGCACTACTGGGTATCTAGTAACGCCCACCAAACCGTTCCAAGTCAATTTAACTAAAAAAAAAAAGATAGATAACATTTTATTGTACACAGGAAAACAACATAAATGCAGGCGTAACAAAGGACAATGCGCGGCCTTATCGCTAAAAGCGAATTCTTCTTATTGTTGTGTCACTAGGCTCTTTCGAAACAGTGTAGTGAAAGGATTTTAAGTGTTTCTCAAAAAGGCTCCTTTCGAGCACTTGACACATGTTTTATAACTTTTTAGGTTCTACGACATGTTGGTTTCCTCACGATGTTTTCCTTAACTGCCGCAATGTGCACATACATTTTTGAACAGAAAAACTCATTGGTGCACGACCGGTTCTTGATCCCACGACCTTAAGACCTTAAGGCGGGAGATCTAGCAAATTAAAATCAACTCATGCATATATTAGAATTAGGTTAAAAAGTGTCCATTTTGTGAATTATAATAAATTATTTGAACCAAACCAAAATAAATCAATCTAATTATCTCTAAATGAGTTGTAAAGTAAAATATGAATGTGGATGGATTAAGGAGGTAAGCCAAAGAAAAGATGTATGGATTGTGTGAAAGATGACATGGGTAAGAAAGGAGTGACTACTGAGATGACGGATGACAGAGGAAAGTGGCGAGAAAAAACCTGTTGTGCCGACCCCACATAAAGTGGGATAAGAGCAGGAAGATGATGAGTTGTAAAGTAAAATATGGTGCTCTGAGGGCTGGTGAGTATCTGGCTAAGCGCCTCAGCGATGCCATTTCGCGCGGCAATGCAGCCAGTGCCTTGGGGATGCTTCCGATCAGCACTAATTTGGTTCTATATGGTTGCAAATTGGTAATTTTGTGTATTCGTTGAAATACACTAGTGAACAAGTGATAGCTAGGTACTTACCTATTATCTTCTTCAGTTCAATTTAATTCTTTAAGCTTAACTTTTTAGAATTGGTTATTCTTAGGACAATATTTTCCACAGCAAAAGACAACGGTTTCTCTGGATTTATGGCTCTCAGTTTTTAAGTCTTCTTCTTCTCTCCATTTATGGCTCCTGTCTGTCATTCGACAGACAATCTTGCCAGTGTCAAGTGATTTGTATTGAATAAATACTTTTTTGTCAAGTCAGTCTATAGTCAAGTCGGCCGTCATTTGTTTTGAAGAAAATGGTGGCGGTTTTCTTCAAAACATTGGAAACATTTTCGGTCAAATCAGGATATCACAATACACTTTCATTCCAAATGTTTACACTGTGTGCTAAAACCTCAAGTAATGTTGGTTAAAATACCACCGAAATTACACAACACAGCTCAAAATAACACTAGAAAAACAAATAAAATGAAAAAGCTATGTTGCTTCCCAAAATGTCGGAAAATGAATCGTTTTTAAGTCTCTGATGATGGCTCCTATCTGTCATTTGTCAATCTTGCCAATGTCAAGTGAATTTACTATAAATAGTTTTAAGTCAAGTCAGCTAAAGAATTAAAAATGTAAATTTTAAATTTAATTTTAAATTAAAATTACAGGCACATGAGGCTTAACATCTGCTGCTTGGACGCAGGGCAGTGCATCGTAGGACACGTTCCTATCGTGCGTGACTTACGAGGCAATGCTTTGTTATAGGTGATGGTTACCACTTAACATCAGGTGGGCCATCTGCTAGTTGCATCATCTAGTTGTTTAAAAAAAAGCATCATCAGTTATTTCATTCAGTACCATGAGTTTTCCCTGATACACTTGCACCTATGAAAACCTGTAATTTTTTATCTTGTTAATTTTTGTACTACAGCTAGTGGGTATAGTACCTTAACCATCTGAGGAGTGTTCCGTGATACTGTAGATAAAGATGTTCCATTTATCTCTCCAGTCTCTGTTTTAGGCCACTGGTCTGTTTTAGACCATTCCTTTAGAATCCTATTCTACTTTCGACTAACATATAAATGCGAGTGTGAAAGTTTGGATGTTAGATGTTTGTGGCTCAATCACGCGCTGACCATAAGACCGATTTGGATGAAACTTAGAACAAATATAATTTGTAACCTGAATTAACATATAGGTTACTTTTCATTAAAAAAAATGGGGTATTAAATATAAAAGGACACAAAAAAGGAAAACGCTTTAAATATTGTTGTTAGCGAAAATAACTACCAGTTATTTTAGCTAACTGCGTAGCCGCAGGTGGCGCCTCGTTAGGGATGCTTCTAAGTATTTGGTCCATCAGCCTCTACCCTCACCATGTACTGCCACGATGATGTTTTTTTTTTGTGTTCATTCTGTGGTTTCGGTCTCAAAATTAAATTATTTTTCAAAGAAAACAGACATTTATTTTTGTCCCACCACAGTTATTTATCCCGCATCTCTTGCATCTCAGGTGGTTGGGCGCTGCAGCACAGAATACTTTAACAGCCATAAAGGTGAAAGTACTTACATGTACATAACAACACGAAAAAACATCATCGTGGTGTACTTTTATCCTTTCCCCACACTGGTATTTTACCGATGGCTGGAAGCCTCTTTAAAGACCACCACAGATCAGCCTGGTCATTGTTCCGCCGTAATATGTCTCAGAAGGAACCAGAAAGTTTAAAAAGCTATGGATATTTAATTTAATAAGTGCTACGATGGTGCTACGAAAGCTCTACGCAGAATATTTTGCTTGCTACGCATCTAATTAGTACTTAGGGATTTGCTGAGCTATATATTCCATGGCACTTTTTCTTTAAATGAGTGGTTTAGTGGTAGTGACCTCGCCGATCCTAAAGCTCCATAAGCTACATTGCTCTGCGTTCAATAACTTGAGGCATACAGTTAAGCCTCATGTGCCTGTATTTTAACCGGAAACCACGCCCTTCAACCACAATCAAATCGAAACACAGCAACGCTGCATGGCGGAGGAAATAAACATGGTGGTAGTAGGTTATGGTAAATGTAATATTTGAACGGGTCATGATGTCAAAAGATTTGAGGGGATGTCGAAAGTCTTAATGGCATTTTGCAAACAAATAAAATATAAGGAATAAAAATGTATGTCTATTTATTTCTAGTATTTTTCAGTCCGCGAAATAGACATATTTTATACAAAACTAAGTCATTTTCCGTTTTACAAAATACCATTGCATTTATTACTAGTTTTAGAAATTGATTGATGAATATGATTAGAACGAAATGGCATTTATTTATACAAACAGTACCTACACGACAAGGTACAGGACAGCTGTACAGGACATTTAACAGGGTAAAAAAAGCTATTCTAGATATGTACATAGAAATGAGACGTAAGTAAAGAAATAACAAAAAAGCTATATTTTTTTATTAAAGATGATTGGTATACTCAATAAAATATTCTTTATCTTTAACTACAACATGAATTTTTGTACAGACAGGAAGTAAAACTATAATAGCAATTTCAGTTACTCAATGGCTTTTTCTCTAGATTTAGCAAAGAAATGGCTTCAACATACAGATAAAAAAGGTCAAGGCACATCTTCAAATAAAAATATTTGATCAATATTTCTACTAATATTATAAATCCGGAAGTTTGTATATTTGTTCCCACTCATATCCTTAACGGCTGCACGGATTTGGATGAAATTTGAAATATCAATAGTTTGTAAACTGGAATAGGTTACTTTTTATTCAGGTAAGTACCACGCAAGTGGAGCCACAGCTTGCTAATAATCAATATACGGTTTTGTATGTCAATCTACTTTTGTTACTTACTGTGTCTAAACGATACTGAGATTTCATTAAAATTAAACTTATACTATTTAAATAATATACTTAGGAAACTTCATAGTCTATCATCATCATCAGCTGCTATTAATGCATTCTTCCACTGCCACAATGCCATAGGGCCATTTATTATGAAGGCGTCCTAGTCTGTCTTGCCATAAGAATACAGAAAAAAGTCAACTATATATTTTTAGACGATAAAATGTCAAATTACATTATATTGTCCGAGTTTCGTGTTTAACTCGAGAAATTGTGATCTTTGCAATGCAATTGAGTTTAACATTATTCCTTTCTACGTCGAGAGCTTTAAATCGAATTATATGGGGACAACAGCGATGACGTAGACCTGGCAGAGGGAGATAGCAGACCCTCCAAACTCAGCGAAAGATAAGCTTTCAATATTTTATCAAAGCATAAAAACATATTTAATCACGGCCGTGTTTGAAAGCTTACATTGAATAGAATTTATATTTGAAATACGTGAGCACATGGTCCATGGCAAACGTATTCGCACATCAGTAGATGGAAGACGTGCTGATACGGCGATACAAGCGTAGAGCACTCTAAATGTGATACAGATAATATAATAAAATAAAATTGCGATACGAATTCGTGAGAAAATTTAAATAAATGACTTTTCTGTTTGCACATAAAAAGAAATATATTGCGGCACAATGAATGTTGGGGGTGGAGTGGGTAGTGGGGACAGTCGCGAGGCGCTCGAGAGACGGCGCCGGGGGAGGGGACCCCCCCTGGGGGCTAGGGGGTGACCCACTTTAACGGGACAAGTAATATTACTTTTTACTTTTAGGCAACTATTTCATGTTTTATCGTGATAATATTAATAAGAACATACTTTTCTATAAACTTAAACTTTTTTTTGAAATTGCCTTAATTTTTGTTAGCTACTCATTTGTTTAGAAAGCAGCAATAGAGTAAAACTAAAGTAGGTACAATTAACTGGTTAACGTGAAATGATTTACTGATCATTAGTACAACAAGACTTATTTAATAATAGAGGATGGCCTTAAATATCCTTTGGCACGTGGACTAAAAAAATATAATAAAACTTAATCATAGATACCAAAATAGAACGCTGTTAGAGTGACTCCACTTCATTTTGACTTAAATTGGGTATACTTAAAAAAATCAGACATTGAATAAAATTATGAGTAGATCAAAGTGAAATTATGAGTAGATTATATGCATAGTTAATAATATATAAATAGATCAAAACATTATTTACATAATTGCCACTCGGAAATCGGCTTTTGCTACCGTAAATATAAGAAAATAAATTCGAATTTGATAATCTGCTTTATTTAAATTTTGACGCTCAGGAACATGTTATAAACATTAAATTGAATAAAAATAATTCATAGTCGTATATTTGCCTATACTTTTAAAAAAGTCCCTAAAGTTTGATACAAGGCTTATTTTATTATTGCATCAATTTTGTGGCCTTAGTTTTTTTTTATATTTAAGCATTCCCTTTGGGTAAAGGCCTCGCTAAAATAACATACTTTAACCCCTCGTATAACAATCTACTATTCTCTATCTAAAACAATTTGATTTCCGCAAGAAAGCAGGAAAATTTTGAAACATGTAAAGTCTGTAAAGGGGAAAGCAATCATAAGTCTGATTCTAAGCGAACACAATGCCTGTACAAATTGTATACAAGTGTATGTATGTATATCTGTGTTGCGATATTGACGGAGCTTGTTTACACACATCCAGCGCTGTGTGTGTAGCTATTCGTTATCCCACACTCTTGTTTTGTGAAGGGAGTGTATTCGTTTGAATTTAATTATGTTTTGCAGAATAACATTTTTATGTTGTAAGATTTCTGTAAGTTTGTTTTGAGATGAATTATTTTTTTGTTAAAACTACATAATTGATTACCGTAAAATTCATTGTTATCACATGTTACAAAACGTATAAAAGAACCTACGAACGCACTTATGCTCAGCTCTCTCTTTCTTGTCGAGTCACTAGTTTCTTTCGAAACAGTGTGGTGAAAGGATTTTTAAGTGCGCCTCAAGAGGCTCCTTTCAAGCACTTGACACATGTTACAGAACTTTTTAGCTCTTAATTAATATAAGGTAAACCTAATGATTAGGTAAGTACTAAAAGTTATACAGAAATACATTGTACATCGTACTGGGATCCAATCTTTAACATTAAACTACTTAGTTTGCAAAATTGCATGAAAAACCAATTTGAGCGAAATTTGTTAAAAAATCTTCCGTAGAAGCTATATTACAGCAATAACGTCGGTTGGAGCTTGCAATAAAAGCTATTGTCAGCGCGACAGCAATTTGAGTGTCAACTACGGTTCATAAATTCAGTTATTTTACTAAAAATTCCTCTTAAGTCTTAATGGATTTGGAAAAAGGTCCCTCGAACCTAATCTCGGAGTCAAAAGTTTAAGTGGAGAAAACTTTTTAATTTTTTTCCTTGTAGTAGGAGGTGAATGTGAAATTTGAGATAGCTTTTGTTCAACTTGGTAAAAACATTTTGAAATACTTATTTACTAATACCTATACTTGCATATAAATGTAATGGAGGCAATATTATAGAAATATGATTATATATTTTTTAAATAAGTTACTTTGTGTGTTGAAATTGACACAAAAGGCACATAAAATATCGTCGTATATCGGCACCGTTAGAATTGTAGTGGCATAATCCAAAAAGTCAAAAAACAGAGGTAGAATAATAAATATAAATAATAATAATACATTGACTATAAACTCCATAATCTATCGTTCTGTAAATAAAAACTGGTGTTCGTCACAATGGTGGGAACAGGATAAAACAGTATCTTAGTCTGTTTCATAAACGATTCCATAGAAAATATTCCACAATGAACCTATCTGTTTAAACAAACTGTTCTTCTTATGCATTGTTAGTGATTATGTCTGTTTCGTATTTGTTGGTAAGTCATAACAAGTTATTTAATGAGTCGTTTTTTTAGTAGCTTCACGCAAACGTGGGGGATACTAGTAATATTTATAATTCAATTGATTTATAAGCTTATAGGTAAAATGCGAAAGGATGAGATTGGATGCGAATGGATGCGAAAGGATGTGATTACCTTGAAAACCTGTTGAACAACTTTGATGACTTTTTCGGCAGCAAATGTTGCGTTGCAATTTCAGCTTTATTGACTATTTCAGGTGGTCCCAAAAAAGAGTGATAAGCGGAGGTCTAGAGATAGAGCACCACTTGGGGTACCCGAATCACCCCTATGTTCCGCGATATTTCATAGTTTTCGTTTTATGATTTTTTTTCAGAATTTTTGAGAACTTTCGACCTGAAAAACTACTTTTTAGAGTTTTTTTGCAACTGTATCTTTATGAATTGTACTTTTATGCATAAACAATCAGCTTCGTGGCTTAAATGAAAATTATGAAAATATTGGTGTAAAGTAAAAATTTTACTAGCGATGAATTATGACTTAAATTTTCAACTTTTAATTAAAAAATCTAAACAGGTGACTTCATAGTTCCAAAGTAAGTCTCAAGAATTTTCCAGACTCTTAGCTTTCATAATCATTAAAAAAAGTAGTACTTAATGGGCTGCTTTTGCTAAAATCGGCCTTCAAAGACATCGAGGTGGAAAATTCTTAAAATTAGCAATCTTATTACATATTTTTTTTGGCCATTTTATTATTCCTAAGCTTAGTTTGAGTTTGTTTACTAACCAAAAATGACCGCAAGAAAGTAAGGTTTGAACATTTGGAGGTTAAAAATGACTATAGGAAAGCTAAGTAAACATTTGTAAGTTTTATTTTATTTCGTACTACGTAATATGTACTGCGTGACTGCGACATTGATCTGACAAACTCCGTAAAAAACTGATATAACGATAGGGTAAGCATCAATCAAAATTAAATTGGTCCATGGAAAACACGATTTTTTTAAATTTCAAATTCATTATCAATTATGTTTACAAATGCCAAAGTACCAAAAACCAAGAACTACAAAAAACGTAGTGCATAAAGATGATTTGTAGCACCTTGAAATGCTCCAAAGCTGAACTTCTACTTGACACTACTTATGGGGACTCCCTGTATCAATCCATTTGTATTTTAAAAACAATCTAATCCAATCAGTTTTTTTAAAACAAAAAATGATTTATTGATCAAAAGGACACCTTTATATCCTCAAGAGTTTTTTTACGACGAACTGTTTTCATTATCCATTTTTATAGCACAAATTCTATTAGCAATATATCTCAAAGAAGCCCCAACCAAAGTCAATCAAATGGGGATAAAAGAAATGGACCTAAATCAATACATTCTCCCCAATTCTTTAACTGTTTGTTTTTATTTTTATCCCTTTATTTTGGTGTAGCGATGTAAGATGGTAGATAGGTACTTTAATTTTTTTGGTACACGATCCGTTTCATCCGTGCTTTTAGAGCTCGTAAAGTTCATCGACCTTGATGTAACGTTAGTTTAATTTATTAAGTACTTTTTTGGATATTGAAGTAACATTTTATTATGATTGTTTCCTAAGTACGTAAAATGCCCTCACAGCACAGTCGGTAGTAGTTCTGCCTTCTGCCCTGTAGATCGTGGGTTCGATTCCTACCCAGAGAACATAGATTTGTTCTCTCAGTGTTTCCATTAAAGGTATGTAATTACAAAAAATGTATGCATGTATTATATCAGATATGGATTCCCATAGTACAAGATTTGCTTGGTTTAGGGCTGTAGAATGTCCATCAATATTAATTTATTTATTGAGTAGGATAATGAACGACAATGGTAGCTATTGTTCCTGTTTGGCATTTTGTAATTAATTCCGTAGGCTCGATTAATGAGATCAAAGGGTAGTTCCTATCTGATAATCAACACCTAGTAGTTGTTATTTATCAGATTTAATCACGTTTGTTTGTTTATTAATCAGAAAACACGAGAAGTCTAGTTTCGTAGCCTGATTTCTAAATGCAGAGACAATATATATTTACTAGCTTTCAATTTCAAAATGGCGGAAGTAAATTTATGTTCCTAATTTAAATTATTGTGTTTAAATTAGTACCTACTACTTTATAAATTATTTGATATACGTTTTTGTAAGAGGATACAACCAATTAAGAAAGTACCTACCTAGATTTGGCACTATTAGAATGGCAGCGATTTTATGTGATGATGGAGCGGGAAGATGACTAAGGGAACTCCTCGGTGAAAAAATAGTAAACACGTAGTATTTTGGTTCAGTTCTGGTCTTAGATTTGGGTATTTGCGTGGTTATGTGTTTGTACACAAAATAATACATCACCATCAAACGAACCGCCTAAACAAATCAATTCTCAAAAAATCTGTAGGTATTTTGAAAATTATAAGACTATGGGAGCTATTCGTGGTACGTTGATATTAAATTGGTCTGCGATGAACAGAATTTCCGATAGGGGTCATTGTAAAAGATAGCCGTAATTTTTCGGCTCATATATTACGCCAGTGTCCTTCAGTCTCCGCTAAATAGCGGCAGCTTAAAATTTTTTGATGTTAAGAAATCCATCCGCGCTTTTATGTCAAAACATCTAGGAACCCTTACACCGAAGTCCGAGTTCAGCCAATTAACTTCAAGTACACTAGACTAGTCTCTCGTGGATTTTTAATAGAAACTAACCTCGCATACTTGAGTAATTTCAGGAATGAAACGAAGACGAGTGCTCGTTTATAAGCGTGATTTAACAACTCCAGCATATTGATTTTTACGTCGCCGTGGGCCCGCCCCCTCCCCGCGGGAAGAGTTGTGCACGGGGGTAATGCTAAAATGCTTGTTCCCCTATTTGAGAGTACATGCTGGAGGGACTTTCAACCGCGGCATCAATTTTTCTCTTCCATTTATGAATGCTTTTTTTTAATTTCGCAAATACTTTACGTAAGATTTACGACCGGATACGTCTTCATTCGAACGTGAATGTGACACACTTTCTATCGCACTGTTATCTTTATTGTGTTTAAAACATGTAGTTTGGTCGTGTAGTTTTGTTTTAACAACAAAGGTATTTTAATAGACCGTTACCTTTTTTGAAAATTGCTATATTGTTCTTACTAGAGAACAAGTATAAAAAACTACTTGGTACTTGGGTTCTCAGTTTGTGGGACTTGACGTTGAAATATGATGTTACAATGATTACATGATTACCCTTACTGTAGAGCTTTTTTAATATTAGGTGTTTTCTAAACTTTGATAGTTTCACTAAAAATTAAAAATCACCATACATTTATTTCTTGATATCATCGGTTTATGGAGTGAAATGCTTATGAAAATTTTACCTTTTAATACTTAATACGTAGTTCTAATACTAACATAAGCAATAAATAAAATTTCCAGTAGGTTGGTACAATTAATCAAAATATTACCTAAAAATATGAATAAAACCTAGTAATATGAAAGTGCGCGTCTCTTTTTGGCTGTCCCCGCGAGTTTGTTCAGCCCCACCCGCGCACTTTTCAGTGGGCCACCCCGCACCCTTCGCTGCACCCCATGTGTTATTCTCCACTCGCTCCGTCCCGGCTCGGGACGCTCCTTCATTTTACTCCAATTTACAACCAAAAAAATTCAAACAAACATAACCTATATTAAATTTTATATTGCTCTCGGATTGATTACGTCTGGTAACAGCGCAATAGCTAGTTGCTTCTAAGATTGGTCGTAGCAATATATTTTGGCTTTCTTTTTATCATCAGTCCTTGGTAAATCTGTGTACAATTATTAGTTGGAGCTAAAAGGGGCTCTATGGGTACATCTATAAAGTTAAACATTTACAAATATTGACTTTGTCTCATATTACATCAAACCTTTCCGCATTTTAACGCTGTCAACGTCGGATTCAACGTCATCGAAATCCATATTTTCCACAAGATTTTTTCAATATATTTTTGACATGCGTACTAATAAAAAGTAAAGTAATGTTTCATAATATTCAATAGAAAACAAGTACTTATAAGGTAATTCCAGTAAGGTATACTCGTAGAATTAATATTGCTCACTCACTCAATAACACATAATATTTTTTTTTTCTAAAACTAAAGTTTCAAAAATATCTCACAATGCAATACTTATTATTTTGACAGTTTAATCGGTCATAATTATTAACACTTTGACATTTACAGCAAGAACTCCGGTATTTCAAATGTCGAGGTCGTAGACCTACCTACTTAGAAATCAATTATGTACGACAAGTGTGTAAGTATTATTACTAGAATATATTTTAGTATAAACATATTTACTTTACAATAATATCTAGCCCAG
Organism: Chloroclysta siterata; assembly: GCA_932294275.1. Lineage (NCBI taxonomy): Eukaryota > Metazoa > Arthropoda > Insecta > Lepidoptera > Geometridae > Chloroclysta > Chloroclysta siterata. The sequence continues at coordinate 8,483,286 of OW028601.1, read as the reverse complement.
ACGGTACCTATACTTATTAACTGAGGGGTGCCACCCCAACCCTGCTGGGTTTGGAAAGGAAAGCTTTTAAGAGCTTTTTGTTTTGTAATTAATTATGTTTTTATTTACATTCTTTGTCGATGTTGTGATTTTAGTAGCAACCTACAAATTAATTTGAATGAATTGGTTTATTCTTAGCACTTGAATACAATATATAAAACAGATTTTGATACCTAAAATAACTTCACTAAGTATAAACGAGCTTTTAAATTGTATGTTGTGAAATGGATAAAAACTAGACCTATAAATACACGGCTTTCAATATTAAAGTAATATTTTCGATCAACTCGTTGTATCGACCTCAATATTTATGAAAAACCTATAATTATAGAGAATGTGTTGCTTGTTTTTGTTCTTTGTGATAAAGCACTCACATTAACTTTCATGTTTGGATTTCGGATAGCTTAGAAGATAATTTACAAATATAAAGTAAAATATTTGAAATTAAATGTATTTGTAACTTAATTAAATTACAACAAACTGCATACGAAATATACACAAGACACAGGCAAGGAAAACATGGTTTTACTCAAGAGTAAATCTATTGATTCTATATTAAGGTCTATCCCAGATGTATTCTGCTTTTATTTTAATACATAACCCTAATCAAAAAGATAGAAACATTAAAAGCATGATGTTGCAAGCAAGGTAATAACTTATAATAACCATAGCATATTCTCATTCATCATGAATCACTCACGGACTGTCTATAGAAAAGGTTTTAAATTGTTTCTCGATGTTAATAAATTTTAAACAGATAAACCTGTACATCTCGGACTCGCGGCTTAAAAAACGAGTATCGTGAGTATCCAGACGAAAAAAGTAGTCGCGCAACATTTCACAAGGCACAACGGCCCGCTGCACTGGCATTGTGTGCCTTAACAATATCCACGGCTCAGGGAACACTGCCCAATAAATACAACACGTCCACGACGTCATTTCAACAAATCAAATACCCTGCGCAAACAAACTCCAATCGACCATTCCAGACGATTTGAATTTTATACCAACCCTCCGTCGCGGCTTTATCTCTACCTTTAGCTAGCTACGCAAACGTTGCAATCCTAAATTAGAGAGGGATGTGAGCCACAGTATCATTTTAATTGAAGTACGTTTTCCTTTTGATTCTTCGAATTGAGATGAAATTTAATGTAGATTAATATATTGTCGTATTTATGTACTTACCAGAGAAGGAGATATAGGTACAAAGGATATGAGGTTTTTTTCCATTATAAAATTTTGATAATTAAATACTATAAAGTAGATAAATAAATGACAAATATTAAAAATAATCGTAGAGCTTTGTTAAGTTTACATTTACAGACAAAATATTGTTTTAAACTGTTCATAAGTCAGAGCTCAGGTCAGTAGAGTACATTCAAGCGAAGCCTCGGTCCCGTCGGGAGGGGTCGCAAACAGGTTATGACCCCGACAAGTTACTTGTTTGAAGCCTCGGAAGTGACCACACCAAGAGACCCATAGAACCTTACTGTAAGTAGCCTTTCTAAAGGGACAGACAAAGCAGGAGAGATCTTGCTACGATGGCTGCAGCCACGGGCCCAAACTAGGATAAGATAAAATATCAGGACATTCAAAGTGACAAAAGTCATTCCTACTCGTAGTATAAATCTGATAGAGGATCAAATTGAGCGTATTTTAAGGGTCTAAGCATATTAGGTATGTAAATAAGGGTTTTTATGAACAACTACAGAGGTTTTAGGATACAATCGGATTCCATAACTTAAAGATTAAAGGATGATTTTAGTTCTGAATAAAAATAGAAAACATACGCAGAGGCACCTATTATGGAATGTTTCCATATGTATGGGCCGCTTCAACCCTGCGTCAAGTATATTAAAACAATGCTGCGATTTGTTTAGATACTTTTTCCACGCATAAGTGAATGAATATATTTCTAATATTACCACATAATACGCCATTGTTCTTCAGTTCGTTGATATTTCTCCAGTATTTTCAACGCTTGGACGCTATTTAAAGTGATACACATACCTAGCCAAGCATGAGTACCAACGTGAAACAATGTTGCTGTAAGTAATTAAATGACTCATAGCTATTAACAACACTTAACATTATCAAAATTGTTGTATAAATTAATTAAAAGCGTAAAATAATAGACATTCGTACAAAATTATATTACTTAACTTTTTAATCAATTTTGTACAACTTTTTAATGTGCACGCGCACGCGTTTATGTCTTTCCATTGTAATGCCAACATTTGTTGCGGATATTGTTATACGTATCTTATGCTTAAGTATTATTTTACCTTTAAGAGTAGTAGAGCTCTTTGTGAAGAGCTCGTCCGGGGAAGTACTACCACCACACCTTTTTCTGCCGCCAAGCAGCAATGCTGTGTTTCGGTTTGAAGAGTGTGGTTGCCGGTGTAATTACAGGCACATGAGGCTTAACATCTGTATGCCTCAAGCTGATGGACGCAGGGCAGTGCATCGTAGGGCACGTTCCTATCGTGCGTGACTTACGAGGCAATGCTTTGTTATAGGTGATGGTTACCACTTAACATCAGGTGGGACATCTGCTTGTTCCATCAGCTGGTTGTATAAAAAAAAAAAACCTAGACTTTTAATTACCTATTGTATCAGTTTCGTGAATCTTAGAGAAATAAATAAAATTATAAAACGTGATGTATAAATTATAACTCAGTTGGTAGTAGCTGCGCTGATGTAGGCCGTGGGTTCGATCCAAACCGAGAACAAACATTTGTGTGATGAACATAGATAAGTACTTGTTTTCTGTCTGAGTGTTATTTTATAATATAAGTATGTATTTACAAAAATGTATGCAAGTATTATTAGCTATCTGGTTCCCATATTACAAGCTTTTCTTAGCTTGGGAGTGCTGCGTGGAAAGTCCACTGATATTTATTTATTAGATAAATACCTTTTTGTGCTTATTTTACTATTTCAGCATGACCTCGCTAGTCTCCCTCTTGATTGTCCATAAATTCATTGAAGAACTTTTGAAGAATCTTGCGACAGCATTTGAGTAAATTGTGAAGCTATATAAAGCAAGTGTGTGTTTGTAAAAAATCCATAGAAAACGAGGGCGCCTGTTTATAGCTGTTAAGGAATGAAACCGTACAGTATCTACAACATAGACTATACTTGCGCCATCTGGCGGCCATCAAACATTTGAGAAAAAACAAACTTTCTCTGAAAGTAAATAAACATAGCTATCATAAATATAGACGGCATCGGATTGGAATTTATAAAAAGTTATTTATTTTTATATAAGTACACCTGTAGTTTAAGTTGAGAGAATTGGGTTTTAAATTACCACAAAAATAGAAGGAAGGGTTAGTGCGCGTTGCGCGCGGGGTGGATTGGTATTCTTAGAAAAGCCAATCAACTCTTAAAGTTACAAAAAAAATTGTATTCATAATAATGTCCCAATTAACATAGACCGTGTGGCGGGCGACCGCAGCCATAGTTATCGTTGTTAGTAGTTCATTGTGGCCACTCTGTCTTAGGTCAAGTTGTTACTGTGATGTACTAAACTAAATACTTTGATACAGATTATGTATTGGTACGTTCGTACAATCCATATTTACTGTTTGTTAATCAGTCAAGATACCTTAACCCATCACTACATAGTATAAAACAAAGTCGCTTTCTCTGTCCCTATATCCCTGTATACTTAAATCTTTAAAACTACGCAACGGATTTTGATACGGTTTTTTTTTATAGAAAGAGTGATTCAAGAGGAAGGTTTATATGCATAATACAAGCATAATCTCTTAGGGATAACCAACAATAACCGTGCGAAGCCGGGGCGGGTCGCTAGTAAATAATAAAAAGCTTTCATGTCTCCGTTTAAATAAGTACTAGGTCTAAAAGCATATTTTAAATTATTTCAGTCGTATACCTATGCAATAAAAGTTAATTCCATGTTGACTCGTATAAACATTGTTTAGTCTCAGCGCTGTGTATACAAAAATGAAAATAAAAAGAGACTAAAAATTGTAGAACCGGTCCTTGGTATCGTGGCGCGGACGCGGAGAGCGTCGGAGGAGTGACCTCAGTTGGCCTTGACAGCTGAGCCCGCTCCGTGAGCCTCTCGATTCAACCACTAATAACTCCACTACATTATAATGCCGATGCAACTATGCGTTACAATAATGTGTTACGTACCTACTAGAATGCGTCGTCTCGACTCATTTCTCTGAGCGACGAGGCGACGCGACGCGCGCGTCTTCAGCGTGCCTTCTCAAAACATGATTTGTGGACGCTCGTTTGTCTTCGTAAAATACCTAAATAGGAGCTTTTATGTCTTTGTTACACTCGTATGTTAGAGTTTTATGTTCAGTTTATAAAGGTTGTTTATACTATAATTTTCTATGTTAAAACTTAAGCCAATCGTGTATTTATATTTTAAGTACATATATTGTTATTTAGACAACAAGAACTTGTATATCTCATCAAATAGGTGTTAAATATAAGTTCTTCTAATGACGTACGATGTACTATTGTGGGTCTCTTCACTACAGTTTAGAGCTCTTTTTATTTTGTATAGTTTAGTTTTTGGTATAATAGGAGTTTGAGCAACTAGAGACTTATAGGCATTTACCATGAATTTATCTTACAATGTCCTAACTATAACATAAATCAGAGTGCGTTTTACCATCTCAGAGTAACGCTATCCATCAGTGGAAACTATTTCCATATCTACTTCAGGCTTGTCAAAAACAAAGACAGATATATTTTTATGTGACGGATAGCATTACTCTACATTATAAAACCCGCTCAAGTAAACCCGCTAAAGTAGTTATACCATTATACAATATCCCGTGTATTATTCATGTAAAGTCGTGAAGTGACACAATAAACGCAGTCACGAGGAAAAAGAGTAAAAGAGTTTATTCTACCTATTTCCACGTAACCCTAAAAAAAAATTATACTAGTAGTTCGCCCCGAACTGAGATCTCGTGATGCGACCCGACGAACGCATCAAAACTTTGAGTCGGTAGTAGTCAGAGGCAAGTCCAAACATTATCTTTGGACTTTTTTCTGACTACCGCCTACTAACTTGGTATGGTTACCAAGTTTCAACTCTATTGGCCTATTTATTGAGTTCCGTTGAACAGACCTTGGCTCCATCATCAGACCTGGTCGTCGTCACCATTTTATGAGAACTGAGTACCTCCTTAATTTATTTCAAGAAAAAAAAATAAGAAAAACCTAAGGAACTGGCCGACCAGTAGAAAAACCTTGATGTCAACGAAACTCTTAGAGATGGGAGCTCTTGGATCGCTGGTTATCTTAATTTAACATTTTCTGTTTTATCTCAAAAACCGACCGTCCCAAAAAAAAAGTAAAAATTGTTTTGGAATGTCCAAACAAAGCCCTTTCATATGACATGTAACTTGATTTTTTTATGTAACTTTTTTTATTTTTGACCTCTCAAAAAACCCCATATCTCAGAAACCCTTCATCCGATTTTACTCATATACTTACCAGTAAATTTCTCAAGTACAAGCTATTGACATATCAAATTTCATGCAGATCGGATCAACGGTTCTAAAGTTATCGCCAGACAAACATACATACATACATACATACATACATACATACATAAAATGCCAAATCGCCCAAGTTGAAACTAAGATCTTCGTTCGCTTCGCTCACTCGATCAATTAAACTAAAAGTTATAATAGACGGAAAATACCATTGTAATTTTTTTTTATAATAACAGCAAAAAGAGCTTTTTAATTTAAAAGAGTACCTAAGCGAGATAGCGAATCTCGTGACTCATGGAATCTATACTATTCTAGTGAGTAGTGACTCAAACTTTAGATTACCATCTCAAAGCGTGTAATTTCAAATTACGCTCGGAATTTCGTGGAAATAAAGTTCAAAAACATTAATTTTCTAGGTTAAGGTGACGGTTTGTGACGATAATAAAAAAAAACTATTCTTTTTTTTTAATTAAGTTCCAGCCACGAGGGCTAAAGAAATGAAATAAGTGAATATACCAACAGATTACTAGGTACAGATTATTGTTTGAAAAATAATTAACTAAATCTTATAAAAATAAGATTATGTTAACTGAAGGCCCATTAAAAATTTCCACAGGTAGGGAATTTCATTTCATGATCTTTGAGCTGTTGCTCTGTAAATGTCCCTTGCAATGCTGCGACTCTACTATGAAAGTTACGAATTGTATAAATCCTAGTGCAACATACTGTACTTGTTTCTATTCTGCGCGGCGGTAGCTATCATTTAAAAACAATCTCCAAATAGTCTTTATAATAATCGAACTTGAACTAGAAATCTAGAAAGGTTTCCGAGCGTCATTAGCATCAAAATCATCGAGAATAAACAAAGGCACCATAAATGCACTCTTTGTTATGGGTTTGTACAATTCAAAAAAGGCATTTGAAATGAAAGCAGTATTTCGTCATAAGAATTTTTGTCAGAAGAATTGCAGTATTTTTCAAAATATAAAAAGGCCTAGAAATTGGTATAAAATTTCTTAAAAAACACACGTATTTCGTTTCAAAGTCCTCTATTAGTTACTAATTTTCTTTCAAATTGTTTGATCGGTAATCATTTATCGACATTTTTGTCACTAAATATAAAAAATTGTATCTTAAACCAAAATTTTAAGAAAATCCCAGATTCAAACCTTTTTATGATACCTCACTTTTCACAAACTCTGGTACACACGATTACGCATCAGGCTAAACACTGCTAGCTTTTATGTTCTTGTATTAATCGTAATCGCTTTGTGTAGCTAGATGTGTATCCGTGTGTACCTACATACAATACAAGTGCAATACAAGCGGTATTGCTCAAGCACAGACAAATGCGGACAACGAAGTCTCACCCTATCCGGGGCTAATATCTAAGAACAAGCAATAGCGATTGCAGTTGCAGTAGGAGTAAAAAGAGTCGTTGCTTGTTTAGAATAAAATATTCCAACGGGAGGCTAGTTGATTGGATCAAACAAAGTTTGTACTAAACGTCACTGCCAGCCAACCTTGATAGGTGTAGAATAAGAGGTTGGCGTTTACTGCTATTCCTATCGCTATTGCTTGTTCATAGGTAGTAGCCCCGTCCGTATAGTCGACAGCCCTCACAGCTCAGTTGGTAGTAGCTCTGCCTTCTGCTCTGTAGGCCGTGGGTTCGTTCCCCACCCTGAAACAAATATTTGTGTAATGAACATAGACGTTTGTTCTCTTTCAGTCTGGTGTTACAATGTATTAAAAGTATGTATGTATTTACAAAAAAAAATGTAAAAGCATTATAACAGCTATGGTTACCATATTACGAACTGCTTAGTTTGGGGCTAGAAAGTCCTGTGTGGAAAATCCATCAATATTTATAGTGTACTTTGCTACGTACCAACCATTTAATTTGAAGAGGGGAAAAACATAATTTTTCTCTTTGTCATATTGAGTCTAAGGACTGCGTGATAAAGCTAATATTACTTTGAAATAAGGTTGAAAGTGGTATAGGTCTGGAATATCATACCATCGCGGGACAATGGACATTCCAGCCAGCAGGAGTGGGGGAGGGCCCCGTCCTATCCCATTGTGCAAGTCGACGCTGTCCCGGACAACAACTTATTAATTAAGTGCATGATGGTAATAACAATTCTGTAGTTTTTTTTGAGAGTCGATGGCTTGATGAGGTAGGTTTTATTTTGGTTGATACTCGTGGTTCTCTCATCTAGCTATGATATAAAAATGGTTACAATACGCCATCTAGCCCAAAGTTATAAAAAAAAAGGTATTTATTCAGTACAATCGCAAAGATCACTTTGAAACGTCTTATATACTAGGTGAATCTATCGCCGGTTCCTCGCGACCAAAGCCTAGAAGAACAGGCAAGAAACTTACGGCCTGGTTCCTAGCGTTTTTTAGTATGATCCTTTTTACAATTTTATTATGGTACCTACTTAATTGTTTAGTGTTTGTAATGAGTTGGAGCATAGTTCAGTCCCAAGCTTTTTTGTCATCTATATAATCAGATATTTTATAGTAAGCTTTTGTAAAAAGTTTTCTTTTTATTATGTTTTTGAATTTGCTAATCGAAAACTGATGGATCTCGCTTGGGACTTTGTTATAGAAGCGTTAACATTGTCCTGCTAACGATTTGCTTACTTTAGTGAGCCTAGTAGTGGGAACAGCGAGGTTATCTTTATTTCTAGTGTTAAGGGGCTGACAACTATCAAACACCTTCTCGCTCGCACGTTTCTACATGTTAAAAGATATCGATACAAGTTTTCCCACTTAAAAGTTTGCATAAGTACGAAAACTAGTAGAGTAAACTTTTGAGCAGGAAAACATGTATCGATCAAAATGAAATGTTTACTAAACTGTGTGCAATGTGATTGCACACAAGATGGTTGATTGCGATTTTTCGAAAATGAGTTTAGTGATTTTATATTCTCATTTCTCTCATCCAGTTATATTGACAGATGTTTCACAAAACGCCATCCAGCTCCAAACTAAGCACAACTTTATGGTACGAGAGCCATACCTTAAAGAGTCAAAGTCAAAAGATATTTAATCAATTGAATCACACGGATCACTTTGAAACTAAAACCTAAGTGAATCTAGGTGCCTTAATTGAATTGATGAGTTCTTAAATAATATGTCTGTGAAATATCTGATAAAAAAAATTGATCTTAAATAATGATGATTCAAGTTCTTTAACATGAAATTAACGCCAACTTCGATTTTTGTCCTCGTGTTCAACATGAAGTATTTTTAAATAAGAGTATTTATTACTGAATTTAAATTTCCGTCTTATTTTCTAATTTTTCTTCGCCTGCTTTGAATTGAACTGAAATTGAGATATTTCGAAACAGTTTATGGACCTTGTATGTTGCAATAGCATTGTCATTTAGGTACGAATACAACGTAGAACGTTCCACTGGTTCAATCGTTATCACCCACAGAATTGAGTCAGTAACTAGCCCATTCGAATGCCAAGTTATTGTCACACACACATTCCACTAGTTTGACTCTGGGTTATTCGTGTGTAGTAGGTATAAAGTTCAGTTTGGGAAGCATTTGTGTCTGAATTCGGTAGCCTTGTGAGATTGTAGGTGAACTTAGGACAAAGTCAAAGTATCTAGATGCCAGTTCCATGCCGCCAAGAGCCTAGAACTTCTAACTTTATACGCATAAAAATAGCACATTTAATAATTTTCTGACTATTTTTTACGTTCTTATAACGACCGCAGTTTCTTTTGGAAAACAAACGTCATCATGCACGGCAAAATTCTCCGCGGAATCTTTATTTCTGTATACGGGTTTATTTCGCTAAAAGCTCGATGAATTTTAATCCGATTTTTACTAAAGATATTCCGTGGTACAGCAGAGTTAAGACTAAGAGATTTAGGGCCGGTTTGACCATGCTCTGTTAGATTAACAAAGGATTAAAGGGCCGTTAAATATGTCAAAATGTACGCGTTTGACAGCTAAGTTTAGATTTAACGGCCTTTTAATTGGCCTTGATTAGTAACTATCAGAGCATGGTGAAACCGGCCCTTAGGCTCGATTTCCTCTGCGGGTTAAATATTGTCTTATTTTATAATAATGGTTATCTGGCACTTAGGTATAAAGGACAATCCACAGTGTACTAACTCCAAACTAAGCAAAGCTTGTAGGTACTATGGAAACCTGGTTGATATTGTACTTACTTTTTTTTTGAAAATACATTCTTATTATATATCTACATACATCCAGATAATAAACATAGACATAGACAGACATTTATTTGCTAAAAAACACACATACACACACAAAACAATAAAAGCTAGGAAATGGCTAAACAGAGATATATATTGCAGTCCTTTGTTGGTATGTAACAAACATTTATGTTTAACACACAAATGTTGACTCGGTGGGAATCGAACTCACGGCCTACAGCACAAAAGGCAGAGCTACTACCAACTGAGCTATGAGGGCTGTCCAATAAAATCTATCTATCTATTTATTTTAGTTCAATTCAGCCTTCAAAAGAAGCCTCTTGAGGAGCACTTAAATCCTTTAACCACACTATTTCGAAATAACTATTGACACTATAAGAAGAAGTTAAATTCAGATAGGTATAGGGTAGAGCAACTTTAGCAGCCAACGTTTTCCTCACTTCAATCGATAAGAGTATGCAGATGTTAGGTGAGCGGGTTTCAATAAGATTGCACGTTCGCGCCATTCATAAATAAATTGATTTTATAATATAGGCAGGTACAAAGTTTCACGCGTAGCCATAGAGCTTTTTATAGGAGTACCTATTTCGGACTTTAAATTGAAATAAAACATTTTTTCCGTACGTAGTTTTGATTTCAAATAAAATGAAATAGCTGAAAAATACTTATTGATTGATCCGAAAAATACATTTAGAAAAATAATATATAGTAGGTACACACATCAGGATACACTGCTCGCTTTTATGTTGTGTTTTACGCTTGTGTTTTATGTCCTTGTAGTAAGCTTAATTTTGCTTTGGCTTTGAGTAGCTTGATTTGTATCTGTTTGTATACATGACCAGAATTTTCTATTTTATAAAATCTATGCACATTATTTTAGAAAATAAAATTTCTGGGTTATTCTTAGGATTCCGTACCCAAAGGATAAAACGGGACCCTATTACCAAAACTCCGCTGTCCGTCCGTCTGTCTGTCTGTCTATCCGTCTATCACCAGGCTGCATCTCATGAACAATGAACCGTGATAGATTATGGTACGGAACCCTTCGTGCGCGAGTCCGACTCGCACTTGGCCGGTTTTTTCGAAATAATCCGCATCAATATAGTAAACAGTTTTAGATTGCGGCTCTAATGAAGAATTAGAGCCGCAATCTAAAACTGTTGCCACGCCTAATTATGATGAAGAATCTTCGTCGTGTCACTCTTTTCTTTCGAAAATGAGTGGATTTTAAGCGCACGTCAAAAAGGCTCCTTTCGGGTACTTGACAGCTGTTTTAGAACTTGGAGGTTCTTCGACATGCCGGCTTCTTACGACGAGAGAACTGGCACTGTGCATATACATTTTGGGACAGAAAAACTCATTGCTGCGCGACCAATTTTGAACCCACGACCTTAGGATCGGAAGGGGCGACTGTTACCACTAGACCACCAGTGCTCTTCATTGCCTCTCACTTATGCACTGTTAATGGTTCGGTATCTTTACTGGCTCTCGTAAGAGGTAGAATTACCTATAGATTACCGCATAGATTAATTTCTTCTTTAAGTTATACATGTATTTTGAAAGCCTTCACAGTTCAGTTGGTAGTAGCTTTGCCTTCTGCGCCGTAGGCCGTGGGTTCGATCCCCACCGAGAACAAACATTTGTGCGGTGAACATAGATGTTTGTTCTCTGTCTGGGTGTTATATAATATTATAAGTATGTATTTAAAAAAAAAAGTGTATAATGTATTATATTAGCTATCTGGTTCCCATATTACAAGCTTTGGCTTAGTTTGGGGCTAGGTAGTGCTGTGTGGAAAGTCCTCCAATACTTATTTATTTTGGTTAGGTATTCCGTAAAATGATGCCTTGATTAGTAAAATACCCAGTCACAAAGTATAGGTACATAACTCATTATTTTGTTGCAACTCAAAAACCGGTCCGAGGAGAAATTGTTAACTGTACTTAATGACTCTGTAACTAAACACATATTACAGAATAATGGCTCGAAGTTTGTTTATGCCTGTATAAGTAATAATGTATGACTGTAAACATTGCTTTTAAAATACATACTACTTATTATAATGTATCTAACTAATATACATAGTTGTTTTGAGTTTATTTATATATGTACTAGGTTTGTATAATTTAAAAGGTGTGCATTCACAGACCACAGCAGACTTCCCTGGTCTGAAAGATATATAGATTTTTTATGGATATCAGAATAAAATTTTTTTATACAACTGGCTGATGGAACAAGCAGATGGCCCACCTGATGTTAAGTGGTAACCATCACCTATAACAAAGCATTGCCTCGTAAGTCACGCACGATAGGAACTTGCCCAACGATGCACCCTGCTACTGCTGCCCTGCGTCCATTAACTTGAGGCATACAGATGTTAAGCCTCATGTGCCTGTAATTACACCGGTAACCACACTCTTCAAACCAAAACACAGCAACGCTGCTTGGCGACAGAAAAAGGTGTGGTGGTAGTACTTCCCCGAACGAGCCCTTCACGAATAGCTCTACTACTCTTAAAAGCTTAACTGCGTGGTGGATCTAACCAAAAAACTTCTTTATAAATTTATATTATGGTTTTATATTTTACTAGTGGATCGGCTACTTATTTAAAATTCTAGCTATGGAAGAAAGAAACTACTAAACCCAGTGGCGTAGCTAGGTGGACAAGGGCCCCGGTGCACAGAGAAATAATCGGGATGTAAACTTAACTTAAAAAGTTGTCGGGTGGAATTGTCGAATTAATCTCACGACCGTCAAGCATGTGAGCTTATCGGGAGCTGGCTGACCCTCTCTTTTGAGGGCCCCCTGAGCTCCGGGGCCCTGGTGCACTGCATCACCTGGCCCTACGATAGCTACGCCACTGACTAAGCCGATACAAAGAAAAAGTAGCCTTGGTCCAGAATGCAATTCATTCCGAGGCCAAACTTTATCTGGATCGGTTCATTGATTTAGCCGTAAAAACGTAACAAACTTAAAAAAGGCAGACGCACTTTCTTATATAAATTTGTACTGCATAATCGATTTGCTCAAAACTATCTATTTATTATTATGTTTATTAAAATACATTCCGGGTTCAAATTGCATCTTATATTAGTATTTTTTTTCCACATCAATTGTTGTAAGAACTTATCTATCGACGATAAATAAATTCCTCTGATCGTGGAATTATGTGTGTAATAATGCTGGCTAGTGATTTAGTACAGGTTTTGCTCGCGAGGATCTATATTTCTTAGTTCGCATCGAGGGAAGACGTTATGACTGAAACTTAAAACTTTAGAATAGCTCATTCTGTTGATTTTTCATGTTTTTGGCAATTTTTAATGAATTTATTTGTTTCTTTAAGTACCAAACAGTTCAAAGAAGTAAAAATATCCGACAAATAATAATAATTTATTTATCCATTCAAGTATTTAAATCCATGTAATGTATCCTACCAATTACAGTTTTCTTATTATATTTTTTTTTATGAATAAGTATCATGTTTATGTACGCTATATAGAAAAATAAAGATTAAAAATAAGATTATCAGGAAAATGCAATTTCAATAATTTGTAGGTAAATACAATTGTAGTGCAACGATTATCAGAAAAATACGATTTCAATAATTTATAGGTAAATACGATTGTAGTAAGATGTTTTATTAGCGGTTGAGTTTTGAGAGACGCTGTGATATAAAATTTGAATTGACGTTTGATATGCCAAATGTCATTTTGACTTTTCAAACGCACTAAGCGTTTGCTTACTCGTGTCTGCCATGATTTTTAGTGCGTTCTATTGTTCTTTGACAAAGAAATTCTTAATCTACTACTAACCGAAAAAAAATATGAAAATAAACAATAACACACGAACATTTTATTGCTTGGTTAGTTATATTTATATTTGGTATTTATAGAGCTGGCCCAAGCTCCATACGTTCTTGAAACGAGTCCTTAGGCAAGGTTCATGTTACTTCTCCATTTAAGGCAAACAATTCTTTAAATAAACCTTATCACCCTTTTCTAAGGGTAATAATTTCTAAATGAGACCTTTCTTACACCAAAAAAAGAAAAAAAACATCCTGTATTATACCAATTTAGATGGTTCTGCAAGGCTATCAAAGAGCTTAAAAACTCAAAATTCGGGATATATCCTATAAAGCTTAAAGCTCCGCACGCAGCAAATGATGTTACCAACATGAGCTTAAATTACCTTTGGAATAAGTTCTCAGTCGTTTGATATTAATATTTCATGAATCTCCAAGGTTTCCCTGTTCTCTCAGCAAAAGTAGGTTTACTCACACTACGGAAAATCCAATTCGCTGTGTCGTCCACACGAGCGCACACTAAGACACATGACTTGAGGGAAAAATAAAATTTCTTGCTAAGTTTATAATGGGAAAACTTTGAGAACCACTTAATTATGTTAATGTTTGAAACAAAATTTAGAAGAGACGTTTAAACACGACAATTATTTAATTCAAAAATAGTATTATATACGTTACTAAAATATATAAATACGGAGAATTTTGATAGGTGTATTCAGCCGTATCTTTAGAGGAATGACGCGTATCTTAGAAAAAAAATAATTTGGTCATAATTTTATTAGTTTTTGCAGCGGTGAAATCTCGCGATGCCCGCGGTCTACTTTATCATCTAGCTTATACCAATTTTACCAGATATACGAAGTCGTTGAAACTTTCACAAATGGGAACTCACGTTGGGTTGGAACTCAACATTTTGTAATATTTTTAAACAGTATTATCAAATAATCATTACGAAATACAAGAGCTTTTTAGTATCACTTTTATTTGTCTCCCCTTGTTGAACCCTTCGCATCATGCTAATAAATATTAATAGTATGTAAGTACGGTAGATATGTCCATGAAGATTAGGTGAATGGTTCTACTTTATTCTCGGACAAACATATAAACATTCAACACCAATCGGTTCAAGTTGTTTAAGTCATTTTTGCTCGCTTCGCTCACTTGGTCTGTAACTGGTCAGATTGTAAAAGTAATTTAAAAAATAAGTACATTATTTTTGCATCGTCAAAACACTTTGCCTGTTGAACACAATTTTATTTTGTGATTGACCAGAGGAGAATCCATTAATCAAACAGCTTTGAAAAAGGAATAAGAAGTATATTGCACGTCGGTGTCAGGATAATCTGTGATTTATTAAAGCAGTGGGTTTAATTCATCACTATAACCTGCCACCCAACCAGGAAAACCAAATTACTAAGCCTTGATTGCATTTAAACATTCGTAGGAAATTAATATCTGAAACTAATCAAAGTTAGTCGTTGTTTCTGAAACTGTGTTCTGTGTGGAGATATACTTATGACTTTATATTCGTACTGAATTTCAAATGCTATACATTTTTGGGTTTATTTTATGGCATACAGTTTTATAGCTCAGTTTCTCATCTCATTTTATATACACAAGGAAACTACTTATTGAAAACTAGTTAAGTATGGGATATTGATAAAAAGTCAAGAGGGGTTGTACATGTTCTAGATTTTGCATTTAAAATTTGGTAATACTTGTGTTGATTTAATAATCTTACTTTGATACATATAGGTAAATATATTTAAAATCATAAATTATAGGCGGCTTTGGAAAATAAGGAAACCTATATTCAAATGTTGTTTGACAGAAGTAATTTCACAAATATCGTTAATTACATAAAAGCCCCGTCAGTTTTGCGACATTAAAACGTATGCAATCAAAGTATTGTAGCAGAGCCTCATATTTAATATGATAAAAATATTTTCTTTCAAGGAGGTATATCCAAAGTTTACATCCGTCATTTTGCATGGGCCAACGGTCGAGTGGTGGCAGGCAGCAGGGGTGCCGGGGAGACGCGAGCGGGTGGAGCGGCGCCACCCCGCGAGGGAAGGCGCCCTCCGCGGGATCGATACGTCATTTGAGCCGGTCGTCATGGAGACCGCGGACTGGCGGGGCGGCGCCTCCCGATGGTGCACGGGACTTCGCGAAACCCGCGGGCCCCAAATGAAAAAATAGATACAACCTCATTTGGGACAAATCCCTCTATAAAATTCGCAATTTATTTGCAGCTTTCCTTTCAAGTTTTCATTGGAAAAGTTTTAGGTATCTACTAGAACTTTTTCTTTTGATAAGCTTAAACATAATTTTCTAAATAGACTTTACTTATTTGCGTTTTCATGTCACATTTACCAACGTTTTATGTTTCTCCTCAATCTCTAAATTAGTGACAAATGCACTACAAGCTTCTTTGAGGATGTGTAAGGGTAGTAGGCATAGGTACTACGTCCAAATATTAAATTTTCAATATAACAACATTTTGCAGTAGATACATGACGGATTGCAAGCCCATTGGCACTGCTAGAATACAAACTTGTTTCCTCACGATGTTTTCCTTCACCGATCGTATTAAGTTAGTATAATACGTCCAAAAAGTTCTAACATAATATCTGTGGCGATAAGCGTTGACATAAAAATTTTAAAAATCCGTTAAACCATTTTAAATGCTTCATACACAATTTTTATTGGCGGATTTAAAGTTAAAATAGGTGGGGATTGGAATCAACCGCTACCATTCGATTTCAATTTATTGGCAGCAAAACGAGGAGGTTGACCACCTACTAGATACTAATTAATCGCTTCAAATGAATGAAGCCCTTAATTGACGTTCACCAATTAACATGAGCAACCAATTAAAGCATAGCAGTCATATCGGCCTTGTGCCAGGGGATGAGGCTCGTTCAAAGAACGAAGTTGAAACCTGCCCCTATCAGGCACCTTCAAAGCTTAGGTTTCACTTATGGTCTATAATTAATAATACTATAAAATAATACTATAATTATTAGGTACAATTTCAAATGACATACACTTAATTCATTCGAAGAAAAGTTTAAAACAATAAAAATTGTCCGTGGCCTTTGAGATGTCGAAAATGTAAGAAAATTGTTTTTGGTACTCTGTAAATTGCGCTTTCAATAAAAAAACTGGACTATGAAACTTAATAAAAAGTTTTTACCACAGTCACAGTAAAAATCATGATGAAATAAAATATTGTCCACCTCAGGGTCCCTGATATCAGGATCATAAAATGTGAAAAAAAAACATATTGTTTTTTTTTATTGAAATTTTTGTTAGAGATCGTTTTTTCACAACTTATAGGTAAATCGACAAAAATATAAATTCATTATTTCTATATATTTTACTTTTAGCTTTCTTTGATTGATAGTTTTAGGAACCACCTACCCTAACCAGTAGTATAAGTGCGTATATTGGAACTCTACCAAAAGTCCGAAAGTGACTGATTACATGAATAGTATGATAAACTAGGCGAAGCTAAGCCAGTTTCTTGCGGGAAAGCCTAGAAAAACCAGTAATCAATAGACGGCTTGGTATAGAAAGCTACCTTAAAGCTACTTAACTCAAAAACTGCTTATAAATAATTAACGTGGTTCGAGCGCGTTGTATCACCCCAAATATTATAGGCACCTGCCTATGTATAGGCCTTCAACAAGAGTAGTAGAACTCTTTGTGAAGGGCTCGTCCGGGAAAGTACTACCACTACGCCTTTTTCTGCCGCCAAGCAGCAACGCTGTGTTTCGGTTTGAAGAGTGTGGTTGAAGGTGTAATTACAGGGAAATGAGGCTTAACATCTGTATGCCTCAAGTTGATGGACGCAGGGCAGCGTATCGTAGGGCACGTTCATATCGTGTTTAAAAAAAAAGTCGCACAATTTTTTTATACACGATATGAACGTGCCCTACGATGGTGGTGGTAGTACTTCCCCGGACGAGCCCTTCACAAAGAGATCTGCTACTCTAATCTTTAGGTATTAGGTAACATTTTTTTATAAGTGAGTATTTTTACCCAACTCTATTTTATCAGCCAGGAAATACAAGAACTGCTCTTGGCGTAGCTTGCTGATCATTCCTTACCAATGGTCGAAGTTAAGCATTGGTCTGTGCGGTCACCATTTTATTGGGTGACCGCTAATTACATTTGTTTAAGTACCTAATTACTTTGGCACCACTGCCTCTGAACAGTTACGGACACCTTGGGGCGGCCTAAACTAATCGCTCTGTTGACAGAGTTGACCACTAGCACGACCATATACGAATTTACTTTTAAAAACAAAAAAAAACAAAAAAAAAAAATTGTACTCAAAATAGTCAATAGAATAGAAATAGGTTTTAGTCAGTTAAGGTTATTTTTAAGTGTATATGTAGGTAAGACTATAAAAAACCTTTCATAGCTTGCTTAACAGTTTTGGTCTTTTATCTTTAGTTGTAATAACTAAGTATTGAATTAAAATTTTGGTAGGTTGTGTTTTTGTATTCATCTTATCGTAAACTCTGTTCTACATTTTGCATCACGTGGTCATAAAAATAAAAAAAAACCTAAAAACCTATGACCTTTTAGCCGTCGTCGTTAATAATTAATCCGAAATCTTTAAGACACTGATTTTGCAAAATAAGTCACAAATACACTACAGTACTTATAACTGTACAATACAATCTATAAATACACAAACTTTCAAATACGTATATTTGCTTAAACAAACAAGAAAGTTAGCGAACAATATAAAAGTAATGGGATAGAGTGAAACAGAAAACGTATACCAAACGTTAGTGCAAGCGAGAGGAAGTTATTCAAATTGAGGGTACATATTTCTACATAGGCAACAAATAGCTTGTTGAGAAAAGTATGGATATTCCGGTCGCGGAATCTGGGTCGCTTACAAGTAAATTGGCACATTTATCATCGTGCCATTATTTATTTTATTTTGGTGATTCATTATACTTTTTCCTCTTGCTGTATTTGATTAGTTAAATAGCTTTTTGTGTATTTTTTTCTGATTAATTCCGCCTTTAGCTAAAATGAAATATGGAGTTATAAAAAAATGGATTCTATATTTAAGGATTGCCCATGGAATCTTACTAAGCCTATGCGTGGTCAGTCTCCGCCCGCCGTCAGGTCCCGCTAACGTCTGTCTCCTACAAATTTAAATTCTTAAAAGGTGCAGCGAGAAGAAAATAAGAACAGGCGGAAATAGTCGCAGGCACTCCCGTAGTTTAAAATATATTTGATTCCACTAGTATAGGTTAAGTTAGATTTAAAAGAGATTATCATCCGCCTGTGGCTTTTCACGCGCGTTGTTGCTGACGTCAATATTTAAGGCATTTTATTCCACAGCTCGTTTTGTCTCTCGTGTTTGTTCTATTCTATGAAAGAAAGAAAAGAAAAAGAAAGAATCCGGTATTCCAAAACATGAACTATATATATTCCAAGTTACATCCAAATCCGTTAAGCCGTTACGGAGATGAGTGGGAACAAACATTCACACATGGACACACATCATCTTAACAACTGTCGCATTTATAAAATTTAGTAGGATTGGTATAATAGTATGATATTGTCCATTCATATGTTATTCTAGGTCGGGAACAATGCAGACTCTTATCAAAATCAGAGAACTAAAACAGCTCTACGACTTTGACGGTACGGCACGGTAGATATCCCGTCAGATCTCTTAGAATTACGAACTCTATAAGAGATTCTATAAGGAGTTCAGTAAAATTAATAAATTTTAGTTTTAAAATTAACAATTAATTTTTAGTACAAAAGTACAGATATTAATGCACAAGAATTTCATACTACTCTACTATTAAAGGTTTTTTAGAAAAACAACAGATTAAACTATTTTTAAGCTCAAACGACGTTCCACGAATGGTATTTCCATGTTATGATTTTATTGAACAAAAAGTAGAAAAGTTGAAGAGAGTTGCAGGAGCAACTTCAAAAACAGGTATTTACACTGTTTGAATGTAGGTTGTGCTTGTAGCTTCGAATAGGCGTTTGTGTTTTACCAAAATCTGTTTCATAAATAAATAAATATGAATTAAATAGTTAATGCGACACTTAAAATGTTTGTGACTCAATCACGCAGTAGCGGTATAGTTACGGTTCTATTATTTAAATGTGCCCGATTAGTGCCACAATATCTTTATAAATTGTAGCCTATATGTTATTATGATGTATAAACTATATTATTGTAAAGTTTCATTAAAATCCATTCAGTAGTTTTAACGTGAAATAGTAACAAACATCCATCCATCCATACTTACTTACAAACTTTTGCGTTTATAATATTAGTAGGATTTGTTGCACTTGTACTCTTATGCACTATCCAAATTGTTGTTGGTAACCTGAATGTTTTTTTTTCTTTTTATAATAGCAGACCTATTTGGGTGGAACTTGAAACAGATATAATTTGTCTCCTGAAATTGCATGCGAAACCATGGGCGGATGCTAGCCAAAAATATGAGAAGCTCAAAATAAAATATAGTAAAAAATCTTCTTCTATAATAAATAAATAAATAATATAAATCATGCATGACGTACAAATGTTGATAATTTATTGTTTTAAACCATTAATATTTCCGTACTTTTTAGGGTTCCGTACCCAAAGGGTAAAACGGGACCCTATTACTAAGACTCCGCTGCCCTGTGCTGTCTGTCTCATGAAACGTGATAGTTAGACAGTTGAAATTTTCACAGATGATGTATTTCTGTTGCCGCTATAACAACAAATACTAAAAACCAGAATTCAATAAATATTTAAGGGGTCTCTCACACAGCAAACGTTATTTTTTTGCCGTTTTTTAGATACTGGTACGGAACCCTTCATGCGCGAGTCCGACTCGTACTTGGCCGGTTTTATTTATTGTATAAGCCAAATCACTACTAGTAAGAAATCTTGTTTAATAAAAAAATATCTCTTACTCAAAAAGGTAGGTAGCGACATCTATGATTCATGACTCGTAGCTTTCATTTAAAAGCGACCATCAGTATCCACTTATTTCTGTGGTGCTTTTCTGGTGTACTAAAAGGTTTACTATAGTTTGTTACAAATTTAGTTACTTACAATCATTAGTCATTTTTTAAATTTGTTTGTCAAAGAAGAGATACGAACACCATGTAGGTAAAGGTTACCATGTAGGTATTACCGAAGTAGGTATATTTTATAAGAATAAAATAGATTTTGATAGGATACAATACAAGTAGTTACCTAAGTTATCGATATAGGTACTTGAGATTAGACCGAATATTACCTTAGAAGCATTTTGATAGAAAGTAATGAAACCTAATCTCAGACGAAACAGTGCATTTAATAGGGCGTAATTGCCTTTCGAATTTACAAGACTACCTGAATATGTTTGCTCCGACCTTTTCGTGGTAACTTGGTTGGTCCCTAATAGTTTGCATTGCTGTCAAAAAATTAAAGGCGTACGGTACTATGGTCTGAATCTTCGTCCTATCCTTTTTTCTTTCTATCCTATCCTTCTTTATTGTATATAATGTATAAATGTGAAAGTTACGGGGTTATTTGTGGCTCAATCATGACCTAAACTACTAAACCGATCGGGATTAAACTAAGGACAAATATAGTTCGTAATCTGAATTACTATAGGCTTCTATAATTTCCGGAAACTGAGTAGATAACATGAACGAACCTAATAAAGGAAAACGCCTTATGCATTAATGTTAGCAATCACTACTAATATGCGAGCGAAGCCGTGGGCGGCAGCTATTATCTATTGATATGTTTCTGTTATGGATTAATTATTGCTTTCTACACAAGAATCACATGTTTTGGATAGCCTTCAATTTTCGCAAAATTAACTTGATTAAATTTATACATTTAGATAAATTTATAAAGATTAGATCATGATTAATGATCGCATCACCCCTGAGCCGATCACTGTCGCTGGAATACCTCTCGAAGTTGTGCAGGAATATGTCTACCTCGGGCAGACCCTGCGGTTGAGTAGACACAACTTTGAGAGAGAGCTAAACCGGAGAATTCAGCTGGACTGGGCTGCTTTTGTGAAACTCCGTCAGGTCTTCTCGTCGCCCATCCCTCAATGTTTGAAAGACGAAAGTCTTCAATCAGTGTGTCCTACCAGTTATGACCTATGCTGCCGAAACGTAGAAACTAACAGTAGGGTCGGTCCACAAGCTGAAAGTCGTTCAGCGAGCTATGGAGAGAGCTATGCTCGGAGTCTCTCTGAAGGATAGAATCCGAAACGAAGTTATCCGACAGAGAACTAAAGTAGTCGACATAGCTCAAAGGATTAGCAAGTTGAAATGGCAGTGGGCCGGCCATGTTTGCCGTAGAACCGACAATCGTTGGAGCAAACGAATACTTGAGTGGAGACCGCGTTTAGGTAAGCGTAGTGTAGGACGCCCTCCGACGAGGTGGGGCGACGATCTGCGAAATGTAGCTGGCAAACATTGGATGAGAAGAGCCGAAGACCGAGCTCAGTGGCACGTCTTGGGAGAGATCGACGTCCAGTAGTGGACGAAAATAGGTTGATGATGATGATGATGATACAGGTAATATTAATTTATTATTTGATACACATTTAAACATTCAGGTTTATAGATATTTACAGATAGTTCATAAATAATCAGTTAATAAACATCCCTTCAGCAGCCTAGTTGACTGAAAACTATATAGGTGTTTAAACAAAGTTTAAATTTCGAGAGCACTAGCAATAAACACAACGTGATCGTTATAAAGCCTATAAACCTACACTACTTTTTCTGTTCTCACAGGGTCTTTTGGCAGTTAGGGTCTTAGCAGAATAACAGCTAGTTATCTGGGCACTATGCTGAGCTTAAGACCCATTTGCTGCTCACCTCATATTCTCCTACCTCGCATACCTCATATTTTAACATGTAGGTTTTTACATTGTTCTGTAATTATTTTAATTATTATTTTTCTCTTTTTATTGTATTTTAATGTAGTATTCTTCCTATGTATTTTCTATAAGTTTTTGAAGCGTCGCCTATTTATCATACGCGTACCTATGAATTCAGGATCAAAAAGCTCACGTTTTAAGCTTATGGTAAACTGATTTCTTATTAAATGAATATCGAGATAAACTACTAAAATATGTCACTATATTTGGTGAAACTCTGGATCAGATTTATTACTGACAATGATCCGGAGGCAAATGACGCACTGCTTTTTTCTAAGTTATTGATCGAGTGAGCGAAGCGAACGAAGATCTTAGTTTCAACTTGGGCGATTTGGTATTTTATGTATGTATGTATGTATGTATGTATGTATGTATGTATGTATGTATGTATGTATGTATGTATGTATGTATGTATGTATGTATGTATGTTTGTCCGGCGATAACTTTAGAACCGTTAATCCGATCTGCATGAAATTTGATATGTCCATAGCTTGTACTTGAGAAATTTACTGGTAAGTATATGAGTAAAATCGGATGGAGGATTTTTGAGATATGGGGTTTTTTAAGAGGGTAATAATAAAAAAAGTGACATAAAAAATCAAGTTGCATGTCATATGAAAGGGCTTTGCTTGGACATTCCAAAACAATTTTTACTTTTTTTTTGGGACGCTCGGTTTTTGAGATACAACAAAAAAGTTAAATTAAGATAATCAGCGATCCAAGAGCTCCCATCTCTAAGAGTTTCGTTGGCATCAAGGTTTTTCTGCTGGTCGGCCAGTTCCTTTGCTTTTTCTTATTTTTTTTTTCTTGAAATAAATTAAGGAGGTACTCAGTTCTCATAAAATGGTGACAACGACCAGGTCTGATGATGGAGCTAAGGTCTGTTCAACGGAACTCTTCAATAAATAGGCCAATTGAGTTGAAACTTGGTTACCGTACCAAGTTAGTAGGCGGTAGTCAGAAAAAAGTCCAAAGATAATGTTTGGACTTGCCTCTGACTACTACCTACTCAAAGTTTTGATGCGTTCGTTGGGTCGCACGCATCACGAGATCTCAGTTCGGGGCGAACTACTAGTAGTAGTATTATAAAGAGGAAAGATTTGTATTTTTGTATGTAACCAATAGGCTCAAAAACTACTGGTCCGAATTCAAAAATTCTTTCACCATTAGAATGCTACCTTATCCCTGAGTAACATAGGCTATAATATATTTTAAAAAAAATCAGGGATCCTTACTAAAACTCCAATAATGTAACCCAAAGTGGAAAACAAAAACATCGCGTGCGCTGCGAAAACTATTGATGATAGAACAAAATAATGTACTACGATTGTTTAGAACACGTCATCATCTACAAAAAATGTCGCGACAGCATATGTCTAACTATTATAGTTATGTCACAATAAGTGTTCTTTTATTATAAAAAAATAATTGAAATGCCGCCGCTAGAAAAGGGTCTTTATTTGTACCTTGGTATTAAGCCTTATCCAAATAAATCATTTTATAATTAAGACGTATTCAATACCTATAGGTTACTTCTCAAATTTTTCAAATCGGACATTCCATTTAAAAGATATGACGCAATTAAAAATGTTAACGGGTCCACGGGTCACGCACGGGGTGCGATTGCAAATGTATGAAATAAGTAGACGCGAGGCTCGAACCCACGCGCGCCACGTTTTAAGTTTATCCTAAAATGTTAAAAAAAATTATGACCCCATGCGAAGCTGGGACAGGCCGCTAGTCATCTATAATCTCAGCTGATAGCTCAATAGTTGAATAGTTTTACAAAATAAGGCATCATGCTTATCTGGATATTACTCACACTTTCCTAATGTCTGATTCACCTACAAAAGAAACTAAGAAATGAAGTAGGGTATAACTGTTCAAAAGATTGTTTTCCAAAGATGCGTAACATCAACCTCATCAGAATAAGACTAATGAATAGGGAATAAAAACAAGACTCATTTGGAATATTTTATTGAAAAGTCATTTTCACGATTGTACAGATAGCTAGTTAGCTAGACCGGTAAACAGAAGTAGACATTATCTAAGGCATGACTTTATCTATTTTTCATTGCGATGCTATCTCACTATTACTAAAGGAAGTCATTATTTTGCTAAAATAATTGTCGGTTCACAATAAATGATATAATAAAAAAAAACGAAAGTTTTTGCTTTTGCTTTAAATAAATAAGAAGAATTATAGCTATACCTACAACCTGTGTACGCAGGAAAAGATTTGTACGAATTAATGCGATTGCTATATTACACCTACTTAGATACTCTAAACCAAAAGCGATCGCAAAAGTCCTATTAACTTTCGTACCCATCTTAATCTGCTCTAGTGTAAAATTCTACCAGCTTCCGACTTCAATATCAAAAGTTACAAAAAATCCTACAACATGTTGGATCAATTATCATATTGTAAAAATTCTTTACAAAACGATTACATGAGCCACATACCACTGGTATGTGCTAGGTAGCTAAGCAGGTCTTTCACGAATTAAAGAAAACAAGATTGGTCACTTTCTGTAAGACGTGTAAGAAAGAAAAGCACCGGCCAAGGGGCGGCCGCGCGGGCGCGCTTCGTCGACCACCGCTTTTCACGTGCGTGTAAAAGGGTCTTCGTTTTACTTCTAAAATTATAATAGTCACTGGTCTCAAAACATGGCTTAAGTACTATACACCTAAAATATATAAATTATTACAAATTAAGTAAGGCATTTACATCAGGGATCCTTAACTTTACTTTATGCCTACACGATACTAGAAAACGTTTTGTATAGCTAACATCGTGTAAAAATAAAGACATTGACTAAACTTACATGGGTAAAACAAATAAGTTTACTTGTAAAATGGTCAAGATTTCGGCGATCTCGTCGTTGACCAAAAGCTAGAATGTAGGTACTTTGTGAAAACATGAGCTCGTGCTCATGAAGCTTAGCTTTGGTCAGAAATTTCGATTGACGTTACATAGCATAAATTTTGAACCTCTTTATCATAAAGGCATAGTCGTTTACAACTTAGCACTATCGTTTGGCACTTTAGACAAAGATAAATAATAAAATAAATTAGCCTTAACTGAAGACAAAAATATATGTAGAAATCATACCTTTTAAAACATTTTAATCACAGTCATGATTGATTTCTTACTGAGTTGTGCGTGCCATGACACTTTATGGAGAGTAATTAACAATATTATAATAAATCGATCACTACATATTATGACACGAAATCTTATGCTATTCCATCGGGATAATTTGTGTTGAGCATTATTCTTGTGCATTGAATAGAAGATGGAAATTATTATCACACAGGTGCTATCCTTGTGATGACGTTCGAAACAATGATGACTTATCGAAATGTCTTCATCTTCGCCGCTTCGCCGAAACTGCCGCCGCTATCATCTGCCTCAGCATGGGCTCTGGAGTGCACTGTTTTGGATCGCATTTCATCTGACCGTCTCCGCCGCATCTGTCAAATAGATAGTAACATTTTTTTATTATCATACCAATTCTCATAAATTGTTATTGCAACAAAGTTGATTTAAATTTCCAACAGAAATATTCATTTACATTGTCATCAAAATACAAAGTAGTACTAGAAACGAGCTTTGAGCATAAAATCCTTTCACCACACTGTTTCGAAATAACTAGTGACACAACAAGAAGATGAACATTGTCAGCAAAAAGTCATGAAAACTAAAAATAATATTTTGGTAAGAAAATTTCATTAATTTAGCTGACCTTTGTAATACTGTTGAAACTTGGCTATTTGTGATTTCATAACTTCATTCAGTAATTTAATATTTCCATTTTTTTTAAATGCGAGCTAGAGTTTGTTTGACGGTTCTTACGGCCGGTTTCTGAAAGCTCGATGAAAACTAATCGGATGTCAAGTCTCTCGCCATTTCATTTATTACATCGAATTAGATAGAGATAGCAAGTGACATGGGATTAGTTTTGATCAGACTTTCAGAAACAGGCCCTTAGCCTCTAAAAATAAACCCGTATTGATTTATTTAATTGTTTGTCGGTGCATATGATAGAAACATAATTGTATGTAAGTAGGTAGGACTTACGTGCAATGTAAACATGGTCCTGATGATGCCCGAACGACTTCTCCAACTTTGTAAGTGTGTCCCTTTATTAGACAGCCTCTCTTCTGCGCTGAACCCTTGTACGAGTGGACCGGGAAGTGAGGAGGCAGTGTTGTCGTGGTGGTCGTGGTCGTCGTCGTAACGTTGACCGTAGTCGCCATCGATACGGGACATTCGTATCGAGGACAACAGAATCCTGAGATTGGTTCCTCGTGGCACCCGTGAATGGGTGGTGGGCAACTCTGTTGCAAGCAAATAATGTCACTTCTGAAGCAGAAACAGAAATCACACGGGTCATCTCGTGGTATCTGTTGAGCAGAAACATAAACTTTGCCTCCATAGCGACAAGTTCCAGGTCCAAATGTCTGGTCTTCTTCCATATAGTCTGGGTCTGTTCCGTATCCGCTAGTTCCACTTGGTGGAATAGATGGTTCTTCATCGGGAGGCAGGATATCGTCAATAGGCTGTTCTTCAGCTGGAATAGGTCTATGCTGCTCAGTTGCTGTAGCTTCTGTATGTGATGGCTTGGTAAACTTATCAAAAACTGGAGATGCTGTCGAAAGTTCTTCTGCCTTAGCTGTTGTTAATTTTTCTTCCACTGGCGCTGATGTAACTGGAGATGGTTCAGTTTGTAATGGAGTCTCGGAAGGTGTGGTGACTTTTTCTGACTGTACTACTACTTCAGGGATTTGTGTAACCTTATCCTGGTCAGATACAACGTCAGATACAACGGTAGTAGCTAATTGCACTCCCTCTGTTATTTGAGGCTCAATAGAAGTTAGCGGCAGGGTTTGATCTGACGCTGTTGATGATTCATCGTCGGGTGATGGGGTCGATTTAACAGATTCTACGCCTGCTGATAAAGTAGTAGAATACAGTTCTGGCCTCGACGTTTTGCTAGGCATAAGCTCGTCTTCCATCAGTTCTGTGGTAGGCTCTTGTTTTTTCGTCTCCGTATCAATAAAACCTGGTTCAGATTCTGTGGCAGCTTCTTCAACAACTTCAGTCTGTTGATCAGAAACAGTTACTGGTTTTTCAGTGCTTTCCTTATCGATAGGTGATATTTTTTCATCATCCATTTGACCACTTGTTGTGGCTTCAGCAAATTCACGCATAGGTGTTGATATTTCTATACTTGGTGGGCTGGTAATCATTTCTGAAAGTTCTGAGCTTGTGTCTAAGGCTTCTGGTGCTTTAGTTGGTTCGATTATTGGACCGCTTGCGGGAGATGAATCAGTTGAATCAACACCCTCATCATCTACTTGATCATGTGCCTTAGTCACTTGTTCTGTAGGTTCTGTTGCGCTTGGTTGAGATGATTCTATAGTGTCTTGCTCTGGCCTCTTTGTTTCAGTACTCGTTGTTACTGTTGGTATAGGCTCTGTTACTAATTCATTAATTCTTTCTGTTTCTGTAACTACAGGTTTCACAGTTGTAATATTTTCTTCCAAGGATTCAGTATAAGTTTCTTGAGAAGAAACTGTTGGCAGTTTTTGCATGTCTGTTGGAAATTGTTCTTTCGTGCTAGATTCTTGATCAGTGGATACTTCAGGTTTCATTGTTTGAGTTTCTTTATCATCTGCCCCATCTCTAGTAGTACTAGATTCTACTTTGTTTAATTCAGTCACTTCAGTTTCTGCAGAAACCTGAGGGATTTCATCAGGTTTGCTTGTGTCTAGTTGCAAGTCAGAAGGTTCAGTAGGTATATTTGAGATGGTATTGAACTCCGTAGTGGAATCAGATATTTTAACGGCAGGTGTTGTTAGTTCCTTATCATCATCTTCATTGGGTGCATCAGAATCAGAAAAACTGTGGATAGGTGTCTTTGTGTATGTTTCTTCTTCAGCCTTTGTTGTTACTGGTTCTCTTTCTATTCCAGTCTCTTTTTCTGACAATTCATCTCCAGATGTGGCTTTGGTTATCAATTCATCATCAAAAGGCGTGACTGTTTCCGATGCATCTATTTTAGAAGGTTCCATAGTTGTTTTTTCAACATAATAAGCTTCTGTTGTTGTTTTGTTAAATTGTTCTTTTGGATAATTAATCGTCTCTGGTTGATCCGTTTTCAAGTCAACGTTATACGAGACATCTGTATTAGCACTTGATTTTGAAGTAGTTACTTCAGATAGTGGGTCGTTTCCAGCTTGAAGTATCACTGGAATTTCAGTTTTAGCATCTTCTTGTATCTTTTCATCTTCATAACCACTTGTTGGTTTCTGTGTAATTTCGTTCAACTTTACATCTTCCGCCGTTGCTTTCTGATCTTCTTCCGGTTCTTCAGTATTTTGTTCTTTTACTGAGTCCGTAACAGTTTCTATCGCTGTTTCAGTAGTTTCACGGTCTTGACTAGGATTAGCAGAAGAAGTAACTTCGGAAATTGGTTTGGTTACAAGGTCTAATGGCGACTCTGTCAAAATATCACGGTCAGATATTGTTGCAACCTCATCCTTTTTATGAATAGAGGATTCTGTCGAAGTGAGTATTGCTTCGTCTGTGGTCTCTGAAGCTGATTCTACAATTGATTCAGTTGTTTGTGGCAGTTCAATTCTTGTTGATATTTCGGTATAGCCGGTTTTCTCGCTTTCTGTACTTACTGAATCCGATTCTAAAATAGACTGGGTAGTAAGTTCAGGAGCTATGCCGGGTTGTGAAGTTGTGCTTTGTTCCAGGAAATGCGATTCTGAGGATAATTTATGTTCATCTTCGGAAGGTTTTGTTGTCGTTATATCTAATAATGGCTCTAAGTCAGGTACTGGAGATTGTGTACTTGGTTCCACGTATGGTTTTTTCGTAAACGTTTCCATTGGTTCCTTACTATTATCTGTAGATTGAGTTGTGCCTAATAGTTCAGATTCAGACGATTCAGTACTGGTTTCATCTTCTACACTACTAACAGTTTTATCTGTTTCAGTCTCTTGCTGAGGTACAGTTGTTTCAGCTATGACTTTAACTGTTGTAAATTCTATAGCTCCTGGAGATTTAGTAGCTTTCTGTTCATCTGTCTCAATAACTAATGAAGACTCAGTCACGAGTGCATTTTTCGTTGAGTCTTCGCTTTCAGTTTGTTCTGCAGGTGATGTGGCTTTTGGTAATTCGATATCGTAAGGCTTAGATTTTTCTGTACTAGATTCTTCGATTATTCTAGAAGTTGTTACTTCATTTATAGTGTCTTCAATGGGTTGTGTGACTTCCTGGCCGTCTAGGTCAGAGGACCCTATTTTATCTGTGTTTATATCTTCATCTATTGATGTCGTAGTAAGTTCACTTGTTCTTTCTGGGGAATGAGTGACTTCGTTTTCAAGATACAAAGATGTTTCAGTTGACGAGTCTTCAAGATCATGTTTTATTAGTTCATCGCTACTAGTTTCTGATGATTTTGAAGTTTCTGTAACATCAGAAACAAATTTATCAGTTGCTGTAGTTTTTTCACTTTGAGCTTCTTTTGGAATTTCAGTAGTTTCTTGTGAATCATAGTCGAATGGTTTTAATGTTGTACTACCAATATTGTCAGATTCATTATCATCTGCTTGAGGTAATTTGGTTACCTCCTCCATAACATGTATCGCTGAGGTTGCTGTGATGTCATCATTTAATGGAGATTTGGTAACTTCTTGTGGTTTTTCATCATGATAATCATCAGATTCTGATGTTTTAGGTAGTTCAGTAAACATATCTTCGAAAATACTTGTAGCTGTCTCTTTAGGGATATCTTTTTCGGGTAGTTGTGTAGCAAGTTGTTCTGTAACATTTATTAAATCTGATTCAGTTGCAATTTCGTTAGGAACTAATGTTGTTTTTTCTTGATCATAAATTTCTTGCGGTAAGTCAGTGACTTCTTTTTCATCTTTTGTAAACGTTATGGGTGGTTGAGTACTTATCTCTTCAGATTTTTCTGTAGTTGATTCTTTGTCAAAGGATAAATTAGGGCTTTCTGTTTGTTCAGTTTTAGTAATCACATCATCATCTAGTTTATCTGTTACATGTGGCAAATTAATTGGTGCTTCGGTTGTAATTTCACTATCTAAAATATGGGTTGAATCATGTTCATGCGCCACCGTGCTTTCATTAATGTCTTTATTTTCACTCGGGGTAGCAGATTCATAGACAGTGCTTATTTCTTCTCTTTCAGAATCCATATGAGAGACTGTTGTGGCTATGTCTGGATATGTCGGCGTTGACAGTGGTTGTGAAATAATATCTGTTAGCACAGTTACATATTCACCGGGTTCTTCAGTTGTATCTTCATCAAGCCTTGTTGAAAGATCGGTTTCGATTGACGGTGATATTGACGATTTTTCAATTTTCTCTGTTGCAATATCAATTTTATCTGTAGTTGTCAAATCAATATCAGATATACTATCTGTTAATGGACACTCAGAACCTGAACATTTCTTAGGTGGTTCCTGTTCTAATTCGGAACCTTCTTTTCTTTTACATGATTTTTCTGTACATTCTTCTTCAATATCATGTTTGTCCTGTCCATTGTCTAAATCGCATTTGCCTGCGCTGCAATCTTTAACAGGAATGTCACAGTGGCTACCTACGCATGGTGGTTTTTGTGAACCTATTGTATCAGATGTTACTTCACATTCAGCTCCTTCGCATGGCTTAACTGGAGCTGCTTGGCAGCCATTTTCTTTACTGCATAGTTGGTCAGTAGGATCTGAAGACGTGCATTTATTTCCTGTGCATTCTTCATGGCGATCTACTTCAGTTTGCTCTGGAATATTAAACGGGTGTGAGCTCGTTTCATCCTGAGTTGTACAGCTTCCAGACTTACATAGTTCTGGTGTTTTTTCAGATTGTTTTTTGTCCTCGCTTAGAACGCATTCATCGCCATTACATTTGACAGGAGATTCTACTGGTGCTTCAGTACCAGACATTTGACTATGTGATTGAGGTGGCATTGTTTCTGTTTTATGATCACAAACATATGTAGGACAGCAAGATTCCAATGAATCGTATGTAGTTTGACAGTTATCCATATATTCAGGAGGTGGACTGCAAATTATTGGATCACATTTAATGATGCTGCTACTACATCTACAACCAGATTGACATTTGTTAATACTTGGTACTGAACTTTCGTTCCTATATGTCACTCCATTTAGAAGACAGTCTCCTTCACCTGGTATCCTAGGTTCATTGATAATCTCATTTTCTTCCAAATCAGCTGTTGTAGAGGAAGGACCTGTTGCGTAAGTTGGATAACTTGTTGTATCACCTTGCTTTTCAGGAATAAAGTCTTCTAATCCTGTTGCTTGAGATGAAGATTCATAGCTAGATGTGGCGATTGGTTCCTGAGAGTCTGTTGTTTGTTTTACATTTTCAGTGTTCAATAGAACCGAAATAGTGCTACTTTCTTGGTATATTGACGCTGGAAGTTTTGTGCTTGAAAGTAGATCATATGTCAGAGTCGATACTCCTTCTTTATATATTTCGGCTGGGACGGTTGTCTGTTCCATGACGCCATACTTTTCTGTTGCAATTGTTTTGTCATCATTATTTTCCACTGTTGATTCAGTAGTCAGAGTAAACTGATCCTCCAGAGAAGCTGATGTGTCTGGTTTTGAAGTAGTAAGTTGAGATGTGTCTGCCTCATTGCTAAATGTATTGTCGAGTTCTGTGACTGATTCAGTATGAACCATTTCATTTGAATCAGTGTATTTTTCTATTCCTGGAGATTCAGTGGTTTCTTCTTCTAAAGTTCCGCTTGGTATAGTGTTCAGTCCCTTATCAGGTTCTGCTGTAGTTATTACATTTGGTTCAAATGTAGCCTCACTGCTTGTTTTGATTATTTCATCAGCAAACGTAGTGGTGGGAACAAACTCTTGGGGTACTGAGTCCTTTTCGACATCATCAAACACAGGAGCACTAGTGGAAGGAGTGTGTTGTTGAGGTTCTAAACTTTCATTAAGATCTGTTTCTTGGTCTTCTTGAATCTTAGGAGTAATCGTTAAATCGGATTGCGTTGTTTTCTTGTTTTCATCGTCATACACAGGAGCACTAGTGGTAAGATCATTTTGTTGAGATTCTGAACTTTCATCAACATTTGTTTCTAGGCCCTCTTGAGTTTCAGAAGTAGCTATAGTAGCTGTAGATGTGGTTATCTTCATTTCAGCCTCAAACAGAGGAGCACTAGTCGAAGGCGCATATTGTTGGGGTTCTGAACTTTCATCAACATCTGTTTCTTGGCCATTTTGAGCCTTAGTCGTAGTTATAGTATCTGATAGTGTTGTTTCCTTAGTTTCATCGTCATACAATGGAACACTAGTGGTAAGAGCATTTTGTTGAGGTTCTGAACTTTCATCAGCATCGGTTTTTTGGACCTCTTGAGTCTTAGAAGTGTGTATAGTATCTGACGGTGTTGTTTCCTTGATTTCATTCTCAAACACAGGAGCAATAGTAGTGGGAGCATTTTGTTGAGGTTCTGAGCTTTCTTCAGCATCTCTTTCTTGGTCTTCTTGAGCCTTAGAAGTAGTCATAGAATCTGCAGATGTCATTTCGTTGGTTTGATCATCATACACAGTAGCAATAGTTGTAGAAGCATTTTGTTGAGGTTCTGAACTTTCATCAACATCTGATTCTTGGCTCTCTTGAGTCTTTGAGGTAGTTCTAGAATCGGGCAGAGTAGTTTTCATTTTTTCATCGTCATACATAGGAGCACTAGTGGTGGGAGCACTTTGTTGAGGTTCAGAGCTTTCCTTAATATCTGTTTCTTGGCTCTCTTGAGTTTTAGAAGTAGTGCTAAAGTCTGACATTGTTATTTTCTTGGTTTCATCGTCATATACAGGAGCATTAGTGGTAGGAGCATTTTGTTGTGGTTCTAAACTTTCATCATTCGTTTCTTGGCTCTCTAGAGTCTTAGAAGTAGTTATAGTATCTAAAGGTGTAAATTCCTTGATTTCATCCCCGAACACGGGAGCACTAGTGGTGGGAGCATTTTGTTGAGGTTCTGAACCTTCATCGACATCTTTGTCTTGGCTTTCTTGAGTCTTAAAATCTGACGGTGTGGTTTTCTTCGTTTCATCGTCATACACGGGAGCACTTGTTGTAGGCGCATTTTGTGCAAGTCCTGAACTTTCATCAACATCTGTTTCTTGCCCCTCTTCAGTTTTAGAAGTATTTATAGTATCTGAAGGTGTAATTTTCATAATTTCATCCTCAAACACAGGAACACTAGTGGTGGGAGAACTTTGTTGGGACTTTGAACTATCTTCTAAATCTGATTCTTGAAGTTTTAGAGGGTCATCAGTAATAACATCATTTTCTAATTCAAAAACTGTCGTAGGAAGATTACTTGAAATAATCTCGTCGTTGAGATCTGGTTTCAAACTTTCTTTGTAGATCGATTCCTCTGTGGGAATATTCAATAAAGTAGTACTAGTCTTAAATTTATCGGGACTATAATTGTCATCGGGTACATCTTTTTCAATTTCTTCTAACAATGGAGTACTTGCCGTCACAGTTATTTGATGATGGAGGTCAAAGTCAGAACCAGTACCCTCCGAACTATCAGTTACAACATCTTGTGACTCAGTAGCAATTTCATCTTCAAAACCAAGAATACTTGTAGCTGTTGAATAATATTGTGAGTGTAAAGTTGTTTTGTCCTGCTCAGGAGAAGCACTAGTTCTACTGTCATTTTGTTCAGCAATAGGAACAGCAGTGGTTTGTAAAGAATCATGTTCAAGCATAGTGCTAGTTTCAATACCCTCATCTACATTTATAGGACCATGAGTTTCAGTTGTTATTCCGATGACACTGTCATCAGTCGATGTGTCGATGTTTGTTTGGTCTTTATCCATAATCGGCACGCTTGGCATAGTTTCCTTAACGAGAGTTTCAATATCACTTTCATTATCTTTGATAGTTTCAGTTGTTGCAACATGTGGTTCACCTTCAACTGTAGACTCACTAGCTATTATGGCAGGTAAAGTAGATGCTGTTGATACTATTTCATATGATGTCACAATTTCTTCTTCACCTGAGCCAATGTCTTCATCTTGAGCAGCAGTTGATGATTTATCAGTGGACGGAACATATTGTTGAGATTCAGTATCTTTTTGTAAATCATATTCTGTGGTTACATCTGCATCATATGAAGAAGGTTCTTTAGTAGCAGTAGAAAGTACTTTATTGAAATCATAGGGTTCAGCTGTACTAGACACAATTTCATCTGCAGGTTCATTTTTATGACTCTCTGGTAATGCTTCGGTTACAACAGGTGGATGAATAGTAGCTGGTTCATAGCCACTTCCCTCTGTTTCAGTTTCAAACGTTGGCAACTCAGTATTATAAATACTATCAGGTTCGTTTCTGTACCCGCTTCCTTCTGAGCCAGCCCTTCTGGGTGGTGATAAAGTAGTAAGTTTCTCTATTTCCGTAGTATAGTCTGCTTCGTATGCTCCCGTCGTCGGTTCATCACCTTCACAAATATAAGTATCTGGGCAACAGACGCCTTCACGGGGAGCTAAAGCGGTGCAATTCTTTCCTTCATTTTCCATCGGGGTGCCACATTCTTGTACAACACATACAATATCCCCTTTCATGCAATAGCAATGATCACAAGCCTTTTCAGTTTTGATTAGTGCACCGTCGCTTATAATTTGATTTTCATAAACACATTCCTGTGACATTTGCGTAACCGGTGAAAGAGTAGTTGTCGTCAACAAGAACCCGGGCGTAGGTCGTACTGTCGTTGATAAATCATCCAGTAGGGGCATTTCATCCTCAGGGTGATCTGGAATGTAACATATTTATCAACAACATGTAACAAATAATATAACATTTTCAACTGAAGTGTTTCGAAGTAACACTTACCACAAGAGTATCGAACGGGGCAGCATACATCTTTGTGGTAGATAGGTGTGCAGCCGTCAACGTGGAGAGTACATTCTTGCATTACGCAAGTCGTCATATTTCGTATGCAGTAGCAGTGTTCGCAGGGTTTGTTCGGAGTTGGTGGCACTTTGGAACCTTCTGGGAAGTATTTTCCATGGATGCTGCAACCAAATTTGTCTAGCTTGCCAAGACCTGTGGCTCCATACTCCGCCGGTGACGTCGTGGTTGAAGTAAGCAGGTCTACTGGAACTGAAAATGAAAATCCTCTAAATTTTACAAATAGCACGAAATCAGAACTAAATAAAACATGAATGTTAATTTATTTATTATATAACTATAATTTATTTATTTTGTATTATTTATTGTTTAAAGAACACAAAATACTTAAAACCTAGAGGTACAATGGGTGGTCTTATCGCGGCGGGCAGACATTTGAAAAACAATGTCAAAAATTATGTTATTATGTTAGAAATATTTATTTGTATTTGTAGTATACAACATTAGCGAAGTCGGGCTGTGGATGACCTATGTTTTTTTTTGTACAACGACTGACTTTGTAAAATCGTGTATTTTACATTAAATTGTACTTACCTACTATTAATTGCAAATAAATAATTGAATTGAATTGATGACGATGACTAGTACTTTCGCAGGATGTGGTGAAAATTGCCACATCCTGCACAAGAATATATAAGGTGTTCCATAAGTTGTGTATATAAACTTCAGGGGGCTAAAGTACCCATCAATATGAACAACTTTTTCTAAGGAACCAACACTGTGAACGCGAAAAAAAAACAGCTGTTTCATACATTTTAGCCTGGTAGGTATTGAACTTTTGTATGAAACAGCTGTTTTTTTTTCGCGTTCACAGTGTTGGTTCCTTAGAAAGAGTTGTTCATATTGATGGGGAATTTAGCCCCCTGAAGTTTATATACACAACTTATGGAACACCTTGTATATGTAGTATATGCATAGAGCTAGTATAAAATTATAAAAAGGACATCGAATCTAGAGCCGTATATCATCACTATTTCAGTCATCATTACAGGGCATGGGCATGTGTGCATTGTTGAGGTATACCATACCTGTAAAAAGTATTTTTTACAGTAACTATTATAAACGTCTTATTGGTCGTTGAGCGCTCCATTAGCTTATAAGACCGATAAGTCTGTTACTGTCTCTTTTCGTTGGCATGAAAGTGACAGTGACAAGTATACTCTATTTTTTTTTTCTATATAGCCGTTATAGAATGGCAGGGAATATGAATAAGAGCCTTACCGTCTGGACAAGTCACAATGGGGCAACACTGGTCCGCTCGCTTCTCGATAGTGCAGTCCTGGCCGATGGGCTTCGTGAATGGACAGACCCTGAGGTAACACATGAGCATCCGATTGTGGCAGGTACAGTTCAGGCACGGTTCGTTGGTCATAATGCGGTCTCCTTCTCCGTAGTGCTGGAAGTTGTAGTAGCAACCGTCCGGGGCTCCTGGAATATTATGTCATCAAAATATTAAATACATTTTTATTTTTTAACTGAATTAGTTTTAGATTTGCATGCCCATAAAGGTAAAATTACATTGACTCAAAACAAACAATATTTGACAACTTATTAGGTAAGGTACATGTAATTCTGAAAATAACTAGTAGTTCGCCCCGAACTGAGATCTCGTGATGCGACCCAACGAACGCATCAAAACTTTGAGTAGGTGGTAGTCAGAGCCAAGTGCAAACATTATGTTTGGACTTTTTTCTGACTACCGCCTACTAACTTGGTACGGTAACCAAGTTTCAACTCTTTTGGCCTATTTATTGAAGAGTTCCGTTGAACAGACCTTGGCTCCATCATCAGACCTGGTCGTTGTCACCATTTTATGAGAACTGAGTACCTCCTTAATTTATTTCAAGAAAAAAAAATAAGAAAAAGCAAAGGAACTGGCCGACCAGTAGAAAAACCTTGATGCCAACGAAACTCTTAGAGATGGGAGCTCTTGGATCGCTGGTTTTCTTAATTTAACTTTTTTCTTGTATCTCAAAAACCGAGCGACCCAAAAAAAAAGGAAAAATTGTTTTGGAATGTCCAAACAAAGCCCTTTCATATGACATGTAACTTGATTTTTTTATGTCACTTTTTTTATTTTTGCCCTCTTAAAAAACCCCATATCTCAAAAACCCTTCATCCGATTTTACTCATATACTTACCAGTAAATTTCTCAAGTACAAGCTATCGACATATCGAATTTCATGCAGATCGGATCAACGGTTCTAAAGTTATCGCCAGACAAACATACATACATACATACATACATACATACATACATACATACATACATAAAATGCAAAATCGCCCAAGTTGAAACTAAGATCTTCGTTCGCTTAGCTCACTCGATCAAATATACATTGACTTTTAAAAAAAAAATTGTGTATCAATAATCATAATTTATAATATTCTAACCAAATTTTTTGGTTAGAATATTATAAATTATGTATAAAATAGTTTACATACTAAGACTTTGTTAATATGAATTATTATTTCTGATGGTCATAAGATATTAAAAAAACTCACCATCATAAATATCTAAAGACGTATGATTGCCAGCTGTAGGTGCTGAAAATAAAAAAAAATACAATTAATAAATCAGAATACAGCCTTCACAGCTCAGATCCCCACCGAGAACAAACATTTGTGTGATGAAAATGATGTTTGTTCTCTGTCTGGGTGTTATTATATATCATAAATAGGTATTTACAAAAAAAATATTATATCAG
This sequence comes from Chloroclysta siterata, assembly GCA_932294275.1. Lineage (NCBI taxonomy): Eukaryota > Metazoa > Arthropoda > Insecta > Lepidoptera > Geometridae > Chloroclysta > Chloroclysta siterata. The sequence continues at coordinate 8,445,098 of OW028601.1, read as the reverse complement.
CTATCTAGTTCCCATATTTAAGCTTTGGCTTAGTTTGGGGCTAGATAGTGCTGTGTGGAAAGTCCACCAATATTTATTTATTTGATATAACTCTTTATTATGATCAAGGTTTATATGACCCCTATAAATTTTCATAAAATATGAGTTCTGAACTCCAACCCCTCATTCGAGGTAAAGACATCGTTAGGCAGTATACTGCCGCTTTTGGTCTTCAGTCATCCACTGACTTTGCCCAAATATGAGCCCTAATTGCGCTCTATCTCGTTAATAATACTAGTGGTTCGTCCCGAACTGAGATCTCGTGATGTGACCCGACGAACGAACCAAAATGTTGAGTAGGCAGTCAAAGGCAAGTCCAAACATTATGTTTGGACGTTTTTCTGACTACCGCCTACTAACTTGGTACGGTAACCAAGTTTCAACTCTTTTGGCCTATTCATTGAAGAGTTCCGTTGAACAGATCTTGGCTCCATCATCAGATCTGGTCGTTGTCACCATTTTATGAGAACTGAGTACCTCCTTAATTTATTTCAAAAAAAAAAAATAAGAAAAAGCAAAGGAACGGGCCGACCAGTAGAAAAACCTTGATGCCAACGAAACTCTTAGAGATGGGAGCTCTTGGATCGCTGGTTATCTTAATTTAACTGTTTTAATTTATCGCAAAAACCGAGCGTCCCAGAAAAAAAGTAAAAATTGTTTTGGAATGTCCAAACAAAGCCCTTTCGTATGACATGTATCTTGATTTTTTTATGTAACTTTTTTTATTTTTGCTTCCTTAAAAAACCCCATATCTTAATAACCCTTCATTCGATTTTACTCATATACTTACCAGTAAATTTCTCAAGTACAAGCTATCGTCTTATCAAATTTCATGCAGATCGGATCAACGGTTCGAAAGTTATCGCCAGACAAACATACATACATACATACATACATACATACATACATAAAATGCCAAATCGCCCAAGTTGAAACTAAGATCTTCGTTCGCTTCGCTCACTCGATCAATTAAATAAGCAAAATAAGTCGCAGGGGCCTGTAAGAGAAATGTTTACTTTCATTATGTAAGTTGCAGTTTACCTATTAAACTTGTGATACACGTGCGTTTTTAATACCTACAAACTCACACGTAAGTCCAAAAAAACATGTGGCACTCGTTAGGCGTCATATATAAGGGAACCTTTCATAAAATTGATCCCTATACGGGTAACCATGTGAAGAGCGTTCCGCGAATTTGCAGCGGTTGGACTTATTATGGTCGTCACAGCTGGCAGGATATTAGCATCAAATCGCTCGACTCACGAGCGGTCATCGTCTTACCCTTGTCATTTTACATATCCGTTTGAACGCGTATTATGAGTATAATTACTGAAGGCGAGCGGCGACAAAGCTGTAATTAAACTAACGGCGCGCGTCGTTAACATCGAAACCGCAACTTTACTGCGATTCCCCGCTCAGGGCAAAAGTCATAACTCCACGAACGCCTAGTATATGCAGATAATCGATTGACGGATATTATAAACCACACTCGAGATACCGTTCTTCTCGCGTTAATTACACCAAACTGCCGTTGATTGTCTACACTAACTTAAAATGATAGTAATTATAATTAACTTACGACATGAACGCAGTTACATTCCGAAAACGTTTTCCATTATAATGTATACTCGTACGTAGGTACGCTACCGACAAATTCAAGTACCAATTAATAGCGGTTCTGTTATCTGTACCTACTCATAAATTGTGGATGATTGCAGTTGATAAATTTATGTTTCATGAAAAGAAAAATAAGCAAATACCTATTACGAGTATTATTGATAGACGCCATTTAGGAATACCGCGATTGAAATACTTTTAGACATTAAATAAGTGTTTAGCTAAACATTTGTTTTAAATCTGATAAATTAGAGGTAGGTGTAGGATTGCGTGTGCCAAAAGCTCGTGTCATGAAATCTGCATGGTGGTTGAAGCTTATCGACAGCGACGCAGCATCGGCACCGTTAGGGCGCAGCTCGAGGCGCCTGTATAAGGCGGGCCGGAGTGGAACACGGCCTCGCTCGCCGGCGCCGTCGGCCGCCGCGAGATCGTCCACCTAACGGTCGCCAGGAATGTCGTTAGCATCCAGTTTTTTTGCTAACCTTCATTTTAATTATAATAGAATTCACTCTCACGATTGATACTGTCAAAATAACGAAACCTACCTACATCCTGTTCTACTATAATGAAACCGCAGTCACAGTCGTTCTAGTTCCGAAAATGTTCGATGTGGGTTACTCTCACGCGCAGATCGCCTGCGCGTCAGTGTCCAAATTCCGAAATGCCTAAGTGAATAACAATTACCTACCGATCATAGCCACGTTTCTACGAGCGTAGCATCTCTAATGCCTCCGATGCCTAATGAATCTCCTTTACAGAATGTGACGTTATAGATGGCTTTGCACGAACAAAAAACCACTTAATGCAGAATCGTGTGCTTATATAGGAACCTGGGCTCGGGCGATCGAAACGAAGAGACAGCATGAATTTGAAATTTGCACTACATTAATATGGATCGTCGTTTCAATGAATGAATGTTGCCGTGGTCGCCATTCGTGATGAAGTTCACACGGGTAGACCTAAACATTGTAGGTCTCATTTGAATATACTTCCTATGTATAACATACATTTAAAGTGGAATTCTTTGAAGTAACCGTGCTAAGGATACTAAATCTGCTTGTATAAAAATAGCATCATCTAATAACATGCATCGCGAAAGACACACACACACACATAGAGGTGCAGGTACAGTTAAGTGCAGGGAGAGTCGGCGCAGGCCGGTAGGGTGTCGTCGGCCCTCCACTTCAGCGCACGCGGCTCTACCCGTTTTATTATATTATATGACAGTGACAGTTGACGAACGATATTAAGAGAACATTTATCTGAATTAAACAAAGATATTTGAGGATATGCAGTTTATATAAAGGTGCTAACAAAAGCCATATTATTATATTGATGCAATATTTCCTAGCCGCAAAGGACTTGCAAATTTCGATAATAAATATAGTTTGATGATCCGTTTGGATTTAATAATACTGAATGAAATGTATGTATATTGAAAATTGGCTAAATAATGAGTTAAAATTAATATTTTTAGATGTTATTTTCTGCACTATAAAGTTAATTCTGCTTCTTATTTGTTATTTCGATTAGGTAAAAATCTTTTACAAGTTTGAGACCGTTTAAGGTGAAATAAAAATCGTAAGCGGCGGGCAGCTCTACGACCTTTTTTTAACAAAATAATCTCAGTTATTGCTAAAGCACGGGCGGCGCCCGGGCGCTTAGTTGCTAATTTTAATTTCGCTCTTGTTTAAGGTACCTTGACACATAGTAGTGGCGGATATCAAAAGGTTAGGTATACGTATCTGAAAACACCTTCAGATACTTATAATCTCTATCTCTCTTTGTGATTCTACTGATTGACTATTTTTTTACGCCTCCGAGTATTGGTTATTATTAAAATCAATTGACTGTAAGAATAGGTTTTTATAAAAGGACTTTTTTTCTAACCATGTTGACACACCTAAAGACTGGATTAGTCATTAAGAGCAACCAATTTAACGACTTCTTGAATAACTTTTTATAATACTGATGTTTCTGAATGACTTCCTGTCCTACAAAATAGTAACGGGTAATGTTGAAAATAGTATGAATTCAAATGTATTTTATCGTATTTTATGTGTTTATTGGGTGGATCACTAACCTCAGAACAGGTTTACATTTGCATCGAAACGTCACTTTTATAAAAAATGAATAATAATCTGACCTAAGCATTCAAGATACTGCAGATCGAGACGTTTTATATTTAGAATCGATATTGTTATTTGTTTTTGAGACGTTTTTTATTAGGTATATTTTAAACTAACATCACAATTAGCCTTATAATAATCAAGTTGTCACCCCAAAGGCAGAGTAATAACTCTCCATTTCGCGCTGTAGGCCATGGAGTTATTTTTCGTGTTTTTCGTTAGTTTTCACATTGAGTAAAAGTCCTAAGATCCCAGGGTCATCAAGTTCGAATGTGTAAGTGCAGCATTAGCTTCAGTGGCCGCATTCACTGATTACCAGCTCTGCTCGCGGGTGGAGTAGGTATCATGGCGGAATCTTCTCACGGGCATACGTCGTATTCTGGGTCACGAAACAAAACAACGGTAGATACCTTGCTCCTCGCAATAAAGTATCACAATAAATAAGAATAAATCTGATACCGATATAATCCCACCAACATTATAGCACCTCTTATCGTTCTTCACACTATTCCTCCGTTATTCATTGTAGTTGTGGTATTACTATATTGGTGTTTTATATCTCGAATTTCATATATATTTATTGCCTAGAAGAAAAATTATTTATAGCCTGTCTGCGTCCATAATATTCTGTTACGTTTAATAGCCGTGGTAATCGAAAATCGAGGATTTTTTACTGCTAAGCTACCTGATGTTCAGCGATTATGAACTTTATTTTTAAATTGGTTAATGCAATTACAGACTTTTATGAGTAGGTATCTCTTGCACCGCTATTATTAATCGTTAGTGTGCTAAGTAAGAAAAATTGTTTTTATAGGTACTATCTTTTAACATTTCAGTGTTATAACGTAGTCATTCCTTGAATAAAAAGCGAGTTTATGTTTCGGTTTTTTTTAACATGGGTTTACCTAAACATGTTATTTTTTTCCGATGCTCACTCTATAGTTAAAATATATTGATGTAGGTATTGTTAAAATAAAATTTTAAGTAAATTATTTATCAATTTTTCGTGTAGGTCTTTGAGCCTCACCAACTGACATTGACAGTGACCATAAGATAGTTAAGATGCAGACAACGGTTGTCAGCCTCATAAGTACACTTCTAGCTTATTGCGTTTCATTGTGTGAATATAACAGAGTTTTCCTATCATTAAAATGGTACGCGTAGGTACTAAATTATAACTAATATGTAAGTAGCTTGGCTAAAGTATGTTAGTCAAGCTTTATGCATGCTTTGTCGATTCGACAACTGTATGCTTTTTTAAGAACAGAATTGTGTATCAACTCTCTCCTATAATAAACAAAATATTTATTTATTAAGGTTTAAGCAATCAATATTTGTATTGTCTTCGCCTTCCACCATCAATTATTATTAGGCATATATTTGTTTTACTAACCTACAGGGAGCGATATTTTATTTTATATTCCTATATAAACAGTATTCCAAAAGTTAACGACCGGGTCAGATTCGAACTGACAGGTTGAGTGTTTTAACTTATTATTGGCGATTCACTCACACAACAGGTGCTAAAAATAAATGTGGTTGCCGGTAAATAACAGGCACATGAGGCTTAGAGCTGATTTCACCATGCTCTGTTAGATTAACAAAGGATTAAAAGGCCGTTAAATATGTCAAAATGTACGCATTTGACATCTAAAGTTAGATTTAACGGCCTGTTAATCCTTGATTAGTAACTAACAGAGCATGGTGAAATCAGCTCTTAAAATCTGTATGCCTCAAGTTGATGGACGCAGGTCAGTGCATGGGGCACGTCTCTATTGCGAGTAACTCACGAGGTAATGTTTTGTTGTAGGTGATGATTACCACTTATCACCAGATGGGCCATCTGGTTGTACCATCAGCAAGAAGTATTACAATATATAAATAAATATAAATATTGGTGGACTTTCCATACAGCACTAGGTATCTAGCCCCAAACTAAGCTAAAGCTTGTAATATGGGAAGAACTAAATAGCTGGTATAATAAACGAAACTTTTTTTTGTAAATCCATACTTATAATATACAATAACTCCCAGACAGAGAAAAAATATCTATGTTCATCACACAAATGTTTATTTCTCGCGTGGGGATCGAACCCACGGCCTACGGCGCAGAAGGCAGAGCTACTACCAACTGAGCTGTGAAGTTGAGCTGTGATATATAAATATATATATTGTTTGTATATATTTTCCCACCAAAGATACAAAAACACCCTTCTAGAAGAAGTAGTGACTTACCCGCAGTCGCGTACGCGACACACGCGGCCAACGCGAGCAGGGCCCCCGCCGCGCGCCGCCGATCCATCTGACCCCACGTCCTTCTGCAACAACAAACAATCAAATTATAGTCAATCCGAATTACCCTGCCTGTCACCTCACTAACCCTCGCTTCAATCGTGTTCAGTCTCGTCGCAAACCAATTTCAATTTGGCACAATGAGTCATATATTTTGATGCCCGCCGTCTTTCCGTAAACCCCTCACAATTTACTGTGTGAATTCTAGGTACTCAAAGTTATCAAGAATTATAAATAATAAATAAATAAATATTGGAGGAATTTCCACACAGCACTATCTAGCCCCAAACTAAGCCAAAGCTTGTAATATGGGAACCAGATTTCTGATATAATACATATTTACTTATTATTATTTTTTTGTAAATACATACTTATAATATTATATAACACCCAGACAGAGGACAAACATCTATGTTCACCACACAAATGTTTGTTCTCGGTGGGGATCGAACCCACGGCCTACGGCGCAGAAGGCAGAGCTACTACCAACTGAGCTGTGAAGGCTGTCGTTTTTTTTTTATTCAGAAATAACAAAGTATTAATTATTATTACATTGTATTTATGATATAGTATACGTTTTATTTAGTATTGGTCAACATATACAGCTCGAAATGTAATAACAGAAAACAATGATTTTCAGACACGATGTTAAGTGGTTCTCGGGTTACGGTACTCAATGAGAGCTATTTTCACGCTTCATCATTTTAGAATAGATGCGTTTACCGACCATCAATAAAGCTTTATGCTTGCCTTGTAGCAGCCGATGCAAAGACATGTACCTATACCTGCCTGTACTTCTCGTCTAATGATGCGTGCAAAACCAATTATTTTATCTCTGTTACACGACTACCAATAAAAACAACAGATAGTTTAGATATATTAAGTGCTAAGTCATTTTAAAGTTTCTTATGATATCATTGTTTTTTGCGGATGCATAATCCAGTCCAAACTAAGCGTTTGCAATATACCAGAGTTCAGTAACCGACACGGGTTGTCCAAATAAAACAAAGAAGCTTCGAATTCGTAATGAATTAGTATTTATTTCTTCCTTGAGAGGCGATGTATGTCGTTCTGTAAGAGTGTCCCGGAGGGAGCATAATAGGGGCAATATATAGTGGGATGGCACGTGGACTTGGCTAACTGTGTCGTGGATGTAAGTATCGACGCGTGCCCAAGTGGAAGTAAGACAAGGATCGACGAAAGGTCCTTATTACAGGGAAGAGGTATATTTGTACTTGAGTGCCTCAACTATTCAACCGACACAGTACATACCTGGTATTTAATTTGCTATCATATTTTAGGAACACTGTAACTTTTATGTTTATGCATGCATTAAAATATTGCCAGATTCACAGTTGATTATGAATCTAGATTATATAAATTTACTTTTTGTATTATTGTAACTTTTTAAATTCATTGTAATCGGTTCTGTAAAAATAAATAAAAAATCGTTTAAAAACCTTTTATATATATTTCAGCATGGCACTTACCAGAGGTAACTTAAAAAAGGTATGTTTGGTACCTAAAAAGGTACGGTATACTAACAGATATACGTTAGCAATTTCTCAAATATTGGCCAAGAGTGTGTCGGTAAAAGTTTCCGTAAAACTACAGTGGTAACAAAACAACCCCTCTCGGTTGCTCGCGAAATAAGAGAGAAATTGTGTTTTGTCTAAAACGAAAACGATGATGGTAAAACTACAAAAATTCCTTGCCGGTTCGGTTCGGTTCGGTTCGGTTTGTATACTTATCGGAGGATTTGTACGAAAGCAGGGGGCAGCATAAAAAAAACGTGCATGGAACCTTATTTCCTATTGAAATATTGTGTCAACAATGTCACATAATCTACAATTTGCCAACCGCGCGGTTATCAACAGCGAGCTTCAGTGAGCCCTCAATACATGCACGGCTACGAGGAACGCGGAAACGTGAGGTTCGAGCAAAAATGTGGCCGTTTAGCTTTGAGTGAATAGGGAGTTTAACTGTCCATTCAAACGGGCACTATTCAATACAGTGTTTGTGTTTGCTAGCCAAAGGATTTCCACTGCTTCACAAGGTAAAGACCTAATGCATTTGAAGAAAATATGAATATGGCGGTAATTTTCGACGAATTCAATGTTTATTTTAATGAATACATACAACAAACATCGATATTAATAACATTCACTCTTAGAAGTTACAGGAAAAAATGAAAATAACTACAAGTTTCATAATTTGTACAGTGGTTCAATTGATAAAGTTCGGTAATTGGCTCATTGAAGTGAAAATCTATATCAGCACGAAATATTGAAAGCCATCATGAGATAGGTTACTGTTAACGAACACCATTGACATCTGGTTTGACCCTGAACGTATCGGCAAAAATAATATATTCAATCACGGTAATTTGCATACAAATCTACAATAAAATTGGGATTCGTCTGACGACCTCTTAAAGATTTGGATGATTGTTATTCAAACGATTACCAACTTTTACCTTCGAAGTAATGAGTAAGTTGATAAAAAAAATTATGAGAGTCAATACTATCAATACATCTTACATGTATGAGCTTGCAAAATGGCACAATGTACTCATATACTCTGCCAATATTCTAAAAATATAAAGTAACATACTCATTCAAACACGTAGTGCCTCTTACACGCATTTCAACAGCCACCCTTACCTCCGCACTACCAAGTCTCCGAGGGAGACTTCCTTTATTTTCTCCCTTGTCACGACACCTGCCTGTACGTAAGCGTTTTGTCCGATTCACTGCTCTACAAAGGTGTTTGTCACAAGCGCTCGCTTGCAAGAAATTTTTCAGTTTTAAGACATCAAAAAATATTTTTTATACTAGCTTTTATTAAATGTTTTTATCTCAACCCATGTCGTTCCACCATAAGGGAAATGCGTTTCTAACTAACAATAAAAACACAACTCACTCGTCAAATTAGTAACTCAGAAAATTATAATAATTTAATAGTACATTGTTACCCTAGGGGTGAAAGTAACTTATTTAGTGCCGAGACGGTATAGTTCGAGGGACTAAATAAGTCTTTAACCCGAGGTAAACACTGTGCTTTTCATTACGAATACAAGGAAAGTAAAAATTAATTAGCTAAAGAAAAAACTAGTGAATTGTAGTAGATCCAATCCATGCTGCATACTAATCAAAGAGTTTTTACATTCAATCGAAAAAGGTTGAAATCCATGCAGTATTCTAACCAAAGAGTTTTTATGTTCGATGTCATTTGATGTTATGGATAAGTAGCTACTTATATTATATTTACGAAAAAAAATTGCATGTTTTGTTAAAAATAAAGAAATTAAATATTTTGATTAAATGAATAAAGGGTTATAATTATAAAACCTATTTAAAAAAATCCATTACAGTTTTCACTAACTTGGCTGAATAAGTACCTCTTTGGTAATAAACCTATTTAGTCGACAGTCATACTGTTGACATTCGTAAACCAAAGAGGTTTATTTTCCTTGGAAATGTGAAAATATAACTAGTTTTTTTTCATAATTTGACAGCTGTCAGTTGAAAACGATTCTCCCTAGGGCTGAAATGTATTACTTCCAGGCAACTTCAGACCTACTTTCCGAGTATGAGTAATGAAAAAGTAATTTATTCGATTTTTGATTCGATAGAACTTTAAAAATAGAAAACTCAAAGCTACTCTGTGGACTGTGAGACATACAATAGATTTATTTGAAAGGAAGACGTCTTGAGTTCGCAAATACATTAAAATCTATCAGTGATATAGTTATGTGAGTATCTGTAGGGGTTCCTCCGTCTAGACGCTCTCTGCAAGTCACCTCTCGGGAGGGTGAGGGTGCCGGGAGTTCACCACTATCTATTTATTTGCTTTGCTAAAATACCACGTGTGCCAGACATCGAGAGGCATTGTCGTTAAAATAAATATTATTCATGTGTTCTTTATATTTTTTCGTATTTATTCTCACGCTTAGAATATTTAAACCTGCGATCATTGATACACTTAGAAAGTAGTTTAGGTACTTTCAAAGTTGGCAAGAGAACATGTTTTATTCATCATAAACAATGAAAACCCAATTCCCAAGCTTAATTTGGCGTACCGTTTCCTCCAGCCGTGTGTAACATCATAGGTAACAGTTACTTTGATTATATACCTATAGAATAACATGCACTCAGAGATGGAACGATATCGGTATAGAGCGCGTTGACGATCGATATCGCATTACTTATATCAAAGACATTTCAATTTGCACGAATGGTTCTAAAGTGCTACGAAGTCGCTACGAGACAGTATCTGCGCTTGATGAATGAGGTACATCTCTCTCGAAACAAAAGGCAGGCTACAAAAGTTCTTGTAAGTTTAGTCTGTTATTAGCTGACGATAGATAAAGTGATTCGATCTGATCGGAAGGGCGTTATTGGGCAGTGGGCGCGCGGCGCGGCGCGGTGGGTCGGCGTCCGCCTGACGTAGCGGCATGTCTGCCTGACTACGATGTTGCCCAACACATAATTTTCGGAACACTGCAACCGCAGCGAGCATTGACACCAATTTCTTGAACATTGGACAACTGCTCCGAGATCGGAAGCCATTGTTATGCATTTTTCTTCTCTACTCATAAATTCTGGTAAAACATAAATAAAATAGTATTCAAACAGATTATAATTTGTTATGAAACATAAACTATTTATTGTCACTGTAATAATAACTAACTGACTGCAACTAACAACTGTTTGCATCTGTAAAAAACTGTTCACACTATAAGTATTTATTATTTCGTAGCAGGTCGTAGCACCTATAAAAACATAATTTCTGCCATAAAATAGTTCAAATAATAAAAGTTCTCTAGCAGGCCGGAATAAGTAGTTATGCTAAAAAGCAGCGATAGATACGAGACGCGATGACCCTGGGGTCACTCGGTAGGAGGGCACAGCTCCCGCCTACCTCGCGAACGCTATACGTGTGCACCGACACTTATATTCTAATCGTAGATTGTGATCAAAGTTTATGCATATGAAATCGTGTTAATGCACCGATTAGTGATTCTCACGGGTACGAAGATATTCGCTCGTCGAGGTCAACAATGCGCGCGCGCCGTTCGCACAATGCGCTCACGTACGCGAGTCGCGATTATCGGCCGTCGTAAATTACCTGCCATTTGCATATAGTCGTGGACATGCGACGCCGACGCCAGACTCGTTATTAGATTCGGCTACACGGTGACACTACATCGTTATTAGGCGATAATTGTCGGTGAAGTGTAGCGGTCGATTAACGGCAGACTTGGCCAGTCACGTACAATTTAAGCAGCCGACTCATGTACGACGTGCCTACCACTTAAACTACATAGGTGGAATGTCTTGAAGATTGTGATGTTATGGTTCTATATTGAATTTTTAAATAATAAATATCTGAAATTCCGTAGAATTTAATGATGACAAAAATACAGAGGGCTATTTTCTGCACTTTCAATTGTAAGAGACAAGTCATACAAAAAGTATAATAAACATGAATACAGAGCAATACACTCATTAGGTAATACTACATAATTACGCGTGCACAGGTAGGTAGTCATATCACGGAACATAAGTAGAGCAATCTTAGCCGGGCGGAAGTAACTCGACGTGGCAGGGTTTGTGCCCTCGAGGGAATACGTAGGAAGATAGCAAATATTAGTTTCCTTCATGAGGCTGGATCTCACAGTTCATTGACCTGCGCAAATTTTGTGTCAGAACGTTCAGATCGAGGAAACCGTTTGTAAATTTTATCACATAACAGTTCTTTATTTATTAGAACACTTACTAACGAATGGTTATGCGACTCATCCTGACTTAAATGCATATGATTTGCATAATGTGTTATAGATTTATCTTATGTAAAACAGTTTTTCGTAAGAGCTAATATACCTAATTGAGTGAGTGCCTCAAAATATTTGTGTCCAAAAATACTTATCTTATAAAATATTTATGTAGATTATGTGCGGCTGATGGGGCTAGATAGCTTTAACCTTAGTACGATGCAACGGTCCGCAATCGCATTAACTAAGTCTGAATTCGGAATAATTCAGGCAGATCCGCACTAGACATCTACGCCACCGTTACTTCACGTTAGCATTCTGTCCACTCACGCAAGAACTCCTTCGAATTATCTCTCCATGACATTTATTCTGTGACAGATTCGATCTATCTAAACATAAAATAAAATTTTGTGTTTTTTAACTACATAAGTGAGCATTGAAATTTTGTACGACTGCCGTCTAATTACTATTATTGAAAGTAAATATGTGAGATACCTTTACCAATCATTATTTCGAAAACTAACAAATGTAGGTACTTGCGGAATTTCGCATTACTTCACGAGAAAAGCCGGCTTTAATGCTTAGGTCCGTCAAAGCCTCGGCTCGTGAGTGCATTCTATGTCTGTGTGTTCGAAGAAAGCCACCGTTAGTGTGAGTGGCTGTTGCGAGGCATACGTTGAATTCGCGATTGTTGGTCCGCGGGCGCGTCGCTCACACGATGAGCGTTGCCCCCGCGCCGCCGTGATCCTAGCTATAGCTGTGCCATGTGCCGGCAGCCCCGCTGCAGCAATCCGCTCCAGGGTTGCCGGTTACTAACATCTCCCACGCTGCTGTTCATTGTTTCTTTAATTGCCTTTGATCTGAGATCATTTTTTTGCGGTGTTTAGTAAAACAATTTACAAAGTGCGGTTTACACAAAAAGTTATGACTGCGAGATGCATTTGTTGTTGGTGATGTTTAGCGGCGAACAGTTGGCGCCCCCGCATTCGCCCGCCCGGAGAGCGCGGTCCACATTGCTCTGTCCATTAGGGCGAGCGCTGACCCGTGCTGCTCACACACCCCTTGCACGCTTAAGCTAACCCATGTGCCCATCGCCCACTAAATCAGTGACCTTTGAGCCCTGTGCCCTTTTAATGTGAAATCTAATTACATTTTGTAACAGAACTTTTGTTGTCGCAGGGTACTTCCTTTCTGTTTCCAGGAAGTGAGGGCCCTGGCGTGATGTCTATTGAGTTGCATACACAGCTCCGTTGAAATGCTTCGTGTCGAACAGCGTTTACGAGCGTCTGGCCGATAGTTGACCGACACTCATTACGAGCCATAGAGATATGTGAAGAATGAATGGCAAGTGCGTACAAACGAACGTCACAGCTTAGCTTCAAACGAGCGGGCGCAGGCACGTTTAGGTAGTAATACTAATTTCGTGATAATTTTCCGTTACTCATTCAGATTTTTCTACGCCTGTTTTTTTTATTTGATTTATATTTTCCCACTTCGCGCAGGGCGCCTTTACTGACTTATCACTTTAAACGTCGTTTTATAAGTTGAAGTGGTGATAAATACGGATGGTCTACCTGATCATGAATAGTTACCTCGACTTGTAACAATTGCATTATATACCTCACAAAGAACTTCCACTCATAACTTGCCTTAATTATGAAGGATTGCACTCTAGGACTTAGAGGTGTTCCTATAGGTGTAATTAAATCGGCACCCATAGGTCCCCTTGAAAACGGTATAAATAGTAAGGTGGTAGTACTACCCCGGAAAAACTCATAACTCAAAGAAATCGACTACTACTAAAACTACTAAGACTGCAGTGGACCGCTCATTAAGTTTGAATATTTTCACGATCTAAAAGGTTACACACTATGTAAAACCCCTAGAAAAGTAAACCTATAAGAATACTAATGTGTAAATTGAGTAAACTTAACAAAACATAAGACTGAAGACGTTTTTAAGCCGTTTATAAGCTCACGTCGGGGAACGGAATCGCATCGCATGAAATGACTCGAGTGCAAAAATAACAATAATGGCAAAGTCTCCTGCTTTCGCTGTGGGACTGGATGGTAGGAAACTGGTTATAGCGCAAAAACGATAATAAAGAGCCCTAGACATGAAATATTTATACATCGCATTATCATATTACAAGAGAATCGTGGTCATCGCTTAGAAAATTATGCTATTCGTTTTCACTTGGAAACCACTGTCGGAGAAAAAAGAGCTTGCTACGTATTTTTTAGATGAGTTGGCCTCGTGGGGATTGCGATCCCCTTCGTATCCTGCCTGCTTGGATATTATAATTATGGTGTACTTGCGAGCCGGCAATTGAGACGTAGCAATTATAATCACGCGATGACTTAACGATATATCCTGAAAACCATCATTATCTAGATAGGTCTAGGTTTAGTATTATTTAGTGCTATAAACCGAGGGTCATAAAAGTGAGTTTTTAATCAACTGTCTATTATTCATGGCGCTGTAAAACATCCTGTACGTATTGCGATCATCCTATATAACACTACCTGTACCTAGTGGGTGTACTACACGTACCTTCAGCTATCTAAGCTCGTAAACCCAAGAGTTATAGCTCATTACGCTCGGTACCAAAGGATTATTCTCCCGAGATATAGTGCTTCACTAATATAACTCTCAAGACAAACCTGAACTAAGAAACCTGCCTACATGGATTTATTTTATTTTGCATGGTACATGATAGGTAAATTAAGTTTAGTACCACTCAAAATGGTGCTCTCGCTGTGTTTGCCGTTAGCTGTCACTGAATGAAACTTAATTAAAAAAGGTTTTTCTTAATATTATCAAAACACCAACCTGCATAATCTAATTTGCTAATTCATTGATTATTCTTCAATATTAACTAAGTACCTTCTGGCACAGATAAGAGAATACTTACTGGCAAACTTGTATACCTTCAGCAAGTACCTTCATTTAACGTGACAATGTACATTGTTATTGTTACGCAAGTACGCCAAAACCTGGTTGAAACTAATAGATTATTCGTATTACGTCCTTGTTTGTATAAGCCTTAAAGAAATCGCCCAAGGGGTAGTTAAGGTATAGGGGACAAATAGGGAATGAAAGAAAATATTACTTTTTCTTTCATTCCCTAACTCTTGGGTCAAATACCTGAAATGGGATGCCATATTGGAAATTGGAAAGAGCTAGGTTCACACATTCCAAAATATAATTTTTATTTTTATTTTATAAAAAACTGAGTCCTTAATTTTTTATTTAGAGGTACATATTCCGTCAGATTTCTTACTTCGTCGAATCAAACGAGATGATAATGAGATCCGGTGGTGGGAAGATTTCTGACATTTCCAGATCGGTGGGCCACACAGCCAGCCTGCATCAAAGTTATTGAGATCGAGCAACGAGCATCGATTTGAATGAATTACCCTTCAGCAGAGCACGGTTGGGGTCAGTCTGTGCGTGCAACACCGACCCACATTTGAAGGATTACAAGTAGCAGCCGAGAAAATTTACCGCTAACATTGCCATATAAGCTGTATGAATTTTAGGTCGCTACAAGCATAGCATGCTCTTGTGCCGACATCTGCGCAAATATTGATTTAGTAGTCGGAACCACAATGGCGGCGCGCGGCGGGCCGCGCCCGCGCACCGTCTTGCGAGGGCCGACCAACACATCAACATCACCATTCTTTCACTTACCGATAACCATTATAATCGATGGCAGGCAAATAACATGTCAAACATTTTCTCACGGTTGATAGTAGGTACCTATTACTTTTCAGCGGAGTCGTATCTTACCTTGTAAGCTTTTATTTATAACTATGAAAAATATCACTTATCTAATAGGTGTGTGGGGTTCGCAAGCTGATAAAAGCTTAGATCGTCTTGCTATATATTTGCTAGCGTAAAAAAATATGACTAAACTATCAATAATATCATTTACCATTTTAACTATAGACAAAAAGAGTAGAAAAACTGACACTCGAAGTAATTACTGAACTGTTATTCTAGGAAATACCAGGTTCATGCAATAGGGAATAACAAGATTGTGATGTCCAACAAATCTTGCCATCCAATCATAAAAGACTCATTAAAGCTCGTGGAGCTAACACTCATTTTGTGCGAAGGACAATAAAAGACGGCTTCAGACAGGCTGTATTTCTGCTCGAGTGTACAGTTTAATATCCAATAATCATGAAAAGAGAACCCACAACAGGAAATTATCTTGTTTCGCTTATTTGTTATATAATGCATACGAAGCTGATGGTGGTTTAGTACCGTTATGGGTATTACTGCAATTTTTAAACACCCACTTTACTAAATGATGCGCATTTACGTGCAATAATACGAGGGCATTATTTTACGGATGCATACGCTACTAATTGACATAAGCAAAACATCGGGATACACTTTTTACTAACAAAATATATATGGTATGAATTTGGACTTTAATAAACTTTGTATAAATTAATTTAGTTTTGTTTTACAGTTACATGCATGAAGACGGAGCTTAAAAGCTACTATATTTTTTGTTTTTAAATGTTTTTCATTTCTTTCGTACTTGAGCTCGGTACCTAATCGAGATACCACTCTTAGGTTCATATAAAAACCCAACCGATAGCTAACCAAAGAAATTTGTACATTCAGATTACAATCGCAAAGAAGTGTATGATCGCTTGGGTTCGCTTATCGCTTTGAACGTCTATCACTACGAAATACTGACCTTTCGGCTTCTTCAGATGAATCTGTTTTGGATCTTTATATATTTTGCTAATTCATGTTTTGTAAGTAACTCTCTACCATCCTTCTAATTCAAGATACACCACAATTTTTGAAAAGGTTCCATAAAATATATTTAGATATTTTGTATATTTTTAGGCATCTATTAAATAAACTCCTGGGTAATATAAGACATAAATTTAAACATTATATGTATGTTACTTACATGTATTGAATAAATAAATATATACATGTAAATTGTAAATGCAATCAAAGCAAGGAAGTAAAATATTACGTCAACTATTTAGTTTATCAAAATCATAATAAAGCATTAATTTTTTAAGTGTTACAAGAACAGAAACAGTCGTGATTAGCTTTAGCATCAAGATATTGAATGTATACTTATAAAAATTATCATTATTGATGTGGAAAAAACAGACGTTAGAAAAAATCCTATGTTCTTTCAAGGTGAAGATGTCGGCTCACGAATGCTTAAAAGCAGATTCAGAGAAGCTGTGAATCAGGAAGTGGCTTCAAGATTAATAATTCTTAGTCTAACGAGCGTTTATATATTTTGGGATCTCTAAAATTATCTATACTTTAAACCCTTTTGTTATTTAAATAGCAGGCGACACGAAACCGGAGCGCTGCGTAGCAAATTCAAATGAAGTAGGCACGGTTGTAAAGTTTGACACTTGGTTTTATAAGCCTCAACTTAAGACATTATAAGTAGGTATTAAAAGCTGGTAGGGTACTCAAGGCAATGATTGCGATGCCAATTACCGATAGCCGTAGTACTATTATTTAATTAATCTGTGCTAAAGCTAACTAGACATTTCTCTTTATAATGTAACTTGATAAATAATACAGGGCCCAACGAGTCAGTTTACGCTTGATTATTATTTTCGTGCCCAGTTCCTTTGGGCATTCTATGTGTAAATAATTCATGTGGGGATTCAGTTGACATATTACTTTCAAAAGAGACCCTCCTCTCAAGATAAAAAGAAAACAAAGAATATATTTAGGCCGGCTGAGTACTCGGCGGCTGGGGTGAATTTTCCAAAGTATGTTTGTAAGCATTTTAGCGTTCCTTGCCAAGTGCCGAAAACGGTTCAGAAAAGTGTTGTCTTACAATGTTTTTTGTTGTCTTACAAACTAACAAGAATATTGTGAAAACATACATTTAGTGACATGACTTCCAGGATTAAGATATGCGAGTTTTTATACTTAGGTACCTTAAAAAAATTGCTACAAGTAACCATATTGGGAATCAAAATTGTTACCACCACACTTAAATACCGAAACTGAATCAAAGCAATATATGGTAGGTAATAATTTATTTGTAGTGGTACTTGTATCGAATTTATACTCACACTTGACTGTTTTGTATTAAATTATGCAAAGCTTTTCTAACAGGTACCAACTTACAGGTATATTTTTCCTTAAACTTTTGAAAGGACTTCAAACGAAAGTGACTTCCTATAGCTTTCGAATACAATGCAACATGTCTAAATTGTTCAGCATTGTTTCGTGTTACTTCGCAAGATTAGATCAGAAGTGCGCGAAGTTTTCAGTGGTAGCGGAGCGCGGAGCGGAGGTGGTAATGTTAGGTATGCGCCTTGGCGGCCACTCGTAGGACAATGACATCGCACGTTCCGCACGATAAAACAACCTGGACATTATGGGCCGACTCTTATTCGCACATAAACCTAGTCAAACTTACAATAATTGCGTCTGCAACCGTTGTGGTAACATGCTTTGCGAACACTGAACTGTTTCAGAGCATTCACCGGAACGAAGCGCGATGTGCGCTTCGATACTCAATGACACACACGCAATGAGACCCGAAATCTGGTTTCCCGGTCACGAAAGGAGGTAAAGGTTCTCTTTAATGCATGAAACATCGATTTGTAATTTAAACAGCGATCGGGTGGAATACGGCCTCATTTTTATTTTGTTTGTCATTGATGTTTTAACGTTACCCAAATATTTTAAGTCTTACCGCAGAAATCCATTATTGTTCGGTAGCGCTGTTATTGTTCGGTAGCGCTGTAAGAATCGTCAGACGATCACCAGCATTTAGTCCATTCGAAAAAAAAAAAGCAGAAATCCACAAACATGTTTTGGTGCCTGTAAACCTTTAATACCCCACAGAAAGGGCCAGTATTTAAACGCAAACAATGGGTTGTTATAGTAGTTAGGCAAAGTCCTTATTCTCTCACACTTCACTTTCGAGCCAGGAGGGTGTCGGCCACTACTCAAAGTGCCCTGAGTGCTACAGACAAACCTTAACCGAGTCAAACGTCATACATATCGGTACAAATACTAATTGGTAAAAGACCTATTCAAACAAAACATGAGAATTTTTACTCTGTAAATGGTAAAGTGGACATGTCTATTTGTCTTGTTATTTAGAGTGTGGGTGCTATGAGCGTGGGCACCGAGCCAGGCGGTTTAGGGAGGTAGCGAACGCATCTCTTCACGCGACGACCGATCGCAACCGGATTCTATTATCAAAATATTGAGATCTCCTATAAATAATGCATACTAGTTTTCCCGACGTTTGTTTGGCAATTTCTTACCTTATTCGAGCTTAAAGTTTAATATTTTGCAACAAAAGGATTCTGAAAGTGGAGGAAAATAAAATGAGACGGTCAGTGATTATGATCCTCATTGTTAGCCTTCGCACTTGGCATACCTCACAAAGCGTACAGATTTATGTCGGCTTCAGGCTCTTGTATGCTGCTGTAAATCATACGGCGAGGGTTTCAAGACATTTAATAATATCAATATAGATTTATTTTTATCTTTCTCTGCTAATATACGAGTATGAGCAGAGAATACTATTTTAATAGTTTGTGAGATTTCAAGTATGTGCTGCCTTTAGAACTTCGCTTTACCTTTAAATTTTTATCAAAATATAACTAGACGTAGAAGCTAAAAAGATTTTTTTTGTTCGATTGTCATTTGTTTTAATAAAATAAACCCTACACAGAAATAATTTACACTTTTTTGAACTTTTTTGAATATTCTTTCGAAAGAAGCTATAATAAATGATTTGTGAATTTTATTGTTTCCCAATATGTCATCACAGTTTCATGAAAACTATCAAACTCACAAATCATAACTATGATAATTTAAAATTTAACTTTTTAGTAAATAACCCGTTTGAGTGAAATTAATGCCAACACATAAAAAAATCTAGTGAAACTGATTCGATAAAAAAGTGTAGGTAACGTTTTTTACGTGTAGGTGAGTAATAGCCATGGGTAATTTAAAGAACAAGATTTGGCCCGGTGACGTTTCTACTTTCTCGCCATACATATTATTATCTGATTGATGCGAAAGGAGATACAGCGCTATTGTATTTAATAAAAACTTAGACTGGCAAAAAACTCGAGCTAAATAGCATCATAACCTACATTCCAATTGGTGCCGACGAGCACCAAGTGCTACGACGAATTTGAATGTGACTTCTAAAGAGTTTTCACTTAGAGTCATATTCATATGTATCTCTTTATCGGTCATTGTGGTCGACATCACAGCCTGGCTATTTCTGACATTGATATTCAGGAGGCGGCCCATGTCGACGCTTCTGACACGTTCACTACCACACTTCTGCGTCTATACATGGACACCAATAACCATCAACTTGTAAAGCAATACATTTTCACTGTCTGCAATTTTGAATGTTTAGTTTTCTATCTAATGAAATAGCAGATGTTTATTTTTGGAATAAAAGAAGATTTTGTAGCAGTTTCCTATACATTCCTGATAAGAAAGTTATCACGAAATGTCGAATAACAACGGGCATAAAAACCGTCCACCAGCTTTTTTGCAACAATTTTGTGGTTCAGTAACGGTTTTGGCTCCTATAGCCATCGCAGGCGCAACCGCTGCTGAGACTAAGACCGCATTACACTGGTATCAGGATTGTGTTTATGGCCAAATTTGATACCTGTATTCTGACTTTAGGCACATAGACAACATTAACTACAGACAGCTCGAAAGATAAATCAAGAACGTACTAAAGCATTCAAGAGAAACCTTTCATTGCAGATTGTTATGCCTGTTAGCTCGATTCACCGCAGTCGTCATTAAAACCATTGGCCGTTCCACCCCATTGTGGCTTTCGATTCTTACGAGTCTATAAACCTATATATCGCAGGTATGTGAGTAAATATGAAATGTGAATGGCAACACATGTGCGTCGAGTGTGGCAGGTTGCACGGGTCAACGGCACCTGCGAGGCCCAGATTCAGTTCCCCATAAGTTGCCATTTTCTCAGGAAGCAGCAGACGGGCGCGGCGCGGGCGCGTGGCGTGGCTGCGGCGACGCATTCTGTCACGCCGGCACTCGCGCGCGCATATTCACGTGCGAACGCATTAATGCGAACTGGCCGCGGCCGCGTCCGCGCCCGCCGGACTCACCGCAGACGTTGCTCATTTTTGAGAGCGTTCATTTTATAGCTGTCGTTTCTTAATAATCGTCGATTCGGCGTGGATGGGAAAAGTTACCGTACGTTTTTACCACTGCCTTACATTCGTATCTGTCGACTTTCCGTTGAAGATCTCTACCGGCTATGACTGTAGAGTTTTTTGCGAATGTCATGACCGAGTGTTAAATTTTTGCATTGTTATGTTTTTTGTGCTCGGATAGATAAGTGAACATCACGGTCGTGAGGTGCGAAGGAAGAACGTCACCCAGCCACTTAGCCTCTGTCAACTAAGCGTGTTTCCTCGCTGCCAGCGAATCGAAACGAACAGGCGCGCTGACCTTGCCAAAGCCATCAATGATTATAACAATTTATAAATTACGTCTCAGTAACTTCATCAAGCACTAAAGAAAATTAAGAAAATGATTACTCGATAAGATTTAATAATCATTATTATTGGGTAGGTAGGTATGTCACCAATTGGATAATAAGGATGAAGCTTATCAACCTGCTCTGGCATATATTTCAAATGATAGTCGCGACAACTACTTTATCTCCGTCTTTTAATTTCTTGCCAAGTTTCGGTGACAATGGCTTATCTTTGAGCTGATGTGATGATTTTGACGAATCTCACTAGACTTGACTCTAGAAATACGACTTGAAATAGTTTATGTATAGGCAAACCAAGCTTCTTTACCGGCTTAAGCTTTTTTACCCCACGAATTTTAACCTATTTAAAAACCTACCTGCTCCGTTTTTCTAAACTTTCATAACAGACAGTAAACAATAAAATAAGCTGCTGTAGTTTAAAGTCAATCAACAAGTAAGCTGCTGTAACCGCCGGTAATCGCGAAACCTTCACCCTGGACTTGAACTCAGAGCTTTACGCAATCAACCGCGCAACGCTTCGCGGCCGGATCGCACTCATCTTCACACTATTTAGCGCTTCTACAGAATAACTACAAGCAAATGAAATAAAATGAAATTAAATTTATTAAAATCAGTAACAAACATTACAGTATCTTATTAAATTGGGTTTATGTATAAGAATTTCGATATTTCCTGGTTGGACAACATTGGTACCCAAACTGGTATGGCATAACACAGGGTTATCTCAGTTTGGATCCAAAAATACTGTGGCAGAAGTCGTTGTGGTTAATATTTTTAGTTGAAGAGGGACAGAAAAGAAAATAAAGATTGTACGATATACGATCAGATACGATGTGTGATGTTCTACTACTCCTATACCATCTTCTATTCATTTGTATTCACGTAATTGTACCAAACCATGTTTGAACAAAGAATACAATGAAAAGAAGAAATGCAGAGAAGATGTCCCTACCAACGAATTTAAAAATATGTAATTCAATTCGAATATTTTGATCACATTTACTTCTTGATCGCTGTGCCGGTTTTCCTTTAAAATAGAGTATTTTGACCATTTTTTATGTAAAAAAGTACAGTATTAACTTATGTTATAACTTGGTAGACATTTAACTTTTATTCTTAAACACATCTCACTTATCAGGCGAGTCTGTGCTTTTTCTTTGAGATATCAAGATAATGGATTCGCACTCGATTCGATTCAATAATGTCTTTGCACTGTTTAGATAATTTACAATAAAATATAGTTGTACGTTTATTTACTGAAATTAAGGCCACCACTGATTAAAATAGTCTTTTTTCTTCACTTTATGCATACATCGTTTTATTTTTTGGGAGATATACATATAGCTTTCTTTAAATATGAACTCTTGTTATGGATCTGCATTAAATAAAATTTACTTATTTAATTAAAGTATTTAAGGTATTTAATAATATTTAAATACAATTATTTATTTTAGCCTACAAGAAATATGGTAATTTCTGAGATAAAACTTGATCCAGGTGTTGAACTCTGGCGACGACGACATAGGTGACGACTTAGTGATTTTTATGAAGGTATTGCAAAAATAAACTCAGAATTTTATTAACTTTTAATATCCTGTAATCAAATAAGAGTCCGAAATTTGATTTATATAAATATGCTAAAAACTCCACTTCAATATTATTTATTGTGCCCTAACACCCAACATTATTGTTCAAACTTTTATTTTGTATTTTCTGGCAATAATGAAAACATACAAAGTAGGTAGCCGTATTAAAACTGCGGTGTAACAAAAGATATTTTAAAAGGATAACCAAAAATGAAACATGGGCCGTCAGGTTCAGTATCTCACAAACTGCCTTCGTTAACTTAGCGGAAAGGAAACAACAAAAACAAGATGGCTCAGGCAAACTCGAGAAAAGTTATAGCCAGGTGGATAAAGTTCGACCGCCAGCGTCGAGGGGAGAGCAGTATATTTCACAGCACCAACAGGGACCAAAGTGCCTATCGTCTAGATGAACTTCGCAGCCCGTAATAACCTCGCGCGCTCTACCGCCTATAAGACAAATTACTGCGGTAATTCATGACACTTGCATAATGTTTGTAATCACGACTCTTGGGGGACAAAAACTTATGCAGGGAAACCCGCAGTGCGAGATGCGTGTTTTGCATTATTCTAAGGTAATAGGTATTTGCATTCGCTCTCGTCGTTTCCGTAAATGGAAAATGACGTTTCGGAGATTAAACACGCTGACCAGCTATCACATAATTATATTCTGAACGGTTTGTAGACAGCTCAACTGTTTCTCGTGTATTTTGTAAATATCTACAAAATTTAGGAAACTTGGCAAGAAACTGAATGGTACTAGGAGAAGATGCTATATTTATTTAGATTGGATAAATAAACTCGAATAAGTACAGTTAAAGTGTGTGACACCCAGGAGTTTGTTCGCTTGGCATAGAATTGTACGTGCGAGCCGCGCTCTCACGTACAATTCTATGCGAGTCAGAGATGAGACCTAACAAGTATATTTTCGGATGAAAAGCCTTTCAATAAAAAAAAGATTGGCGTATAACACTTTGTATTATTGCTTTGAACCGCTATAAAGGAAAATGTGTCAAATAAAATTTACAAAACTACGTACACTATAGAAAGTATTTTCGGAAACTGGTCAAATGTTTATTTTTGAAGAGCTTCCTTAATGTTTTTACTTCTCATTCCCAAATGATCTCTTAATTTTTATTAATGGATTGATCAACTATTGAATAGATAAATTTATTTTAAATTTAAAATGTGCACTAGTGGATAATTTTGTTTGTGGTTTCCTTACACTTACAATTATACCAATTTATTCAAATGTAATAAAACCATTAACATTTTTAAGAAGAAAAAATGATTTTATGATATTTTTAAGACTGAAAAGTGCAGGTTTTGATGAAAATATAATGATGGATTTTATTTTTAATGCATAATAATCGTGAATTATTAGTAGTGGCGAGTGTGAAGTATTGAATCGGCTACGCTCGTTGTGTACGACGCACGCGTCTCTATCGGATTCCCTCACGGTATATTGTTCGCTATTTTGTATTTATTACCAATTCGAATGCATTTTACTATTAATAGAGAATAAATATAATGACAAAACAATATTTGTAGTACTTTGTACTTTTAATATTTTTATTTGTCTGAGTAGGTATATTTTTCGTTGAAGGTTTTGAAATAGACGAGAAATGAAGAGAAAATATTTGTTTAATTGGATTATTATTAAGTTTTTATTTTTATAAAAATAATTCAAGAAATCCTACCTACCTACTCTTGAAACACTTGTGCTTGGTTTTCTTAATATAACTGTATCATAAAATTTTAGTCACCTACTTATAGACAGGAAAAAATAAAATAAAACATGTAAATATATGCGAGTTTAAAGGGTCCATTTCATTATGAATGACTACATATATGTTATATGACTAATGAACCAACCTTAAATTCTTATATAACCTTATGTAACTTGATAATTAATATTGAAATCTGTATGAAATTAAACCCTTTTTTGCTATTTTAAGAATATGATGAAATTAGTGGTATTTTATTCAATTTAACGGAAACCCTTTATGAAGATAATACAACGTTTAATCGTATTGCGTTGATCGTTGAAATCCGATTTCCTCTGAAGTGCAACAGCGGAAAAGCTCGCCGACCGGCTTTTTCAGACGCTATACGCTCATGTGCGGCTCGAGATGCTTTTCTTCATAAAA
Source organism: Chloroclysta siterata (assembly GCA_932294275.1). NCBI lineage: Eukaryota > Metazoa > Arthropoda > Insecta > Lepidoptera > Geometridae > Chloroclysta > Chloroclysta siterata. The sequence continues at coordinate 8,419,974 of OW028601.1, read as the reverse complement.
CTTATATGTATCGTAAATACCATTTTTTTGTAATCAATCATTATTTAGTATTTTATGATTATAATCTAAGAAAACTGTCTGAAATACCGTGAAAAATTTAGAATGTTTTGCAATTAGTACCTACTTGATAAAATAAATTATCAAAGACTTACCAGTTCTGCGCAATTAATATAATTCTCGTTCACTTGTAGTGGCGATAGGATAGAATGCAAAGTTTTCGATACAATGAGTGTCCAGTGTCCAGAGTATAATAGTTCGTATAAAGCCGGAGCGTGGTGCTTACGGCGCGGCCGGGCCGGCACTGACGCGAGGCGGGCGCTCGCGCGATGCCCCGCTCGACGTTCCTCCGGAGGCTTCGCGGCGCGAGCTTTCAGCGACACACGACCCGCACGCACTTGCACACTGCACTCGCCCTCGTCTACCCACGCGTTGCGATTCTCTCGACCGTCTACTGTTCCGAGCGCCCGACGCACGTTTGAACTCTTTGCAGCGTCCGCTTTAGCGTATAAATATGAAGTCCGGTGGCGGGGGCCGGCGTCGGACCCCAGCGCATCGCGAATCCACGAGGCTTAAATTCAAGATGCAGCCGGTGTCCTATCCATTGATTTTATTACTTATCTATGAGGAACATCCAATTAGCAAAATTCTCACCAACGGGCTTCGACAGTCGTGACACTTCTCGTAATCGATGCGCATATGCTTCGTTTAATTATAGATAACTAGTTGCCTTTGTGATGCTCCGTAGTTTTATAACCGTCGAATTAATGATAGCTGTTTATGCTCTGCTAAAGAAGCCTTTACCAATCGTAGTTCGACAAAATTACCCACATTTGTTGAACGCTAAGGAATAATTTAAATCAACTTTAGGTTGAACTAATACAAAAAAGCTCCAAACATCACCCAAGGCAAGGCAATTTAATGATGGTAAAAAGAGGATATACCATTGCAGTACCGACGGTGTGCTTTGCCACAACCTGTGCATCCTACGTGCGTATCCCACTTGCAAGACTTCGTAATTCGTTACGGCATGAACACAACACTTTCCGATTACTTTAATTCCATCTTGTCATATTACAGAAGAATCCTGTTACGGACGCTGTTGCTTTTTGTTGAAGCATTTATTTTCAGTTCGTGAGTCTCCGTGAATCTACCGTGTTTGGATATATTCTATATTATTGCTTAAGCATCAACAGCACTCAGTTTTTAGTAAATAAAGTGTCATTTTATTTCCTTTACGAAATTCATATAATAAAGTCTATATATTATATATCTATATAATTATTATAATTATGCAATGTTAGTATTATTATATATGTATGTTATTTAATTCAGTGTTAAAGTTATTTTATTTTCATAATAACTTTCTTCGTGCACCTGCGACCAATCTTCCATACTTTAACAATCCTCTCCATCCAAAGGTTGTCTGAAAGAGATAGCTTTCAGCGATAAGACCGCCCATTGTGCTACTTTATTTTATATTTTTAAGTGTTTTTTTGTTCAGTTTGGTGTAGAATAAAGTATTTTTCATTCATCCATTCGAAGTCATGATATAAATTGTAAAACAAAAAAGAAATGCTGGAACTGTATCTATTTCAGTAGGATATTAAAAAGCAGCACTAGTTTTACCTACACATGTTACGATATGCCTAGAAAGGTGATTAAATAGTTAAATGGAGAGAAGGGCACCATTTTACCAAAACTTTGGCCTGACCCATTCAAGTTTGTGCAAATTGAAGACGTGATATATTTGATACGTGATATATTAGCTGATAATTTTATTAATAAATCGATTTTTACCCTTTCTCGTAGACATAAAAACGTATAAATTATAGTTTTTTATTTTTTGTCCCGGAAAATCATGGAAAGAAAAAGGTTGTCGATATATAAGTTTTCATTTAGAACATCGAAGTTCTTAAATCTGAATGCGTGCGAAAAACAATGATTTCCAAAAATCAAAATAAATACCTTTTAAACCAACGTGTATAATAGAAAAAAACGTATGTGATGGACGAGAACTAGATGGTGTGATGTGATGACTGTAACATTATGTCCTTCGATGCAATCGATTAGGTCACTTACGTGGACTCTGCCCCCAAATTCTAGGGCTCCTTAAGATTGAATTTTACGGTTTTTGTACCCCAGCAACGGTACCTATACCAGCCCAAACCACCGTTAATACGAAAGCAGCTCCTTTTTGCCAATTACTCGAATACCTTCCGGAAGGACGCTGTAAATAATTTATTAGCACGAGTTAGTGATTAAATATACATCACTGATTACTCGATTAACCAGTTTGTTAGTGATGATATTTCAATACACCATCTACATATATTTTTATCTGATTAGGGATACTTTAGAGGCCTGTAAGTACGTTAAAGCAGTTATTTACACTTAAATCAATAAAAGTCTAATTGCTTCAGTATTTTTTTTTTGTAATGTAAGAGATTTTCACCTCCGGGGAATGCTTTAACTTGGACACTCAAAGATCTAAAAACTAAAAACTCTTAACAATCATATTTGTATCTATAATATTAGATGTTTAATTGGCACAGCGTAAGAATAAGGTCTATCCGTTTTGTGGTTCCCATTCTACAAACTCTTACGAAATAATTGAAAACGTATTTTTTAATTTCATGTTTGGACTGGAACACTCAGCTCCAATTTTTTGCGTAGGGAACGTCTTAAGGTCTACGTACATTGTTGTTGAACTGAGTTAGAAAAAAAAGAAAGGTTAGATCTTATTTTCAGGTTCAACAAAATAATTTTTCTTTAAGACCCTTTTGAGGTACAATTTATTTAATCTTAATCTTAATATATTATATAAAATGCTAATGTTCGTACGTGTGTCCACGGTTTTCTCTATGATCCGCAACTTCGATCAACTTCCCGTTGGGATGGCTAATACCCCTTGGTCTCCTGGTGTGCATAAGGGAGTTTGGTCGGGGTGGGTGGAAGAGGGTGGTTGTGGGGGGCGAAAATGTGGAATAATATATAACTGTCCTTCTCTTACTATACATGTTAGAGCAGGACAGAAAACTTAAAATTCGTAAATCTCGGGAATCTCGGGAATGATCTAGAATGTTCCGGAATGTGTGCAACTGATGAAATCAATCTAGAAAGTTCTAAAGCTTTCTGGAATGATCTGGAAAGTTCCAAAAAGCCGTGCAAATATTGTAATCGATCTAGAATATTTCAGAAAGTTTCTGGAATGATCTAGAAAGTTCCAAAATGTGTGCAATCGTTAAAATTGATCCGAAATGGTCTAGAAAATTCTAAAATTTCTGAAATGATCTAGAAAGTTCCAAAATGGTTGCAATTGTTGCAATCGAACTAGAATGTTGTAGAAAGTTTCTGAAATGATCTAGAAAATTCTAAAATAGTTTCAATTGTTGTAATCGATCTAGAATGTTTTAGAAAGCTTCTGGAATGATCTAGAAAGTTCCAAAATGTGTGCAATCGTTAAAATTGATCCGAAATGGTCTAGAAAATTCTAAAATTTCTGAAATGATCTAGAAAGTTCCAAAATGGTTGCAATTGTTGTAATCGAACTAGAATGTTGTAGAAAGTTTCTGAAATGATCTAGAAAATTCTAAAATAGTTTCAATTGTTGTAATCGATCTAGAATGTTTTAGAAAGCTTCTGGAAAGATCTAGAAAGTTCCAAAATGTGTGCAATCGATAAAATAGATCCGAAATGATCTAGAAAATTCGAAAAATTTCTGAAATGATCTAGAAAATTCTAAAATGGTTTCAATTGCTGTAATCGATCTAGAATGTTTTAGAAAGCTTCTGGAAAGATCTAGAAAGTTCCAAAGATCTGCAACTGTTAAAATCGAGTGAACAGTAATTAAACAAATTCAAGTAATTTCGAGAAACGAAAACGACCGAACTATTTGTATATTCTAGAGTTTTTTGGTACTAGAAATTTCGATATTTGACGATATATAAACCGAAATCCAATAACTTTTCGTCAGTACATGCGATGTATTTTAACCCGAGCAACGCCGGGTTTCGCTGCTAGTATATTATATAAAATGCTAATGTTCGTACGTGTGTCCACGGTTTTCTCTATGATACGCAACTTCGATCAACTTCCCGTTGGGATGGCAAATACCCCTTGGTCTCCTGGTGTGCATAAGGGAGTTTGGTCGGGGTGGGTGGAAGAGGGTGGTTGTGGGGGACGAAAATGTGGAATAATATATATCTGTCCTTCTCTAACTATACATGTTAGAGAAGGACAGAACACTTCTGTAAAATTCTTAAAATCTCGGGAATCTCGGGAATGATCTAGAATGTTCCAGAATGTGTACAACTGATGAAATCAATCTAGAAAGTTCTAAAGCTTTCTGGAATGATCTGGAAAGTTCCAAAAAGCCGTGCAATTATTGTAATCGATCTAGAATATTTCAGAAAGCTTCTGGAATGATTTAGAAAGTTCCAAAATGTGTGCAAGCGATGAAATTGATCCGAAATGGTCTAGAAAATTCTAAAAATTTCTGAAATGATCTAGAAAATTCTAAAATGGTTGCAATTGTTGTAATCGAACTAGAATGTTGTAGAAAGTTTCTGAAATGATCTAGAAAATTCTAAAAATGCTGAAATGATCTAGAAAATTCTTAAATGGTTTCAATTGTTGTAATCGATCTAGAATGTTGTAGAAAGATTCTGAAATGATCTAGAAAATTCTAAAAATTTCTGAAATGATCTAGAAAATTCTAAAATAGTTTCAATTGTTGTAATCGAACTAGAATGTTGTAGAAAGTTTCTGAAATTATCTAGATAATTCTAAAAATTTCTGAAATGATCTAGAAACTTCCAAAATGCCTACAACTTGAAGATCATTCAAAGTTCGAGTGAACAGTAATTAAACAAATTCAAGTAATTCCGAGAAACAAAAACGACCGAACTATTTGAATATTCTAGAGTGTTTTGGTACTAGAAATTTCTATATTTGACGATATATAAGTACTTGACTTTGCGTCAGTACATGCGATGTATTTTAACCCGAGCAACGCCGGGTTTCGCTGCTAGTTTTTTTTTAAATTAAGAAGGATATAAAATAACACTAATTAGTTAGTACCTCAAGTTAGATGTACAGAATTGTACACGGGTTTACTGTAATATTATTATGTGATGTTATCATATCAACCGGCGGCGTTGGTATAGCGGTTCAGCAGCTGCGGGCGAAACGAAGGGTCATAGTTACGATTTCCGGATTAGGTGTATTCGTTTTGCGTTGAACGTATGGTGCCTGGGGATTACAGTCGTGGGTGAGCCGATTTTCGCTAGAGGTGATGACATGTTTACAAGCTCTTACAGTTTCATAAGTTTCCCATTATAAAGACGTCGGAATACGTTTATATGCGTTGGAATATGTTTATTATACCAATGATCAAATGTTTTGTTGGTATATTTTGTAATTTTCATCAGTTTTCCACGATACATATAGGTTATTTAGAAAATGGGGTTTATAGTATAATTAAATATACTTTATTGCACATAAAAATACATTACAAAGCTATACCTTATAGTATAAGGTACACCTATTATACTATAAGTAATTAAGTATTTTCTATCTTTCTATTTTTCGTAGCTCGTAAAACTAAAAATTATATGGTAAATAAGGCAACCATGATCAGGAAAATTAAGTGTAGAGCGGCCAAATGGACCGACGGCATTGTGAAGGGACTTTCACCACATGAAACATTTTGTACTTGGAAGGAATTTATATTAGCAACTTTGTTGTTCCAATCTTGTACTTATAGGTTTGTATCTACCTATGTCAGGGATGGCGAACCAATGGCACCCGTGCCATTGATGGCACGTGACTCAATATTTTGGGCACGCCACGGGTCAAAGCAGTTTGCATTTTTAAGTTGAAACTATCCACTACTTCACCCGCTCACTCGATACGCCACAGACTACTCGGCTAAATCGCCCTCCGGGTCGCTGCGGCCCCTGCCCAGTGCGCCTGTTGGAATTTCCTTTGAAATTATTATAATATATTAAATAATCATTATCAATATGATTATATTTTGTTTCAATCAAAATATAATCATATTGATAATGATTGATTGTTTGAAGGCACTACGGCGTCTAAGGCCTCGTATTTTTTTAGAAAAAATGGCACTTTGATTCAAAAAGGTTCGCCACCCCTGACCTATGTCATTTTATTCATTTAATAGAAGTACGAATAAATAAAGAACTACAAGAGAATCTAATAAGGCCCAGCGGGAAACCAACGATAATTCTGTTATTCCCGCCAGAAAATACAGAAATAAAACTCATCACGTTAAAGAAACATGCGTACGCTATTGGTTGAAACTTTAGGATAAATTTACTTTTTATCTTATTTTTTGGTTCAGTTTGGTGTTGAAAATATTTAAATCCAGCTGCTCGTATTTGGTTCGAGCGAGCAAAGCGAGCTAAGATCTCGAACAGCTTGGACGAATTTTGTTGTATTTTTGTGCGAGTAAAACTTTCGAATCATTTATGCTTTATCTAGGAAGTCTACAGAGTGTACAGTAGGTACAGTAGGTGTAGGAGTGTATAGATAATTAAAATTTGTTGGTAAGAACACAACTTAAATCGGCCAAGAAGTTGTCATGACAGCGGAGAAAAAACCCCCCCCCCCTTTTTTTTGTATAAAAAGTCAAAGGAATTATGTAATACAAAAACATTATGTAGCCATTTGAACTGCATACGAAAGATGTTTTTTTTAATACATTGGAGTTTAATAAAATTAATGTGTAAACAAATGAAAATGAGTAATTATTGGATAAGTTACATATTATTGACGTAATGACGACTGGCATGACAGTTTTTTACTAGTATTGTCGCGGATAAAAACATGTGTGTTCATAAATCCAGGCACCATAATAGGCCCCATAACCCATTCTAATCAATGCCAGCATCACTGCTTTGTGGCAGAAATAGGTACGGTGGTAGTACTATTCCGGATGAACTCTGAGCTCTACTACTCTCAAAAATTCTATTTTGTATAGCTCCTTGCACAAACGGCAGGTCAATTATCTAGTAAAAAGCATCCGAAGCGATAGCAGTGAAGCAGCAGTAAAATTTGTCGTTGCTTGTTGAACAAACAAATCTTATTGCTATTACTGTGTGCCTTATGTCGTGTTAGTCGTTTTTTTTATACCACTAGCTGATGGCCCACCTGATGTTAAGTGGTCTCTCTTCTCTTGTCGTATCACTAGTTTCTTTAGAAACAGTGTGGTGAAAGGATTTTAAGCGCGCCTCAAGAGGCTCCTATCGAGCAATTGACACCTTGTTATAGAACTTTTTAGGCTCTACGACATGCCGTTCACCGTTTGAGTGTACTTGCATTGATAGATGTTAAGTGGTAACCATCACCTATAACAAAGTATTGCCTCATAAGTCATGCACGATAGGCCCTACGATGCACTGATGCATATGATGGACGCAGGGCAGTGCATCGTAGGGCAAGTTCCTATCGTACGTGACTTACGAGGCAATGCTTTGTTAAAGGTGATGGTTACCACTTAACATCAGGTGGGCCATCTGCTTGTTCCATCAGCTAGTTGTATTAAAAAAAAAGTACATTGATTTTCCAACAGACACAAACAATCGATTCTTTTATTACTGGTGCTACTGCGCTATCGCCGCAGGGTTTGTTCTTAAATAATGGTCCTGCCGCACGTATGTTCACAGAGACCTTTACTTGAAACTTTCAGCGATTCGTTGTTACTACAAATGTAATAATAAAATTAACAATAGTGGATGACGTTAAGATTGTATGAGATTTTCGTAGAGCTTTCGTAGCACCCTAATTGTGCAATACCGCCAAGATGCAACTTCCGTATTAAATAATAAATAAATAAATAAATATTGGTGGACTTTTCACACAGCACTATCTGGCCCCAAACTAAGCCAAAGCTTGTGATATGGGAACCAGATAGGTAGCTGATATACTACTTATATGCTTTTTTTTTTTGTAAATACATACTTATCTACATCTACATCTACACTAATATCTACACTAATATTATAAAGAGGTAACATTTGTATTTTTGTATTTTTGTATGTAACGAATAGGCTCAAAAACTACTGGTCCGATTTCAAAAATTCTTTCACCATTAGAATGCTACATTATCCCTGAGTAACATAGGCTATATTATATTTTCAAAAAAATCAGGGATCCTTACTAAAACTTCAATAATGTAACCCAAGGTGGAAAATAAAAACCTTACATCGCGTGCGCTGCGAAAACTATTGAAGATAGAACAAAATAATGTACTACGATTTTGTAGAACACGTCATCATCTACAAAAAATGTCGCGACAGCATATGTCTAACTATTATAGTTATGTCACAATAAGTGTTCTTTTATTATAAAAAAATAATTGAAATGCCTCCGCTAGAAAAGGGTCTTTATTTGTACCTTGGTATTAATCCTTATCCAAATAAATCATTTCATAATTAAGACGGTTTCAATACCTATAGATTACTTCTTAAATTTTTCAAATCGGACATTCCATTCAAAAGATATGACGAAATTAAAAATGTTAACGGGTCCACGGGTCAGGCGGGGGGTGCGATTTCACTCACTCAAGGAGAAGCGCGTGCAAATGTATGAAATAAGTAGACGCGAGGCTCGAACCCACGGTCTAAGTTTATCCTAAAATGTTCAAAAAATTTATGACCACCCATGCGAAGCTGGGACAGGCCGCTAGTAATATTATATAACACCCAGACAGAGAACAAACATCTATGTTCATCATACAAATGTTTGTTCTCGGTGGGGATCGAACCCACGGCCTACGGCACAGAAGGCAGAGCTACTACCAACTGAGCTGTGAAGGCTGTCTAATTGTTTTATTTAATTTCCCGATGGAAGTTTAGAAATATGATAAGCTTATTGACTTGTTAAAATGGCAACAAAATTGACGCGTTTCAAAGTATAGTTGAATAAAAGTTCAAGCGTCGACACCGCCTTAAAGTTCCTAAAAATGAGAAAGTTTCGAGTGGTTTTGATGATATTTTAGAAACTAAAGATTACTGTCAAAAAAAATATATTTGGCAATACATTTTTGATAAATTTATCAAATTTTCATGTCAATTCATCTGAAAAATCTAAACTCAACTAAAATATTAAATAATAAAAATTTATAATTTTTTTACACAAATATTATTGATTTTCGAGAACATCGAATTGTTTGTTTATATTTTTATGTTTTTGTTCATTACTCGAATTAATTAGTAATTAAAATGCAAGTAATGTCATTCTCTCTGAAAATGCATTCATATAAAGCACCATCTGTAATATTAAAGCACTCATTCATAAATTGGCTGACAGATAAAACTCGTATATAAAACTATGAAAAATACTATGAAAAACTATAATAAACTATGAAAAAATATTGTAAAATTCATTTAAGAAATACAGATTTTCCTTTCTTTTATGTCCTCGTAGTGTCTTGTAACTGGATTTTCATTAATCACTGTAAATCAATGACGATTAAGTATGAAGGACCTGTAAAAAGAAGAAGATGACTGTGGTGAACGATGCCTACCTACGAGGTGAAAATACCTATAATAAGTTACAGCATCAAAACATATGAATGTTTCACAGTGTTACTCTCGAGCGCTCTTAAAAATCCTTTACCACACTGTTTCGAAACAAACTAGTGACACGACAAGAAGAAGAAGAATTGTTACTACGAGTGTAAGCACCTAGTTAGTTCCTATTACAGTCATCATCAGCATCAAAAGTTATTGGCGTTTGACATTACTACCTCCTCGTGCTCCTCTATATCTGAAATAGCTGGTCTATAATTATTCATTCAAACATCCATCCAATACTAATAACAAAAGTGAGAAATTTTTCAATCTCCCCATACAACTGAATCAATTTGGGTAAAAAATTAAATAGATATAGTTCGTGATCGGGAACAGCGTGTAGATTAGGGCTGTTTAAATCGGATATCAAGCCACTGAAGTCGCGGGTGGAAGCTAGTGCTCTACAATTATTCCAATAATGTGATTGCGTATGCAATTATGCATACGGCTATAAAATAGAATCATGTTTAGAGATGCACTCATGGTACCTAAATAATGAGACTACATGAAACTGAGTGACGTCAGTGCCTGACGAATTAAAAGCAATTCGCTTTCCTCATTTTACGTACTTTAGCTTATCAGCATTTCCACGTTCACGTTTTTGTGACTTGTGCAACAACAATGTACGTTATTGTTCATAGGTAGGTACTATTTATTTATTGCAAATGTTGCAATTAGGTACTGCCCTTTACAATGTCGCGATTCACTTACCAAAGAATAACAGATTGTGACCAATGGCGCGTAAGTGAGTTTTGTGGCAAAAAAAAAATGTAATTGTAATTAGGACCGCTGTCAAACTATTGGCCTATACGAGACAACCATACATTGCAGCTAAAATTTTTCGCAAATTCTAGTTTCTTTCATTCACTAAAAACAATAAAAATACAAGTCCAAAACGGAAAGATTATAAATTCACACGGTATTATCGACCCATATCTAAGCTTCCTTCCATCGTTTGATGTATTCGAAGGAAATCGTAAGTCATTATAATCATAACAAATTACTGTAGGAAGAAAACGACCATTGCTAATCTAACTATCACATCATTCTTCATGATCTCTGAGCCACAATGAAATATTTATCCTTCTAAGCTGAAGGCCAGTGACACCGCAGCAAGCGCCGCTTTTTACGTTAATTAAAACGGACTCAATCCTAATATAACGGCCGCAGGCATTACTATGCTAATTTATTATTAGGGTATTTTCTCAGCATCCGCAATGTGACACACATTTTAGGACTTAACTGTAGCGGAAATATGATTGATAGATGACCGTTTGAATATGCTTCAGTTGTCTCTCTCGAAGGTACTTTCGGACTCGGTGCAAAACTAATCTACGCTCTACATCGCAAGCGGGTAGTTTATTAGTTCTACTAGCCCAAAATATTTACTATTTGAACTTTAAACTAATGATTTCTCAATTACTAAACAAACATTTGATCTGTGTTGAGTTCTATTTTAGTACAAACTAGACTGAACTTAATTTTTTTGTTCTTGTCACGAAGCTTATCTAAACGGTACGTAATTATGTATTCAAAGAATACGGTAAGTTTTCAGTGGATAATTTCAAATCATTTGAGTGGTATACAAATCAAAAAGAAAACAACACAGCAAAATCGACTCCCCATAAAATGATTGGAAAAAGGTATTCTTCCGTTCTTTATGTTGTAATACATTGCAATTTAAGTGACCTCATAATAGAATTTCCTACCGACCCTCGACATAAAGTTCATCGTAGTCGCCACCTGTTCCGAAGATAATTTGGGATGTTCGGGGGCTGGCGTACGCCGAATAAAGAATCGCGATGTGTGCAGATTTCATGGCTGTGGGGTAGCTATTCGTAGCGACTATTGATTTTGTCCACCCCAGACCGCACGCCGAACTGCATCGAACTCTCCGCCTATGGCCGCATTCACACGTTGAGCCGGTGGCAGAATGTCTGCCAGCTTCACTTACATACATCGTTATCTCTCAGTATAGCTATCACTCTCTTGTCGTGTCACTAGTTTCTTTCGAAACAGTGTGGTGAAAGGATTTTAAGTGCGCCTCAAGAGGCTCCTTTCGAGCACTTGACACATGTTATAGAACTTTTTAGGTTCTACGACATGCCGGTTTCCTCACGATGTTTTTCTCCATCGTTGAGATTCGTTGAGATTTCGTTTGAGAGTTCTAGCTATCACTGAAAGATAATAACAGCCGGTCACTGATTGGCTTCATGGCTTGGGACACAGGTGACTGGGATAATTTCGATCCGCGGTTACCTTATTGATTGACTTCATAATTTTTTATATTGCTCCTGAAACACATTCTGAACTATTTCAGGAGCCTATGGGTTCAATAATGTATCATTTTTCATGATCATCATCATAATTTCAGCCCGTTTGCACCCACTGCTTTTATTCAGATACCTGGAACCACTCGCTGTAAAATATAAACTGTTTAGTCCGAAACAGCATTAGCACATTTAGAAAGTATATTTACTTTTGATTGAATGAAATCCAACTTTTATTGTTAATACTTAACCAACGAATGCTGAATGCTGAACTTGATTCAGGTTTGTGAGTTTAAGTTTATTGTTTAATTATATTTATATAATTATCTTGTAGTTCATTCATATACACAAACATATTTTTTATAGAACATTATGCAGATTTTTCTAGCAACTTTACAATGACGTACTCGTAATGCGAGATTGTGGTCCAGAACGACTGATTAAAAATCTCTACTGGGGCGACTGGAGCCTTAGTCCCAATCTCTTACAATCCCATTCCATTGATTAAACCTTGCTTGCGTACACAAATAGGTTGCGTTCTAGTGTAAACATTGTAGCGCAAAAGTATGGCGCTGGTTGTCGACCGGTGTCGGAAACCTGCTTTTTAAGTAAATACAACTCCTACACTTACCTCATTGTTATAAATTTATGGATTCTTCCAAGTACTTAGATACCTATTACCCATCTTTGGTTATTCTCTCTTTGTTTGAGAGCTTTACTTTTACCTTGATTCTCATTTTTATACTCTTGTCAAGGGAAACAATTTTTTTAAACCATGATGCTATACCAGGGGGACATTATCGGGTACGCGCATAAATTTGTTATTATTTGAAAATCTTTTTCAGGATAAATATCATTTGGGGTGTTATTATACATAGAGGTGCTTCTAAAATAGTAAAGGGTTTAACCTTTTTTCAAAACTAAGCCCCGTTTCTAAATTGAAAATAAATGAGGTTCAGTTCCGTGTTTTCTCTCCAATACATTACCGAACTTTATATTACCGGATTCTTTTCACCAATAATTTAAGTAAACACTTACTAAATACGTACCTTAAAAGTATAAACGAAATTTTGACCTGATAAATAAATAAAAATAAATATAAATATTTTTGGACTATCCACACAGCTCTATCTAGCCCCAAACTAAGCCAAAACTTGTAATATGGGAACCATATAGCTGATATAATACATATATACTTTTTTTTTTGTAAATACATACTTATAATATATAATAACACCCAGACAGAGAACAAACTTCTATGTTCATCACACAAATGTTTGTTCTCGGTGGGGATCGAACCCACGGCCTACGGCGCAGAAGGCAGAGGTACTACCAACTGAGCTGTGAAGGCTGTCAAAAATCTTTCTAATGTATCGATTTTGTGATAAATACTCAGATCAGTACCGTAATGATCTTTGAGAAAAGAAAAGAAAAAAAACAGGGAAAATAAATAAGGTAAAACGCCATAAATACTCGTGTAATATTCATTATAGAAAAGGAGAAATCCTATGAACGTCGAAAGACAAAATGGATCTTACGGTAGGACGCAAAAAATACAAATAAAGTAGGTATTCGAAGGGTCAGAAACTTAAACTCTCAACCGTGCCGAATCGAGCCTTCCACGAATTTCCCGATTATAAACCGGCCAAACCTTTGCACACTGGCGCGATACATTATTGCTGCACAAAGGCATCTCAAAATTGTTGAAAATTCTACAGGAAAACGCAAGCAAAATCAATATAAGAAAGGTCTGTTTTCAATACGCTCCGTGGGAAAATGTGGTGTTTATTCTAAGTTCTGCATGGTTTCACTAAATAGGTAAACACGAACTACTCTAGGAGCATTGTATTGTAGTGTACCGTTTCGCGCAAAATTATCTAACCCTTGCTCTTGTTTTTTTCACGTTTATTTTATATTTTTAAGAGCTTTAGGTTTCGCCAAAAATAACGAACACCAAAGTCGAACCGAATCATCAATACCCCTCAATTTACCTTGAAACATAACCTTTTGTAAGAAATATTATATTTTCTCTTTGACTGGTTTACTACTCCCGATATACTAAAAAGGCCCGTGAGACGACGTTTTTTATTTGATTACTACAAAAAAATTCTTCAGTTTTATTCTAATTTTGTTGTCATTTGCCTGGAAGAGATCGCTACTGATCGATAAAGCCACCCATTGTAGTTTTGTAGCTGTGCTTGTTTATTATTTTTTGTATGGTGTAGGTATGAGAGATTTTTAAATTTGTTTAAATGTTTTGATCTACACTGCTTGTTTAAAGACCCAACAAGAGTGACGCTAACAACAGCCACCTGTCTAGACAACATCTTTTGCAGTCATGATCCAATTTGTAAGTCTGCAGTTAAGCATTTTAGTTCCGATCATTACGGTCATAGCGCTAGGTTTGCTAATAAAATATCAGTAGACGAGGTCTTCACCTATCGGCCTATCACAGATAGCCGTACTAAAATGTTTCAGAACAATGTTGAACTGAAAGTGTCCCTTTTACCATACTTGACTGACCCAAATGATCTTTTTATAAAATTGTCAAATTTAATAAATGAAGAACATAATGATACTTTTAAACTTAAAACATGTAAAACTAGTGTAAGTGTCAAGTTCGCTGACTGGGCAACTCCAGGTATTCATAAAAGTAGGAATAAATTATATGACCTATACGCTGCTAGGGAGTCAATGCTGAATGACCCAACGTTTATTTTACACACAAAAAACTACTCAAAAATTTTCAAAAAAGTATGTCACGCGGCAAAATCATTGCATATAAGAAATAAAATTGAAAAATCGACAAATAAAATTAAAGCAACTTGGAAGGTAGTCAATAACGAAACAGGCAAATCGAAGCTCGGTAATAAACAGATAAATTTAAAAGTAAACAATAATGTTTTTACAAAAAATATTGAAGTCGCCAACGCGTTTGATAGTTTTTTCTCCAGTATACCTAAAGTTGTGACTTCATCCTTAAATTCCTCAGCTGCTGAAGCGACAACACTATAAGAGTCTAGCGTTCAAAAATGTAATAATATCTTCAGTTTTAAATTTATTAATGCTGATAATGTTGTCAAAACATTTAAATCCTTAAATATTAAAAATACTGAAGATCTATGGGGAATGTCTACAAAAGTATTAGGCGCTATTATAACTGATATTGCACCATGTCTAGCATACATTTTTAATAGATGTGTTGATGAGGGCGTTTTCCCTGATTTAATGAAACACAGTAAACTCATTCCCCTGTACAAGTCTGGAAATGAACAAGATCCTGCCAACTACAGGCCTATTTCGGTACTACCTACGTTAAGTAAAATTTTTGAAAAAGTTGTTCTTAATCAGTTAATATCACATTTTAACGTCAACGGCATACTTCATGGTCATCAATTTGGATTTACTAAAGGTCGATCAACGACTGATGCCGGCTCGACGCTCCTGAAGCACATATATGATGCTTGGGAACACTCACAAGATGCGATCGGGGTATTCTGCGATCTGTCCAAAGCTTTTGACTGTGTAAGTCATGCCACTTTATTATCTAAACTTAAACACTACGGCATCCTAAACCGGGCTATTGATCTTATACAGTCTTACTTAACCAATAGAATCCAAAAAGTTGATGTTGCCGGTGAGAGGTCTTCTGGATCGGTCATTGATATAGGGGTGCCTCAGGGTTCGATATTGGGTCCTTTCTTATTTCTAGTTTACGTAAATGACCTTCCACCTTTTGTAAAAGATTTATGTGAAATAGTTCTATTTGCTGACGATACCTCTTTAATTTTTAAAGTCGACAGATTGAAGACTAACTTCGATGACGTTAATGCATCTCTGTCGCAAGTACTTAACTGGTTTACTGTTAATAATCTTTTGCTCAATGCTGGGAAAACGAAATGCATTAAATTTACTTTGCCAAATGTGGTTCAACGACCAACCAATATTGAATTAAATGGTGAATCACTTACCCTTGTCAATTCTACTATTTTTTTAGGACTTAATATTGATGCAAAATTGCAGTGGGGTCCACACATCAAATCACTTGCTGGTAGACTGAGTTCGGCTGCATACGCAGTTCGCACAATAAGATGGCTTACAGATGAAGCTACAGCTAGACTAGTATATTTTAGCTACTTCCATAGTGTAATGTCTTATGGTATTTTGCTCTGGGGGAAAGCTGCTGATATACAAAGTATATTTGTACTTCAAAAACGGGCGATACGTGCCATTTATAAAATGAAACCACGTGACTCATTAAGGGAGCGATTTAAAGAAATTAATATTCTCACAGTCATTTCACAGTATATTTATGAAAATCTATTATACAATCATAAACACATAGATAGCTTTAAGAAAAAGAGTGATGCACATAACGTTAACACTAGAAATAAAAACAAATTATGTATACCTAAATTTCGACTTCAAAAGGTAAATGGCTCGTTTATGGGGAACGGTATTCGCTTCTATAATAAACTTCCAGAAAGTGCCACTGGGCTTCCTATTAGAAAATTTAAAGTGTACATTAAGAATAATCTAATAAGGAAAGCTTATTATACTTTAGATAGCTATATTGTTGATAAAAATGCGTGGCCCGATGTCCCGGTCGCTCTGCCCATCGGCAGCTAACATGTCTGCAATGTCTGTACTGTACCTACTATTGTGTGTTTTTTTTTAATTTTTCTCTGATTTAATAGATTGTATTTATGCATTAGGTAATATTAGTTTGAGGCGTAGCGTGTGCTGTCTTATAAATTTGATTATGTTTACCTTTTTCTGTATGCCTACGCCTCACTAAACTTCAATAATATATTATATTATTACATTGTAAAAGGATCATACAAAAGAACGGTAGGAACCAAGCCGTAAGTTTGTTGCCTGTTCTTCTAGGCTTTGGTCGCGTGGAACTGGCACCTAGAGTCACCTAGCTTTAAGACGTTTCAAAGTGATCCTTGTGATTTTATTGAATAAATACATTTTGACTTTGACTTTGACTTTGACTATGTATAATATAGTTGTGTTTTATTTATTTATTTCATTCATTGGTTGAAAGCAATATGAGTTTCAATTGAACTTTGGTGATTGCCTCGCTTAAATATTGACATTATCAATATTTAAGGCGGTTCCCTTTTCCGAATCATATTTTTTTCTTTCCCGTTCCTGTAATCTTTTCGGGGTAAAAAGTAGCCTATTAATCCAGATTACGAACTATATTTTACTCCAAGTTTTTCCATTCGGTTCAGTGATTAGGGTGTGATTGAGCTACAAACATAAAGTACCCAAAAATCGTAATTTTCGTATTTAAAGAGGAAGGATAACAGTGCAGCGACTCCTGCAAATACGATATTTAAGATAACAGAATCTATTTTAAAACTGTCATAAGCATAATATATTATGTAACAAAGCTTCGAAATACAGCCATTTTATGTAATTTTAGTTAACGCTTACGTTTTATTTAAACCAAGAATTATAACGTTCTTGTTTGTCATTTAATTGCATGAGAGAGTAGGTGCAGTGATAAAAACGGAACTTAGCATCTATGCATTTCAAACCAAAAAAACTTTAGCATCACAGTTAGATATTGAGTAATCACTACACAGTATAAAACAAAGTCGCTTTCTCTGTCCCTATATCCCTATGTATGCTTAAATCTTTAAAACTACGCAACGGATTTTGATGCGGTTTTTTTCTATAGAAAGAGTGATTCAAGAGGAAGGTTTATATGCATAATACAAGCATAATCTCTTAGGGATAACCTACAATAACCGTGCGAAGCCGGGGCGGGTCGTTAGTAACTTTAGTAGTTTGAAGCGTAGCGTGTGCTGTCTTATAAATTTGATTATGTTTACCTTTATCTGTATGCCTACGCCTCACTTAACTTCAATAATATATTATATTACATTGTAAAAGGATCATACAAAAGAACGGTAGGAACCAAGCCGTTCTTCTAGGCTTTGGTCGCGTGGAACTGGCACCTAGAGTCACCTAGCTTTAAGACGTTTCAAAGTGATCCTTGTGATTTTATTGAATAAATACCTTTTGACTTTGACTTTGACTTTTGAATTTAATGTATCTACCTACTAGCCGCCCGTGGCTTCACTTTCGTGGTACTTACCCAGATATCCAGTTATAGTTATAGCCTCTATGTTATTCAAGGTTTCAATAAACTATATATTCCAAGGTTATTCCAAATCCGTGCAGCCATTACGGGGATGAGTGGTAAAAAACATACACACACTACCGAGCTTTCGCATTTAAAATATTAGTAGCATCTCCAGAGAAATCTTGAATCCGTCTTAAGACGGTAGGAGATAATTTGAGCCTCTCATATCCGTCGATGAACTTTTGGAATCTATATATAACGTGATTCTGGGCACGTTCGATAAAATATGAGGGTGGCTCAAATTTAAGTTCTAAGTTCTCCCACTCTTTTGATTGCCGAAACTTGGACCTTTTTCTTGTATCCATATTTATCTTAAACGTTAAGCAATTTAAGATTTTTAAAACCGTCTTTATTCGCGTTATGTAGAAATGGTAACTGTCTTAAAAAATGTTATCGGCCAGATTTTGTTAACAAGGTTACGGGTTCCGGAATAATTCAAGATAAATCATCATATGATAATCAATAACGTTGCTTCAACATAAAAAAGTTAATTTTGTTAAAGTAATTCCTCCTACTCATGCGAAGTCCGAAGGAAACGATGTTTTGACATTTGTGGCTCAATCATGCCCTTGCCACTAATGGACCAATCGCAATGAACTCTTTATTCTGAAAAAGTACCGGAGTAGAAATCATGAACGAACCCATTCAAGGAAAAAAGCCTTAGAATTAATGTTAGTGCAATTAATGTAACCATAACTAATATCTACGCGAGCGAAGCCGCGGGCGGCAGCTAATATATTACAATAATTAAAGTAAGCTTTCTAAATAGATGTGCACAGCGCTACAGATAATTAAATAATTTAAACTACATATTCATAAGGTAAGTGTAGCTCACCTTGATGGTATTATCGCAGCATAAAGCTCATAAAACATAGAACAGTCCGTCGTCCGGTGCGTCGTGTTGTGCCAAAGCGCGGGAGCCCGAGCCGGCCGGCGCGGCGGCGAGGCGGCGAGGCGGGCTGGCAAGGCGCGGCGCCAGCGACGATTCTCGTTTGCGCGATAGCTATCAGAAGCGCAATCCTCTATTCCTCGCAGTGCTAATCAATGAATAATTACTCTGTTTAAGGGGCACCTCTATAAATAGCCGGCTGGAGCGCTGACCTGGAGCGACGGGTTAGTCCGGCCCGACAGCCGCGGACACTCGCAGCAGCCTCACTCGTCCCTCCCCCCTGTGATCCTCCGCACCACCGCCTCCGCCATTCCTCCAGGGTTGCCTGTACGATTTATATCGAAATAATCCACATCACCCTTTTTGGAGCCTGTTTTCGCGTTCCGGACTTTGAGTCACTGTACAGAAATGCCAAAATTTGAATTCTTCAAACAAAGACAACGATATTAGAGGTATATGCATTCTTCAAATATACACAAAATCATCGCCACCGTTGACTCGATCTCGACAGAAAGAGAGACGATTTAAAAGCCATACCACAAACAGCCATCTTCTTCACAACTACATGGCGGGGTACTGACGTGCCCTAAATCCGCTCGTACCTTCATGCATTAAATTGGGTACATCAGCTACATTAAAACGCATCAAAGGACAGAGCAAAGAAGATCGCATATAATAAATAAAAATAATACTGCAAATATTCTTCTTTCTTGTGATAATTCAAAGGCAAATTGAAATAGTTTTTATCAAAATAACAGTTTACAAAAATATCTTTGAAACATGTAAGTAAACGTGTCATGTCTTGGCGCCAGTTCCAAAAGACCAAGCCTGAAAGAATAGATTAAAACCTTACAGTTTTGGTTATTACCCTTTCAGATACCGTAGAAGAAATTACTATAAATTCTATGAGTTCCTCGGGCAGCCCTAAGGAATCGCCAGCACTCGACACGCCTTCAACTCCGCATCCTGCCATTTTTTGCTAAATTTACAAAAAGATGATAAACAAAGCTTACTTTTGTTAGCAAAATATGAAACAACTCTGCATCTGATCTATGTAATTCTACTTCACCGTCAGCCACAAACTCAAAACCAAGTACACTTAACCGTACTGAACCCTAAATAAGGGCATTGATATAATATTTGAAAAGTGGTTAGCGCTCCGGAACAATGCTATGAGGATTGTGCGTGTGATTTTACAAGTAACGGCAGTTCTAACCGAAGCTATCGAGCGGGTATACCTTCGGTGCCAAGGGGTTATCTGCTATCGAACCCTCTATAGAGAGATATATACACATACAGCATAACAATTCCAGAGTTTGTTTAACGGATACTACAACACTTTGATGATCAGAAATCGCAAATAAATAATGGTACATGCCCAGCTGTGGACTTCTTCGAGATGATGATGATAATAATACATAATCTTAAAAATAAATTCAGCAAGAGTTACCTATTCGTTAAGGCTTCAACCAATCAGAAAATTGAATCAGTAAATTACCTAAATAGCCTGTCTGTTGTTTTATTTTGTGAACCAATTACCGAGAAACGTGCGACAATGGCATAGACATCGGTGAGGAGGCACAAGGCTGAATGTGGCGCGATCTGCAACCGCCGACGACCGGCCGGCGACCGGCGGCGTGGAACAAATGCGGAGACGACGCCAATTTGCCACTCAACATGACAGACACTCGCCACCTTATTTGTATAACGTTAACGTGCTCCACTAGACCACTAGATCTAATATATTTGTTTCTGTGCCCAATACATATGAGACGGCCATATTCTCCAACACATCCTCCTAAAATGGGCACAACTCATGCCGATAAAAACTTCAAAGAACTTGTTGAATTAACTTTACTTCGTCTAGCTCCCATAACACTTATCCACTCAGTCTCAAAGACAAGAATAATCAATTCTATTTTGAGACCCCTTAATGTATCCTTGATCCGTTTAAACGTATCATAATCCATAGCGAGGCTCCAGCCTGACGGTAATTAAGGTCGTCGAAGTGGCCTTGGATGTAAGACATCATAGAACCTGTACCTACAGATGAAAATAATAAAAATGACTTCACAGCGATTAAACTTGTTGTAATGAATTACGGCATTGCAAGGACGCAGTAAAGTTGAATATTGCATCAGAAGGCTGCAAATGAGGGAGGCAACGATCGCGTGGAATGTCGGCGGGCGACGCAGGCGCGGGCGCAGCCTCGCCGACTCTGCCCGCTCCCGCTGGCGCCCTTGCTTCCTGCCACAGTGTCCGTGCCCTAAGCAGAACACAATTGTACTACATCACCGATTTAACTTGTCGCTGTAATTTTTCTCCAAATATGACCGCTACGCGCCATCATGACTTGAAGAGAGCAAGATTGTCCTTCCAAATTACAGATAGAAGCCACTGTATGATAGAAAATTAAATCATACTTACATGGAACCAATAGAGTTAGACATTGATATTTGTTCCTTATGCATCTGATTCTATGACTCAACTAACATCTCTTCGTAAATTGGGGAAGTACGTGTTGGTGTATAATTTGCTGCTGATTTCTTGCAACGGTCTACATGACCACTTTGACGTCAGGGAAGATCAATTTACGATCTCAAATTTTTCCTCGTGTGTGTGAATCATTCGAGACAAAGATTGTTTTTTCTTTAGAAGGGCTCAACTCGAAGTAATTTAACAAAGGCCACTGACATTGAAAACCCATAAACTACAATTTTGCATTAATTAGTAAGTAATTTAATATTTTGAGTTTATTCATAACCTTTATGACACAAACACAAGATTTATGTTTAAGACATTGTTAATTAAACAAACATTGTTAAACATTGTTATTGTTTTGCCTAAATGTATGCCTTCTCCCTGTATTTTGTTTCTGTGTATAACAATAAATAATTATCTATTAATGGTCACCATTTTTAGGGTTAAGTACCCAAAGGGTAAAACTGACCCCTATTACTAAGACTCCGCTGTCCGTCTGTAACCAGGCTGTATCTCATGAACCGTGATAGTTAGACAGTTGAAATTTTCACAGATGATGAATTTCTGTTGCCACTATAACAACAAATACAAAAAAAACAGAATACAGTTAATATTTAAGGGGGCTCCTATACAACAAACGTGATTTTTTTGACGTTTTTATAGATACGGAACCCTTCGTGCGCGAGTCCGACTCGCACTTGGCTGGTTTTTTATTTCTCCCTGCATCGAGTCACCCACCTACCCACTTACTAATTATTTTAAGCACAAGGAAAACTTTAACAGATAAGTTCGTGTATATCTAAGTTAATTTTATTATGGCGCACTTTACAATTTCATTATTGAGCAGTATACCTCTATATTATCAAAACTCTATCAGAACCAATTTTATTAAGTACGCCACATAACCTGTGAGGCCAACACGCAAACCTTTAGGTACTACTAACCTACTCAAATACACATACCTACCTACCGAAGAAACATTTAATTTTGGGCTGAAACAATCTTATGGCAGGTAAGCTAAGATTCTTGTGGATTTTTGAAGCAACATTTTATTTATATCAACAAATATATCAACAGGCTAATTCAATTTCCCTAAAACAATAACCGACTGTTCGCGGCTATGTTCTTAACCGATTATTTCTTATACATGTTTTCATACATTATTTGTGTACAAGCGATGGTTTACCTTATCCGCGCGTATATTGAGTCTGCGAACGGCGGCCTAGTGAATGCTGAAAACACTTCTGTCTAATCATGAAGCAGGCAGAGCCACTTCGCTTCCATGTCACGTCAGGAGCAAAACCACGCATTTCAAGTCAATCAAAGAAGTTTACGGTGCTTCGAATCCTAAGGCCCCTAGCACAAGTTCGGACATTACAATAAGTATATCGTAAATTCCAGTTAAAGCTAAAGTAACTACTTGAAAGACATTAAATGGTGTAAGCGATCCGTGACTATTTTTTAGCTCTTCTGGATTGAACTATTTCTGGCTTTAACTCCTTGTTTCATTTACTTCCTCACCTCATAACTGATGAACAGAATACTATAGGTACCTTGATCAAATTTTCAGTAGTATTATATTTTAGCGATAAACTTGATAGCGACTCGATAAATTCAAAAACTGGTGCTTACGTTAGTTACCCTGTAAGTCAAGTGATTGGAATTATTTAGAAGCAACCAACGGCTGTTTTAACATCGAACGAAACCTTTTCTGCAAACATTGAACGCAGGAACGAACTTAGTCTCAGAGTGTGATCGTCAATTGTTATTCTGAGGAGTCCATGACATAGAAAAATCATGATCCAGAAGTTTCATAAGTCCAGAAGTGTGTGTAAACACTTCTGGACTATTATAGAAAAAAATATGGAATTTATGATTTTTCAGAAAAAATCAACTTACCTACCTAAGAGCTGATTTAACCATGCTCTGTTTGTTACTAATCAAGGATTAACAGGCCGTTAAATCTAACCTCAGATGTCAAACGCGTACATTTTGACATAGTTAACGGCCCTTTAGAGCTGATTTCACCATACTCTGTTAGTTGCTAATCAAGGATTAACAGGCCGTTAAATCTAACCTTAGATGTCAATCGCGTACATTTTGACATATTTAACCGCCCTTTAATCCTTTGTTAGTCTAACAGAGCATGGTGAAATCAGGCCTTAATCTAACAGAGCATGGTGAAATCAGCTCTTAGTTAAGTTTATAATAATCTCATCAAATGATAGTGTTAAAAAAATATCCTCTATTCTATATTATATTTTATTTACCTACTAGCGGCCTGTCCCAGCTTCGCATGGGTGGTCATAAATTTTTTGAACATTTTAGGATAAACTTAGACTGTGGGTTCGAGCCTCGTGTCTACTTATATCATACATTTGCACGCGCTTCTCCTTGAGTGAGTGAAATCGCACCCCGCGCGTGACCCCATTTTTAATTTCGTCATATCTTTTGAATGGAATGTTCGATTTCAAAAATTTAAGAAGAATTTAATTTTTAATCTATAGGTATTGAACCCGTCTTAATTATGAAATGATTTATTTGGACAAGGATTAATACCAAGGTACAAATAAAGACCCTTTTCTAGCGGAGGCATTTCAATTATTTTTTTATAAGAAAAGAGCAATTATTGTGACATAACTATAATAGTTAGACATATGCTGTCGCGACATTTTTTGTAGATGATGACGTGTTCTTCAAAATCGTAGTACATTATTTTGTTCTATCTTCAATAGTTTTCGCAGCGCACGCGATGTAAGGTTTTTGTTTTCCACCTTGGGTAACATTATTGAAGTTTTAGTAAGGATCCCTGATTTTTTTGAAAATATAATGTAGCCTATGTTACTCAGGGATAATGTAGCATTCTAATGGTGAAATAATTTTTGAAATCGGACCAGTAATTTTTGAGCCTATTACATTACGTTACATACAAAAATACAAAAATACAAAAATACAAATGTTTCCTCTTTATAATATTAGTGTAGATAAGTACTCGAATAGCTTTAATGTCTAATCTTTTAATCCTACAAAGGTGAGTAACGAATTCCTTCTATCAATAAGTTATATAAAACAGCTTGCGTAGCTCATATTATTATTAATCATTAAACTAAAGCACCCAACCCAATCCCCCTACAGGAAAATTATATAGAAATGAG
Source organism: Chloroclysta siterata (assembly GCA_932294275.1). NCBI lineage: Eukaryota > Metazoa > Arthropoda > Insecta > Lepidoptera > Geometridae > Chloroclysta > Chloroclysta siterata. The sequence goes on along the minus strand of OW028601.1, from coordinate 8,395,420 downwards.
AAGGATTCATAACGCAGAAACTCACGCTACCGATCTGTAGGTAGGTAGGTAGTCGAAGCGCGTGTAAAATGTTTTATTTCGCACAGTCAATTGTACCAAAGCATCCAATAAGCTCACAGAGTTAGTTTGTAAGACACTATTTCCTGAGTCTTTGTACTGGCACAGTAAATATTGTACCTATGTGGGGTGATAGTGCTCGAGTGCTGTGCGTGGGTGCAACTTGACACACCATAGAACCATATGACCAATATAAGTCGGTTGCTAAATAATATCGATTTTATGGCGCGGCAGATGGCCGGCTCTGGAACCGTCCGTGTCTGCTCCCCCGCCCCTTCACCCCGCTGCACCGCCGCCCCTTCACCCCCGATTGAGATTTATCCGCCCGAAACATCCCCTGCAAAAATGGATTATTCTATTTATATTAAGTTTCCGCAATTTTCGCATAGAGGGCTGCGACTGAGAGGTAAACATTAACGCTGCGAATTCGCTCCTTTGTAAGCCCGGGGAAGGGCATGTCGTCAATCGGCAGTCATTAATAATGACAATGCGTTATATTAATCGGGTAATCTATCGATAGATGGCCATCTGTTGCATTGCATTAGAGATGGTTCTCAAAAACAATCGCCCAGTTGCCGTTATCATGTATGCGACTCGATTTATTCAAGCTCACAGCCATTCGACTCGTTTACAGTTATGGCAACAAGCAAAACGACGTTTAGCGAAGGATACTCTGTTTTTATTCGACGGCAAAATGCAATGTCATCGCGCAAAGCAAACAAGAGCGTTTCAATAAGATAGAGAAGATAAATCTCTGGCAAATAACGCCATAAAATAAAACGAGAGAGCTAATATCCAAGGCGCGCGAAGCAAAGCTTTAGCGATAAAAGGACGTGAAAAACGGATGAGTTTATATTCCATTTTACATAATCTCTGTCTAGACGGAAGCTGACCGCTGCACTGGTCGGCGTTCTCTTATTGAGCGCCGAGCGAGTTGCACCCGGCTCGTGGCCGAAGCTGCAAATTGGCCTTTATACAGGTGTTTGTATGAATAAGGACAAATTACGTTCCATTTTCACAACTTCGTAGGAGCGATCCCGGTGGGCTCTTTGAAACTCGCCATATTAACTTTTTAATCCAACCTTTGTGCCTTCTTTTCAATACAGGGTGTAAAACTATACGTCTTAAAACGAAAGAGAACGAAGTCTATAAGCGAAGTAAAGAGGATTGCTCGAATTTCTAAGAAATTTTAACACCATTTATGATTTACTAATGGAAAATGGTAATTGTTTGATGAATTGTGAGTGTATTTAAGTTTTATATGAAGCAGTAAAATTTAATACACCGACCGTTTGAAGTTTTGATTTGATAATAAAAAAAGCCCTGGGCGGAGGCAAAGTGGGATGTAGGTTTTTTTTTTTCTTTAGTTTTAACTTTTGACATAGATTTAGTTTTTATTCTGTTTTAACTAATAAGATTTACCTGATCTTACTTATAATTCAGATATTTGAATACTAATCGACATGCTATATCTAGATCATCTAAGTCGTGTGGTCAGGCAAAGCGAATTTGAGACGTGTTTGTTACCACCAATAAAAAGCAGTTAGGTTTTGATTATTGCTGATTTGACTATTAGCATCTAAACTACGAAGATCGAAATATTTATCGTTTTGATTGATAAATGCTAGTGTGGGGCTTTGAAATTGTCTTTTTGTTAGAATCGGCTCAGTTAATAGTCGTTCTGCCTTCTGCGCTGTTTGTGGGTTCGATTTTCACTGTGGACAAACATTTGTGTCATGAATATAGAACATTCGTGCTGTGGCTGTTACAAAATATTTAAGGTTAAAAAAAAAGTATTTAGTATTATTTTATACTAAAAAGTATTTAATATAGTATAAGACTATGGGAACCAGATTACTGATGGAAAAAAGATTGCGCTTAGTTCGGAATCATACCGTTATAAAAATGTCCACAATTTTTTTTATTTTGTTTATCTTAGACAAATTATATTAAAACTAAATAAGTAGCCAATTTGGTTCTGTTAATGCAATTTTTAGTTTTTATTAGACACTCAATAGTGTTATAAAATTGATTTAATTTCAATATCCCGTTAGAACGCTCATAATTATATTTAAATATCATTAGTATTTTATTTATATTATTTTAAATAGCTTGTTTGACACCGAGTCCATGACAGACTTGTGTTCCGTTTTTCTAAAACTAGAACGGAACACTAAAAAGAACAAGCGCCCAGTGGTGGTTGTATCATGTTCCGCAGTGTCAACGAACGCCTTACTGTAGCGCTATTCCGTAAACTACATTCACCCAAGTGAACGCGAAACCCGCAGTGGGTTTTGAATTTGGCATTCTGTAATACATTACCCATCACTAGGGCCACTCGCGTGACCATTTTTGGCAGGTGGAAATGCCCACGTGCGTGAGGCTAAGCTCGTGATCAAAGCGTGCGCGGATTCCCTAGGTGAGACGCCCTTTGAATTTGTTGTATAAAGAATCAACACACTCCACTTTTCTCGCTAATTTTAATTAATCGAGTGAACGAAGCAAACAAAGGTCTTAGAGGCAACTTGGATGATTTGGCATTGTACATATACCTTACAACACAACCTTACCGTACAACCTACATATGTTTGTGTGTATGTATGTATGTATGTTCATAGATCCGATGTGCATATTGTAGATCGATAGGTTATATTTAAGAAGTTGTACTGGTAAGTGTATGAGTTATACGGACTAGAGGTTTTTATAATATTATTATGGAGCTTCCAAGGGGGCAAAAAGGGGGAGGGGTTAGTATATTTGAGTACCTAACTCAAGTTACTGTTATGTTAGAATAAAAAAAAGTTAATCGTCCTAAAAATCCCACATATTACTTAATAACATCCCACTCGTAAGTACCTACAAATCAAAACCAAAAGAACAAAGCTTGGTTTAGCCGAGCATGTGTGCCCCACATGGGTTTGATTTGCACTTCCGTCACTTTTTGTACTTTTTGCTCTATCCTCGTGTTCGCTGAAATTCAGCGAATTAATTTGGCCAATGGAATAAACAGCACTCATGTCCAACCGCAGCGGGCGTGTCGTGTGTCAATGACATTATTGAAACCAAGGAACTAAAATTTGTGCAGACAAATTAAGGATGTTCAAAAATGAATAATACACCCTTCATTTAAGGATCAAATTCCTATTGTAATACCGAAAAAGAATCTGGTCTTGTGAGATAGCGTTATCAGGAGCTCTCTGACCCTTTCCTGCAAGCATGTGAGCCTGTAACTAAAAAGAGAAAGTGAGATTATTTAAAAAAAGTAAAAGAGGCAGAGGGCTCTTAAAAAAACTAGACTTACATAATAACAGTTTGATAAATTGAGTTCCTTAATTTAAACTAATTTTATAAGTAACTTACGTAGATACTAAGAATTTATTGACTCATTCTTATTCCAAATAAAATGGCGAGTAGTATAGAAAGGGAGGTAAATGGAAGGCAAGTAGATAATTTTATATTGTTATAAAAGTACTTACAGAAACATTGAAAATTAGAACATCGTTTGTTCTATCTCCTAAAACTGAAATGAAACATTGATCGATATTCAATCAAAATAATGACACCACTGCATATTTTATTGATGACGATTTTCGTCTAGTTGTGAACTGTGGTGACGTCATAAAACCCGTTGAAGAATGACACGAACAATTTTAAGGTTCCGTGACAAAATTAAAATGGAAAAGTTCGTGACTTGAACTGCTTTGTTGAATCACCAAAGACAAGATTTTTTTGTATACCTACCTATCTTTTATTGTTACTATAAGTACATAACGAATGTACCAAGCCATAGCATTATAATTAAAAAAAAAACAAAAACAAATTGGGTATTAGACGCACTATAACAGAAATAATAAATAAGTATTAGGACATTTCATTCTGCATTTTAAGGATTCTGAAGACCAACAAGGAACCTTCGCCATGTCTTACTTGTTTCTCCATATATAATCAGAATTATAGATTTCTTCGTAGAGTATATACCTCTAAATACACTATCTATAAAAAATATTGTAGCGAACCAAGTTTCTAATCGACATAAACCGAGTGTTTAATTACCTGCCTAATTAATAATAAATTACCTGCCTTGGTCATTTAGTCTTCAATGTTGTAATAAAGGAGATTCCTAATAAGTATTATGGAAGAAGAGATGTGTTACGAGAAAAGTCATCCCTGTACGTGGTCTGAGATGTGCTTGACCAATTTATATTTAACTATGCGCTAAGCTCGCTTTTATTCGAAGCATAAGATTCAAATCTGCTGAAGTTAAACCTGTGAATTCAAATAAGGCTGGCACCCAATCTCTTATTTATATTTTTAAGCGTCTAGCGCTTTACGTTTGCCGACTGCAAATTTGCCGAGTATGTAACTGTACCACCAGCACCCAGCCTAACATCGAGATTAAACGGTATAGCTCTGTGAGCATTGCTCTCGAAAACAGTTCACATCCTTGAATACTTTACCAGACTTTGTCACACTTATACTTAGTTGCCAAGTTGAATTCGCAGAAATGACTACTGAAGACTAAGGCGGTCTCAGAAATCCCAAAAGATTAATGTAGTAGTAAATGCAAGTTATAACGACTCTAGGGATAAAGTAAGTACCTGCACAGCAAAACTAGGAAGTACCGTAAGCGACTTTGGGTCATTGGCTCAAGAAGATGTCAAGTAAGCAATAAAGTTTATTTCAAACGATAGTATCGCTTTAACAATTCAGTGTTGGGATTGCTGGCTGGCGATGCAACGATTACTAAACCCTAATAGGTATGTGGATAGGATGGCGCGGGCGCGAGCAATGAGCAGCAGCGAGCCGCTACGGCGAGCGGCAATGGAGGCGCACACAATAAACGGTGCCGCAGCTTGCAGCAAAACTAACTTGACCCACGTAATCTGACCTTTTGCGATAAATTATTTTCACTCCACCTGCGTCCAAAGTACCTAGGTAAATATAATATAATATAAATCGCCAATCTGAACTAAAGTCCATACTCACATTACGTACTTAGGCATTATATTAATATTACAAATGCAAAAGTTATTATAAGCCATTAATTACGTTGCACAACCAACAACTGAACTGATATGGATGAATATTTATTTTACAAATCTTTATGCGAAAAATAAATTCGTGATCATTTCTGTTTTTGGAAATGTTTTAAGTTGTAAACATCTTGACCTTTCATGACATTTCACTAAGAAGGCCTGAGTAAAGTGTCCTTACCTACGGCTAAACTTTTGCTTGCTTTTGTCTTAAGGATTTCCTGAATGTATAAAAAAACTATCAATAAACGTACCTACACAAATGAAATTGCAGGGATAATCACAGCCATTAGTATACTATAATAGTTTTAGTAAGTCAGGTTTGCAATCGGTTCTTAAAAGCTCCATATTATGGTTATTACTATCATAAATTGTTTTTACAATCACAACTATTAGGCGCCGACACATGACTACTTTATAACTACCTCACACGTAATAAATATTTTTTATTCTAACTCAAAAAATATGACTTATCCGATCTGACTTCTCAAGCATTTTACTCTGCTTGAAAGATCCGTGAATAATTTATGTTCATTGTTTTGGCAGATAACTACGAAATAATATATCTTTTGTTATGAGAAAAGAGCAGTTTCTTATGATAATACATTCCTTACAGAGCACGCCCACGGAGGACGTGCCCTATATATCATTCTCCTGCGACCATTACTCTAAGACGTTAAGGTGTAAAATCTTATGTACCTATCTGTAATTACACCGCCACAATGCATAACAAAACACAGCAATGCGCTATTTGGCTGCAAAAACAGGTAAAATTAGTAAAGTCAAAGTCAAAAGGTAATTTTTCAGTTGAGTCACAAGGCAGACCACCGGCCAGGTGATCTGATGATATCGTTAGGACAGTGGGAGCCAAATGGGTACAGTTGGCGCAGGACCGGAAAGAGTGGCGTGCTAAGGAGGAGGCTTATACCCAGCAGTGGGTAAATGTGGGCTGATTAGATAGATAGATAGAGTCACAAGGATCACTTTAAAGCTAGGTATATCTAGGTGCAGTTCCACGTGACCAACCCAAGAAGAATAGACAACAAACTAACGACTTCCCCAAATAGAGCTGTACTCTACTATTTCGTTATTCTATTTATTTATACTAGTGGTTCGGCCCGAACTGGGATTTCGTGATGTCCGCTCCAGTCGTACATTGATACCCAACACGATATTTGGCCTCTGACTACCCCGTATCCTACTTGGGGTAACCAATTGTATCTCAAAAATCATACATACCTAGAATAATAATAAATATGGTATTGGGATGTACAAATCAAACCCTTTCATATGGCACCACACTTGGCATATTTTTTAACAATTTTTTTTGCTCCCTTATAAAACCCCATATATCAATAACCCCTTGTCCAATTAAATTCATATACCCATATAAATTCATAGTATACATTTCTCAAGTACAACCTATCGATCTAACAAGTTTCGTGCAAATCGGATCAAAGAGTCCGAAAATTAAGGTAGGTGGTAGTCAGAGGCAAGTCATAACATTGTGTTTGGGTAACAGTTCGCTATCACCATATTATGAGAACTGACTACTTTCTTAATTTATCTCAAGAAAAAATTATAAGAAAAAGCAATGGTACTGGAGGAAAAACTTGATGTCAACGAAACTCTTAGAGATCTTGGATCGTTGGTTATCTTAATTTTACTTTTTTGCTGTATCTCAAAAACCGGGCGTCATAGAAAAAACGTAAAAATGGTTTTGGAATGTCCATACAAAGCCCTTATATGACATGTTACTCAGTTTTTTTGTGTAACTTTTTTTGTTTATGCCTCCTTAAAAAACCCCTTAACTTTATAACTCGTCATCCGATTTAACTTATATACTTACCATTAAATTTCTCAAGTACAAGCTATCGACATACTAAATTTCATGCAGATCAGATCAACGGTTCTAAATTCATGGCCAGACAAACATACATACATACATAAAATGCCAAACCGCCCATGTTAACTGTAAGATTTTCGTTCGCTTCGCTCACTCAATCAATAAATAAATCACATCGTGAACTCTATTTCTCTATCATTGATTGATATGAGGTCATTAAAAACAATATCCCTTTTTACTGGCGTACTGCTGGTCATGCATGATGTGCTTGTTTGAATAAACTATCATATTTTTACAGTCATTCCGCCGAGTTCACATGAGAAACCTATAACGAGTTCCACGAGAAAGAAAAGCTTATGATATTTACTGGTGGACGCTACACTTGTGTGCTGTTCGTAGGGCGTATATGCTGGGTAGGGTACCTACGAGTGATTTATTGCCACGCACCGACTGGCCCATTACCGTGTCACAATCAATAACTGGCAGGCTCGCGAGTCTACCGACTGATGAATTCTGCCTTCAGCTGCAGTGCCATCAGAAACAACGCCGCACTGCGCGCCGCCGACCTATCCACCTGACTAATGGAAATGGAATATAAGTACTACCTTATGTTTAACTGTAACTCCTATTACTTAAATGCGAGACTTGTTCCCATCACCATGAATATGCAACTTTATGGGCTCTAAAAAGAAATGTCCTGATTGCTTTCTCCATGTTACAGCTGCAACAAAATCTATTTAAACTTGAAACATAAAATAGCACACAGTTACGCCATAATGTAACATTATGACAGTATTATTTGAAGTATCTCGGTATCCAATAAATTGAATACAGCGAGTAGTCCGTAAAACAGTGTGAGGTACAATATTAGAATTTTACTTTGTCGTTTTGCATTTTCACTATTAATAGAAAATGTGTCTTTTATTATAATAAAGTCTCGCAGTTTTTCTTTATAGATGCTAAATTAACACCTTGCATGCAGTGTTTCTTCTTTACCTATGTAAAATAGGTACTCACATTACATGCAAATTGCATACAGAGATAACTTGAGAAAATGTAAGCGAACTTACATTGGCGCCAGGGCAGAGGTGGGACCATTACGTACTCTACAAAGTGTTTAATCAATGTAGCATTAGAACACATCGGACCTTTGTTACAATAAACGTGCCAAGTGTGAGTTGACCACTCAAAGGATCCAATATTTTTAGAAAAGTGGTAGTTTGACTCTTAGTCTCTTACTCTTTCACAAAGAGCTCTACAACAAAAACTACAGTATAAATATTGTATGTATATACTAAATATTATGTATGATTCTTTGAGCAAGATAAGACATATTTTTATACAAGGTGTTCCATAAGTTGTGTATATAAACTTCAGGGGGCTAAAGTACCCATCAATATGAACAACTTTTTCTAAGGAACCGACACTGTGAACGCGAAAAAAAAAACAGCTGTTTCATACAAAAGTTCAATACCTACCAGGCTAAAATGTATGAAACAGCTGTTTTTTTTTTCGCGTTTCAGTGTTGGTTCCTTAGAAAAAGTTGTTCATATTGATGGGTACTTTAGCCCCCTGAAGTTTATATACACAACTTATGGAACACCTTGTATATATCATATATTAGGTATTACTTATAAAATAAATTTTCAATAAATTAATCTGTAGCTATATTTTTTTTATTGGATTCTTTGAATCTGATTGATCAACTTATTTATTTTTATATTAAAAAATATAAAAACATAATATATATTGTTGAGATTTTTTATTTATCTCAAAAAGTGTAAATGTCTATAATTCAAATTTCTTTGGAAATTACCCACATATTGGTTTTATAATGCTATGTTTTTTTGAACCATTTACACCCACGTGACCCACTGTTATTTTCAATGATACCCCACTTGACCGAATGTTACGTTATTTACCTACTTGTTCATTTCGTGTGAGGATTCCTTTTTTATGATTCTTGTAACGGACCCATTTTGAGAACTGTGGGAAACACTAGTCAAACTCTCGGCTCCTCGTAGCAATATCTTCGAACTCTCTGACTAGGTACTGATAGTAACAGAAGTTGATTACTTTTAGTATTTTGAAAATTTTGATTATTTGTAATAAGGCAATTTTTACTGGACCCAACAAAAGTTTTACTTCCAAACCATTTTTGAAGAATTCTTTTGATTTTACAATTCGTTGATACAGCAGTAGTCATAGCTAATTATAATCTCTCATAAAACTCTTTTGAAACTTGGTTATGTTGTCATCTACTTTTGATGCTGACAGTACAAAATGAGACTACTGACAACTGTTGTCTTCAATCGTATTCTCGCAGAGATTTGGCGCTATGACACACGACGTACAGTTAGAAAATTAAAGTACTCACAAGCTTACAAGAATTCCGTATTTACCATAGGTGATTATTTACATAGAAGTTCTCAGGAGGCTTCGGTCATAGGTACTACATATGATAGGTAACCACACTCGTATATGGTCAAGTGAACGGAGGTCCGTCTCAGCCGCCGGCCGGAACGTCTATTTGTCTTAACGCAATACCTGTCAATAGCCGTCCCAAGTTCATTGGCACTCCCACTTTAGCGCACCATCGCGTAGATCTGTGCAGTGCAAGCGCACATCACCATTTTGTTCAGGGACCCACCAAACTGGTATCCACTCTCGTAACATGATCTTCGGTATGCCATTAGCTTGTTTACACATTCAATATTAAATTATTGTGCTCAACAAGAGCTTAACAACGTTCAGTTTGCTAAACGCTTAAATAACATAAGAGTAGCTTTCAGATCGAATATACAATATCGAACATTATTCGTACAATTGATACAGTAGGTAAGAATAATCCGAATAAAATACGCCATTTTCTTCTAAAACTACATTTCAAAGAATTGGTTATCCTCTCGGGTCAAGCTTCTAGTCGTACAAGTTTGTCTTGGAGCTGTTTAAATAAGCTCATCGCTAGGTCAACATGCCGTTTTTAATCACCGATATTCATTTTGCAAACAACCAGGTGAGGTTCCCACACCAACCATTTAAGTACTATTTGTCTCGTATAACTGAACCGTTATGGGAACAAATGTATTGGTAAGTAGGTGGTCAGGTGCTTTTTTAAATTACTTATCTATTAAATTAAACTACGATGACATCAATAATATACCTACAAGGTACAAAAAAATGGACACTCACAGCTATGTAGATGTGTTTACCACCGAAAGAAACTGTCAAAAGTTGATACAGTTCTGGTTTTTTTTCTAACGTTTCCTCTATTTAACCTCTATTTAACTGTGTGTGAAACTGCTTTTGATGCCAACACATTGTCATACCTAATTTGTGAGTTGGTGTTAAATAAAACGGTATTCAATATTTTGTAACAAAACAAGGAACACAAAGGGCGTTACTCTCTATAGGTAAACATAGTGTGCCGGAATTAAGGAGAGAGCTATGCAAAACATATGGTAGGTATATGTCGCTAACAATCGTTCGTAAAAAATTTGTTAAAGTAGATACACCACCTCAGATCTTATATCTACAGTATTATATTCCTTGCTGACGCTCCTCACATCCGTTTAAGTTCAATATATCGTCTTCATTAAATAATTCTATAAATGTCTCATATAATGAGGCAGTAATTTTTTAAATTCTTTAACTTGAAATTACAGGCACGTGAAGCTTAACATCTGTATGCCTCTGGTTGGTGGACGCAGGGCAGGGCATCGTAGGACATGTTCCTATCGAGCGTGACTCACGAGGCAGTGCTTTGCTGTAGGTTACCACTTAACATCAGGTGGGCCATCTAATTGTTGCATCAGCAAGAAGTATAAAAAAACTCTTCTTATTGAAATGAGGAATTAAAGTTATTCGTTTGTTAAAGTACTGCCCAATTTTATTAGCCCGTGTGTGCCAGAGTCATTTAGACGCGTGTCGTCACTTGCCATCACTCCGCTGGCTACTCGCACCTATCATCAAATTATCACAATTCAACATCACAAAAGAACGAGAGAACACGTTAACAAGTTAGTAACAAATCGTGCAAACATTTACAAATTAATTGATTGGAATGATGTGAAATGTTAGATGATAAACTTCTCTACTTTTCTGACTTTAATTTCAGAAACACCTACGATTATGTTATTATAAGATCACAATCGCTCTTTAATTAGGACCATATCCTACTAAAATGTTAATGAGAATAGTCTATAAGTAAGAAGTCACGATGGGCAAATTATGGTAAATATTTGTTTTGGTAGACTATTTTCATTTTATTTCCCGACAAAAATGAAAGCAGGTGGTCAAGTCAAAGTCAGCGTCGTCATTTCCGCCTTCAGGTCTTCTTTCACGTCCGCAGCAGAACAAAAGCCTTCCATATCTGTAAATTTTTAGATCTTGTGCGGCCTGCACCCAACGGCTCCCAGCACCCTCTACTTAGGTCGCCTTTGCAACTAGTGGGGGGCCTATGCGTTCCAGTGCTCCCCGGAGCGCGATCGCCACTCAAACATCAAAGTCAAAAGATCACTTTTAATCTAGGTACAAGTTCCACGTGACCATTGCTATATATTTTTTTTAACTTCGTATGTACGGACTTAGTTTTTGCAGTAAATATTAAAATTATTTTCAAAAACACTCGCCCCTTGTATACCTACGTATTTATTATACTTACTAATAAAAACACCAATTTTATTCTAATTATAAAATAAAATAGCGTGCAAAAAACTGACGGCTCACTTGCTATTAAACATAGCGTAAAAGTTTACTCCACTCATTACACTGGCCATGATCTATGCGATTTTGCATCGCGTTCTTCTTGCAGGAACGTGGGAAAACATAACTCATACCCCTATTTAAGGTCTGAATCACTCAAAATCTTATCTGATTCTAAAAAATTAAGAGCTACAGATATCACTCATTTTAAAACTAAAGTCCTACTCTATCAAAACTTAGAATAAATGCCTGATATCTCTTAGGTTTGATAAAATAAATTAATAGAAAGACCATTTACAAGCTTTTTATATAATTATTCTTGTTCTTGTCGTTTCACTAGTTCTTTTGAAATAGTGCGGTGAAAGGATTTTAAGTGCCAATCAAAAAGGCGTTTATATAGGCATTTGTATCACAGAGTGTCTCAAAAAGTGGGACAAAATAGGTTCTTCATATTTTCACCCACCAGAACGCTGCTACCTCTATGCCAAATAAAATCCAGAACGATTCAGCGGTTTAGTCGTGATAGCAGATACAGGTACAGGTAAAACAGATACAGGTACTTTCGCCTTTACATTCGTAAAAAGTAGTGGAATAACTGAGTGAATAGTCTGTGCTTTATAATGATATTACTATGATCGTACTGTGGCCTGTTCTCCCTAGTCACTGTGCCGTGAACCGGAACACAATGAAGCAAGTATTAGTATTACTGCTAAATAGCACAATCAGGTGCACTGCACGCAATTACAACATGATTGCCTTTCCCTAAATGGGCCCCTAGTAATCATAATATTAGCCATATAAATGGAGGGTAACTTTTTCAAAGATTTTCTTTCATACTGAATTAATGGGTTGCAATAGTCTCGCTATAGATGTGTGTGATGTGAAATGTGATGGATGTGTGGAGTGACGAGAATTAAATGGATAGGATAAGGAATGAGTTTATTAGAGGCAGTTTGAAAGTGGCACCAGTGACGGAGAAAATGAGGAGCAATAGGTTAGCGTGGTATGGGGTATGGAAAAGAGTGTTATGTATGAATGTAGATGTATATAGGAGTAGAGGAAGGCCAAATACAATATGGATGTACTCTGTGTAGGATGGCATGGGTAACAAAAGGAGGGACGACTAGATGAGGGTTGAGAGAGGGAAGTGGAGAAAAAAGACCTGTTGTGCCGACCCCACATGAAGTGGGATAAGGGCAGGAAGATGATGAATAGTCTCGCTATAGCAAAGCTCTCAGACTGACGACTGAGACTGACCTTATAAAATGGTAGAGCCATTCTTTCGAAGACTTAGGAATCAACTCAGCCTTTTTTGACCTTTAATTGTGAACTGAAGATAAAATAGGTATGTACGCAAAAGCAAATAGCGTATGTACCAAGGACACGTACACATTATCAGGGTTGTTGCAAATTTCTGAGACAGTATAATTTTTCTTTTGTATGGGAATTTCTAAAACGAAGTATTAAAATTTTGCACACGTCAAAGTATTCCAGTGCTCGGTCTGATCCCTTGGTCTTTGGCTTTATAGGGGCATTATGATACACATTATACATAAGTATCGAAATTACTAAGATTTTTTTTTTCAAAATTCAACTCTAGAAATGCGTTAGAAACATAATGTATTTACTAACAAAAGTACAACTGAAAATCGTTTACATTATACTATACTAGCGGCCTGTCCCAGCTTCGCATGGGTGGTCATAAATTTTTTGAACATTTTAGGATAAACTTAGACCGTGGGTTCGAGCCTCGCATCTACTTATTTCATACATTTGCACGCGCTTCTCCTTGAGTGAGTGAAATCGCACCCCGCGCGTGAACCGTGGACCCGTAAACATTTTTAATTTCGTCATATCTTTTGAATGGAATGTCCGATTTGAAAAATTTAAGAAGTAATCTATAGGTATTGAAACCGTCTTAATTATGAAATGATTTATTTGGATAAGGATTAATACCAAGGTACAAATAAAGACCCTTTTCTAGCGGAGGCATTTCAATTAATTTTTTATAATAAAAGAACACTTATTGTGACATAACTATAATAGTTAGACATATGCTGTCGCGACATTTTTTGTAGATGATAACGTGTTCTACAAAATCGTAGTACATTATTTTGTTCTATCTTCAATAGTTTTCGCAGCGCACGCGATGTAAGGTTTTTTGTTTTCCACCTTGGGTTACATTATTGAAGTTTTAGTAAGGATCCCTGATTTTTTTGAAAATATAATATAGCCTATGTTACTCAGGGATAATGTAGCATTCTAATGGTGAAAGAATTTTTGAAATCGGACCAGTAGTTTTTGAGCCTATTCGTTACATACAAAAATACAAAAATACAAAAATACAAAAATACAAAAATACAAAGTTTACCTCTTTATAATATTAGTGTAGATAAAGCTAAACTACCACTGACTCACTCACTCACTCACTGACATGCCCGGAGAGACAGAAGGAGTGGAGCTAGACCAAAACGATGTACTACAAAAATGTGTAGTAGCACCGAGCGAGTAGAGGAAAATTATAGCGGTTCCCGAAATCCAAGATGGCGTCGGTGTTGATTTGCGCAATCGCAGGCTATGACAGATAGAGGGCGTCCGAGCGGTTCATCCGACTGAAAATAGGCTACGATTGGGGGAAAATTTGAAAAAAACAAAAAAAACAATTTATAATATAAGTTTTATTTTTATAGTTATAAAATATTTAGTTCAATTTATAACATTTAGAAAAATATTTATTTATAAACTGAAATATATTTTATATATTTTAAGCAAGTGATCAGCGTGAAGGCTATCATTAGTAGTATTTTATGACCCTGTATTTACTGTATCTTCTTCCATTTAAAAACTATTTCACTTTATTAATAAGGTGCGAAGAAATAAATTAAATAAATACTATCAAGGATCAGGAGGTGTTTTGTAAACATTGCAACAGTTATTGTAACGGTAGGTAACTCAGCGGTAATTAAAATTGTCCCACGTACTTATCTTAATGCTCAGTCTGACTGCCCATTAGCATACTGGTACATAGTTGTGAAAACTCTCAGTTTGTGCAAACTGGACCCTATCACCACAGTGGTCCTTTCACCATCAATAACTCATCCTTTTCGAAGGCGGCGATAAATATAAGCTTATTAATGAAATAAGTGTAGCACGAGCTCGTAGCTATGTGTAAGGCTCGTCCGGGGAAATACTACCTCCATGCATATTTCTGCTGCCAAGCAGCGCCGCCGTGTTTTGGTTTGAAGGTTGTGGTTGCCGGTGAAATAACACGCACAGGAGGCTTAATATCTGTGTGCCTCAAGTTGATAGACGCAGGGCAGTACATCGTAGGGCTTGTCCGTATCGTGCGTGACACTTAACATCATAAAAAAAACATTTTTCATATTAAAAAAAAAAAAATGACTGGTTCAGTAACCTTAGTCATTTTTCTCGAAATACATAAAGCAAAGCAGCAAAACTTGTAGTTCGTTTCTGTGAGATGAATCATCTATAATTTTTCCTGTCTATAAGAAATCCATCCATTATTTTGATTAAAAAATCTGCGTTTACCACGAACACTTATGTTTGAATGTTTATTTATGCCAAGTTTTTGATTTCCTTTATAACTGAATCTTAATTTGGTCATATCTTTAGCTGTCATTTTACAAATCTGAACGGCTATCTTGGAAATGAAAGCAGATGAATAATTTATAAAGTAATTAGGATACAACGCACAACATATCCTGTCGTAAACCAACATTAATCGGTACAGGTACCTAATGAACCGATTTGTGTGGTCAACTAGACGCTTGATTCCACACATTTTTTTAAACTGTTTTAGTTTTTGTCTACTAATAAATTAAGAGCATTCATTTTGCAACGTATGTTTAAATAATGTAACGGTTTATTTAGGTATAAGAATTAGTATGAGTAGTCCAAGTAGAAATAGTACCACCGTACCTAATTCTACCACCAAACAGTGATGCTCGCATTGCTGTGTACCGATTTCTTAAAATCCTTTCACCACACTGTTTCGAAAGAAACTAGTGATACGACAAGAAGAAGTGGTATGGGTGCCGATGCTGCTAATTACAGGCACACGAGAATTAATATATTTACGTCACAAAGTGATGAATGGAGTGCAATGCCACAAAGGCCGCGTCTCAGTGGACGTGGAGGTATTGTAATTAATTGTATTAATGAGAGGTAAGCGCTCAACATCAGGTGGACCATCTACGTGGTCTGTTATGTATTCTGATATTTTTTTTTATGAATTATTCATAGCTCTCTCTCTTTTGTCATGTCACTAGTTTTTTTCGAAGCAGTGTGGTGAAAGGATTTTAAGTGCGCCTCAAGAAGCTCCTTTCAAGCATTTGACACATGTTATAGAACTTTTTAGTTTCTACGACATGCCGGTTTCTTCACGATGTTTTCCTTCACCGTTTGAGAGTACTGGCATTGTGCACATACATTTTTGAATAGAAAAACTCATTGGTGTACGACCGGTTTCGAACCCACGACCTTAGGATTGGAAGGCGGGGCAGCTACCACTAGACCACCAGTGCTCTGTGAGTACCATTCACCTCACCAGTGCATTATTCTAATGCAATAAATAAAGTAAGTAGGTTCTTGATGATCAAACATTTTATGAAAAGGTCCAGCGAGTGCGAACGCGTAGGAGAAGTAAATCTTAGAAGGAAATCTTCGTGAAATTACTTGTTTAATGTTAGATTAAAAACATCAAGTAAAACGTTGTACATAAAATCAGGCAAGAACATTTATAGAAGTGCTTAGTAATTTCAAAGATTTATCTTTTTAATCCCTAATTCTTAAAACAAATCCGAAAAATGATGATGTGTAAAATTGCGATGCGGATGTAGACCGCAAGTTAATTAGAATCCAAGCCAGGTACCGGCGCCCAAGCTTGAGGTTGGCATCATTTGGGCAGTTGAGTGTGACGAAGCGATCCGCCGGCCGGTCAACGATCGGCGCCCACAATTTGGAAGGTCGCAACACGGCCTTCTTTCGGCGAAACATACACTAATGTACCAGCTCCGTCGGACACCCTGTATTTATCTCCATACACTAACAGTTATGAATGCTCTCGCATGCGTACATGTAGGTTATGTTTCTGTGTCGACTTCGATTCAGGTTCAATTATATTTTTAATAAAAACGACTTTGAAATTGAATTCTTGATTAAAATCGCCGAGGTTTCTATAATTGCAGGAAGGATAGCGTGTCAAATCTTACATATCCATCGCCTAGCATTTAGTTCATTCTGTCTTCGGATCTCACGGTGACATTATCATAATGGCTTAATAACTCTTTCCTGCGAATACCTTTGTGAGAACGTCAGGGACCAGTGATGACTCACAAAAATATACACATCATGCACTCACAAACTCTTTTATGTTTTAGAATAACATAGTACACGTACACGTACCTAACCACCACATGTTCACGTGAATATTATAATAATTAAAAGATGCATTGAATTTAAAAATATTGTTAATATGTTCGCTTTTTGTTAAGAGGTGAAGGTATCCGTCGGAGAAGAGGTCAACTGAAGAGGCGTCGCATTTGAGATTCTATTCAGCTCTATTCTATCTCTACCCTTGACTGGCAGGATTTCTCAAGAGTTGACTTTTAAGTTTAACCCCTTTGTATGTAATTATAGTTCATTCAAAATTATAAATCCGTTGCTTGTTATTGAAAGCTTTATTTCTCATTTTAACTTTTTCTAGCAAAAAATGTTCAAATCATGATCTGCCTAAAGAGCATGTAACATGCTTCACAAAGAAATATAGTGGCCTAGATATGAAAATCATGCAGCAGTTGTAACCGTTATAATAACGAGGTCATTTATCAACTCTCTGTATTTGTTTGTGTCTGTACGCATTAAGAAAGCTATTCGATTATGGAGTCGATAGTAGATAAGTACACAAGATTTCTCTCAAAAGTTCATAAAAACTATTTGTTTACAGTTAAAGTGCCTACAGTTTTTATAAACTATTTTCAAGTAAGGCTATGAATTATTTCGATTACAATTTTTTAAAGCTCTTTAAAAAAAAATCCTGTAACAGAGTTTCAAAATGCAATAAGGCATGAAATGCCATTAATTGATATATTTACGGTCGGTTTCTGAAAGCTCGATCTAAACTAATCGGATTTCAGCTATTACATCGAATAAGATAGAGATAGCAAGTGACTTGACATCCGATTAGTTTTGATCGGGCTTTCAGAAACTGGTCGTTAGTAACCATCAAATAAAACTGCTTTTTCCGTTAATTATCTCACAAAAATGTAAGATTTTAAAGTTAACTTTGTCATTTTGTTTTCTCCAGCCAAACAAATTACGATTAGTTTTTGAGTACCAATAATATATATTCCGTTCGGTCGAAAATTCTACTTTGGGACAGGGAAAATTCTATTTAGATTCAAGTTACCTTTACGTCTCAGAGTGACGGACGCAGTGCAATACATTATTATGTATTGGGTGGACGTACTCTGGGAGAAAATACAATGGGCCATCTGCTAGTTCCGTCACTTGCACTCACAATAAAAAGTTAGCACACATATTGTATTCAGAAATGAATCAACCGTTGAAGAACTTTCACTGACATGTTTTGTACGGCGCGTGATTGAAGGTATTAATTGAAACATGTTAGGTATCAGTCGAGGAAGAAAGTGCCTTGTAACTTTTTATTTCTCTTCAACTTCAGAAGTTCTAGAGAGCGAATAACTTTTAGTTCGACTTGTGCGAATATATTTTATTGTGCCTTATGAGAGCGTTTTAAATTGGGTACTGATTTAATTGGTAGTAACTATAACGAGGTTCCTTTTTTTTGCAAGAATAAAGAATTTTAAGTAATTTTTAGCACATTTTTGTACCTACCTTGATGATTTACTCAAAAGCATTTCAAAGAATATGTTTACGGCTTCCTATAATATTGGATAGACACTCAAAGTTTTTAAGTGGCTTGAAAATTGTCAAGAACCTTGGTTATAAGAGTAAGGAAGAAGGTCCTATACTTGATGCTCATGCATACTATCGATAAGTGAATATCAATAATGCTTATAGATTGACCGACACGATAACGATGCAGATGATATTTCTATATTATATTTCAGGGCACTACGTATCATAAGGTTTATTCAATCAAACAAAGACAGCATACAAAACTAAGGACGAGTTTTACCATCACTGACAGTTTTACTATCCGTGTCATATAATAATATTTCCGTCTTATTTATTGACAAGTTAGACCGAATAATTTTGATCTGAAGGATAGTGTGGTTAAATGGTACGAACGGGGCGATGGTAAAACTGCTGAGATTTTGTACGTATACCTCTATATGGTCTATACGTACGTAAGGTGTTCCATAAGTTGTGTATATAAACTTCAGGGGGCTAAAGTACCCATCAACATGAACAACTTTTTCTAAGGAACCAACACTGTGAACGCGAAAAAAAAAACAGCTGTTTCATACAAAATTTCAATACCTACCAGGCTAAAATGTATGAAACAGCTGTTTTTTTTTTCGCGTTCACAGTGTTGGTTCCTTAGAAAAAGTTGTTCATATTGATGGGTACTTTAGCCCCCTGAAGTTTATATACACAACTTATGGAACACCTTGTATAGGTCGTCTTTTTCTGAAAGTTATTTTTAAAGTACCTTCAATAAAACTGTTGCTTCCGTAGCTTTATAGAAATGTCAGCGTCCCAATGTCGTGTCGGTTGGCCTATGCAACATCGCCCTATCTCGTATTCCGTAATCAAACAATCAAGTGTTCCGATAAACTTGATAGCTCAAACATTACATAGGCGCGTTCAAGCTTTTCAAGCACTTTTTTAAGATGAAGGCTTCTTTGTTGTACCTACTATTAAGTTTATATTAAATCTTCGCCAGAAAAAACATTGCTATTTGCATCGTTTTATATGTAATCAAAGTACTGAAGCTGTTTCGGTTTTTTTCTGAAACGATTTCTTTCAAGTCGTTTTTTTTTATACAACTGGCTGTTGGAAACGGTCGATAATCAACCTGATGTTAAGTGGTAACCTTCACTTATAACCAAGGATAGCCTCTTAAGTCACGCACGATAAGAACGTGCCCTACGATGTACTGACCTGCGTCCACTAACTTGAGGATCGGCAACCACGCACCCTTTCAACCGAAACACAGCATCGCTACTTGGCGGCAATAAGTCGTTTCAGAGAATCAAATAAGAGTACATATATAAAACTGTTTCCGTAAAATTGTGCCTGGCTGATAGATTTTCAAGTGAGTTCAGCAGTTATTTAAAATCTATTTATACTT
This sequence comes from Chloroclysta siterata, assembly GCA_932294275.1. Classification (NCBI taxonomy): domain Eukaryota; kingdom Metazoa; phylum Arthropoda; class Insecta; order Lepidoptera; family Geometridae; genus Chloroclysta; species Chloroclysta siterata. Next base: position 8,375,481 of record OW028601.1, on the reverse strand, counting down.
ACTACGAATGAAATAGCATAACCCACTTATCGAAATTCACCAGCAAAAAAATAAGTTACTTGGGAGTCATTTTAGGGTGCGCATAAAGTTCAAAAAATGATCACAGGGTCGTGATCAAGGCAGTAAACGAGCACTTGAAGGAAATGGGGTTCAGGTGGAAGTTTCAGATTAGCTCCGGCCAGGGTGAGGGGACTTATAATGGAGGGGAATGAAATGGTATATAGACGCTCATAGCGCGGCCGAGTCTCGCAAATTGCTTTTTTAACAAGTTTAGCTTAATTCCACTCGATTATAATTAATTAAGTCTGAACTTATTATGAAGCGCCGAATTATATTCATGCATAAATTCTTAAGCCCTGATATAAATTGCCATTTCTACCACTGCATGTAGGTACAAAAAAACCATGTTGTTATAATCTATACCTACTACGAAAAATGCGACTTTATTAAAATAAATATAATAAATTTACCTACACTGCCACAATATCTGAATCACTTTACTGACACTGAATGCGTATCAAATTGCATGAGCCATAAATTACCCGGAATAAAATAATAATAAAAACAAGGTAATCTACGTCGCGTTATCCTCAGATCTTCTGTTTTCCCTTTCCCAGTTTCCTACACATATTCGAGTTTTTTACCTTTACCTTTACCTCGATCAATATACCGATAAGTATTGTACCCCAAGTATGAGTTTTGCTTACCATATTTGGTTTTTCGTTTTACGTTTTTGTTCCGTGTTCATTGCGGGTTTTGTATGAAGACGCGATAGGGATACCGATATGGAACTTTACAAAACCCGCAATGAGCACGGAGCAAAAATGATTCGTTTTTGTTCCGTGTTCATTGCGGGTTTTGTATGAAGCCGCTATAGGGATACCGATATGGAACTTTATGTTCTACTACTAATTTTCATCATACTTGCAACATAAAGTTCCGTATCGATATCTCTATCGCGTCTTCATACAAAACCCGCAATGAACACGGAACAAAAACGTAAAACGAAAAACCAAATATGGTAAGCAAAACTCATACTTGGGGTACAGAATCCAATTTGACCGGTACATTCGTCACGAGTTATACTCGTAGTCTAGGATAGCAGTATTACGCAAATTTGATAAACCAGACAAGGAAGTAACCTTTAATTGCTGAAACTGTTTAAACACACGCGTATTACTAAGGTACAACTTCGATACGCACGACTTTTAATAAAAGAAGAATATTTACGAGTTTATTTCACCAAATAACCGTGAAATAAAATCATAGGTAAGCAGTTTGTAAGCTAATGAACTTGACTTTACTTCTGATTGGTTAACTTCCGTGAAAAAACAACCTACAGGATTACAATGAAGAAGGTTCAGCAAAAATCAGCATAATCCAAAATTAATTAGCCAAATGTATAGTAAATAATAAATGACCTTTGTAATGAAATGCCGCTCACGAATGCCGTACCCCTGTACGCGGAGATACTGACAGCACAGTTTAATGGCATACAGCAGTATAACTTTATTGAAATTGATGCAACAGACGTCACTCATTTCTTTTATATGTATGTGATGGCTAAACATTTATTTAGTGTCCTAAATTAATATTTTTTATTAAATTGTTAAAATAGAGGGAAACTCAGACACTAAGGATTAGATTATATTACTGCATATGGAACATGTTATTACTACCGCTAAAATCATGTATGATAGTGAAATGGGACCAACAAATGTGGCGGAATTTTAAACCTACACAAAAGTTAAATCGAAGAGCTGGTATTTCAAAAAAGGAGAAGGAAGACGTGCTGTATTCTGTTTTCAGTCAGGGGGACGACATGACGTGTTTACCTCGTGTAGTAGGTAGATAGGGCCTTATAAAATATTTTTGACTTGATTTAATCTTTCTAAGTATGAAAACTCATTACGATTCATATATTATTCTGCAGCAGTTCCTCCTACATTTCGGTAGGTACCTAATTATTAGGCAAAAATATTTCATCAAATTACTCGCATAACACCATATCTACTGCGACTAATCCTAAATCTGTTAGATATTGGTGCTCTGTTAATGTTTCGCTTCCCTCGATTCCTCCGAGTTGAAACGCACCAGGGATTATTATAAAATAAACGAAACGAAGCAAAGAAAACGAACGAAAAACATGATTTTTAAATACTTCAATCATTGATTGTCATTGACAGTCAATGACAAAATATCAGCTTTCAGGGACCTAATGACGAACAAATATAAGACGTTAGTCGCGTAAACGTATCGTATCTCTAACTCCGACAAATCGGTACGATACGTGAATGCCACTAATGTCAAAATGTATTCGTGATCAAGGCCCTGAACAACAATACTGAAATCAGCTGTTCGCCACTTTCATGTTCTACTTTATCAGTGTTCAAATAATGTGAGGATAAATCATGAACAATACGTTTGTGCAACAATAAAAACTGCCTGTCCATAATATCAAGACATAATATCTACTCTAAGTTTTATAAGACCGTCATTATGATAATACGCAGATAGTATGTCTATGTACTTTTACACTTGGTACATGGACGTACTATCATAGCTACAAATGGGAACTGCGATGATTGATGTTGGGCGCAGTGAAAGCATTTAAGTATGGATGTAGGTACTACATCCAACTGTAGCGGTAATAACCCACAAACATGCGTTACAATTTTTCTTCCACATTGCACAATACGAATTTGTTAACGGGAAACGGTCATCTACATTCGTCTTTTTTATTTGTACGGTCAGTACAAATTGATAATGTAGGTAATTTGGCGCCCGTGAGTGCCGTTGCCCGCTATACTAATGAGTTTATAATGGACACAATAATATACCTTGATAATATATTCTCAAAATCAATGTCTAGGTCGAGTGTGCTGGTCCACATATCGGCTTAAGGTACCGCAGATACCTTTTGCTTTTCTAGCCGCACCTTAAATTTTTACATTCGCCTAAGAAATTACTTGCTAGGTAATAAGTAATAATCATATCACATACTCTTATGTGATATGATTATCATTTATATGATTGATGTATCAATCATATAAATGATAGATCTGTCACCTCGATACTTTCAGTTCTAATGTCAAGACACTATCACGTTTCCAGGTACAAGTCATTCATGATCAACATCTATCAACTATAACATCAGTAACAATTTTTGTATAAGTGTTAGCATATGTGCTGCATGTAGCTTTTCCGTAGACAATCACATTCTTAAAAATACTCCTCAATAATCTGTGTGATATTAAAAAAAGCATCGTGCAGTTAATGACACAAAACCTCAATTCTCACAAATTCCTAACATCATAATGGCTAAAACTGTAAAGTAGAACAATGGATGGAGGAGCAAGTGCTCACGCCACGTTTGACGCCGTACAGCAAAGTGTAAATTGTCGAGAGCACGCTAAATCGGAACATCTAATTAAGTAGAGAGAAAATTTGGAATATTGCTTCATTGCCGCTCATCGTAGAAAAACCAGTACCAACTGATGTATTTCAAAATTATCACGTCCGACATCTGCGTGAGGCGCTAGCAAGAAAACTTGATCTTCGGAACAAAAAACGACCACTACCTAATTGCGCACTTTAACCACAGGAAATGTTTTGAACAAACTAACATTAGACGCTCACATCTGAACCCCAGTACGTTCCCTATAATTACTAAGAATTATTGCATGTTCACGCTAAAAATTTACTTTATTTCAAAAAATCTATGAATATAGCAGTTGTGGGAAATGTAAAACGGATAAGCCTGGCTTCTGCAGAATAAAACAACGATGGTGAGATCACACGACAGAAGCAATTTATACTTACTTATTTATGCTAAAAAAACACGTAACGTTTATCCTTAAAAAAAACTAACGCATACCTTGTGAATCATCAGCAAAACAAACAGTAAAGTACTATACGGGCAAAAAATGTAATGTAGCTTTAAGCTCATTCCTGCTCAGCGTCATATTAAAACCAAGTAGACTCGTATAATATAAGCTCTGCTTTACGACATAACCTAGTTTAAATTGGATCTTTATGGTGAAATCAGATTGATGACATAAATTAAGAGTGTGTAAATATTTATGATTCGATTGATGTTTATGATTGTATAATGTCCACGTGCAATACACAACGTGTAATATAATACCTCGATAACCCCGGAAGCAGGGTATTCTTCAGGTCGAGGTGAACCACATTTGTTTTATGACTTTTGAAATTTCGTAGTTTTTCTTACATGAAATGCCTCTTAAATTTTCCTCCAATAATAAACTAAGCACACCATGAGGCAGCCCTATTACAGCTGTTTGTACGTTCCGTGTGTACGTGACCTTGGTACTTACGTAAATAGTATCAGGGGTGTTTTAAATTTCTGAGATAATATTAATTTTACTTTTGTATGGGAATTTCGAAAACGATATATTCAACCTTTGCATACATCATAGTATTCCAGTACTTGGTCTGATCACTTGGTCTTTGGCCTTATAGGGGTATTCTTATTCACGTTGTATTCAAAATCAATTCGTTCTAAACCACTAACCAGGGTTGACAATCATAGTAGTGTCAAACGGGTAACCGCTTACGTCACTAAAATGTGATGTAACTCCAAAACCTTTGCAAAGATGGCAGTATTTAAAATTCTGAACATCTCGTGGCAAAAAGACTTGTATCCACATTCTACCGTCTACCGCAAGATTTAAAGAAAACTGCGAATCCAACATGGCAGTTTTTGTTATTACCGTTGTTCACAGTGTTTATACCTACTTTGAAAATTCCCGTTTTACTTTGTTCCTGGTTTTGAACAAAAGTCTATGAGAAAGTGCTGTGTCCCCGGATGTTTATATAGCTTAGGTAATTGTTTTAACTGTTAGAGTCAGCCATGGAGTTCATCATTCAAAAAAACTTGATTACGTGTTTTTCTCGAGCCGAATCGCAGCTCAAATCTCACCATGATACCGAAATGGTAGTGTTAATGTGAATAACATCAATTCTTTTGTAATCTTTCCAATTTCTAGGTAAGTAAGGTACAGATATCTTCCCAAGTAGCCGTACATCATATTTAGTACATACTTAAGTACCTACAAGTAATATAGGTCAGGTAAAATTTCGTTTCCTTCTACTGAGTTGGATAATACATTGTGTAATAGCACAGATAAGAGGTAATAGTCTCAGTTCCACTAAATCAACTGTTTTGTTTAACTATTTTCTCTTGCAAAATAGAACGATAAAATATATAGGTAATTGAAAATAATTAGCAACATGCACAACATGCTTCATATAAATTTATTGTATGTTTAAACTTATAACTTTTCTGTAACCTATCTGTTATTTTTTCAGACACCAAGATGAATTTGCACAAATTCCCTATTCCAGCTAAGGACAAAAATCTATTGGTGGCAATATTTTGCAGCTAAATGATGACCATATTTTTAAATATCGCCGTGTATGTGATGCACACTTTGAAGAAAAGTGTTCATGCTGGGATAATCATCTTAAAGAAGCTGTACCCATGAGAAAAATACCTACCAGGTCAGTAAAAAATTATAAAACTAAGCATATTAAATAATATTATTTTTTGTTCTATGTTATGATGGAACAAGCAGAGAAGATCTTATTTTAAATATTTATTTTTGCGTGATAAATAATAATAAAAACGAAACATTAGTAATACCTATCTATATTGCCATGCTGTTCTCACCTCTTTGTTTTGCCAGATTAGATTAAAATACTAATAAAAGGTATATTTTTTTCAGATGAAGGCATTCTTCCGGAATAAGCCAAAAATACAGCTGATATGATATATATGTTTCTCGACCAAGTTTTTGATTCCATGAATGCAAGCATAAGCAAAAGAAAGGAGCATGGCAAGCCTCTTCTAGGACCTGTGACGCCTACTTCCATACACCACAAAACATGGACGGAATCCAAGCATCTCATAATGAGCAAAAAACATGTCTGAAAGGTTTTTATAAAGAAATATTAAATAATAAAACACATAGTATGCAAATGAACATTGTTTTATTGTATTTAAAAATAATAACATTATAGAAAACGGTAGATAGGTAGAGATAAATGTATAGCTAGCTAGCTAGCAACCGTAGCGAGCTATAGATACCTACCTACGTACATACTGTGTTGGCATTAGTTCCAAAACCTTCGACCAGTGGGCGACACTTTGTATTACCCGATTTTTTAGCTGAGTTGTACCTCTATTTCATTTATAACAAAGTACTCTGTGCCACTAACTGACAAGTTGTGGATTCTCACCCTGAGGGTAATTAACTTCAACAACTAGGACCATGCTAGGAACGTAACGGACAAGTACCTACTATTTGCAATGAAACGTACCTCTATATTATGACTTTGCCCAGATAATAGACAAAAGTAAAAGTAAATAATAAAATTAATTGAAAGTGAAAAATCGAGTCAATCCATACCGGCGACCGTCGACGACTCGATTCGATACGTAATCGGCGATAATGTAGTTTTATTAATGGATTATCTGTTTTGATGTGATAAATGGCAAAACGTGATGAGGTCGGTGGCAGCGGCCAATGATGACGGCATTGCTTCCAGATCTTCCTTGTACTGTGACTCATCTTGATATCGTGTTCATGACCCGGTTCACGGATTTTGTTATTAGCCCTGACTTCTTATGCATATCTTCATTTAGAATGACTTTACAATACTAACTAAACTACTAATACCTTTTGCTGAGAAATTAATAAGTGCTATTTTAATTGTTAAGGAAAAGTCCACTTTTTGCTTTGAATATGGCTCATTTTAAATGGCGTAGGCCAATGAGGTATGCTAGGGTTGAGCTCATTTATTTTGAAGTGATTATTACTTTGTATCGGATATTATGGTTACCTTTATTCTTAGAAGTTAATATCATGTGTGTGAAGCGCTCGCCTGATCCCTGCGATATCGGTCCTAAAAAAACTCTTTAAAATGTAAATAAATACACATACATCCTATATCCGGCTGGAAATATCTTCTAGGTACAGTAAGCATTAGAAATAGATGGCTTTTTCTTAGGTGCCTTTTCCATAGGTGCATTTAAGTTGAATAATGTACTTATTAAGACACAAATGTACTTCTCGCTCGCAGATTTCAACATGTTTGAAGATATAAAATTACAGGTACTTAAGAAAAATCGCACACCTTCTCATCATCATCATCTGTCTGAAGAAGTCCGCTGCTGGACATAGACCACTCCTACAAAACGCCTTCTACTTTATCTTTATTATGAACTCGTAATGTCGAAAATAAGTCATATTTAGATATCATAATAATTATAGATTATCAAAGGATTCAATGGTGTATGGTATGTACCTACAAAAAAGATAATAAAAATATCACACCAATAAGCTTTACTGATTCTTTTCAGTGCCAACTTTTAAGTTAAGTTTTAAGTTGAAGCTTGTGAACCATCGGTGTATTTTATAAGCTCTATCAAAACTTTTATCGCAATGTTTTGTCCAAGAACATCTCTATTTATCTTTGTAATTACAAGAGCTGCCTCCACTTCCTGAACATAACTTCTGTTCACGTTTCGCAGTCCAGACAATACGCGCCGTTACAGTTCAAATGTCGTGAGAATTAGATTCATTCAGGATGATCAAAAAACTACGGTATTGTTTGCGAGTGAGCAGGTGCTAATCATTATTAATGTTGCGCTTTAAAGAGTTCTACATCTACAAAGGCACGTTCTTGTAACAATGACATTTGAGAGCCTTCATAGCTCAGTTGGTAGTAGCTCTGCTTTCTGCGCCGTAGGCCGTGGGTTCGATCGCCACCGAGAACAAACATTTGTGTGGTGAACATAGATGTTTGTTCTCTGTCTGGGTGTTATATAATATTATAAGTATGTATTTACAAATAAAAAAGTATATGTACCTATATGTATATTATGTATTATATCAGCTATCTGGTTTCCATATTACAAGCTTTGGCTTAGTTTGGGGCTAGATAGTGCTGTGTGGAAAGTCCTCCAATATTTATTTATTTATAATGCTTATTGCTTTGCAAACAACATTATATCACATATCATGCCCACATATCACACTTTTTATTCATCGTTCATCTTTTAATAATGTTTACTTTGAGGTCATGAAATAAAATCAAGAAAAGGCAGGCCAGGCCGTAGATGAGTTCAAAAATCTTTATCCGAGTCTAAGTAGCGAAAGATTCATTCACACACATTTCACAGTCGGTAACGGTGACAGTATCACTTGTCTGCACGATCAGGCACGCCAATTTTGAAGAAACCGATTGAATATGTACGTTAGGCTGTGCGGAAATTTCCAAAAATGTAGAGCGTGTGGTGTGCTCCAGTTTTCCGGTATCGGCTAATAAATTAACGCGTGGAGTGCTATGCAGTTAGGGTGATCGCTAATGGGCAACTAGTTGATTTGCTAAAATGTGTTTGGGTCACGAACACTATTGAGCTGTCGTATTTTATTTTAATTCTTATAGGTATATGAATTAAAATAAAACGTTACTTACTATGCGTTACGTTGCTGGTATTTATACCGACGTAAAGTCCTAATTCTCTTCCAAGCTTTAGTGAAAGTGATTACTGGCATCGAAGCGATGCGCCTTTCAGCGCCTGACGCATCACTATCGAGTGCCTTCTTCAGCCGCCTGTTAGAGTCACTTGGTTACTGTCGATTTTGAGATGTGGGCCGATGGCGATGGCAATCGGATCATGTTAGGTAACGGCACCTAACTAATTATCTATTAAGGCAACAATGGCGTCACGTCGGAATGGGTGCGGCCGTCATCGTGACGCTCGCGCCATTCCTCTTCTTGTCAAAATATCTTCATTACTATTCGGAAGTGTTGTGGAGTAGAAGCCCTTTTCGTGAAATTTTGAAGTTTTTTTGTGACAAAGATTATGTTGTCAATGATAAAGCAAACGCGAAGAAGTAGCTCAAAAATGTTTTTTCCGCTATGATATTTACAACTATACCTGATTTCTATATTCCCGAAAATATTCCCTTCGGTATTAATATAATGATCATCATAATTTATTACGATCCATTCTCATGTAAATTGTTTGAGTATTATTCTAATAACTATCGACTATCGAATTTTCTAAATCTTAACTTTTGATGCAAAAACGCGTATGATACGAGTATGTACGTATTTGATGTTATAACTCCAGATTTATTAAAGGTACGGGTATGTTCCAGTTACCAACGTAATTTTATTCATATGTAAATTTGTGTCTACGCTCTAAAAGCATAGCTCAATTCGTAGTTGCAAAGCGTACTGGTTAAAATGCTAAGGATTTTCCCTGGCCAAATGAGAGCACTATCCGAGCTATTCCCAGGCCTGCGATACGAATTCAGCTCACACAGAGCGCCGGCGCGGCGTCAGCGATCGGCCCAACCTTTGCACACTGAACTTATTACCCCGAATGCTGCTTAGCATAACGTACTATCAGAATTTATGCTCACTCTGAAATTGTAGGATCGTTTCGCAAAACTGACAATCACGACATGATTGCAATCTTGAAGCACTACACTCGGATCGGATCTAATCGGATTTATTTAGGTATTCTTTATTACACAAAAACACACAGTTAGAGTTTAATTTTAACGAGGACTTGGTACTTTACTACATAAGATTCATTTGAGAATATATAAGAGCCAGAGGCACGTCCAAGAAATAACAAATATCTTCACGAAGTTACCCACTATTACTTCTTCTTAGCAAAATCTCATAAAGTCATACTATCGATCATCGTCGAGCGGCATAGTTTGTAGCAAAAAGTTTTAAAGCTCTATTGCTTTTTATAAACCAATACTAGATCGAACAGATCGTCCACATTTTTTGCAAGAGAATGTTTCAAGAAATGTGATTGCCTCGATAGCGTGCTTTCGCGCTCACTTGTCTGCAGTCGTCTTCTCAACGTGAAAACTCAAGCCGTGAATGTTCAAATTTTCATGCATAAGTCATAAACCTCTGAAGGTTATGAAATGTACTTTTCAACAATATATCATTAATTGGATTAAATACTTTAGGGTCTAATGATGAGCAGCATGAAATAGAACGAAAAATGGCTGGATAGTTAGGTGCAGGATATTTTCGGGAGGCTACAGAAATATCTGGACCTGTGAGACCCTGCTAGTTTGAGGTTATTTACCAATTGTTTATATTTGGCGATAGCAAAGTCTTTACTCAGACCCTTGGGACTAATTAATCGCTAGGAATTTGGTGTGTTTTAACACTGAGACCCTAATCAACATCAACTATTGAAATCTACTACTAGACATAGTTCTCTACCATACCAAGGGATAGTGTCATGGTGCGCCATTGAGCCCGGTATTTGGCTCTCCCCATCAAATTGCAGCCTCCCTGCGCAAGTCATCGCTCTATCTTGTTTTAAGAGTAGAAGAGCACTTTGTGAAGGGCTCGTCCGGGGCAGTACTACCACCACGCCTATTTCTGCCTCCAAACAGGTTTGTGTTTCGGTTTGAAGGATGTGATTTCAGGTGAAATTACAGGCACATGAGGCTTAACATCTGTATGCCTCAAGTTGGTATCAGGGCAGGGCATCGTGGGACACCTTCCTATCGTGGGTGACATGCGAGGCAATGTTTTGTGATGGTTACCACTTAACATCAGGTGAGCCATCCCATACCCTACGAGAAAAAAGCATAGAGTATATAGTGAAGTCAATGTCAATAATGTCTGAATCAGAGGTTTTAACTTATTTGTCAAATTATATAATAACTTATTAATTATCTTATTACTGGTGCTTAATTCATTCGTTTAAACGTCGATCGACTAAGGATAGGCGTGTATATAGGCGTTATATATACATATACCCAAGATACCATCCGCCGCTTCACTCGCATGGTAGTACTGATTCACATTTTTTACAATACACTAACGTCGCTTCATGATGCATTGACTATTCTGTAACGTAAGTAAGTAGCTGCCTAAGTATCCACCCACCTTACTTTAATACATTCGTCTGTTAGTGAGATGCGAGTTTATTTTTGCTCCAAGTCTATACAGTGGTATGTCTGCCAATATCAGCGAGTGGTCAGAGATTCAGGCGGTGGCTAACGGTATTCCGCTGGCGGCTCCGCACACAAATTAATGGTTGCCGCTCAAGGCCGCCTACAAGCAATCGACATAGATACATCGGTTTGTCGACTATGAGAACACGGCGCCTTCTGACTCGGCCAGAATGAGGTCGAGAAAGCGGACCGAGCCTCAAGCACGAAGCTCTCGTAGCAGCCGCTGAAGGCTCATCAGAACATCCGAAATAAGTATTTCTTAACTCAATCTCAACATCTTTATATTATATTATACCTACACAGCTAAATGTACGACACAGGAGGAAAGATTATGGCCCTCTCGGGCCCTGAAAGGAAACTGTTGAATTTAGAATATTGTTCTTAAAGAATTAAAAAACTTATTATTTATAAAAGTGACTGGATCTGAATGAAATCTATTTTGAAGAGACGTTTGATGAAACTTGATTAATAAAATATCTAAGCAGGTAAAAGAGGGTTTAAAACTTTTGTATGAAACACTTGTTAAATAATAATCAAAAGGTAAAATAAATATGGTTCGGATACTTAAATGCAAAGTACGACATAGTTTTTCAAAACCACTTTGAAAAGAGAAGCAGAAGTTTGTATAGGAAAACCCTGAGTTTGAATACTTAAAAAGCTTCCCCAATTGTCTGTACAAAAGTGAATATGTACAGTGTACTATCAAAAGTACTCTCAAACGGTGAAGGAAAGCATCGTGAGGAAACCGCCATTTCGTAGAACGTAAAAAGTTCTAAAACATGTGTCAAGTGCCCAAAAGGAGCCACTTTGAGGCGCACTTAATATTCTTTCACCACACTGGTTCTAAAGAAACTAGTGACACGAAAAGAAGAATGAACTCCTACATCCACGTGGCTGAAGCCGCGCGCCGCCTCACCTTAAAACTAAATTTCAACTAAACCGTTCATCATTAAAAGAAAGATTGCTTATCTCGGTACCGAGAGCTTTCACCACTATTAGTATTTACCAAAAATAAACTTGCAAAAAAATTCATACATGCTAGAAGTGAACGTATCGCTAATTAAATCCTGTTCATTGATTCAAGGTACACAGAACACGTCTACCGTCCATTCATTAGTTTGGAGTCGTTAGATTTGATGTCGGAGCACAAAGGTAAGCGTTTGTGCAAGGCACTCTGGGTGCCCGGTTTTTGCCCCGTTCGTGGGTGTACTGTTACTGTTAACCGACTTTCGGCCGCCCCGCCACGCCATGCCACTGTCTAACCTTGATACTTTCAGTTACGACGTCTAAAGTCTATTTTGCACTCCTCTTGTTACCGCTGTCATCTTATTGTGACCGAGTTAACTGACAAAAAATATCAATCTAAATTCTAGCACAAAAGCCCGAGGCACTCGCGCTCTCTTGCTCAACAGATGGGCCAAAACTTCAATGCCTTTGTAAATCACTAGGTAGGTACTTATTTGATTGACTGTTTACGATATGCGTATGTAGGTACCTTACATAAAACAAATCAATCATCTTAGGTATATTTTGATCACGGTTATATTCTTAATTTCACCCAAATAAGTCTCAAAGTTAGATAATAACCACTTGATCATACGTAAGGTAGAACTCCAAATGATATGTGTGTCATTATGTTTAAGCCCTAGGTACCCTACGTACCTTAATTATCCGCATTCGGTTATTCGCTACTTTATTTACTTACCTCACTATCAGGTAATTCAAAGGAAAACAGAAAAACCTATTTTATTCTAAGCTGAACCATCTTAGAATATATTTGTTTTATTCAAATAATATCTACAATATATTTTTATACAACATATTATTTATTTAAAAAGATATACATTCAATTCACAATGATTACATACAAAACAAGAAGCTCAATCATTTAATGCTTCTTTATTCCACTTAATTTATAGCGAAGTTATCTTAAAACTGTCTTAAGTCGTGCCTGCAAGAACCAATGTTATAATAATATAGCAGCATCTCACAAAGAATGATTTTACAATCACAAGAACTATGAAGTAAGGAGCGAGATGTACCTAGCATGCGACGTGCAAGTTCAGTGACTCTTCCTTCCCTTCGGGATTGGCAAGAGCTGCATTCGCGCTCCGAACCTGTTTGCGTATCCCAACACCACGGATGTGGGGATTTTGGACGCCAATTAAGTGTTCCATGCCGGTAGAGCGAGGTAAAATTGGCATGTATCAGATATTTGGGTGCGATGCACGTAACTTTTCTCTGTTACATAACAATTAGCGGGCGAGCTGGTCCGAGACGCGACGGGCGCCTGCTAGCGGGGTCATTGGCAAGGCGGCCGAGAGCTGCCACTTTAGGTTCAAGGGTACTACGGTGCGGCTACATGCCGCCGCAGCGTCACCGCGATTCGACAACGCAACTTTTGCAACTGCAAGTAGGTCCTATAGTATATAGTAGCTTTGTCTTCTGCGCGGTAGGCCGTGGGTTCGATCCCCACCGAGAACAAATGTTTGTGTGATGAACATAGATGTTTGTTCACTGTATGGGTGTTATTATATTTTATAAACTTCAATAATATATATATTATTACATTGTAAAAGGATCATACAAAAGAACGGTAGGAACCAAGCCGTAAGTTTGTTGCCTGTTCTTCTAGGCTTTGGTCGCGTGGAACTGGCACCTAGAGTCACCTAGCTATAAGACGTTTCAAAGTGATCCTTGTGATTTTATTGAATAAATACATTTTGACTTTGACTTTGACTATACACACGTTTTTTTTATACAACTAACTGATGGAACAAGCCCACCTGATGTTAAGTGGTAACCATAACCTATAACAAAGCATTACCTCGTAAGTCACGCACGAATGGAACGTGCCCTACGATGCAATGCCCTGCGACCATCAAATTGAGGCATACAGATGTTAAGCCTATGTGCCTGTAATTACAAAAAAAGCTATGTAAGTAAGTATTATATCAGATATCTATGTTCTCATATTACTAGCTTTACTTCGTTTGGGGCTAGATAGTGCTGTATGGAAAGTCCACCAATATTGATTTATTTATTTACTGCCCAAATGGCTTACATGTTTACTTGCAAATGTAACTGGCTTCTCTAGCGTCTATATGAATACAAGAAATTAACTAGTAGTTCGCCCCGAACTGAGATCTCGTGATGCGACCCGACGAACCCATCAAAACTTTGAGTACGTAGTAGTCAAAGGCAAGTCCAAACATTATCTTTGGACTTTTTTCTGACTACCGCCTACTAACTTGGTATGGTTACCAAGTTTCAACTCTATTGGCCTATTTATTGAAGAGTTCCGTTGTACAGACCTTGGCTCCATCATCAGACCAGGTCGTCGTCACCATTTTATGAGAACTGAGTACCTCCTTAATTTATTTCAAGAAAAAAAATTAAGAAAAAGCAAAGGAACTGACCGACCAGTAGAAAAACCTTGATGTCAACGAAACTCTTAGAGATGGGAGCTCTTGGATCGCTGGTTATCTTAATTTAACTTTTATTATTTTATCTCAAAAACCGAGCGTCCCAAAAAAAAAGTAAAAATTGTTTTGGGATGTCCAAACAAAGCCCTTTCATATGACATGTAACTTGATTTTTTTCTGTAACTTTTTTTATTTTTGCCCCCTTAAAAAACCCCATAACTCAAAAACCCTTCATCCGATTTTACTCATATACTTACCAGTAAATTTCTCAAGTACAAGCTATCGACACATCAAATTTCATGCAGATCGGATCAACGGTTCTAAAGTTATCGCCAGACAAACATACATACATACATACATACATAAAATGCCAAATCGCCCAAGTTGAAACTAAGATCTTCGTTCGCTTCGCTCACTCGATCAATTATTGACTATTGTTATTTTTTTCAAATAATATCCAAAGATGCATGATCGGATTTGAACTCACTACCTTATTATCGGAAGGTGATCCTGGTTAAATCCTGGAAATAATAAAATAAAAATAAATTCGTATAGGTACATTATCAATTAATAATAATATACTTTTGTCCTGTAAAAATTCGTTAGTGGAGTAATACGTTTTCTCTATAAGGAACGTGTTGAGGGTATGCTTAAACTCCATTAAACTTTCTTAGTCACGTATAGCTGATAGTATTTTATTATAAATGATTGGTGCCATACATAACACACTCATGCGCATAAAATGTGCTTTACACGGGTGGAGGTATAGGCTACCCGCTCGCAGGCTACCGAGTGGATATACCAACATCGAACATTTTTAATTTTCTTGAACAAAAACTGCAATCTTGATTAAGTAAAGTGAAGGTAAATTGTGGATATTGAATTTGTTTAAATATGGTCTCTTATGCAGCGTTTTCGTGCTTTGAAAGCTTTTGTTTTGTTGGTGGAATTACCCCAAAAGATGATACCGTATCGCAATACTGATGCGACATGCCCATGATAGGCAGTCAATAGCGCAGTCGGGTTAACTATTCGGCTAAGTTTAAAAAGTGCATATGAAAACTGGTGCAGTCTTTTTGAAACATTATCAATATGAGCTTTCCATGACAATTTTTTATCAATAGTTAGACCTAAGAACCGTGTTGTGTCAACTTCATTTACTTTAATACCTAAATAACTTGATGTACAGTGAATGCCCAATATAAAAAAGAACATTTCGCGGAAGCAGCACGCAGCGCCATGTAAGCCGACGTCAGTTTTGCTGTGCTTCGTCATTAGCGTTCTCTCACGTCTAGTGCATTAGCTAATTTGTCATCATGGGTGCACTTGCGCTTCGCTAATCGATTTTACATAACGCTGGACTTTTTGTTGTATTTCTACTTACGGAGGCTATCAATTACTATCTGCCTACTCCGTGATTGACTCTGCTAGTTTTTGTCGTTTGACTAATGTAATGCTATTTAAGTCAAAAGAGCATTTTTTTTTCTACCTGTATTGAGCGATCAGTTGCCGTTTATGTTTGATAGTCTCCACTGAACTGAAATACCGCAAAGTTACTAAAGCGTACATAAGAGCACCTCAAGGTGACATAGGCTAGGGAAACCATTTCCTGAAACTGAAGTTGTACCTATTTTATGGCACGTTATAAACAATAGTTATAAACCTTTTGTTCTCAAAATGGGTAGCCATTTAAAATATTTATAAAAAAAAAGTTTTGTATTTTTCTTTTTATAGGTATATAAAAAAATGTAAGTAAAAAAACCCTATGTATAAAAACAAGGTTTTCATAAGAAAATTTCGTTCATTATTATGTTGATAATGCACATTCATGTAAAATCTTTAGATATATGTCGGGGCGTCAGTCATGACATTCGAGCTCTCTTCAAACATATTGCGGGCGATGTGCGGGGGTTTCCGTGAAAATAATAAAGTAGAACTTTGTTCGAAACAGCGTTTAATCAAAACTAGGGCTATTTAACATTGATATCTAGACTACGTCACTAGGCACACATACACACAGACGTAACGTGAGGACAGTTCCGAGATGTGTTCACTCGGTGGCGATCAAGCTGAGACTGTAGGTATATTATGTAGGCTCCGACCGTCCGCTAAAGTCCGCTTAGCGATTACACTTCGACAGAGGGCGCTTGCGTTCCGTTTGGTGTTACTGTTTTCTGACTGGATACGACATATATTATTGCATTATTATTCTCTAATAACATTTACAAACCAATAGACTCTTACAAAACAATTTATTTCTAGAAAAGCGCGTGAAAAACTATTCCTTTTTTTATTTACCTATTGTATCCCACTGCTGGGTCTCTTCCAAAATCTTCCACTCATCCCGGTCTCTGGCTAATTTGGTGTCGTTTTTTCTTTAAAGTTTATAGGCTTTTACAATACGTATTATCATATATACCTACATAATTGACGTAAAATTCCAGAGCACTTAAAATAACTGTTGTCATTTTTGCACTAATTAACCCCGACCGTTCTCTTTGATTGATAGTCAATAAAATACGAAATAACAAAAACGGTAAAAAAATGTATGCAAATTGAACCAATTTGCTAGACGGATATCGGAAATGTGTACTACCAAAGATTCGGAATAATGTTTTGATAACGCCTGCAAATGATGTCACGTCGATATGGTAGTGATAAAAACAAATGTAATTCGGTGGATTAAAGTACCTACCTGAGTATAATAGGCCGTTGCATTAAAAAAAAATAAGCTGATTTTCAGTAACATAAAGTCTAAGAAAAAACATTTGTTTATAACTTTGAATAGGGAGAATTACATATCCTCAAAGGTTCACGAGAGTTAAGTATACTAAGATATGTGAGGGATAGTCTACCGTGGCTGGGGATTAGGTCGCAAGTAACTCGAACTAGCTTCTTCATTTTCCGAGTGGTCGAAATCTCCTACTTTACTTTGGGACCCACTTCACCTTAAGACGCATTAGGTACATTATTGTTCAAATGCTCAAATTAGGAACATTTTTTTTTGGTGGAAAGTTAATTTATATTGATTTTTTTTTATAATGAAAAGAACCGTGAAGAATAAGCGCTTCCGGCTTTATTCCTTTATTTTAAATACATACTATCGAGGCTCATCTGGAAATTGTGCAACAGCTAGGTAGGTTAGGTAGGTATTTACTATTTACATTTAAAAATATCATAAACAACTGAAAAAGAGTTATAGCTTTAACATTTATTTTTTCTCGAAGTCAAAACCAAAACCTAAAATAATGTTTGCTATAGCTACCAGGGAACCCTATAATTTTTACAAAATAATATGAAGTGCAGGCAGACACCGTTACTTTTATCGACAGACCCATCGAATAGATCGTTAACTGCGTCGATTTTAATTAATAACTACGATGAAACTATAGAGGTAGAAACGTATATTTATATATCCGCGCTGGTTCGTCTGTGGATGAACAGTCCACAAAACAGTACAACTAAACCTACTAGTTAGTTACATCATCTACAAAGTATTCTGCTAAACGAAGAGCCCTTCTCGTTCATCAGAAACAAGTAATTCTCAGGGGAATGATGCACGAGTATGACGCATTGTCTTCGGACGTCCATCACGAACTGCGCTATGCGTTCTTTCTGTTTTGCCTATAAATAACTATTAATAGACGCCGACCACGAAAAGCAATCTCGCTGGATGGCAGTTAAGAGCCCTCAGGTTATTTTATAACTAAGCTCATTAATGAGTGGTTGGACGTGACTGGGGGAATATGCATCGAGCCTTTTGCACAGTAGGGCCTGAATTCAACTGCTGCGCACGCGAATCGCCTTGCCGCAACATTGTATAATTATTACTTAATTGTATAATCAAATTGTAATGGTATTCCTATTATGGTATCATGTGTTATTTAATTCTAGTGTACCATTTCATATTCAAGTCTTCACTAAAGTCGCTGTTTTTATGCACGATTTCAAATTATTGTATTTAATTATTCATTTATTGTTTTTTAAGCACGATTAAAAAATGTTTACTAGTTATTCAAATAGTACGAAGCAGTTGACGCCCGAGTAACATTAAAAGGACGTGATTTTAACTAAACGAGACCCTATTTCGTTTGAGATTTGTATAGAACTTTTTTCTTATTTGCGAGGTAATAATAAACTTATGAAAACAATCACAATGCAGTATCTGATTTTAACTTCCGTCAATCCTGTACACTGCGTGTACATTCTCGTCTCACACGTTAACTTCTTCTTGTCGTGTCACTAGTTTCTTTAGAAACAGTGTGGTGAAAGGATTTTAAGTGAGCCTCAAGAGGCTCCTTTCGAGCACTTGACACATGTTATAGAACTTTTTAGGTTTTACGACATGCCGGTTTCCTCACGATGTTTTCCATCACCGTTTGAGAGTACTGGCATAGTGCACATACATTTTTGAACAGAATAACTCATTGGTGCACGACTGGTTTCGAACCCACGACCTTAGGATCGGAAGGCGCCCCGCCTTCCGATCCCACCCGTATTCCGCTACCACTAGACCACCAGTGCTCTCACACGTTGACATGTTCACTCGCCAAAACACTCATGCGAGTGGCGCTAGTGATGGGTGAACGTATTATAAAATGCCAAATTGAAAACTGACTGCGGATTCCGTGGTCACTTGTGTGATATTTATACGGAACAGCACTGCGACTTATCTTTTTTTTTTCTTTGAAAACGTAGCGTAACGTACGTAAAAAATGCGTCTCGTAGACCTTGATGCACCATTAATTTCTATAGCGTCTTAAAATTTGTGACGTTTATTTCGTTGCAATTAAAAGAGCCGATTCACGAATTGTTAAAAATTAGATAAAACTACGAACTACATAATATATAAATTAGGTATCTAGTACCTAATGAGATGCATGAACCGAGACTAGAGTATTTGATAGTAGGCTTATTCCATGTTGGTACTGCCCACTGCAACGCGTTGAAGTCTTATGTACGGGAACTTGACGAACGCGCGTAGCACTTGTGCTACGTCTCGCAACAAGTGTTTAAAATAAATCATGATCGTAAAACATTATCTGGTGAACATAGGGTGACATAGGCTTCCTCATCTAATATGCCATGAAAGACAGAGTACGTTTTCGAGACGCCAATTTCCACCAACATATTACAACCGCCACGAGCGATGCCACTGTTAGCCACTGTAACATTTTCTGCGTTTTATTTTGCCTTGTCTTGCATTGCATTTGTGTTGATGAGCAACGTATCGGAAGATCTAGGATTTTTATTTACTAATAAAAGCATGAATTATGTCGTCATTTGTTTTTAAAAATCGTGTCGGTTGAGGCCTTCCTCACACGGCTTGGGCACAAAAACCACCAAAATGGTTGGCGGATGAGCTAACCCGCCCCGTCCTAGCGCACGACTCATTGATTTGATTACCTTGTAAAAAACTCAATCATCGACTAAAATTAATACCCCGATCGAACTATGAAATTCTATCATTCCGATTCCATGAGGTGGTCATCCACGGAAAACATCAGTGCGGAACGGAAGAAAAAAAAACTACGTGCCTATATCTATGCGCGACCTGATGAATATAGACTTCTCTGCCATTGTATTTTAATAATAAGGATCGCGGTCAATATAATCGCTTCAAACCGACTAAATCATCAACTCATTACAAAATAAACACTTTAGCGACACTCACGATTTAGTTCAAGTATGTAAAAGTAGATAGCTATGTATTTATCTAGGCAGCACCGTCATTCCTATTTTCGACTTGCGAGGAAATACTAACGCTTCACACTTGAAGCGGAAGTGGTTATCGAAATATACCTAAGCGGAAAACCAATTCCGAAATAATAGTTCCTATTTAAAAACTGTGCATGGATAAGCTAAAAAAGTTAACTTTTTGTAAATACTTTTCTAAGATATGTATCTACTAAAGATGGTATTAAGAGGTTCTTCGTAGAAACGTGAGCCATGAGCAGGGTCAGGACCTTAGGTATAGATTGAACCCTAAAATGAATGAAGCGATGATTCATAGATATAGCGCGGGATCATCGTGCAGACGAACCGGATACTATTCACATAATGGTCCATGCTGATGTCAACATGATGACGTCTTTCAGGAGTTTAATCTCGGCGCAAAAAGCTCTCATGATTCTGCGTGCGAGTGCTCAGTAGGTACAGTGTAGCTACGTATAGCTTGCGTATTTTTTATGAAGCTACCAGTTATTTGCTTCCTACTTGTGCAATGCATTGATAAAAGTTGTGAGTAGATAATTTCATAAAAATACATAGCAGGTATGTACCAATCGAGTGGGACCAAAAGTATACATTATGAAGTATCAACGATGATAGTATTCTATAGTGGCCAACTATGGTGACCGATGATTGTGATGGTGAAGAGTTGGAGATATGGAGTTTTGAGGTTGAAAGCTTCTGTCGTCGTCGTCGTGGCTTTGAGCTGATAATTTAACGGTTTGGCTTGTGTAAATTTTAGCTAAAAAGAGCTTTGTTGACATTATTATGTCTATTGACATTCACAGTTGGACTATGTTGATGCTAAATTACGCACGTTTGCCTTCAATCCACCTTATCCACCTTCAGCTGACATCATTAGAAAAAATAAGGTGCAAAATAAATGCAGACATTTTGCATTTCCCTTGTAGCATTACCGAGTGATAAATCGCAAGTCGTGATTGAAGCTGTAACATTTTATTGCTGGGACTTGATTATGCCGGAAGGCTTGATGGTAGACTTCGAATAACGAATCCTTGCACGCAGCTGTCGTGAATATCTCTAGGGAGATATCACAATTAGTTAAATAATATCGGATTCCTACGATATCTCGTTTACAATCGAGAAATTGAAGGCATCTTGCCGGTCTCTGCACCTTCGAGACGCTTACAGATATGCGCTAGGTAGGTAGTATAGTATTTAGCCTATTCATTACTGGAGGCAATGCAAAAGTAATGTAAGTGGTGTTAGATTAAGGCTGGGCAATTCCATGCCTACCAGGCTAGTTTTAAAAAAACGCATCACGATGATTCCATTTTTTGACATGTTAAAGTTACTACTACCTATTTACTACCCGTTTATTCTCTTTTTATAAGCACTTATACAAAATCGAAACCTTAATTGTTGGTCACCATGTATTTTGGGGCGTATATAACGTGGGCTTTTTTTAACAAATATTTAATTTATAAGTACTCATATATCGATATAATCTATGTAGATAATATCGATATATACATGTACCTATGTACTTAAAGGAAATATACAAGGTGTTCCATAAGTTGTGTATATAAACTTCAGGGGGCTAAAGTACCCATCAATATGAACAACTTTTTCTAAGGAACCAACACTGTGAACGCGAAAAAAAAAACAGCTGTTTCATACAAAAGTTCAATACCTACCAGGCTAAAATGTATGAAACAGCTGTTTTTTTTTCGCGTTCACAGTGTTGGTTCCTTAGAAAAAGTTGTTCATATTGATGGGTACTTTAGCCCCCTGAAGTTTATATACACAACTTACGGAACACCTTGTATATATAAAAAGCGAAGGTCTAGCGCGGAAGGCATGAGGGAGATAAATTAAAAGAGCATCCATATCGACTTGTGTGGTGAGGGGGTGTTTTAAGAAGAAGAGATTAGGCTGGGCTCACCATGAACACCAAGGTAATCAAAACATCCAAGAAGATATAAAGGAGAGAGAGGATTGGATGTGCAAAACACGACGACTAACAGGGCTCTGAAAATTTAAATGTGATCATACTTACGCAGCCTGAAATATAAATTGGATGCAAAAGTTTGAAGACGATCCAATTTATTACAGATCTCTAATAATGTTAGCCAAAACATTATTTGTCATGCTTTCGCTTTAGTAGGGTATAGGATAAGGTACCTACATACAGTTTTAGATAAAGCTAAACCTCTTGTCTGCTTAGACACAGATCTGTCCAAAACACAATAGAAAATATATTGTGTCTTAAATTGCCTTAGTCCAGAGACAGCTAAACTAAAAGATACGAAGAAACAAACATCAGTGGTAAGGGGAAGTGACCTCAACTCAAAGTAAACAAAAACGCGTGCTTGCTACTTATGCCACAGGAGAAGTCATAGTTAGTACATAACTAATTCTTCACTATGCCTGAATATGATACCCAAACTCTTTACCTACATACATTAAGTAATTGCTTGGTATTGGTACGCCTGAGGACTACTAAGCACCATCTTTTTTTCTGTCTGTTGATTTTTAATGGGACTCGGACATTAGGGAATACGTCTGTCTACTTACCTACCTCACAGCAGCATACATCGTAGCAGATCACCACCTGGAGACACTCTATGAGGGTTCACTGTGATGACAATACCGCATCGGGCTCAATTTATGGTGAATACAAAGAGACAAACTAACGAATCCAACTTCGACTATGTAGCTATTGGACTAGCTAGAAAAGAAGTCCATAGGTTTCCAATTTGAGAAATCCGATTCTGCAGCTGGGTATGATATTAGGTACCTACAGCGTGGTCAGTAGGCAAGCCTTCAAGTTTTAATTGATTGCTGTACATATATTACTTTACCTACCTTCATTGGGCTTATGGAGCATCGTAGGCTTGAACGATACTAGGTATATTCGTCCTGAGAAAAAGTAGCCGCCTCCTCTCATAAATTATTGTGCATAAAATAAGATGGGTCCAGGATTAAAATTAATAAAGCTTAGCATTCATAAATCGCATATAGGTACGTAGGTATCATAAAATAAACATAACGCAGCGCCTAAAGCAAGATGCGCACGGTAAATAAGTATAACGGTGGTTTTACAACCGCGGCACCGACCGGTGCGCCTAGCTTAGCCTCGGAACCTTGCCAATTCCCACTGCTCAACACTAACATTGGAATTTCTCACTGTACGGACATGAATAGATTGAGTATAAGTATTCATTTCTAACACATTACTTACAGTAGGTGGATGCACTAATGTGAGTGCTACTTGGGCCACTCGGCTATCGGCAACCTTTACCTCATTGCCAAACACGGATTATCCACACATATTATAATGCCTGATTACGCCTCTACTAATCATCCAACTAACCCTAACGTACACGAGCATTGTATCCACTTTTTGTTGATACAAGGCTAATCTGGCCTTCTTTATTATGCGTATAAATGAATATAATACTCATATTTCACAGCAATAAATTTAAATTACCTATTATACTCGTATTATCGGCGTGACCTGGTGTAGCGTGTCGAACACAAGTTTGTAAGAAGCTCCTTAGCATTTGAGTGATCATTTTTTTCTGTGTCTGGATGTGATATTACTTTTATAGGTGTTATATTAAGGCTGTAGACAATTATTTCCAGAAAAAAGAAAATTTAATTAGTATATAACCGATCTGGTTTCCGTAGTCCCATGAGTTTTACGGGACGGGACTAGAGAGGCGGCTATTTTTATTGATTTCATTCAAAAAATCTAAGGTTTTTTCTTCTACGATTTGGAGAAGTTAAAAATAAAGGCGCGAGATAAGAGTGATCAAAATCCTTCATCTTGAGTTTAATTACAGTTTTTGCAATCTCGTGAATCATGGGGTTAATTAAGTATCGGTTACTGCCCTCCCGAGCCTAAAGTGCAGTAATAGGCATTTGGCCAGTTTTATATAAATACATATTCTGAAACCCCATTTTAAAACCTATAAATCCAATAAATTCTTTTTTTATCATTCAATGTGGAAGTATTTTATTTTTTTATTTTTCGGAAATGGAAATTGCAAAAATATGACAAGTCTATTAAAAATATACAGTGTTTCCCAGCTAAAGTGCAGTATTTCATCTTATTTTGTGGCACTTTAAATAGTAGTTTTATCTAGAAGATAAAAAGATTGCCGGAAAGACTGTTTTAAACGGGTTTATATCATAATTGTGTGTTGTATAAAAAAAACTGTAGATAATGTAGCATTTAAGTTAAATTTTTGAAAATACACACTTTTATTCAAATCAAAGGTTTTCTTTTATACACAAGAGGAATTTTAGTATTTTATCATAAAGAAACCTATTCAATTGCAGTATTTTCACATTATTACTGCACTTTAGTTAGTAAATATGACAGGAAAACAGTCGAAAATGCAGTAATAGCATAATTTACTGCCTTTTAAGGAGTTTTTTAGAGAAATTATTTGTAGTAATAGGGGCAAAAAAATATATTTGGCTATAATTATTTTATCTAGAAGAAAAAAATATGTAACGACGTTTAGATACACAGTTTTTTACGTTACCTTTCATTTCGCATTCAAGATTTTATCAAATAACCTCTTTTGGATATTTTTTTTAGATTTCTACACTTTAGGCGCGCTTTTCTCAAAATAGTGTTTTTGCTGTTACTGCACTTTAAGCTCGGGATGGCCTGATGTTTATCTAGAACTTATAAATTAAGAAATAAAATGTCAGTAAGTAATTAAGAAATAATCCAATGTTTATTTAAAACGTCATGATTAAAAGTAACATCAATTTGTTCCAAAAATTAAAAAAGTAACTTAATACATTTTATCTAGTTATTCATTTTTGTTTTTATACAATACTTTAAATATCTACAAAGAAATATAATATACCTATTTAAAGGGTTTTTTTGATTAGGTACGTTGTAACAAATCTGATTTAACAATTTATATACTTATATGGAGCTCGAAATAATTTGGACTAATCATGCTACCTAGTTTTGTATGATCACGATACCTGTTGGTAATAAAATATAGAGGTACTTTTTAACAGGGTGTAAAAGAGATACTCCCGAAAACTTAAACGGGACATTCAGACCATGTTTTTCGATTACCATCAATTGTTTTTTTTTAATACTGGTGACATTTTTAGGTTTCCGGGTTTTGCATGAAAGTACTTAAAATGATGGTATCGTACCCGACAGAGGGCCGACGTGCAATTTCACTGTAATTAAAATTATTTTTATGATAAATGAGTTCATTTACAGTAAAGTAAAACCATAATTTGCTGGCGTATATTAAGGAACACGGGAGGGAAAAATCTTACAAAAATCTCTAATAATAATTGAATAAAACTGATTTCCCCAGTAGGACACACAAAAACTTGATAGTAGTAATTTCTTTCTCATAAATCGATCTTATCGTTATAGTTTTCAGGAGATGTTTTTTTGAATTTTCACTCCCTGTATTTTATAAAAAAAAAAAAAAAAATCCAACAGTGAAATCGACTGCCAACAATGCAATAATCAATGTGTAAATTACCTCTATCTAGAAAATCCATACAAGAGATATAGCTCGCTAGTGTAGCCCAAATCGATCCAAATATAAAATTCTTTCGTAAAAGCTATAAACATGGACAATGTCTAGAAGCTACCATAAAACATATTAGAATAACACAATATCTGTAATTTCATACGCAACTTATCGGTGCTGATTGTAAAATATTGATTTAGATCTTTTGATGTCTTAACTAGTCTATAAAAACTTGAATCGATACAACAATATAATGTCAAATACTTTGTACTACGTTTTGTTATCAAACAATCATATAAAATCTGTTAAAGATTATTTATTAAAGATAGCGTGTTCGAAATGTTAATAGGCATAGATAGTATTCGAAAATATAACCTAAAGAAAAAGCTAGCATCTAGCACTCTTCTCCGCACACGTCGTCAGCGATGTATGGCACGAGCATCGCAAACACACACACTCACGCAAAAAGTTAAACACGCAAAATGTACTTTTGAAAAGAAACTCTAGTGTCTAAAAGTTAAGAATCGTAATTATTAAACGTGCAACGACATCATAAATTCATTACTCATAAAAGTAGTCAACTATAGTGTAAAGTGTAAATGAATTGAGACCATGCAACCTGTACTTGACTATAGATTCGTAATTACAATTTAATTACTATAACCTAGCTACAAAAATAAAAGATATACTTAGTATATTACAAAAATGTGAATAAAAAATAAAAGCTCAGAAACACTGAATCATCGATATCACCTTAACTAAAATGATTTAAAACCGAAAATACATAAAAAATAACAATTGTTTCGACAGGAACACAGAGGTGGAATCCTGGAGCTCTTAAAGTAATCAATGTTCCGACCATCTATTGGTGTAGTTTTACTTATTCTATTCAATTCCTATGCTATAGTGAGGTGCATCCGTGTACGTTCTGGTTCCGACGGAAATGAATGCGTTTTAATTTAAGCACTGTCGTTGCCGCAACATTAATGTCGCATCGCAAGATGAAAATGAGAATGAGCAGTATTACTTATCTCGTTCTACTTTCAGACTATCATTGGCGGCCGGTAGAGACTTCTATCGATGGGGCTTCTTTATTCTGTAACAAAAATATTTAAACAAATACATTAACAAAGATATCTTCAAAGCTTGTTTTACTATGAACATAAATCTCGACTTTAGATTCACATCACTCTGTTTCTGTGAAAATTACAGAAAGAAGACGCATATAATATGTGTAGCGCATATCATTTAATAGATTTATTTATTTAACACTTTATTGCACATCAAAAATAAAAATTCAAGTGTACAAAAGGTGGGCTTAATGCTATAAGCATTTTCTACCTGCCAACCTTAAAGGTAGATAAAGATGTTGGCGTGTTATTATTAAAAATAAACAGTTACAGACCTACTTAAAAACAAATGCAAAGTTACGAAGGAAAAAAAAAGAAAGCTCTTAAAAGATTATTACACCTAACACAAACACATACCTGCAAATACATTTCAATAGTACACGAAGACGAATAAATAATAAATAAATAAATATTGGTCGACTTTCCACACAGCACTATCTAGCCCCAAACTAAGCCAAAGCTTGTAATATGGAAACCAGATAGCTAATATAATACATATTTACTTTTTTTTTCAATACATACTTATAATATTATATAACAACCAGACAGAGAACAAACATCAACGTTCATCACACAAATGTTTGTTCTCGGTGGGGATCGAACCCACGGCCTACGGCGCAGAAGGCAGAGCTACTACCAACTGAGCTGTGAAGGCTGTCAAATTCGATGGGATTCCAAGAAATATGCTACAGTATCTTATTTTTCAAGCGTATATCTGTTTAATTAGTATAGACTCACCGCAGTGGCATCGTCCCGACCTAAGCCTGCCCATTGTACGAAGGAGGGCAAGTCACGCGTCGGCAACTCGGCTGCCAGCGCTTTGACGCGCAAGTTGCGATCGTCAGTCAATAGTACTACTTCGCGCACGCGCTTCGAGCTCAATTCGCCACCGCTACCGGCCTCGTCACTGCGCCCTTCTGGAACGGAAACCTCATAATCAGCGTTGCTTATTATGTGGAGCGTAGCGAAAGTCCGTTTATCTGATAAGGGATATGAGCAATGACCTAAACATAATAAATTTATTATTATGTAACTGTACGACAAGCTAGTGTTTGTAGACAGTTAACATATTTAGAGCTGATATCACCATGCTCTGTTAGTTACTAATCAAGGATTAACAGGCCTTTAAATCTAACCTTAGATGTCAAACGCGTACATTTTGACATATTTAACGGCCCTTTAATCCTTTGTTAATCTAATAGAGCATGGTGAAACCGGCCCTTAGAGCTGATATCACCATGCTCTGTTAGTTACTAATCAAGGATTAACAGGCCGTTAAATCTAACCTTAGATGTCAAACGCGTATATTTTGAAATATTTAACGGCCCTTCTTCTTTTGTTATTCTAACAATCTTTTGTTAATCTAACAGAGCATGGTGAAATCAGCTCTTAAGCTGTAGTCAGCAATAAGTATCATAATAAATTCTTATAGTTAACAATAAGTTTCATAATATTAGTAGTATAATAAAAATTCTAAAGACTCCCGTTATTTTTGTAAGAATGCATTATATTGATAACTTACCGGATTCAACGGCGGTAAGGTTGGCATGCAGATTGAGTGCAGTCGCTAGGACTTTATCGTCGTTTGTTGAGCGCAGCTGTTCCTTTTCGTCTGTGAACGCGCGGGAGGCTAGTAGAGAGCCGAGCGAGGTGGCGAGTCGAACCCCAGACCCGGCGTTGCACACCCACGACAGAGCCAATGTCGCGTTACTGCCTACTCGACTGCACTTTTGGAGTCCTTCCAATTCCGTCATAACTGTAAACAAGCAGAGAGCTCAGATATTGAACAAAGCTTTAATAAATTAAAATAATAAGAAAAATGTGGTAGTTTAAAAACTATTGACGGTTATAACCC
This sequence comes from Chloroclysta siterata, assembly GCA_932294275.1. Lineage (NCBI taxonomy): Eukaryota > Metazoa > Arthropoda > Insecta > Lepidoptera > Geometridae > Chloroclysta > Chloroclysta siterata. The sequence continues at coordinate 8,346,819 of OW028601.1, read as the reverse complement.
TTTCATAACATGCTATACAGAAGTCATTCAGAGAAATTATGTTTCAACCATACCAATCCAATAATGCGAGCTATGGCGGTCCAAATCAATTTGCCCGCCGTGATTGCATAAGAAATTTGCAAATTAGCTAACGCAAAGCAATAATAAAACGTTGTTTGAACTTAGACCTGAATTTGACTCTAGCCAAGCATGTAATGTGGATCGTAAAAACTGCATCAGAACTATGTAGGTATATCAAGTTGAATGGAGTGAGAACTGTATTTTTATAAACATTCGGTTCCTGAATCCATATAAAAATACGACCTAGGAAAAGATCGCTGAAAATTATTGAATCACCCAACAATGTGGCGTTTTTTTACGTCTGGCGATCTATACAAGGTGTTCCATAAGTTGTGTATATAAACTTCAGGGGGCTAAAGTACCCATCAATATGAACAACTTTTTCTAAGGAACCAACACTGTGAACGAGAAAAAAAAACAGCTGTTTCATACATTTTAGCCTGGTAGGTATTGAACTTTTGTATTGAATAGTTGGCAGCACTGTCTCCCATCTGATGGAAAAACGATATTGCGAACATCGCACCTATTCACCTAGCTTTCGTTTCAAAGTGATTCTTATGATTTTATTGAATAAATACCTTTTGACTTTGACTTCGCGGAAAGTTGGTAGGTATAGAAAGCGCAAAAACATTATGCCTGGAATCTACTGCGGAGGCCTATGTTCAGCAGCGTACGTCACAAGACTTACGCAATTTTTTTATACTACTAGCTGATGGAACGCATATTAGCCACCTCATTTTAAGTGGTAATGACAACTCTATATGCATCTCGGGTTTCTAATGGTTAAGAGGTTATCGGGTAGTATCCACAAAGTGACTTACCGACTAGCGGTACAGCGAACAAGTAAGGCTGCGAGGCCGCGGCGGTGATCGTTTGTAGCAACGGCAGGTGGTCTATGAAACAGTTGGTGTCGGGAACTAGCCATCTTGGTCGCACCTCTACCTCGACACTATTTGCACCACCGCGCAATATTTCCTGCAACATAACAAAAAACGGAGATTAAATAAGGCTGATATATTTGATGATTATCTACTATGACTATTAGTCCATCAACTCCCATGGATGTCGTGAGAGGCGACTGAGGTAACGCATTAGGAGAGTATCAAGCGTGGTGAATACGGCAAACCCCCTAACTATGGGAGAGTCTTGGACTTGACATTTCGATAGCATTTGTCAGTCCTAATATTTTCGATCTTTTATACCAACATCTTTATTCTTTATTCTTTATTCTTTCTTTATTCTTTCTTTATTCTTTATTGTACACAAATAATTTACACAAAAGAACATCTTAAAATGAAGAATGTGACTTGGCTACATGCGTGAGTGGATGAGAATCCCGTAGGTTTGAATCAACAAGTATGTTAAGGCGAAGCTACTAATGTACCTCTCGCTCGCACATTTAAGCATTTTGAAATAAATAAAATTATTATTTGCACTCAGATTGCACACAACTTGGTTGATTGTGTTTTTTCATAAATAAGTTCAGTGATTTTATTTCTTTCATAATGTTGAAATTTGCGAACGAGAAGTAACACAATCAACCAAGTTGTGTGCAATCTGAGTGCAAATAATAATTTTATTTCTTTCAAAATGTTGAAATGTGCAAGCGAGAAGTACATTAGCAGTTGTAACGCCTTAAGTATTTGCCATACCTGCACTCGTTCCCGTTGTCTGTCCAAGGTCGCCTTCCTAGTCTCGAGTAGTTCCTTCCTGCGCAGTAGTTTCCTCGTGACGGCGTCGGTTCCCTCCACGAGCGCGCCTTCTGTGAGGCTGGCGGGGCCGCTGGGGCTCGCACTGGCGCTGTCGTCGTCTTCTAAATCTTCGATCTGAAACAATGGTTCAGTTATTTTTACCATTATAAAGCCCAGTCTCCACCGCGAGCGGAGCGGAGCCATTAAGGACTCCGTTTAACTCGCAAGAATAAACTGCATATCAACAAATAGTCGAGCGGAAAGGACTGAGCGAGCAGAAAGTGTTGAAATGAACTCGCTCAGCTCTTTTTCATTTTCCAGTGGAAATCAAAAGATAAACTCTTTGTTGGTGGAAATGTAAACCTATTTCATTAAAAAGGAGTCCGTTCCGCTAACCATTTCTCGCTCAGTACCCTTTCGCGCTGGAGACCGGGCTTAACATACGATTCTTTTAAAATTCGTAAAGCCAAGTATTTTTTTCGAATGCATTTATTTTCCTTTACAAAGTGAGGTGATACTGTAGAACTTAGATACCTATATATGTCAGTAACCTTTTTGATTGTAGTATGTAGCTGACACCATATTGCAAAATTAAACTGACTCGCTACTGAAATCATCAGGCACGGTAGACATCCTCTTAGATTTCTTGTTACTTATTTGGTTATCTTCAGAGGGTTGAGGATTTTCAATTGGGGTACGTATGTTTTGAACATTTGATATCTGCTATACGGCTATACTTAACTTTTACTATTCTCTCTCTCTCTTGTCGTGTCACTAGTTTCTTTCGGAACAGTGTGGTGAAAGGGTTTTAAGTGCGCCTCAAGAGGCTCTTTTCGAGAACTTGACACATGTTAAAGAACCTTTTAGGTTCTACGACATGCCGGTTTCCTAACGTTGTTTTCTTTCACCGTTTGAGAGTACTGGCATTTTACTTTTACTATTACCCATACGAGACAGGTTGAAAGCCCATCGCCGCTGCTAGTTTCCTATACAATGTTTTCATTCACCATTAGAGAACACTGGCATTGCGTAAGTACATACATTTTTCAAATAGAAAAAAATATTGGTGCACCATCGATTTGACCAAACGACCTTAGGATCAGAAGGCGGGGTCGGTCCCACTAGGCCACAACCGCGGTACTCTTGTAATACAAACATAATGTTTACAACGAATTGATTATACCGAGAATATTGATTAGATAAATACTTTCGCAAGGAAATAGTGTGCCCTACAAGGCTACTTTGTTTTTTGTGCCACTTTGTGCAAATAGTAAACATCTGCTGTATACGGAGTAGTTGTGGCTCATTGTGTTGTGTACATTCCCTTCAAGATAATGCCAATGGTCAGTAGGATGCATACATTGTGACTTAAAAGGTCCAATGTGTCAACAAATGATGTCATTTACATAAAAAATATGTAAATTTGTGTAAGGTGGAATAAATTAAATGACACTCAACATTCCCCTAAATAATTCTAAGCCCATTAAATTCCAGTATCGTGAGTAACACTACTACTACTACTACTGTTGGACCAGAAAATCAACAATGAATCAAATATTTTAAGATCATGCAAGCTACTTTTACTTAGCTGGTTTTTTTTTATTTGTTTTATACTTGGATAATAATCAGTATAAAGCTACTATACATGCTAATCGAGGCACAAACAATAAGTATATCCAAGTTTCGTTCAAATATTCAATAGAACCTCAAAAGTTCTTTAACATATTGACACATGTTTTAGAACTTTGAGGCGCATTCAAAATCCTTTTACCACACTGTTTCGTAAGAACCAGTGACACGACAAGAAGAAGAAGGCGTGATTAAGCCAAACAATCCTACTAATATTACGAAAGTTTGTAAGTATGTATGGATGGATGGATGTTTGTTACTCTTTCACGTAAAAACTATGAATGGATTTTAATGAAACTTTACAATAATATACCTTATACATCAGAATAACACATAGGCTACAATTTATAGAGATATTGTGTGACTAATCCTGCGCAGACGAAGTCGCGGGCACCAGCTTGTACATAATAATGTGACTTACCAAGTTTTGTAGTGGTGGATGATCTGGCTGGGCTTTTTGTACAGCGCTAACGTACCGCGGCGCCGCATTCGCTGGATACTCCAGTCGAAGGACTGGGGGCTCCACTCCCACTAGATATCTGCAAGGCGAACAGAGAAACTGAATAAAACTGAACACAATTTGATTCAAGGAAATTATGCATACAGTTGATACAAATTTTATGGGCGAAAGAGGCTAGCTAACAAAACAAAGGTAATTAGCCAGCGCACTTGAGCATTTTGTTTTTGTTAACTACTTGTAATACTTAAATTAAGTACATACTAGTATTATATCAGCACTTTTTTAATTTAATTGTTACATGTAAAATTGTCATCGAATAAATAAATACAGATCATTTTAAATCGCACTATATAGCACTATAGGGTTATACTACTGATTTAGTCATAGGCAGGTTCTCCGAAGGTCCATCCCATCCAAGGGTATGAGACTTCCATGAGTAAACTTTGCAGAGGTGGATGTCTGAAGTTCTGCGGGTCTATTACCTAATAACAAGCAAAAGCGATAGCAGTTAAATGAGTATCTGCTTGTTGGTTAAACTTAAAAAATAAGGTTATTAAAAGTAAGTCATTGCTATCGCTGTCTTTCATGCTTGTCAATTGTCGTACAGCCATTATAGCTTTTAACTATACTCAAATGTTACCATCTATATAAATAAAGAGCTGTGGATTTTGTTAAATAAATAAAAATTATATAAAAATAATTTTAATACATCGATTATCCGACAAAGGAGCAGCTGCCCTCTGTCGGAAAATTTGTTGAATCAAAAAGCAGTATAATTTGGATGTTTTCAAGAAAAGAGTGAATAGGTATCTTCTAGGTAATTATGCTACATCGTCGACCGCATCATCACTTAACATCAGATGAAATTGCGGCCAACGGTTTCGGTGCCCTACGATGCACCATCCTGCGTCCATCAACCTGAGGCTGAACAGATGTTAAGCCTTATTTGCCTGTAATTTCACCGGCAACCACACTTCAAACCGAAACACAGCGCAAATGTTATGAAGGAGAGTAAGAGGAAGGGGCACTCACTCGGTACCAAAGAAAAGCAGCTTCTGCGTCCGAAGCGCGTGCTCGGCGGTGTGGTAGAACACGGCGGGTTCCGTTCCCACCCACGCCACGCCCGGCTCCATGTACATTAGCGGCGTGAACCCGCCCAGAGTCGCGTCCTCGGGTAACCGCACGCATATTAGACCTGGGTGTATTACACATTTTTTTTTTATACAACTCAAAGTCAAAGTCAAAAAGTATTTATTCAATAAAATCACAAGGATCACTTAAAGCTAGCTGACTCTAGGTGCCAGTTCCATGCGACCAAAGCCTAGAACAACAGGCAACAAACTTACGGCTTGGTTCTAACTAGCTGATGGAACAAGCAGATGGCCCACCTGATGTTAGTGGTAACCATCACCTATAACAAAGCATTGCCTCGTAAGTCACGCACAATAGGAACGTCCCTACGATGCACTGCCTTGCGTCCATCAACTTGAGGTTCACAGATGTTAAGCCTTCATGTGCCTGTAATTACACCGGCAACCACACTCTTCAAACGGAAAGACAGCAACGGCAGAAAAAGGCGTGGTGGTAGTACTTCCCCGGACGAGCCCTTCACAAAGAGCTCTACTACACATGCATATTAGACATACATTGGATTATAAGTCAGAGTTCCATATCTAAGCATCGTAGATGGCAGGTCGTATTGGTAGAGCTTCAAACAGCAAATGCATTTTATTATGTTATCTGTGCGGGATCAATCGAAGTAACGATAACAATTCCGACACAAATTGCCACTATATTTATAGCAAAAAAAATTTCATTTTATTTTCCTCTTCCTCTTTACAATCCATATTTATTAGGTAATTTTAACATATTTATAGTGATTTTAAAATTAACTCAAAATAACAGAAAAAAATCTTATTTTTTTAACAGTTTGACTTTCTTATAAAACGATACTTTGATCTGATCTCCACATTACAGTGACATGGACGAATGAACAGAATCAATAGAGCGATCAATGAAACAGGATTTTAAAGTAGTATTACACAGGACTTGCAGTAGGATTCCCACCCGCGCCGCTAGAGAGATTGCCGCAATTTGCACACGCATCACACGTTTTTGTGGTTAATCACGTCATTAGCACATTCGTGACTTGGCTCCGATGCTAAAATACGGTATCCGCAAGTCACAATCACTAGTTCCCGACATACCACACCTAAACAACTACCACAGTAGCTGTGGTCAATCATTCAACTACCCCGCTTTTTGCCATCATTCCTTTTTTATGGTAAAAACTTATGGAATAAGCAGATGCACCTACTGATGTTGAGCCTGCCTATAACAACTATGCATACTTCTCAAAACACCGGACGCCCCCGTTGTCAAATTGCGCGTCCACCACTCTCAGCCGTCAGACGGCCCCCAAACCCTTCTAATCGGAACGCAGCAATACGAGCAGGTGAAGGCGGCAGAAGATTCTAGGGTAGTACTACCCCGAAGAAACGTTTTCACAAAGAGCTCTACTACACAAAGTGTACATCTACTATAAAAGTCTGGTACGCAGGGAGCTTTCGCGTCATCAACAACTGATTCAAGAGATAAAATAAAGAAATGGAAAAGGCTCAAGACTGTAATCCCTATGCGCGGTAGACAAAAAACGATATGTACAAGAATATCCATATAAGTTACGAAGGATGATAAATAAAAAGAAAGAAGTAGGTAATATGAACTTTTTACGCAGACGCGTCTTTTACATTTATGGATATCTTGCTCATAGTTCGATTCAGGAATTTTTTATCCATCTATGTAATTTTACTTAGTAATAAAAAACTGCGAATGAGTCATGTAAGACGAGCACACTCAAAGGGTACGGTAACACCACACAACTCAATCGTTCACATTGAATTTGTATGAGCGAACCATTTGCGGTAATGCGTGTTGTTAGTCAATCATTTCTGCGTACGACGCAGGGCCGCCGTCACAGACATTTATAACGAACTAATTAGCCAAGTAAATTAGTACGAGACATGTTTACTAAATCTGTTACAGGAAACATAACTCACTTCAGTTATGTACACCTATTTATATGTAACGCACCCTAATGGACTTTGTACATAAAGAAAAATGAACTTTTTATTATTATGCCTTTTAAAATATTTCGTATAAATATATTGTAAGCTAATAGTCAGCATGTAAAATAGTGTAATGTTCGACTACAATTCGATGGAATACTCTCTTAGACATACCTACTCAAGTATTTTATGTTCCATGAGGTCTGAGAGGGTTCTGTCTACAGTGCAAAGAGAACAGTAATTTTTTTCTTAGTCATATGACGTCGTGGACTTACATACAGCAGACCTACCAACCTATATAAAGCCTATACAAAATGTAATGATGAAAGGTGATGAGCTGTATTCATATACCGATCTTGCGAAAATGCAGACGCGTCGATACATCGAGTCAGAAGTTGTCTTAGGAAAGAAATATATAAATAATAACTCACCTTCTTTGGGTTCATTTTCTAATTGTATTGTCTTGTCGTCTAAAGCTTCGAGAATGTTCATAAGCTTCGCAAGCCAATCCCATGGGTCGTTTTCAGAGCTACAAAACGAACAGTAAGAGTAACATAAAATATGTGCATTACAAACAGCAAAAAGCAACTCCCTAATTATACTTACTCGGTATCAAAGTTTTCAAACGTCGGCGGGGGATTCCATACGCTACTGTGGCAAAGCATCCAGTCGGACCACACCTGCAATAAAATAAGTATAATTGAATTGAATGGCGCGATAAATAATTCATACAAATGTATGATTACGGCTTGAAAATATATCGAACATGTTTGCGAGCCATGTAGCACGTCTTTTTCTGAGCATTGCTAGGTGTTGTTAAAGCTGGACTGTAAATCGTTGTGCACTACAAAAACTGGGGTATTAAAAATATTTAACGAGTATGTAGTTAAGTGTTTTGCCACAGCTAAGACACTGGCAATGGACAGACGTGTTTGCTAGTAATATGGCTCAGGCAATAACCTCTCGACTACGGTGATTCTAGACACAACAGATTATTTATTGTGGTTTAGATCTGGGGCGAATACATCACTCACCTTCGATTTGCCGACGATATAGTCATAATGGCGGAATCGCTGGAAGATCTAGGCACGATGCTCAGAGACCTCGATATTGCCTCTCAACAGGTGGGTGTTAAGATGAACATGAGCAAGACGAAAATCCTGTCTAATGCTTATGTCGCACCCGTACCGGTACATGTTGGGAGCGATACCATCGAAGTTGTAGACCACTATGTGTATCTGGGTCAGACGATCCAACTAGGTAGGCCCAACTTTGATAAAAGATCAGCCGACGAATCCAACTCGGATGGGCAGCGTTCAGGAAATTACACACAATCTACTCTAAACTCAATAATCTCAAAATTTTGTAAATTTACAAAATTCACATCTTCTCGTCACACATACTGCGGAGCCTCAAGACGAAAGTCTTCAACCAGTGTGTGTTGCCAGTGATGACATAATTATGGAACTGAGACGTGGTCGCTTACTATTGGCCTCATCAACAAGCTCAAACTCGCACAACGGGCAGCTATGCTGGGATAGAATCAGAAATGAGGACATCCGTAGGAGAACCAAGGTAGCCGACATAGCTCGCAGAACCAGCAAGTTGAAGTGGCAATTGGGCAGGTCATATAGCTAGAAGAACTGACAACCGCTGAGGAATAAAGGTTCTCGATTGGCGACCTCGAACAGGAAAACGAAGCGTTGGACGCCCTTCTACCCGATGGACTGACGACATTATTAGGACCGCGGGAAGTCGGTGGATGAAAAGGGCTCAGAATCGTTCTTCCTGGAAACGTATAGGAGAGGCCTATGTCCATCAGTGGACACATTTTTTAGGCTGATGATGATGAGATCTGGGGTTAATCTATGTATTAAATGTATTGAATAAAACTCCCTCGATCTAGTTTTTTTGACCAACTTAGGCTAAAACAACAGTTTTTTTATCGAGTCTGGCAAATAGCCCGGCTTCTATAACGGTCGCTTCCTACAAGTTCCGTAAAACCACTTTTCGTACTTTGTGAGAACACCTAGGTGTTTTATGTATTTATGAAACCATTCTAGCCTTTTATTTAACTTTCTAATATAAGTAACAAATTATGGTAAACTCATGACTTGCTTACTCCGTAGCACTGTAACTTTAAATTAGATAATATATAGGTCGTAACCTGAAATAGCATATAGGCTACTTTTATCCGGGTGCCATGTGAGCAAAACCACAGGAAAAAGCTAGGGTACATGGTATATGGTATTTACAAAAAAAAACTTATTATATAATCTAATTCCCAAGTCTTTTCAGCTTAGCTTAAGTCCTCGCTGTGTGAAATGACGACCAATAAATATGTATCAGTGAAATGACGACCAATAAATATGTTTCTGTGAAATGGTAACATAGTCATATATTTCCTAAAAAAACACATATTTAAAACAATTTAAATTTAAAGAAAGAAAAATAACCAAGTTATATGCAATCACATTGCACACAGTTCAGCAAAAATATCAATTTTGTCCAAACAAGTTTAACTACTAAAAAGTTTGCATATGTACGAACGAGTCAAGCATACTTTTTGCTAGTTGCGAGCGAGATTATCATTAGCGATAGTCTTCGCGTTACTATACCTTGATAGCAGGCAGCAACAGTAAGGCATCAGAATATTGCTGCGTGTCCGCCGGCTCGGGTAGAAGTGCGCAACATCTCTCAACCAGCGCTCCAAACATTAGCAGAGACACGCCGAGGGCACACTCCAGCCACGCAGAACGCTCCCCGTTGCTGCTTTTGTCTGAAAAAGCAATAATAGCTGATATTTCGCCCCGATCTGCGATTTCGCGATTTTCGCGATTTTTTCTTATCTCAACTACGAAACCAACAAATGAATAACTCTAACAAATGAATTATCATCTTCAGTTAATCGAGATTCAAGCAAGTTTTTACTATTATATTTTTTGAGTACTACTGCTGATGGAACAAGCAGATGGCCCACATGATATTAAGTAGTAACCATCACCTTTAACAAAGGATTACAAAAAACAAATTACAAAACTTTATTAAGCTATCACATTATTCAGTATATTTATTGCATTATAACCGGATCTGGCACAACTACATTTTTGCTTAAAACAGAAACAGCGTCACGACTTTGATCCCCAGGCACGGTAGATATCCCTTCAGATCTATTCGTACCTAGTAACTCAAGATTCTTGTTTTTTTTTTTGACAAAGACACCTTTCGTCTTTATTCCAACAAGTACGAGTATGTAGGTGCATTTATTTTAATTTCTTCGACACTACTTTTAGGTACCGGCATGGTCGAACATTTTCCTTGTTTCCACTAGGCTCTTCAACCTACTCTATAGTACAGCAAACAGAACGGTATTCAGTAACGTATGTAATAGTTTATGCTTTTTAACTTCTGTATACAAATTATACAATACAATAAATGTATTGCATTTTTGTATAATCTCAAACAAAAATTATAAATTTGTTGAAATCTCGATTGCGACTACATGAAAGTAATTTATAAGTCTCGATCCGATTATCAGAAACCACAGTGATAAATTCTGAAGTCGAATTTCTTCTTAAATCGATTTTAGAATTTATCACTATTCTATCCTGAGATACCAAACAAAAACTCTCAAAACGATCTCGTACAAACAACATGGTATTGCTTTTGCAAGTGCTAAAATTGCATGATCACAAATTCCAATGCGTGGGCAAACATAGCAGAACTTTTTATCCAATATTTACGAGCACAAGCAAATATTAATTGCAAACAGACGCGTCCCATCCTGTCCACACAAATCAGTTAGGAATAACCGGAACGCTACTGTTCAGTCAATATGAGCGATGGGAAATACATACAATGCATCTATAATAATTAAAAACTTGTATACAATATGTAAAATAAATGTGCACTCAGTACATTTTGTTGTATTTTTTTTAGCAAGTCCACTACTTTTACAAGTGAGTCTACTCTAAAAAGCAAAAGACGTAAAAGTTATGGTTATAACTATTTTATCGCTTATTATCCTCAATAAATTTAAATCATCAAATCCATTAAGATGATTACGACATTGAAATTGTATCCATTAGCATAACATTGATAAGCGGCGGAAGAGTATTTCCAAGGAATCTACAGTCGCAGTAACCCATTACAACGCGTTACACAGGGTCATTCTGAAAATAAATGCTAAAACCGGACAGGACAAGGCTTAGATGATAGCGATACTTATTACATAGACAAAATGGACATTTGTCGCTCATTCGTTGGATCATAGGCATCTCTACCGGTCTCAGCGATCCGGTCTGTTAAAAATAGATACAGCAATCTATAAATAAATAGCACGGATTGCACCTGCAAACGCCTACAGTGCTCACAAGAACAACAAAAACAGATACCTATGTCACACAACATGTTTTTTACATGACACTTTACTGGAAACGAGCAGCACTATCAAATGATCTTGTCACTGAACAAAGAACCCCTCGACACTTTACGCGAAAATTATACACGTTTGTGTCGATACGGTATAATAATATTTTGAAGCGATAATAACAGTTTCATTTTTGCAAATTGAAACGATTTCCTTCCTAAAGAAACAGACCTCATTAAAAACAAAATACTTATGCAAGAGGACGACGCATACAAAACATTTTTATGTGAATATCTTTCCTGGAAGTCAGCGTAAAGTTTTTGCTACAGGGCATCGCCTTGCCAAACGCCATAATTAAGGGTCTCGTGGACCGTAATTTTTCTATAATAATTCAAAACATCATTACAAGTAATGGCGTAAAAGTGTGGTCGCCTCTCCTGGCGCGGCGTTCGTCGTCTCAGTTTGTTGACCCTGTCTCCATCAAATGTGTGCATTTGTGAGGAGAGGGGGCAGAGGCGGCCGCGGGGAAGGGACCCGGTGCATCAACCTCCGATAACTTGTAATTTGTAATTACAAACCTCCACTGCGCCCGGACGGAGCCACAGGAAATAGCCACACTTGCAAGCTCACGTTATGTATTCATTTTGTAAATTGAATACGTGCTAGCTAAATATTAATTGCGACTTCATTAGTTATTATAATATATCCTGAAATAACTTTTTAAGTGCTTTTAGGTACTATAAGTAATTATTATTGATGAGATACCAAGGACCGTTAAAATACAAAATGACAATTCAAATGATACTGCATTAATTTAAATAAACATTTTGTATTTTCTGCTTGCCAGTATGATGAACAGATCGATTAATGCAACAAATACGGTTTATGATAAACGATTCCTTCATTACTCTTTCATTGCCAAGATCAAATACGAGATAAACAAGTTTGTTTACATTTTTTTTTAACAAAAGCTCGTAAAATGAAAATTAAAGCGATTAAAATGTTTAATTAAGCAAACTATTAAGGTAAAACTATTTGCCCACTTATTTTCTTAGGCATGGCAATTTACGCATTACAAAAGTATCTACATGGTGCAAAAAGCCTACTTTCGAAAAACTAAACCTACCATACTTACCCATATTAGACCATACTTCTCGATCGAATATCACTGAAAAAGCCAAAAAAATGTTTTCTTTTGTTGTGATAAAAAAATTATTTGTTTCATAGTAAATATTTTTAGTTTTTTAGTTTCCCTAGGGTTTTGGTGGTGGTGTTTATCAGCTTAAATTACTAGATATATTTTGGAATAGCAAAAAATGATAATCTACACTAATATTATAAAGAGGTAACATTTGTATTTTTGTATGTAACGAATAGGCTCAAAAACTACTGGTCCGATTTCAAAAATTCTTTCACCATTAGAATGCTACATTATCCCTGAGTAACATAGGCTATATTATATTTTCAAAAAAATCGGGGATCCTTACTAAAACTTCAATAATGTAACCCAAAGTGGAAAACAAAAACCTTACATCGCGTGCGCTGCGAAAACTATTGAAGATAGAATAAAATAATGTACTACGATTTTGTAGAACACGTCATCATCTACAAAAAATGTCGCGACAGCATATGTCTAACTATTATAGTTATGTCACAATACGTGTTCTTTTATTATAAAAAAATAATTGAAATGCCTCCGCTAGAAAAGGGTCTTTATTTGGACCTTGGTATTAATCCTTATCCAAATAAATCATTTCATAATTAAGACGGTTTCAATACCTATAGATTACTTCTTAATTTTTTCAAATCGGACATTCCATTCAAAAGATATGACGAAATTAAAAATGTTAACGGGTCCACGGGTCATGCGCGGGGTGCGATTTCACTCACTCAAGGAGAAGCGCGTGCAAATGTATGAAATAAGTAGACGCGAGGCTCGAACCCACGGTCTAAGTTTATCCTAAAATGTTCAAAAAATTTATGACCACCCATGCGAAGCTGGGACAGGCCGCTAGTATTATATATTGTAATAGATAACAGTTATCAGGTATCCAGATAAGTATGATATTTTGGGCAGCAAACCCGCATTCTGAAACTGTCATATATCCTGAATGTCCTATAACTAACACATAAAGAATATAGTAATTTTTGTCTCGATATGATGCCTATTAGGAGTAGCAGCTGTGCATGCATCTTCAGTTTTCGGGGATGATATTTTGACGCCCTGTATATGTATAATAGTAGGCAAGTTAATAACTGCACTTGAAATAGTTTACCGTGGCTATAAACTAATAAATTCACTTCATTTATAGCTTAAGAAATGGATTGGTGCATTTCAAACGAAAATGTTTTACTGTTTTAATATTGCCCTACATATCGCACGTTTTAATTAAAACCGTTATGATTTTTATGCGCCATAAAACGCATATTTCCCCATCACATAATTGCCAGCTAACTGTCAATTTGTTTGAGTCTAATTTTACTGTGAAGCATTATTATGAAAGTTATGATAAAAGCATACCACCAATAAATAACTTGGTGCAATAAACACAGCTACCGAATTGGTGCTAATATTTTAGAGCAGATAGGTTTACAACCTAGAAAACTGGTCAGGCTAGGTGGTTCGAACCATCATTACCTACCTTTCCTATGTTAGTATTTTCTTGGAAATTACTTTTCAGATGCCTATACTATTCATCCTACTATTATGATTATGAGACAAAAATGATTACGCCTTTATGAACCTTTATTATACAGAAAGTTGTTTAACGAGTCATCTTTTATTAATTACATTTACGTTTATAAGATAAATGCAATTATCCTGTCTTAACTGATCGGGTAAGCTCGTATGAGCTAGTGGCACAGAATAGAAAAAAGTACTAAGTAAACCGTCGACAACTCTGATGACAGATATTTAAGGGCGCTACTTACACACCTGCCGCAGGGGCAATCTAGGGTGCATGGCGGTTGTGGCTATATCGGGAGTATCTCTACACACTTGCCTGCCGTGCAGTGTTTCCGAGTAAACTGAGCTGAGCACACGTATTGAGAATGGCACCCGTATTATCGACCAATCAAAAGATTGGAGTAGCCTTGGCGCTTTCTGTGGTGCTACCTCAAAAAAAAAGGAAAAGGAGATACTGGGTGAAGAAATGGCTACTGAAAAGAAGTGAGTTATGCCACATGAATATTACTAGTAGTTCGCCCCGAACTGAGATCTCGTGATGCGACCCGACGAACGTATCAAAACTTTGAGTACGTAGTAGTCAGAGGCAAGTCCAAACATTATCTTTGGACTTTTTTCTGACTACCGCCTACTAACTTGGTATGGTTACCAAGTTTCAATTCTATTGGCCTATTTATTGAAGAGTTCCGTTGAACAGACCTTGGCTCTATCATCAGACCTGGTCGTCGTCACCATTTTATGAGAATTGAGTAACTCCTTAATTTATTTCAAGAAAAAAAAATAAGAAAAAGCAAAGGAACTGGCCGACCAGCAGAAAAACCTTGATGCCAACGAAACTCTTAGAGATGGGAGCTCTTGGATCGCTGGTTATCATAATTTAACTTTTATTATTTTATCTCAAAAACCGAGCGTCCCAAAAAAAAAGTAAAAATTGTTTTGGGATTTCCAAACAAAGCCCTTTCATATGACATGTAACTTGATTTTTTTATGTAACTTTTTTTATTTTTGCCCCCTTAAAAAACCCCATATCTCAAAAACCCTTCATCCGATTTTACTTATATACTTACCAGTAAATTTCTCAAGTACAAACTATCGACATATCGAATTTCATGCAGATCGGATCAACGGTTCTAAAGTTATCGCCAGACAAACATACATACATACATACATACATAAAATGCCAAATCGCCCAAGTTGAAACTAAGATCTTCGTTCGCTTCGCTCACTCGATCAATAAAAGAACTGGAAGTAGATGACTTCAATAACTTTTTACGGATGGATTTTGACTCTTTTGAAGAGCTTCTTGCAATGGTGGCACCATTTATAGAAAAAAAAAATACATTGATGCGGAATGCCGTAAGCGCTAGAGAACGATTAATTGCTACGCTTCGGTTTTTGGCCAGTGGACAAACCTACGAGGATTGATTGTACGCTATGTATACGTGCACTCCGTGTGACAGATACTGACAAACTGACTGAGAAATTGCCCCAATCGCGCTACACACGCAGCGACGGCAGGGACGACTTAGGGATCAAGGATGGTCTCGCGCCCCTGCCGCCCTGCCGCAGGGCCAATCCTCCAAATTGCCCCTGCATGCCTACACACATCACAATTAAGGATGCAATTAAGGGTCATCCCCACTCCTACACCCTAGATTGCCCCTGCGGCAGGTGTGTGAGTAGCGCCCTAGGGCCTCCGTGACAGCTATAGCCGTGACCGTCTCTTAGTTTAATTTTTGTTTTTCGTATTCCGTAATTAGTTTTTCGATTTTCCGGCGGATTTTCGATGCAAAAACGAAAAACGAATCACGGAATTCGAAAACTCAAATAAGAAAATAGAACTAAGACTCAGCAACTTAACGTGCCCTCCGAAGCACGGAAACGCTCATACGATAGCGATCACCCGTCTAAAAGGTAGCCACGCAGAAAATGGCTGAAGTCAGTCGAAGTGCTCAAAGATCATCCTATGATCTAGGAAGTTACGCCATTGCCTTCACAGAATTCACAGCTCAGTTGGTATGAGCTCTGCCTTCTGTGCCGTAGGCCGTGTGGGTTCGATCCCCACCGATAACAAATATTTTTGTAATGAACATAGATTGTTGTTCTCTGTCTGGGTGTTATATAATATTATAAGTATATATTTACAAAAAAAAGTATATAAGTAGTATATGAGCTATCTGGTTCTCATATCACAAGCTTTGGCTTAGTTTGGGGCGAGATAGTGCTGTGTGGAATGTCCACAAATTTATTTATTTATTGCAAGAGCGCATGGTGACACTTCTTGGCTTTACAAGCCGGGGAAAAAAACAAATACACGCCTTAACGATTCAACTTACTTTATTGGGATCTGTGCCCCAAGTCAGAGTTTTATTTTTCGTTTTTGGTTTTCTATATTGCGAGCCCGGATTTTGTTTGAAGACGCAATAAGCGTCCTTACCGGGCGTGCTAGGATCTTTCGTGACTCTTCTTGTTTGGACTTGCTTCCGACTACCACCACCACCACCAAGTGTGGTGAAACTTGGTTACCATACATAGTGATGTATGGTAACCAAGTTTCAACTGAATTGGCCTATTTATTGAATAATTTCGTTGAATTCGTGTTGTCATATCAACGAAACTCTTAGAGATGGGAGCTCTTGGATCGTTGGTTATCTTAATTTAACTTTTTGTTTTATCTCAAAAACCGAGGGTCCTACAAAAAAAGTAAATATGGTTTTGGAATGTCCAAACAAATCCCTTTTGTATGACATGTAACTTGATATTTTTGTGTTACTTTTTTTATTTTTGCCCCCTCGAAAACCCCATATCTTTAATAACTAGTCCGATTTAACTCATATACTTACCAGTAAATTTCTCAAGTACAAGCTATCGACTTACCAAATTTTATGAAGATCGGATCAACGGTTCTAAAGTTATGGCCCGACATTTATAAAATTTATACATATACAACGTGTAAATGCTTGTACGACATTAAATTAATACACTTGTAGTGCTACTATCTAGTATTGATTTAAAAAAATAATTATTGAAATTCATTCATAATTAGTTTTTTTTTATTTTCAAACAAACTAATCATCAGTTAAAGCATAAAATTATACAGCACTCTGTATACGTACACAAACAACGAAACGTACGTTCATTCATTACTCGTCGGTGCCTATAAGTGCGAATATGCCGCGCACTCACGGCGCGGCGCTCAAAGGCGCCGCCGCGCCGGCCGGTAAAGCCGAAAGTCGAGCGTCTAAAATGCCAAATCGCCCAAGTTGACTGTAAGATTTTCAACAACACCCGGGCTCGCATTCAGAAAATCAAACATATGTGAAAAATGATTTTCATAAAAAAAATGTTTCTTTTTATTAAGTTAACAACTAGCAAGCCTAGCCTAAAAACAGATATATCTATATGTTATGGTTTCCGACTTTGCCCCATAAGTTTCAATAAAACTTCCTGTATAATGCTACTATTTTGGAAATAAAATAAGAAAACAGCATGATGATACTTATAGTCTGCGACTTAAGCCCTTATGACTAGGGCAGATGGACGTGGCGAGCCAATAAGGTCCTAAGGGATTCTTCTTGTACTTCATAGCCCTAAAAAAAAGATGTAAGGAGTAATTGAACTAGGCCATGGCGCCCTTAATTATAGAGCGGCATGCTAGCCTTTTTGTAAAGAAACGTGAGAACATCGAACAGTTGAAATTACTTCAATAGTTTGCATTTAGTTCTTAGCAGTTGTATTTTTACAGTCGAGACATTTCGGTAAGAAAGAATCGCAATTTATGCAATACCGTTTTTAAAAGTGGCTTCGATAAGCCTGAAAATTTAAAAAAAAACGACGTCTAATACACTGAGAAATATTATAAAAACTTTATCTGAAGGAAACCTGATTTGTGTATATAATTATAGTTTTTGTTGATCTTTTTCAAAAAGCAATGAATTACTTTCGATAAAATTTATTATGGTGATTCCATCTGCAGTATACCTCATCATCATCATCATTTTCCTGCCCTTATCCCACGCTAAGTGGGGTCGGCACAACAGGTTTTCTTCTTCCACTCTCCTCTATCATTCGTCATCTCGGTGCTCACTCCTTTCTTACTCATGTCATCTTTCACACAGTCCATCCATCTTTTCTTTGGCCTACCTCTCTTTCTAAAACCATCCACATCCATATCTAACACTCTTCTCGTAATATGACTTTCTTCCCTCCTCATGACATGCCCATACCACGCTAACCTATTGCTCCTCAACTTATCTGTCACAGGCGCCACTTTCAAACTTCCTCTAATATACTCATTCCTTATTTTATCCATCCTTGTCACTCCGCACATCCATCTCAACATTCGCATTTCTGCTGCCTGCACTCTTCTCTCATCCGTCCCTTTTGTTGCCCAACACTCAGATCCATACAGCACGACAGGCCTTATGATCGTCTTGTATACTTTCCCCTTAAGTTTAAGGGGCATTCGTGGATCACATGTTGTTCCTGAGACCTGTCGCCATTTCATCCATCCCGCATTTATTCTATTTTTCACGTCTCGGTCGATCTCGCCGTCGTTCTGAATGGATGAGCCGAGGTACCGAAAGTCGGAGCAGACTAGTAGGGATACACCGTCTAAGGCAATAGAGGTGAAACTGGAGGGACCACCAAAGTCGCAGAACAAGTGCTCGGTTTTTGTCCTGCTGATCTTCAGTCCGACACTCTCCAATTTCTCCTGCCATTTTCCCAGCCTGCTCTGGACCTCAAGCGCATCTTCACCAACAAGAACAATGTCGTCGGCGAACAGCATGCACCAGGGTGCTTCTTCCTGTATGTCCGATGTCAATGCATCCATAATCAGGAGAAACAAATATGGGCTTAATGCCGATCCCTGGTGCAAACCTACAGCCACACTGAACTTGTCAGTGACGCCAGCTTCCGACCGAACGTGAGTGCTGGCTCGGCTGTACATAGCTCGAACCAACTTCACATACTTCCCAGGCACTCTTTTCTCATTCAACGCCCACCACAGAACCTCTCGGGGTACCTTATCGTATGCCTTTTCTAGGTCCACGAACACCATGTGCAAGTTTTTGTGTACACGTCTATAGTTTTCACACAATTGACGAACTGCAAAAATAGCGTCCGTGGTACCTCGTCCAGGCATAAACCCAAACTGGTTCTGTGATACCTCACTCTCCCCTCTCATTCGTCTCGCTATCACTTTCTCCCATATCTTCATACTATGCGACATTAGCTTTATTCCTCTATAGTTGTTGCAGTCCTGTACATCACCCTTATTTTTGAAGATAGGAACCAACGAACTGTTGCACCATTCATCAGGGATCGCCTCTTCATGCATCAACTTATTGAAGAATAAAGCCAACCACTTCCATCCATCAGCTTTCAAAAACTTCCACACTTCCGCCGGTATACCATCTGGTCCTACCGCTTTACCATTCTTCATACCTTGTACAGCTATTTTAACTTCATCCATCGTTATCTCATTTATCATTCCCATGTTCACTGCTACTTTATCTAACACACCGCTCCATTTATTCTCTTCATTCATCAATCTTTCAAAATATCCCTTCCAGCGTTCTTTTATCACTTTGTCTTTCGTCAAAACCTTTCCTACTTCATCTTTTATACATCTAATGTATAAAAGATGAAGTATACCTACCAAACAAAAAAAAATATCACCCAAATCAATTCATAATTAAATAAATAAATATTGGTGGACTATTCACACAGCACTATCTAGCACCAAACTAAGCCAAAGCTTGTAACATGGAAACCAGATAGCTGATATAATACATATATACTTTTTTTTTGTAAATACATACTTAATATATATAATAACACTCAGACAGAGAACAAACATCTATGTTCATCACACAAATGTTTGTTCTCGGTGGGGATCGAACCCACGGCCTCCGGCGCAGAAGGCAGAGTTACTACCAACTGAGCTATAAAGGCTGTCGAAATTGGCGAAATAATCGCGTAACAAACATAAAAAAACCGACAGTTGAACTGAGAACATTCTTCTTTTCTAAAGAAATACGAATGTCTACATTAGTTTTGACCAACCACGTGATATTTCTATAGCATGCGTCAATCCCATACATTTAGACTTCTCTAGACTCATCGCTTGCAGAATGTTACTTGGCTACATGCGCAGGTGTATAATTGATTTAAGTACATTAATCATGTCTACCTCGTGTGTTCATAAGTTTTGAGACGAACTTATTTAATTAATTTAAAAAGAAAGTAATTCATTCAAAATTTTAAATTTTAAAAGTTTAAAAAAGGTTGCATGCCTTTTTTAAACTTTTAAAATTTTAAATTTCGAATGTTTTGAATCAGAAAAAAATTACATTTGAATATTTGTTTCATTCTCCGTGAAAATGGCGCCAACAAAAGATTTGCGTGCGACTGTAATTTCACTGTTTCAAGCAGGAAAAAAACCAATGCTAGTTTTTAGTGAAATCCAAAGTTTGGGATGTAGTCGGAACTTTGTGTATTATACCATAAAGAGGTACAAGGACACCGGCTCTTTAGAAGACCGTGGAAGATGTGGCCGCCCGCGGTCTGTAAGGACGCCCGCCAACATCAAAGTAATCAGAGAGCGAATTCGTCGCAACCCTTGCCGGACTCAAAAGAAATTAGCTCTGCAGACCAACATTTCGCGAATATCGGTGAACAGGATACTTAAATATGATCTTAAACTAAAGGCCTACAGTCGAAGGAAAGTGCATTATTTGAACGAGCGTCTTCGTAAATTGCGACTGGAACGATGTCGGAACCTATTGAAGAGACACGATCCAAAAAATATCCTGTTTACCGATGAAAAGATCTTCACGGTGGAAGAAAAGTTTAACCGGCAGAACAATAAGGTTTACGCCAGAAGTTCAAAGGACGTCCAGCCATCTGTACGCAATGTCCAGCGTACTCATCATCCAGCAAGTGTGATGGTTTGGTGGGGTGTTTCCTACGAGGGGGTCACGTCGCTTCATTTTTGCCAGCAAGGCGTCAAGGTGAAGGCACAAAATTACCAAACCGACATATTGGAAGCGGTGGTTAAACCATTAAATGATACGCTATTCGCTGGAAAATACTGGGTTTTCCAACAGGACTCTGCTCCCTCCCATAAAGCTAAGACTACCCAACGCTGGCTGGAGGCCAATTTGCCAGGCTTCATTCGGAGCATAGATTGGCCCTCGTCAAGCCCTGACTTGAATCCTTTGGATTATTCTTTATGGACGGAATTGGGGCTGAGGGCATGCAGAAAGTCTCACCCAAACCTGGATTCTCTCAAGCGAGCCCTTATTAAAGAATCGAAACGGATTCCCATTGAAAAGATTCGTGCCGCCATAGATGAATGGCGCACGCGTTTGAAGGCCTGCATTGAATGCAAAGGCGGCCATTTTGAATGATTTATTTTTAAATACAGATCTAGATGTCAGTAGTTTTAATTTTAATATCCAATAAATGAATACTCAACTTAGCTCCAAAAATATTTTAGTTTTACTGTGTCTCAAGACTTATGAACACACGAGGTATAATCTGAGTATCCGACTGGTAGAACCTTGCTATACCTTTCGACGCACGGTTGCGCTCTTCGTGAACTAATGAACTCCATATGTTGTCTGATAGAGATTGATGTTTAGCGATAAGACCGCCCATCTTATTTAACATAGTTATTATGATTTTTATTTATACTGTTTTTGTTGTGTGCAATAACTGTCTACATTCTACAACATAGTTTTAAGAATTTTATATATACTTTTGGTTTCTATAAGTTATTGTGTGCAATAAAGTATTGTATATCTATCTATTTATGCTGAGGATTTTGGTGCCTAGTACACGGAACTGAATCGGCATCTAACTGGGTAATTTCCCGTGATACTACATTGTACGTGCGGTTATAGAATACACGTACCTTTCAGCGCGGCGGTTGTACTTTCCACAGCGAACATATTGAGCGCTGTAAGCTGCAGAAGTCGTGCGGCCGGCGTGGGTAGAGGCTTGCGGTGTAGAAGTGCACGAAACTGACGCAGCATCTGACTCGCACATTCGTGGAATGACTCCATGCTGGTAAATAAATGCTTTATTTAGTTTTTTTATTTTATTTAACATAGGTCAAATGAAATATGCTAGAGATTACAATACTCGGGTTCAGTAGACATCATAGAGGTCTAACGAAAAAAAAATCTCTGTACTTACTGAAAAACTACCGATACAACATCAATGCTTTTTATTTTGTATAGCATAGAACTGATATTTGAACAGGAAAACGAAGCGTGGGACGCCCTCCTACCCGATGGACTGACGACATTGTCAGGATCACATTCATACATTTAATATTGCGAATTGTATAGTTATTGTATTTTAATTTCACTGAGGACATTATGTTAATTAAATTGTTTATTTTTATTTTGTTACATGTTAGGTTAAGATTCAGACACGATTTGTAAGATAATTGTAATTGAATAAACGAATTGAATTGAATTGATCGCGGGAAGTCGGTGGATGGAGGGCTCGCAATCGTTCTTCTTGGAAATGTATAGGAGGGAGGCCTATCTCCAGCAGTGGACTTCTTTAGGTTGATGATGATGAGAACTGATATTTAACCTCTACCTAAGTCCGAGTTTTGTTTTTCGTATTTCTTTTTTCGTCAGGACTTTTTTGTATGGAGATTCGGTAAGTACCTATAATGGGGGTGCTGAGAACTCCGAACTCAGAGTTTCCATACAATCGCCTGACGTTACTAAAAACCTGGGTACTGAAGACTATCGAAATTCCAGACACAATTTTTTATCTGGAAGGAGAAAGCATAAAATATACATACCCAATTTTTGTTATTAGCTTCCCGTGTACATGGAGGTAGCTCGTGATGAAGGTTTTGTTTAGCTGTAACAAGTAAAACAATCTATGTTTCAAAAACATTCAGCAGGAGGATCGGATTAGATAAGTTTTTTTTTTTTTTTTTTTATACAACCAGCTTATGGAACAAGCAGATGGCCCACCTGATGTTAAGTGGTAACCATCACCTATAACAAAGCATTGCCTCGTAAGTCACGCACGATAAGAACGTGCCCTACGATGCACTGCCCTGCGTCCATCAGCTTGAGGCATACAGATGTTAAGCCTCATGTGCCTGTAATTAGACCGGCAACCACACTCTTCAAACCGAAACACAGCGTTGCTGCTTGGCGGCAGAAAAAGGCGTGGTGGTAGTACTTCCCCGGACGAGCCCTTCACAAAGAGCTCTACTACTGCTTGTTCGATCAGCTGGTTGTATAAAAAAAAAATGAGGGTTGTGTTAGGAAAAAAAACATAACGCAGCTATAATTGTGTCTATAGAAAAATATCTCAAAGATATCTCTATTTTTGCGACATTTTGAAAATGGTTTATGTTACGAAAATTATGCAGATTATTGGGTAAATTAGATAAAAACATTCACCAATAATGGATGGACAACTGTATTCCGAAGACCAATATAATAAAAAAAAACTTAACAAGATGTCATTTAAATCGTAAGCGCTACGGCGAGCACGTATAATTTCAAATTTTAATTCAACCACAGTAAGTGCATTTTAACTGCACGCTTTGTGGTGTATAATTTTGCTTACAAAACACTGTCTTTATTTTGTAAACTAGTTGATTAATATATTGAAATAGAAGGTTACCTCGACAGAAGACATAGCAGCCAGATGTTCGGTTAGCGGGTCTATCCTCGGAGTGGTCGTGGTTCGATGACCGCTCGGTCGCACCCACACCTCTCTGCGGTTGCCTTGAGGTGTGCTTTTAGTGTCTGTCACATCACTTCCGGCCTCAGCGTTTTTGCTTTCTATTGCTATGCGGCGTTTACGCTCTGCTGCCTCATACTGAAAGAATATATGAGTGTAATAACTATTTTTTTTATACTACTTGCTGGTGGAATAATCTGATGTTAAGTTGTAACCATCACCTGTAACAAAGCTTTGCCTCGAAAGACACGCACTTATGAACGTGCCCTACGATGCACTCCCTTGCGTCCATCAACTTGAGGCATAGAGATGTTAAGCCTCATCTACCTGTAATTTCACCGGTAGCCAAACCCTTCAAACCGAAACACAGCAACGCTGCTTGGCGGCAGAAATAGGCATGGTGGTAGTACTTCCCCAGACAAGCCCCTCTCAAAGACCTCTACTACTCTTGATCATTAGAAGTCCACTGCTAAACATAGACTTCCTCCATAATTTCCAGAAAGAACGATTATAAGTTTTCTCCAGCCACAGACTTCCCGCGATCTTTACAACGTTGGAAGTCTATTTGCGCTCAACGCATCGTCTTCTGATTCATGGTCATCATTCGAAAATATATATTACCTAGCAGTTGTCGGTCTACTAGCTATATGGCCTGTCTTTATTGCCACTTCAACTTGCTAATTTTGAGAGCTGTTTTTGAACTTGGTTCTTCTAAGGACGTCCTCACAATTATATCAGTTAAGTGAAACACACACAGTGATGAATAACACACAAATATAATCATGAAGGAAAATGAAGAAGAGGCTTTGATTGATGGGATGTGTACTAATTACTACTGTTTTGTATTTATTTACCTTTTTCCTATTTTCTTCAAAAAGCGATAGCAAACTTTCCCGTGCTGAATGGAAAGGATTAGATGACATTAAGCTCCTCATATAATAGTATACCGCGTCTAGTTTTCTTCTCTGCAACAAAAACAAGCGTGTTCATTCTTCAATCTTATGTATGACCAGATGGATTGATTATAATCCTTTATTGTAAGTACTTACTGCATAAATTGCTAGTATCGCTAATTGGTTGTATGGCCGTCCATTCTTAGGATTTATTTGTTGGGCTTTTGTATACCAAAATTTACTCTTAGCATAGTTATTAGTCTCATTCACTTGTTCCTTATACCTTGCCAAATCCCCCAAAAATACATACAACTTCTGAACTGAAATCAAAGCAAGGCCTAAGTAGCCCAGGCCTTTCGGCGGTAATATGTGATTGTCGTTTATATAATCATCTATGTTGAACTTATAGCTTTTCTCCAACATCTGGACCAAATTCTCAAAATAAATATTTCCTTCTTCAATGATTGTGTTGATCAGTTTTACAACTTTTGGTTTATCTTCAGGAGATATCTGTGTAAAACTCTTTCGTAAGACTTCAATGAAATTATAGTATAAAATTTTCCAAAAATGGTGCTCAATGTTGTCTGCTTGGCAATACTTTAGATCTGACATAAGGAGTTTCTGGAGGGCGCCTTGCAAAAATTGTCTGAAAAAAAATATCAACTTGTAGTAAAAGTTTATGACCAAAGCACTTTTCCCTAACCTGCGCTGCGCTACAACTATCAATTTTCAATACCTACAGATCATCATTATCAGCCTGAATTTCTGCCAGGCAAAGGTATATCTAACTTGTTTAATATAAATAAATAAATAAATATTGGTGGACTTTCCACACAGCACTATCTAGCCCCAAACTAAGCCAAAGCTGTAATATGGGTACCAGATAGCTAATATAATACATAACATACGTTTTTTTGTATACATACTTATAATAAATTAATAATAACACCCAGACAGAGAACAAACATCTATGTTCATCACACAAATGTTTGTTCTTGTAGAGGATCAAACCCACGGCCTACGCTGCAGAATGCAAAGCTACTACCAACTGAGCTGTGAAGGCTGTCATATAGAAAGATAGAAAAGCCTGGAAATTTAAAAACCAGTCTTTTGACAACTATTTATTTATTGAAAACTCAATTTGAGCTTACGGTTCAGGGAACACCACTTAGCGTGGGATAAGGTCAGGAAGATGATAAATACAGAAAACAATTATAATTACTTAATCAAAGAGAAACGCTTCCAGGAAAATAAATTAAGAAGGTACTCAGTTCTTATAAAATGGTGTTAGCGACCTGACTGACCTGACCATTTATTGAAGAGTTTCGTTGAACAGACCTTCAACGAAACTCTTCAATAAATAGGCCAATAGAGTTGAAACTTGGTTACCATACCAAGTTAGTAGGTAGTCAGAAAAAGTCCAAAGATAATGTTTGGACTTGCCTCTGACTACTACCTAGTCATAGTTTTGATGCGTTCGACGGGTCGCATCACGAGATTCAGTTCGTGGCGAACTACTAGTTTTATACTTTTATAACTACCTAGTCATAGTGACGTCCTCCCAATGATTGGCAAGAGAGAGCGGTCCCCTCATGGAGTGTGTCTGGAGAATGACGTCAGCGCGATCCACCTCTTGCAGCAAAGTACGATGCCTGGCCGCACGGGCCGCGTCGTTGGCTTCGTACCCGAGACCTCCGCGGGACGCTGACTCTTTTACCACTAAAATAGAGAAATTACTAAACATGCAAGGCGTTTTGATATTATGTTTACGAAAAAAATCTGCGTTTTACCAAATATAATACTAATATATATACTTTCCTTCCTAAAATTTATAGGTACATATTTCACTCTATTTATTATCTGTTCATTTATTTTTGTTATAACTATATTTATTTTATTTATTTTTTACTTTTGTTTCCATTATGTATTTATATTGTTTCTTTTTTTTTAAAGTTTTTTTGTAATGTGTGTGTTAAAGTAGCAAATAAATGTCTGTCTATGTCTATGTCTACATTTTATAACTTGGTTTCATAGCAAAATGTTATCACAGTAGAATTGTATATATTTTAACTCTGCCGTATGAGGCACGAGCAACGTGAGGATTATTTATAAATCATATTTATTTATTTCCTTTCACAGTACCCAGAATCAGATAAACTAAATAGACAATACATGCTAATATTACTAATTTATGTACTAAGAAAAGCTTTCTGGCATTTTCTTAAGTTGATTACTCGCATCAATATACCTCTCAGTAGCCTAAAAATGCACGTAAACAATATTCGGCTGTATTCATATTCCGTCATTCTATGATAATTTTATATTGTGTAAAAAATAAACGACGCGGTCCCAAGCGAGGCCATAACCAAATTCGAATCGTTCGACAAATCCGTGTCCACGATAAGACGATTAACTGTTAAACAGTCTATTGCGCAGTTAAACAGCTAACTCAATAGTCATTATTTTAATAAGTAATTCGTATGTTATAGCTTAACATGTGTTCGAATATAAATTGTATACGTTTTATTTCTCTTACCTTGTTCCATTCTTGTGTCCATTTTAGAAGGATTCGTTTGAACTATGATTGGTTTGGATGGGTTTTGGTGATCAAAGAGTATTTTCTGATTTTCTACATTGCTTCGCCTGAAAATAAAAATAAAAGTGTGACAGCAGTTTATAGACAATTTCCTGAGTTTTATTTATTAGGTGAACTATTAATCTAACTCACCCTAGATCTTTTTGCAAATGATTGATAGAACCTTGAGGCAGCATGATCAGCCCAGGATGTGAAGTGTTTGATGTATCAGGGTTTGATTTTTCAGACTTGGTGCTGTTCAATCTGTTGCGCTGATGAGTAGATTCTTGCCTGGAACATTGACATTTCATGATTTCCATACATTTCCTACATAAAACAATAATATTCTAAATCACAGTTATTTGTCATCGTAGTCATAATATTATGGGTAAAAATATTCAGTGATTTATTGACAGGAAATTTAATAGAATAATGATTCATGAGCAGGATTTTTTTTTATTATTACGAGTTCTTCGGTTCCTACTGCTATGGGGCTACGCTATGCTATGTTACTGAGGCGCGATGAGGGAGTACTGGAAGGAATGGGGAAGGCCCATCCTTTCCAAATATCACGATTCTGGGCTGTATTTGTCCAGTCAACGCCGGAAATTATCAAGCTCGTCCCACCATCCTCTACTTTACAATACAAAAAAAAATCATTTACTTATTTAAGCCAATACAGATTATAAAAAATACAAGAAAAGACATTAAAAGTAAGTAAGTGACATAAATTGGCCGTCACTCAGCATAAATGCCATAGCAGCATACGCTACTATAACGCTGGCCTTCCTTTGATCTGCTGGTACCAAACGGTGGCTTTATAATAAGGACTTCTTCTTTTTCATGCTTGTCAATAGTACAAGATTTTACAAAACTATTTTTAAATGCACAACAACTAGTAGCTGATAACATTCCATCAATTAGAAGCGTGACTGCATTACACATTGGTATAAAATGAAATTATTCGAACTTGTCACGAGAATATTTATTTTTTTATTTAAGAAATTTCGAGCAGGACGTGAAATACATAAATAAAATATAAGGGGATGTTGCAACGGGGCGTGGCTGCTGTTATCAAAAGATATATTGGTCGCGAGGAACTGCCGGTAGATTCACCTAGTTTATAAAGCCGAAAATACACGGTTCACTTTTGGTTTTCAATTTGGATGAAGCAACCAAATTGATCCATGTAAACATAAAAATGAATCATTCAATGTCTGGCATTCCTTTCATTTCTGCTCCATTCAACCAAAGTGATTCAATTTGGTTGAACCGTGTATTTCCGGCTTAAGACGTTTCAGTGATTGTACTGAATAAAGACCATTTTGATTTAGATGCCATAGAATGTGATACGAAAGTCATTGCTGCTGCTTTTGTAATGTAATATTCATGATCGACAGCCTTCACAGCTCAGTTGGTAGTAGCTTTGCCTTCTGCGCAGTAGGCCGTGGGTTCGATCCCCACCAAGAACAAATATTTGTTTGATGAACATAGATGATTGTTCTCTGTCTGGGTGTAATTATATATTATAAGTATGTATTTACAAAAAAAAAAAGTATTTAAGTATTATATCCGCTATCTGGTTCCCATATTACAAGCCTTGCTTAGTTTGGGATTAGATAGAGCTGTGTGGAAAGTCTAGAAATATTTATTTATTTATATTCACTTATAATTATACCAACAATCAATGAGAATAATAGAAAGCGCTCCCAGAATTAAATAATAAATCACATCTCTTTAAAAATACCCATCTTTATCCGTAATGGCGGAACTGTAGTTAGATGATACTTAGAATTTACATAGTTCATGACCTGGAATAACACATACGCTACTTTAGCGCAGATGCTAGTCCTCATCGGCCTTGAGGAGTTGTGATGTTGATGTATGTTATGGTTTGAAAAGTGTGGTTGCTGGTGTAATTACAGGCACATGAGGCTTAACAACTGCATGCCTCAAGTTGATGGACGCAGGGCAGTGCATCGTAGGGCGCGTTCCTATCGTGCGTGACTTACGAGGCAACGCTTTGTTATAGGTGATGGTTACCACTTAACATCAGGTGGGCCATCTGCTAGTTCCATCAGCTAGTTGTATAAAAATGGGCGTGGGCAGAGCGTTTCGGAAAATCAACCTGTTAATTCACTTACTTGTCATGTGTGCCCTTGGTGGCCAATATTTCTTCGCGCCAATTCATCGGCGTTGAGAAGTTGTGCGGTTGATGTTGGGGCGTGGGCGGGGCGTGCGGTACAGCAGAGGCAGAGGCAGAGGCGACTGGTGGTGGTTGTTCCGAGGCGCGGGACCGCTTCCGTCCGCTGCGCCGCTTGAGCCGCCGCGAGCCGCCGCCGCCGCCGCCGCTGGCCTCGACGGACGCCACGCTGGCCGTCGGCGACTGACGACCCCTCTCCGAGCTCACTGCACGCCCGTTAGCCGACATAGACGCGGTGTTTTTCTTCTAAACATAATTGATCGAGTGAGCGAAGCGAACGAAGATCTTAGTTTCAACTTGGGTGATTTGGAATTTTATGTATGTATGTATGTATGTATGTATGTATGTATGTATGTATGTTTGTCTGGCGATAACTTTAGAACCGTTAATCCGATCTGGCTTGTACTTGAGAAATTTACTGGTAAGTATATGAGTAAAATGGGATGAAGGGTTTTTGAGATATGGGGTTTTTTAAGGGGGCAAAAATAAAAAAAGTTACTTAAAAAAATCAAGTTATATGTCATATGAAAGGGCTTTGTTTGGACATTCCAAAACAATTTTTACTTTGTTTTTAGGACGCTCGGTTTTTGAGATAAAACAAAAAAAGTTAAATTAAGATAACCAGCGATCCAAGAGCTCCCATCTTTAAGAGTTTCGTTGAAATCAAGGTTTTTCTACTGGTCGGCCAGTTCCTTTGCTTTTTCTTAAATTTTTTTCTTGAAATAAATTAAGGAAGTACTCAGTTCTCATAAAATGGTGACGACGACCAGGTCTGATGATGGAGCCAAGGTCTGTTCAACGGAACTCTTCAATAAATAGGCCAATAGAGTTGAAACTTGGTTACCATACCAAGTTAGTAGGCGGTAGTCAGAAAAAAGCACAAAGATAATGTTTGGACTTGCCTCTGACTACTACCTGTTCAAAGTTTTGATGCGTTCGTCGGGTCGCATCACGAGATCTCAGTTCGGGGCGAACTACTAGTTAAAACAGTTTTATTAAGTACGAGAACTCATCATCATCCACAGCTCGACTTCACCTACTGCTGGGTATAGACCTCTCTCTGTATTGGCCATCTTTGACGGCCCTGCGCTTATCTCATCCAGCTCAGCAGCAACGAGAACTAGTTAAGCATAGTTTTTGGTAGAAAAACATGTTTGAATCAAAATAAATTTTTGCTAAACCTTTGTAATGTTATTCTCCATAACTTGGTTGTTTGCGATGAAATAAATTAAATTAGAGATTTTATATGTTCATAAATGCTGAAATTTGCGAGGGAGATGTACATTAGCGGTAGTCTGCATCTTTACTGGAATACTATCAATGAAATGTGTTTTGTGTCTCAACTAAAGAGAAACTAAGATACATACTTGATTACTAGAAACCCAAGTGGACGATTTGTTTACTGCTGAAGGCACTCTGAATCCATCATTATCTCTGGGACTCATGGCACGATTTGCTGAACCGTCTCTACTGTTGCATTGAGATACAATTCTCCTGTAAAAAAATACACAATTCAAAAAAAAAAACAATCATTCATTCATCTTTTTTTTTAACACTAATTCGAATACCGAACTCGATCAACTTTCGCGGACGCAGGCGTGCACGATGGCGATCAGTATTTTATAGGTAGTGACAGGAAGCGTGAAACGACACGGATCCACACATCCTGTCACTACCTATAAAATATAACATAACACAATATTATTATAGTCTTAAATAACATACTGATTGCTGCAGCTAAGCCACTTTGAAAGTAAACTCTAAGGATAGGTTTGCAAGAAAAACAAAAACTTACCCATCAGTACTTTGTTCCCTGCTGTAGGATCTCAATGACCTCCAACGATCCAAGTCATCCCTGCTGTTTCCTAGTGTAGAAGAGCGATTGCTCCTGTGACTGTCCTTTCTCTCCCTGTTCCGAATGTTAGGGGGAAGGGACTCGTATGGAATGCTATTGCTATCCTTCCTGATTATATCATGTTCAATGTGTACACTGGTCGCACTGTCCTTTCTATTCCTTTCTGGTTTTTTTTCACAGTTTTTTAAACTCCTGCTTGAACTCCTAAAGTGAAAATACAATATTTTTTACTATTGCAGATAAATTACACAAATCTATTTAACAAAATTACCCCTGACTGAAAACCCTTCAGAATATGTTTTATTTAAACTACATGCTACAACACAACAGCTCATGGAAAAAGCATTTGGCCCACCTGATGTTAAGTGGTGGTGACAAAGAATTGCCTCGCATGACACGCACGTCAAAAATATGCCTACAATGCTCTGCTTTGCATCCATTACCTTAAGGCAAACCAGCAAACCGAAACACACCGTTGCTGGCGGCAGAAATAGGCTTGATAGTACTTCCCCGAACGAGCCCCCCACAAAGAGCTCTACTACTCATAACAGGTCTTAATGTATGCAGTTGCCATTATTTTCATACTTTAAGAATTAACAAAGATTTTTATATTGTCCCAAAAGTTATTATCCAAGTGGGATTTGAACTCACGACCTTCCCCTTGATACTGGAACTTTAGTACCAAAGATTGTTAAATAGGTATCAGTTTTCTTACAAATAAGCTTTTGTTACTTTTCTTAACTCAGATCAATAATTTAACTAGATATTACCTTCTATCTTTACGCCTGGATCTGCTACTTTTCTTAGGTTGATCCACTGGTTTAAAATCTTCAATTTTAGATGGTTTTGCATTTTTAGAGAAACTTGTTGGTTCATTATCATCCAGTTTTATATTTTTTTCCACTTCTTCTGTCCAATCCTAGAAAATTTCGTAATTTCAATCAAGACAGCCTTTACTGCTCATTCGAGAGCCTTCTCAGCTCACTGACAGCCTTCACAGCTCAGTCGGTAGTAGCTCTGCCTTCTGCGCCGTAGGCCGTGGGTTCGATCCCCACCGAGAATAAACATTTGTGTTATAAACATAGATGTTTGTTCTCTGTATGGGTGTAATTATCGACACTATATTATAAAGAGGAAAGATTTGTATTTTTGTATGTAACGAATAGGCTCAAAAACGACTGGTCCGATTTCAAAAATTCTTTCACCATTAGAATGCTTCAAATTTTTTTCAACATTTTAGGATAAACTTAGACCGTAGGTTCGAGTCTCGCGCCTAGTTATTTCATACATTTGCACGCCCTTCTCCAACGCCGCGTTGCCCGTTGCGCTGTGTGAGTACGCGCCCCGTGTTTTTGCTTATATTTCAAAAAAATAAAAATCGTAATATCTTTTGAAGGGAATGTCCGATTTGAAAAATTCAAGAAGTAATCTATAGGTATTGAAACAGTCTTGAATACGAAATGATTTATTTGGATAAGGAATAATATAAAGGTATGGATAACATAGTCTGATTTTGGTCGGCATATATCAACTTTTAAAATTTAAAAAAGAAGTTATAGTAACATAGCTACGATAGTTAGACTTATGGTATCGCTGAGTTTTTTGTAGACATTGATGTGTTCTTTAATATTGTAGAACATTTATGTGTTCTATCGTCAATAGTTTTCGCAGCGCATGCGATGAAAGACATTTTATGGCCAATTTTTTTACACCTTGGGTTACATTATTGAAGTTTTAGAAGGGATCCTAAATTTTTCTTGAAATCGGACCAGTAATACATTTAAAAGTAGTAAAATTACATAGGTACAGAAGCTAAATATGTATAATAAATAATACATAGATACTAAATGCTACACAAATAACAATATAAAGGAATACATATTATATAATAATGTAAAATACACAAATAATAGTTCTCAAATTGCTCATTCATTCGATTTACCAAAGAGATAATTATGGATTTTAGCCTTGAAGACCTCAACTGAAGTAGCTTCGCGATAAGTAAGGGGAGTGTGATTCCAGAGATGTGTTGCAGTAATTGTGAAGGAGTTTGTTTAAGCTGTAGTCTTATGCTGCGGAGTCAACAATTGTAGACGCTGTTAAGAGCGAACTGGTTGGCCTTCAGCATATAAGGGCGTGAACCGCTCACTAAGGTAAATGGGAGACATAGGGTTATGGAGAATGTTATAGATGAGGGTTAAAATGTGATCATCCCGACGAGCTCTGATATCAAGCCACCTCAGCTGTCGACGAAACAAAGAAACATGGTCAAATTTCCGTAGACCATACATATACCTGATGCAGAGATTCCGTAGATGCTGCATGCTATTCAATTGCTCTTTTGTTGCATCAGGATAGCACGGATCAATATTAGTGTAGAAGCGTAGATATATTAATATCGAAAATACAGTAGGAAAGCTATGGCTAAGAATTTCAAATGTTAGAGAAACCGGAGGCCAGAAGCCACACATAAGATCCCAGAACCCAGTGTACTTACATAACTATAAATAGACCAATTTGTAAATATTTTCAGAATAAACTTTATTATTTACTAGCTACCTCTCGCGACTTCGCTTGCTATTAATAGTGATTGCTATATTTAGGCCTGGTTTCACCATGCTCTGTTAGTTACTAATCAAGGATTAACAGGCCATTAAATCTAACCATAGATATCAAATGCATACATTTTGACATATTTAACGGCCCTTTAATCCTTTTTTAATTTAACAGAGCATGGTGAAATCAGCTCTTAAGGTGTTTTAACTTTTTTGTGTTAGTTAATTATGTCTACCCCCATTCCTGGTAATTTTTAGGAATGTAAAGTAGCCTTTATGGTAAACCAGGTTTCAAACTATATTTGTTCTAAGTTCCACCCCAATCAGTTGAGATGTGTTTAAACCACAAACATCCAATCACCATAACTTCCACATATAGTATACATTTGTTGGGTAGGACAGAAATAAGAAAGTAGGATAGCATTCATTTTTGAAGGGTTTTACTTACCAGATTAGTCACATCAAGAAGAGTTGATGAAATCTGTGAAGTGGTTTCACTGTCATGATCAGAGTCCTGCTTTTGAGAGTCTATCTGAGTTCCTGATGCAGTGTTTGATTGTAGACTAATTCCATTGAGGGATGCTGAAAAAGGATTATATTAGAATTCTTACAAAGTAAAGCAGTTTGTTTTGGATCACATGTGTACTGTACAGGTTGCTAAAACACTTAGATAAAGTAACGTCCGCCTGGTTCGGCTGGCTGGAATTAAGTGCCCCCACCACATTCGTTGTTACACGCACGCTTGCCTCCCCAGTCAGGGCGCATAGTATATTGTTATACACTACAAGATGTAAAAACTTACCACTTTCACTTAAATCTTTTTGGTTATCAGTGCTAACCATCAAATCTGATTTTTCATCTATGTGTAAGTTATTCATCGCATGACCATCATAAAGATTTGCGTATGAACTACTAGGGGTTGATTTTCTAGAATTTTGTAGCTCTTGATTTCTTAGGAAATTATTCATAAACTTTTCCCTATCAAAACTTTCACTGTCTCTTAGCCTCCCTCTTCCTCGGGATGGTAGGGTCTGAGACCAATTGGGTCCAGAATTGTTATAATGGTCTTGAGATGAGGGTGGAATGGAGGGATTCAGCATGGTATTATCTTTGTATATTTGGTCCACACTTTTTGAACTGTAATGTCCTGACTGTTCTAAATACTTCTTTCTAAATCTTGGAGGTATGTTATCTAAGTTTACCATGTACTTGGGTCTAGATGTATCAGAAACATACCCTGCAGAATTGCGTCTACCTGATGGAGGTTTTCCACCAGCCATTGATGAATGTCTTCCACCTGAAGTTTCCATACTTCTACTGTCTCTGTTTCTATCTGAAGAGTTTTGATCTTTTGCATGAATATGTTTAGGAGACATAGACCTAGTTTCAGATGTTTGCCTGAAGGGTCTATTGTAGTCATTGCTTCGTCCTTCTTTAGTTGAATCTTTCTCAAGTTTTCTGTCTCTTCTAGGTGCCCCTCGTGAACGATTACCTGTACCACTATTATAAGATTTATCAGAATCACTAGGGGCTCTTCTACTGTTGTATGGATTAATATTATCAGTTCTAATTGACCCTCTGGACGGTCTCTCAGTATCAGAAGGAAAATCACTTGACTTCGCTACATAGAGTTGTTGCTCTGGCTTCTTATGACGCATGTTGGCAGCAGAGAAGTCTCTATTCCCGACATTTACATCATTTACAGAATTTTGAGATCCATAGTGGTTCTGATATTTTTCTTTTCTCACAATATCAGCATTGTATGTATCCATTTTTGTGTCAAAACCGTAGCATGATCTTCTCAAAGGACCACTACCGGGTTTATACAATCTTTGTTGTGGCTTATTTCGTTTGTACTCCTTATAATCATCATCCATAGCAAATTAGCAAATTAGAATTCATAGAATATGCGACGAAAACCTATGTAAAACAAAGCTTGAAATAAACACACACACAACGCTAAAAGGTTAGTTTTATTACAAATAAAACTTGTTGAGGGTTTTGTAGATGAACAAGAAACTGCTCAAACGCACTTCGGTCAGCATAAATCTTATTATATATTAATGTACTTTTGTTTAATGTGCACAAGTTGTAAGCTTTATTTTTGGCGGGACTTATTTATACCGATTTTACAAATGGCGGACTTTTTGTTTTTTCAGTTTTTGTTTTGACATATCTGATATTTCTACTGTCAAAACTGACATTTCATATTGTCAATTATCAAACTGCTTGCTATTGATTGTTAGCAAGAACATCTACCAAATAAAGAAGAAGTAGAAGATTGCTAACAAAATAATTTGTAAATGTTGCCAACTCCAAGTTTGCCTATGATAAAGGTAATCAAACTGCATTATAAACATAATCAATCATTATTGGGTTATTTCAGCTATTTTACATAATTTGAGAACCAAAAAGAACTACTACTTTGTATCGAACTATTTAGGGACTTTATTTGCGAAACATGGAAAGCATGAACATTATATTGAAAAGAGAGTGACTGCTGGAAATAGAGCGAATGGGGCACAAGACACGTTTATGAGCAGCCAGAAACTGTAAAAGGCACGAATAGCTGTACATAGGGGGGTGTTCGTGCCGACAATAATGTATGGTACCTAGTAAAAGTTGGGCAAACATCAGAGTAGAGTAATGCATTAAAATTGAAAGCGTTACTTAATATGTGTGATGTGAATTTGAGTGATAGAGGAACAGTGTGATTTGAGAGAAATGTGGAGTGAAAGAAGACATACCTAGTGATGAGGGTATAGAAAGCTATGTTAAGATGGTTTGGGCATGTGGAAAGGATGAATGAAAGGAGATTAACGAAACAGGTGCATCAGGCAAGCGTAAATGGCCTTTTTTGTCATCAAAATTGTAACAGCTCTTTTGTAAATTTCGATTTTTAACAGACAAAATAAAGATTCTATTCTATTCTATAAATGGGACTGTTGGGAGGGAAGACCTCAGAAGACGTATCTCGACCAGATAGCAGCCGTTCTACGGAACAACCAGGTCAATAGTACCTACCTTCCCTAAACCAACAACGTATGAAGAATTTTTAGAGATTGAATGAAGCGAAAGAGGTATGTAAGGACCGTAGCTGTTGCAGAGTATATTCTAGGCAGCTGAGGTGGGAACAAATAAATACACGCGGCATACGATTTGTAACACTATATTGTCATAATATTGAGCACAAATACAACGCACTAGCGGAATATACTAGGGATTAAATTAGACACATTTATCACTACTACAATTACATTGAGAGAACAAATCAACGCACGACCATAGTGGATTCACCAGAGAGAAGAACAGGAAGGAAGTCAACAACTGAACTGTCAAAGCATGACCATAGAGTAGATAGCTACAGATTATAATTAATGAGGAGAATACACATATTTTAACACTTCCCCTTATTCTCAACATTGATATTTTACAACATGCTAATAAAGAGTTAACAATAAATGAGTGACTCTACAGTACTCTACACAAAACAAGTAACTCTACATGCTGTCTCTACATGCTCAATCCAAGTTGACTCTATATAATCCACAAGTAACATACATAATCAATGTCAATACATTAAAACATTAATAACATTGAAAAACAATTATCAATTCAAATTTAAATCATTCACAAACTTATTATGCTTTACAGAACACAGTGCTTTAGTGAATACATCAGCTGTCATATTATTTGTAGGAATGTATCTTACTGTAAAGTTATAGTTTTCTATTAAATCTTTGACAAAATGATATCTAAGATCTATATGTTTAGTACGTCTATGAGAATATTCTTTAGCCAACAACAATTTCTGAGCGCTTTGATTATCATTAAAGATAACTATACTAAGGCGTTTATCAATAATTTCATACATGAAATTCCTAATAAAACACAATTCTTTCGCTACATCACAAATGGCTACATATTCTGCCTCTGTACTGGACAAGGCAATGCAACGCTGTTTTCTAGATTCCCAGCAAATGACATCCTTGCCCAACTTTACAACAAAGCCTGTGTAAGATTTCCTATCTGCCATATCATTCGCCCAGTCAGCATCAGCATAAGCTTCAATATTTAAGCTTGTACTTTTGTAAAAACAAAGACCGCGATTAATAGTTCCTGCCAAATATCGTAAAACGCGTTTGGCAGCTACCCAATGACTATTATCAAAATGAGTCAAGTATTGACTCAACTGACTGCAGCTAAATGTTATGTCAGGCCTTGTACATACTGAAAGATACATCAAACAGCCGACTAACTGTCTATATTGATAAATGTTATCATCCAATGGTTCTGATTCTGATTTTAACAATTTGTTATTAACAATCATAGGTGTGGAAACCTTTTTACATTTAAGCATATTAAATCGTTTTAGTAATCTTTTAACATATTCTGTTTGGTCCAATTTTAAAACATTCTTATCTCTAGTAAGTCGCATTCCTAAACAACTTTTAAGTGGACCTAAATGCTTAACTGAAAAATTACTTTCTAACAACTTATATATGCCTCTAGTATCACAGGTACTTAAAATGTAAAAATCATCAACATATAAAGCTATTATGGTTAAATCCTTATTATTTCTATTGACATATACACATGGTTCACATTTATTTTGTATATATCCATTCACAGACAGTAGTTGGTGTACTTTCAAGTTCCACATTCTACTGGCTTGCTTTAAACCATAAATACATTTTGATAAGAGACACACCTTATTCTCATCAGAACTAAAACCAGGAGGTTGCTCCATGTATATAACTTCATTCAAGTCTCCATGCAAAAACGCCGTAGTGACGTCAATATGTTCTATAGACATATCATAATGGTGTGCAAGAGAAAATAAAATACGCATCGTCGAATGACGTACGACAGGAGAAAAAGTATCAGTGAAGTCTACACCTTCTTTCTGACTAAAGCCGCGAGCAACTAAGCGCGCTTTAAATCTATCAAAATTACCTGACGTATCATGTTTCACCTTATACACCCATTTACATTTCACAACATTAGTATTTTTAGGCCTTTCTACCATCTTCCATACATTGTTTTTCAATAGTGATTCATATTCTTTCTTCATAGCATTCATCCATTCATTGCTACTAGAAGATGACATAGCCTGTTCATAAGATTGTGGTTCATCAAATAATGTGCTGGCATACATACTCATTTCATAATCACCATACCTAGTAGGAGGTTTACCACGATTATGACGCAAAGAGCGGCCGCCGACAGTCACAGGAGCCTCTCCCGTACTAGTCGCGCCATCTCCGCGAGTCAACGTCTCTCCGGAGGATGCCGGCTGCGCCTCCAGCTCCTCTACAGACGATTCTCTGTCCGACTCACTGCTGCCAGATTCCGCATCTGTAAATTCATAAGAAAAATCATAAGTATGATTCATTTCAGTTCCTGGATTATTTTTATTATTATCATTATTATTTTGAATTGAATTATTAGTATCACAGATTGATTTATCATTACAATTTGCTTCAGTCTCACAACTAGAACTATCAGAAACAAAATTATCAGAATTCAATTCATTATAATATTCACTAGATATTATTAATTCCTCATTTATAAAATTATTTTTCATGTCAATGCATTTAAAATCTTTATAAAACTTATTTTCAATGAATGCCACATTCCTTGAAAATATTACTCTCCCTGGGTTGGATGGCTCTAAAAGTCGGTATCCCTTTGTACATTCTGAATAACCGACAAAAATACACATTTCAGCCCTAGCGTTCAACTTACTTGTACGAGTCGGCTCCGGCACCAGAGAATAGGCTATGCAGCCGAA
Organism: Chloroclysta siterata; assembly: GCA_932294275.1. Lineage (NCBI taxonomy): Eukaryota > Metazoa > Arthropoda > Insecta > Lepidoptera > Geometridae > Chloroclysta > Chloroclysta siterata. The sequence goes on along the minus strand of OW028601.1, from coordinate 8,307,249 downwards.
AACACGAAGATGATCCAGGCTCACACTCTGGCCAGACCACATCTCCTCAGGCAACTGTCCTGCTAAAGCAACTGTGGGGCTACGATTCTTTAAATAAATGGCAGTCATCACTGCCTCTCCCCAAAAGCGCTTGCAGAGACCTGCCTGTAAAAGCATACACCTAGCCTTCTCCATTATAACCCTATTAAGGCGTTCAGCCACGCCATTTTGCGGAGAACAATACGGTACCGTCAATTGGTGCAGTATACCTTCCTTGTGTAAATAAGTTTTAAATTCCTTACTACAATACTCACCACCGTTGTCAGAACGCAGGCATTTTATACGCAAACCAGTCTGCTTCTCCACCAAGGCCTTAAAAATTACAAAATAGGAAAATACCTCAGACTTCTTCTTCATTAAATATCCAGAGGTCTTCCTCGAAAAATCATCAGTCAAGGTCAGTAGGTACTTTGCACCTCCCCAGCTGTCATCACTGATCGGACCCATGACATCAGAATGGATGAGCTCAAGTAGCTGACCAGCACGTCTAGCTTGACCCTTGGGATACGCCTTGGCCACAGGCTTCCCCTCAAGACAAGCGGAGCACTGCTGTAGATCATCTTTGTCAGCCTGAAAACAAATATTACGTGCAGTACTGTTCTTTAATAAAGCATCCATCCCATTCATACTAAGATGTCCTAACCGTCTATGCCATAACTCAGCACTCAACTTTGATACAGCCAACTTTGCAGTCTGTGATCCCTGCACTTCATGTAGGGTAGCCATCGACTGCTCCTGTATGCAAGTACCTTTCATCCTATAGACACCCTTGTTTAACTCAGCAGACATAATGTAACTACCACCAATAGTACATTCATCGTATATAAAACAGCCATCCCTTTTAAATACAACCACTAAGTCTCTCTCACACATCTTGCTTACGGACAATAAATTTTCTGTGAGTTGCGGAATATACATTACATCTTTCAAAATGTTACTCATACCATTAATGCTTATTTTTACTGAACCTATTCCAGAACTCTCTAATTTAGCCCTCTTATCAGCACAGCTAACCATTGTTTTATCACTTCTAAAGTCAACATATAATTTTTCATTGTTACACATATGTGACGTAGACCCACTATCCACAATAAAGTCTGTCTTCTTGGCTGATGCATAAAAAGTTGAAGCAGTCATAGTTTGTTCTTCTTTGGAATCTTCTTTCTTCTGACGCTTCCATTTATAGCATTTAGACTTTATGTGCCCCGGCTTCTTACAGAAGTGACACAATATCATTTTCTTTTTATTCCAGCTGTTAGCTATATGAGCATTGTTTGTGCTGCTTCCTGTAACATTTTCAGAATGTATCCTACGGTATTCTTCTTGGAGAAGCCTCGCACGAACCAGTTCAGAAGATAGTGCATTAGTAATTGATGCAGTTTCCAAGGCCGATACCAGTGTATCAAATTCTTGTGGTAGGCCACTTAATAGAATTTCCGCAATCTCAGCATCCTCCACAGCTTTTCCAATATCGGCTAACTGCTGCACCAGCGTGAATACATGATCTATGTACGCTGTCATATTCACGAACGTCGCGAACTCAACCCGATGCAGTTGGCGGAGTAGACCCACTCGCCTGAACAAGCCTTTATCTTCATAAACAGCAGCAAGTTTTTGCCACGCTTCCTTAGCTGTCTCAATTCCGTAAAGCAATTGAAATAATGTAGGTTTAATACAAAGCGATATTCGAGCCAATGCTCGCTGTGATCTCATTATATCAGTGTCATCCCCGGTAACAGAACTCCATAAATTTTCTAATATTAAATAACTTTTCATAGCAAATTTCCAAGTTTGGAAATTGGAGATACCTTCAAGCTTTTCGAATCCGCTCAACTGTACGTATGCTGATGCTGCCGGTGTCGGTGCCGGCAACCCGCCCGGCATGGCAGACGCAGTGCCCGCCGTAGACGGTGCCAAACCATCACCCGGCATCGTGTGTGACTTTTCGAGGTTATCTTGTTATCCTTGCAAATCTTGCAATGCAAGTTGCAATCCAGAAAAGTAATCGTATGCGCGCGTGTTCCCTTTTTACTTTACTGGGGCCGTTAACCTGTTGCAGAGTATATTCTAGGCAGCTGAGGTGGGAACAAATAAATACACGCGGCATACGATTTGTAACACTATATTGTCATAATATTGAGCACAAATACAACGCACTAGCGGAATATACTAGGGATTAAATTAGACACATTTATCACTACTACAATTACATTGAGAGAACAAATCAACGCACGACCATAGTGGATTCACCAGAGAGAAGAACAGGAAGGAAGTCAACAACTGAACTGTCAAAGCATGACCATAGAGTAGATAGCTACAGATTATAATTAATGAGGAGAATACACATATTTTAACAGTAGCAAGTCTCTGACAAAGTCCTATGAGAAACTGAATAAGGAATCAAAATAAATCTATTAGTCATATATCAACTAAGTATATAACTTTCAGTTTGAGAAACAAACAGAATGATTACACTTAAAACAAGAAAGAAATCGCTTTCAGCGATAAGGCCACCCATTGTACTTTATTATTTTACGCCTAGATTTATGATGTATCCTTGTGTAAAATAAAGTGTTATCTATCTTAATTTGAGTATCCTGTTTTTTTAAACTGAATTTACGCTATTTATATTTAGGGAAATTTAGTTGGCAACTGGCGTGGCGTTGACTTGTTTGTTTATTGTTTAATGTTTATGTGTTTGGATTTGCACATTGCACACCTATTCAATAATTGCATGTATGTTGATTGTCGGACGAATAAAAACGGTTGCACCGCGTTAGCCTCATCGATACAGATAGAGTAACATGTAGCACGAGCTTGTGGTGCCTATATTTACCTAAAACCTACAATAGGTTACAAAATTTGCCAAGTAACATTTTTGATGGGTGGTACACCTACCAAGAGAGCTCGAAACAGAGTCTGCTGTTCCATCCAAGATTTAGGTAAATACCTACTTACTCGATAGAGTATTGTACTGTACCTACTCGAATTTCTTTAAAGACAAATTTATTGTTGCTGATAAAATTGTACCTGTTTTCTAAAGTTTTATTTATTATTTTGCAGGTACTATAAATTAAAAACATTGTCATAAAATTATATTATTTGCTGAGCAGTCCTATTGCAACCTTGAACATTTTCCTGAACAGTAACTGCCACATCATGAGATGCCACCACCAACTCCTACTGTCTCAAAATCTACAGCAAACTACCACACTTCATTGTGGATGTGAATACCACTATAATTCATTATTAAACTAAAAAAACTTACAAGACCGAGAACTTTACTGTACACAAATTCTATGACAAATTCAGTGCCGCTGAAGAGGTTCGCTGCCTGCATGCATAAGAAAATTGCATCACAGCTGACGAGAGTCAGTGGAAGTTCCAATAACATCCTGGACATCATTGTTCATTAATAGGATAGCCCCTTCCTCAAGCACTGTTTGCGAGTAATGACAGCACAGGATCACCATTTTTCTAAATACTAACCTAACATAGTTCATTAAGTTTATTATGTACTTACTAACAATAAGGATCTAAATTATCTGAAATAAAATTTATATTAAGTATTACTAATATTATAACATTTATTCTGTTTTCACCGCTGATGTTTTCATTATTATTTTACCAACTCAATATGATAGTACTTTATGAATAAATACTTAATTAAATTGAATTTTAATTAATTTACACACACCGACAGAACACCTAGTCAAACACCTGTATAATGTAGGATCTACATTATACAGCACTTGGCTCCATCATCATATCAGCTAATTGGAATGCAGTACTATGTATAAATTCTTGAATAAAAAAATACTTATCCCAAACAGCTACACTTAATAACAAATACATAATCGAAATATAATTAATTATTATGACAAGTAACAGATAATTACTATAATCTTTATTAACTAAATTTGAATCTGTGTCACGCAAAAGTGTGACAGAGATTCAAGTGTAGTTTCTATGTGACATAGTAACTATCTGATATTCTGTAATTCGCCTAAATCATAATTACACCGAAAATTACTATTATCCATAATAACTAAACTTTAATCTGTGTCACGCAAAAGTGTGACACAGATTCAAGTGTAGTTTCTATGTGTCATAGTAACTATCTGATATTCTGTAATTCGCCAAAATCTTATTATCACCGATTTTTTACATCATCATCACCCGATCCCATACTAACTATGTTTAATTCTATGTCACTAAAACTAGCATCAAAGCTAATGTAGTGAAGATTTATACAACCTTAATAAAAATGTTTGCTAAAGTGCATTATATAAAATGTCAGCATTTTATAATAATTTGTTGACGATGCATGCGTAAACATTATTTATACATCGATGTTTTCTGGATTCAGTGGAATAATAATGAAATTATGCTCACATTTATAATTTAAGAATCAGAAAGTTACATGGTAGAATATAATGTGAAGACATTTGTCGAAAGGCCGAATGCAAACATTATAACCAAACCACAGATAAAAAAAATCGGTTTATATAAGCGCGCCGTTTATTTTTATTTCACTTTTCTTTCTTTCTCTGGCTGGGATCTTCTTTCTGTATCCATTCATTCATTCGATTCGATTTAATGTAGGGAGGGATGCCAGATTAAAATCGAACTTTTAAAAATCGATGATAAGCAGTTTAATGTTTACTATCTTCACCAAGATCGAATCGAATGCCTAGAAAATTAGATGAAAATAACAAATTAAATTAATAAATTATGGGGAGGTCGTATATTTAACTGTAGCAAAATGTGCCGTCGTCGCCGCTCTTATGGTTGGCGTGTAGGCCTTAGAACGTTGATCGAATCGCATTAGAAGTGGAATTCTTGTAGATAGTTGGTAGGTATGGGTTGTACGGCTTAACTTTTAGTACCATGTTTCTCATTATAGAATACGTCGCGTGTAGGCTGTAACGACACGCAAAGGTAATGCTTAGAGGGCATAAGGAATGGTCGTTTCCACACTGGGCAAACCCAAGTTTTTTTTGAGTTGAATGCATGTGCACACAGAAGGAAGGGAAAAGTTACCGTTTTGCCTTGGCTTCCGGAGTGACGAGGTGGTTCTTGATCCCTCCAAAAGAATATTGTCACTTGTCAAAATCTCTGATCTCAGTGTAAATAAATAATAAACCTGTGCATAGATACTAAACTCTTTATTACTCACTACAACGACATTTAACAAATAATAAACAAAAATAAAGTTCAATAGTAACATGTATGTATTTCACCATAATAATAAACTTTGTACCTACACATAAAAATTTATTGTAAATTAATAAGCGTTCGTTCGAGTGCAGCTGTAAACTTGTAATACAATAATAATAAAGGTGGCTAGGCTACTAGGCCAGTCAGCTGGTTAAGGGCCGGTATCACCATGCTCTGTTAGATTAACAAAGGATTAAAGGGCCGTTAAATATGTCAAAATGTACGCGTTTGACAGCTAAGGTTAGATTTAACGGTCTTTTAATCCTTGATTAGTAACTAACAGAGCATGATGAAACCGGCCCTAAATCTCTTTCATTTAATTTAGATAAATCACATCACATGTCATGCCATCTGCTAAGTAAAAAAATAATGAATATTTTTTATAAACAAAAATTCCTTATTTGCTTAAGTTCAGACATGGCAGGTGAATCAGCCTAGTTTTTAAAATATTTGTAGCTACCAATTAAAGTAACACAGACTTGTCAAAAATAAAGACAGGTATATTCTTACTCGGCGGATAGCATTACTCAGGATAGATAACATTACTGGTGAAATAGTTTATTATACTGTGATAGTTATATAAGGTATAGTGGTAAAAGTGGTAAAAGTTCTATAATACCAACCATGGGGCCTTAAGCTCACTTCGAACGAGATGACGTCATATTTAAAAAAAAATACGAGTCGACTTGAGAACTTCTTCCGCTTTTTCGTAGGTTAAAAACTAAAAATACAAAATGCTAGGCTAGACACATATCGTAGATCGATGATCGATTTAACGCTTTACGATCTAAAAGTTAAAATCATAAGATTGGACATCCCTAATCCAATCAGATCAAAAATTCAAAATCAACCCAACCATAGATAAACTGAGTTAGTCCTGCTCGTCCCTACTGGGGACAAACGGTAAAGTTATATTACCGCTCGGCTCAGTGAGAACAACAGGAGTTTTTAGTAGTGTTCGTCTCTATTTTAATTTATGATTTATTTTAAATTAAAATCATAGCGGTTTTTGGTTTATTTGATTCGTTATTATCTCGTGATTCACCCAAAACGGCTGAGATCTCATTGATGTCTTCTCAAGTCTTACATTTAGATATGCCAAATAAAATATTAAGACTTGCCTCTGACTAGGGTAGTCACAGGCAAGTCCAAACATTTTATTTGTACTTATTTTAAATGGTAGTTTCATCTCAGCTGACTCACTTATTGAAAATCTTGGCTCCATCATCGAACTAGCTCGCTGTCACCATTTTACATAGACTTTTACCTCTTTGCCATTTTACATAGACTTAAGAAACTCATTTGCTTTGCCATTTTATGACTTCTACAGGCCATCCTGCTGATATAAATATATAAATAAACACGGTCTCCATGGTCTCTAAACTTTACAATCGGGAAAAGCCCGGCCAGCGGGCAGCACTGAACAACGTCACTCTAACCTCAAATACTTTCATTCAATTTTGGAATCATTCACTCACAGATTGATGAAAAATTCTGTGTGTTTTTCTCGTTCAGGCAATACTAATCCGAAAACGTCAAATTTAGAAAGTTGTCTATTACTTTAACTAGTACGATTGTCTAGATTTGATACTTGATTTGATGGTAATGACCGGTGCGAACAAGTTGATTTTGTTTGCTCTTGTTCGAGTGACTCGAGTTGTTATGGATACTGACTCGAGCCGCAACTCATGTTGACGAGACACCTCACTATATATATAAGCGCGTCAGTCGTTGCTATCTCGTGCCTCTTTAGTAACTACTCGAGTCAAGACTTGCAAGGTAAGCCAAGCCAAGCCACGAGCTTTCGGAAAGTAGGTATTCGTAATGTATAGTATAGTAGAACGAAGTTCACGAATCAACTCGGCCCACAGCCCCACACCGCCACCGCTCCATCACTTGTTGGAGTCACATTTGCATTGATTCAAGCAACTCGATGCGAGCGAGATTTGAATCGCCAAGTTCGATTTGATCAGTTGATCTGTGAGTGTTTCACTCACTGACAATCGTTCCGTGAAATTCACGAGACTTCAGTAGGTACCCGAAGTCTGAGTTTTGTTTTTCGTTTTCTTTATAGTCAGGCTGAGTTCTTATCACGGCCGATAGAGGCACTTATCGAGTCTCCATACAAAAACGACCTGACGATACAGAAAATGAAAAGTAAAACTCAGACTTTGGGTACAGAATTATTGACTGAATTAATAACGATGATAAGACTAAGTAAAGTTATTTACTCGAGTTGTAAAAAAAGTTGACTCAAACTGGAACTGACTCATTTACTATTTTACTATTATTTTGTTTTAGCTAGGATTTCATTGATGTCTCTGAATCTCGGCCTTAGCAAACCAACTACAGCAAAACGTGTACATTACCAACAACAACAAAACGTGTGCATTACCAATAATTACTGCAGTGTGGGTATGTTCCAAATGTTATAATTGGACCTTCCTCTGACTTGTTACTGAGAGATCTAAGGAGTTAATTAACGTGCCTGGGGATAAAGTCGTAAAGCAGTTTTTTTCTGTTTCTGTTTCTTTTTCATCGCTGGAACTGGCATTTTTTTTATTTGAATAGGTGTTGTTCTGTCTGTGGTACTTATGTGGATTGACCTTCCCAAAATATCAAAGTGGTTTATTTGAGCTATGTTTTCAACGCAAATTGCAATGGGTTCGTAACCCGTAGGTGACGTCTAATTAATTTTATTTATTTTATGGCATAGAAATTGTACAGTTTATTGTAATAAGTGTAAAGTCTGTGTATATTTTTATCAATTTTCCTCCAAATATTGTTCATGACTAAGAAATAATGTCATTCGAATATTTGCCCGTGGCTGAAGACGAAAACGAGGAACCCATAGAATTACCAGTCGAAGAAGATGGAACGTTAATGTTGACGACTGTGTCTGCGCAATTTCCAGGCTGCTGCGGACTTAAATATCGGCACCCAGAAACAAAGACTATACGGGGCATAAGGCTAAGAGACGGCAGATTGTATCCTCCCCCAGAAGGATGGGGTAATCAGCTGTATATTTGTAGCTTTCCAAAAGAAAGTAAACGCAAAAGTGCAGAGAATTCTGATGCTTCTAGCTCCAAAAACAAACGAAACGATAATCTTTGCTCCGACCTGATAGTATTAGGCCTGCCATGGAAAGCTACCGAACAAACTGTACGAGAGTATTTTGAAAAATTTGGAGAAGTATTGATGGCGCAACTAAAACGAGATCCTAAAACTGGTATGTCTAAGGGGTTTGCTTTCATCCGATTTGCCTCTTACACATCACAAATGAGGGTGCTAGCACAGAGGCACATGATAGATGGCAGATGGTGTGATGTGAGGATACCAAATTCAAAAGAAGGTTCAGTTGCATCAATGCCCTGTAAGGTGTTTGTTGGTCGCTGTACTGAAGATTTATCAGCTAATGACCTACGTGAATATTTTTCACAATTCGGTGAAGTGACTGATGTATTTATACCAAAACCATTCAGAGCTTTCAGCTTCATTACCTTTTTAGACCCAGAAGTAGCACAGAGTCTATGTGGTCAGGATCATATTATCAAGGGTGTCTCTGTAAATGTTTCGAATGCTTCACCTAAACAAAACAAAGGTATTGCAAACCAGCGTAACATGTCCAGCAGAAATTATGAAGAAGGGCATCCTCACAACACTTCCAATAATAATTCTTGGAGCAGCCGTAATATGGATATGGTGAACATGCAAGCCCTGAGTATGTCTGGTCAACATGGGCAAACTGCTGTGGCTGGAGGTGGCGGCCAAGGTCAAGGAGGTAGTATGCCACTTGGTATGGGGGGAATGCCCGTTAATCAAGCACTAGTGGCAGCCGCTTTAAACCAAGCTGCTGGCTGGGGTCTGATAAACAACATACCTTCAAGTGGCTCTGAGCAGGGCGCTTTTGCTGGTCCGGCATCTTCGGCGCCTCCAGCACCGCCTAACTTCCTCTCTTGGATGCAACAAGGTAATTCAGCCCAAGGACCATCTAGTCAGTGGGGCCAGCGACACCAATCCCAGGGCCACTCGGTGTAATATTTGATGCATCAAGCTCACAATAATCTCTGTGATTGTAGCAACACCTAGATAATTTTGTCTTTTGTTTTTTTATCTACAATACAAATGGGTTGTTCTGTTGGTGAATAGTTCTACATAGTTTGCATAAATGTTATTTATTTATTATGTAATTGCTTGTGTTTTGTTGATTTTCTGGAAACCATATCATATCTAAATTAACAATTAAATAGATCAGCCATGTTATTATTAATAAAATCTATAAAATTCATACATACCATTCATTCCGGTATAGGTCATGGTTCACCTGTCCATAGTCCACTGTGGTGGACCCACAGTGAACTGTATTTTTTGGCAAATAAGTGATATTTTCTGTCGTATTTGACATTTTCTCACTTACAGTCTTCAGTCATAAAATCTGTATTTGGCATTGTTTCAATTTTTTCATGAGTGAAAAATATGTCATAATACTTCTTGTCATTTATAGTGAGGTGAACTTTAGACAAAAAAAAGTGAGTGTGGTCCACCAATATGAAATGAGCTGGTGGACCACAACTTCTGCCTGCATTCAACAGAATGTTAAATCATTAATATTTTTATTCAAATTGCTATAAATTCAATCAAAATATTTTTAACTTATTATGTAATAATTGACAATGCAATTTTTTTAATCATATTTAAACAAACATTTTAATATTTTAATAATTGCATAGCAATTAAAAACATTTTATTAAATATTTGTCAAAATTAATGAAATTTAAGTTTAATATAGTCAAATAATATTTACTTGTATCATCTATAGTATTCTTAAAAAGCTACAATCAGTAAATTACAAAAATGGTAGGTATGTGGCATTAGAATATAAAATAAATGCAATTGATTGCACAGCTTCATTTCCAAATCAGTTATTATAATCATTTTCATATAGATACTTTTTGTAGAATAATATTTTTTATAAAGACATCACAAACAACACCATAATAGGTATGTATGTTTGACTTAAAGAAACTTGTTTCACAGTAATTCAATTATGTACCTACAATTAAACATTAGCAAATTTGCTATTAATGTACCTACATTAATGTATTTATGATGTTTATTACATTTAATGAAATAACTAATTTTACTTAGTTACAAGAAACTATTTACATTTGTTTGAATACATACTTACCTAAATTGTTTAGATAATATTTAGATTGTGTGACTACATACTGTTAAAAGATGAAAACATATTTTAATTAAATAGAAAATCTATTGATTGTTATCATTGTTTAACAAATAATGTTGAATATTATAAAATTATATTGTGTGTTTCTTCAGGTGGATGTGGGTGAGAAAATATAGTCAAATTTCTATTTTTCATGAAATAAATAGAATATTTTTGTTACTATTGTGATGTGGGATTGTTTACTGAATGGGTATATAATTATGGTGCAATGATAAAACCATTGTAAATACATAAATAGAAAAGTCAACTGGACAATTGTACAAATTGCAAGACTGTAAATAAACTTACTGAAAGTAAACAAAAGTTACCTCTATAATAGGAGATTGATCAATCAAATAGAGATGTGATTCAATACTAAATGATCTTTATAGATCTGTTACAAACGTATATTATGTGTACCTATTTAAATTCGCAAAATAAATGCTGAATCTGCATGTAATGCATAAGTACTTACTTACATTATTTACTTACAAAGTACATATGTACAGTCTCAATGTATAAATCAAAGATGCAACAAACGTGAGTAAATAAATCTACGTACCTACGTTTTTTGTTGTGCGTATTAGTGTTCTATATTGTAAATGCTGTTATTTAAATTGTTTACAATCCAGAAAGGTTGGTGAGTTATGCAATTGTATAGATAGTGTTATCGTTACCCGAAATATGAAGTACAAACAAACATAGTAATTGTATATTATACATACTTATTAGAAAATGTACATATGTATGCGCATTGCCCTTATTATTGTGGAATAGAGAAATATATTTTGTGAAATGTAGTAAAAGATGTGTTTGCCCATTGTTAGGTAATTGAAATGGCGCGGATGGAAATGTAAATATCTGTGCGAAAGAAATGAGAATGATCTAGCCAGTATCTAGTATAGATCTGGCTAGCCAGTAGCCAGTATTTCCCTCGACTAGAATGAGTAACCCATATCCACGTCATCATAACCACTCCTTAGCATAATAACATGAAAATGGAAAAAAAATATAAATTTATCCGTACCTAAAAAGTCCATAAATCAATAATCATCTTGTTGCTTTGAGTCAACGCATTGATTTCCCTAAACTTAATTTTATTTCATTAATTCATACCTCCATAGTTTTAAATAAATCTTCCTAGGTACTTTGTTTCAAATAGATGGTACCTACTGGTTTTTTATTAGGGTACCTACCTAAATAAATATACTATGGTACTATTTATTATGCAAAAAATTAAATAAAATATTTTTTTCTACAATCACACCTATCGCCATTCGTATTGCATGTTAAGAATTATGGAAGGCGCAGGCGCTGCCCACAAAAATGATGTTTGAATTGAAATAGTAATTATTATTGTGTTACCATTTGAAGAAAATAACAATTTTAATTTTAATGATGATCCTGCTATTTTTATATTATATGAATGTACTTACTTGCTGCATAGTTAAATAAGTGTATTTAAATTAATATGGGCTCTTCAGGGTGTAACCACTACCTTTACCCATTATTTGAGTAGGTATCAATGGATTTGGATTTCAAATGTCTTATTACAAAAACGACTACTTTTATCATATTTTCAATACCTAGTAAATTATTTTTCAATTATGTATGTAGGTATACATACAAACTCCATACCTACCTTTCTATTATTGAGATGGGATTTGTACCAGACATGGGTAAGTATAAAAGTTTCGTTTGTGTATGTTTTTTTGCTTGATTTCAATTTTATTAACTTATTTGGCTATTTGTTGTTTGGTTCTAATTTAAAAGTAATGTGCGTGTCGAAAGTGGTCTAAGTTGGTGTTTGAAGTTTGGAACTATCTAATATATTATCTTTATGTAGGTATCATAATAAAATATTACACACACGGATACACAAAGCAAAAAAAAAAACGCTTACTACAAGGATATAAATGCGAGCAATGTATAGCCTGATGCGTATTCGTGTGTATCCACGACAAAGTGTAACTAATGTACTATTGTGAATTCTTTATTTTAACGTTTTATAGTATAAAAAACTGTACCGTATAAAAAAAATGTTCGTGTAATTAAATTGTGCTTATGCACACTTCGACTTGTATTCAATTATGATGTTTTTAAATAATTGTCGTGGTAATTGACTAGAAGGCACGTTAGGTAGCTAAGGGCCGGTCTCACCATGCTCTGTTAGATTAACAAAAGATTAAAGGGCCATTAAATATGTCAAAATGTACGTGTTTGACATCTAAGGCTAGATTTAACGGCCTGTTAATCCTTGATTAGTAACTAACAGAGCATGGTGAAATCACCTCTAAAGCTACATTTCGCCTTCATTCCGTGTCGTGGGTTCTGGAGAAGAGGATTACTTTTGGTTGTAATTTTTTACTGTACAGCTATATCATTCATAATATATACCATACCACATGATTATCCTATTTCTTATTTATTTATCTTGTCTTCCACTTGAGCGTGAGCGGTGCGCTGGTCTCGAAGCCTCTCCACGCAGGTGTAACGAACATGCTTATTGCCACTCTCTGACCGCCCCTGCTAGCGCTTAATTAACTACCTGCGGGTTACTGTACCAATATTATGAATTTGTTAATTTTGACCAGATATAAGGAATGCTACAGGCTAATGTTAGAGAGCATAGCAAGATATATTTAAATGCCTAAGCACAAAATTATATTGAGATAATCTCAATGTCTAAACCTAAGTATTACCTTACTACTCCAATCATCATACACCAGCCAAGAGGCAGGTTTAAAGATGGAATACAAAATATGCAAAGTAGGTAGGTAGGTAATTGTTTACTGAAAAACCGGAAGTTACCGAAACAATAAGTTTGACTTCCTGCTTTTCAGACGCAGCGCTTTACTGTATTTCTGATTCATAGGTAGGATAACAGTAATTACACGATGTTAAGCAAGTGAAAAATGTGAACTTGACGTATCATCGAACCTATAAAAACGAACCATACAACTTAGAGCCGCGTTATATCAATTTGTTCTATAGTTGTGCTCACCTATAGTCATTTGTCATTCGTCAAGAAATAGCGCACGCTAACTTCGTCGCTGATCCGCAATTCCGTATTTTCCGTTACCTTTATTTTGTTTACTAACCTACCCAATTAGAATAGTAAGCTGATGTACAATATAATTTTTGAGTGTGGAAATAAATACCAATTGACATGAAATAAACATTTATTTAGCGTTGCAATTTAGTTTTATTTCAATTTATTCTGTTTAACCACAAGAACGGATATCAGAAATGATTTGTTAGACGGCTTCCGCTGAATCGGTTTTCCGTGCAGTAACTTTCGGCATTCGCATTTTTCCGCGATCTTCTTTTTTCAACTAGCACTATTTCTTGGTCCGGCTTTTATGTAATAGTGAAAATGTATATTCGCTTTTGCCATCTATCGCAACTTTTGGAATAGCAAATTTTCTCAACATCATGTTTTTATAGTTGGTCATATTCTAATTCGCATATTTTTTCGAAAAATCGCAATCAACCATCTTGTGTGCAATCACATTGCACACAGTTTAGTAAAAAAATCATTTTTATCGATACATGTTTTCCTACTCAAAAGTTTGCTTTACTTACTAGTTTTCGTACATAAGCATACTTTTAAGTAGGAAAACTTGTATCGATCAAAATGAAATTTTTACTAAACTGTTGATTGAGATTTTTCGAAAATGAGTTTAGTGATTTTATATCTTTCAACATGTCGAAACGTGCGAGCGAGAAGTTGTTTGTTAGTTGTCAGCCCCTCAAGAAGTTCTCTTCTCTGGCTCTGAGACATATTACCTACTAGCAGCTTCTCGCAGCTTCGCACGCGTTAAATAAGTGAGCCGTGATTGAGCCACAAACATCCAAACATCGTAACTTTCGCATTGATTTGTATATGAGTAGGGTAGGATTTTAAATACCTACGTAGGTATAAGAGATACCTACAAACAAACTCCCATAGAAACTTTCACATCCCTTTGCACACTTATTAAGGGTAGTTTTAAAAAACTTAAAATTAATTTCTTATTTATTAGCCTTGGATGGAGTACATGTACTACAAGTTTCAAGTTTGTAGGTTCAAGGAATACTATTTTTCTTACAAACGACTTCAAACCTTTTTACTTAAATTTGAATTTGTAAAAAACACTGTGAATTATAAATCTTCTTGTGTGTAATTTAATAATTTAAAATAACACGATTGTGAAAACCTCCGATCGATGACTAAAACGATTAAACATTTTTGCTATTACATAATAGCCGGACTAAGAAATTATACTAGTTGAAACAAAGAGATCGCCGAAAAATGCGATTGATGGCAAAAGCGAATATACATTTTCACTATTACATAAAAGCCGGACCAAGAAATAGTGCTACTTGAAAAAAGAAGATCGCGGAAAAACGCGAATGCCGAAAGTTACTGGACGGAAAAATGATTCAGTGGAAGCCGTCTAACAAATCTCAGAAATTATTTATTGTTTTTGGGTATATTTATTTGCAGGTAAAACTTGTTAAAACTTTTTTGACTACGAGGGTCAATGCAATTGCTGCTGTAGGTAGGTACCTAATCCAAATCTGATATTTGTTCCGCTCGAAAACTAAAATAGGTTTCGATCTTCTTCAACACAAAATACCTCAAAAATAAATAAGTACTCTCTACATACCTAGTAGGTAAAGATTTCAGTAATCTTGACTTCTAAAATTTTATAGTGTCAGTTTCAGTATTGCATTTTGTACCTAGGTAGTAATATTTTTTTTTTATAATTGCTTTTTCTTAAGACGAGTTTATTCAAAATGCACACGATCTCATATTATGGAACCACAAAGAAAAACTGCAGCTGGTCCAATGGCTCCGTCTAGCATGAGAACGGCAAGGAAAAGTTTTGCCATCACCAATACCTTCGTGAAAAGAAATGCCCCTGAGAAAGAAATTGTTACAGTACATACGAGCACACCTCATGTTGAAAGACGCTCCTTCCATGTTGCACAAAACCAAGTCTATCAAGGCGAAGTTAATATTCTTTCAATAGTGTAAGTTTTCTACCTTTCATGTCTAATAGGCAGGCCTCGCAGCCCAGTTGGTAGTAGCAGCTCCCCCTATTGCGCTATAGATTGTGGGATCGATCCCCATACAGAGGACCAACATGATATTTATTTCTGTTTGCTATTACACATATGTATTTTACTAGTAGAATCCCACGCGACTTCGCTCGCGTATAGGTATCTACCTACACACCCCTTTGCAGTGTATGAAGTGCGGAGCAGATTTGAAAAATGCTGCAATCCTGTTTCGTTATTTTAAATGCTGAGTTAACATTTCATATACAATTACCTACTTTGACTATTAAACTCGAACTTGTTACACTCCATTTTGGAGTAGGTAGGTATCTTTGGAAAACCTACCTACCTAGGTATTTTCCCCGGGGGGTAAAGCTTATTTTTATCATTTTCAATACAAATTTGATCACTCTCACCCTCACTCTTTCTCACTCACCCTCTTTCTTTCTTTTGTATTTTATCCAAACCAAGTTTCAAGCAAACATACCGCACAACACGTGAAAAAGCAGATACCTACCTAGTAGGGCATGCTCCCGGTACTGATCAGTGCCGGTACTCCACAAAGCAAGTACCGGTACTTTCGATACTTTCGATACTCGATATCACTCATAAACTGTCGATGTTTTCTAGTACGATATACATAAATTTCCATAAATAAACACTAGCACTGCGTTCAGTTTCACTTTTCTATTTAGATTTCTATGTTTTAACGAATTATAAACCTAGATTTAACAGCCTTCTAATTAAATCCATACAATTTTAAGTATTACGATTAGATACGTAGTTTGTGTTGATTTTTTTATGATTATTTGATTGATTAGCTCGTTCTGATTGATGTTTGCGTATATATAAGTTCGCGACATAACCAAGAAAACAAAGTTCAATACCAAAAAAAAATAATAATAATAAAAGTATTCCTTCCATTTATAAGTAAGGCTGTAAATGTTTTTTGCGATTTTTTTTTCTCATCTACTCTGTATCCATACGTGAGGATCGCTAATTGGCTTCCTAAAATAAATGAATAGAATATCCAATTACACATTCTTCGACCTCTTCATTCGATGAACATTTTTGGCCGCCGACTTGTTTTTTGAGGTTTGGGAACAGATAAAAGTCTAAAAGTCAAGGCCAAATCAGGAGATTAAGCTACGTAGAAACCACAATCTAGAATTTGAGGCATGGATTCAATCCATCCAGATTAAACAAGATTTTCTATCTCAGTATCTTGGGCATTTCTCTTTAATTTATTCTAACGAACGACGCAAAAGGGTTAAGTAATATGCCGAGCTAATGGTTTCGCCCTGAGCGAGGTGGTCCACCATGATGACACCCTTAGCATCTCACCTTTTTCCACAGTGGTGAACTCAGATTACATCTGTTATCTAATCTAATAAAAATCTGAGGCTCAGCCTCAAACGTGGCAATACAGTCGCAAGATTTTGTGAGCTCAACGCGCTTTTGCTCATCTGAGAGCAACATGGGACCAACTTAGCTGAGACCTTCGAAAATCCAAGTTAATTGACAATTATGTTTTTTGTATGTTCATAGGAGATGGTCGAAGTGTGTGCAATCTTCTTGATGATCAGTCTTCGGTCTTCTCTAATGAGATTACACACGTTTTCATTGTTTTCCTTAGTCGTAGACGTCTGAGGCCGACCAGACCTAGAGAATCTCTCTCTAGTCAGGTTTGAATTCTGTGACCCACTTCTTTACAGTCGAAGGTTTAGGATAGGGATTTATTTTCATGTCATCAAAGAATTGTTTGATGATCGCACGTTTACTTTAAAACCAGAAATACTACAATAACCAAATTTTTGATTGTGACAACCAATAAACATATAAATAAAATGGGGGTAGTATAAAAAAGATATAATAACTACACTTGGTACTTCTGCTCTAAATAAATACCTACATATGAACTATTGATTTAGTTAGATAACATAGTTTGTTACCGTTCATTCCAGTTGTTGATTCATTTGATGATTATTCTATTTAGCTTGATCTCACCTGTTCTGATTGTTGTGTGTAAGTGATATTATCGTTCTAAATCATATAAAAAAGCTAATAATCTTAAGTTATTTTATTTACTACAGTTTTTGTTTCATTTTACGACTATACAGTTAGTTAATTTTAGATAATTAGCTCAGTATCGAAAGTATCGAAAGTACCGGGAATTACCGGTACTGAGCCAGTATCGGCCGAAAATTACCGGTACTGAGAAAAGTATCGATACTGCATGCCCTACTACCTAGGTACCCATACGGATTTTATTGACATCAGAACCCTGGGCCCCGCGAGCTAGACCTGGATTCTATGCCAAGATCCCCAAAACACAGCCTTTTAATTTGTAGATAAACAGTTTTTAAGTTAATACCAATGTGTGCTAAACTTAGGGTACGAATCTCAAGTCCCTGGAGCCACCTGGATCTTCGTAACTGAAGACCTGAGAACATCTGTCAGTAGCCTAAGTTGTAAGTAAGTAGGTACTTACCTAGTCTTTAAGTACTAAGTGGATTACTTTTTTGTTATGGCTCTTGGTTCCAAATAAATGGCCTTGAATCATAGTCATCTCAGGTCCCTGAGCCCCGCGGATCTCCGTAACTAGGGACTCCAGAGAATCCGTCCGAGGAGAGAATCCGAGTCAATAGCTCAGTTTGTAGCTGCTGTTTAGTTACGCATTTGCCTACTACGTTTTTTTGTAGTGGTTTCAATTCTAAGATAATATAAATTTTGGAATAAAATTTGGTTACTTGATCTCCGCAACGAGGACGACTTGAAGAACCGTACAAAGATCAACACACTCAGGATGTCTCGAAAAAGAAAAAGACACCTGCGAAGTTTTACGAAAATCCCCCAGTCCCATTGCATCCTTGGTTAAAGATAACTTAAGAAAAAAATATTCTGACTTTTATTATTAATAATAATAATAATAATATATATTATTCTAGAGATACCAACAAAGATATAACGTGTTGTAAATACACGGAGGATGTAAATGACATAGCAGCTGGTTTCACGGATGGCACTATTCGACTCTTTAACTGCAACACAGGAAACTGCTCTCACACGCTCGTGGATGACGAATGTCGGGCGTACCCTGGCCCCGTGACTGCTATAAAGCACAGGCCTGTCAGCAAAGCGCATCCTATCACCAATATGCTGCTATCATCATGTGAGTAGCCAGAGCCACCATAGCATCAACTTAATAAATTCCTTTGCCTGTTGGATAATTAGGAGCCTGGTTATCTCTCATAAACATTAC
Source organism: Chloroclysta siterata (assembly GCA_932294275.1). Classification (NCBI taxonomy): domain Eukaryota; kingdom Metazoa; phylum Arthropoda; class Insecta; order Lepidoptera; family Geometridae; genus Chloroclysta; species Chloroclysta siterata. Next base: position 8,288,458 of record OW028601.1, on the reverse strand, counting down.
TGCTACGAAGTTTGGATCTTCCTGGTTTAGCTAGAGTAGAATGGCAAAAATATTTTGGTTTTTGATATACTACCACAATTCACTCGTGCCTTTTTCTGCCGACAAGCAGCGTTGCTGTGATTTACCTCGTGTGTTCATAAGTTTTGAGACGAACGTATTTAATTAATTTAAAAAGAAAGTAATTCATGCAACCTTTTTTAAACTTTTAAAATTTTAAATTTCGAATGTTTTGAATCAGAAAAAATATACATTTGAATATTTGTTTCATTCTCCGTGAAAATGGCGCCAACAAAAGATTTGCGTGCGACTGTAATTTCACTGTTTCAAGCAGGAAAAAAACCAATGCAAGTTTTTAGTGAAATCCAAAGTTTGGGATGTAGTCGGAACTTTGTGTATTATACCATAAAGAGGTACAAGGAGACCGGCTCTTTAGAAGACCGTGGAAGATGTGGCCGCCCGCGGTCTGTAAGGACGCCCGCCAACATCAAAGTAATCAGAGAGCGAATTCGTCGCAACCGACCCTTGCCGGACTCAAAAGAAATAAGCTCTGCAGACCAACATTTCGCGAATATCGGTGAACAGGATACTTAAATATGATCTTAAACTAAAGGCCTACAGTCGAAGGAAAGTGCATTATTTAAACGTCTTCCAGCGTCTTCGTAAATTGCGACTGGAACGATGTCGGAACCTATTGAAGAGACACGATCCAAAAAATATCCTGTTTACCGATGAAAAGATCTTCACGGTGGAAGAAAAGTTTAACCGGCAGAACAATAAGGTTTACGCCAGAAGTTTAAAGGACGTCCAGCCATCTGTACGCAATGTCCAGCGTACTCATCATCCAGCAAGTGTGATGGTTTGGTGGGGTGTTTCCTACGAGGGGGTCACTTCGCTTCATTTTTGCCAGCAAGGCGTCAAGGTGAAGGCACAAAATTACCAAACCGACATATTGGAAGCGGTGGTTAAACCATTAAATGATACGCTATTCGCTGGAAAATACTGGGTTTTCCAACAGGACTCTGCTCCCTCCCATAAAGCTAAGACTACCCAACGTTGGCTGGAGGCCAATTTGCCAGGCTTCATTCGGAGCGAAGATTGGCCCTCGTCAAGCCCTGACTTGAATCCTTTGGATTATTCTTTATGGACGGAATTGGAGCTGAGGGCATGCAGAAAGTCTCACCCAAACCTGGATTCTCTCAAGCGAGCCCTTATTAAAGAATCGAAACGGATTCCCATTGAAAAGATTCGTGCCGCCATAGATGAATGGCGCACGCGTTTGAAGGCCTGCATTGAATACAAAGGCGGCCATTTTGAATGATTTATTTTTAAATACAGATCTAGATGTCAGTAGTTTTAATTTTAATATCCCATAAATGAATATTCAACTTAGCTCCAAAAATATTTTAGTTTTACTGTGTCTCAAGACTTATGAACACACGAGGTAGTTTGAAAAGTGGTTCCCGGTGAAATTACTACTATGAGGCTTAACATCTATATGCCTCAAGTTGATGGACGCAGTTCAATGCTTCTTAAGGGATCGTTCCAGTTGTGCGTGACATACGATGCAACGCTTTGTTATAGGTGATGGTTACCACTTTTAATATCAGGTGGGCCATCTGCTTGTTCTATCAGCATGTTATATAAAAAATAAAATTTGGTGGCGTGATAAAGTTTTTTTTAATCCATTTACGTTAAAGAACAGGTGCTCTTTGTTTCAGATGTAAACGGTTGTATAAAATGTTGGAAATATAAGTATGGCCAGTGCTTGTACACGATCCGAGAAAAGAGACAGACGCTTGGATTGAACTACCATCCTCGATATAGCAAGTTTGTTACGTACGGGGACGATGCCAAACTGAACATGTATGACGAAGAAGCGCAAACCCAAGAACGGGCCTTCTATTCTAGGTTAAGTCGTATTTAAAATTGTAAAAGTAGGCATAACGTTCACTCATTACCTATTATTTAATAATTGCAATCCATGGTGTTCACCGGTGGTCTAGTGGGAGTAACCCCTCCGATAGTAAGGTCGTAGGTTCGAATGCGGTCGTGCAACAATGGATTTTTCCTATCGATGTATGTGTGCAATGCTAGTGCTCTTAAACGGTGAAGGAAATCATCGTGAGGAAACCAGATAGTAACCTAACAGAGGCTATGGGCTAGCAACCTGTCACGTATAGAATACCAACTACTGCAACACCTAAGAAAGTATGTGCCAAATGTAATGTTTGGTCGTACTACCTCTGACTACCCCCATCAAAGAACCTGGAATCCTCCTAGACGTCCTGAAAGAATCTGGAGTTTGGAATCAGGAGAATCTATTTGGTACTAAGAGGTCTGAGGGGATATCTACCGTGCCTGGGGATCATGTCGTGAAGCTGTTTCAGTTTTCAGTTTGTGGATGATCGTGGGTTCGAGTCCCAGTCAATAAATTTTATGTATATAGGTAAAAATCTGAAGTCGTTTGTAACATTTTTATAGTGCAAGGAAAGGCATCAGCGACGGCCACACGTCTAGAATATTTGCGTGCGCGTTCAATCCTAAATCCCACCACGAGTTGATATCCGGCGGTTGGGACAACACAGTGATGTGCTGGGACGATCGGCAGCCATACGCAACCCGCTTTTTCTTCGGAGTACACATGTGTGGCGAAGGCCTAGATTTCGACAAACCGGGAAAACAGGTATACCTACTGAATTCAAACTTTTGTATAATAAAACAAGTATCCGGTACATGGTACATTAAGCATCAAAAGTAGATGACGCGACGATTCATTATTTTACAAGATAGCATTCACAAAGTAGCAACAAAAATCAGTCATTCATTCTCCGCTGATTAAAATATTATTTTAGGAGCTCTTCACACCGAAAATGTCGCGCCTCGCTACTTTCGGTGTGTAGAGTTTCTAGTTTGAAAAATACTTTTGATACTACATGGTCACAGTAACTATTCCACCGTTGGAATCAAACCTACACCTATCGCGGATCTCTTTGTCGGATATTCGTCCGACTCCGTTTCATCCGACTCCTAAACAACAATTGTGTCTAAGGGCATATTTTCACCATCTTATAGGTGAAAATATATTGGTGGAATGGTATAGACCCGTCTTTGTTTTTAAAAGTCTAAAGTAGACACGGAAATATTTTTATCTTGCAGATATTTACATGTTCATGGCAAGAAAAGGATTGTATACAGCTCTGGGACTACGGGTCGTGTAAATTAATCGAAACTATTGTGCCGGACGTCCACCAATCGAAGCTATACTGCGGAAAGCTAGTTCCACATACTAATCTAGTGGTTTGCGGCGGTTCTGACTCGAATATACTGCGTGTTGTGGATACCAACATGAAAGTTGTAAGACAAGCTTTCATATAATTCAGAATAGAACAATAACAGAGATGTTTCCTAGAGTTTTTATACATTATGTATTTTTCTTATAGACGGAATGCTGTATACGAAACAACCCAGGCGGCATTTACTCTTTTGATTTCGGAACTGTCAGAAGAAAACCTCAAAAAATGCAAGACACATACCAAAAAATTAGCGAAATACAGAATGTGCCTCGAGTATCTTTCGTGACTGGGAAGAGGCTTCAAACTGTGGACTTTGGCTAAACCATGACCTTCTGAATTACTGATTGTTAAAAATGCCAAAAATAAGAAATCCTTTTGGTAAAAGTTGTACATCAGTTGTATTAATTTTTATTCTCTTTAACATTTGTCTACTCAAAACAGCCGCTTAATACAAATTATGTGAAAGACAAATACAGTGATTTAATTTTGTAAATATAGTTTATAAAACTCTAGAAGATAAAATATCGAGTTTGGCAAGAATTCATAATAAATAAAAAAACATAAATACTCCTACATGGTATTGTATACAGGATTTGAACATCTATTATTCGACCGATTCAGGTTGAGCCTCGTCAACGGATGAGTCTTCCCGTGTTGCAATTGTTTTTTGTTTTGAGCTTTCGACATCACAGTTGAAACGAGCACATCGCTATTATAGTCAAGGGGCGCTATCGACACTACGGTAGGAGCGAGGGGCGGTCGGTCTCGAGGCGCGAACGCGGGCGCGGGCGCTGACGCGGGAGCGGACGGCGGCTGCGTGCGCGACCGGTCGGCGCGTCGCTCGCCCGCCGAGTCGCAGCGCGCGCGCGTGCGCGGCCTCTCGTAGCGGTGCACCAGCACGCGCACCGACACGTCGTCCGCGCAGGGCTCCGCGCGCGCCTCGAACTCGCGCTTCAGGTGGGTCACGAGCGAGGCGGGCGCGGGCGCGGGCGCGGGCGAGGGGGCGGGCGAGGGCGCGGCGGCGGCGGCGCGGGGCAGGTCGCCGTGCGAGCCGGCGGCCAGGCGGCGCCGTCGCGGCGCGGCGCGCAGCCACGTGTCGGCCGGCGCGGACGCGGACAGGCGGCCGCTCCACGTGGAGACGCCGCGCCGGCGAGCGCTCTCCATGCGCGCCGCCGCGCCGGCGAGCTCCTTCAGTATGGCACAGGTTTCGTTGAACTTGCGTTCGTTATCTGCTATGTGGGCGGAGCGCGTCTCGCGGTGCTCGGTGATGCTGGCCAGGTTGAGCGGCTCGTCGGACCGCGGCGCGGCGCGCGGCTCCACGAGCGCGTGCGAGCCCCACGACGAGTGCCGCGACCCGTCCAGCACGACGGCGCTGTCGGACGAGCTCCACGAGCCCTGCCGGCTCGGCGGCGCCTCCGACTCCCTCCGCTCCTCCTCGTCGTCGACGTGCCGCTCCGCTGCGTTGTCGGTCACGGTCACTCTATTTCTTACGTCTATTATACCACTGTCACTTTTCACTATAGTGTCGGTTTCACCGCGCGAGCGGCTCTCGCGCACGGGCGCCTCCCCCGGATCCCACGTGTGAATTTTTTCCGGTTCGAAGTTGGACTGGGGACTCTTGTGACAGACGTTCCTCGAGGGCGAGGCGGGGTCGGGCTGCGGCGGCGGCGGCGGCGGCGGGTCGGCGCGCAGGCAGCTGATGAGCCGCTGGTAGCGGCGGCTGGACTCGCGGCGGTCGCTGCAGGCCGCGTTCTCGATCTCGCTGACGATGTGGCGCACGCTGGGCGCGCCCTCCTCCTTGAGCCGGATGATCTGGTTGGGCGAGACGCTGTAGGTGCCGTTGGCGCACGGCATGAGCATGTGGCGCGCCTGCTCGCTGGGCTCCAGCGGCAGGTGCTCCAGCGACACCGAGGTGGGCGGCGGCGGCGGCGCGGGCGCGCTGCGCCGGCTGTCCGGCGACCAGGAGCGCGGCCGCGCGCGCCGGGCGCCGCCCAGCGCCAGCACCAGCGGCGTCGGCTCGGACACTTTGCTCTCCGCCTTGCCCGCCGTCTTGGCCTTCAGATTCGTCTCGGACTTGGATCTCTGCAGCTTTTCTTTATTTTTCATCGCGTCGAGTATTCCCTGGTACGTTTCGAGCTGGTTCAGAAAGTTAGTGTTCGGTTTGATGCAGCTCCTTTTCCACTTGACGTGTTTGAGAGCCTTGTCGAAGTTCCAGTTGAAGGCCTTCATGGCGTACGCGATGACGACGGATGCCGACCTGCTGATGCCCATCTTGCAATGGACGAGAACCTTCGAACCCTCGTTTCTGGCTTTGTTTATGTACTTGAAAGTATTATCCCAATGTTTAAGTAAGTCAGTCTTTTCGTCGTCGTACACTCTTATGTTGAGATAGTCGAACATACCAGGGAAAAAATTGTCTATCTCTCTTGTTACGTTCAAAATATGTCTGACCCTGAAAAAAAAATTTTTTTTTTAATATACTAAATGAAAACGTTTTTATTATTAGCAATCATGATGTGACATTACAAAATAAATAATAATCACAACTATTTTGCGAATAGGTACGTACCCGTTCCGTTGTAACTCTTCTAAATTGCTGGCATTCCATTCGGATCCTAGGTACACGTGGTCAAAAATTTCGGTGGGCGCATCCATTTGTCCTAGAATTGTGAGCATCTCTTGGTCAATGAACGACTTGTATTCGGCCAAGTCCATGTCGAGCTCGGCCTCGAGGCGACCGCGGATCGCTTTGCTCGTCACCTCGTCTAGATCTACGCTCATCATGATTTCTTTTAGTGTGCAACGTATCACGCGTTCCGTTTCGTCTCTTTGACGTGGTCTGCAAAAGAAACAAAATTCGGGTGTGTCAATTGTTTTTCTTATTCATTTCTATCTAGTTTGGGTTGGGAGGGTATGCTGTGGAATTAAATAAATACTTATTGAAAATTCGAACCAAAGGATATCCAACCACTTAAATCACATGTACTTGTATGTAATACCTACCGAAGAGTTCGCATGCAGATAACACGTCTTAATTAGAGCTTCAGCGGATACGCGATCCTTTTAAAGGCCAAGAAACTAGGTCTAGGCGCAATCATAAACATGCACACAGACACAGTCCTAAATAAACAATTAATAGCGATAATTTCTGTTCTCTATTTATTGTTCATTGAAATCTGGTCAAACAATGCTATACTGAGCCAGCTAATCACTTTGCGCCAAAGTTCAATGCATTCATGCTTGTTTTCTTAGCGGTAATAGTTAATTAGCATTATACCTAGCCTAGATCTTTGTTTAGCAAGTAGGTAAATAGTCCATGGACTTATTTAGAGCTAGAGTTCAACCACATTGAGTGTTAATACTACTATTTTAAGTATGACAGAATATTAATTCAGATCACGCGAGGTTTTGTCCCACTAGGGAATCAATACAGTTCAACCAACCATAACATCGACGTGCTATAGCTACAACGAATTTATTTATTACCCAAATGTTTGCGTTAGTACTCACTTGTGCCTAAGTGAGTCAGGAGAGGGCGGTCGCCTAGATTCAATACTGTCCATGGCATGCCATTCGTTGAGGCAGGATCGGTCAGAGTCGACATGGCTCTCGTAGTATGCGCACCAGGCGTGGGACGTTCCCCCGGCGAAGTGGTTCAACTCACGGGCCCGTCCGCTTGCTCGGTGCAACGTTTGCAACGCCGACCTGTAACAAGGAAACATTCTTAGAACTAGTGGTTCGCCCCGAACTGAGTTTCTCGTGATGCGATCTGAGCGATCCGAATATTAAAGTAGATGGTAGTCAAAGGCAAGTCAAAACGTAAGGTATATTTGAACTTGCTTCTGACTACCCCTTACCAACTTGGTATGGTAACAAATTTTCAACTCTATTGACCTATTATTTGTAGAGTTCTGTTGGACAGACCTTGGCTCCATCATCAGATCAGGTCGCTGTCACCATTTTATTAGAACTAAGTACATTCTTAATTTATGACAACAAAAAGAAATAGTTAAAAGCAAAAGAACTGGCTGACCAGTAACGAAAACTCTGAGGGATGGAGGCTCTTATTGGATCGTTGGTTAAGTAAATTTGAATTTTTCGTAGTATCTTAAAAACAGGGCGTCCTAGAAAAATTTTAAAAATGGTTTTGATATATTTGTGTAACTTTTCCAAATCCAATCCAAATGCCAAATCGCCCAAGTAAAAAACATACATTTTAATTAAACACGAATTACAGTTTTACCATGCGTCTTGATCTGTTTATACCTTATCGAAATAATTAGTATTGAAATAGACCTTCCATTGCTATTCCGACAATAATAAGGTTAAAAAATATAGGTAGCTCAGACAACAATATTTTGATCTTTGCTTTTGACAAGTCTAAAGTACAGACAGAAATATTTTTTTCAGAAATATTTTTTAGTTACTCTGAAAATTAGCCCTATGAAGCATAGAGGAGATAAACTTTCCAAGCTTCTTTTGCTCAATCATGTGACAGTATGGTACGATAAAATGGGGTATAAGCTTTTTTGGAGTATTCCTAAACGGTTTTGTTTCGAATGAACCAAAAGAGTAGGTCCCCGAATCGAATTTGAAGGAAATTGAATTAGGAGTATTTCTCCTCCAGCTTGCCTAGTCAGTAAAATCAAAGACTGAATATTAGAGCCAAATTTAGGCGGAGTTCGACCATACTAGTATAAGTATAATTGATATTGCCCCAGAATATCCGCCAAACTAATGTCATTTTCATTAAAAAAACCGCTAGCATGAAAGAAATCAGAAAGTGGATCTTGTTTTGACCCCATGAAAAGTAAAGCAGCGGCAAACCTGGAGTTACACATTCAAATTGTCTGAAAACATATATTATTGTTTTCTGCTATACGCGAATCAAATAACAGTGGTCAATCCGTAAATCCGATACGGTCTAAAACTAAGATACGTTATCGTGTAAAAGTTCATGATGTATGAAACTCACCACATGGCTTGCACGGACACCGGCTTGAATATGTGTTGCTGGCTGCACACACATACGCTGAACCCTCTGCGGATAATGAATCATTAATTAGTTATTGTTCTGTTTAAAAGAATTCATAAGGTGAGCGGTCTCTTCTCGGTATGGACAGTAACTGTCAGGTCTGCCTGCTCAGGAATGTACGATCGGGAAAATGCACTGACTATTCCTTTATTATTTTACGACATAATGATACCTTCCTCATAACACTAACATATTCCTAGTCTGACGTTACAAACATTTAAACAGGCGGTTATACCAACCATGTAAATATGATGTGAAACGTCTATCGAAATAATTTGGCTAATGATTGCGGATTTGATTAATACTCTACTTTGATTAATATTCGATCTCAATTATTCAACCTAATCCTAATCTACAAAAGGATACTGGCTTCCCGCCAGAGATCCCGCCTGGCGGCTTGCAACTCGATTTGATACATTCGTAATATCTTGCAATACGAAAGTTTTTCCATAAGCTATTGTTACAAAGAGGCATAAAGTAATGTTGTTCTGAGAAACAAATGAATAATACTCCGAACGACTTCTAAGGATATCAAATGGAATGATGCCAACTTTTGTGATCGGAACAAACTCAGTAGCACACCAGACATAGGTAGGTACTTAAAAGAGTAACGCATAAGATTACTCGTCTGATCCGTCAAGATGATCATTAGGTTTCCATTATGATATACTAGCGACCCGCCCCGGCTTCGCACGGTTATTGTGGGTTATCCCTAAGAGATTATGCTTGTATTATGCATATAAACCTTCCTCTTGAATCACTCTTTCTATAAAAAAAAAAGCATAAAAATCCGTTGCGTAGTTTTAAAAATTTAAGCATACATAGGGATATAGGGGCAGAGAAAGCGACTTTGTTTTATACTATGTAGTGATGTGAACTGAAGTAAGTTTCATTAAAATTATTTGTTTCGTAACGAGTCCCATTGCGCACACCACGCGTTGTTTATCAAGTATGCGCCTAATTAAGAATAAATAAATAGATTATGTAAATAGGTCATTCTTTAAATTATGAACGCGCTTCTGTATTGCTTGACTAGAATGCTTGAAACGATAACTAAATACATTGAAGTACAAGGTTAACTTAAATGCTCTTTGTGGTAAGTTAATACCTCTCTATCCGTAATGAGTCATTCTTGTATTGTGTTGTTGCAAACTTCTACAAACAGATAAGGTTAAATTACTTAAGTTTAACAAGTTTAGGCAATGGCTTCCTCTTTGCGATAAAAGAACAAAATAGATTTTTTATTTGAGTTTAAAACATTTAAATGAAGTATCGGCCGACGTTTCCGTTCAGATTACTTGTTTCTTTTTTCTGGGCACAACACGATATGTCTGATTAATTGGTGCACCTAATATAAAATAATTGGTATTTGAAGTTAACCAAAGGTTTGAATCGTTTATCCTTTAAAAACACTCTTCTGCAAAGAACAATAACCATCAGAAATACCCGGTAGTCAGAGATCGTATATTCGCGGTATTTAGTGCTTTACTAACACGCTTGTTTCTTTTCGTAATCTAGACATAAGGTACTGCAATCTAGCTTATCACTTGAATTAAACCGACGTTCTATCCTCGTTTTTTTGAACGATGAAAAGTTATGAATGTTGGTTTCCTCCTCCCACATTACGCCCGCTGAAACTGTACTGTTATCGATATTTGTCAATGTTTGTGTCATGCAGGTATCTCGTAAGGCCCGCATAGCGCTCAGTTACGATAACAACACAGTAGACGTTAGTTCTCATCCGTCATCCAGTCTAATGGAGTCTGTTGACTCCTCGCTACGAAACGCCACCATCAGACATCTTGTATCGCAGACCGATCAGATATAACAGCTAAGGTAAGTGCTCTCTCACCCGTCGCCGTCCAGTTTGATGGAAGTGTCAGCCAGTACGCGAAGTACTAGCCCGACGGAAGTGCGTTCGTTGCAGTCGATGCCGAGAAGAGCTGCCTCTTCGCTGCGACATACCACCACCAGGTATCTCGTGCGGCCCGGATGGGCGCTCTCCAGTTTCACCGCCTGATAGCAAAAAAACTCACAATTGTCAGCTCCATAAACATGATAGATATCTTATAGAATTAGTCAGGGGCACGTTCAAACATAATGTTGGATGTTTTATTTTAGTACCTATGTACTTATAGACCAACAACGTATCATGAGGTCTAGGCGACTGCACACTAGCAATCGTTTTCCGATTTGAGTAAAAGCTACCAGGTTCGCTAAGTAACATAGAGAACAGAGTAATATTCTGTCGTTTATAATCGGCAAGTCTACGTGCTGTAAAGTAGCCAACGGCAGTTATTAGGATAGTCAGGTCATACCATTTTAAGCGTTTCCTCGGGACGCAGCAGGTAGAACATTGACTGGAGGTGGTGTTGTATGTCAGAGGGTGGATGGGCACGCACCGGTGACCGGCGCTGCTCCCCGCAGCCGCGCTCTGAAGCGCCCAGAACCACCGCGGCGCCCTTGTTCGCGAAATAGCACTCATTGAGACTGCAACAATGACACACCATCATTACTAAAGTTCATACAAAGCCATCACTTAAGACCGAAAAGTATTTTTAATACCCATAAATCATGCTCATTTTACAACGAAACAAGTATAGCAGATTTACAACCATTCATAATTAACTTAATATTATGACATTTAAAGTTTTCAACATACTGAACATGAGCCGGTTCTTTAAAATCGCACGAGATTCGTCAGATGAACTGTAGGCAGGTACCTACTATAATTGCTATTAAAGGTATAATGTAACCACGAAATGTATGAATGATGCCATTTTTAGTAAAGTGGCAATTGGTATTGCAGGCGGCGCGTTTAACCTTCCTTTCACCGGCGGCGGCGGCAACGGCGCAGCGCGGGCCAGAAAGTTTATTAAAGTCGACACGTTCGGCGGCCGCGGAGGACGACGACGCGCTGGCTGGCTGTCGCATGCCGTGCCGGCTACCGCTGCCTCTTCTGGGTCGTGCACTCACCACTTCCGAAATTATAAATCTTAATCCTCGCATATTGCACCTCACACTACGCTAAACGATTCACAGTGCGAAAACATCTATGGAAATTATTATTTCAAACACTTCCAAGAGAACAAAGCGTGCAGCGTAGTTCACCGAGCGATATTATACTACCTAAAATACCCTTCTTTATCGATACAAAGACGCAATTATGGTTTCACGAACCACGATGACATTTAGCTTCATACGGGTCGAATGCCTTTTAAAAGCAGAAGGTAGCTAAGTATAGTATATTGGGCGTAAAATGCATGATGAGGTCATCTGAAAATAGCTCTGCGGGAACATGTGGGATGAGTAAATTCAGACGTACTCTTACAAGGAAGGAGGGTGTCAGATAATAATAGAGCTAGAATAGATTTGTGATGAGATGGTACGCAACGATGTCCAAATGCTGACTTGTATTTAAGCGGCAAGGGCGGTTTCTCTCAAGGTTCATTAAAAATAGAGTGTACGCGAGCGACGACGGCGTGTTGCCAAAATGTAGTCCGCCCATACTATAGGTGGTCAGGCGCGGGAGCACGGCGGCCGCCCATCGCGCTACCATCAACCTTACCCAATTCGGAGCACAATGCCGCACCCACCGCGCTCCACTGCGACCCCAACCGCACTGCTCTGCCTCACTCACCTAATTGCGAAACTATTGTAAGAAGGAATTCTTTAAATTCCAAAGCAAAGATTATATTTATGACATGAAGCAGAACAGGAGAATAGAATAAAGAACCAGATCCAATTCAAGTCGACCAATAAAGTATAAACGACCAGCTGATGAAACATAGAGAAATAATGAGTGACTTGTTGAATAAGGCACTATGAGCTCCACTACACTGGTAGACATCCAGACTATACCGAACAGTGAACTAGTCCTAACGAACCTATGCATCCTTATATCTTAGGCATGTCCCTTCGGAAGTTCGTTAATCATACCGCTTTTATAAGTATTAAAAGTTTTTGTTAATGATTCATTATTCCATTTATGGTTCAAGTTTTAAAATGTTACAGTCATTGTAAATATAATCACGCTATAGTTTTAATAAACGGAATTCTGGTGACTTTATTAGTTCGTACTGTTGAAAATTTATTAAATGAAATTGATCATTGTGTGCAACTCAATGATATTGTTTCTAAATATCAAGCAAGGACACGACCAATTGCATACAATTCATAATGATCTACACAATAATCTTTAAGTACGGAATGAATTGTTTTAGAATCGTACCTAATTCGATATTTTTAAATAAACTAACTACTAAAGACTCAAAGAAACTTTCAAACACTAATAATGAAAAAAATTATTGTTGGCTATATTTTTATTTATTTAAAAGTAAGAATAGTGTTGATCTTATTACTTGAGTGTTTTAAATATTATTTTACTATCTAAAATGTGCTGACGAAATCCATCAAGATTTTCAAGCAGCAAGGGTTGAAATAAATGCCGCCTGAAGGTCTCTGTCATGAGTTAAAAGCAATTATATCTGTGAACTTCCACTGTTCTTTGTTTCAAGAAACAAGTAAGTTTTGGAAACTGTTTGATGATGAGTAATTTGTGTCTGCTTTGGATTTATCGATTAGGATAAAATAACTAAGTAAACGGGTGTGAACTTAAGGATATTTCTTGCGTAGTACTCAATTTAAATATATATGCACTCTAATTCTCATTAACCCAGATTGTATGTGGTTCATTATCACTAGAACCTTATCAAATACCAATCTTATCGACACATGGATATATTATAAAATGTGATTTATAACATAAACACATACACATTGAAACGAGGAAAGGTTGAGGAATTACTTCAAATCACTTATTTAGTGAGTATGAAAACACCGGAAATATCATCCAGTTGTATGACTGGTTCAAATAATAAAAACATTACAAAAGTATAAGTGCACAAGTTTACACACAAGGAGAATCTCATTGTTTACCTGAAAGCAACCATGTTGAAGACAAAAGGTAAAGGTAATCCGAGTAACGAATGTCACATACACCGCGCAAGTTCGCACAGCTATCGCGTCACATAATAACATCCACGCAAAAAGGTTGTGGTCCTGTGGTTACGATTTTTCTACGGATGCGGTAGGACGAAGTGCGTATCCGCACACGAGGCCGAGGGCCGTTTACGCGATGTGCCATCCGTCGCAGCCAGCCCCGAGCGGCAGTGCCGAGCGTGTGGCGAGCGCATACCTACTACTCGGCTTGATGTGCCCGACGATCCCGAACACCCGACCGACGTCATAGCATTCGCAGCTTCCCTCTGAACTCGGCGCAAACTGCCGCGTAAATATAGAAACGCCACCGAACAGGAACACGAGGCGATGAGGAAAGGAATACACTTTTACGCACACACGGGCCTTGCGTTTTAAAACGATTTAGTGTGGATATAATAAATTATGAGCAATGTTAATTATTGCGCATCACCTAATAGTAACCAGGAAAACAATCATTTGGTTTTAGGATTCTCCAATATGAAATACGAAAATATTTTGATATACGTACGCTACTCCAGTACTCTACACAAGGTTCAAATAACCGATCCGTGGTATAGACATTAGACAGAGCGAGTAGGTGGCAAAGGAGGTTCGTTAAAAACTACCCAAATGATAACATATCTAGCATAGTCATAAACGTAGCGAGCTCTCCAAATTCGTTCTTGTTGGCTGAAACATTGGCGGAAACGTTTTAAGATTCCAAATAAATAAATTGAGGCTAAACTTAACGCATTTAACTATGCACCTTTCAGTGGTTTATCCTTGTAATATATACTTTACTTACCTCAAGATAATTTGAATAGGCTAAATTAGAAATCGCAAATGGAAATCTCAAAACAACTAAGATTTGAATTAATATTGGCATACAAACTTTTCAGCTAGATTCAATGTAGTTATACTGTTTTCATGAGTTCTAACTGTTAGTCACCCATGGGCCTGTGGCCATACTATACCTCACTTATGCCCTGATTTATAATTTAGGAATTGTGATGTAAATGGAAATTGAGTACCCTAGAGAATTATTTGTGCCATTTCTGTACAGAAGTAGACATTCAATGATATAACATTTTTAATGCATTGAGTTAGAGGCATGAATAACACTTTTCCTTCTATATTTTATAAGGTGGTTGAAGACCAGACTGTGGAGTGAGGAAATTATTTGTAAAATATTTTTTCAGCAGCCAACAGTAGCACATCAGAAAAGTATTGTGCTTGAATATTTTTAAGATCTTTTTTGATGGACAGAATCTAATAATGAGGTCAGATTGAGTTCAACAAAACTCTTTAAAATCAATAAGTAGTAAAGAGGTTGTTTATTTCTAAGGCCCATGTTAAGCAAAAACCGTCTGTATTCTTGTAAATTTTCATTTTACATTTGTATTTTATTTTTAATAACATCAATAATAATTTTTCATTTTATACAAATTCAGTAACTTGGGTGATGTATCTATTAACTAAAACAAAATATGTTGAAGAACCATAAATAGGCACTTATCTTCATAAGTCTAATATATATTTATGGAACTTATGTTGATGTTTATTAAGGTATCATTGAATACATTTTTATTGTTAGAATGTAATTAAAGCTTTTAAGTTTTTCTAACCTGTTTGTTCTAGTAATACACCAGCTTTTGTACCAATGGTTGGCCAGTAAATGAAATATTTTTATTCAAATAAAGATCATTCAAAAACAATTACTTATAATAAATTATTGGTACCTGGTCAGGGACTGGTACATCCACCCTTCTTATATCATTATTAAAAACATAGCTACAGGTACAAACTTCACCCTATTTTAACATAATGGAGTGGTGGAAGCAGTATTTAATCAAATGAGCAAGTTCAAATAAATATGTGATGTTCAGTATATTAAAAACATAAGTTAATGAGCAAAGCCTATCTCTTTTTTGCAAATAATAATAATAATAAATGCATCTAACTAATATCTTTAGAGTTCAACAAATTGTTTATTGGCTTACCTTTTACTGAAACGGTTTTCAACATCATTTTCAATAAGTTCATCAGTCTTTTCGACCTCATCCTGCAATAACATAAATAAATTAGACAGACATTGCACAGTGGGTTTTACACATTGCATTTTTTGGGTACTAATTAGAATTTGTCATAATTAGAAGAAAAATAGTTCAGATTCAGATGAAATATATTTATATGAATGTCTGATAAAATTTAATTCATGAATTAATTCCACAGTGCAGTAAAAAATTATCTTAGAAAATTAAGAAATGATCTTATTGATGCATTTGAGTCGCACTTGTAACTTTGACTGTTCATACAATATATTTTATATACTTGGTGACCGGACCGGTTTCTTCAACAAGGGCACTGGTGGGGTGTTTTTGCCCTTTATACTTCTACTGATATACAGTATGTTTTAATCAATGTTGAAAGTTGAAAAGCTTACTCTGTTTAATCATTAACAAATTTACATGCCGGCACTGTACATGACATGAGAAGAAGTCAGGTTCTTTTAAAAGTAATACATATTACTAATTGTGACTTCCAAAATAACCATACCATTTTTCATATTGTAGGTATACTATAAATCATACAAACACAGAGATATTGGATGTGATGTCTTTACTTATTGTAATGTTTGTTTAAAACAAAAAAACGTGAATTATGATTAGCACTAGGAACTTCGTTGATCCTTCCATTCTACATCAGAGTATCGTCAACAATGGATAGTGTTAACATTCGTCTTTGTTTAAAACTCACCGTTTTCCTTGGTGTTTGCACACTCGGAGAACGTCTAATAGTAACGAGTGCCATACCACATAACTATTTTAGAATCATTATCGAGCTACTTCGGTACAAAGCAACAATCACAAACTTGGGGAAATGGTACACTGACTTATCAAAACACTAATCCATACATGAATCATAGACGGTCACCGAATAATGAACACACATGACTCTAGATACTACCAAAATACACATAATTGATTCCGGAGAATATAGAACGGCTATCTAAACATTTTTCTCATTTTGTTGCTAGAATTCTGAAGAGAAAATAGAAAAATTGCGAATGTGTGTCTCCTTGAGAAAGATGAGTGAGTGAATGATATGAATGAATGAATTGAATGAAAAATAGTTTCATGAAATTGAAATTAAGTTTTGTGCTAGTTACAAAATACAACCACGAAGCGCTGCCACTTTAGCATTAAACAGTTAATAGGTGCTTACATTATCCAAGTGAATTTAAGATAAGTGTCGTATTTGAGAACTTAATGCATAATGGTTAATATACAACTTTCTGGGATACCTACGCCCATTAAGGTGCATTCCTAAAAAAACCAGCCAAGTGTGAGTCGGACTCGCGCACGAAGGGCTCCGTACCAAAACTTTAAAAACGGCAAAAAAATCACGTTTGTTGTTCCCATACAACCCCATTAATATTTATTTTATTCTGTTTTTTATTAGGTATTTGTTGTTACAGAGTGGCAACAGAAATACATCATCTGTGAAAATTTCATCTTTCTAACTATTACGGTTCATGAAAGGTTCATGAGATATCTACAGCCTGGTGACAGACGGACAGACAGACAGTTGGACGGACCGTGAGTCTTAGTAATAGGGTCCTTTTTTACCTGACCCTAAAAATACTCTGAACGTTTTTTAAATGGTGACCTACTGGAAAATAAAGTTTCCTTTGGTTCGATTGTTCGAGACATGGTAACAAGATAGGATCAACTGCTAATGCAGCAATGAGTAGGTTTCGTTGCAAGATTAGAAAATATAACTAGGTAGTTCCAAATTACCCGATTGAGTTTGTAATTTTTGAGTAGGTAGGTATGTTATAGTAATAGAGAACAAGTTGAATCTCACGAATCGAAGTCTGAAATAAAAATATGATTTTGTTTGATTTTGTACTTTCCGAATTTTCCGATTTGACTGTGAGATTAACAAACCAACTTTTACCCAAACATGAGTGTTTTGGTTCGTTTTACACGGCTGTACGTTAACAGCCGTTGCATTAAGGTCGAGAGTCATACAAATAAACAGACCGCGCACCTCCATTGCTGTGTGCTGCTCATAAAATTATTATTATTATGAGCTCTCTGGATCCCACTGCTGGGCAATGGGCAAAGGCTTGAGTGACGTATTATTATTATTTTTAAATAGTGCACGACCTGTTATTGTATTGTAAATCATTCATTCATCTTTCAAGCCATCAGTGCAGTGTGGTGGCACAGAGTAATTGCACAGGTGTGCATTATCATTCCGTGCAATAACAGGTCGTACATTAGGGTGCCAATAATGTACAACCAAGGATTGTACAGCCGAGGAAAACACAGCCCGGAATTGATGTACAATTTGGTCGCGAAATCCAAGGCTGTACATTCCAAGCCGTACAAATTCAGCACACCTTTGGAAAACACGACCCGATAAAACGCAGCCAAAATTTTGATGCCAAAACTTAGGCTTTGTTTACACTCGTCAATTACTTACTCACTCACTTATTAATCCGACTCGGATTGGTTAGGTTATGTTAAAACATATAAATTACGCACGAGGCGAGCGAGCAAAGCGAGCGTGCCGCGGTAGCGGCCGCCGAAGTGCCAAAATTTTATTTTTTTGAAACATTAATCTCTGAATATTTTTTTTATTTTATATATTATTATATAATTTTTAATCTGTGCTACTTGCCTATACTTACTGTGTAGTGCATCTAAACAGAGCATAGGCTTTCGACCAATCAATGCAATGGTCACAGCAATGGTCACAGAATCCATGGTCGTGTAATCCGGGCTGTACAATCCCGACTGTGCTGGGAAAGCACAGCCTGGAAAACACGGCCCGGATTTCATGTACATTTTGTACATGAATTCCTGGCTGCGATGCTGGATACAAAAATAATGTAAAAATATATCGTAACGGTATAATATACCGTTCTACCATCGGACCACCAGACGTACGGAAGCGAGACATCCATTCATGGTTGACATACCTACTGCCCGCACAAAGCGCTTTGCTTCTACTTTTATAATGCGAACAGCCAAAGAGTGGAATTCCTTACCGGCGTCCGTTTTTCCGAATGCCTATAATTTGGACGATTTCAAGAGACGAGTGAATAGGTATCTTCTAGGTAAGCGTGTCACATCGTAGACCGCATCGTCACTTAACATCAGGTGAGATAGCGGTCAAACGTTTTACCTATCAAATGTAAAAAAAAAAAAAAAAAAAAAAAATTATTCAGATTTAGTGTAAGAAAAAAATAAAATTTTGGCACTTCGGCGGCCGCTGCCGCGGCACACTCACGTTGCTCGCTCGCCTCGTGCGTAATTTGATCAACAAGTGAGTGAGTAAGGCCCAGTTTCACCATGCTCTGTTAATTACTAATCAAGGATTAACAGGCCGTTAAATCTAACCTTAGATGTCAAACGCGTACGTTTTGTCATTTTTAACGGCCGTTTAATCCTTTGTTAATCTAACAGAGCATGGTGAAACCGGCCCTAAGTAATTGACGAGTGTAAACAAAGCTTAAGTTTTCGCATCAAAATTTTGGCTGCGTTTTATCGGGTTGTGTTTTCCAAAGGTGTGCTGTGGATGGAATTTGTACGGCTTGGAATGTACACCCTTGCACGGTTCCCAACTTAGGGATTTTGTCCCTAAATTTAGGGAATAAAAGTGTTAAAAGGGACATTTTTAGGGACTGGAATATTTTGGGGATTTTTTTAGGGATTTCAAACAAAACTTGCAAAATCGAACTTGTTTTCAGTTTTGTGCGTAGAAAAGAACGCACGATATGAAACGAGTGAACATTCATTCATTTGTGTCAGAAACTCACATAATTTGCTTTAGCATTAATGACGCCAGTTTCCAATGCGTCAGTCGAGCGTGCTTTTTCTATTTATGGGACAATCAAAAATTAACTAAGGAACAGATTATCCCATAGAATGGTAAAGAGTATCATGATGGTACGATTTTCCTTAAATCGGGATTAAGGATCGTGTGTAAAATTTGATTCCACTGTGGACACGATCAAGAACTTCAACGTATGGCTTCAAAAATTAGACGTCAAACTAAAACGAGGAACAGGATGATGATGCGGTTCTGGAAATAATTAACAACTTTGCATGATTGTATTTACTCAATAAAATATTTTACTTGTTTAATATGTAACGTTTTATTTTATGAGCTACGAAATAATTTAGGTAAAATGATGTACTACCAGGTGATATGTACCGACTTATGTAGGTACATATCAAATTCTATTTAGGGATTTTTAGGGAAATTTAGAAATAAACTTGGGGAAAATTTTTGGTAAAGGTTGGTAACACTGCACCCTTGGATTACACAGCCATGGAATTCGCGACCAAATTGTACATCAATTCCGGGCTGTGTTTTCCACGGCTGTACAATCCATGGTTGTACATTATTGGCACTCTAATTAATGGCTCTCTCTCGCATCAAACAAATCGCATCAATACTGTTTAGAAATAAAACATTATTACTGACTTGACTGATTGAGCAATTTGCCAGCGCATAGCGGTAAAGTTCTGTAAACAGATTTTCTGTATTGCATGTAAATGTTACTACAGTTTATTCGATTATTTACTCAAACGCCTCGCGATTCCAATGTTGTTATGACATCATTGCAGTTGTTCAAATATTTGTTACGTCAGTGTGAAAGGTTACCTCCTGACGCCTGTAAACATTACAAATTCGCTGTAAAACAGGTAGGTGCATGGGTGCAATACAATTCGCATACACCTATCTACTACCTACCAGTGATAATTGTGTACTACTATTGGAAAATTGTACACCACACCAGTATCAACAAGCTATTTTTATTCCAGAGTTTCATCCAACATAAATTTGAACCTGATCCTCAAAGAGTAAAACAAATCATCAGTAAAAGTATTGAGGATTCTAAATGGATTATGAATAAGGTAAACAAACAATTTATGCTACTTACCATGTAACAATAATGATACCATTTTGTACTATCCATATAAGTAAAAAAAAAAACAGTTAGTGTGTGCATCTTTGTTTCCACTCATCTCTGTAGTGGCTGCATGTAATTGGATGAAATTTGGTATACTGTACAAAGTTCATGACCTGATTTATACATATTTCAGTAACTTTGCTGATATTCTGTTATACATTTTTATTTTTATAATTTTGCAGTATCTACATCAATGATGGACATGTCTCCGAAAATATTCACAAGTTTGCCAGATAGTCAGCTCAGCTTTATTCATGACATACGTATATTGTAGCAAAAGTGAATATGTTTGGTGAAAAAATAGAAGAATATGAAATATTAGAACATCTTGGGAAAGGAGGATTTGCACATGTGTACAGAGCAAGATGTCGGCGCACTGGTTTATTTGTTGCCATCAAGATGATAGACAAGGCTTTGATGGCAAGTGCAGGAATGATAGGACGAGTGAGACAAGAAGTCACAATACATTCACGGCTCAAGCACCCTGCCATTCTAGAATTGCATACTTTCTTTGAAGATGCACATTACGTGTATTTAGTTTTAGAATTAGCTCATAATGGTGAACTAGCTAAGCACTTTAAACTTGGAACTCAAGGTCTTTCAGAGAAGGCTGCGGCTGACATATTTAGACAAGTACTGTGTGGTGTATTATATCTACATGCACATAATATTATTCATAGAGATCTTTCACTAAATAATCTATTACTGACCAAAGACCTCAATGTGAAAATAGCAGACTTTGGGCTAGCGACCCAACTAAATGGACCTGATGAGAAACATGTTACCATGTGTGGTACTCCTAATTATATTTCCCCAGAAGTGGCCTCCAGAGAAGTACATGGCCTACCAGCAGATGTATGGGGTCTGGGTTGTATGCTATACACTTTATTAGTAGGTAGTCCGCCTTTTCATACACAACATGTGAAAACAACTTTGAATAAAGTTATTAATGCTGATTACAAAATTCCTGCAGAATTATCTACTCAATCTCAAGATTTGTTACAAAAACTATTATGTAAAGATCCAACCAAAAGAATTACCCTGAAAGAAGTAATGGATCATCCTTTTATAAGTATTCCAGTATGCAGGCAAGATCTATCAAGAGATTCAGGCTTTCTTACAACATTGCATAGCACCCAACATAGCCATAAATTAAGATCTGAAGAAAAAACAAATTCTGACTATGTTGGCTTGTGCAGAGAAAAGAAGCCACCGGAAAGTAGACCCAGATCATTCAATGTATTTTCAGCAATGCAAGAAAACAGCAATTATTCAAACAGTAACAATGTACCCAGTAACAATTTTATCCAAAACGAAATTGCTTCTGCTGAATTATTTAACATGAAGTACCAAAACAATAAGTTACACTTGAACCAAATGGATAGTGGTACTGAGGCAGATCTAGTTGAAAGCTTGAATAAAAATGCTATTACATGCAAAAAAGGCCCACATTTTTCCCACAATGCTGTTGATAAAGAAAATAAGGAAAATATTGCTATGCCCTGTGGTGTTACTCCAACTGTATTGAGTGTGCCACCACTGTGTGCAGATAGATTACCATCAATATCTCACAAAACCCGCAACGCTATCTTGAAAATAGAATCATCAGGTGTGATTGTAGAATTTATAAAAAAAAAAGGAAGAGATAGAGAAGAAAAAGTGGTAGAAATATGTAACATATCTAAAGACGGAATGAAAATTGTGATTTACACAGTGGATAATAATAGAGTCAAAAATGGTAATATGGAATATGACCCTCATCCAGATGAAGTATTTACTTATCATAATTTGCCACAAAAGCATTGGAAGAAATATTTATATGCTTCCCGTTTTGTTGACCTTGTCAAGGCAAAAACACCAAAGATAACATTATACTCTCCACTAGCAAAATGCCAGCTTATGGAAAATGGGACAGATATTGATTTATTTTTCTATGGTGGAGAAAAAGTAACATACACTGCTACTGAAGGGCTGCGAGTAATTGATAAGAATTTGAAGACACATCACAATTTAACCACAGCTCCCCAACTAGAGTATATAACTGATCATTTTGAAGAGTGCTTAAATCGCATGAAAAGAATACAGATGGCTCTGTCAGGTATCTCAGATGAATGCTTTCCATTGATAATAGGAAAGAGACCTGTTCAAGCAGCTAGTAATTTAGGCTCACCTCATCAAGGTTCGGTTGCTACTAACTATAACACTCCATTACTAAATTTTGGATCTTTCCATCGAACAACTGCTAGTTCTAGTCAAGCTCAAAGTGACTACAATGTAATATAGGAGTTTAAATAATTCATTATGTAGAGCTGACTAATTTTTTATAAATCATAGTCTACCTTATGTTGTAGATGATTCTCTCTTGTTTGTAAAGCAATCTATGAACAGTATTAAACATGAGTTTCTAGTTATAAAGACAAATTCGTGAGAATGCTTTTGAAATACCGGTATATACCAGAGGTGTACATACATACATAATAGTATACTCCTGTGCAATTTTAAATTTAGGTGAGCAGCTAGGCAGAAAATAGTAAATAGTAGCAATTTCTCTACGTTATAAATAATCAAGTACCTAGTTGTTACTTTTTATAGTTGTGATATTGTACTATGACGGGATAATGATTAATCTTTTTTCTGCCTTATCTGCTACCTATAGTGGTGTAGATGCATATGTATCTATTATAATAAAATAAGAGTGCATAAATAATTATTTTTATTTTCTTGCCATGTATTATCCCATGTATTAAATATTTGCAGACCTTGTCGCGTCTGGTAGACAGCAGGAATTGAATCCACGTCACAGCAGGTTAGTCGTCAGAGTAAGGCCCATCACATAAGTCGGGTTCTTAGACACGGCTGCCCGTCACGACGTCAGCGTTTCCATACAACTGAAAGGTGTTTTTTGATTTATTTTAACGGCTTTGTCGCTGAGCGACCCCTAAAAAACTGGGTACGGTCAGAAAACACAGGCTAGGCGGCGCCGTTGAGTCAAGAAACGACCGATACGGCTCCCGAAGGAAGGAGCTCTCTCCATGCATTTTGTATGGAGCGGTCTCAGACAAAATAAAATTATTTTGTCTGAGGGAGCGGTACATCGGTCGGTTGGGCGATACGATTCGGGGCAGCCGTTTCGAAGAACCGGACTGCAAAACCCGATGTAGGTATGTGACGGCCATATTAATCTCTCTGCCTTCTACTAATGATTCGCCCCGAATTGAGTTCTCGTAATCGTGATCTCGCTCCAGTCTTACAGATTACAAACACAATATTTGGACGCCTCTGACTACCTTCTTCCAAGTAAATTCAAAAGTTGACAATTGACATTATTTAGGTGTTGCAATCATTAATATCATTTTAAACGGAAAGGTCACGTTTTGTTAGCACTAAATAATGTGTCGTTTATTTATTTATTTATCATTTACAAGCACAAGCATTTTCTACCAACCCCCCTAAGTAAAGGTAGTTCATTGTGTACTAAAAAAATTGCTTTTTGAAATGCATCGAATCAAGCTGTTTTTGATAGACCATTGTATTTTCAAGTAGTAGGTATATTCCCTTCAAGAAATAATGCTTTTTGCCGAGTTTTTTCATTGCATCTATTGAAACGATTGTGTCAGGGTTGCGAGATCGAATCAATTAGATGTAACCAAGTTCCAGCTGTATGTATTGGCCTAATTTGTTTAAGAATTTCGTTGAACTTATCTTGACTCTAATAAGAAACAGCTAGGGTAGGCGAAGGTTACTACCATAACTAAACAATAAGGTAGTCGAATGCAAGTCCCAACATCGTCTTCATCAATGTAAAACTGGAGCGGACATCAGACCAGACATCGCGCCGCGCGCCGCAGCCTGTGGTTTTTTTTTATTTCAACCCCAAGTTTCAACCCATGGAGCAGGGCTGCCAGGTGAAAATATGCCGCAATCGTACCACAGCTTAAAAAAAGTCGTACGCCTTAAGAAAGTTTGAAATAAAAAATCGTACCTACAAGAATCAATCATCGATATATTTAAACATTTAATAATAAAGTACACCTCTTTGCACTAATTTCTTTTTAGAAGTACGAGAACGCTCAATAACACTTTCTTCGCTCATTTTTATTAAATAAATTACAGAAGCGCATCAGTTTTCACAAGAGCCTGCACGATTTATTAAAAAATAACAAGTAGAACCGAGTTTCTCCGCTCCGTACAACTAGACCCCGCGCAAAGGAATTGATTTGTCGTCATTCTTTATTATGATAATCATCAACTATAGGAATATTAACGCAATGTTAATCGGATATTAACCGTATTGTTTACGGTCGAACGTTTTCTTTCATGTATAGAAATCTAAAATTGTATGTAAAAAAATCGTACGTTTTCTGTACGATTTCGATGTTTCGATCGTAATCGTACAGAACATGCAAAAAATCGTACAAATACGATTTAAATCGTACAAATGGCAGCCCTGCCATGGAGGTAGTATATACTGGAGGGAGCCATAAGACTTACATCCTTTTACAACTGTGTATCAAACAGTGATCATCTATGTTTGTTCTTCCCATGTAGCCTAGCTACGAGTAAAAGAAAAGAAGATGTAACTCACTCACTCCATCTCACTCACTCACTGTCTGAGTAAATCGTGTCCGTCAGTTGATGCAATGTTTTGATCTTGTTTTGACGTTCTAGAAAAAGTCGGTAGCAACATTGCAATAAAGCGAAAGAAATTGTGAAAATTCTAAAGAATTATTATTGTCTAGGCAAAATATATTTGAAAAGGTGAAAGTATGTCTTGTGAAGCTGTGTTTTGTGTATCAAAAACAACAAAAGGAGGAGTTAAAGACCCGGAATTGTCATTTGATACGTAATATTCTTTTTCTATTTTCATGCTAAAAAAATACGTTTTTTCTCTCATAAAGACTGTAGGAATTACATTTTATTAGTACTAGTCATATTTTCCTATGTGAAAATTATGTAAACCCATTAATTATTGCAAAATAAAAATTATTGTTTTAGTCATTTGTTCTAGTGATGTACTTCCACCGACCAATTTAACTTTATCGATAATATTTTATTTTCCGTTTTTGATATGAAACATCTAATGCAGTGGGTCAGACCGGCTGTTCTGTTGTAGTTTCAATTTTTCACACCTTATAGGCGTCTCGCGACTGCTTAATTTTTGTTAAATTTTACATTATTTTTTTAGGTTCTTATAAATGCCCAGAATGAAGACGGGAGTGGATAAAAGCTGTTAGGCGTGAAAACTGATAGACTACAAAATGTTCTTATGCATGGACGAAATGGCCATAAGAAAGTGTATCGAGTGGGATGGACATCGCTCTCAAGGCTAGGTCAATGTGGTAAACATTAATGACGATGATAGTGTTTCAGTGTCTATAATGGTTTTGGGCTTTCGCAATAAAAGTCAGCAACCAGTTAAAATTAAAAAGTTGAATTCCAATTAAAACGCCTTTTTCATCCATTTCTTATTCTATCGATAGGTTAGTCAATGTTGTCCCTTCTCTAGTCACTCACGCGAATACATACAAACTAACAAAAAACGGACACGCCAAAAACCGAAACACTCCGTCTATATGATACTTTAAGTTTCAACCCATGTTTCAACCTGTCTTTGTTACGCGCGTTTACATTACATTTAGCTAGTATTATAAATCTATGCATTTAGCCATTCGCGCTGTAATTCGCGTGGACGGAAATGTGTTGCCATCCCATTCTCGCATTGCCCAAGTCCGTGCGCCCCTGTCTCTACATGTCTCTGCACGACGCACTATACTCTGTATCTATGTATGAACTTTAAACCAATTTTTTAAATGTTGTTTTGTATTGAAGTCTAGTCTTTTTGCCAAAACCCAAATTTATGTTTCTAGTGCTACCAACTTTGCTGCTGATATGTTAGTTCTAGCAGTTGTTTATTTTTTTTTTATTTCTATTGGAATATGATATGATAAATTGGGAACAAACTCCAATTCTACAATACACTCCATTTTTTTTCATAGAAGTCATGTCTTCATGATCGGTATGAATTCATTCGGAGTACGAGAGTTACGAGATAAATGAATAATGAATTAGGTATACTTAATAATAATAATAAAGGTAAATAATAATAAAATAAACTTTAAGAAAGAATACAGTTGGTTTGACATGTTTAAGTAGGCAGTTCAAATAAGATTAAAGTACCTAGTATTTTGTAAATTTTTTATAGAGCCTTTAAACGCTGATCAGTTGACACTTTTTAGTTTACACAATCGTATAGTAGCAGCTACTATTTTATAAAAAAACAACTGAAACGGCTTCAAGACTTTAATCCCCAGGAACGGTAGATATCCCTTCTAGATCACTTAGTACCAAGTACTTACTCCAGATTCTCTAAGGACGTCTAGTCAGAGGTACGTCCAAACATTGTATTTATTGGCACATTTGGTTAAACTATAGCAATCCGGTATCTGGGTTGAGGGTTGGGGGTAGGGGTTCGCAAGTGGGGGCAGATGGGAAGTCCTTCCCTCGAGTCTTTTTGTCCAGGAGATGAAAAATTATAACTTCTGTTTTATAGCTGTATTTAAGAAGCGACTCCAAATTTTCCAATACAATATGCAGCCCAGGGTTCTGTTATTGTACGACCAGTAATAAAAAGGACATGTCTATGACACACACTCTTGTAAAACTGCATTTGGACAAAAACAAACACCATTTTTAGCACCATACTTATATAATAAAATTAATAAAATAATATCTATACACGATACAACACAATATCAATGTAAATACTAAATTAAAAACTATTTACAGAGTCTAGACTACAAACAAACGGAAGATCTCTTAGGTATTCATTCATAACCATTTTTCATGTTTTCCAAAATTATTACTACACACAAAACACACACACACTTTCAAGTTCACAACACACATACTAACACTGGGGTTCTCCTGTTAACCCTGACTCTTAAGAGACTTGTGTTGTCAGGAGAACTCCCAGTAACACACTCACATACACACACAACCATAAAAATGCAATGGCTATAAAAAAAAATAAAAAAAATAGATGTAATTAATATAAGGGTAATATATTTAGGATTAGTCACATCAATTAGCTCTACCATTTCTACCATTCCTGCCACTCATTACTAAAGATATTAAATACAACTAGAGTAATAGCCGAAGCAGTGATCACTCGCGTCTACATACAAGTATAATATACTTAGTTAGAGCGAGGTGTCTATGCAAAGACATTACAAAGGTTTATACATTCTTATAAGTACCTAAACTAAATTTAGATACCACTACTATTACTGTACTTTTGCATTTCTGTAACTTTTTTCTGGAAATAAATACTTTTTATTATTATTATTATTATATGTACAGCCTGATAATTGGAATCCATTAGAACTGTCCAAAACGATGCCTCGTCTTGGGAGATATAATTCAGAGATTAGGCCGCTGCCACGGCACGCTTCGCTCGCCTCGTGCGTAGTTTATATGTTCTAACATAACCTAACATGTCGGATCCGCCCTATTAAGTATCTTATGTCATCTTGTAATGTAGATCATATTGTGAAATAGAAAACCATCTCATGCAAGAAATCAAGAAAATTCAATCAAAGTTTCCGCCTTCAGGATTTTCTTAAAGTACGATTTCCCGCTAAGATCATGACGCCATGACGTAGTGTTGCCCTTCATTTCACGCATTTCTTACATGATTTTGACAATTCACCTTACGACGCATCTCGGTACATGAATTTTTTTGGGTACATCGTAATATTTCGAAATGCATCTCCTGGATCAAAAAACAGCTTAAAAGGTTTATGCTGAACCCTAACAAGACCTTTAAGTGAAAATCATAGTTAAACCCAGATACCGGAGTGCTATAGCCAACCCGCACATTTTACAGTCCCTAGTTGGTATTCCATAAGTGACAGGTTGCACCACCACCGACCGCGACCGGTCTTAAACTCACTCACTCACTATTTCATGTCGTTATAAAACTTTATAAAAAAAAAAGGAAACTTCGAATTTAATATTAAAGTTTATTTTGTTATTTATGAATTAAAACTATCATTTTAAAACTGACAGTGCTCAATAGTAATAATATATTTTTTCTCTAAGAGTAAAATATATTTTAGCTAAATGGACTCTATTAGAGTTGGTAACACCGACCACTTCGTTCGTCCATCTTTTCGTCACGATGCCTCCCAAGAAGCAACCAGAGAAATCCGGTACGTATATAATTTTGAAGAAAATTCATTGAAAAAGACATTAATAGAATCGTGGAATATTCTTAATACTAAAATTACCGTTGTTTGAAGTGATTATCTTGTGAAAACTGTGTTTATGAAGTGACGGGAATGGCCACGCGGTAAACATGTTGTTAATGTGAAAATTACAATCTAAATGCTAAATTTAAGGCATCTAATCTTCCCAATGAAGAGCAACGATGCTTAGTGCTTGTGGTTTTAAAGTATCTTTTACTTCTGTTCCTTTAAAAACTCAAAATAAAAACATGTAGAGGTTAAGTTTAATCATCGCTCTTTTTGTGGCTTACAGCTTCAAGCGGGTCCAAACCCGCGGAAAAAAAGAGCACTGCTAAAACTCCTGCACCTGCACCCAAGGCTGCATCGACTAGCAGTGTGCCGAAGCCGGCTGCATCTGCCAAGACTCCTGCTCCCGCTCCGAAGGCTGCGGCGCCCAAAGCCGCTAAGCCTGCTGCGGCGCCGGCCGCCAAGCCTGCGGAGAAAAAGCCAGCGTCTGCCCCGACTGCTAAGCCCGGTTCTGCTAAGGCTGCTGCCCTGAAAACGAAATCCAGTGCAAAGCCCTCTGCGAAAAAGGCTGCGGGAGCCGCAAAGCCCAAACCAGCAGCTGCCAAGCTTAAAATTGCGCCCAAGCCCAAGAAGACTGGCATCAAGGGACAAAAGAAGCAAGTTGTGAAACCTGTAGCCAAGGCTCTGAAAGCTCAAAGGAAGGTAAGGTGGCATTATTTTGTAGTTCATTATAATTAATAATTATTTACCTAAAACTATTCTCATCCTTACTTATATTTTCAACAAGGCTGAGTATCTGAATGTTTATCCAACTTGTTTGTCAGGTGGTCAAAGGAGAACATGGCAAGCGCATCCGTCAAATTCGCACCTCTGTGCACTTCCGGAGGCCAAAGACCTTTGAGCCTCCCAGGCAGCCCAAGTACCCTAGGAAATCACTACCCAAGAGGAACCGGTAAGTTATAGAATTTTTCTTATGCATAAGTAGGTCGGGAAGCCCAAGATGTGTGGAAGGGCAAGAGCAGAGAGAGACCTCGCTGATCACATAACTTTGTTGCAATCAACAAAGTTATATGTTTTTGTTTGTAATCTACACTCATATTATAAAGAGGAAAGATTTGTAACAAAGTTAGATAACAACTGGTGTTTCTATTGATAGATAATCACAAAACTTTCATATTGGTTAATATACTTATTGGTTTCATATAGAAACTGATTGCAACAAAGTTACGTAAGCACCCTGCAGAACAGACCATAATTAAAACTTTTGCCAAATGTTATTATGTGTCCATGACTTCCTTGGACCTTCTAATCAAGCTTCAAAGACAATTGGTATTATAATCTCTGTGTTTCTTTATATGGTTAGGTTCAATTACATATCAGGTATTAGAAAAAAATAAAAGAATATCTTTATTTTTACATTTCTATAATTTTATACTAAACTACTTGCTTGTGACATAAATTTTGAAAAGTTAAACAATTATCAATAAAGGAATATATTATGAACTTGATAAATCCATACCTTATACCTATGCGGTTGTGGGGTCACCCAAGATAAATATTTGTGTAATGAACATAAGATGTTGGTTCTGTCTAGGTGTCTGGCCTTGCAATGTACCACCATGGCGATGGTTGAGGATGACCATCATTCACCTTGGCAATTCATCATCTGTCAATATGACTAATATCTACTTGTGCACTTTTGTGCATAAACATTGGAACAAGACAGCATACATTGCTAGAATAGTATGCCAATACTGAACACTTCTACTAAAATATAATTTCCTGTCTCTGTAGATAGAATTGTGTATCTCATTTTACATTATAAATAATTTTAATTTATTTATCAGCATGGATGCTTACAACATCATCAAGTACCCTCTTACCTCTGAAGCAGCCATGAAGAAGATTGAGGATAACAATACCTTGGTATTCATTGTCCACACCACTTCCAACAAGCACCACATCAAGGCTGCTGTTAAGAAGCTTTACGACATCAATGTTGCTAAAGTTAACACCCTTATCAGGTTTGTTGATGATTCTGGTCTTGAAAGGTTAGGTAGCTATATTGATGAAGAAAAAATTAAAAATCTACATAAATATCATGATTATAATAACACAAGCTTGCCAATTATTACTTAAATTTGCCTTATAATCTAATTATTGCTTAAATTTTTGCCAAAGCAATAATATTTTAAACTAAATAGGTTTATAGTTTTGTGTTTACAGACAATATAAATAGGCTATATTGTGCACTGCAAGTTTGGGACAAAATCATGAAGTAATCAATTTTTTTCTTTTTGTTGCTGAAATGATGAAATCTTGTGGGAATCTCATTGATTGAGAATGAAAGAAAAATAACACAACTCTGATCAGTTCAAAGCTTCCAACGATCTTCTTTTATATTTCGAAAAAAACAAATATATGTATTTTTCTAGGCCCGATGGCAAAAAGAAGGCGTATGTCAGGCTAGCCAGGGATTACGACGCGTTAGATGTCGCGAACAAAATCGGCATCATATAAGCAATTTGCTGTAAGTATTGATTTATTATAAATTGATTATAAAGGAATCGAAAAGGAAAGGAAAGGAATGATCTCATCATCATTAGCCTCAATAAGTCCATTGCTGTCCTCTTTTGAGGGTTTGCTGTAATCTCCATGCTTGGTGACCATAGTATTGGTGTCATGTAGCAAATGCTGATGCCCATTTCTTGGTCCATTCCCTTAGTCGCCTATCATGGCTGATCAAAATATTATCTTGCCAAAAATGCTATTTTATGATGAAATCTTTGTGGGAATCTCATTGATAGAGAATGAAATTAAAATTACACAATTCTGAATTTTTTTTTGTTTTTTTTTTATCGTTTTTATTATTTTGCATCATAAGTATAATGTAACAATTTTATTCTTTTCAGCCCTAATGGAAACGACGTGTGTCTGCCAACAAGATCGGCACCCTAAGCAAAGCGCTATATTTTATTTTATAAGAATAAACAACTAAAAATTATGGTTTTTATTTCCTTGTTATAATTGCGCTCTCGAGAAAGGAAATCCTCAGCCTCCTGGCTCCTTCCTGTCAGTAAACTTCCCGTGTATGTTACATAGGGCCCAGGAATAAAATATAAAAGGCGTAGGTCTGCCTACTTTCTACTACAGAATAGAAATTGACCTTTTAACCATGTGGCCAAACACTTGGGAGCCTGGTTAGTAAACTACTCAAAACAAAATAGGGCCCACCCAATAAAATATGATTAAAATTAAAATAATAATAAATACGTACAATTTATTTCAAGTTTAATTTTAGGAATAGGTTATCGCATTCAGGATCATTAAAAAAAACATTACAGTACATTATTTTTGCCAAAAAAATTCAAGAAATGCGCGTTTTTACGCATTAACTTAAAATTACACGGTTTTCCAAAACAATACGTTGAAGGCACGAGCACATTTTTTTTAAAACAGGTTTGTAGGGTTGCTTTAATGCATTATGTTTAGTAACGCGTAGGTCCTCCCCTATTGCGCACACACTCTCTGAGTCGGTTTGGAACACTCTCTATTAGGTGGATGACGTTTTCATTTGGAATTTGCTCCCAACACACTTTTAAAGCAGTTATCAACTCCTGTCGGCTATGAATTTCAGTGTGGTTGTCTTTAAGGCTTCTTTTCAACTAGTCTCAGATATGCTCGATCGGATTCAGGTCCGGACTCATGGCAGGCCAGGGTAAAACTGCGATACCAGCTTCGGAGATTGCACTTTGGGTGACTCTGGCAGTATGAGGGCGAGCGTTGTCTTGCATCAGAATAAAGTTAGGGCCTACTCGCTGTGAATATGGGATCACATAAGGTCGGATGACATGCTGAACATAGCTGGCGGCCGTTACATTGCCCTCATCCAAAATCACTAGCTCGGTTTTGCCCATTATGCTAATCCCACCCCATACCATAATACTGGGTCCACCAAAGCGGTTAGTTTCACGAATAAATGGTTCTGTAAAACGTTCTCCAGGTCGTCGCCACACTCGTACGCGTCTGTCATCATTAAAAAACTTTACTTTACATTCATCTGTAAAGAGCACTGTCCTCCAATTATCCATGGTCCATTCGAGGTGATCACATGCAAACCTTAATCGCGCTGCACGATGAGCTCTGGTCAATTTGAGCCGAACAACTGGCTATCTGAAACGTTGTTGGTCTTCATGAAGTCTGTTCGGAATAGTTTGGTCACTCACTCGCGTTCCAGTGGCGTCACGTAAGCGGTTTCTCAATATGCGTGCAGTTTCAGTTCGCTCGCGACGTGCAGAGAGTCGGATGTATCGGTCTTCTTGGGAGGTTGTGGCTCGGGTTCTACCTGAACCGCGCCTCCTACTCACACTACCTGTCTCTTGATAGCGTTCCCACACATTTCGAATAGCTCGTCTAGACACACCTAAGCTTGAAGCTACCGATCTTTGCGAATTACCCTGCTGAAGCAAAACAATGGCTCTTGTCGCGGATTCTGCGTCCATGTGACGTCGAGAACCAGGCATTGTTTATGCAAACACTAATTTAATCGATAATTAAAGGTAAGGTTACGATAACTTCTTCGTTAGACACAACAAACACAACTGAGCAACAATGTAAAGGCACGCATAGATTCTGCAGTATATCGTAAGATTTTTGTTTTTTTGTCTACCCACTTAAGAACCACCCTAAACTTGGCGTTTAAGTGTTAATTATGATCAATAAATATGCCTACTTAACATTCCCATAATTCAGTTTGCCAACAACTCACAAAAAAAAAATTGTCGGGCAAAATATCGAAATATTTCAAGTGGGCCCTATTTTGTTTTGAGTAGTTTATAACAATTATAAGCATTTAACCTAAAAGACTCCACCAAGTATTACCCTCACTCCACCGGTCATTCTCTTTCGTCTAATATAAAACGTGATATTGGCGAAATTGCGAGCTATACCTACTACAAAGGCCATACAAACAAGAAGACAGTCTGTTTAAAAAGTCTGTTAGCGTTTGTTTTTTGACCTAGTAATGAGCTTTTACACTAATTAATAATCAAAAACTTTAAAGAAAAAAAACTATTCAATAGATAAAAATAACTAAGGGGCTGACAACTATCAAACAACTTCTCGCTCGCACGTTTCGACATGTTGAAAGATAAAAAATCACTAAAAACTCATTTTCGAAAAATCGCAATCAACTATTTTGTGTGCAATCACATTGCACACAGTTATGTAAAAATTACATTTTGATCGACACACATAAAAGAAAGTTGATTGCGATTTTTCGAAAATGAGTTTAGTGATTTTATATCTTTCAACATGTCGAAATGTGCGAGCGAGAGTCACATTAGCTCTTGTCTTCGCCTAAACAATGAGTGATAACAACCAAGTGAAAGTGATAAGACAGGATCGATAGCTCGGCGGTATGTGAGCTTGAAGTAATATAAAAAAAAAGGATTTTTGTTCTTCATTAACTTTGCTGATTGTAAAGTTTAAGGGGCTGACAACTATCAAACAACTTCTCGCTCGCTCGTTTCGACATGTTGAAAGATATAAAATCACTAAACTCATTTTTGACAAATCGCAATCAACCATTTTGTGTGCAATAACATTGCACACAGTTTAGTAAAAATTACATTTTGATCGATACAAGTTTTCCTACTTAAAAGTTAGCTTATGTACGAAAACTAGTAAAGCAAACTTTTGAGTAGGAAAACATGTATCGATCAAAATGATTTTTTAACTAAACTGTGTGCAATTGTAGATTCAAGGAATACAATTTTTCACACCAACCCTTTTTACACCCTTAGGGGTTGAATTTCCAAAAATCCCTTCTTAGTACACCTCTACGCCAGACCTATGTACTCTTAAAATTTCAAGTCTCTAGGACCAGCGGTCAAAAAACTCCCATACAAATTTTTCATCCCTTTGCACATTTATTAAGGGTAGTTTTAAAAAACTAAAAATGTCTTTCCTTTTTTTTTGCCTTGAAGTATGTGTACTCCAAGTTTCAAGTTTGTAGGTTCAAGGAATACTATTTTTCATACAAACGTTTTCATCCCTTTTTACACCCTTAGGGGTTGAATTTCCAAAAATCCCTTCTTAGTACACCTCTACGCCATAAGACCTATGTACTCCCCAAATTTCAAGTCTCTAGGACCAGCGGTTTAGGCTGTGCGTTGTCTATATGTCAGTCAGTCAGTCAGTCAGTCAGTCAGGACTTTGATTCTTATAGTATTAGGGATTAGGGATAGGGATAGGGATAGGGATTACTCGGAGACTCGATAAGCGCCTCTATCGGACGTGCTAAGAACTCGCAAGTCTATACAAAAACGGCCTGACGATACAAAAAACAAAAGTCGGACTTCCACAAAGCTATTATCTTAACTTATAACAGGGACATAATATGTCCCTGTTTAGTGTAATTTCATTTCTTTAGCTTTGTGTAGCTTGATCTGTATCCGTGTGTACTATTATTTATTCTAATATAATGGTAAGGTCGATTTTTCATCAACGATTGAACATCGATTTTTATTCTAGGTTTGTTAGGTTTATTGTTATTAAATTAACAAATTGGCAAGTTAAAATAATCAAACTATGTACTTGTACCTACGTGATGATGATACCTAGGTAGGTATTAATACCAACATAAAACTTGGTTGCTAGTTGTATCTACTCAGAAAAAGGGTAGGTACCTTCATAATGTTTTTTGACACATCACGCACAGAATGGATAAACCTCACATAATAGGTAGTACGTAGGTAGGTAGGTACCATTATTAATTGTATGACGTTTTTTGTATTTTTTCTTTTAGATAATAAGATAATAGCTTGATATTTGTCGCACGTCAATCTTGATTTATATACCTCTACTTAGGGGGGCTGGTAGAAAATGCTTGTGCATTAAACCCTCCTTTTGTGCTTTAACTTTGTGTTTTGTGCAATAAACGATAAATAAATAAATAAATTACCTATTAATTCTTTGTCTAGTCCCTTCAAACTAATAAACCTACCGTGCTTATTTGAATAATAAACAGAGTTGTAAAATATACCTAATCTAGATTGTGGGCGACACCGTCAAAAAACGAACATCATTTGTTTGTACTACAAACAAAACTTTGTAGTACCCTCAGACAAAATAAAAAAGGTAGTACCTACCTATTTCACATCTGGTTTTTTGGCGTTATGCTATAACTATGTTGTAAGGAGACCAAGCACGCATTTGAGGCCTGACTGGCTAGCCCTCACCTTGAGTAGCTGACCTCCTATTGCGTCACATAACAACGTAGGTACAACCAAATCATACATTATTAAAATCGAGAACGTGTTTTTTCCGCATCATCGTCGGTCTTTGTAAATTCAGAATCAGAATGAAACTAGGTAGGTAGGTACCTACGACTCCAAAGTTTTATCAGCCAGTAAAACAAAACACTGGTCGCATCGCATAGTCCGAACAGTGGACTAAGATGTTTTGGTCGTTACCTAGGTAGGTAGGTGTAGGTAGGTACCTACCGAACCTACAAACTAAGCAAAGCTGTGCATATTGTCTATTATCCTTCAGTTAACGAGAGTCTTTCTAAACCCTATTAAATAATAAACAAGTAATCTACCTATAGTATCAAAGAGTGTAGCTGGTGCCTATTATGTAGGTGACAAAATACCTACATAATTTAGCGCCACAAGGTTATTTCTTTTTCCCCGGACTAGGTCCTAAAAGCCTGGAGAGCGGGGTAACAGGGACTCATCAATCCCTATATAATAATCGATTTGTATGATCTAAAACATTTAATTACGATCAATGGTATGCAGGTCGAGCATCCCATCCAAAAATATTTTTTTTTAGTTTGTCTTAATTAGGTAGGTAGGTTTTTTAGGCTACTTGGAGATCTAAAACTCTCCCGAGTTAATAGTTAACCTACAGTTTGTCGGTAGGTAGGTACCTAGACCTACCTACTGCTACTGTTGCGAGAATTTAAATTGCTAATATTATAGCAGGCAACGCAGGCAAGCAAGAACCAAAATGACATGTTTGTCGCGGTCAGCGACTTTCATAACCAGCCAATCCAGACTCTCAGTGGTAGCACAGAATAAATAATAGAAGATTTCTACTACGTAAAATCTAACCGCAGAATAACTACTAGGTAATTAGTAATTACCTATATACTGAGTAGATAAGAGGTATGTTAATACAATACTTTATTAGACTATACTACGCTCAGCACGCTCTATAGCTAGCTGCTCAGGCTTGCTTGCTTACTTGCTTAGTCAGAAATCAGTATTCGAACCAGACGTCCGTGTCCCTACGGAGCGCACAAATAATATTGTAAAGTATACCTTCAACTTACTATTAAAAAGTTTAATTATCTTGCTGACTGGTAATGATTGTTATCTACCTGTTAAAGCAACGCAAATAAGTGGAGGGAGTTGGTCTCAGTTTTGTGTTTTGCCTGTGGATTTGGCCTACGTAGACTACATTCGGTTGAAGTCGGCTCTATTCGCATTGGTAGCGTCGACGAAACGAAGCGTTCCGGCAGCAGTCGCTCTCGTTCATTCGGCCACTTTAGGCCGACAAAACAGGATCTTATACTATCCTCCTCTCCTGACTACATGAATCACGTCATTGAGTGTGTCTGTGCAGTGCAGTGTAGTAATATTTTTTTATGTGGGGCGCGTGGTCGCCGGTTGTGTTAATTGTTCTCGCGTGTGAGTGAAGTAACTATTGTAGAGTGACCTTGTACTCTCGCATTTGGAGTGTTAATCACGTTAAATAGTTGCGAAAAGATAGTTAAGCCATACCATGTCGGATAATGGTCAGGACGTGCTAACAGATGCATCCACAAGTGCTGCCGCCGCGGCCGCTGCTGCTGGCTCTCTTTTCAGCACATTTGACATTGTAGTGCTTGTCATTCTACTGGGTGGCACTATTTGGTGGCTCTACAATTCCAAAAAAGAAAACAAAAAGGATGAAATCTTGCTTAGCAAATATTCGATACAGTAAGTACCTACCTATAAATATTAAACATACAATTACAAACCAACTTACCTAATAGGTAGGTACTTTACTTAAATTACTACAGCATGTAAAAGGCTACCCCGAACCGAAAACAAAAGTCGAGGTCTGACATAAGTATTAGGTTAGACCTAACCTAATACTTATGTCAGACCTCGACGCAATTAAGGCGAAGACAAGAGCTAATGTGACTCTCGCTCGCACGTTTCGACATGTTGAAAGATATAAAATCACTAAACTCATTTTCGTAAAATCGCAATCAACCATTTTGTGTGCAATCACATTGCACACAGTTTAGTAAAAAAATCATTTTGATCGAAACATGTTTTCCTACTCAAAAGTTTGCTTTACTAGTTTTCGTACTTAAGCAAACTTTTAAGTACCTAGGAAAACTTGTAAATTGAAATAAAGTTCAAAACAACATGCGCTCCACCTACCTACTAGGGTTTGCTGCTCTGCGTATTATCTCCTATAATTATTGTAACATTTATCATGTTTAGGCCCAGTTTCACCATGCTCTGTTAGTTACTAATCAAGGATTAACAGGCCGTTATATCTAACCTTAGCTGTCAAACACGTACATTTTGACATATTTAACGGCCCTTTAATCCTTTGTTAATCTAACAGAGCATGGTGAAACCGGCCCTTAGAGCTGATTTCACCACACTCTGTTAGTTACTAATCAAGGACTCAAGGATTAACAGGCCGTTAAATCTAACCTTAGATGTCAAACGCGTACATTTTGACATATTTAGGGCCGGTTTCACCATGCTCTATTAGATGAACAAAGGATTCGGCCCAGTTTCACCATGCTCTGTTAGTTACTAATCAAGGATTAACAGGCCGTTAAATCTAACCTTAGCTGTCAAACGCGTACATTTTGACATATTTAACGGCCCTTTCGTTAGGCTTTGTTAATCTAACAGAGCATGGTGAAACCGGCCCTTTATCTTTGTTTTTAATTTTTTGAATTTAATTGATGTACCTAGGTATTTGATGTAGGTGACTCAATTAAATAAATAAATATCTCTGGTAATCTGAATCACGGATACGAATCAGGCTGTACCTACCTACACTACTCGCCTTTAAGGGGCTGACAACTATCAAACAACTTCTCGCTCGCACGTTTCGACATGTTGAAAGATATAAAATCACCAAACTCATTTTCGAAAAATCGCAATCAACCATCTTGTGTGCAATCACATTGCACACAGTTAAGTAAAAAAATCATTTTGATCGATACAAGTTTTCCTACTTAAAAGTTTGCTTATGTACGAAAACTAGTAAAGCAAACTTTTGAGTAGGAAAACATGTATCGATCAAAATGAAATTTTTACTAAACTGTGTGCAATGTGATTGCACACAAGATGGTTGATTGCGATTTTTCAAAAATGAGTTTAGTGATTTTATATCTTTCAACATGTCGAAACGTGCGAGCGAGAGTCACATTAGCTCTTGTCTTCGCCTTAAGCCCATAACGTAAGCGGCTTTTTTTTTCTGTGTAGCTTGATTTGTATCCGTGTGTACACAGTGTTTATTTTGTTGATGTTTGTACCTACTAACACCACACAGAATAAAAAAAGCAAGTACATATTAGGCTACACAAAGTCAAAGAAATAATAAATGATGCTTGCTACAAGGACATACAAGCGAACAGTGTGTAGCCTGATGCGTATCCGTGTGTATCTTACCTACCTACCTAGGGAGGCCTTGCTTGATATACATATTTGTAACATTTTTTTCCCCCCCCTTTGGAACGCCATATTATTATCATAACAACAAGTACCTACCTACCTACCCGACAAACCATCGACAATTTCATGCAGATCGAATCGGCGCGAAACTTATAGGTAGGTAGGTAGGTACCTACTCGGGAGGCAATAATGTACGGCCAAATAATGTACAGCATGATATTACACAGCACGATAATGCGCACCCAGATAATCCGTGTTCACTGGTTTGAATTATTGGGTGTACATTATCATCCCGTACAATAACATGCTGTGCAATATCGTCACGTTATTGACACGTGACGATATTGCACAATTATCACGCTGTACATTATCTGGGTGTACATTATTGACACGTGACGATATTGCACATCCCGATAATGTACACCCAGATAAAACGAATCCAAAAAGGTACCAAAGTGGATTCCAAATATCATGCTGTACATTAACGTGCTGTACATTATCATGTCGTACAATAACCGGACTCACCTACTCCGAAAAACATACATTATAGATACCTACCTACCTGCATTCATGGAGGTATTATACTGGAGGGAACCATAAGACTTACATCCTTTTACAACTGTGTATCAAACAGTGATCATCTATCTTTGTTCTTCCCATGTAGCCTAGCTACGAGTAAAATAAAAGTAGATTTAACTTCACTCACTCACTGTCTGCGTAAATCGTGGCCGTCAGTTGATGCAATGTTTTGATCTTGTTTTGACGTTCTAGAAAAACTCGCAGCAACATTGCGATGTAGCGAAAGAAATTATGAAAATTTTTAAAGAATTATTATTGTCTAGGCAAAATATATTTGAAAAGGTGAAAGTATGTCTTGTGAAGCTGTGTTTTGTGTATCAAAAACAACAAAAGGAGGAGTTAAAGACCCGGAATTGTCATTTGATACGTAATATTCTTTTCCTATTTTCATGCTAAAAAAATAGGTTTTTTCTTCCATAAAGACTGTAGGAATTACATTTTATTAGTACTAGTCATATTTTACTATGTGAAAATGATGTAAACCCATTGATTATTGCAAAATAAAAATTATTGTTTTAGTCATCTGTTCTAGTGATGTATGTACTTCCACCGACCAATTTAGCTTTATCGATAATATTTTATTTTCCGATTTTGATATGAAACATATAATGCGCCGGGTCAGATCGGCTGTTATGTTGTAGTTTCAATTTTTCACACCTTATAGGCGTCTCGCGACGGCTCAATTTTTGTTAAATTTTACATTATTTTTTAAGGTTCTTATAAATGCCCAGAATGAAGACGGAAGTGGATAAAAGCTGTTAGGCTTGAAAACTGATAGACTACAAAATTTTCTTATGCATGGACGAAATGGCCATAAGAAAGTGTATCGAGTGGGATGGACATCGCTCTCACGGTTAGGTCAATGTGGGAAACATTATTGACGATGATAGTGTTTCAGTGTCTATAATGGTTTTGAGCTTTCGCAATAAAAGTCAGCAACCAAGTAAAAAGTTGAATTCCAATTAAAACGCCTTTTTCATCCATTTCTTATTCTATCGATAGTTTAGTCAATGTTGTCCCTTCTCTAGTCACTCACGCGAATACATACAATCTAACAAAAAACGGCCACGCCAAAAACCCGAAACACTACGTCTATATGATACTTAGTCTAAGCCTGCATTGCTAAAACTCCCAAGTTGTCATGTCACTGAGATCTTCGTTCACTTCAACATCAGTTAGGTTCGCATTAAGGTAAAATTTACAGAAAGAAAAATCCTATCAGAAACGGTGAGTAAACGGGGCCAACTTAGGTAGGTACGAACGACTCCTGTGCCCCAAGTCTGAGTTTTGTTTTCCGTATCGTCGTTAGGCCGTTTTTGTATGGAGATTCGATGAGTCACACTATTGGACGTGCTGAGAATTCACGAGTCTCCATACAACAACGGCCTGACGATACGGAAAACGAAAAACAAAACTCCCGACTTGGGTTCCAAGTTCCATGGGCGGGAACTGCCACAATAATAATAAAAATAAATAATAGCTACCTTTAGGACGTTCATACGTTCATTGTTTTTGAATACAACAGTACTATTACTAGGTCCTATTCGTATTATATAAACCGTGATACAACTTTGAAGTGCGTTAGTAATAAATAAATAGTGAGAGGACTGGTGGTCTAGTGGTAGCGGCTCCGCCTGTCGATCCTTAGGTCGTGGGTTTAAAACTGGTCGAGCACCAATGAGTTTTTCTGTTCAAAAATTTATGTGCACAAAACCAGTACTCTCAAACGGTGTAGGAAAACATCGTGAGGAAACCGGCATGTCGTAGAACCTAAAAAGTTCTTTAACATGTGTCAAGTGCTCGAAAGCGTTTACTCTCACCTGTTCTGTTGCGTAGTTCTGTCCCTTTATTTTCATAAGGTCAGACTTTCAAATGGTCAGATTTTCAAATAGTCGCTCTTTCTAATCGTCACCCTTTCAAATCGTCAGAGTACAGTCAAGTGTCTTATTTATCAGCGTTTCAAATTGACTGTTCGCAAACAACTTTACAGAGTAAAATTGCAGAAAAGACTGACAGTTTTCAAATTGACACTTACTGTCAGATGTGACAGAAACTGTCACAAATCCAAGATAATCATGGAAAACAGACTATTTCAGTCAAAATTGTCAATGAGTATTGAATTGACAGTAGATGTCAAAACTCAAACGGCCATATCTCGGAAACTACTCGTGCTACACTTTCAGTTCGTAGCTCAAATGAAAGGAAAGAACAAAATCTACATTTTCGATGACAGCTGGCAAACTGACAGTTTATGTCCGATGTACGAGTAGTTTCCAAGGAAGGCCGTTTGAAATTTGACATCTGTCAGGTTGACATTCATTTTTTTTTGAGTTTTCCATTGTATAACTTGCATTTGTGACAGTTTCGGTCACATCAAACAGTAAGTGTCATTTTGACAGCTGTCAAAGACTTTTCCTATGGTAAAAAGTCGTTTTGAATCTTATGAACAGAATGAAAAGATTTATGAACAGAACTACTGGGAATTCATTTCCCATTTGTTCTGTGAACAGATCTAGTGGGAAAAAATCCCAGTAGTTCTGCCAACAGAACTACTCAACAGAACAGGTGGGAGTAAACGCTCGAAAGGAGCCTCTTGAGGCGCACTTAACCCTTAAGCACTAACGGCGGTCACAGTGACTCCAGCGGTTTTTGTTTTTTGAATTATTCCGTTCATATGCAAGCTATGTGTCTGTGAGTTCGTCATCTTTAGCCCCCCTCTCCTCAGTACGCACTGTGCGCTCGATCGCTTCATAAGTTCGCGTGTTCAAAAGTTGCAGGTAATTTATATTTAAGTTATATTTTGTTTGCTGTCATGGTGACCGCTGTTAGGTGGCTACGTAATTCTTTACTTTTCAATTTTCATACTGAAGATGAACCAAGAGCCTAGCACGTCCTCAACTGATAACATCGAAAATTATGAAAACAGGAAGGCTTGCTCAACCTGTGATGCTAAAAAAATCGCAAAACATATTTCGTGTGTTTTTTATGTAAAAAACCCAAGTGTTTACAAAAGATGTGCATATAAACTATCGTCAAAAATTGTACCTGTTTACCCATTAAAATTTTATTAAAAAAGTGATTTGATTTGGCCATTAATAGTTTTTATAGTAGGTTATATATTAAAGTACCAAAAAATAAGAAGATTGTATTAGGTTTCACTTATAGTTACTTGTCAGATCTCTGATTTTTATAATGCCTAGATTTGTTACTCAAATGCTTAAGTTAAGCATAAGCATTGATTAAACAATATGTACAAGTGTTCATTTTCAAAGATTAATAACGTCATTAAAATGAAAAAATCATAAGGGTTACGATCTGTCTTTCATTTATGTCATTTTTTTTTCTTCATATAAATAGAAAATAATAACGGCGGTCACCATGACCACATGATTAGGTGGTAGTGTATCTCAAAAACATGTTAGGTGGCACGTTAGTTAACACGTAAGGGTTAAAATCCTCTCACTACACTGTTTCGAAAGAAACTAGTGACGAGAGAATAAATCGTTTGTAAGAAGTGAAAAAAGAACAGTCACGTACCTACAGTAATAACAATAATAATATCATTCATTCAAGTAAAACGTAATCTGCTGACGTTTACTTTTATACCTACCTACTTGCAAAGTGCATCCTTAATATATGAGTAAAGAACTCATAAAATTTTGTAAGCTATTTTTTTACAATAATTATTATTTATTATTAATGTTTTATTTTATTCCTATAAAATGTCGTGGAACTTGGCCTCCGTTCTCTCATCTCCCCCGATCTCAACTCCGACGAGAGGCATTTGTACCTACCGAACCCAC
Organism: Chloroclysta siterata; assembly: GCA_932294275.1. Lineage (NCBI taxonomy): Eukaryota > Metazoa > Arthropoda > Insecta > Lepidoptera > Geometridae > Chloroclysta > Chloroclysta siterata. The sequence continues at coordinate 8,244,828 of OW028601.1, read as the reverse complement.
CTTACCTGCCAGTGCCGAACCTACCGAACAGGCCATATTTTTGTTGCCATACCTATAAATCGTTTTAGTATAATTTATTATAGGGTAGGTTATCATAAACAAATTAAGATATTTTGAGATCCCGCGAGTATCTCTGACCCAGCAAAAGAGCTTCTGTTTTCTATGGCAATACTTTTACTTTTTAGATAAACCTAGCTACGCCTAATGTATTATTCTACTTTGATGCCAGGTTTCTAAAGGTGAATTCGAGCGTATAAGCCTACCTACTTTACCTATTAGAAACTTAGGATAAAATAATTCCGTTTTTACTTTAAACTTTTCAAAAACCGACACAATTTAAACGTTACTCTGAGATTGTCGAATCCGCCCTTCCTAGGTATATCGTCTAGCTAGAAGGTAGTCTACTATTTTGATGGATGAATCAGTCGGTAAGTCAGCGAGTGATAATGTGAAATTTCCAAAAATGTTGAAATTTGCAAGCGAGAAGTTGGTTGACGGATGTTACCGATTTAAAAAAAAACTGGCCTTGTGCGAGTCGGACTCGCGCACGAAAAGGAACCCTTCGTGCGCGAGTCCGACTCGCGGAGTCCGAAGGGTCCCTTTCGGCGCATTATCTACCTATAATTGACTTTCTTAATCTAAATGAGTGTTTAGTTTGTAAATTAAATACTGTTGGTTCTCCAATAAATAAATAAGTCTATAAAAACGGCCAAAAAATTGTATGGGAGCCCCCCTTAAATATTTATTTTATTCTGTTTTTTGTATTTGTTGTTATAGCGGCAACAGAAATACATCATCGTTGACAACTGTCTAACTATCACGGTTCATGAGATACAGCCTGGTGACGGACAGCAGAGTCTTAGTAATAGGGTCCCGTTTTACCCTTTGGCTACGGAACCATAAAAACTACAATTTTGAGGTTTTTTCAAGTGACTTTTAGTTTGACTTTGTCTTTTCTATCAAGATTTAGGTGCAATCGGTAGGTAGTAATAGGTAGAGGTACAATAGGTAGGTAGTAATAGGTACCTAGGTTCCCACGAAAATGCCACAGCGCGTGTCTCGCTATCACTTGTACATTTTATCTACAGCCTGATGTAATATCTATACAGACAGACTCACCTTGTACCCAGGTACGGTGTAGGAAGTATTACGGATAGGTAGCTTCATAATGTTGTGCGTAATAGGTACGTAACGCAACTAGGTACTTACTTGCATATCTTGCATATCACGAGATAGCAAATCCAGCTGATATACACTAAATCAAACTAATTGAATAAAACCCAATCACGTCTAAAAACCTTTTACAAACTATGTAATTTAAGGCCATGGTAACATTTTAAGGTCAAGTTCAGAAGCTCCAAATACTATCAGTGTATTTATAAATCAAAGGCATACCTGTTATTTTGAACTCGCGCGCTTCAAGATACTCAGCTAGCATATCTACCAACCCCTAAATAAATAAATGTTGGTAACGTTATGTTGGTACAGTACACCTACCATCCAACTTAGCAACCTAGATAGGCAGGCTACAATAATTACACAGTGAAGACAGAGAATGCAATTATCTACGAGACTTTAACCTTTAGCCACCAACGACATAAATAGGTACCAGATAATTTGAATAAGTGTTCCGGTCTAAGAAAAGGGAACACAGGTCCCACTTTGGTGTTTGTTCGTCTGTCACCACTCTCAGACTCAGCCGTGAACACTTATTACTTGTAATTGTTATTTATTTATGTGTTAGGTATTATACTTTATTAAAAGTTAACTTGTATAAGTAACAAATCTTTGATAAAAAATCTAATTATGAAATCGTTATTATTATTACTACTTAATTAATTGCTTTCTAGAACCCAAATCAATATACATTATTTTAAGGTTTGGGTAATAATAGGATGTCCGAAGTCCGGTTTGGGTTGTATGGGCTATGTTTTTTTTTCTATGACATCGATCAATAACCGTGTTTAAACTTGGTTGAATAGTGTTAAACAGAGTTATTAATTAATACACAGAACATCATCTGTGTAAGGTCTTGAATATCAATTAACTGCTCTAAATTTAAAAGCAAGAACAAATTCTATTAGTTAGGTAACTAATCTAGCTGCTGAACAGCTTAGGCAGGTGCCTAAACAGTGGATTTCTCAAAACTTTTAAAATTATTATATACTAGCGGTCTGTCCCAGCTTCGCATGGGTGGTCATAATTTTTTTAAACATTTTAGGATAAACTTAGACCGTGTGGGTTCGAGCCTCGCGTCTACTTATTTCATACATTTGCACGCGCTTCTCCTTGAGAGAGTGAAATCGCAACCCGCGCGTGACCCGTGGACCCGTTAACATTTTTAATTTCGTCATATCTTTTGAATGGAATGCCCGATTTGAAAAATTTAAGAAGTAATCGATAGGTATTGAAACCGTCTTAATTATGAAATGATTTATTTGGATAAGGATTAATACCAAGGTACAAATAAAGACCCTTTTCTAGCGGAGGCATATCAATTATTTTTTTATAATAAAAGAACACTTATTGTGACATAACTATAATAGTTAGACATATGCTATCGCGACATTTTTTGTAGATGATGACGTGTTCTACAAAATCGTAGTACATTATTTTGTTCTATCTTCAATAGTTTTCGCAGCGCACGCGATATAAGGTTTTTGTTTCCCACCTTGGGTTACATTATTGAAGTTTTAGTAAGGATCCCTGATTTTTTTGAAAATATAATATAGCCTATGTTACTCAGGGATAATGTAGCATTCTAATGGTGAAAGAATTTTTGAAATCGGACCAGTAGTTTTTGAGCCTATTCGTTACATACAAAAATACAAAAATACAAAAATACAAAAATACAAATGTTACCTCTTTATAATATTAGTGTAGATAAATTAATATTAGGTAATACCTCCTACCTAACACTAGTTATACAATCTTATGTTTTTTATTTGCAGTAGCAGTTAATTTTTCCAGTGTAGAGATAAGTAAAGACTCTCATCATCTATGTATTTTTTTGCAGACCTGCAGGATCGATCCAAGTGACAGAAAATTCATTCATAACCAAATTAAAAACTTCAGGAAGAAGTTTAGTGGTGTTCTATGGATCCCAAACGGGTACTGGCGAAGAATTTGCTGGCCGTCTGGCCAAAGAGGGTATTCGGTATAAGATGAAGGGCATGGTAGCGGACCCTGAGGAATGTGACATGGTATGTTTATTGTTTTGTTTTAGCATGTCGATAGATACCCTATCCCTTTATATCTTTTAGTACCAACTCAAGGTTTTTAGAGGTATCTAAAGTCTGAGGTATGTCCAAAAATAATACTTTTGGTACATGCAGGCGATCACGAATGAATTTTGACATTTGTCGCGTTAACGTATCCTAGCGATATTCGACCTTAGGTACCTATACGATACGTTTACACGACTAACGTCAAATTCATTCTCGAGACTATGTATAAGTCTATGTTGTTTATGACTATGTATGAGCCTTATGTACCACTGTTGTTCGGTACGTCAGGTAGGTAGGTCCTCTCGCTTAGGTATCTCGTATAGGTATTGGTAGAAGTTCGTGGTTATTACCCAAGGACAACTTTACGCAAATGTATTACCTAGGTACTACATGTGGATGGATGTGATGTTTCTTCACCTAACTTCAAAACCCGGCGATCAGCATGACTTGTAATTGTAACTCAGCAATGACAATTCAACTTTTAGCGACGCGATACGCCATTAAATCGTATTTAACTAAGAATAACATTTTAAAGTACCTATGTATTTCAAAAAAAACTACTAGGGGTTCACCCAGATCCACCCAAACTGAAATATCGCTCTCTCTGCGATCTAGCTTTCATCCACTAGGTACCTATGAGATTATTGTACCTAACTCTTAAAAAGATCGGAGCGTTATATATTTACTTACGCTAAATCAAGAGATCTCCCCTAGTAATAAGTTCGTTGTGTAAGTCAAATATTAATAAAAATGTTGAGTCCGCTTATTATTGGCGTACCTATGTATTAGTCTGAGTCAATAACAGTGTGATATAACCATACATATCGCTGTTGGCGTTCCTATTTATAAATAAAATAATATAGATAAATGTCGCCAATCGATGATCCTCCACGCTACGTTGAGGATCATCGATTGGCAATGATCCTTCGTTTTCAAAATTTTAATCAAAATGACTTGAGTTGACGTATGAGATAGTGCTTTGCTTTGCCGAAAATCAAAATCATTATGAACTCTATGAACGAAGCACATTCAAAAGAAATATCACTTTACCAAACTCTTTCTTCAAGCTTTCTTCTCTCCTGAAAATGGTTCCTGTCCGTCATTCGACAGACAATCTTGCCAGTGTCAAGTGATTTGTATTGAATACTTTTTAGTCAAGTCAGTCCATAGTCAAGTTGGCCATCATTTGTTTTGAAGAAAATGGTGGCGATTTTCTTCAAAACATTCGAAACAATTTCGGTCAAATCAGGATAACACACAATTTCATTTCAAATGCTTGGGGCCGGTTTCACCATGCTCTGTTAGATTAACAAAGGATTAAAGGGCCGTTAAATATGTCAAAATGTACGCGTTTGACAGCTAAGGTTAGATTTAACGGTCTTTTAATCCTTGATTAGTAACTAACAGAGCATGGTGAAACCGGCCCTTAAACTTTGTGCTAAGACCTCAAGTAATGTTGGTTAAAATACCACAGAAATTACACAACACAACCCAAATTACACTAGAAAAACAATTAAATTGAAAAAGCTATGTTGCTTCCCAAAATGTCAGAAAACGAATTCATTAACTCCAACGATCGGATAAACCGTTCGATAGTTAGACAAACAAAGTCAAAGTCAAGGATAACTTTGAAATGTCTTATAGCGAGGTGATTCTTGGTACGGGTACCCAAAGTCTGAGTTTTATTTTTAGTTTTTCGTAACGTCAGGTCTTTATTGTATGGAGATTCGTTAATGCGCCTCTATCGAGTGCTCAGTACCCCAAGTATGAGTTTTGCTTACGATATTTCGTTTTTCGTTTTACGTTTTTGCTCCGTGTTCATTGCGGGTTCCGTATCGGTATCTCTATCGCGTCTTCATACAAAACCCCTAATGAACACGGAACAAAAACGTAAAACGAAAAACGAAATATCGTAAGCAAAACTCATACTTGGGGTACTGAACTCAGGAGTATCCATACAAAAAAGTCTGGACGTTACGAAAAACTAAAAACAAAACTCAGACTTGGGGTAAAGTTCCACCACCAACCAAGCTTAAAAGAACAGGCAACAAACTTATATACCTACGGCCTTCGTCAAAGTTGTTTGATAAATACCTATTTGTTTGCACAACCAAATTAGGTACCAAATTATTATAAACGTAGGTAAACTTTAGAGTTAGGAAACTGGCCAAAGGCGCCGACCGACGTGACTTTCCTGACTTTTTTATTAAATTTGATTGGATTTGCATATCCGAATGCGTTTTGCAGGAAGAGTTAACGAAATTACAAGACATATCCAATTCACTAGCTGTATTTTGCATGGCAACGTACGGAGAAGGAGATCCGACCGATAATGCCATGGAATTTTACGAATGGTTGAAGAATGGTGACCCCGATCTAACTGGATTAAATTATGCGGTAAGTTTTTTTGAGTTTAAATGGAACAAAAACATATGAGCTACAGATAATAAAAATATATTGAGATCTGTACTGGAAGGTAGGAAAGCATAAGTACAAGGATAAGTAACTTACTACAAAAAAGAACTACCTAAGTACCTACATTATGTTTACGTAAATAAATTATTTAAATTAGTGTAACTACATACTTAACGCAATGAAAAAAAGAATGCCTTTTTATCGAGGAAGATTTATTCGTAGAAACAATGCACTGGGTGGCAACAAAGGCGACAAAGCTCATAGAATAATATAAAAAAACTATGAATCCATTTAATAAAGAATCAAATCTTTTTTTTAAAGAATGTGTCTCACTCTTAGACTAGTCTCGTATATACTACCTCCATGCTAGTCTCACTCTATAATCTATGTAGTACTATACTGAATAGACCACGAAAGAGTCAGTAACGTCATGTTTTACAACTGTCAAATTCACATTTGAAAGACGTCTGTCCGCTGTCATTATCATTAGAGGCGCATGTTGTTTGTTGATTTGCTTGGAGTCGAGCGAATTCGAAATCGAAAATGTTAATGGTGTACATGATATAATGTAAAAAATGAAGTAGAGCGACTGTTTCGCACTGACTGTTTAGTAATGCTCTAATCTAATATTTATTAATGTTCAGTGTGTGCCTATTTATACCGCCTAATTACAACCTTGTGCGTTTGCGTTAGTTACATCATAATAAATATTTCATTTAGTTTTTATTTATTTTATGAATGAATCTAAGTTAAAAATACTGAGCTAAATAATGAATGTATTTGTGAGAACATTTCCACGAGTGGTAAAAAGACGTTTGTTCGCGTCAGCTATCTCAAAATTGCGATTTATGGTAGGTATGCAAAATGTTGATAATGTAGGTAACATACCTACTAACTCTGCTTAGTTCAATATTAAATCCTAAAATTATAATGATATTTTATTTACATGATTTGTCTAACCGAAAAAATACTACGCAAGGCTAAATTGTCTTCAATGTTCCAATCAATTGTTGCCAAAAAGATAATGAAACCATCATTAGATTTAGAAAGCAATTAAAATTTAATTTTAATAAAGTAACATGGTATATTTGTCAATACTTTTCAGGTGTTTGGTTTAGGAAATAAAACTTATGAACATTATAATGCTGTAGCTATATATTTGGACAAGAGATTAGAAGAGCTTGGAGCTTGTCGTGTGTACGAACTTGGACTTGGAGATGATGATGCCAAGTGAGTTATATATTTAATTTGTATATAAGTATAGGTATCATTAACTAATTTGTTTTATAATCACAGCCTTCACAGCTCAGTTGGTAGTAGCTCTGCCTTCTGTGCCGTAGGCCGTGGGTTCGATCCCCACCGAGAACAAACATTTGTGTGATGAACATAGATGTTTGTTCTCTGTCTGGGTGTTATATAATATTATAAGTATGTATTTACAAAAAAAAAGTATATAAGTAGTATATCAGCTATCTGGTTCCAATATCACAAGCTTTGGCTTAGTTTAGGGCGAGATAGTGCTGTGTGGAATGTCCACCAATATTTATTTATTTATTATTTATAATGATCAGTGCTATAAGTACTAAAATCTTATATTTTTATTAAACTTTGATCCTAGTAAGATACCTGAAATATAACCATTAAACTTTTATCCTATCTCTTTACCACACTATTTTGACAGCCTTCACAGCTCAGTTGGTAGTAGCTCTGCCTTCTGCACTGAAGGCTGTGGGTTCATTCCATACTGAGAACAAACATTTGTGTGATGAACATAGATGTTTGTTCTCTGTCTGGGTGTTATTATATAAGTATGTATTTACAAGAAAAAAAGCATATAAATGTAGGTATTATATCAGCTATCTGGTTCCCATATTACAGGCTTAGTTTGGGGCTAGATAGTGCTGTGTGGAAAGTCCACCAATACTTACTTAAAGAACTAGTGACACAACAAAAAGAAGAAGAACCATTACACTTATTAATACCTATCAAAAAACTAACAACCAAATCTGAATTGTAAATTTTATAATAATCTAATAATCAGAGTATCTTATGGTTATGACAGTTGTCCTTAACTTGTATGTAAATATTCATTTAAATGTTTGTATTTTAGCATTGAAGATGATTTCATCACTTGGAAGGACAAATTCTGGCCAGCTGTGTGTGAGAAGTTTGATATTGAAAGCACAGGTGAAGAAGAGCTTACTCGGCAGTTCAGCCTAGTACTCCATCCTCCCGGCGAGATTGAACCTAACAATGTATTCTCAGGAGAAATTGCTAGATTGCATTCTCTACAAGTACAAAGACCGTAAGTTATTTAAACCTCTTTATTTTCAATAATAAACAACACTAATGTTATATACAACATTTTTGAGAAAATTTGTGAGTTGAACATATTTGATACAGATGAAACTTGGAATATATTATTAGGATATTAGATAATTATGTGTTATGGATTTATTTTTTTAATGAATTACAAAATGTTTCAAATTAGAAACTTGGTAAAGTTTTAACTTTCCTTACAGGCCTTATGATGCAAAGAACCCATTCCTTGCTCAAATCACAGTCAACAGAGAATTGCACAGCGGAGGAGGCAGATCTTGTCTTCATGTTGAACTGGACATTTCTGACTCCAAGATGCGGTATGAAGCCGGTGTGTATTAAAAAATAACGATTTACTTCATAAAGTTCAATTAAACCTTAATATTATTCTTCATAATTTTCGCGTGCGAATACAATAATCTGGACCTCGGTTATACAATACCACAAAAACTTCTTACGAATCTTCAAAATTCCATAAGTTTACTGTAAAGTTCAGTATAAAGAGTCAAATAGGTACGGTTAACCTTTCGTATTGTATGTTAATTAATTTCACATCGACATTTACTTATAAATTACATAATGGACTGTATCGCGATCTTTGTAAATAAATAACTTACGTGACTTTTAGCAGGCAGTAGCTTTTTAATTATTCATCCTTTTGTCGCATTTGAATATTACCGCCCGCGCGCTTAGTTAATAGTGTGGAATGAAATGTCTATCAATATTTTATTTATTAGTAGAAATTTTTATGCCTACTACCGGTATATGAAATGTTATAGGATGAGTGGGTTTTTAGCTTTTAATCTATAAAACGTATTTTTGAAATTTCGATTTGATAACTTGTAGGTAAGTTTACGAAAGAAACTTCTTCAAACGAATAACAGTAAATCCCGTAAACATATTTGCATCTTAATATAAGTTCGCGAGTATGTCCTGGAACAATAAGGACATACCCTGCATTCGGTGGTCTGTGCGATGCTGGGCTGAGGCTCACCGCACTCAAACCCTGCTGGCCACCGTAGGTATTATAAGTTCGCCCTGAACTAAGTTCTCGCTCCATAAATTATGGAACCAGACCTTGTTATTGAACTATCGGCAAGGTTAGGATCGTTTGGAATCAAGGCTTAAGTTTCTTGCCTGTTCTAGGCGAGGCGCGCGTTGAACTGGCACCTAGGTGTTTATGGACCTGGCTAGGTAGGTGTGGTTCGGCGATTTAAAGTGATCATGCGTCAAATCCGTGACAAGTCAATAGAGAGTTTAATAGGTATTACAATATATAATGTAGAACAAACATGTTTGTTAATCACACAAAAGTTTGTCTTTGGTATAAAACAAACCAACAACCTAGTGTGTAAGAAAATAAATGTCTATGTCTATGCGTTGCAGGTTCTGGGTTCGACCACTGTGGTGCGAGGCTTATACGTTTGAAATTACTTTTCAGGTGATCACGTCGCTGTCTATCCAATCAACGATAGCGATCTCGTGAAACGACTCGGCGACCTGACCGGGGCTGACTTGGATGAAATCTTCTCTCTCATCAACACCGACCAGGAGAGCACCAAGAAGAATCCTTTCCCTTGCCCAACCTCGTACCGCACGGCTCTGTCGCACTACATAGAGATAACCGCGCTACCACGTACGCACATCCTGAGAGAGCTTGCAGAATATTGTTCTGATGAGGAAGTTAGTATATCTATTTATAAATGTGGTAAACACACAAGTTGCAAATTTACCCCTTATAATCAATAAAAAAACTGTGTGCGTAAGCACCGTTGAGCCAACGATTGAACAAAATATTTTTTAATGCGGAAGTTAAGTTTAATTTGGTACAGTTCACGACCTTGCGCTTACGTAGCGGTTTTTTGGCCAAACTACCTACTAAAATAGAACACCTTGGCTCTTTTAAAAATATTAAGGTGAATACAAGAGCTAATGTACCTCTCGCTCGCACGTTCGCTCGAATGTTCGAAGATATAAAATCACATTGCACACAGTTTAGTAAAAATTTCATTTTGATCGATAAAAGTTTTCCAGTTCAAAAGTTTGCATAAGTACGAAAAACTAGTAAAGCAAGGTCAAGGTTAGGTCTTGTATTCGCCTTAACAAAGTTATATTTCCTACAGAGACAACTTCAGACAAGCAATGACAAAGAAATATCGATTCGCGAGGTCGCGAGTCTTGAGTAGTTATTACAGGTGTATTATGTCTTGTATATGCGTGTTTGTTTTGTAGGGCTCAGTCAGACCTTCGCGATCCAATTCAACATATTTATTGCTATCAGATTGAGATTAAAACACTTCCTTATATGTTTAAAAGACACTTTTAATGCAAGAAAATGCTATTAAAAATATCCTTAGAGCTAAATTACTGAAAAAATAATAGCGAATATTAGTACCTTTCCGTTAATATGCTGACTATTAAAAAAAATGAATATTAGTATCCGTTAATATATGTATTTTGTATATTATACTCTAGAAATACATATGCTCACAAAAGATGTACACTTTATTGCAGGACAAGAAAAAACTGATCCTCATGGCGACGAACTCGACAGAAGGCAAAGCGTTGTACCAATCGTTCATCGTAGAAGCATGTAGGAATATTGTACACATTCTGGAAGACATTCCTTCGTGTAAACCGCCATTGGACCACATCTGCGAGCTGTTACCTCGCCTACAGCCAAGATATTATTCAATTTCTTCTAGTCCTAAGGTAAGATTCGATTACTTATTAAAATAAACTTTTATGAAAATTGCATAAACAATAAGCCTTTTAAGAAGGCTTAAGGTCGCTCAGCGAGTCTATGCAAGTTGATCCTTCGGTTTTCTCTATGTGATAGAATTACAAAGAAGGAGAACGTCAACGATATGTCGTTCACTGTAGTTTTGATGGAAATACGACCCTCGTGAAGATTACTAGAGTACGGCGCAACCTGACCAAGATCGGTCGATCTCGATTTCTATGAATTTATGGCTTATGTTTAGTAGTGTGGTAGTGAGCAGGCTCCTAGTTTCACCTAGCTTTATGACGTTTCAAATTGACTTTGACAGGCTGAAATGACTATGACAATTGGGCATCTTCAAGGTTAAAATTGTATGAAAATTACATTCATTTGGCAAGAGTAATCAAGCTAATGTCACTTTCATACAATAATTTTTCTGCAAGCTAAATGTTTGCTTTTGTTTTTTTGCCTATAAACAATAAACAAACCGGCCAAGTGTGAGTCGGAGTCGCGCACGAAGGGTTCCGTACCATTATCTATAAAAACAGCAAAAAATCACGTTTGTTGTATGGGAGCCCCTAAATATTAATTTTATTCTGTTTTTTAGTATTTGTTGTAATAACGACAACATAAATACATCATCATCATCATCTGTAAAAAAAATCAATTGTATAACTATCACGGTTCATGGGATACAGAATGGTGACAGACAGACAGACAGACGGACGGACAGCGGAGTCTTAGTAATAGGGTCCCGTTTTATCCTTTGGGTAACCTACAAAACCTACAAACCTACCTACAAACTGACGTTTCCGATCGGCAATATATAGATAGCCGTGCAAGTGTATACTCCTAGCAGTTGGTGTCGAGCTATGGTTGTTAACTACTATTACAATTCCAGATGTACCCAGAGACGGTGCACATAACCGCGGTAGTGGTCCAGTACAAGACGCCTACGGGCCGCGTCAACAAGGGCGTGGCTACTACCTGGCTGGCGTCTCACAAGCCCGAGGCGGGCAAGCCTTTGCCGCGCGTTCCTGTCTACATCAGGAAGTCGCAGTTCAGGTGAGTCACGTGACACTACTACCTTTATTAAAATTAGATACTAACCCTCATTCGTATTCTCTGACACGTTATAGCGGCTCTATAAAGTATTCGTGTCACTGTCACTTTCATGGAAATAAAAAGAGATAGCAACAGACTTAGCAACTTTTTTTAAGAGTAGTAGAGCTCTTTGTGATGAGTTCGTCCGGGGAAGTACTACCACCATGCCTTTTTCCGCCGCCAAGCAGCGTTGCTGTGTTTCGGTTTGAAGAGTGTGGTTGCCGGTGTAATTACAGGCACATGAGGCTTAACATCTGTATGCCTCAAGTTGATAGACGCAGGACAGTGCATCGTAGGGCACGTTCCTATTGTGCGTGACTTACGGGGCAATGCTTTGTTATAGGTGATGGTTACCACTTAACATCAGGTGGGCCATCTGCTTGTTTGATCAGCTAGTAGTATAAAAAAAAACTTTTAAGCTAGTGGAGTGCTCAGAGACCAATATGAGTAAGGGCCCTTTTTTATAGACGTAAAGTTGTGCAACTTTTAACGTCCTCCTCAAAGCGAAGTAAAGCTTTACAGATTTTTCTTTTGTTTTATTTGTAGCTGAACAATAAAGTCATTGCTAACAGGAAATAAGCAAATAACTCAGTCTTACAAAGTTAACTCGTTGTACTCTTTGAACATCTATTTTCCTCACGCCACCTTCGTGCGAGCGCGGCAGTTTCCCCGCTGTTTCTAGGTTTAGCTATAGCTATGTTGAGTAACTTTCAATCTTAAGTACCTACTTATGCTCAAGGCGTTAAATCTACAGATACATACCTAAACTATTCTTCTATTACATAAACATAGATATAGTAGGAAGAAATAATTATATTATGAATAATCAAATTAGGTACTTCTTTATAATGAAGATAAGTATTTGATGAATCGTTGAATCTGTTTTTGGTGTAGGTTGTTGCCTTGTGTGTATACTTTTGTCATTCAACGTTTTGTATAATTATCCTTATCATATAGAAACGATTATATTATAATGGTCATGTTGAGCAGAATGGTTTCCGCAACGAATGGCCTCAGTACCCCAAGTCTGGGTTTTGTTTTTAGTTTTTCGTAACGTCATGCATTTTTTGTATGGAGACTCGTTAGTTCTCAGTACGCCTTATAGCGGCGCCGGCGTTCATCGAATCTCCAAACAAATAAAATATTTATTAAAAAATAAAAAAGCCCGACTACCCGAACTAAAAGGATGGAAACAAGATTATGTTAGTGAACTCCAGTTGTTCAGTCTTGACGAATAATACAATTTAATATTCACATGCAGTCGAAGGCTTGTGTATGTCCGTCCTATCAGTGTAGTTACTGACGCCTCCGGCTGCCTGTGATTATTAAATTGTATTATTCGTACAGTCAGCGAGTTCATTAACAATTTCAGTTAAAGCTCAAAACAGACCTTCAAATACATATTGAATATTAAACGGGTATTTGTTGCGTATTACCTTATTTATTTATGGGAAATAAATAAAGTAATGTGCGATAAATACCCGTTTAATATTCTATATGTGTTATGATCACGAAAGTTAAAAAAATACCTGCAAATAAATTTCAAATTAAGGTGTTCAATTTATATTTATGTATATACTAGCGGCCTGTCCCAGCTTCGCATAGGTGGACATAATTTTTTTCAAAATTTTAGTATAACCTTAGACCGTGGTTTCGAGTCTCGCAGCTACATAATTCATACATTTGCACGCCCTTCTCCCTTGCCGCGTTGCCCGGCGCCCAATGAGATGAGTGAGAACGCGCCCCGCTCGCTCGCTTATATGTATTTTTAAAGCGAACTAATAATTTTAATTTCGTAATATCTTTTGAATGGAATGCCTGATTTGAAAAATTCAAAAAGTAATCTATAGGTATTAAAACAGTTTTGAATATGAAATGATTTATTTGGATAAGGATTAATATAAAGGTATGGATAACATGGTCTGATTTTGGTCGGCATCTCTATCAACTTTTGAAATGTAAAAAAGAAGTTATAGTAACATAACTACGACAGTTAGACATATGGTATCGCTGAGTTTTTTGTAGATATTGACGTGCTCTTTAATATTGTAGAACATTTTTGTGTTCTATCGTCAATAGTTTCCGCAGCGCATGCGATTAAAGATATTTTATGGCCAATTTTTTTACACCTTGGGTTACACTAAAGAAGTTTTAGAAGGGATACCTAATTATTTCTAGTAATAAGTATAGCCTATGTTACTCAGGGATAATGTAGCATTGTAATGGTGAAAGATTTTTTGAAATCGGACCAGTAGTTTTGGAGGTTACTCGTTACATACAAAACAACAAAAATACAAATCTTTCCTCTTTATAATATTAGTGTAGAAGTGTAGATTCACACAAAAAGTACATAATTTGTTTAGTTATTAATAATTCATATACATTATATATTCCAATAGCTTTACTTAATTAGGGATTGGAGGTATATTATCAGACTATGAGTAAACAAACGACTTTGTTTGCAAAAGAGGTTGGTAATTGCTAAGTAAAGATTACTTATACAACTTAGCAATTTAATTAAGTTAAATTCTGAAAAATAAGGATAAATCTTATTGCAATAATAAATGATTTCTGTATTGTTTTGTTCTCGTTAGATTATTATAGGAAATATAACGAGGAGGACAAATACTAACTATGAATTCCTTCTTCTGGTAAACACCACTGGGTATTTGCACTGGACATATAATATAACTTTGACATTTTTACCCGCTACAGAAGTCTACGGGATCGAAACAAAGTTAAAAGACATTCAATTTAAACACGAGAATCATTTTGAAACGTCTCAAAGTTAGGCGAATCTAGATGCCAGTTCCACGCGACCAATCCTAGAATAAAAGATAATAAACTTTCAAACTAAATCTAGGGGTAATAATAATTATAAATATTCAAGGACACTACTATTACTAAGCGAAACATGTATTAGGGGAATCAGATAAAATATCACAAAAATTGACAAAATATGAGTGTTTGATAATTGAATCGATAACATATCGAATGTTGCTTGCCACTCGATACATAATCAACAATTTGTCATCGTATTTATTTACACTGATATCTTGAGAATAAGGAAAATATAATGTAATCGATATTTCATAGAATGTGATATTCTTATTAATATCTATTCCTTCGAGAATTCGTTTTGTCTTCGCATCCCTTCGTTTTTTCAATAGTTTTCAAAACAATCATTTTTAATTGACGACACTTTAACCGTGTAGATGCCTGATCTGTCATTTTTGTTTGGGTGTGTGAAGTGTTAATTAAAATTCTATTAAGCTGTTTAGCCAGTCAAGGTGTGATTGAGCCACATCACAAGCATCCAACATGCAACTATTTAACAAACCTATTATTACACATTATGAACAAGCTCTGTTAAGTCTGGTTTTAAACAGTAGATAGGTATCTAAGAAAGAAAGAAAAGAAAGAAAGAAAACTTATTTATTATCTACTGTTAAAAACCAGACTTAACACGGAGATTTCTGGTTTTTAACAGAGACTTGTGGCAGAAAATAGAGTAAGCGCCAACCCTTTGTTCATTAGTATTTCTTAGAAGTAAATAATTCAAGAAAATTAAATTAAATTCTTGAATACCAAGATCCTCGATAAAATAAAATTTACGTTGTTCCTAACTGTACGTACCTGTAAGCAAACGTAAAACAATAAAAAAATCTTTATCGAATCTAGGTACGCACGTATACATATCAAGCTACACAAAGCCGAACAAAAATTACGCTTACTGCGAGGACATAAAAGCGAGCCGTGTTTAGCCTGATGCGTATCCGTGTGTATATGGCATGTGTGTAGTGTAGTACCACTGTTTCCTGCGTTAGTTTACACTGTGTTGCAGGAAAACTGGTAGTAGCTACCCTGAAATGCAATAAATAAATCTGTTTTATCTTCATATGAGTCAAAGTACGGCTTGCACATCAATTACTAACCGTACCCAGGTCAGCCGTTGTAGGAAAAACCTGGCTAAGTGGGGAATCATTGACCCAACTAGAGCATCATGCAATTGCGGAGCCCCCATACAGGACATGCCACACCTGCTTTCTTGTCCGCTGTGCACGACCACCTGCACTTGGGAGGACACGGATAGGGCTATTGAGGTGGCAGCATATTGGTCTAAAAAAGTTTGAGTGTGTCTTGACACGAATAGGGCTATTGAGGTGGCAGCATATTGGTCTAAAAAAGTTTGAGTGTGTCTTGACACGAAAAGAAGATCAATTACTAATCGTATATTTAGCGAGTCACCAATCGTATTTAGGAATCTAATCTCGATTAACGTCTTGCATATCATGGCTTGCAGTATAATGTGAAAAAGAACGAGGCAAGAAAAGGCACGTGACCTATATTGCTACATGTTATTGCCCTAAGATGGCGAGCCTATTTAAGTACTTAGGGCACATTGTCTCCAAGACCTTGAGTGATGAGCCAGATTTAGAACGGGAGCAAAGGGCGCTGACCGTTAGAGATAACATAATGGTCTGTAGGTTCGCTCGCTGTTCAAATAAATTCAATATAACTCTGTTTGAAGCTTACTGTGTCTACCCATCAACCGAACATAGATTTTAAATTTGTACTAATACTTACTAAACGTGTTTACCTAAATCTATACGACCATCCTATCATGCATATCGGATCAACTGTTCGAAAGTTATGGCCCGACAAACATACATATTTTAAGAGTAGTAGAGCTCTTTGTGAAAGGCTCGTCCGGGGAAGAACTACCGCCACACCTTTTTCTGCCGCCAAGCAGCGTTGCTGTGTTTTTAAAGAGTGTGGTTGCCGGTGTAATTACAGGCACATGAGGCTTAACATCTGTATGCCTCAAGTTGATGGACGCAGGGCAGTGCAACGTGGGGCACGTTCCTATCGTGCGTGGCTTGCGAGGCAATGCTTTGTTATAGGTGATGGTTACCACTTAACATCAGATGGGCCATCTGCTTGTTCCATCAGATAGTTATATTAAAAAAAAACATATATACATAGGTGGTATAATGCTAAATCGCCCAAGTTGATTGTAAGATCTTTAAATCGTCGTACAAGCAGCCCTAACTGTTGTTGTCTTGTTGTCGTCGCAGGCTGCCGTTGCAGAGTCAAACGCCGATCGTGATGGTGGGTCCGGGGACTGGCCTGGCACCGTTCCGAGGCTTCCTGCAGGAGCGTGCCTTCGCCCGCGCCAACGGGAAGGAAGTCGGCGAGAACATTCTCTACTTCGGCTGCAGGCATCGCGACCAGGACTACATCTATCAGGAGGTTTGTTCAACATAGTGTTCTTTTTTTCATAGTAGAACTCTTTGTGAAGGGTCTTTTTCTGCCGCCAAGCAGCGTTGCTGAGTTTCGGTTCGAAGTGTGTGGTTGTTGGTGAAATTATAGGTACATGCGGCTTAACATCTGTATGCCTCCAGTTGACGGACGCAAGGCAGTCCATCGTAGGGCACGTTCCTTTCGTGCGTGACTTACGAAGCAATGATTTGTTTATAGGTGATGGTGTACACTTAACATCTGGTGGGTCATCTGCTTGTACCATCAGCTAGATGTATAAAAAATATATCTACAACTTCTTGCTCGCTCATTTCAACATTTTTGAAGATTAAAATTACTAAAGGTCGTTATGAAAAATCGCAAACAAAAAAGTGGAGAATACTATTACAGAGGTACAACAAAAACATTATTTTGATCCTTATAAAAAACGTGTGTAGCTGGTTCTCGTACTTAATCAAACATTTCGGAAAACTTGTTTAAATCAAAATGATATTTTTGCTGAACAAAGTTTCGGCAAAAATATTTCCAAAAATTCTAAAATTATAAAATTCTTCAAAACTTGGTTGTTTGCGATTTCTCATAACTATCTTCAGTAATTTTATGACTTCTTCTTCTCTCCGTTTATGGCTCCTGTCTGTCATTCGACAGACAATCTTGCCAGTGTCAAGTGATTTGTATTGAATGAATACTTTTTAGTCAAGTCAGTCCATAGTCAAGTCGGCCGTCATTTGTCTTGAAGAAAATGATGGCGGTTTTCTTCAAAACATTCGAAACATTTTCAGTCAAATCAGGATATCACATAATACACTTTCATTCCAAATGCTTACACTTTGTGCTAAGACCTCAAGTAATGTTGGTTAAAATACCACCGAAATTACACAACACAACTCAAAATAACACAAGAAAAACAATTAAAATGAAAAAGCTATGTTGCTTCATAAAATGACAGAAAACGAATCCAATTTTATGACTGCAATAATGTTGAAATGTTCGAGGGAAAAGTTCTTTGACGGGTGTCAGCGTTAACAGCTAAAAACGGCAACTTCATACTTTGCCGCGCTGCCGTCATCGCCCAACTATAACCTTTGTGTCCGAACGTACGTAACGTGACCTCAAAGCTATTTTAATAATTATCTGATTTATTTTGCTTCATTATATTATTCTGACTCTATATTTAGGCCGTTTAAATAACATTTATCCAAGCTCCTATAACACAATTATATTATCGTTTTATTATGATTGTTTTATAATCGTAGGTATACAATGTTGCTAAACTACTTAAAAGCAAAATCACGCTAATGAGGAGAAGGTAGAATAAGTTTAGCTTTGATAATAATTTGGATTTCTATCAGTCTAGTAGTCAGATGTACCGATATATCAGTCCAAATTCCAATGCATACGATTAAGAAACTAAAATAAAAACAAAAAATGATTCTGTACTTCGGTGATCCACTGTAGAATTCCATTTGTGACGACATTCAATTCACCTACGTATCCGGTTTTGCGGTTTCAGATTTTAGAAATGTTTTTATTGCATTTATACGTTTTTTTAAGTGCAGACGTTATCTGTAATGGTCACTGTTACAATACAATACAAATAAATAAATAAATAAATAAATATTGGTGGACATTCCACATAGCACAATCTGGCCCCAAACTAAGCCAAAGCTATATGGGATCC
This sequence comes from Chloroclysta siterata, assembly GCA_932294275.1. Lineage (NCBI taxonomy): Eukaryota > Metazoa > Arthropoda > Insecta > Lepidoptera > Geometridae > Chloroclysta > Chloroclysta siterata. The sequence goes on along the minus strand of OW028601.1, from coordinate 8,226,098 downwards.
AGATAGCTGACTACTTATATACTTTTTTTTGTTGTAAATACATACTTACAATATTATATAACACCCAGACAGAGAACAAACATCTATATGTTCATCACACAAATGTTTGTTCTCGGTGGGGATCGAACCCACGGCCTACGGCGCAGAAGGCAGAGCTACTACCAACTGAGCTGCGAAGGCTGAAATGTTTTTATTGTTTCCAAAAGATACATAAAATATTACGATGAAATTTCCTTTTAAGTAAAAAAAACTTGTCATAGGAGATCTCGCTTTCGCTTAGGTCTCTTTACAAACAGATTATTTCAAAGACGTTAGATTCAAAACATTTGATTTAAGTTAATGAAATAGGTTTAAATTGGTAATTGGTACTGTTCTCGACATAGAATGCTTTCGTGCTACTTGTGTCACGTCAACTACACTCTACACTCGTCACAGAGGGTCATGATTCAGAAGTTCTTTTGGCACACACGTTGGTTGGTTGGTGTAACATTCATTTTTGAAATACGAAGTTCTATAAGTGTATCAATAAACGCGTGTAATGTGCTAAAATACTCCGACTTGGCCCTCATAACGGATGTTGATAACATGATAAATTGAATGATATTTGAAAATTAATCTTTGCTCATAACAATTTTCAAGGCACAATTAACATTTATCTACATCAGACAATTAGAAAATGTTGAAAAGCCTTGAACTGTTAATATTTTTCCGTTCTATCTACCTAGAATGAGACACCGCTGCGCTCACGTAAAAAGATTTAAGTTTCTTCATTCGACATGAATTTATATTGTTAGTTTATTTTATCATGATTACTGTTAGGTAACTCTACGGGTGTCGCCTTTGTAGAGCCACGTTGTTTTTTTTTATACATCTAGCTGATGGAACAAGCAGATAATATAACTGTCAAACTCTTAGTTAGGGCATGATGTATACAAAATAGTAATAAGCCTTTTGTGTTATGTGGTCGTAACAATCAATGCATTTGCCTTTTAGGAGTTGACGAAGTATGAGCAGAACGGCGATGTCCAGTTGAACTTGGCGTTTTCGCGGGACCAAGCGCAGAAAGTGTACGTCACACATTTACTGGAGAGCAAGTTGGACCAACTGTGGGATATCCTCGGAAAACGCAACGGACACTTCTATATTTGCGGGTATGTGTAGTTCTACGTCTTAAAAAACTGTCAAACAAAAGATGAACAATGTTTAAATTTCTTGTGCACACAGTGACACTCAGACACTCAGAAACATTTGTATGATGATGTTTGTTCTCTGTGTTAAAATATTTTTGCGGATGACATAGGTACATAAGAGTAGTATTTTCATGCAATACCTAACTAAGTAGACATAAGACAAAACTCTTTTTCATCCCATTTATTCGAGGCCCTTCGTTTCTCGTTATTTGCGCGCGAAATAGGTAATTCCAGCGCACTGACGAAATGACTTTTAAATTAAGAAGACTATTATAGCCTAGAATTCCTACTCAAATAAGAAAGCCATTTATTATGTTAATTTCCGAGTCTCGTCATTTGAGTGTTATTTCCTATCTAAAGTTACTTCTGAGAGTGTTAGCTACTTAGTAAAATGTTTCACACAAACTCGTACTTATAATTAAAATATTGAAATCTTGTTACAGTGACGCAAAAAACATGGCTGTGGATGTGAGAAACTTAGTTCTAAAGGCAATTATTGAAAAAGGCGGCAAGACCGAGTCAGACGCCGTCCAGTACCTCAAGAAACTTGAGTCGATGAAGAAATATTCTGCTGATGTATGGAGCTAAGCTATCATACAATCAATAAACTATGGACACCGAATATAATACTTATGTGAAATAATGACTATGACTTATTTATGTTTTGATAATTTTATATTTATTAAATTTAAATTGAGAATAATAATAACATTAACATAAATTGTATTCAGTGTTCACATGTTAATTACAATTGTTATTTTTAACTTAGCACAAAATGTCAACACATTCATGGTGATATTGTTTTTTTTTACGTTAATGCCTTCAATTGTGATATAATTATTATATAAGCGATAATGGCATAAACGAAATATTTTTATTTAAACTAAGTAAGCATCAAATAATAAATATCTTAAGCTTGACATGAACAGGGTCTGACGTTACCTATCTTCTAAAGATAGAATTAGCGTAATATTTTTTGACAGTAAAATTTGAATTGTAATTACATAATAATTGCCATAAAACTGCAAACCAGCCGCTTTAACCGCAAAATCGAAAAGGTAATGGGAATAAATTCAATTTTAGTGATATTTTTTACTATATTACCAATATCGAGAAGGTTTAGAACTTGATACGTGTATAAATATCATATAAACAGCCAAAATCTTTTAAGAATTTTAATAAGTACCTAATGCTAAATGCCATTACCATTTTGGTATCGCGGTCGCACTGCTGGTAAACAAGGGTGTGACTCGATGGCAATAACCCTAATTAGCAAATTTTATTTGATTGTCTGTAGTAGAACTGTTATGTTAAGGAGGTTGTAATTATATTTGTTCATAATTATTTCTATGTAAGTGGACTGGGCATTTAGGTGTAAGCTATCGTTACTTTTAAAATATATTTTATACTATTAATTTGTATTTTTTTATGACTCTCATATTGCTTAGGTGTTTGTTGATTATTAGCAGCTACAAACTGTTTAAAAATATAAAAATATAAATATAAATATAAATATTGGTGGACATTCCACACAGCACTATCTCGTCCCAAACTAAGCCAAAGCTTGTGATATGGGAACCAGATAGCTGATATACTACTTATATACTTTTTTTTTTTGTAAATACATACTTATAATATTATATAACACCCAGACAGAGAACAAACATCTATGTTCATCACACAAATGTTTGTTCTCGGTGGGGATCGAACCCACGGCCTACGGCACGCAGAAGGCAGAGCTACTACCAACTGAGCTGTGAAGGCTGTCAAACAATTTTTACTACACTATTTTTACAATTTTTAATTGATAAAGCACTCATTTAAATGACACTAGCTTCCGCAGTTGTTGGGAGTGACAGATAAAATTTGCTTCTCAATGTTCATCCAAAAAGATCTAGCTACTACTAACATCTCTATCTTTCCTTACATCATGTTTAGTAAAGCAGTGGATTTGAACAGACCTCCTGTTGAAACGACATGCAATCCTAATACAGTGTCTGTACCAAACCCTCAGATAATATTAACCATATAGAGTAACTATACTTTACTTCGTACTTTACGTTCCTTTACTTTAGCCCCATACTAAGCAAAGCTTATATTATGGGAACCAGATCAGATAGCTGATTCAGGTCATCATAATCTGTAATCTGTACCAATCAGCGTGACTAATGTATATCACAAAACATTGGCATACCAACCCTATGTGACTGCGTAGGTGTCTGGCCATATGGTTTAAGAGGTCAATGTCATTGGCCAAACTCTAATATATACTAGTAGTTCGCCCCGAACTGAGATCTCGTGATGCGACCCGACGAACGCACCAAAACTTTGAGTAGGTGGTAGTCAAAGGCAAGTCCAAACATTATGTATGGACTTTTTTCTGACTACCGCCTACTAACTTGGTACGGTAACCAAGTTTCAACTCTATTGGCCTATTTATTGAAGAGTTCCGTTGAACAGACCTTGGCTCCATCATCAGACCTGGTCGTTGTCACCATTTTATGAGAACTGAGTACCTCCTTAATTTATTTCAAGAAAAAAAAATAAGAAAAAGCTAAGTAACTGGGCGACCAGTAGAAAAACCTTGATGCCAACGAAACTCTTAGAGATGGGAGCTTTAGGATCGCTGGTTATCTTAATTTAATTTTTTTGTTGTATCTCAAAAACCGAGCGTCCCAGAAAAAAAGTAAAAATTGTTTTGGAATGTCCAAACAAAGCCCTTTCATATGACATGTAACTTGATTTTTTTAAGTCACTTTTTTTATTTTTGCCCCCTTAAAAAACCCCATAACTTAAAAACCCTTCATCACTTACCAGTAAATTTCTCAAGTACAAGCTGTCGTCTTATCAAATTTCATGCAGATCGGATGAACGGTTCGAAAGTTATGGCCAGACAAACATACATACATACATACATAAAATGCCAAATCGCCCAAGTTGAAACTAGAATCTTCGTTCGCTTCGCTCACTCGATCAATTATGATAAACCCGGACAGAGTTCAAATTCTCCTGTTCTCGGTAAGGAAGGAAAGCACGGCCTACAGCGCTGATCACGGATCAGAAAAAACGCGTTACTGCGATGAGATAAGAGTGAAAGGTACCCAGCTCTAATTCCGCGACCAGCGATGCTGTGCTTTGTTATAATAGGCTACTTAAGTTCAGGTGGGCCATCTGCTTGATTCATGAACTTTTAAAAATAATTGTGTAAAAAATTCCTTACATCGCGTGCGCTGAGAAATGATGATAGAACTAAATTGTACTACGACTTTGTAGAACACATCATTATCTACAAAAACTGTCGCGACAGCATAATATGTCTAACAATAATATTATAGTTGTCACAATAAGTATTCTTTTCATCTTTAAAATTTAATAGAAATGCCGCTGCTAGAAAAGGCTCTTCATTTGTACCTTGGTAGTCAAAGTCAAAGTCAATAGGTATTTATTCAATAAAATCACAAGGATCACTTTGAAACGTCTTAAAGCTAGGTGACTCTAGGTGCCAGTTCCACGCGACCAAAGCCTAGAAGAACAGGCAACAAACTTACGGCTTGGTTCCTACCGTTCTTTTGTATGATCCTTTTACAATGTAATATAATATATTATTGAAGTTAAGTGAGGCGTAGGCATACAGAAAAAGGTAAACATAATCAAATTTATAAGACAGCACACGCTACGCTTCAAACTAATAATACCTAATGCATAAAATTAAATATAATCTATTAAATCAGAGAAAAATAAAACACACAATAGTAGGTACAGTACAGACATGTTAGCTGCCGATGGGCAGAGCGACCGGGACATCGGGCCACGCACTTTTATCATCAATATAGCTATCTAAAGTATAATAAGCTTTACTTATTAGATTATTCTTAATGTATGCTTTAAATTTTCTAATAGGAAGCCCAGTGGCACTTTCTGGAAGTTTATTATAGAAGCGTATACCGTTCCCCATAAACGAGCCATTTACCTTTTGGAGTCGAAATTTAGGAATACATAATTTGTTTTTATTTCTAGTGTTAACGTTATGTGCATCACTCTTTTTCTTAAAGCTATCTACGTGTTTATGAGTGTATAATAGATTTTCATAAATATACTGTGAAATTACTGTGAGAATATTAATTTCTTTAAATCGCTCCCTCAATGATTCGCGTGGTTTCATTTTATAAATGGCACGTATCGCCCGTTTTTGAAGTACAAATATACTTTGTACATCAGCAGCTTTCCCCCAGAGCAAAATACCATAAGACATTACACTATGGAAATAGCTAAAATATACTAGCCTAGCTGTAGCTTCATCTGTAAGCCATCTTATTGTGCGAACTGCGTATGCAGCCGAACTCAGTCTACCAGCAAGTGATTTGATATGTGGACCCCACTGCAATTTTGCATCAATATTAAGTCCTAAAAAAATAGTAGAATTGACAAGGGTAAGTGATTCTCCATTTAATTCAATATTGGTTGGACGCTGAACCACATTTGGCAAAGTAAATTTAATGCATTTCGTTTTCCCGGCATTGAGCAAAAGATTATTAACAGTAAACCAGTTAAGTACTTGCGACAGAGATGCATTAACTTCATCGAAGTTAGTCTTCAATCTGTCGACTTTAAATATTAAAGAGGTATCGTCAGCAAATAGAACTATTTCACATAAATCCTTTACAAAAGGTGGAAGGTCATTTACATATACTAGAAATAAAAAGGGACCCAATATGGAACCTTGAGGTACCCCTATATCAATAACCGACCCAGACGACCTCTCACCGCCAACATCAACTTTTTGCACTCTATTGGTTAAATATGACTGTAAAAGACCAATTGCCTGGTTTATGATGCCGTAATGTTTAAGTTTAGATATTAAGGTGGCATGACTTACACAGTCAAAAGCTTTGGACAGATCGCAGAATACCCCAATCGCATCTTGTGAGTGTTCCCAAGCATCATAAATGTGCTTCAGGAGCGTCGAACCGGCATCTGTCGTTGATCGACCTTTAGTAAATCCAAATTGATGACTATGAAGTATGCCGTTGACGTTGAAATGTGATAATAACTGAGTAAGAACAATTTTTTCAAAAATTTTACTTATCGAAGGCAGTACCGAAATAGGCCTGTAGTTCGCAGGGTCTTGTTCATTTCCAGACTTGTACAGGGGAATGAGTTTACTGTGTTTCATTAAATCAGGGAAAACGCCCTCATCTACACATCTATTAAAAATGTATGCTAGACATGGTGCAATATCAGTTATAATAGCGCTTAAAACTTTTGTGGACATTCCCCATAGATCTTCAGTATTTTTAATATTTAAGGATTTAAAAGTTTTCACAATATTATCAGCATTAATATATTTAAAACTGAAGATATCATTACATTTTTTAACGCTAGACTCTAATAGTGTTGTCGCTTCAGCAGCTGAGGAATTTAGGGATGAAGTCACAAGTTTAGGTATACTGGAGAAAAAACTATCAAACGCGTTGGCGACTTAATTTTTTAGTAAAAACATTATTGTTTACTTTTAAATTTATCTGTTTATTACCGATCTTTGATTTGCCTGTTTCGTTATTAACTACCTTCCAAGTGGCTTTAATTTTATTTGTCGATTTTTCAATTTTATTTCTTATATGCAATGATTTTGCCGCGTGACTAGGTAAATCCTTATCAAAATAAATTATTCAAGACTGCTTCATACCTTTAAATAACTTTTTGAATTATTCAAATCGGACATTCCATTCGAAACATATCACGAGTTCAAAAATGTAAGTACCTATTAGAAAAAAATCGCGTGGTTGTCGCTCACTCCGCTCGGCTAACTAGTAGGCGTCACTGGGGTACGATATTTGTGTTTTATTGGATCTAAAGAATCCCACAGGTGCATGTGCCAAAATAATTATAAATTTTATATTTTTTTATTTTGTTAAATACCTGTGCGAAGCCAGGACAGGCCACTAGTAAGTTAATAATCCTGTTTTTTATGATTATCACACCATTGAAATAAAACAAAAAGATTATTTTTAAAACGATAATTTATTGATTTAACGGCAAATATATTAGTTTATGTACAAAAATAAGGACGTCAACAAAATGCAAACGGAGAACCAGTTGTTCCCATGTACTCGAATATTATTAAATCAAATTACAAACTCATGTAATGCTTTTTTCTTTTGAGATAACACCTAACGCGTATTTGCCAAGTATTCGAATACAAGTGTAAACTGGCTTCACTTCTAAATAATAACGGTCGAAATCACAATCTAATTACTATTCTAAGAAAAAGCTTGCCAAATTCACTACAAAATTAATCATACAAGAATTTTTTTAAACAAACACTAATCAATCATTCAACTTATTTAAATACTGAATTTACTTAAAAAAATATTAAAATATCATTATTGCTTTATTGCTACCTTTATCAATAAACACTAATAAATTTACTCAACAAGTCAGGATACACAAGTGCTCATTATAACTGTAAGAAATCATATAGTTGAGGTTTTTCCACAACCCTAGACAGCTGAATTCTTCTGGATATAATCTATGTTTAGTGCCATCTGAAAGTAAAAAATGGAAGCACTGACCAGAGGCTGATATTGTAGACGACTAGAATATTTGCAGCAGATTAGTTTACATATCTCTTCTCAAATAAGTACATTATTAGAAGCTAAACCACATAAACGTTGGTGTAACAATTTATCTATTTGACTGCAAACATTCCAGCCATATTCATAGCAATGAAGACCATCATGAAATTACATCATACCAGCATATTGACACAATTTTCATTATGCATCTTCTTTTAACACATTATTCTACACTTCGTATAACTGTACATTACTATACATTTTTCAGTCTTTACGCACAAAGAGAAACATAAGCATTAAAAATAAAGTGACAACACACTTCACTGTTTCAAATTTACATTTCATGACTTACAGCTTTGTCACAAAAAAGATAGCACTGAGATCCAAAGGCACATTGTAAAACGGCATATAAGCCAGGGGGACTAAGTATGTTGATTAGGTACATCGTTTTTTAAGACACTGTAAATATTGTGACAGAGAAATTTGGCACTAAGAGCATTGTAGAATCGAAAATGCACACAAAAAGTATAAAGATAAGCACAGTAGATTTAAAACTTAAAAAATGAAAGTTAAAATGCAAATGGGCAGTAACACAAGATTAAGTATTATTATTCATAATTTATAATGAGCATCCTGAACTTCTTAATTTATAAACTCACTATCATCGTAACATTTATAACTAAAATTGACCCATATTATTGGTGCCTCTTACCGTTACCTCTATAATTCCGAATGGTTTCTTTCTACTATTCAACACAGTTTAATTATAAAGCATACTGTATTAATTTACGATGTTCATAATGTGGGAGCTAAGACGAATTAGTACCTGCTATAACAATCATTATCGTGAATCAGGTCAACAAGTGATGTTCATTAATCCTAAATTTGTTTGTATACTACCTCATCAAAAGCGATTCAGTATAACAGACCGTAAACAATTTAAATCTACATCAAAATATTATATGTCTATAGAAAATAAACATTTATTAATTTATCAGCTACAAGTCACAACTCCAAGGTGAGACTAAAAGCATAGCCATTGAGAGACTTGGCTTGAACTTTTGAGTAGCCGGTAGTCTCAAGTGTAAAATACTATGTACATTGTGTCAATGAAATGAAATGCAATTATTCCAATATACAACTAGTCAGCGTCATTATTTAGATAAGGTAGCGCGGCCGGCGTAGGCAGCGCTCACGAATCTGGCGGCACGTCCCACTCTGCCAGCCCGCGGTCCACCAACTCGCGGTTCAGGAATATCACTTGCTGAAATACCATCATTTAATCAAATACAACCATAGCAATATAGTTCCTAAGCCAGCTCGCCATTATAATATAAACTCTCTTCCGAATTTAATACAAATAATAGATACAGATGAAAAGATAAATTAACATTGAACAGATGCCAATTTTTATATAGTGGTTAGTCTTGCTGAAACCTTGATCTTTTAGAGAACTGTTTCATTGATATTTAAAATTAAATGACAGTTTAGTGGACGGCCTTCTGTTAATATGGTCGAAGTCGATTGTGAATTGTATTAGATCGATAGTTTTCGACATCAGAAAACTAACGCAGCAAACTGTGATAACTTAAGTATGAAGAGATTCCATAGCATCTGGTCCACAGCTTCGTTTATGGCTAGGTTATAGAAAAAGTTTTTTTTTACTATTGTTTGTGAATTAAGCGGTTACAGGTTGGACGATTTTTCGGAACGTACACGCGATATAGCGTCTTGCGCAGCCCTCTTCCTCCAGAATACTTACTGATCAAGTTTGTAAACATGGTGCGCACTATCGGCTTGCCGACAGTTCAGCAATTATGTGCAGTGCCTCGCCGATCTAATCAGCATGTTGTAATAGTGCTGTATGTATTTGTAAACTTATGTTACCTGAGGATGGAGCGTGAGGTAAAGATGCACTAGAGGCAGGCCTGCCTCGTCGTATCCGGCGACCTGCGCGTGAAGCAGCTGGCCCGCCGTGAGGCCAGCCATGATGCGCAGAGCCTCGCCGCTCCATTCAGCTTCTAAAAACACAAAATAATCACACATAAATATTTCAGGAGTCATAACATTTCAAGTAGTTAAAATTATAACATCAATATCATCAGCATCTTACAGTCACAAAATGCGATCTGAAAGAGAACTACCATTTGAAAACGATTTGCCTTGGCCTGTGTGCAATTGGGGATCAGGGCTGAATGTAGGAAGTCCTCAGATTGCGCTATTAAAGTCTACCTATATATCGAATAAAATCTAACAAAGCATCAATACCATAAGTTCATCATTATCCTGAAATATTTCAAATATTATTAGAATATTTCAAGACAAACGACTATGAGCCTTTTTCATGACTTTTCGCGGCCTTCACATTGTTATGTATAGGGCCGAGTTCCTTTACATCGATAAAAGGACAGTACTGGATGATAGATAGACTGATAACAGGAGAGTTCTCGCCGTTTGCGTTCTCGTCTTCCGGTTCGTGGTCGCCATTCAAGAACCCGCCCGGTTGTCATTTTAGGGCATAAACATAAGACATGAAATAAAAGTCGAACCCGCCTTTATTTGCAGTCGATTTAAAAGGCCACTTAAACTGTGATAAATGAGAGATCTATGTCGGTGACATTGCTTCTTACACGGATTTACTCTTTTTCGATTTAATCACGTAGTGAAACTCTCAGCATAGGTAGGTACAGCATATCTCCATAGCCCGTTGCGTGGCTTTCAATTAGTGAATTGCATGAGGCCACTTTTAGTGAGCACGTCTCAATATCGCAAGTCATCATTGACAACACGAACTGAAGTCAAGACGTGACGTATTTTCCCGAACCAAAAACTTATTATTATAAACGTCAAGTTTATAAAAATTTCATTGCAAAATAAAAAAATATGATAACTTGACAACTATTATCATGAAATTTGGTAATTTATACAACGTGTAACATAATACCCCTTTATGGAAAGACCATGAGATGGAACCAAGCACTGGAATACTTTGACGTGTGCAAAGTTTGAATACTTCGTTTTTGAAATTCCCATACAAAAGTAAAATTAATATTTAACTTTCTTTATACAAGGTGTTAAAATAGTTACACGTTGTCTAAGGACATTATAATTTTTTTTTAACTAAATCGAAGGCATAGCTTACAAATGCTAGACAAAGCATATGATTATTATGGAGTTCGTTTTGAGTTTATTGTTGAGACAGTTGTTTTTCATTCATGCTAAATCTAACAGCACCCAGTAAGAGGCGCAAATAGATCAAGGCAAAAGGATCATATTGAGGGCTCTGTTATGGAGGATGGAAAAAAGAAAAATGATAAATTTACCATTATTAGCAGGTTTGACGAAAGCGAGTAGCGCTTCTGTGGCCTGGAAAGGCAGCGTCATGAAGTCCGAGCGGATCTGCTTGAGCTGGTCGTTGTCGACGGTGAGGTAGCCGCCGAAGTCAACCAGCTTCACGACAGACGTGTCATTCTCCTCCGAGGTAGATATCACTTGAGCGCGGTACCAGTTGTTCTCGGTGGGCGCGGCACAGATCGACCCCTCTGCAAGTTATCGCTTTTAGTGAGAAACTACCTGATGACGCATTTAGTAAAATCTTATTTATTTAATACAATTTATTAAAAATCTACAAGGGAATATAAGTTTTATATCAGATAATTGGTTCCCATTACAAGCTTTGCTTAGTTTGGAGTTAGAAGTGCTGTGTGGAAAATCCACCAACATTTATTTATTTATATAGCACAAGCTGGTGCCCGCGACTTCGTCTGCGTAGGATTAGTCACACAATATCTTTATAAATTGTAGCCTATGTGTTATTCTGATATATAAGCTATATTATAGTAAAGTTTCATTAAAATCCATTCAGTCGTTTTTACGTGAAAGAGTAACAAACATCCATCCATCCATACTTATAAATTTTCGCGTTTATAATATTAGTATTAGTAGGATAATATAATACCCACATGCATATGTTCAATAAAACCAAAGATTACTGATAAATGCTCGCGCAACTCAAATACGTTTATTGTCACATGCATATTTATTTGATATTTTTTATGACTTATGTAAATATTTATAAATACAAAATGACTTTATTACCATTCTAATTTTTCTTTCGAAAAATCGAACCATCAACTGTTTTCGATCTAGGTAATCAAATGTGTCTACATAGGCTTTTGAGAAACTGTTCTAAGTAAGGAAGCACTTGGTTGCCATTTAAGTTAAATAGTTTTGGGATAAAACCTCAATAAAGCTGGATCCATTTTGTATGTTTGGTAAGTTTGATAAATAGCCACATGCGGTATCGGAATTGATATCGACCGTGACATACTTAGAATCTGTGGAGTCAGTATAAAAAAGTGTGGACATAATTGTGTTATTATTTTATATTCTATAAAATGATAATATTATGAAACCGTCGTGGGTAATTAGGTCATGAGCATTTCGTTTTTGTTAGTGAAAAAGCAGCATTTGCAATTTTATAGGATAGCTATCTTGTAATAGTAAGTAAGCCCAACAAAAACACAAATGTGATAGGCCAAGTTCGCTATAAATGACGTTCGGGTCGCCGACAAAAGAATTGTGAGATGTGGTCAGCTGCCAAGTTCTATGGCAGTCCTTAAATCATAGCTATAGAGAAATGTACTTTTGTTTATTTAGAAGTATTTCTGATTTTGAATTGACAACTTGGCTAGTTTTAATTTTTTTTAATTCACACGACCGGTGCGTAACCCACTACTTTACCGAACTTGGCTGACACACTGAACTGTGTCTAGATGAAAATTATACGACCATAATTTAGTAGTAGCCTTAAATAATAACCGAGATAAAAAGTGTCAGCTTAAGACACCGAAAAAAAAAACAAGAACAAGTCTTGTCGTCATGTCAATGCTATGTCGTAACGCGAACTGGTTCCGACATTGATTACCTTTCACAGGGCGCGGCAAGGAGGGCACATCCGGCGTCTGGTATGTGGAGGCCATGAGGCGATGCAGCGCGTGCAGCGACGGGAACGTCGGGTGCAGAGGCTGTTGCAGGAAGAAATGCCCCGCGCTCACCAGACACGTCATTATAGTGTCATTGTTTACAGACTCCACTAGCTGCAATTATACATTTTACATTCGCAAGCATCACTTATGGGTGGAACAAGAAGCAGGCAGTTGGAAAGACTACTTTAACATAATTCACATCACTTTCTGTAGGTCGTTTAAATGGTTTTTTTTTCTGGGTCACGATGATTTAAGTATGTTTGTTTTATCTTATCACAAAATTTAATGCAAAATCCCAGTCTAGTCTAGACCGAAAGAAAGCAGGCATATTTGAATTTGTATGTTGTTAAGTATAGCAAATCAATTATTATTATCTACACTAATTACCCAAAATACCAAGTAGTCAAAATGTCAAGTTATCAAAACAACCAGTTGTTAAATCAATAACTTGCCAAATCATCCAGACGCTAAAATGACAAATAGGGAGTTTGTCTACCATTTATGAATGAACCTTCTGAAATTCTGCACTTATGGTTAGTTAACATTGGAAATTTCAGTATTTTCAGTTCTCTTTGTAGCATCTATCTGGACATTTTAACAACTTGGTCATTTTGACGTTTGGACTAACACCCCCCGGAGTCGTTGTCGCTGAGACCTGTCAACCCGTGATCAACCCGTGCGTAACGGGTTGTAGGTACACGGATTTTATCAGTGATAAGAAACTTTTAGCGCGCTAGTTAGCGGCGAGTTTGGCTGGTTTATTTCCGATTAATATTTTGCACAAAGGCTAAACAATAATATGGATAAAAGTCAATGACTTATCAAATCATTGGATGGATTAGGGGCAAGAATGGCTTAGTGTCTCGAGATAACAGTTTTAATAGACGTATTTTAATAGATGATTATCTATACGTCTTAAACTGGACTTTAAACAAAACAAGGAAGTTAAAAATGTTATTAGTTGACTAATTTTAGAACCTCTAACTGGCACACTCAAAGACATTACCGGTCACTGAAATCCAATCATAGTTATTTTATTCTGCCTTGATAAATCTATTTTAAGAAGTGGATTAAATAATTTGGAGTGAGGAATTAAATTGGGGTGTGGCAGTAAATGTGTGTATATCCTGTTATACCTATTCTATATTCCCAGCATTTATTCTTAAATAATGTACTTGTTGCAAATCTTTGAAAAATACCACCACCTGACCAGCTTATAATTGAACAGTTTATTTTCTATGATCTTGAGTGATCGTAGTGGAGCATAATAATATTGTGAATGGATAAATGGTAAGAAAATAATGGTTAAATGGTTTGAAGAGTGTGGTTGCTGGTGTAATTACAGGCATATGAGGTTTAACATCTGTATGCCTCAAGTTGATGGGCGCAGGGCAGTGCATCGTAGGGCACGTTCCTATCGTGCGTGACTTACGAGGCAATGCTTTGTTATAGGTGATGGTTACCACTTAACATCAGGTGGGCCATCTGCTTGTTCCGTCAGCTAGAAGTATAAAAAAAAAAAAAAAAATTGGTACTAGACATATAGCTATCATAGGGCCAGGTGGTGCAGTGTACCAGGGCCCCGGAGCTCAGAGGGCCCTCTAACCTAAGCTTTGAAAAGAGAAGGTCAGCCAGCTTCCGAAGATAGAAAACCCTTGTCCACCTAGCTATGCCACTGCTACTAGATGAAAAATAATTCATCACTTACTTGAAGGAATTCAGGTACAAGTGGAGTTAGTCTCTGATACAGCTCTGCACTGATTTCTTGGAGGGAAAAATGGGGGAATTTCTTTTCAGGGAATTTTTCTTTGACCATATCTAAAGCTGCTTCAATCTCACTTTGAGTACCTGAAAAGTTAAAAGTTTAAAGTAAAACCTTATCCTAATTTTTGAATTAAAATAAGTTTTTTAGGGTAGTTACAGTCAAGTCCAATAATGTGGTAGCTACAGTCTCATTACAGTAGTTGCTTGTTTTGTGGCAATAAAGAATTATACTGACAAAATGGGCCCCTACATACCTATCAGTATGATTGTAACCAGAATGGAATTAAATTGTGTGGCTTTACCTTTATCTCTAGTGCTTAGGTAAATTTTGACTGTGTATTTTATTACTTACCTTCAACAGCACAAATTTTTTGTTTGACAGAATCAGGATGTCTCCTCACATACACTGTTGCACCAGTTTTTGATTTTATTTGGGTAACAAATGAGCCATGTTTGCCTATAAGAAGCCCCACAAGGCTCTGTGATATGAGGAATTGATGTATTCTAAGAGCTGATTCAGATGGAACTAAATTTAAGTTAGCCGGAGGGGGACTAGCAGCTTCTGAACAGCCTTTACCACTATCACTTGAACCCTGAAAGGAATAAATAATTAGTATTTTAGGTGAAAATATAAAAGTTCCAGTAAAATGATACACATATGCATGAATTTACCTCACTGTGATTATCAGAAAAGTGACACATTGAAGGACTAGCTAGCATTGGATCCACTGGGCTGTGGTTTGCAGAATCCCTCTCGGAGATATGTCTACTTTGAGCTGTGGAGAATCTATTATCACTGTCATTACTATCACTAGGTTCATCAATAACATTATTGACATTTAATTCTTCTGCATCAGTGCTAGTGCTCTCTTCATTTGTATTGTTTTCTGATGGTGTCACTAGAGGCTTGGTGCTAGCTTGCTGAGACATATCAGTTTTCTCAATAGATATATCCTTATCATTTGTACATTCTTCATTATTAAATGAAGTATTAGCATTCACCGAACAAGACATTTTTGTTTTCAGTGGTGAACACATATTAAGTGGTGAATCTTGAACTATGAATGAGGGCTTCACTGTGGAAGAGCTCACCACCAAATTTTGATTGTCAAAACCAGCTGACATTCTTTTTTCATTTACAATGGATTTTTTTCTGCTTATAATTTTTTCAATTTCAATATCCACTTCTTCATCAGTTAATTCTAATGGAGAAGATCTCTGAGAGTTGACTCCGTTGGGTTTGATATCAATTGGAGCAGACTTGATAATGGAACAATCTGCTTTTCCCAGAGGAGATGCTTTCTGAGCTTCAGCATGAGCATTCAGAGCTTCTGCAAGTTCTTCTTTTAGGCTTTTCAACCTTTCTCTTCCACCTGGGTCAGATTTGGCGTGTTCCCTCTTTTTCTTGAACCAAAATATTCCCAGCAATACTGCTATTGATGGCACAGACCACATGAGTAACTGACGACAAGGAGCCATTTTGTTGAGCCACGTTTAGAATTATTCTAAAACAAATAAAGAATTTAGACATATTTTCTTGGCACAATCAATGCTCAGCTTGTTTTAATACTATTTTTAGGATTTTAGGAACAATGTTCCTATATTAGCAGATTCAGTTTGTAGTCACATAAATTAATCAACAAAGAGGGAATTAAGGGTTGAAACAAAATCCAAAGTCCACATTCAGGAGTAACTCTAAATACACAGAGACTGCCAATTTAATATTGCTAATGCTAAAGCAGTTGACATACTTACATGAGGACACTCCATTTTGATTTAGCAAAATCAATTTCTTATCATCACATGGATTTATTGTAATCTTTTGACATAACGTTTGATTACAGAAATGTAAATAGGTTATTTTTCCGCGTGTTTATTTACAATCAAAATTAGCACATGGAAACTATCTAACATTGTAGGTATAGGTAGGTATTCAATATAAAAGTACAAAATGACGGTAATAAAATAACATGAGAACAAGAATGATGACCCGACAAGTTACTAATTTCGAAATGAAGTAGTTACATAGTTATGCATCGTTTACTCAAACTATTTTTATATACCTACATACTATTTTATTTATTTACCAAACACATACACTGCACAGTAGGTATTGTAATAAAAATAGTGTAGTTTGTATGTAGATTTGATGTGATCTGAATAAACCGGTGAGGGTCACAGGCGGTATGAGGAAACCTTCACAGGCACACGTAAGCAAATGTGGAATGGTAAATGAAAGGTTACGCAATTATACCTGTATTGATATCTCGATAATACGCGTAACGTATATAAAAATGGACAGTAGTTATTGAAAGTCTTGAACCATTAACGAATATGTGCTCCAATTAAAATATTACGGCCACGGCCTATCAGCTACCAGCTTGCAACAATACTATTCCGATCGAGCATGCACGATCCAAATCTGGAATCATGCCACCGGCAACATATTATAATAGATCGTATGTATACTTACAAAGATTCTCCAAATAAAGTCCACTTTTCGTAAGGATATTGAATTTATTCTGAAACGATGGAATATCTGTTTTTACTGCAAAATTTCACCAATTTCTTCGAACAATCCACGTGCTCACTATGTTTTCGAAGCACAACAAAATCCAATATGGCGCCGCCGTACCCGTGCCGAGCGTGCGTGACAGAACATGCGAATCAAGCAACCAACATGGCAACCTAAAAAATCTAGTCTATGCCCAATATGAGTCACAGACTAAATATTATCTAATGAGAATAACATAGAGGTTGCAAAATTTTTATTTTGATTTGATCAAAACTAGTTTTCTTTTAGCAAAAACTTTGTTTAGCGAATTTTCGTACTTGACCAAAATGTTATGTACGTTATTAGATACGTAGTTAAATAGTGAAAACTTATTTTATATTTATTTATTGTGCAAACTATGATTTAGGTACCTACCTATTTAAATAGGTGTAGCGTAACTAAAATCTTTAGGTTGGAAATGCGAAGTCGCTCTCTACCTCTCAACGCTTTACGTTCGCGCCTGCCTGCTCTTCTAGGCTTGGGTCGCAAGGGTTTTAAATCAAGATACATACAAGTACATACAAACTGAACGCATTATCTACACTAATATTATAAAGAGGAAAGATTTGTATTTTTGTACTTATTTTTGTAAGGTGCTCCGGGGTAAGATCGGATCTGGGGTAAGATCGAATAAATCGAATATCTCCAGAACGTAGGGTATTTTTTGATTCTTGGCAACATTGCCAGCAACGCCATTTTGTTGGGCCCATCCCACTAGTCGCCGCCATTCGATCGGATCATCAGCGCGCATTTTATTCACTCGGATATGAAAAGGTACGTAAAATGTGATTTTTTAAGGATCCGGACTTACCCCCGGCAACTTTAATCGTAAATTCTGGTATAACGACTGTGTTTTTTACGAGTTTTGTGGCTTATCATATTAATGCGGCAACTTGTTTGCTGATTAAAGTGGTCTAGACACGCTAGAACTGCATGTAGCCTGAGATCCGGTCTTTCCCCATCAAAATTTGAATGGGTAAAGTTCGGACGAATTCTGTCCGATCTTTCCCAACTGTAAAATATAAACAGTTTCTCAAACTTTTAATAAAATATTTGAACTAAAAAGGCATTTGCTAGAGGTAGTACGTCCTACGTCGCTCATTTTATTTTTATTTTGTGAACCAATTTGCCTGTTAATAAAAGCTAAAAGCTGTAATTATGTATGTATGGTACGTAATCCCATGCACGCTTAGCTTGCGCACACTTTTAGCAATGGTGTGTTTGCTTCAGTTTATTTTATATTTATAATTATGCCTAGAAACTGCAAAAAAAAATTGCTGCGGGCGACTTCCTACTCAAAAAGATTTGAAGAAATGACTTTTAATAGAAATAAGTAATTTATGGTTAATAATTTAATAACTAGATCTAATTTGCTTCATTGATCAGGCTGGTTAGTTATTAAAACCAACTATGAGTTGCTTGCTAAACCTTTGTATCTCCGTATTCCTACCTACGCAACATAGTTAGAGTGGAGGTGTCAAAGTTTGAGAAACATAGAAACTTCATTTTTTCTGAACCGGGGTAACATCGGATTATAAGAATGAAAATAACAATATTTTGCCTCTCACTTTTGTCGTTGAAACAGTATCTCGAAAATTGATATTGATGCTTTATTATTGGATAAAACCGGATATTTTCATTATAGGTAGCTTATGTTTGGAGCTACAGAGGCGATTTTAGAATGTAGTCCGATGTTACCCCGTCAAGGTCCGATCTTTCCCGTGGTTTTATAAAAATTACTACCACTTTAATCCCCTATAACTCGGCCACCGTTGTGTTTAGAGGGTTATCGGATAAACCGATTTATAAACCTGTCTTTTATACAAAGCTCTAACTAAATTTTAGGTTCGCCAATATTTTCATAGTCAAGAAAAAAAATATTTTGCAACATACGAATGGTTTGCTAAAAAACCGTCCGGTCTTACCCCGGAGCACCTTAATCGGACTAGTAGTTTTTGAGCCTATTCGTTACATATAACGAATAGGCTCAAAAACTACTAGTCCGATTTCAAAAATTCTTTCACCATTAGAATGCTACATTATCCCTGAGTAACTTTAGTAAGGATTTTTTTGAAAATATAATATAGCCTATTATATTTTCAAAAAAATCCTTACTAAAACTTCAATAATGTAACCCAAGGTGGAAAACAAAAACCTTACATCGCGTGCGCTGCGAAAACTATTGAAGATAGAACAAAATAATGTACTACGATTTTGTAGAACACGTCATCATCTACAAAAAATGTCGGGACAGCATATGTCTAACTATTATAGTTATGTCACAATAAGTGTTCTTTTATTATAAAAAAAATATTGAAATGCCTCCGCTAGAAAAGGGTCTTTATTTGTACCTTGGTATTAATCCTTATCCAAATAAATCATTTCATAATTAAGACGGTTTCAATACCTATAGATTACTTCTTAAATTTTTCAAATCGGACATTCCATTCAAAAGATGTGACGAAATTAAAAATGTAACGGGTCCACGGGTCACGCGCGGGGTGCGATTTCACTCACTCAAGGAGAAGCGCGTGCAAATGTATGAAATAAGTAGACGCGAGGCTCGAACCTACAGTCTAGTTTATCCTAAACTTTTCAAAAAAATTATGACCTCCCATGCGAAGCTGGGACAGGCCGCTAGTAAAATATAATGTGGTAACTGCTAAAGATATCACATATTTTCTCAGTTAGATTGTTCTAGCCTTTGCGGAATGATTGCGCCTTACTTCAGTATCTACCACCTACATTTAAATGTATTTATCTACCAATGTATACCCACTTACTGCATAGGCACACAACGTGATCCACATTCCACCAAACAATGCAGCAATACAGGTCTCCCTATTTGACACTATAAAGCAAAAGAGTTAAGTTTTTCGTTTCTATAAAGATCATTTATTTTGCTCTCGACTGCCGTTTCAAGCTAAGTATAAATTATTCGTCACAGTACACGTCGCGTCGCTCTCAGAAGTTTCGAATCCGCTATGGGTAACCGAAGAAGCCAGTTATTATTCTGGCAGTGGTGAAAGGCTTGCAACCAACAACGTACTGCAAAGTGGGTATGTGCCAAATGTAATGTTTGTAGGTACTTAACTCTGACTACAGTCATTAGCATTCTTGAGATCTTGATTTTCAAAGATCCTTGAGTGGGTAGTACTGAGGAGATGTTTACTAGGTACCTATGTTGTGATACTATTATTTTTATCATGAATGAATGTGGGTATAACTTATTTAAAGGTAGGTACAGGATTGTTAAAATAAATCAATTGACACTAAGATTTACACAATTTGGTAGGTTACAATGATATGATATTTATGACTTTTAAAAATATGTTTAAAAAGAATGAGTTCTCTGTGAAACACTACCAACAATAATCAACCAATTTTACTGTTACTATCATGATCAAATATGACAAAATTAATAGTTCCCCAATGGCATTTTTTTCCACCAAGAATCTATGAGCTTTTATTGTTGAATACCTAAACTGCTAATAATGGAAGTGTGAAGTCTTACAAGATTACAGTTCAGGCAGTGGATCTAGGCAAACAAAGTTAGAGATTTGGCTGAGCAAAAATCAATTTTCCACTTTGTGCAGCAACACAAAATCATATTAGAGGTCCCTCGGATATCCTCAAGATTGTCAGGCCTGTTAACCATACTGTACAAGGCTATTCATAAAACAAAAGGAAATGATAGCAAATTTATGTATGATACAATTATTTAATTTTAATATACATTCCTTAAACTTTTAAAAATACTTTTACGAGTCCTAGCTGAGAACAATTCAAGGAATGTGTTACTATAACAATTTGACCGATGAAATAAATGATAGGTATTTAAATCTTTACATTATAATAAATAAAGGTATACCTAATACAATGTGTTATGAACACTTACATCATGAATAATTGTATAGTTATGGTGTACATACAGTTATAAATAAACTTTACAAATTTAGGTGTAAGTATGAAATAATGTTGAAGGCTAATTTATAAAACATAAAGTCATGTTTATTTGTAACAGCAAAACAAATTTACATTAACTTACTGTAGTAGTAGATAAAATAAGGGTCTTAGATATTGTCTACTGCATCAGCTTCATCTTCTGAACTAACTTCATCACCAAACTCAATATCCTCATCCAGGCCATCCACAGAGTAGACAACAGTCTCGTTGATGCGTACTGTCTCGGGGAACTCTCCGTAAGTCTTCAGATTCCTTGCCTCATCAGGTGTGTATTTCAAGATTACATCAGCTTTGGCATCTTGGTAATCTCGTAAACCTATTAGTATGATGTCTCCTTGGTTTATCCATACTTTTTTCCGTAGCTTGCCTCGGATATGACATAGACGTTTTATGCCATCAAAGCACATGGCCTCCAAGCGGCCATTACCGAGCATCTTTGTGACTTGGGCGTACTCTTGACCGTCTTCTTTGAAGACTAACTCACGTTTTTCAGTTTCATTTTCGTTCTTTCCCCTCCTCCTGTTTTTACCTCCTTTTCCTTTGTTTTTCGGCATAATTTAAATTATTTTGAGTACAAACATATACGATAAAACTACAAAAATCTCATGAATTTGCTGTACCAGTACCACTGCTAAATGTTGCGACTTTGTTTGTCAGACAGACAGAGACAGAATTGACAATTATACAGTCAAGCAAGACTGTTTTTTTTTAATTTCATCTGGTGCTGTATTCTAATCCTTTTGCCAAAGCAAGACAGACAGACCTGACGGTGGCCGGTGCTACCACTCTCCAATTTAGATTTCCCTTAGAACCTCGTCAAAATCTCTTGACTATGTGCTATTAATTTTATCCTTTTAAAAAAATTTATAATATTCCATAAGTTATCCGAGTAGGATTTGAGCCCATGAGCCATCGGACTCTAATCTCACCCGGATTATACTATGGTAACTATGGACACAGGGTTATACTATGGTACTTATGCGACCGTGGCTCCATCTACAGGTCTGACTTATCTATCTTTTTGTAAGAAAAATAGTTGTGTTATCCTTATTTATATTTGTGATACACTTTAACGAATCAAAATAAAAAAACCTGTTATTTCTTAGACTAAGTATCATATAGACGGAGTCTTTCGGTTTTTGGCGTGTCCGTTTTTTGTTAGTTTGTAGATAGATAGATAGATAGAAAACTCTTTATTGCACACCACCACCAGGACATTTAACACATTGAAAACAAAAATAAAGTTCAAAAGTTTCAGTGAAGTACAATGGGCGGTCTTATCGCTGAGAGCGATCTCTTCCAGACAACCTTTGGATGGACAGGATTTCACTTGAACATTTCAAAACGGTGTCTTAAAGACAGACTACGCTAATTTGTATAGGGTACAAGTTATATAAATTAAAGTATATTATGAAATACATATATAACTATATCAAATATAACAAAAACATATGCATACAATATATACATACAATATATACATACTACAATTCTAATACATAATACTACTAAATAAATTATTAAGAACCTACTTGTAATAAAAAGTGACTGTGAATCCGATGTTTGAAAATAGGGAGAGTCTTTGCTTTCCTGATTTCAACAGGAAGAGCATTCCAAAGACGGGCAGCTTGTACAGTGAAAGAATACTCATAGAAAGTAGAAGAGTGGAGAGGAGTTCTTAGCTGTAACGTTGTAGAGGAGCGTAAAGTACGAGAATTTGAAGTATCAAGATATTCGAAACGATCTTTCAAATAGGGAGGGGTGCCAGGGTTGAATAGGACACTGTACTCTAAAATTAAGCTTCCTTCGGTAAGTAGCACTTTTATGTTCTATTTGTCAATTAAACTATAAAACGGAGAATGCACAGTGTCCACAATTAATCATTTAACGGTTGTGTTTACTTTCTATCGCATATCATAGTAGATTTCTAGAATTTAATTATTTTGTAAAAATTTTTAGGGTGGATTCGACTCTGATATGTTAGGATAAGTTCAAATACACACAATAATCTAGAAAAAAATGACAATGTCGCAACTTATTATTACCTTATTCAAAGAAATAAGGTTTGTTTGACTTAAGTACATAATGAAAAAAATTATAATATAGGTATAGGTAGTAGGTACATATATTTTAATTTCATTTAATTTATTTTTTTAGCTTTGCGTTACATTTTAATAATTTAAGTCTCCTCACGATTTTCATATGAGAAGTTGGTACTTAGTTATTTTATGTCTGAGACCACCATCGCGTAGTATGATTAAATACCTACATATGGCTAATAATTACATGTTTGTTTTACAGATTTCCCAAAGATTCAACTACTTTGGGCTGGTGGGTTAAAGCTACGGGTTACCAAGCTCCAGGTCACCAAGCTCCAAAATCAAAATCAAAACGGACTTTATTCAGTACAATCACAAGGATCTCTATGAAACGTCTTAAATTGGTACTAGGTGAATGTACCGCCAGTTCCTCGCGACGAAAGCCTAGAAGAACAGGCAAGAAACTTACGGACTAACAAACTTTTGGGCTATTTCAACATAAACGGTATCTTTTTTTTTCTGGATATAAAAAGTATGTTCAAAAACTAAAACACGAATACTAAAAATCTTGCTTTAAAAAGTGTGAATTAAGAAAATATTCTCATCTGAAATTGTTATGTACAAACTATTAAATATTTATCGTCTAATAAATTTACACGTACTTACACGTGATATATTTTAATGTATTTAAGACATATTCATAGTGATGTTCTGAGGATAGCTGTATTCATAATGCCACCACTTCGTGCTTCAGGGCAAAGTGGTGGCATTGCTCAGGCTTATGGTCAGCTCTAGCTTATGCTGGCTTACTCCTGTTAGGATGTATTGTTTATACCTACTTAATTTAAAATTGAAGCACGCGTTATAAATTAACCTTTTGAATTACGGTTTTTGACGAGTAGGGATTTAGAATAAATAAATCAATGATAAATAAATAAATTGTTTTTATTCATAAAAGTTTTACCTAGCTAATGCTAGCTGGTGCAGTAACATAATTAAACTAATGGTAGGTGGTAGAATGTGAAGAATAGCACCACCAGCTAGCTCTGTCCCTCTCACTAGGAAAATCCAGGACTCTAGCTCGCGGGGCCTAGGGTTCTGATGTCAATGTCTAAAATGCCAGCATAACGGGTTAACAAGGGATTCTCCAAACATTATACACTAGCAGTTCACCCTGTTTTTTTTTATTGTTTTTAATAAATATTGGTGGAGATTTCACACAGCACTATCTAGCCCCAAACTAAGCCAAATCACAACCACCCAGACAGAGAACAAACGTCTAGTATCACATCACACAAATGTTTGTTCTCGGTAGGATTAACCCACGGCCTACGGCGCAGAGGCTACCAACTGAGCATTGTAGGCTTTTTTCTAGCCCTTTTTTTCCTTAGAAGATATTAAAATGGCGTAACCTAGAGGAGGGTACAAACTATTTCACTGCAGAAACTAGCTTTAATTAAACATCATTAAACAAACAACTGGAGCCGCGGCGACATCATAGCTTATGCTTGGTTGGGTAAAAATAGTATGATGTGGCAACCCATAAATTGTATGTACTTGTTGTCCGTCTTGCTCGGGTATACGCTCGTAGGCAATCTATAGTATTATTAATATAATTATGCTCCCTCCAATATAAGTACCTCCATGTGTTATTTTACCCTGTTGGTTGCGTTGCCGTTGGTTATGGTTGAGGGAGGAGGGAGTAAATTCAGAGGTTGACCACAGAGTGAACATAATAGAATTATTGATTGTCTATGGATCTATGACTATCTTCAGAGACCTTAGATCAAGAATACAATAGATAGAGCATCAAATAATAATACCAAGAGTAAGAGAGACGCAATAATACAAATTATACCTATGAGTGAGAGAAATATAATATAAATGTTTTGTCCCTTTCTGCGTATACGTTTTTGATTGTTTAGCACCAAGTTTGGTGCTAAACAAACCGCTTGGTGCTTGTGAGTTTACAGGTGTTTAGTGCCAAAGTTCTTTGAAAATAGTGTGTGCCTAGGTCCCAGTATACGTAGAGTTAAGTTTATAATGTGGTGCATTGTAGTATTATAGGCTGTGATAATGATACAGCTCGGAAAACTGAAAATTAAGCTTCCTTCGGTAAGTAGCACTTTTATGTTCTATTTGTCAATTAAACTATAAAACGGAGAATGCACAGTGTCCACAATTAATCATTTAACGGTTGTGTTTACTTTCTATCGCATATCATAGTAGATTTCTAGAATTTAATTATTTTGTAAAATGGAGTATAGGTTACTATAAACCACACAAATGACATGGCTATTCAAACCGATACAGTTCTATAGAAACATAATTTGGCTGGGTTATACGATCTTTCGGGCTGCCAACAAAAACAAAATCTATTTGCCAAAAATGTTGGGAAACGAACAACTTTAGGGTGGATTCGACTCTGATATGTTAGGATAAGTTCAAATACACACAATAATCTAGAAAACAAATGACAATGTCGCAACTTATTATTACCTTATTCAAAGAAATAAGGTTTGTTTGACTTAAGTACATAATGAAAAAAAATATAATATAGGTATAGGTAGTAGGTACATATATTTTAATTTCATTTAATTTATTTTTTTAGCTTTGCGTTACATTTTAATAATTTAAGTCTCCTCACGATTTTCATATGAGAAGTTGGTAGTTATTTTATGTCTGAGACCACCATCGCGTAGTATGATTAAATACCTACATATGCCTAATAATAACATGTTTGTTTTACAGATTTCCCAAAGATGCAACTACTTTGGGCTGGTGGGTTAAAGCTACGGGTTACCAAGCTCCAGGTCACCAAGCTCCAAAATCAAAATCAAAACGGTCTTTATTCAGTACAATCACAAGGATCTCTTTGAAACGTCTTAAATTGGTACTAGGTGAATGTACCGCCAGTTCCTCGCGCGCGACCAAAGCCTAGAAGAACAGGCAAGAAACTTACGGACTAAAAAACTTTTGGGCTATTTCAGCATAAACGGTATCTCCGCTTTTTTTTCTGGATATAAAAAGTATGTTCTATAATCTTGCTTTAAAAAGTGAGAATTAAGAAAATATTCTCATCTGAAATTGTTATGTACAAACTATTAAATATTCATCGTCTAATAAATAAATACGTACTTGTGATATATTTTAATGTATTTATGACATATTCATAGTGATGTTCTGAGGATAGCTGTATTCATAATGCCATCACTTCGCGCTTCAGGGCAAAGTGGTGGCATTGCTCAGGCTTATGGTCAGCTCTAGCATAAGCTGGCTTCCTCCTGTTAAGATGTATTGTTTATTACTTAATTTAAAATTGAAGCACGCGTTATAAATTAACCTTTTGAATTACAGTTTCTGATGAGTAGGGATGTAGAATAAATAAATCAATGATAAATAAATAAATTGTTTTTTATTCATAAAAATTTTACCTAGCTGGTGCAGTAACATAGTTAAACTATTGGTAGGTGGTGGAATGTGAAGAATAGCACCACTAGCTAGCTCTGTCCCCCTCACTAGGAAAATCCAGGACTCTAGCTCGCGGGGCCTAGGGTTCTGATGTCAATGTCTAAAATGCCAACTTAGTGCCAGTTCGCCCTGTTTTTTTTATTTTATTTTTTATAAATATTGGTGGACGCTCCACACAGCACTATATAGCCCCAAAATAAGCCAAATCACAACCTGGGTGGTTGTGATTTGGCTTATCAGAGAACAAACGTCTAGTATCACATCACACAAATGTTTGTTCTCGGTAGGATTGAACCCACGGCCTACGGCGCAGAAGGCTACCAACTGAGCTGTGTAGGCTTTTTTCTAGCTCATTCCTTAGAAGTTATTAAAATGGCGTAACCTAGAGGAGGGTACAAACTATTAAACTGCAGAAACTAGCTTTAATTAAACATAATTAAACAAACAACTGGAGCCGCGGCGACAGCATAGCTTATGCTTGGTTGGGTGAAAATAGTAAGATGTGGCAACCCATAAATTGTATGTACTTGTTGTCCGTCTTGCTCGGGTATACGCTCGTAGGCAATCTATAGTATTATAAATCTATGTCAGAGACGGTTTCGGATGGGATTTTGATGGGATAGTAAGTAATTTCTACTTTACTTTGAGTGATAAGACCGCCCATAGTCAAATTAAAAACCAGTTTTGAAGTAGGTATAATAGTTTTTATGAAACATTTCTTACTAATCAATAAGTTTTTGTGCAATGCACATAACTATTTTCTTTCTACCTCTTGGCAAATTTTGCCATCCATCCTATCCTCATAGTAGATACTCTAGGTACCTACCTACCTATCTACAATGAAAAGTAGGATGGCTGTAGGTTTAAATCAACCATGTAACATCCTAACAACTGACAAGTCCGTCTGCTATGCCAGTCGGGCTGGCAATTATTATTTATCTTGCTAAAAAGGGAAAAAATGGAGGTAATATGTACGCTCTATTTATCCCGCACGCTCTTTATTTATAGATAGGGCTATCCTATTCGAAAACATGAGTACCTTTGTAGCGCATTCGTAATCTGTGTTAGTGACATCTATTGAGTCATTATGAACTATTTTTGTTATCGTCGAACGAAAACACAACTAGACGAGCGTCACGAACCCAATTAAGGAGCAGCGAAATAAACTAACCAACAACATTCAACTAAACTCACTGAAAATTTCGACAAACAACAAAAGTTTTTTTTAGATACTTGTCTTAAAGTTAGAACCTAAACCTAAAACGTTCACAAAGCTGAACAGCAAGAGCTGATTTGATGATGATACCATACTACCATAGTACATTACCATACCCAATTATTATGGGATAGTCAGAGGCAAGACCTAACATTATGTTTGGCATAAATTTAAGAATGGAGCGGACAACGGGACAAGGGGCTTTAAGATCTCGCTTTTGGGTTTTTCAATCTTATCTCAAACACTGTGCGTTGTCGTAGTAGGTATAGAAAAATTTTCTTGGACCAAAAATAAAAGTTAATTTTAGAGCCGCCATGACAGTCTGTAATTGACGTTTGACCGTTTGATTGCATTTTTGATTGACGCATTGCATTTTTAATTTTTTTGATAGGTTTGTTGCTTTTTTTGACGGTAATGACTTTTACTCTCAAGCTTGACTTATACAACA
The DNA here is from genome assembly GCA_932294275.1 of Chloroclysta siterata. Lineage (NCBI taxonomy): Eukaryota > Metazoa > Arthropoda > Insecta > Lepidoptera > Geometridae > Chloroclysta > Chloroclysta siterata. Next base: position 8,197,887 of record OW028601.1, on the reverse strand, counting down.
GTTGTCAAAATGACATTCACGCATGTCAGCCCGCCATATTTTTAGTGCATTGTGTTGCTCTCCTTGACCAATAAAATCTTGATGAGCAAGAAAACGAAGTAAAAATAAAGCAAATTAAAACAGTTACTATATTGCTAAGCGATAATTATATAAACAGTACCCCAAGTATGAGTTTTGCTTACCATATTTGGTTTTTCGTTTTACGTTTTTGTTCCGTGTTCATTGCGGGTTTTGTATGAAGACGCGATAAGGATACCGATATGGATCTTTACAAAACCCGCAATGAACACGGAACAAAAACGTAAAACGAAAAACCAAATATGGTAAGCAAAACTCATACTTGGGGTACAGTACACAGACCCGACCCCGGCTCCATATATTGATGAAACAACGCCTTTCTCTACAACTGTTTTTGAGCTGCACGCTCAGGAAAAGTGATGGCTTTACTTTCCTAGACCACTCCGCAGTCTCGCTTATTTAACCAGACCTTCGTAGCGTCAGGATAGCACACATTAGCAAAATCAATTTGAGGAAACAGCAACGTATTCCCCAACACCATGCTAGTTGATTGAGGCAGTAAAGTCTTCATAAGCTTTAGGGAATGCATGTTTCCAATTTCCATACATCCTCTGACTGACCTAAGCAATCTGACGGTCCTATAGGATAGATTGCTGGTGATTAGGGAATGTAATCCCGCAAGATAATTTCATCCAGGTATTTGCGGGACTGAACCATCTTAGACGCGCTGGATCCAGGTAGGTATTTGTGGGATCCCGCAGGGTGGATTTTTACCTCTCAAATCAATCATAATAAAGACCTAATAGACCTCGTTGTTATGGTTTTAATTTTAACCCAAAGTAAACAAGCTTTTTGGTACTTACATTTTAAATAACTAGACTAGAGAAAACTAGTAAAGCAAACTTTTTAGTAGGAAAACTTGTATCGATCACCAGCGGGATCCCGCAAAATTTTTAACCGAGATTAGTCCCGCAAAATGTGTTCGGGATCCAGGTATTTCGGGATCCCGGTATACCGGGATTGCATTCCCTTCTGGTGATGTAAAGACCCAAGCTCTGAACCTCGGTGCAAAATTAAAGTAGTACCTACCTAGTTATTATATGAGCAAACACAGATAAACAGTATTCCCGAAGCATCTCCCACCAAGTGCGGCAGTGGCTCGAGAATGAGCTAGGTACCCCTCAAGAGGGGGGGTTGAAAACTGTAAAAGGAGACGCTCTGGTGGTTATAACAACAGAAGATTCAGAAGACCAGCACAGGAGATCATAACAAAAACTATATTTTGCCGCTGCACCAAGGATTGCGATAGTGGTAAATATGGATGCCAGGAAACTATGCTAAACTGTTGAGTAATGCTGCGGCTTGCCTCCACTGCGAAGGGACGTGGCTCACGCACCCTACTTTTCAGTTCAGTTATACCTAAATAACTGATACTTATATTAGTTATCTTTCAAAATGTTGTAATGTGCGAGCGAGAGGTATATCAGTAGTTGTCATCGTCTTACATTAAAAAAAGCATTTGTCTTCGAATGAAAAATAATAGTTTTTTGATAAAACGATTATTTTTATGTATAAGGCATGCCAGTTGTACCAACGCATTTGACCAACTTTTTCGTTCCTGTTCAGTACCCCAAGTATGAGATTTGCTTACGATATTTCGTTTTTCGTTTTACTTTTTTATTCCGTGTTTATTGCGGGTTTTGTATGAAGACGCGATAGAGATACCGATACGGAACCCGCAATGAACACGGAACAAAAACGAATCGTTTTCGCTGCGTGCTCATTGCGGGTTTTGTAAAGTTCCGTATCGGTATCAATATCGCGTCTTCATACAAAACTCGCAATGAACACGGAACAAAAACGTAAAACGAAAAACGAAATATCGTAAGCAAATCTCATACTTGGGGTACTGTTGAGTAGTTCTGTTGGCAGAACTACTGGGAATTTTTTTCCCATTAGTTCTGTTCACTGAACAAATGGGAAATGAATTCCCAATAGTTCTGTTCACAAACCTTGTGATTCAAAACACCTTCTTCACCATAGGAAAAGTCTTTGACAGCTGTCAAAATGACACTTACTGTCAGATGTGACATAAACTGTCACAAATGCAAGATAAACAATGGAAAACTCAAAAAAAAGAATGTCAACCTGACATGTCAAATTTAAAACGGCCTTCCTTGGAAACTACTCGTACATCGGACAGAAACTGTCAGTTTGACAGCTGTCATCAAAAATGTAGATTTTGTTCTTTCCTTTCATTTGAGTTACGCACTGAAAGTCTAGCATGAGTAGTTTCCGAGATATGACCGTTTTAGTTATGACATCTTCTGTCAATTCAATATTCATTGTCAATTTTGACTAAAACAGTCTGATTTCCGTGATTATCTTGGATTTGTGACAGTTTCTGTCACATCTGACAGTAAGTGTCAATTTGACAACTGTCAGTCTTTTCTGCACTTCTACTCTGTAAAGTTGTTTGCGAATAGTAAATTTGAAACACTGATATATGACACTTACAGACAGAACTATACAACAGAAAAGGTGGGAATAGTTGAGATTGAAGCCAGGTGTAAAGCATAGTCTTTTAAGTCACAGAACTAATGGGAAAAAAAAACCCAGTAGTTCTGTCAACAGAACAGGTGGGAGTAAACAAACTTTTTGATATTTCAGTAGTAATTTTTTCAGAGGTGGAAAGTAATATTTTCAGGTAGGTAGGTACATAATTAGGTAGGTAGTAGCAGTAGATAAGTCTTAAAAACGCGTAGGTAGTTTTCAGTAAGCGCAGACCGTGGGCGGGCTCAGCGACTGCAGGGGTTTCTGCAGTTCATTCGCCGTCTGGCCTCACCCCTGCCACTCTCCCACCACCCCTGTCGCCGTCGACCAGACTGCACGCTTATCATACCTACTGCAATTCAGTAGGTACCTTCTTTTCACTAAGGTAGGTATTGGTATTTTTTTCTAAAAGCTTATGGAAGCTATGCTAGACCAAACAAGATAGCAACAGATTTATAATAGGTCAGTTTATCTAATGGTACACTTAATGCGAATAATCTGAGTAAGAACACTAGTCTTTAAGACTAACTGATTTTAAAAGGACGAGCTAAGGGCCGGTTTCACCATGCTCTGTTAGTTACTAATCAAGGATTAAAAGACCGTTAAATCTAACCTTAGCTGTCAAACGCGTACATTTTGACATATTTAACGGCCCTATTAGTGCTTTCACACGGCGAATGAAAATATGAGGAAACCCGCGGCTTCCATGTCTTTTTTGTGTGAGACTGATTAAGGTGGATGGTGTACTGTTGGGTCGGCATACTCCATAAAAAAAACCGGCCAAGTGCGAGTCGGACTCGCGCACGAAAGGTTCCGTACCATATCTATAAGTTTAAAATTTTTAAAAATATTTTTATTATAAGATGTCATTAAATATTTATGCTTTGCGTAATTATTCTTTTATCTGTGCTATTAGACGTTGCTTCTTACCAAATTTCAAGATTCTGAGTTCACGGGAAGTACCCTGTGGGTTTTGGATCCCTTTCGAGTGTCGAAAATTTGCAGCATAAACGGATAAGTATATCTTTTGATTGCGCTGGCTTGAAGTTTGTTTTTTTCACAGCTCTAAGAGACAGCAGAGACAGGCTGAAATTCATAACAAATACTCAGGGTATTTGATTTGAATTTCAGCTTGATACCTCCACGCGTTCCTGAGAAAAAGGGTCTTGACACACAAACAGACGGGCAACAAAGTGATCCTATAAGGGTGCTGTTTTTTTTGAGTTACGAAACCCTAAAAACGTCCTAGGCACCCCGTTAATAGGGGCATATGTGAAAAGTTAGCTCAAGGCCTGTTTACATAGGTATTGTATGTTATAGCTAGAACTTTAGATTTTTGCCGCTCTTATAAAATTACAATCATGTATAGCCTCTCGGGGACAAGTTTATAGACTAATTGACCGTCAACACACCATAACACAGGCGGCTTAGCGCGTATCATCTAGCTAGAGGACAATAACCACGTCATGTTCTTAAAATCCTAAAGCCGTGGGATGCAGTTGTACACATGATTTTTCTCTTCGAAATATGTATGTATCAGCGCAATGCCAGTTCTTTCAAACAGTGAAATAAAAGATGAGTTCTTTGGGAATATAGGGAATCGTCATTAATCTACTCATACTCGTGACATACCCTAGGTAAAATAATAAGTTAACCTATGCATCGCTTTAGATCGATTCTTATGTGAAAAGAACTCTCAAAAAAAGTTTTTTTATACCATTAGCTGATGGAACAAGCAGATGGCCCACCTGATGTTAAGTGGTAACCATCACCTATAACAAAGCATTGCCTCGTAAGTCACGCACGATAGGAACGTGACCTACGATGCACTGCCCTGCATCCATCAACTTGAGGCATACAGGTGTTAAGCCTCATGTGCTTGTAATTACACCGGCAACCACACTCTTCAAACCGAAACTCAGCAACGCTGCTTGGCGGCAGAAAAAGGCGTGGTGGTAGTACTTCCCCGGACGAGCCCTTCACAAAGAGCTCTACTACTCTTATTCCTTCCTAAGTATTTCCAAGTATCTTACATAGAACTATTTTATTTAAATACATATTATTTTTTTTTAATAAACAGAACGTGTCGAATACGTTATACTAGTTAAAGCTACAAAATATTAACAATCAATAAAAAAAAACAATAAACATCTGTTAATAAAATTATCTCAGACGAAGAAAATTATCGGTGTCGATGTAAGTAGGTGACGTGTTAGAAGTTATGAAAATCTAATAAACATTTTTCGTTTTTATCCTACACTTAAGGAAATCACATAGATTTTCTATAAAATCTTAAAAAATATTATCCAAGTGGGGCTGGAACCCACGACACGACCTTCAGATATCAGTCAGATTCAGGTCATGTCAGACCTGGTAGATGGAGCCACGGTCGGGTGATCGGGTGATTAGAGCCCGATGGCGCAGGTGGTTAAAGCAGCCCTGTATCAAACGGAAGGTCGTGGGCTCAAATCCCACTAGGGTAATATAATTTAACTAAGTAACTTTTAGCATTATTATATAGAAACACTTGTTGATATAAAATAGGTATTTTCAATGCCCTCAAAAACTGCATTGAGTGCAAAGCTAAGTGTGCTCTACCTTAGACTGCATCTGCATTTCATGGTGCATTCATTCATGCATTCATGAAAAACATATAGTATTTAGAAATAAACATTAAATGAATATAAATCTACATCTACATCTACACTAATATTATAAAGAGGAAAGATTTGTATTTTTGTATGTAACGAATAGGCTCAAAAACTACTGGTCCGATTTCAAAAATTCTTTCACCATTAGAATGCTACATTATCCCTGAGTAACATAGGCTATATTATGTTTTCAAAAAAATCAGGGATCCTTACTAAAACTCCAATAATGTAACCCAAGGTGGAAAACAAAAACCTTACATCGCGTGCGCTGCGAAAACTATTGATGATAGAACAAAATAATGTACTACGATTTTGTAGAACACGTCATCATCTATAAAAAATGTCGCGACAGCATATGTCTAACTATTATAGTTATGTCACAATAAGAAATGCCGCCGCTAGAAAAGGGTCTTTATTTGTACCTTGGTATTAATCCTTATCCAAATAAATCATTTCATAATTAAGACGGTTTCAATACCCATAGATTACTTCTTAAATTTTTCAAATCGGACATTCCATTCAAAAGATATGACGAAATTAAAAATGTTAACGGGTCCACGGGTCACGCACGGGGTGCGATTTCACTCACTCAAGGAGAAGGACGTGCAAATGTATGAAATAAGTAGACGCGAGGCTCGAACCCACGGTCTAAGTTTATCCTAAAATGTTCAAAAAATTTATGACCACCCATGCGAAGCTGGGACAGGCCGCTAGTCTAAAATACACAAAATTTAGACTTTGTGTATTTTTGATTTATATTCATTTAATGTTTTATGCTTGCTGGAAGATAAGCTCTTTTGCATTACGTTCGCATATATGCGAGATTTTTTTTTTGCTGCTATAAATAATTTTCTAACCATCTTACCTCTTTTTTGTGTTCGACATGAGTGGCAGATTGTCCTCCCACCTCTGCCACGCACGACTGCAAAATGATGCTTACCACCGTCCCCCCGCTAGGACAAAAGTATAAGAAAATACTCGGCAGTTATTTGATGATTTTACGGTAATAAGCGATTTCGCAGTAGGTATAGGAATTTGCTTATTGTTGGTGAAAAAACCTGCGATCAAACTGCGAATGGCGTTTTTTACTTTTTTCTCAGAACTGTATAATTTTTCGTTGTTAAGTTTGGAGTTTCTGAACCTGACCCATAGACCTTACCTATGTTATTAAGCCTCATGTCTCATACTTTCACGACACCCACACCTTCAAACCGAAACACAGCCACGCTGCCTGGCGACAGAAATAGGCCATCGAAATAGACTACGAAAATGTTATTATGTAGTTGGTAGGTACTAGGTACCATCTAAATGTAAAGTAGCAGTATCTACTATTATAGACTGAAGCGAATGGTCGGTCAGGTATCGGATAAATGCCGATCAATGTCGCCCTCCACCAAGCCGAAGATAGGGGGAAGTGGAAAGAAAATATAAAGAGCTCTTACACGTCATCACGAACTTCAGCAGTGACGGACCGATTGAGAAAGAGGATATTTACTATACAGTAAGTACTTTGTATATGTAACTATATACCATCTCTACATAAATCTTTTCATAATAGGGTCATGGACTAGTACCTAAATGGTATAGCGCTTGCGCGTGTAAAGGTCAAGGTCAGTTGCCCTGGAAGATTTCCTTGGAGGTCGACGACCGAGGCCTCGTTTTCAGGGAGTTTGGGACCCGCGACCTTCACCGAGTCGTAACACTCAAAGCGGCACGTGTATGAACCTGAGTGAGCGAACGTTACTTAAACATATTACTTCAATGAAATATGATTTCCTGAACAATTCTGAAGTTAGGCACTATTAAGTTTAAAAGGCAACAAGCATCTATTTAGTTTAAAAGGTTATTCTGTGTCTATGATGATTTTATGGTCACATCAGTAAGTTTGGTCCGCGATTCGACTAAGGTAGTTTCCTACTGTAACGAGTTCCATTGCAAGCCATCTCAGCAGAGTGCATGTAGCCCCTGTGCAAAAAAAAATCTCATGAAAGTCTGAAAAAATCATAAACTTCTGATGCTGACTGTACATACTAACTTGTATGAAGACGGGATAAATCGGGCGTGCTGAGAACTCTCGTGACTCCAAAACTCGGACTAGCAATCATCACCATCATACACCTTAAAGAAATCCACTGCTGGACATAGGCCTCCCTTATACATTTCCAGGAAGAAAAACTGAGAGCACTGGTGGTCTAGTGGTAGCGGCCCCGTCTTCCGATCCTAAGGTCGTGGGTTCGAAACCGGTCGTGCACCAATGAGTTTTTCTGTTCAAGAATTTATGTGCACAATGCCAGTATACTCAAACGGTGAAGGAAACCGGCATAAAAAGTTCTATAACATGTGTCAAGTACTCGAAAGGAGCCCCTTGAGGCGCACTTGAAACCACATTGTTTCGAAAGAAACTAGTGACACGACAAGAGATAGGAAGAAAAATTCTGAGGCTTCTCCATCCACCGAAATCTCACTATCCTCGCAATACAGAGGGCTTATTACGAGTTTAGTGCCGATCGTCGATCGTTACGATACACCGAATTTTCTATGAAAATAAATCAACGGCATCTAGCGTATTCTTTGAGAACCCGATTTTTTTCATAGAAAATTCGGTTTATCGTAACGATCGACGATCGGCACTCGATCGGCACTAAACTCGTAATAAGCCCTCTGAAAACTAAATACCAAATTCGAGAAAAATATTCGGACTACGTACCTGAGCTACGAAGCCAACGAAACTCAAATGACCGCCCAGTATAAGGGAGTCAGACAAGACGTTTTCAGATGTAAGAAAAGCCACAATTTAAAGATTTTCATTGACCTCGATCCCCGTGATTTTCTGAAAGTCTGAAACAAATCTATTAGTTATTTTTACATTTTTGTGGCAGCAAGTGAACCACACTCTCTTTAGTATTTACACACTCTCTTTAGTATTCATTCATAGTGGGTTTCACAAATTACATTACAAAGAAAATAAGAGAAAAGAAAGACAAGAAAAATAATTAAGGACAGCAATTTACTTAGATTGTATGCACATCTTGCATCTCCGCTCTATTCGCTCGTATCTTTCGTACCACAGGGTTATGCTGTAAAAAAATGCGACAGCAAGCTGTAGCTTTAAAACGAGTCGTTGAACAAATTTTCTGACAGATGGCCGACTGGCCCGAAATAGTCCGAAAATCGATGTATGATCAAGGACTCAAATCAAACTAGTACACAAAGCCAAAGAATAATGACTAGGTACTTTTACTTTTACTGATTACTCCAAGGGCATAAAAGCGAGCAGTGTAGCAGTGCAAACATTTTTGTGCTACTAAAAATCAAGTTTTTTTGACAACATGATAATCGGCTAGCACGACAAACAGCAATAGCGATAGCGAGGTTTGTTAATTCAACGAGCAACAACTCACACTGCTATTGCTACAGCTGTCGCTAGGTTTAGTTTTTACACAATCAACCCTTGGATCAACTTGATATTTATAGCGCTATATTATTGTTGAAAGATAGGTATCAAAAACTCTTTCAGTAGAAAATAAAGTGATGGATTTAGCAGTAGAGTCCAATAATTGTAACAATACTGTTGTGAAGGCCGCAGGGTGGGGCGGTCACGGCCGAGGACGCGGCCTTGACACGCGCGCGCAGCTTCCATGGACTGCCTAAGCTTGCTGAAGGCCTGGTATTTGATATTGGGGAAAATCTACATATTTTCCTTATTGCCGCCTTTTTCTTTAAAACTGAAACAACAAAGACAGAATTTTCATCTTATTCCGGTATCACCCACTGCTGGGTATAGGCCTTCTTAATTTTATTTTAGCCATTCATCAAGACGTATAAGTTTATTAGGTAATTCAGCTCGGAACACTACATTGCACCATTCATATTTTAAGGGATTGACAACTGTCAAACAAATTCTCGCTCGCATTTTTCAACATTTTGAAAGACATTAAATCACTCAACTTATTTCAGAAAAATTGGAATCAACCAAGTTGTTTTCCACACTGTTCAGCAATAATAAAAGATTCTTAAACATATGTCAAGTGCTCGAAAGGAGCCTCTTTGAGGCGCACTTGACTTGCACAGTGTTTCGAAAGATAACTAGGGGAGCCAATAATGTACACAATAATGTAAGTAATAAGTATACAAGTATGTACTTCATTTTTTAATAACTAAATAGTACCTACAAGTTTTACAAAAACGAAATGCGCAAGTACGATAGCATCCGCCCTAGGAGAAACTGTGTTGTGCGTAACTAGACTACTGTAGCTTCTTACGTCCATTTAATTGAGTTTTATACTAGATTGTATTGTATAGTAGGTATTATTGAATTAGGAAATTATTTTATTAAAATAGTGATCATTTTGTAAATAAGTTTGTGTAAATATTATTAATGTGTACTGTTTTAATTGAATATGAGGTTAGTTATGTCAGCTAGGATTATGATGAGGGGGTTAATATCAATTTACTTTCATGATAGTTTAAACTGATGAGCCAGTCGAAAGTGATTCTTCTACACCATTTCGTACTGGTAAGTGATATTAAGCTTTTTAATAATTTTGTGTTTAAGTACCTACAGTGTTTGTGATTTTTTTTTATTTATGGGTGCACTATGAAACAATAATGTCCCAATACTTCACTCCGAAAGATTTATGGTTGTAAATAACCAATAAACAAAAAGAAGTCGCGATTATTCCACTAGTATTATAATATTATATTACTAGTAGTATTATAGCGACGTAAGTGTGAGTGGTCGATAAATACAAAAAGCTAGATGCGTGGCGGTGCTCCGGATACGGGCCTCGCTGGATCAGAGCACAAGGGGAAGCAAGGGTGGCGCGGGGCGAGGGGAAGCGCGGGCGAGCGCTCCTGGAGTGCATCGGGACGTTGACTGTCTGGCTCTGGACTCAGCCTGCCTTATCTGCAGTTGCCCTTTAGTACGATGCACCTTCACCCGCCTTCCACCCCACGCGGCGGGACCAGACTTCTGCAACCCCCTACTCGTTTTATTCCAGAAACTGCTATTGACCTGAAATAAGAAGGTAAACATGTTTTGATATGAGTCGATGACCTGTCTTATTTGCAATGCTGTAGATAGTTTCCAAAGACCTGTTGTATATACATAATATTTCTTAAAAATAATTAGTTCTTAGTTAGTAAACTTAACTTGCTCGTACCTAAACTTATTTGAGTTTTGGACAAACTTATTCGACCCAATCATTGAACTATTAGATCGATGATTCTACCATATTAGAGTTTTACTAATCCGTAGAAACATGTTGGTGACTTGGTGCCAAAACTTATTTGAAAATCGATCTGTGGAGGTGACTCTTTATACAAATAAAATTAAAAAAACTTTTACCATTGATAGGTAGGTATTCACTATCCCAGCAGCAGCAAATCAAATCAAGTATCTTGCTTTATGCCCTTTTTAAAATCTACATCTAGAGGTACATCTACACTTCTACACTAATATTATAAAGAGGAAAGATTTGTATTTTTGTTGTTTTGTTGTTTTGTGTAACAAATAGGCTCAAAAAATACTGGTCCGATTTTAAAAATTCTTTCACCATTAGAATGCTACATTATCCCTGAGTAGGTAACATAGGCTATATAATATTTTCAAAAAAGTCAGGGATCCTTAGTAAAACTCCAATAATGTAACCCAAGGTGAAAAAAATAATCCTTAAATCGCGTGCGCTGCGAAAACTATTGATGATAGAACAAAATAATGTACTACGACTTTGCAGAACACGTTATCATCTACAAAAAATGTTGCGACAGCATGTCTAACTATTATAGTAATGACACAATAAGTGTTCTTTTATTATAAAAAATTAATTGAAATGCCGCCGCTAGAAAAAGGTCTTTATTTGTACCTTGGTATTAATCCTTATCCAAATAAATCATTTCATATTTAAAACGATTTCAATACCTATAGATTACCTATAGATAGACGTAAGGTCTCACTAATAGAAGTATGTAAGTTCATATTTATTTTATTATTTACTAGCGGCCTGTCCCAGCTTCGCATGGGTGGTCATACATATTTTTAAACATTTTAGGATAAACTTAGACCGTGGGTTCGAGCCTCGCGTCTACTTATTTCATACATTCGCACGCCCTTCTCCCTGAGTGAGTGAAATTGCACCCCGTGCGTGACCCGTGGACCCGTTAACATTTTTAATTTCGTCATATCTTTTGAATGGAATGTCCGATTTGAAAAATTCATAGGAGTAATCTATAGGTATTGAAACCGTCTTGAATATGAAATGATTTATTTGGATAAGGATTAATACCAAGGTACAAATAAAGACCCTTTTCTAGCGGCGATATTTCAATTAAATTTTTATAATAAAAGAACACTTTTTGTGACATAACTATAATAGTTAGACATATGCTGTCGCGACATTTTTTGTAGATGATGACGTGTTCTGCAAAGTCGTAGTACATTATTTTGTTCTATCATCAATAGTTTTCGCAGCGCACGCGATGTAAGGATTATTTTTTCCACCTTGGGTTACATTATTGGAGTTTTAGTAAGGATCCCTAATTTTTTTGAAAATATTATATAGCCTATGTTACTCAAGGATAATGTAGCATTCTAATGTTGAAAGAATTTTTGAAATCGGACCAGTAGTTTTTGAGCCTATTCGTTACATACAAAACAACAAAAATACAAATCTTTCCTCTTTATAATATTAGTGTAGATGTGATGTTGTTTTCATACATGTGATAATGATAATGATGATAATGCATAAGTTATGGCTGACAGGCCTTGAACCTGTGGAGTAAGGACCTTCACATTGTCTCGCCCATTGTTTATTGAGTATTGTTTATAACGAGCTTCTGTTCATGTACACTCATATGTACCTATACCTACTCCAGTTCCAATGTTCTATTCATGCTGTCAATAAATAAATTAATTTTAGTCTTTAAAACGTATACATACAACCTATATACTTTAAAACCACAGAATGAGGTTACTCTTCTAACACGGAGACATTTGCTTTTGTGACTTCTTAACTTACTCATTTATATGAAAAACAAAAGAGGTTTTTTTGGAGTTTCATTGTTAAGACGCTGACACAGCGGTACCAAAAAGTTTGATTATGTATGAAAACTAGTAAAACAATTTTTTTGATACGAAAACTTGCTTGGATCAAAATGATATTTATGCTGAATGTTTGTGTAATTCTCCGGAACTTAGTTGTTTGTGATGGATCCAGGAAAATCAAGAAATGTGTGAGCGTGAAGTACATTTGCAGTTGCCAGTGTCTTATGTACCTCGATAATGGTAAATAAATATTTCATATTACTTGATGATGACAGTATAGATTTCAACTAAGGTATTAAAGGTATTAATTAGTATATCTAGGTCTAAAGTCAAAGTCAAAAGGTATTAATTCAATAAAACCACAAGGATCACTTCGAAACGCCTCAAAACTAGGTGACTAGCTTCTAAGCTGGTGACCAAAGCTTAGAAGAACAGGCTACAAACTTAAGGCTCGGCATCTCGGCTTACCTACGGTGTCGGTACTACCCATAGTGTTTCGTTCTTCAGAAGTTAGTTTCAGGTATATAAAATGTAGGTATATGCCAAATGTAATGTTTGGACTCAGCCTGCCTTATGATCAAATTCGTGAAACTGTTTCAGTTTTTTTTCTTGCAAATATGAGTACCTAGTATATTTTAAACTTGACAGAAATAAATATCTACTTACTGGGTATATGTATAATAATAATAAAGCCTTTATTTCAGGTATACTTAATATTAGGTTTACAAGGTTATTTTGCATTATTAATGTCGACAACTGTTCGTAAAGTATCTGTTTGCCCAATTTTGGTAAAGGCCTCTTCCAACAACTTCCACTCTTCTCTTGCTCTCGCTGTTCTAGTCCACGTGTGTCCTGCAACCGCTGTTATTTAACTTACTGGGTATACATACCTATAACTGATTAAATTTCTGGTGACGGGCAAAAGTTTAGGAAGGGATTTATTCAGGGACGTGGTTCAGGGCCTTGTGACCTTGGAGTGCGTCCTCGACTCGTGTCAACGACAGCAGAGACCGCGGCCTCGCTTCGTGCTTCGTCCCTCCCTGCACCCCGCATGCCCTTTGGGGGGTAACCACCCTTCGACACCCCGATTAGGTACCAGAAATTTAATGAACCCGAGCGGTAGATATATAGGTACCAACTACAGCGATTGCAATTAAAATGAGCTTCTTACGCAAACATGGATGCATATTCGTAAAAAAGAAAACCGAATCGTTTTCCATCTAGCTGTCTGTCCATCCTCTGTCCCTTTAGTTTAGTTAATCCTCTGTCCCTTTTAAAGATGAGGGGAATTTTAACAAAATTTCGGTCTAACCACGTAGGTATGTATATGGCGCTTGCCCAGCGATATGATTTAATTTGATTTAGTTAACTAAAGTTTAGCTAAAGCCGTTTTAACTGGAAAAGCTTCACACACGAGCGTTACCATGGGCAGACGCTAGTCATCTTATAAATAAACATGTTACTCGGGTGCGTTGGTAAGGTAAGTAATATTCAATCAGAAAAATACCTACATACTGCTATCTAGTCAAATCAAGAAGCTTCTAATCCCATGTTTTTAATACTTAATGGATAAAATAATTGTAATTTACCTGGACCATAATTATAATTTGAAATAATATTTAAAAGCTTTTGTTTATTTACAAGATAGATAATGCGATGATTCAGTTGGGGTGCGTCGGCCGGGGGTGAACTATGCGAGGGCGTCGACTGGCACCCACAGGCCGACATTGAGCTACCCTCGCAAGGGCATTCCACTGCACTTTATAAGGGTCTCAGGGTTTGTGAAAGTTTAATTCAAGAGTTTCCTTGTAAAATAATATCATTGTTTTCTTTATTATTGACATAGGAAACTGGTAATTTTTATAGTTTTCTAAATAATAGGGCTCAGGATGGGTAGATGGGCTTTTCTTTTAAATTTCTAGGCGGGTGATTAAAATACTTTCGTACCTTATCAAGATGAATGTAAAACGTTTATTATACAGTACGCTAGACAGAAATATAGTGGAAATAGAGTGGTGGTGTATTGTATCTATCTGTGGCATCGTAAAGCTTGGAAGAACCGATTTTGATTTACCTAGTTGTTTTTGTTTGAAAGGTAACTTGAAAATGTACCTAAATTTGTTTTTGTGATTTGTGAATCAAGAAAAAAAAATGACAAGCGCGGGTTGGAGCACCCTTTGGGAAAGCTGTCAAACTTAGTACGGTTGAAAATAACTCCTTGAATCCAAATCTAAACCGATATTGAACTAAAAGCATCGTTCACAATTTATTTAAAAAAAAGCCTATTGGAAATTCTAGAAGTAAGGAATCAAACTGTCAAATAAAATCAACAATAAATCCACGAGGAAAAGAACACATTTATGTAACATTATCTCTAGAATCAAAACACTTCTGAAGGATGGATAACACAAAAAATATGGAATGGTTATCACCAGGGGTCGGAATATCCCCAATTACGGGTTTAAAAGGCATATCCATGTTAAGATTGCGTAGGTAATTCTACGTCATTTGGTACTTAAAAACTCTACCTATTCCGACCCCTGGTTATCACGCAACCAAAAAAGAAACAGGACGCCCAAAACAACGTTGGGAGGACATCTTCAGATAATAATGTAGACCAGACTAGTTGAGACAAGATAGACAAAGAGAATTATGAAGATAAATTGAGGAGGCCTACGCCGGAATGGCGACTACAATAACGGACCCTTGCCCCACAACGGACATGTTACATAAATACATAGACTTAATAATAATAAACAAATATAATAAATAGCAACAATAATATAATTATTATTACAATAACATATAATTTTGTTGAATGTAATATAATAATACATTCTGTAATTATAATGTTATATAATTTATTTAATGAGTTCTGTAATTTTAAATTTTTTGTAGAATAAATTGTTTTTTTTTTTTACTTTTAACTTTACCTACCGCCTGGAAAAACACGTGCAAAACCTAGAAAAATAATCTATGTGCTAGAGTTTTACATACTCTGGTGATTACTATTTCTTTTCATGTTTTTCATCAGGAAAGCTTCATATTTTATTTTATTTTAGTCTTCAGCGTTTTCATAATATTCTTCAGCAGAAGTATAAAAAAAGCTACTTGCATAATCACACGTTTTTTCTAGTCTTTGTGTGTTTAAGTAAGCCCTCTCCAGGCGAGGGCGTCGACTGCAGCCATAAAGATTCTTTACAGAGTTCAACTCAAAGTTGATCCTGTAATTAGTAGAAAATCGTCTCGTCTCGAAAGGCGAGTTACTGTACCTAAATCATTATACTTAAGTACCCACTTAAAGGTTTAAAAAAAAAGGTGGCCTATGAGCGAGTCACTTGGTCAGATTTAGAGCCCTCAAAATTAGCAACGAATAAAAATAAACTATTTATTTATTTATTTTAAATAAAAACTTTTATTTTTATTTATTAAACATCTTGTGTTTTACAAACTTACAAATAAGTGCTGTTAACGGGTGGCGCAAAAGTAATGACCCTATTTGGTACAGCTACAACTTTTTTTCTAAATAAAAAAAAAGAATTAGTTTTTTGACATGTATATTTGTGCCATGAAACTTCGTCGCATTAGGATTTGAAGATGATGTCTCTTAAATGGTGACCTCCAGAGCTAATGCACATTTGAGCCCTATTAATGACATTTTCCATAACTTGCGGTGACACTTCCTGCGAATTGTTCCTTATTTCTTAATAAATGTTTTTCTTTTCCTGTTCTTGGGTTACCAGACTTAGGTCTATCCAATGTTGAGCTAGTTTCTTCGAGGCTTGTGGCAAAGCGTCGAATTGTGCGACCAACCAGTGCCGGACGGTGGGGAAATCGTCAACGAAATTCACGTTATCACTGATGAATTATTCCGTAAAAACATTGACACGATTATTCCACGTTTTTGGGGAGTAAAACGGTCCAAGTTTATTTTAAGTAAAATTTACATTTGTACACAACTACACAAGTTTTAATATCAGAAAGCCAGGAGATGTCATAATATATAAAAAAAAGTAATTTCTATAGCGCCCGTTCTTTTGCGCCACCCGTTATTATTAAAATGTAGATACTAGACTTACGGCCGGTTTCCGAAAGCTCTATCAAAACCAATCGGATGTCAAGTTACTCGCCACTATGTAAGAAAATTTCCCATAACTTACTTGGTTTCAATGCTTTTTATGGTCGGCAGACATTTTTATTTTTCTATGTTTTTCCTACTTTCTTCATCACTACATAGGGACAGAGAAAACAAAGTCGCTTTCTCTGTCCCTATGTATGCTTAAATCTTTAAAACTACGCAACGGATTTTTATTGAATTGAAAATTTTGATTTGAATGAATATAAACGGAAGGTTTATATGCATAATACAAGCATAATCTCTTAGGGATAACCCACAATACCGTGCTAAGCCGGGGCGGGTCGCTAGTATATTATAAAATGCAAAACGATGTTAGATATTTTTTGGAGCAAGGATATTAAAATATAGAGCCTTAGATCTGGAGCCTTATTTATTTATGTTAGCAATTATAGGCACATAGTTTTCTATGACGAGTGCCTAGGAGAACTATTGGGCAAAATAACGCGCGCTGGCGTGATTGTCTTAGATCACCAAAATCTTGTTTGCTCAGAGAGTAATATATGTTTAATTATAATTTTAGGATGTTTAGCTGAGAGCTTTAGACATCTTGAATATCTAGCAAAGTTCCGAAAAGGGTAAGTGTTACTTTATAGGCTGCTGCATACAAATGGCTTGAAAAATGGTGTTTTACAGGACAGGGTACAATCGGCTGTTACAATTTGTTAATGTGTTCATAATTTGTTACGATGTTATATATTCATGGCAAATACCCAAAGCATACTGATTTTAAATTATTTTTGTATGTACTTTGGTTGCTAAAGCTGGGAGTGACAGCTTCAAGTTCTCAGCTCTCCGAAGCATGAAAACGCTCAAGCGGTTACCCATTTAAATCGTAACCATGCAACAGACTCCATCGGTTTAAAATGATCAATAAAACTATGATGCGAGTAACGAGATTTAATCGTGACTTTTTTTATACTACTTGCTGGTGAAACAACCATATGGCCTACCTGATGAAGGAATTATCACCTTTACCATAATATACAAAGAATTGCATTGGAAGTCAACAAAGATAGGAACGTGCCCTACGGACACTACCCTGTGTCCATCAACTTGAGGCATGAAAGATGTTAATCACCTCATGTGCCTGCAATTTCACCAGCACCGACACTTTGCATAGCGAAACACAGCAATGCTGCTTGCAGCGGCACAAATAGGCCTCGTTTTGGTACTTCCCCAGACGAGCCCTTCACAAAGAGCTCACTACAAGTAGCAAGAGCTTAGAAATATAGTGCAATGTGGCGTGTACTATGGTATCCACAGGGAACATGTTCAGTGGGAGAAGAAATATACGTCTAGCCGGTGCATATCGATCGCGACGGCCGTACACCCCGCGGCGCTCTGCCACACCGCCTGCTGATGCATTCACACCGATCTATTAGTAATTTGGATATCTTTTTCGTAAAATACCTACTTCAAAAAAGTGTTTCGATCAAATCCTGGATCGAGAGTTACGCCTGAGTTTTTTTTATACAACTAGCTGATGGAACAAGCAGATGGCCCACCTGATGTTAAGTGGTAACCATCACCTATAACAAAACACTGCCTCGTAAGCCACGCACGATAGGAACATGCCGCATACAGATGAGGCATACAGATGTGCCTGTAATTACACCGGAAAGTACACTCTTTAAACCGAAACACAGCGTTGCTGATTGGCGCCAGAAAATGGCGTAGTAATACCCTATTTTGTCGCGTTCTTTATTTATAAACCAGAAGTCTCTCAATGACTCATAAATCATGAAACCCCGAAACTACAGGGTCTAGAGAACTGAAATTTGGCGCAACACTCATTGAGAGGTGTAGGAGGAACCAATTTTTTACATTTCCCAACGGGTGGGAAAGGGTGTCAAAATTTGTACGGCTTTATAAAGCTTAACGCGAACGAATTCACGCGGAATTACTAGTCTTTGTAGTCACTATAAATATCTTTTCCCTGAACCTGACATAAACAGAAGACAGTATTTAACTGCATAGTATTTTTTTTCATTCGACAGTTTTTTTTTATCTACACTTCTACATCTACACTAATATTATAAAGAGGAAACATTTGTATTTTTGTATTTTTGTATGTAACGAATAGGCTCAAAAACTACTGGTCCGATTTCAAAAATTCTTTCACCATTAGAATGCTACATTATCCCTGAGTAACATTGGCTATATTATATTTTCAAAAAAAATCAGGGATCCTTACTAAAACTCCAATAATGTAACCCAAGGTGGAAAACAAAAACCTTACATCGCGTGCGCTGCGAAAACTATTGATGATAGAACAAAACAATGTACTACGATTTTGTAGAACACGTCATCATCTACAAAAAATGTCGCGACAGCATATGTCTAACTATTATAGTTATGTCATAATAAGTGTTCTTTTATTATAAAAAAATAATTGAAATGCTGCCGCTAGAAAAGGGTGTTTATTTGTACCTTGGTATTAATCCTTATCCAAATAAATCATTTTATAATTAAGACCTATAGATTACTTCTTAAATTTTTCAAATCGGACATTCCATTCAAAAGATATGACGAAATTAAAAATGTTTACGGGTCCACGGGTCTCGCTCGGGGTGCGATTTCACTCACTCAAGGAGAAGGACGTGCAAATGTATGAAATTAGTAGACGCGAGGCTCGAACCCCACGGTCTAAGTTTATCCTAAAATGTTCAAAAAATTTATGACCACCCATGCGAAGCTGGGACAGGCCGCTAATATTACATATTACAGACGCACGGCCTGAACCACTATAGTTCCACCTATAGTCGTAGAGACGATATACCTACAATAATATCGTGCAATAATATTGTTGCGTAGAGGAGAACTAAAACGGAATTCTTGAAATTCTACCCCTACGAGGTGCAGCCGGCTTGAGGTTTACATGAAAATAGTATCACGCGAATGAAGTCGCGCGGGATTCCACTCATCATCATCGGCCTGAAGAAGTCCATTGCTGCCATACATTTCATGATTTTGCCATCCCGTGATCTTTACAATGCCATCGGCATATCGGTCCGATCGAGGATTTTACTAGTCAGACAAAAACTGAGGGAATTTATCATGGATCTAATATATCACATGGATTTTCAGTGATTATCCCTTACTTAATTTTAAAACCATACCTCCGGTGAAAATTAAAGCGACATTTTTAATATCTAAAAAACTGCATAGGGAGTAGTACCTACTTACTTGGTCTATCTATTGCTTAGGTTTGTTTTCAAACGGACTCTGAACTAATAAATTGTAATGTCCACACCTAAGTCATTGAACTTATTACTGCACGAATGAACCCATAACCTTTGGATTAGATGGTGGAATCGACCCTAAACAATTTTCAATCCATTTTAACAGCAACTATTGAATTTATTTTCAGCAGAGCAGCGATGGGTAAAATTGCGTAGATAACGTGATGTCTTTTTGACAAGATTATATTGGTCGATTTTAGCATCCACACGCCTGCTCTTGTCGGAAACTTACTTGGTAGTTCATATTCCCAAAGTTGATGAGATAGACAGATAGGGTAATGGGAGCAAAACGAAGTTGCCATTAATTTGCTTAAACTACATGGGCATTGTAAATCTGAACTGAAATTAATAAAATACTTTTGTCGCTGACTAAAAACTGTCTGCGACTGTTAAAAAAAAAGAATTAAGTTGAATAAAATCTCCTTGTTATTTGATGTAGGCACAGCTGATACGAACTCTATGGGACATACGAAGGTTGTTGGTGTGACCGCGCCATGGTGGGCTGCCGTGCGCAAGCGCGCGCCACCCTATTGCACCCCGACGCGTGGCCCGGTGCCCTTACCGCACCATACAACTTTCACTCCCGAATACCCATCAGATACTCGTATATTCTATCTATTGGTAAAAACACAATTTGTAGCCTAATTTTACTAGAGTGCCAGTTACTAGAGTTTGGTATGTTTGTTTTATTGAAAGCGATGATTTTAAAAACTTTCAGCACAAAAACCAGAGTTGATTTATGTAATATTAAAATATCAATTCATTTAAGGACATTACAATTAATATAAAAAAATCAATACACATGAAACTGCCAAGCTGATGTAGACTGCTGAAGAGATCTAGAAATAAGTAATTAAGCAGGTACAATTTTATTTATTGCCATCCGAAATGCCAATACGAAAAAAGTATATTTCCATAAGCATGCAATTTTCATTTTTTTATGACATAACCACCAAAGCTTTAAAATTAAATTTTTCCAAAACTGGTAGACGAACCTGTGGTTAGTCGAAATTCAATTTTTACTGCCCACAGGCTGGTACTAATCATACTATAAATGATTATGAAAAAAAAACTGGAGTTCGTACTAAGAGATCTGAGGGGGTCGCTGCCTGAAGACGTGAAGCTTTTTCAGTTTTTGAATATGTTAAAAGTTCAAAAACAAAGCACAGTTATTGAGCACGTTAGTGAACTCCCTAGCTAGACAAAGCTCTGCAAAGTGCACACGCCTCCATCGATTGCTGAAGCCTGCCATATAACAGGTCATTGAGACTTGTCGCCAAAATATTCGCAAGCATCGGTCTCGGCCATGAGCCACCGATGGCAGTGACCCCGGCGCACCCTGGCCACAGCACAGCTGACAGTTACTATTGCAGACTGCAACTCACCCCTCCCGTGCCACACCCCGGAGTCACCAGCTCGCATGCTAATGCCACTACACCCTATCCCAGACACCCTCTTTAGGAATATATTTAAAAAAAGTGAGGTAGTCTGACAGTCTTAAGTTTTAGTACTTACGAATGTACAATTTTGCATACAGCTTGGGTTAGTAGGTATGTAGTGAATTTTTTTACCCAAAATTGTCTGTCAACATTTACCTTAAATATAAATAATTGGTCTTGAGAAAAGTTTGTAGGTACCTACTTATTAAAAACTATTACTTACTAGTAGTTCGCCCCGAACTGAGATCTCGTGATGCGACCCGACGAACGCATCAAAACTTTGAGTAGGTAGTAGTCAGAGGCAAGTCCAAACATTATCTTTGGACTTTTTTCTGACTAACGCCTACTAACTTGGTATGGTTACCAAGTTTCAACTCTATTGGCCTATTTATTGAAGAGTTCCGTTGAACAGACCTTGGCTCCATCATCAGACCTGGTCGTCGTCACCATTTTATGAGAACTGAGTACCACCTTAATTTATTTCAAGAAAAAAAAATAAGAAAAATCAAAGGAACTGGCCGACCAGTAGAAAAACCTTGATGTCAACGAAACTCTTAGAGATGGGAGCTCTTGGATCGCTGGTTATCTTAATTTAACTTTTTAAATTTTATCTCGAAAACCGAGCGTCCCAAAAAAAAAGTAAAAATTGTTTTGGAATGTCCAAACAAAGCCCTTTCATATGACATGTAACTTGATTTTTTTATGTAACTTTTTTTATTTTTGCCCTCTTAAAAAACCCCATATCTCAAAAACCCTTCATCCGATTTTACTCATATACTTACCAGTAAATTTCTCAAGTACAAGCTATCGACATATCAAATTTCATGCAGATCGGATCAACGGTTCTAAAGTTATCGCCAGACAAACATACATACATACATACATACATACATACATAAAATGCCAAATCGCCCAAGTTGAAACTAAGATCTTCGTTCGCTTCGCTCACTCGATCAATAAGATCTTCGTTCGCTTCGCTCACTCGATCAATTATAATATAAATAGGAATTTATCTTAGTCCGTGAAATTCCTATTTAAAAAACTAATTACATTCAATGCCTTTAAAAATGTTGTATCGTTATCATCACGCTCCATCAAACTGCTCAACTCTACATAAAGTTATCATAACCGTCAAAAGATAGTGAATAGCCTTATTTTGGGTACAGAACGGCTGTAACGGTTGTCCGATCTGTGCTATCTAGAAGATGGTTATCGCGTTATCAGTGTGCGTGTCCGAACGTTCGGCGATCGATCGGGACGGGACATAATGCTGTGCATGCTGTGAAGACTACGGAAGCGATAACGATTGTCCGCGGTATCTTTTCGTTATTAACATTGACCGAATTAATGGAAATGTTACGAAATGTCTTAGAATTTCAAGGACAGCAAAAGATAAATTATATGACTCACATTTTCTGTGAGCCTACCATTCTAAGTGAACTGACCTTTATTTGTTTGAACAAATCTCAAGATCAACTCTTCTATGACGATACGAGAAATTTACTACTAGTCTACCGCGGAGTGTTTAAGCCACCTGGAGGTCTCCATCAAGGCTTAAAGCTTATTTTAGCCGGGCGGGATAGACATCGTGTTTTGTAGCACAGCAGGAGCCGAGCAAGTTCTAAATCTGTTAGAATGTTGCTACGCAAAAAAAAAAACTATTGGTTGATGCGTAATAAAATTGAGTAGGTATAAAGAAAGTAATGAGTGTGTCACGGAAGACAGAAGTTTCTGAAGGTCTCTATTGTTTTATGCACACTCGTTACACAGCTGATCGTGTAATAATTAGTTATGGAAAAATGAGCAATAAATGTGTAATCCAAGGCAATCGCACAAGGTCGTGCGTTATGGAAAAACATAAGAAAATTAGTTTGGCAACATAAAGCGAGACCGATTCGCTTTGAAAAATCTACGGTTATATCCGCGACCGAACGGAGATGGAACCTTTAGGTACTTTTATTATTATTATTAATGGTAGATAATTGTTTGGTCACACTGATGGAAAGTTACGATGAAGAAAATGAAAACATTTTTTACAATAAAGCTCTAAAAATCTGATTGAAATTAGAGCCTCGGCTTTGTCCAACAAGGTCAAAAACACTACTATTCAAATTGTGTATTTTAGTGCATCATAAATAATTGCTGGATGTTTCTATGGCCTATAATACCTATTCAGAAATCACAGTCAGATGATGGATTGATTGGGTAAAATAAAATTAATTTAGATAATTCTATAATATATCTTCTTCTACTTCGTATTCTCTCGGTTTATGGCACTGTCCGTCATTCGACAGACAATCGTGCCAGTGTCAAGTGATATAGATTAAATACTTTATAGTCAAGTCGACCGTCATTTGTTTTGAAGAAAATAGTGGTGAGAATGTTTCAAGTCACGTGAATAAATTCGACTGACAATAAATGACCTATGCCACCTTATGCCACACCCTGATGCAAGAAGTCAAACTTACGTTTTTATTTAATTTTACATTTGCTCGCAACTAAACAAACCTCACCTCGACCTTTGTTGTCCTAGAAGCGACCTTGTATTGTATAATTAATTCAACTAAGTATATATAATGTGATCATATGAACTATTATTACATGCTTATTACTTCCTTACACGTATCTTAGTTTTGTTTATCAAAAAAACAGACGTAACTGGACTACGCTGAAAAAATTTGAGTTTTCAGCTCAATTAAAGGAATAACCTCGAATATTTTATTTTTATTTTTTTATACCACTATCTGATAAAACAAGCAGGTGGCCCATCTGATGTTAAGCGGTAACCATCACCACAAAGCATTGCCTCACAAGTCACGCGCGATAGGAACGTGCCCTACGATGCACTGCCCTGCGTCAATCAACTTGAAGCATACAGATGTTAAGCCTCATGTGCCTGTAATTACACCGGAAACCACACTCTTCAAACCGAAACACAGCAACGCTGCTTGGCGGCAGAAAAAGGCTAGTACTACTTCCCCGGACGAGCCCTTCACAAAGAGCTCTACTACTCTTAAAACTACCACAAATAAAAATATTATGGATTGCAATACAATACAAAATCATTTACTTATGCCACACGAAAATACAATTTATAAAAAAACAAGAAATACATTACAAAGTAAGTAAGTGTGTTTTTTGATTGACTTTATTTTTTTTCAAATAACATGATCGGGTGCTGTAAATCGCGACACAGTTTTTACTACTGCGATTTTCAGTGTTCGACCAATTATTTTATATGTATATCACCTTATGTCCTGTGTTTTTGCTTTACCATTTTTTTATTTTATTTTTGTACCAAGATCAGACGCTGTCAATCGCGACACAGTTTTTACTACTGCGATTTTCAGTGTTCGGTCTGCTTGAGTTTGTATATTGGCTAGTGGTAAACAGTTTAAATAAATAAAGTGTCATAAATTAATAAGTGGCATAAAACTTTTGTTATGACAACCTATGTTATATATTTACTACTACTATTACTATTTACTTTACGCACTTTTGATTATCCCTATTTTAAGGAACCTTTTTTTTATAGCCGATTTAAATAATTTCGATAGTCAACCTGTCAATGCATAAAATTTAATGCAGATTTAAACAGTTATGCTCGGACAAACAAACATAGGCCAACAACAACAACACCTATTTGTCCCAAGTTGCTAGATAAATCCTATATATACGCTCGCTCAATCTCTACTAAAGCTCTAGCTTATTTATAAATACCAATAATGCATCAGAAGTTGCTGAGTTCTCGAAATTATTTACCATTAGCTCTAACCGTAGTTTTTCACTTGTTTTTTTTACCTTTTTTTGTTTAGATATTTTACTACTTCAAAATTTAAGATAAAATATTAACCAAGCATTACGTATTGAAAATGGGCACAAGTCCATATTTTGCAGTAGTTGATAACAGTAAAGTTTGTTAAATTCATTTGGCAGTTCATTGAATTTACCTTTGTGTTACAGTGCAGTGCTCCCTGTAAAGGTCAGAGCTAAGGTTGAAGTTTATGTCGGATGGGCGTTGCAACGACGGCGGCGGTGGCGGCGGCGGTGGCGGCGGCGGCGGCAGCAGCGGTGGCGATAGCGGTATGTCATGGTATCCAGCGACGCTGGGCGGGCGGCGGCAGCGGTGCAGGACACCTGAGGGCGGCGGGCATGGGCGGAGGGCGCGGGGCGCACGCTGCAGATTCACTTTCGTCCGGCTGCCTGCGACCGCCCGCCACGCCGCCAGTGAGAGAAAGTTGGCCGCGGCGAGCGAACGAGTCTCGCGGACCGAGCGGCGCGTCGCGCACGCACGATACGCGATCTACACGATACCGGCGCCAGGCATAGTCCGCCCTTGCACAAATACACATCATATAAACAATGCACCGAAATGTCTATGTAAATAAATGAAGATTTCCGCATTCCTGTGAATATTTTCGAGACCGTGTTGGACGTTTGGATCCTTTTGAGATAATTTTACGAATTTGTGCCGAACATTATTTAGATTCTTTGATATTTGAATTTTATTAAATAAGTGACTGAGCAGTATTCAGTAAGGAACGATGCAGTGCTACCCTGATTTGTCACCGAAGCGAGAGCCGATGGACGTGGGATACGGGCACATGGAGCCGGAGCTGATGCCGGTGAGGAGGCTGGAGCTGCCGGCGCCTCCGGGCAAGGAGTTCCGCGCGCCGGTGCTGCTGGGCCCGCCGCTGGGCATGCCGCCGCAGCACTCGGTCATCCAGTGCATGCGGCCGCCGCCGCCGCCGCCGCCGCCGCACCCGCCGCGTCTCCACAAGCCGCCCATGCCGTCTATGTTCGAGGAACCCACCAGCTCCATTCCAGATTTAGGTAAGATTATTATTATGACTGTATTATTGATTTTTAATACTTACTCGATGGAATAAAACTTCCGAAACGAGAAACGTTCATAGGAAAGTTTTATATTTGCATTGAAAAATATACATTGTATGCTGAAACGCCTGATGGTGAGGGTGATTGGTAAACAATGCTATTGGAATTAAGTGCTTTTAGCACTACATTGAACTGTGTGCAAGATTAAAATAAAATATAACCTAAAAGGCGTTTTGTAATGCAATATATTTTTTTTCTAGTCAATGATGGTATAATGGTGTAAAAACATCACAATACTAATATTATCTAGTACCTAAGTACTAATTAATTTGTTGTTCATTACTATACATATATTGCAATATGGTATCTATGTACTTTCAACCTAATAATGTTATTGAATGCTATAAGTTTGCTTCGCCTTGGCTATTGTGAATTATACTTCCTTCTTTGGAAAACTGTTACAGAACATTTACAGCTAGACAATTATTTCCGGGTGATGACGACGTCTAATTAAGGCCGTATCACTCATTGATGGCCGGTGGATAATAAATAATTCTCAACTATGTAAAATATAAAAAAAACAAATGCTGCTGATATAACGCTGGTAGGGAGGTAGGTAGATTAAACTTGTTATAAAAATGCTTTTTTTTTTAAAAATAAATTTCTGTCAAAAATGTGCGTTCTAAATTGTATTTTCCCACGTCAATGAAACCGAATGATAGTCCTTGGATACGGGGCAATTTGTATGGCAAACATACCCAGCGGCGGCGGACACAAATTAATTACCTTCTTAAGTACAAATTAGGAACTAATTTTGTTACAAATGGTTAAAATGTAAAATACATATTTAAAATATGATGCATCACACGTAAAAAAATCTGTTACTCTAGGGTGCATTTGAAAATGTTAGGTTTTATAGCAGAAAAACATATATTCTTTTCTTATTTTGTTTGAAAAACATCTTTTTAATGATACTAATCATTATGATGACTGAGTCTGAATACGATTTAAATTAGTTAATTTATTATAACAAGTTTTGATAGTTTATTGTATGGGGATAAAGTGTTAAATCATATTATATAATATATATTTATATAATATACCCAACCGATATTATATACAATGTAATGCCCTATACATATATTATATGTTACAAGCTGGTGCCCGCGACTTCGTCTGCGCAGGATTAGTCACACAATATCTTTATAAATTGTAGCCTATGTGTTATTCTGATGTATAAGCTATATTATTTTAAAGTTTCATTAAAATCCATTCAGTAGTTTTTACGTGAAAGAGTAAAAAACATCCATCCATCCATACTTACAAACTTTCGCGTTTATAATATTAGTAGGATAACCAAACCAACCATAATTTTAATGTATACCTACGCTCGTAAATACTCTTCGCTTTACACAAAAAATATTATAAGTCAGGTATGTCATTGAAATAGGTCAAGTTCTTGTTGAAGATTTGGAAGTCGTAAAAATGTTGCATAAAATATGCAATAAATAGAGATAATACCTTCAAAATATTTATATAACGCATAGATATACGTTTTTGTTTACACAGTTGGCTTTGATTTTTTAAGCTGGTTTATATTGCTACTTTTTTTAAATATTTTCAGGCTTGACAAAGTCACCTTGCACCGTCACATTACATAATATTTTTGTGTAAATTGATAGTTTTATTTGGGAGAATTTGTTTAATTTTCGCAATCTGTCTTTGAAGTGTCCAAAACAATAGAACCGGGTAGATCCTGCTCACCCAAATGGCCGTTTTCCGAAAAAAAAATTTGGCACATAAACGAGAAAAAACTAAAAACTAAAATACTAAGCAAAGCGTTAGTAGCCCATTTACCTTCGCAAGAAGATCAGGACAGTCTACCACGAGTAACACTAGGTCTAAAAAACACTACAACACAACACAAGCTATACTATTCAATCGTCGTGTTGAGCACAATTTAATTGAAAACCGTTTGTTTATAACACAACAAAATTGGTTATTATCAAAAAAAGTGTGTATTGTACTGTACGGTAATTTGTACCCGGGATTTATAGAAAATAAATGGCATATACCTCTAAATTGGTCAGCAAAAAGTGTACTTATATACTACTAGCGGCCTGCCCTGATTCGCATGGGTGGTCATAATTTTTTTGAACATTTTAGGATAAACTTAAACCGTGGGTTCGAGCCTCTCGTCTACTTATTTCATACTTTTTCACGCCCTTCTTGAGTGAGTGAAATCGCACCCCGTGCGTGACCCGTGGACCCGTTAACATTTTTAATTATGTCATATCTTTTAAATGGAATGTCCTATTTGAAAAATTTAAGAAGTAATCTAAAGGTATTGGAACCGTCTTAAATATGAAATAATTTATTTGGATAAGGATTTAATACCAAGGTACAAATAAAGACCCTTTTCTAGCGGCGGCATTTCAATTAAATTTTTATAATAAAAGAACACTTATTGTGACATAACTATAATAGTTAGACATATGCTGTCGCGACATTTTTTGTAGATGATAACGTGTTCTACAAAATCGTAGTACATTATTTTGTTCTATCATCAATCGTTTTCGCAGCGCACGCGATGTAAGGTTTTTGTTTTCCACCTTGGGTTACATTATTGGAGTTTTAGTAAGGATCCCTGATTTTTTTGAAAATATAATATAACCTATGTTACTCAGGGATAATGTAGCATTCTAATGGTGAAAGAATTTTTAAAATCGGACCAGTAGTTTTTGAGCCTATTCGTTACATACAAAAATACAAACATACAAAAATACAAATCTTTCCTCTTTATAATATTAGTGTAGATGTAGATTTTCTTCCGCCTTTATCTTCGGATTTAACCAGTTTTTTTCTACTATGTTAGTCCGTAGTTATATTACAATTTCACCTGATTATAAGAGATGATGTAGCTGACATGATGATGAGCAAGATAGACCAAATGACACCTATGCACTGACTCGAAACAAAAGAAGGCCAGTTCGAATCCATATTCCCAAGCACGTGGATTTTCCTATCTCTTTCTTTATCAAGCAATAGTAAGGGATAGCAAGTTTGAATTCAAATCGTTATTTACAAACATAATACATGTAGGTATCATAATCCTGCCGTAATATTTTCGCGAATATGATTAGATAAATATCACAAGGTCAGTATGACAAACACGTGCTAGAACGTCATTCAGTGTCATTAAGGTCACTGTGACTTTGGGTTGATACAGTGACAAAATAATAGCAGAGTGTACCTGTCTTATCTGGCAATGTCAGTGGCGCGGGCGCAGGTGATCGCGACCCCTGTAACCTACTTGTGATTACACTGACAACCGGTACGGCACCGATCTGTCAGATAGTGACTCATGCAGCTAGTTTTGATCCATCATCAAACGCCATCTAAAACTTTTGTGCAATAAACAGTAGGAAATACGTACGCAAGTGTCAAAAACAGCTCTCCTTTTGTTAAAACTTTGTTTAGTGCAATAAATAATTAAATAAAAACAGAGCCAACCCCCTATAAAATTATTACTATGAATTTAGAACAGCATGCAAAAAATTCTTTCTTTTTAGGGCTCTGTATCTCATAAAGATAAAACTAAACCTTCAGAAACGTCATACTAAACAAAATTGACTTAGAAAAATCACGCCTCACATGTATGTGAATGTTAATTAATAAAATATAATACATTAATAACTTGCTGAATTTACAAAAAGTATGAGAGATAAATACTCAACAGAAACGCGAAAAAGATAAAATGATTTCGTAACAATATGTAGATTGGAGGTACTCGTATTTGCCATCTAGAGATTTGTAAGTAAGGAATCATCAGGATACGAGCCTCTCTCGCACGAATTCTCATTTAATTTTGTATCTGGATAAAAAATCTTCTGACAAACAAAGATCAGACATTTTACTTATTTTGTAAAAACCTAGAAACTCCTCCCTTTTTAGTAGGAATGAGAAGAAGCTAATAGGGATTACTTGATTTCTAAGCTTCCACATATATTATTTAATATAAAAGTAATATTATTTTTTATAGTTATTATATACCTAACAAAACAGAGGCAAGACACCTGACAAGCTAAATTATTAGGTATGATAATAACATTTTTTAACACATTTTTAGTCTGCTCATAATGGGTTCCGTAGTTATCGGTCTTTTAAATTATTATTATCTTTGTGTCAGTCGCAGATATATTTTACCCATCGCCAAATCAAGCAGAATGTTTTGTCATGTCTTATTTTATACAATAACCTGTTGGTTCCTTAAACAATAATGGCATTGTAGCAGGCTGGGCCAAACGGACAAGACCATCCTATTAGGGTTTCTTCCATCCTGCAGGACCCTAAAAGGCCACGACATTAATATACTTATTAGGTAGGTACATGCCGAGAGTCAATTGTGCGACATGATGTGTTATCAACATAACCTTCTGTACGTACGAGCAAATTACTTCCTGTACATACCTACTCGCTCGCTCTATCTAAGGCCTGCGATATATCTGACGGAAAATTGCGATACTGTTTTACACGTGAAATTATATTTAGATTACCTACATACCTGCTTTGATTTTTGTTCATTTTTTTAACTATCTCTGTGGCTTAGCTGGCGTCTAACCAATACATTTTGGCATGATCTGGATTCATAATCCTGATTACAATTATTCAAACTTCATACTGATTGATTAGATTATTATATTTATTTTTTATAGGTTTGTATCCTTATGCCACTTTAAAACTTGGATATGATATACGTAGCTACTTTAAGAGTAGTAGAGCTCTTTGTGAAGGGCTCGTCCGGGGAAGTACTACCACCCCGTCTTTTTCTGCCGCCAAGCAGCGTTGCTGTGTTTCGGTTTGAAGAGTGTGGTTGCCGGTGTAATTACAGGCACATGAGGCTTAACATCTGTATGCCTCAAGTCGATGGACGAAGGGCAGTGCATCGTAGGGCACGTTCCTATCGTGCGAGACTTACAAGGCAATGCTTTGTTATAGATGATGGTTACCACTTAACATCAGGTGGGCCATCTGCTTGTTCCATCAGTTAGTTGTATAAAATAAAAATAAAAACTACTTCCTAAATAAAAAGAAAAACACTTAACGAAATGATAAATAGATAACACTGTATTTATATAGATAATACTGTACACAAGGATAAATCATAAATCTAGGCGTTACTTAATAAAGTACAATGAGCGGATTTATCGTTGAAAGCGATTTCTTGCAGGCAACCTTAAGTGTTGCAATGTCAAGGCCTCTTTATATCCATCTCTTACATTGAGAAACGCTAACGTGCTACACTTATAGGTTAATTTTCACCATGCTCTGTTAGTAACTAATCGCGTATTAACATACCGTTAAATCTAACCTTAGCTGTCAAACTTGTACATTTTGACATATTTAACGGCCCTTTAATCCATTGTTAATATAACAGAGCATTGTGAAACCAGCCCTAAATTGTATCAATATCCTTCTAAAGCACCCCGGAAAACAATATGAGATTTTATCGTTAATTATAAATACACATGTAAGTATGTATACAATGTAGATGTATAGATTTATATAAGCATCCATGCTATAAACGGCTGAGCACACAGGGAAGTGCCTCGCAACCTTGGCCGAGGTCGGCGAGCGTCACTCGCAACACTTAGAAACGGTTTCATAACAGCAACTCATTCGTAAATACATGTAATTGCAAATTGCAACCTAAAGTCATTTCCTGAGACCAGGATATGTGGAAATGGAATCAGCCGGTGGAAGCTGTATTCTCCGTTGTTTAGTCACCCTGGCTCGTCCTTCGCTTTGGCCCCCTCCCGCCCCGCTACCCTCAGCCATGACCGAGCCGGGGTCACGGTCGCAGATTTTCCAAGCACGTGCCCCATCAATTTTATAACAGAGGTAATAAAAATTATAAAGACGTTCAATGAAATTCAGTTTTAACAAACGGTGATTTACAATAATCGTGTTCTAAAATAAAAACGACTTCCATCCATCCACAGTAGCTGATAGGTACACTTTTTGGTATAGGTATAGGTTTGGCACCATTCTGGAGCTTCAATATTGTATAATTATAATACCTACATTGTAACAAGGATCATACAAAAGATCGGTAGGAACCAAGCCGTAAGTTTGTTGCCTGTTCTTCTAGATCTAGGCTTTGGTCGCGTGGAACTGGCACCTAGAGTCACCTAGCTTTAAGACATTTCAAAGTGATCTTTGTGATTTTATTGAATAAATACCTTTTGACTTTGACTTTGACTTTGAGTCGCCTGTAATAAGATGAATAATGACATCATAATTTTCAAATAATTTTGTATTCACGTTTAGTAAATCTGTTATTACTTTTGCATCATGTCTGTTTAATTTACCAGACATGAACACAAAAGTATTGACAAGATCTACCAGTCGATGAACTGTTACCATCTTATTGCAGGCTACTGTACATACCAGTAGCTTGATGGATCGAAGACTATAGGTATACCTACGAGACAGCACTGTGTACTTACTCGTATCAGCAAATTTTACTTTTGTTATTTGATTGTGCAAGTCCAAGAGTTGCATGAAGGTCGTTGATAAGAAATGAGCAATGTTATAGCCGGTAGAGGTGCCTTATGTGCTTCAAATAATAAAATAGCATAAGATATTACAAGCCTTGTGATATACATATTACGTACATTGTGTACGAAATTAGCGGTATAACCTTGTTCAAATTCAAAGGCACTTTTAATCATCCATAATCAAATAGTAGCACCGATAAACATTGTCGCCGCTTCGCATTGTCACAGATACTTTAGAAATAGGGTAAATGTTATGATCGATTGTTGAATTACCTACATAGAGGATAGGTTGTGTGTACACGTGCGGCCCTGAACTTCAGAGCGCAGGCTCCGCTCGGTACATCTCTGCGCACCACCCACGTTCACACGTACACCCATACCATTAACCTATCTACAGTATTATTCAATATTGCACCTAATTTGAAGGCTTCACTGCTATTAAGTTGTTTACAATATTTTTGTTCAAGCCCTGCTTACCATATCTGACAGAACTGGTGGCCTAATTTAGTTCAACGAGAAACGAAGTTTCGATCGAATTAAATCAGAAAGTTATTTTCATAACAAAGATTAAAGTTTTCGGGTTCTGAGTAATTTTATAATAAGAAATTCAATAGAAACCTGTACTTTCAATGCTGAGTGAGATTGCATTTCTCCAAGTTTCAGCGAAAAGGAGAGTATGAAATAGAACACCTTAGATGTTCGGATAAACCGAAAACATCAACAGAATCGCTATCTATCGCAATCTTCTAATAATAATTTAAAAGTTTTTAGTAGCCCAATCGTGGCAATCGCACTAATTGTGGCGTAGGCATAACATAAAAAGATAAAGGCAATACC
This sequence comes from Chloroclysta siterata, assembly GCA_932294275.1. NCBI lineage: Eukaryota > Metazoa > Arthropoda > Insecta > Lepidoptera > Geometridae > Chloroclysta > Chloroclysta siterata. The sequence continues at coordinate 8,164,571 of OW028601.1, read as the reverse complement.
ATAGTGCCCCAGCGAGGCTCATATTATGGACTGTCCCCAAACACGAAACTATAAATGATCTATCTATCCAGGTATTTGAGTGACCCAAACTGGCAACCCTAGAAATCTAGGCGAGGAGTGTGAGCGTGCCGCCGGGTGCGGGGCGCCCCTGACCGCAGCGCACAGTGCTGCCACTGCCATGGTCACGGCCGATCAATGCCGGTTGGTGCACTAAACTACGCAATTTCTACTCGAACTGAGGAAATTACCATCCATGAAACTCTGGGTTGCTCAATAACCATTAGCTAGTTCACTTGGTTTCAGTAGACATTAATGACTGATGGAAGACATCAAATTATAACAGTGACAATACAACGTAAAAATTTAAATAAAGCCCTCTATCGAGAATGAACTTAAACCCACCTAAAAACTAGGGAAACACTCTCCTGTTGGGAGAACTTATTGAAGGGAGGTTGCAAGCTGGAATAACAGTCCGAAAAATAGGACTAGTAAAATAAGCATCGAAAAATTAGCATGTTATTGTGACAGAGACAGTAAGCTGGTCAAACAAACCCCAAGTTTTCCATTGCCATGTTGACACCCGAGGACAAGACTATCGAGGACAAGAAAGTAAGCTATTTTAATTTAAAAATCAATATGTCTCAGCGAACACTATTTGCATTACACTCGCGCATCTACGATGAGCGCCCCTGACCTTACTTAGATCTATATTGAATTGAATAATGGAGATATTTATCTAGCATTCAATGCCATGATTATCTAAAGAAAGATCCAAGAAACTAAAACGGTTAGTATTAACTGCCAACGTTTCTTCCTCAGCATACAAAGTTGGCAGCCCTAACCAAGAGCATTGAGCTCGGATACCCCGCTACTATCTCTGTGCCAAAATTTTAGCCAATCCGTGCCTCTGCTGAGCAGTCGACCCTTTTTACATTCAAACGAAAAATCTTTTCCTAAATAAATATCTTTCAATTCTCTAGACAACTTCTCTTACCTAACCCTACTGTTTCTCGAGCCACCCCTGGCCCTCGCAGTGGTTTTGCGTTGCCATGACTACCGATCTATCAATGCCAGTGCGTATACAGAACCATTCCATTATTTCCCATCTCATCTAGAGGTATCGTGTTTTGGCACAGATTATAGTTAGTACGAACTCTGAGACCCGTATTCTAAAACAATGCTCGAGCTCAAATTGGGGTTCCAACATTTATTAGTTTGGGTACCTTTTTAAAATCGATGATAAATGAGACCGTTATAAGAGCTATCTTCCTAGGATGTGTCAGAATTTTATTTTAGAAAAACGGTAGAAGTTATTAAGCCGTTCCTATCCTACCTATACTAAAATAATTCTAAATTACTATTGTTTTACTTCCATAATCTTGAAATGGCACTTTTGTATGTAATTGTAAGGAAGTATTGTTTGTCGAGCCCGTGCGGCCCTGACCCTCGCACTCAGCTCTGCGTTACCATGGTCACGGCCGATCAATGCCAGAAGAGCGAGGATGCACCCGGAACACAATATATATTCAAGGCTTGCTAACACAAATGCGGCATCTTAACTTGGAAGCATAATAGCAGGATCTTCTAATTGATATTTCCTTGTTTACTCTGATCTAGATATTATCTACTATTGTTATATTAGAATAATAATTACTATTGCCTAATGAAATCATGTTAATAGTCTGTTGGCACCTTCAGATCTCAAGGTATGTTTGAACCATTTTTTTTAGTTTGCTAATAAAACTGTTGTTAAAACAGTATTTTCAATAACTCAAATATTTTACGAGCCCTGTGACTAGACCCAGTGCCTCAGATTTAGATCCAGTCATCGGGTTTGTAAAGACGCGATTTATTTTGTAATGGAGGATCTACTAGATTAAAAACAAACGTAGGCGAGGTCAGCGCTGGACTAAATAATACTCAACTAGTGCATAATTACGAACTGTACTGTCACATAAACCTACCTTTATGATCTCTTTTAGCATCAGCGCATGTGCCAGGATTGCTTATCCTACTAATATTATAAACGCGTAAGTTTGTAAGTATGGATGGATGGATGTTTGTTACTCTTTCACGTAAAAACGACTTAATGGATTTTAATGAAACATTACAATAATATAGCTTATACATCAGAATAACACAAATTTTAAAGATATTGTGTGACTAATCCTGCGCAGACGAAGTCGCGGGCACCAGCTTGTCTTTCATAAAAAAATAATTTAAATGTGTCACAATGGTTTAGGGAGAGACATGAAATCTATGAATCGGGAAATTTAAAACTTCATATTAGGTAGTCAGGCGGCCAAGTGCGTTTAATTCAGTTAAAAAAGGTAAGTATATGTCCAGATCGTAGCAAGTGGAAATTAGTGGTATCTACCCCTTCGGTGCTCCTACCCTGTCTTAGGGTAAAATAATAATAAAATAATAAATAGGCGTCATTTTATGTAAGTATGTAGTAATCAAAAGAATCATAGTCCTTCAGTCCCCTAAGTCAGTCATGACCGACTTAGGAGACTTGATGACTGACTGCCATAAAAGCTGCTATTCGTAGACTTGCGGAGGATATTGTGAACTTATACCATCCATCGATTTCCTGTGATTTTCACAATGTATCCGGTCTGTCGGGAGGCCTTTTTACGCTTCATCTTCGCCGGTTCATGCCACCATCCATCAGAGAACTGGTACCTGTAGGTTACCTGTAGGTTGGAACTCGGTTCTACGAGTTACATGGCCTGCCCTGCAGCTTCAGCTTCCTAATTTTGAGAACCATGCCTTGAATTTTCCCCGTTTAGTTTTTTATCAAGTGAAACTCTCTCCTGAGCGAGAGATCCTGAATAAAATAATTTCTGAATTAACAATAAAATGATTAGAGGTATAGCAAACTTATTTAACACATTTAAACCCAATCGATCACATTTTTTACCTTCGTACTATGAATGTTTTTTATGTTATGTTACAACAAATATACTAGCAACTAGCTACTAATCTCGACATTACGCAGTAGTTAGGTATGGAGGGTCAACGAACGCGCGGGTAAAAATAAAGAGCTCCCTAAATATGGCGGCGAGATCGAGTGAACGAGCCCACGCAATAACTACCGCCCCAGAACTAACTATACATAATCTTAAATGATTGTATTGCTGGGCTATAACACTACATACCTTACCTATAATACCTAATATAGTAGGGGAGGCCATGATGCTAAATGGGGATTTCCTCGAGCGTCATAGAGACCTATTGGGTTGCAAAGCTTAGATGATAAGAAGAAAAAAATGTTATATAAGTATACCTTTTCATCGGTGGGGGGAGCGGCTATAGATTTTCAAAAATGTAAAAAAAAACTGTTGCATGGACATACTCGAGCGCGTCAGATATTGATAGCACCAATGTCCTACGTATTTTTAATAATAAGCTCAGGAAATAGCATGCAAATAAAAAATATAAGTTTGTTAAGTAGAATACTTGTATTTATAAGAAAATAATTTAAAAAAATATGCAAAAAAATATTTTTTTATTTACAATTAATTGATTAATTAGTCATCATCTTCATTAGTAGAATCATCTTCTTCTTCTGGCTCGATTTCATGGCACGAAATAGAAGCGCGTAGAGGGGAATATAGGCACCACGCAGCTAAACTTTATCGACGAATATTTGTTACTTCGGCTTGTGGAAATCGTCAGATTATATATTTTTCGTTATCCTTGAATTATTTACTTCAAAATAAAAAAAAATCAGCCACGCTCGAGCATGTCGAGATGACGTTTTTTTTTTACAACTTTGTAGCCCTCCCGTTTCTTTACGTCACTCTCAAATTGTCAGATTAGTAGAATAAACACTTTTTAGCATGTAATTAACTCACCCTAACTTAATCTGACGCGCTCGAGATTTTCTGATGATCAATTTTTTTTTACTAATCTGATCCTTTATCCTAGACGGGCGGCTTTATATACGGGGCTCATATTTGGTGGAGGTTCTTAACCAGGTACAAGGTATCCCCCTGTATATTAATCTGACGCGCTCGAGGAAATCCCGAAATCCCCTCTTGGGCTCCCCTACTAATAATAGTGCGGGAAAATTAGGTACAGCTTACAAATAAATCCAAACCGCCAAAGATCTCCAAGACGACAATGACAGATTTGAAAAAACACGAGAAATCGAATGACAAAAGTTTGGGTTGAAGAGTTGTTTGTTTTTAATTTTATGGGAGTTTAGTAAACTTTTCAATTTTGCTCTTTAATAAAATATCTATTTTTTTACATTCAAATATTTGTCATCGGATAAATACAAAATATTTCCATTTAACTAAAAAAACGACATCGACAAATAAAATAATATTGTTTGTATTAAAATTGCATACAGGAAGTCTTATAGATCGAAATTCCGTGACTCTAGTCTTAACAAATTTTTTACATAATGTAATTAAACAATGTAACAAGTGAATTATGTGCTCGCTGTGAATTACATAGGCGAGTGAAAGAAGCGAACGAAGTATTCATGGGTCAGACACTTTTTTAATTTTAACAATATATGACGCTTGACTTTTGATATCGTATCGAAATATGTATTTAATTCTCATCTATCCACTTAAGAGAAAGTTTGTCTTGTTAGAATCCATCTAACACGACAAACTTCAAGCTAGCTAGCTTTTTGACTTTGACTTAGAAAACACCTTTGAAAAGCCTTTTCGGGAAGGTACAAAACTCACTAGTAGCTCTAAAATTACAAGGTGCTTCTATTCGTGAAGTTTTAACCAAAAATATTAACAAGTAGGTACTCATCATCATCATCATCATCTTCCTGCCCTTATCCCACGCTAAGTGGGGTCGGCACAACAGGTTTTCTTCTTCCACTCTCCTCTATCATACGTCATCTCAGTGCTCACACCTTTCTTACTCATATCATCTTTCACACAGTCCATCCATCTTTTCTTTGGCCTGCCTCTCCTTCTAAAACCATCCACATCCATTTCCAACACTCTTCTCGTAATATGACTTTCTTCCCTCCTCATGACATGCCCATACCACGCTAACCTATTGCTCCTCAACTTATCCATAACAGGCGCTACTTTCAAACTTCCTCTAATATACTCATTCCTTATTTTATCCATCCTTGTCACACCGCACATCCATCTCAACATTCGCATTTCTGCTGCATGCACTCTTCTCTCATCCGTCCCTTTGGTTGCCCAACACTCAGATCCATACAGTACGACAGGTCTTATGATCGTCTTGTAAACTTTCCCCTTAAGTTTAAGGGGCATTCGTGGCATACTATGTAACATTAATAGCAACAATGCAGTCCTCTGCACGGAAAATGTTTAATGAATAATGTATCGGTTAACAAGAGTTTTTGTGCAACCAACGACGCTGTCGTACAAGTAACACCTTAGAAGGATTTATTTTTTAACAATGCATTCTGAACGTAAAGTCCTTTTAATAAAAGTAGATTTAGGACCAGAAAAGGGTTGTGCACTGAACGAACCTTTGTCACCAGGGTAGCAGAGCTTGCAAAGAGTTGTTTTAAGCGCGCGCGTCGCCCTTGCTACGTCACAGTCACATTGCGACGTCAAATGCATTGGGTCATTGTACAGGTACAGTCAAGCTTAGCGGTGTTAACAAAGTCAGATTAATAAATCTTACAACAAGTTTATGAGTGGATTTAAGCCAATCACAATGCTTGGAATGGAAAACAAAAATGATAAACATAGAGGTCCTAACTTAGTTAAGGACAGAAATAATACCGATATTTCAGCATAGTTGCACCGGTAGAACGAAGTCCTTGCGAGTAAGGTACTAATATGTAGAAAGTATCTAAAGCCATAAATCATGGTTATTACATACCTTTTTTAGGGAAACCTTTATACATTTATTTTGCACATAATCGTAAATAAATAGCTATCACCTAATAGATATTTAGAACGTAGCCCAGAAAAATGTTTAGGGGTACATCCATAAAAAAATATTTGCTCTACCATTATACGGTTTAAAAGTTACCAACAAAAATGTGAATGCATTATATGTGCAACTGCACTTGATAAATGAGCACAAGTGCAATTCACACGTCACAGTCGCAAACAGATGCACAATATACAGCCGTCTTAGTCGCACTCGATGTTATACCGGCCGCGAACTACATAAGATTGCATCGCGCCGTTTTCTTGGCACGTGCAATCTCCTCGCGGGCTCAGCTGCCCTAGTAGATTGCAACAAAACTTATCAGTTTAATATTATTGTTGTTGAACCTGCTCGTAGAGGATTATAAATTATGATGGCCACTATTGTTTAGTCATTAGATACTCGCAAAAAACTGCTTTAAATTACAGGTAAGTGAACAATTAACACAAATTGCTGATATCCTTCATCCGTAAGGCTCGGAAAACTAGGAGCGATAAACACTTTCACAAATAATAAGGCAGTTTTATTTTAAATTCAACGCTATAATTTGAGTTTAAACTTCAAGCAGAACAATTTTTCATTACACCTTGACAATTCCAGTTTCAAATGGTTTTTATTTAGGGTTCCAAAGTCCGAAAAAAACCCTTATCGGTTCTCCATGGCCTGTTATTCCTCAATCAGAGCCGTTTTATTCAAAGACTATATATGTAGTTGGTACTATTAGTATCACTATGCTGAAAATTTCCAGGACAGTACATTTCAACCTCTATCAACTTGTTGATAACATTCAAAACTGATTGTGACGCACGGAAAGCGGTGCGCGGGCGTCGAAAATGCACTTTAGTGCAACCAACTACCAGGCGTTCATGACAACGTAGGAGTTTAGATTACACATTACACTTGCATTGCATTCTCTCATTTATACTTTCAAATTAAATTACGTATTCTCTTGAAGATTTTATTATTAAAATATAGGTATATAATGTTTTATTGAAATTATTATTTAATTGCGAAAGAAATAAAAATAACTCGGTAAAAAAAATAATGAGAGGTTGGGTTTTTATTATCTTTATCTTGTCTTCATATTGAACATATTGAATTGACAAGACAAGTGACCGTTGCAATAAGCCACATATCTTGCACCAAAATGTTTTGAAAACTCCCATTGAATTATAAATAGCGACCGACACAACCCATTTCGTCCGAGAAGTCATAACAGTTTCTCGTGCAAATGTTTTTCTTTTATGTCATCGCTTAACATTAATTGTTATTGATATGGCTATGAAAGCGTGTGAACTATTATGTCAATGGATAATCAGTTTTTGGTATTTGTCTACTTTGTTCGTGAAGGTACAACTGTACGAGTGCAATTTATAAAAGCAACGTTGCATTGAATAGCCACTGCTCTCGCTTTTAACTTGTTACCGAAGTGGTAGTTACGAGTGGTCGAGCGTTAGAAGTAATAGGTGTTGCTTTCTAAGCAGTGAAGGTGAGGTGCACGCCCGCGCCGCGCCAGCGCATTGCCGCCAGTTCAAGTTTAGTTGCGCGGGCGCAGCGATAATTGCAGAGATCGTTGCACTTCTAACGCCCTCCCTAGGGGCAACGAACGCATGCAGCTGCCCGGGAAATAGATCCCGTCCCGACTATTTCAGAGCGCGCTTGCTTGTACAGATACCGAGACTTCTGTGTAGCTTTTAACTAACGACTTACCTGTAATGTGAGAAGTTGCCATGAAAAAAAACATGCGTGGTGCTGCATGCATTAACATAAAATATGGGCTCAACGCTCGACGTTCTATATTATCGCTCGATATTAATGGGTATCGTAGCGTTCGTTGCGTGTACAGATCGGGTTTTTGCACCTGAAATATAACTAATGCAACTAAAAGCATTTATTTTTAGTTCAAAAGCTATTCCCATTCGTAAATTTGTGATAGAGTTATATGAGATATTATTATCGAGTTCCTGCCAGGGATTTTTAGCTTAGTTACTAGTCTTCCTATTTTAATAAACGTGAAATTATTTACTACTTTTTAATTTGATTGTCTGAGCACGATTATTTAAAAACCAGAATGTTGAAACACAATTTTACCAAAAATAATATTTACTTTGACTGTCGATTCTTACTCTATATTTTGACATAGTTGCATGTAAGATTTTTATATTGCCCCATAAGTTATTATCCCATCCGGATAATAACTTTTGGGACAATATAAAAATCTTGATTTCCTTAAATGTAGTGTAGTGTGTAAACACTATAAAAACTAATAAAAAATAATATCATGGCATGCACGTGCCATGATATTATTATTATATATTTTTTATATTTATATATTATTTTATATTTCAAGCCAAATACTTTTACCAAATATGATTAAATATCTTATATATATAAGTAAATAAAAATACCCACTGTTGAAATCCATTCTTGATTTTAGCCTATTTCATAACACTAACAATATTATATCATCAAAATCTAAATTACCCACAGTGCATAATTTACTTTCCATACTGTCATGTGTGCGTGTAAATATAGTGCGTTCCACAAAGTAGCGCGAAGTTCACCAGGCCGTTGCACTTTCGATGCGAATCGGCTGCGCCCGCGCAACGACGCGAAAGTGATTCATAGCGTGCTCGGCCATAGAATAAACGATAATACTTGAATCTTACGTATTCACTTCAGCTAATAATTATAATTTTATTTAAAAAGGGACGGACCCATGATTTATCTCTACCCGATGATCATGCAACAGTGCCGAAATATCGTGAAACAATCAAACTCACAGTAAATAAAAAAATCAACTTTAAAGTAACAGTTGCCAACGTTTTTAGTGTAGAATTGGGCTGTCTCGCTGTTGTATGTCATAGTATCTAAAATCCGTGTCATAAAGCCGATTGTCAATTTGGAGTACCATAGCCTCAAATGTTGTGCTTGGTACGGCGTGTGTGCTATTGTTGATGATACCTACCTACCCTTTAGGCCATACTTATTGCTGTATCAGTGGACGCCTACAATTAATATTGGTATGCTTATATCTGGGGCTGCAATGGGCAACATTGCGGTCTCTACACTAAAAAACGTACTGCAGTTTGTAGATTCCGTTTTCGATTCGATTATCATTACTTTAGTTCTTTATTTTTTCGAACAATTTAACTAATAATTTGGCAATATTTTAGCTTATTGTTTCTTTGTTTCAACACTCTTATCCTAATTGTACTTTCAAAATGTAGTAATTTTTGAAGAAACTAAAAAGCGTTGACTATCAGTAAGGTTTACCGCAGTCACGACGTTTGGGTGGCGGATTGGTGACCACAGTGTGGGTGTTAAGTATTTAAGAGATGCTGCTGCCTATCTCATATAAACTATATAATTCAGAATATAACCAAAAAATATTTGAAATGTTTGAACACAGCCCTTTCATATGACATATCTGATACCTGAATTTTTTTAACCCTCTTTCCATAAAAACTCTTATCATAAAAAACACCTCGGCCGATTGAATTCCTATTTATTATATCTTAATTATTTATCAGAAAACTAACATCTTTTACTATTCTTAGACAGCTGGGTATTTATAATGTTAAATTAGGCCAATAACAGTACTAGCAGATATTTATAGAGCATAACCTGTCGACCTCTTCAATTCATTTATACTTTATGTAAATGCACGATTTTACAAATTAGCATTAGCATAGCATAATCGTTTTCAGACAAATTAGCCGACAGCTATAACTTATAATAATTAACAAGCGTAGTACTTGCACTATATAGATACTTTTAATTCCCATGTTTTACAGACCGAAACACATAGCTCTTAGCGCATTTTATTTCTTTTACACATAAAAGCTCGCATCGCCAGCTTATTATAAAGTCGCACTGCAAAGTAGATATCTAGTTACATTATAAAAGTTGGTTGAACGCACCGTGCTGGGAATGTTGGTAATAGAAAAAAAAGTTGCAATGTTAGAAGTATCTAAGGTAGTTGGGTGCAGTGGCCGGGTAGTGCCAGTGACCCGCAAGCGAGCAACCAACGTTCGTAGAACGTGCTAGAACCCTCGTAGCACGCTGCTACGAAACAGCTACGAGAATAAAAAAGTGCGGTCACGTAAACTTGTTTTATGTTTCTCATTCAAGAAATAGGGTTAAGAACCTTGAAACTAAAGCTTAGGATTCTCAGAGCATTATTAATGGGGCATAAGAATCCCATGCGGTTACTGACGGGTGAAGTAATTGTTTAAGGACATGATGAGTGTGGTTCGCTGTGAGCCAATTTAAAGAAATGTTACTTTATTAGCACATATGAAATAGCTTTTTACATAATTATATAATATTAAAGTGGCGTAAAAACTTCGTAGCTTTGCTCGTGGTAAGAAATTATATCTACTTTGTTGTGTGATATCTACGTTGCAAAGAATGACTAAGAAAATAATTACCCCATATTCAGAGGGGCTGAACTAAGTACACTTACCAGAAGGCCAGATTTAAGAACCTTCATGAAAAATATTTCTGAGAAAATCATTCCTGTTTTCAGGATAAGAATGAATCATAATATTTTCGTCACGCGGCCCAATGACGTGTACGTTGGGAATCCCGTGAGGCTCCCGCCTATGACTCATGGTAAAGTTAGGAAAATTATTTCAGGTATCAGGAAAAGGTATGCTATAAAATAATATAATAGTTTTTTTGTAGGTAGTGCTTTTCTTGATTTATCTTGTCGGTAGTGCACTGCATTTGCAATCAAAATACAAAGAAAAACATCCTTATAGAATCTTAAATGGGTACTTGGTACTTAGAGATCTCAGGGGATATCTACCATGTCTCGGAAATAAAGCCGTGAGGCATTATTTTGTAGCATATGTTTTTCTAGTATGCGAGAACTAATAACAAACCTAGGACTTGAGGTACCTTACACCTGTTGAATTTCGACCTGAGAATTCTCGTGACTCTACACAAAACCCGTGCTCGATATACAGACTGATATAACTTTTACAGAATGAAATACCAATGATATAACTTTAAAAAAAAACTGACTTTTGCACAAATTAAAACTCCATCAGTGTATTTTATGTTTTGATTTATTTTATGTTGTTTTTTACCGTACCTACTTGCATTACAACTTATATACATACCTACCACTATAAACAAAATTTATGATTCTGTGATCTGATTCGAAAAGCGAGGGATTTGCGATGCAATGACCGACGGCATCAGCATCGAGACGATGTCAACTTGAGGACAACTGTCTTACATGACCTACCTTTTTATGTGTTTACTTGTCTTGAAGACACATGAATTTATTATACAGTCGATTCACCCAAGGCATAATTTATAGTAGCTTACATTGGTCGTTTGTTTTAAAGTATTCTGTGACTACATTTTTTATTTATTATATTTTTATCCTATTCTACTTGCTACGATGTTTGGATATAATATGCGAAAGTTTTAAGTCAGCATGTTTGTGTCTCAATCACTGAACCGAATCGGGTTGAAAAGGGGCAGTTCATTAAAATTTTGGTTCAATTAAGTCAACCACTGTAATCAACAAACTTACATATAAAGATAGAAATAGGATGTACGAATGTTATTTAATTTAATTTCAAGAATAAGTTCTAGCTTTTAAAACAGTCTATTGTAGCAGCGTACAGTGCAGTGCAAGGTGGTGGTATGTGCACATACCTACATTCTTTAGAAAGCGTATGTGACTTGCGAAGTCGAACGCCAACCCGTGTGTTATAGGTGAAAATACGGAGGCAAGCTCAACTGGTCTCTAATTACGTTTCCGGAAAACTAGCTCCCGTGATTAGCTTTGAACTATTTCCAGCATTAGACGACAATTATGAACATTTCACTTTCCGCTCGTTGACACGGACAAATGGGTACCTATAATCAGTAGGAATTGTATTTTAATTGCAAAATTAAAGAGCTTTGTTCAGTATTATTGGGGATTGGAATACAAATGTAATGTAGCTTTTCTTTATCTTTTTAGCAATTCACAACACTAGTATTGTATTAGCTAACCAATAAGTCAAAGATATTTTCTCAGATCGCATGTGTACATTTAAGCATAAATGAATTCTCATTTATAATTCTGATATTTTGTAACTTTTCAATAATCTTATATCTTAATTATTATTATTTAAATTATGTATTTTTTCAATATTTTTTATGTTTTCATTGTAATTAATTTGCTATCTTAGCTGTTTACGCCTGTAATTAAGGTGACATTTAACACAATAATTTAATAATTTTAGACCTTTCGATTTTGTTGGTGTAACTTAATAATAAATAAAATAAAACCTTTTACTGTTGTATCTTTGGGGGAAATTCTGTTGTGTAATTATTGATGATATATGATATTTTAAACAACAGGGGTCTTAGCATAAATGAAAGAGTATTATGTGATATCTAATTTGAACAAACATAGTAGGCTTTAAATGTAACAGCCAGACACCATGACGGCCAACATTATGATGGACTTACTTGACTTCTTCTTCTTCTTGTCGTATCACTAGTTTCTTGCGAAAAAGTGGGGTGAAAGGTTTTAAGTGCGCCTCAAACAGGCTCCTTTCGAGCACTTGCTAGAAACAAACAATATTTAATCTATTTTACTTGACACTGGCATGGATGTCTGTCAAATCAGAGAGAAGCCATAAATGACCAAGAAGAAGAAGTTTAAATGTCAGTAAGCCAATTTAAATGTTGTTGTTGACGTTGGTGGGTCGTTTATTATTTATATCACGTAATTGAAAGGCAGTAAAGATGATAATGGAGTTATATTGCGATATGGATGCAGTGCGGGCCGGCAGTTTTTGCTGGGTCTCTGCGGGTGCGCATATAGATGCGATGCGACCGTCAGCGGGCCGCGGTTGACGACCCGCCGCGGGCCGGCGCTTGACCCCGTTGCACCCAGCGAGCCCAGCGAACCCAGCCCCCACCCGGTCTGCTAACATTACAAGTTTTCTTTAAACTATTGGGTAGTAAATGAAAAGTGTCTGCATAAACTAGAGCAACCGAAATTTAGTAGGTATCAATACTGCAAGACGTTGGTACTCTTCCGTTTGTGAGAGAGTGATATACTGATCTGATGAATACGTAGGTACTCGTAGTTATTAATTTTAAAGTCATGAGTCACAGGAACGGCAGATAGTTATCGTCTGGCGGCTCAAGTGGCTCTCAATGGTAGTACATAATCCCCAGACAGTGCAGTGCATCAATGTCGATTTTGAATTTGCGAGCGGCTGTTATGCCTTTCGGTCTTTGTTGATTGAAGCTGTATCGCAGAATACTGAGTAGTTAACTTAAGCGATACAGAAGTGGTAGTAGGGCTATCGGGGGTATAGAATAATACAGTAGTGGTGAGTCGACGGCCTCGGCCAAGGCCCGGCGGCGGCGGTCAGGGACGCGGTATCTAACTCGATTGTGCTCCCATCTCTGCGAACTCGTGCAAGCATTAGATAAACGCAATGTTCATTGTTGTTTTACTCTATTCATTTTGCTTTGTTTGATTTTTTTAGATTCCGTTTTCTAGGTTTTAAACTTCGTAATATAACAGTTTGATATCTACTAATTAAAAAAATACATATTGGTGGATATTACACATAGCACTATTGAGCCCTTGCCAGTGCCTAGTAAATGGTAAATTTAAAATACTGTGAAGTCAGTCACACGTGTCAAGTCAGCTGTCATTAGTCTAGAAGAAAGTTGTAGCAGTTTCAAAAGCTACAGGAAACGTTTTCTTTGAAATCAGAATCTTCATATTATAGTTACTTAATAAGCTTTAATTTGAACTGTGTGGTCTACTAGGTCAGATAATGGTAATACCACGAAGTCGATCGATAAAGTTGCGATTATTGCTATGCCGTAACATGCAGTCCTAGTAGAATGTGTGATGGACCTGATAAGGTCGTGCTTACAAATTTAAAAATAATTAATTTACATAAGAAATAACATTACAGATACAGAGTCAGATACAGGGCTTCCGTGTGGGGGAGCGATAACGTTGTTCTCTTTTGCCCTATATCTCGCTTCGATTTCTTTTTGGAATAACAAATTAATTACACGATATTTATAAAATATAATTAAATGTAAATTTAATATATTTTTATTTATTTATATTTAAGTTTAGCGCCGACCACAGAAGATGGCAGCACATGGAAACCCCCTCCCAATGTCACAATATATGTGGCCACCGCCACCGTGGCCGGTACAATAAAATAATCTTCCATTTTCATATTCATCACCCTCCCGTCATCTCATCGCCATCGCCATCCATCCACCTTATTTTATTCTCTCTGCGTTACACGCCCATACCTATTTCAACTTCTGCGTCACCAGTGCTTTCAAACTTCCTCTAATTTTAATAGTTCTTTATTTTATATTATCATCACCCACAGATTTATCTCAACATTAGTATTTGCCGCATGCACTCTTCAAATGTACCTTTGAGGCCGACACTGGAACAGAACACTAATCATAACTTGTAATTACCCCATGCATGCTCCCCCATGTTCAAGTAAGCCTTTGAAAGGTCTCCTGTTAGCTTACACTTGGTACTGCATTGTCGGCTACGAATACTCAGTGTACATTCGTGTATATGCTGGTTACAACACTTGGCTGCGGAAACGAGGTGCGTTGGCTTCTCCCGTCTATCCCCACACCACTGCCCACCCTGTCTGCAAGCCCCCTTTGCCCGCTGCATCACCCCCGCACCCCCTCGCGGGTGTAATTCACTCTCACTAACCCACTGCAGCATAGTCAATCATGCATAGCATTGTCTTCAAGGTGATTCCGATGTAAAGACCTAATGTTCTAATTAAAATGAGCCTAAATGGTGATGAGAATCACGACTTCCGTTATATTTTAAATAACACCAGCATTATTTAGTATGTTTATATCTTAATAAGTTAAAACGAATTGATAAAAAATCATTTGGATACTGCTGAGACTAAAAAATATTAATAGAATATAACGTTTTTTCCATTATCAAAGTTGCTCTCATTATTATTCTGATTTCGATTATTAACTGCAGATTTCGACGGATAAACAATACATATTATCCTGATTACAATGCCTATCTGGTAGGATAATAACGGTAAAATGTAAGTAATCTTACCTATATCATGCGGAGACGAAAGTCCCGGAACCTCCTTAATGAGTTGCCCGTTGCTTGTTGTAAATAAATGCAAATAGTAATAAAATAAATTGTTATACTTCTGTACTCTTCTTTACTTGTTGTTTTGATTATCAACAACCCCGCCTACTGATCGTAAAATCGAAGAGACTCGTGGGTTTGAATCTCGGTCGGTTGGAGCTCCAATGGAACTTTTCTCTTTGAAAAATTTATGTTAGTGTTAGTAGCGATGGGCTTGCCACCTTTTATTTATGGAATCCCAAATTCTGAAAAATATGGGTGTGTGATAAATACAATAAGTATTAGGACTACCACCCTTGTCGTGAAGTGGGATTATTTGATCGGTGCAGTTTTTTTTTATATTAACACCTTCTGAAAACTTTACTATGAAGTGGACATACTTAAAATCACTTTTGTTTACCATAGGTGTAGGCAGGCGGATTTACTCTTCTGACGATCCTGACATACCCCTTTCTCTTCATTCACAGTAGGCAGTTTTGTTAAACGAATGACTGGATACGATTATGTAACTACAACCATCCTACCTTCCCTACTCATAAAAAATTGCGTACATTGCATGCATACTGGTAGCTTTAATTCACAAGAGCCCTCACTTCTCGCCGACTGAAACGCTACGTAAAAACACCTTTTATAATTTTTCATCTCCATTTCCCTGGGTTTTTGTTCCCATGTCACACACCACATCACTTAAAAGCTGGGGTGTATTCTCTTTTAAAATGTCTGCAAGTCTGTGGTGAAAGCGCCAGGGTACGGGGCGAGCGAGAGGCGAGGGGCGAGGACGGTAAAGAGGGGAAGTGCCCCCATGTCTAGACTGGGTCGGTAGTTTTCCGGGATTCAGTCGGCTTTGCCTGCAGTCTGTTCACCCACTCACTGCAATATACTTACAAAAATGTATAAGTACCTATGGGTATAAGTATACTTTACACGTCCCCGCCCGCGCCGTCTGAGTACACTTGTCGGGTCTGACGCAGTTTCAGCGTTGTTTGCTATGTAGGTTTGGTATACAGCCGGGGTGGAGAATATAAGCTTATGTCAGTAGGGGAAGTTTAGAACTGTAGGATCGATAAGGTTGCGTTTTGGATTTCGTATTTTGTACTTTGCGTGGCGGCAATTGACCCATTACTTGATAAGATCAAGGCTAGTTAGGGCGCCTTGCTGGTAAATGTAAATTATTTAATTGTTGCTTCAAAGATCTGTGTGGCTAAAATGTTAATTGTTTTTATAGGGAGGGGGTTTTCCAGAGCTTGTTGTTTTGATAATTAATTTCTTTAGGAGGTAGGTAATATAATAATATGTTTAACCTTTAATGATGAACCAAGGCGTGAACAAGATCTAAAGCGCGACCAACTTAAATGTTAAATGCACGTTATACTAAAACCTTTAAAACCAAAATTGGTTATTCAAGTCCTCTCACAGGACACGAAAGACAAATGAATAAATAAGCAATAACAATGTAGTCGAACCAGGAACATCATCAATTAATTTCTTCAGCTGATACAGTTGTTTTGCGAAAATCAATACATTGGATACCATCCGGTGCAATTTCCAGGAAGGATAGGATCTTATTACGAGCAAACAGCTCATTCAAAATTTATAAATAGGAGAGTCTATGAACAACAATAGGCTGTAAGGCGTTGATTCCTTGTAACGGGGCTTTGTGTCACTGAGCTGCAAGTATTTCTATTAGAAGCACACAGAACTTTATAATTACTTTACATGGATTCGATGTGGTTGCCTTCTTTTAAAGTACAGTAGGAATAAAAAATTGGCCATAAGTTAGGCATTTAGGCTACGAAATTAATTTTATCAAAGAATAGTTAAACTACTGCTGAAAATTGAAACTGTGCATTCAGACCCTGGCTAAGCACATTGCAAAATTAATTTTCTACGTACTCCTTTTTTGACTTATAAGTTTGTTCATTATGCATAAAAAGAAAATCGCTTTGTTAATATATAATAGTAAAAGAAAAGCAATGTAAAGCATAATAACTATCAGTTCAACGTCATATGATGGCTGACAACTACGTCACAAAATGAAATACTGATTACTCATTAGTAACTCTGGCGTGACTGAATTTGCAGCTAAAATCAATTTAATTCAGCTCCATTTTGAGTACACGAACCCTCAGTATTCGAGAGATGTCTTATTGCACCCTGTATACAATGGTTTTCCCAAAAAACAAGGTTTTTCCAGTGATGTTATTTATGGCGTGTCGGAAAAAGTTGAAATTGAATGGGCTCACGAATCAATCTTCAGGCATGGTTGTTAGGTTAAATAAATTGCCCAAGGTGCATGTACGTGGTAAGACGTAATACTTATTAAGAAGTGTTCCGATTGAATGAACCAGTATGAAAGGCTAAAATTCGGATGTTAATAGCTTTTTATGTTTATCGGAAAATTTATTTACGTTCACATTTGTAAAAATAATACGATACAGTATCTACTTAGTTTAGAACTTTTCTTACTTATCTAAAGAAGAAAGATCATTATCATTTTCCTGCCCTTATCCCACTTCATGTGGGGTCGGCACAACAGGTTTTTTCCCTCCACTCTCCTCTATCAGCCGTCATCTCAGCAGTCACTCCTTTCTTACTCATGTCATCTTTCACACAGTCCATCCATCTTTTCTTTGGCCTACCTCTACTCCTATATCCATTCACATTCATCCCTAGCATTCTTCTCGTTACATGACATTCTTCCCTTCGCATAACATGCCCATACCATATCCAAAGAAGAAAGATAAAAGAAGTAAATTAAGTTAAATCTAGATCGATCGCGCATAGCTCAACAGTAACTGTTTCATGTGTATTGATCATTTTGTAAAAAACTTATAGTTTTGTAAATAAATGATTATTTCATGAGTTGAAAGGGGCATCTTCAGGCGTGATCTTACTCTAAAAATGGCAGGCCATTTAAATATCAATTGGATAAATTTTTAGGTTACAAACTATATTTATTCAAAGTTTCATGCCGACCGGTTCAGTGGTCAGGGCGTGAATGAGCCTCAAACATCGTAACTTTCGCGTGTATGTGTTAGTAGGATAGAACACGGGTCTATAACATGTGTCAAGTGCTCGAAAGGAGCCTCTTGAGGCCCACTTAAAATCCTTTCACCACACTGTTTCGAAAGAAACTAGTCACACGACAAGAAAAAGAGTAGGATAGAATTAAAGAATCAATTAGAGGAAACTGCATCTCTTAAATTTAAGCAGAAAAGGATAGGATATAAAATGGAAAAATCATTATTATGTTCTAATATAAAACATTTTATGCATCGGGCACGTTTATCGTGTAGCCTAAATTAAATCATTTTACTATTTTCACCTTTAAATGGGTAAGAATGAATAAAGTCAAAATAATAACGTTGGCTTTAGACCGCTTTTGTACTAACTTGATGTAATTTTGGTTGGCCATAATTTTACTTATTAATTATATTATTATAATTAAGTCTTAAATAAATAAATATTTACTATAATTTTAACATAATTCTAAAATGTGCTGACAAATTACTGGTAAATTTCTTCAAACCATTCCAGAGATCAAATACCTACCTGTATAGAAATAGTCAGACTAATTATATTTCGTAACATCGTCTGTTGGGCCGCAAGTATACCTATATTTAGCGACGGGTTCCGAGGGGGGGGCGCGCGGGTGGGGGGTGTGGTGACGCGGAAGCGTAGGGCGGGCGGAGGGCGATGACCGTGAACGTGGGGCGGCATCGATCCGGGCGGCCATACCCTCGCGCAACGAGAAGTGTGTGCCATGCCTACTCGATGCTTACTCGATTTAATTTGGTATTAGTGATGATTCATTTGTGTGAATGACTGATTACACTTTTAGGCACATCATTTTTATAATTAATACTTTTAGTTGTATTTTTAAACTAACTTACTATTAGCTTTTACTTTTACTATATTTTCAAGACACCGAAATACCACAGGATTTATAAATAAAAATAGAGAGTAAGATATTTAGCCATGGCGCAAGACAGACACAACGAGTGCGACGAGTCAAAAGCTCGCCTCGGGTGCATAGATATAGGTCGCTTTGGCTGTGCTGGCAAGCTACGGATGCGTATCCAACGGAACGTGCGCGAGATGAAGAAGACTGCAAGTGTTCACGTCTGAGGCCTATGGATGGCAACGCAACTCCGATGGCCTCTCAATGATTTTGCATACAAAATTTACCTAAGTGCCTAGTTCCAGCTGTCTTGCGCTTAAGAAAGAAAGATATTTAAATTATAAAAAAAAATCTGCCATCGTACAATACGTCTACATAAATACAGCATGAACAGAACGCATATAACGTTCATCGTCTGTAACATTTTACCACAAAATATTGACATAGCCCACCTACATCAAGGAAGATTTATCGTAAGAAATAGGAAGGGAAGCCGAGGCGGCTTGGGCCCTCGTTCCCTCTTACCCTCTATCCCTTCGATCTAATAACGAAATAAAAGTTAGTAGGGTGCCCTGGTCACAGGGGGCCGCATTACGTGATATGAATTGCTATAGAGAAGTGGGAAAACGGTAGGGGACCTCGGAAAAGCCGAATGCTGAAGTTGGTGATTGCTACTTTTACTCGTGTTTACATGGAATTACTTTATAAAAAGAGTCTTAGTAGGATTTTTATTTTCTTGTCTCGTCGGTTTTTGATCAAACACTATACATATTGTGTTTGTGTCCCTACTCTCCCTAACCAGCTGAAAACCCTTGCAAAATATCAGGTTCAGATAATTTAAATCATACATGATATTAGTCAGTATATTTACAATCTACAATGAGACAAGATAAATCTGTAATTTTAATATTGAAACCGGATTCTTTTATGTTTTAACTATATTCGAGTAAACGGAAAATAATATTTATGTAATTTTCAGAACGAACTTCTATTCAGTCAGCAATATTATTACAGTCATTAAATTATTTCCCTCTTGTTATTCCAAATATCCATTCAAATACTTCCATTTAAATTGCGTTAGGAACGATTTATGGTAATTGCTTTAATTTTAGCCAGTTTGATAACGTGCAGCGGGCTAGTGGGTGCTATGGGGTAGAATGGGGTAGACGCGGGTAGTTGAATGTCGGGCAAGGGCGTGAGTCACGGCCGCGATCGATAGTGCAATGGTGGAGGATGCGAGAGAATGCGTGCAGACAGGAGCCGATCGCACTCGGGATACCGAGCCTCCTACTGCACCACTCACGAGCGAAGCTTTCAACGGCAATGTAGGTTTATGGAGTTTGTAATTTATGCGTTTATTTACAACAGTTACAGGAGTAAATGGAATCCTATAAGGTGCTTTTAGCGATAGATAAGGTAAATGCACACACCACATATGTTTTAATATTTCTAATGTCTGTAACAAATGGTAATAAACAAAACACAAATACGATACAATCAATAAAATCCCTGCCATTTGTTAGAAACATTGTTGCTGTATTCAACTTCACACTCCAATCTAATTTTTAACATCGTTTATTCTTACTTCCTACCTAACTAATATAAATGTGAAAGTACCGATGTTTGGATGTTTGTAGCACAATCACGCCCTTAACATTGAAACGATTGGGGTGAAACTTAAAACAAATATTGTTTATATGTTAATATAGGCTACTTTTTATTACGGTAAATTACCGGGAACAGGGTAGAAAAAATTTGTTCACCAAATAAAAATATATAGGGGAAACGCCTTAAATAGGAAGGTTAGCAATCACTACTTATACGCAACCGAATCCGCGGGCAAATAAAGATATAACTTGTGGTTGTACATTACCTAATTTTAAAGCTGAAAAATATCTTAGTAGGTACGACGGGAAACTGAAGTGCACGAAAACAGAGTACCGATGTTAGCAAAACATTCATTTCGTAACAGCTGGCACGATTTTTACCAAACTAGAAATGGATTTGATTCTTCATTTGGAATAAGCATTTACGCTACTTTATTACTGTACCACGCGAGTGAAGCCGCATGGGGAACTAGTAATGATTAAGAGAGCAAGTAGACTTCGGGGAGCAGTAGAGTGAAGAGTATGTTGGCATGGGCACCCTGGACTCGTGCCATTTGGCCGTAACCATTCTCTGTTATACATTTAGATATGGTAGTTCTTCATGTGTTTCTGGATAAGCAGGAAAAATATAAATTAATATTAAAGCAGCATGATTCAGCAAAATACGTATTTATTTACATAAACATTTAGAAAACTGAAGGAACGTTAAATTGACAAATAAATATTAATATCCAACCGAAATGTTGTTTTTTAAACTTAATTAACATTTATTGTTGTTGTTGGGTATAAAAAAAATTATACGTTTTTTGAATCCTTAAAAACAAATAAAAACATGTTTTAATACCGAAATATAGAAATATATCGTCATCAACATTCTTTCAAATTAGAGGTTAGATACACACTTAATTTTTTTTAATACGGTCTGTTTGTTTGTCTGTATTTTATTTTCCCTATCAATCAATGGTTCAAACATAACTAACCGGTTACGTTTGCACCATTAATGGGGCAGGTCAATGATGCCAACGTAACAGCGGGAAATTTAATTCTGTATTGTATATTATTTATATTGCTTGTACGATTTTCACTTGTTTCTTTCACTTCGTTGGTTATTTCACTCCAGACTTGAGACTTGTGAGGACTTGTGCAAGCGTTTTCTTGCCTTATAATATAAACCTTACTTACTTCCTTTACTTAGCTATTCGGCTTAAAAAAAGAGTCTTAAAAACATAATATCAATTACGTGTGATGGCGCCTTCTGATCTTAAAGTCGTAGGTTTGATACCAATGGATTATTACATTCGAAAAAAATATGTGCACAGTGCCAGTGCTCTCAAACGGTGATGGAAAACGAGAGGAAAGTATTCTGGCAGTGGCGATGGGCTTCTAACCTGTCATGTATGGAATACTAACTACTGCAATATCTGGGTATGTGTCAAATGTAGTATTCGGACTACCCCCTCAGACATCTTCAAAGTATATTTTGTGGGTAATTGGTACTAAGAGATCTGAGGGCTTATTACGAGTTTAGTGCCGATCGTCGATCCTTACGATGCACCGAATTTTCTAAAAAAAAAAAAACAGGTTCTCAAAGAATACGCTAGATGCCGTTGTTTTATTTTCATAGAAAATTCGGTGTATCGTGAGGGAAAATTTACCGTGTCTAGGGATTAAAGCCGAGAAGCTATTTTTTTCTTTTAGATTTTGTATTACAATAACATTTTTTTTATTTTTATAATGACATCATTATCAAACATGTGGTAGGTATGACATTGAACTTGAACTTGACTGACTACTTACTAGGTACCTAATCAAGATCATTAAAACGACAAGGAAAATATTTTAATTATGTAGATTGGTAGCGTTATTTTGACACAGTCATAAATATGTAAAATTTGACTCATGTTCGTTTAAAAACTCATATTTAAGTTCGTTTTAAGTACCTAATTCTTAAGAATAATTTTACACCCAGAAGAACAATCACTTATGTTCATTACACAAAATGTTTGTTCCACTGCGAAAAAACATTTTGTGTTATGAACACACGGCCTACAGTACAAAAGGCAGAGCTACTACCCATAGTCTAACAAATGAACTGTGAGCGCTGTAAAAAAATTGCAACCGTTTCTTCTGCAGCTATTCAATTTAAGACGCTGACAACCGTTATACAACTTCGCGCTCGCACATTTCAAGATTTTGAACGATATAAAATCACTGAATAAAGTTATGATATTATATTTTTCATGACTTCTTCATTTGGAGATTTTAAATTATTGAAAATGTTGAAGTTGGCGAGTGACAAGTTTATTGACGGACGTTTGTGTCTTAACTATTTTTTATAATCCTACAGATTGAAGTGCACCAAGTGACTTTTTAATTATGGAAACAGTAAGGGTAAGTTTGACCAAGGATTAGTTTTCTGACATTTTGGGAAGCAACATAGCTTTTTCATTTTAATTGTTTTTCTAGTGTTAATTTAAGTTGTGCTGTGTAATTCCGGTGGTATTTTAACCAACATTACTTGAGGTCTTAGCATAAAGAGTAAACATTTGGAAAGTGTATTATGTGATATCCTGATTTGAGCGAAAATGTTTCGAATATTTTGAAGAAAATGGTGGCGGTTTTCTTGAAACAAATGACGGCCGTCTTGACTATGGACTGACTTGACTATAAAGTATCTATCTCACTATCTAAGTATCCATATCACTTGAAACTCACAAAATTGTCTACCGAATGACGGACAGGTGCCTTAAACAAATAAAAGAAGAAGGTTGACCAACTCAGAGTCTCTAGGTCTCTATTGATCAGATAAAAATCTATAAAAATAAATACAAGGTGTTCCATAAGTTGTGTATATAAACTTCAGGGAGCTAAAGTACCCATCAATATGAACAACTTTTTCTAAAGAACCAACACTGTGAACGCGAAAAAAAAACAGCTGTTTCATACATTTTAGCCTGGCAGGTATTGAACTTTTGTATGAAACAGCTGTTTTTTTTTCCCGTTCACAGTGTTGGTTCCTTAGAAAAAGTTGTTCATATTGATGGGTACTTTAGCCCCCTGAAGTTTATATACACAACTTATGGAACACCTTGTATATAATAAATATATATAATATATTTGTCTTTGTTTTGACAGGTCTAGAGTAGACTCGAGAATATTTAAATCTAACAAATAGCTTCACTTTGAGTTGGTCAAATAGTGCCATTGGTGCTATAAAATAATTTGACCAACGAGCTATAGAAAATTCCAAACAAACATGTTTGAGTACATACCTACCCAAAACAAATATATCATAATGTTCAGCTGGCGCAGGCGTTCCGTCATGCTTGCGTGTATTTTGTGGCATTGAGTACTAATAATAATCGGTGAACTTGACATTGAGCGGAGCATCAGAGGCTCGTCATCGCACCGAGATTCTCCATCTCAGTTCTGCATTACTACCTTATTCAAGTATGAAAAGGATAGTTAATGTTATCTTCCAATGTTCGCAACTGTTTGTAGGTCAGTCGTGTATATGTTCCGGACGTTAGTCCGAAAGTCGGCTGGAGGTTACATTACGTGTTATTTACGTTAGCATATTATTAGCAAATATAATCAACACGGATAGAAGCTGCTTTAACAAATGCATTAGTGCAATCTTAGTATGGATTGGTTTCAAAGATAATGTAATAATGTAATAATGTATAAAAAATATATAAATAGATTGGTGAACTTTCCACACAGCACTATCAAGCCCTTAACTAAGCAAAGCTTGTGGGTAATATGGGAACCAGATAGCTTATATAATACCTATACATATTTTTTTGTAAATGAATACTTACTCATAATACCAGAGAGCAAACATCTATGTTCATCACACACATGTTTGTTTTTGGTGGGGATCGATCCTACGGCCTACAGCGCAAAAGGCAGAGCGAACCAACCAACTGAGCTGTGAAGGCTGTCGAATACATTAACATACCAACCGCAGCTTTGCTCGCGAGGTACCTGGATAAAAGGTAGCCAATATGATATTCTAGATCACGATAGGAGGATCTTTTCTAAGTATCATCCAAATCAGTCCATCTGTTGCGGCGTGGTGGAGCCATATACATATAAACTTTCTATTTAAAATATTAGTAGGATTATTCTTGATTCATATCGTGTTTTACATTAATTGCAAAGCATATCAAGACATTTCAATAATGCCTGGGCAAGGTTTAAGCAATTAAAGTAAGTACAGGTTATTTTATATGGTACCTAAGCCTACTAGGTACGTTTACCTAATAAATCGATTGTGAGCTGTGTTTGTACTATTCTGTGTCTGAGTGTTATATTTGATCGAGTGAGCGAAGCGAATGAAGATCTTAGTTTCAACTTGGGCGATTTGGCATTTTATGTATGTATGTATGTATGTATGTATGTATGTATGTATGTATGTATGTTTGTCTGGCGATAACTTTAGAACCGTTGATCCGATCTGCATGAAATTTCATAAGTCGATAGCTTGTACTTGAGAAATTTACTGGTAAGTATATGAGTAAAATCGGATGAAGGGTTTTTGAGATATGGGGTTTTTTAAGGGGGCAAAAATAAAAAAAATTACATAAAAAAATCAAGTTACATGTCATATGAAAGGGCTTTGTTTGGACATTCCAAAACAATTTTTACTTTTTTTCTGGGACGCTCGGTTTTTGAGATACAACAAAAAAGTTAAATTAAGATAACCAGCGATCCAAGAGCTCCCATCTCTAAGAGTTTCGTTGGCATCAAGGTTTTTCTACTGGTCGGCCAGTTACTTTGCTTTTTCTTATTTTTTTTTCTTGAAATAAATTAAGGAGGTACTCAGTTCTCATAAAATGGTGACAACGACCAGGTCTGATGATGGAGCCAAGGTCTGTTCAACGGAACTCTTCAATAAATAGGCCAATCGAGTTGAAACTTGGTTACCGTACCAAGTTAATAGGCGGTAGTCAGAAAAAAGTCCAAGCATAATGTTTGGACTTGCCTCTGACTACCACCTACTCAAAGTTTTGGTGCGTTCGTCGGATCGCATCACGAGATCTCAGTTCGGGGCGAACTACTAGTGTATTATGTATTTACAAAAAATAAGTGTTTTTTCATATCAGTTATATTCCCATAGCTTATAATAAAAGCTTTGCTTAGCAAGCAAAGCACACATAAATTTTACTAGATTCATTAACTTTTATTTAGATCATTATCTTTCATTTAGAAATGATTCATATTCTAGAAATTTTGAATCAAAATGTGTTTAAGTTCAGAAAAAGTATTTTACACTCTTTAAAAAAAACTCTACGTGACAATTAGACTAATCTATCTAGCTAGAATGTAATTTTTATCTATAAGAGAGCTATTGTTTCTAATTCTAAGGTAATTCTATTCTTTCAGCATTACTTAATGATAATTAATCAAAGTTAAAATTGTAAGTAAGTCTCGATTCAAAATAAAGCATTGCTTCAAAACACGGGCCTAATATAAGATTATCATTTGTTTGTGCCAATTACATCAAATTGAGAAAAGCGATCTCTAGTAGCGCTTTCCTGAGCTACGACGCAACCTCAAACTACGTGCCTTCAAAGCCTACTTGGTTCTGGAAAATTCCGTTAGATGGCGTTACCTGCGAAGGCTGCTCGTAAGTTTACAAGTTTCGAGTAGCTTTCTAGAGATGGCGCTGCTTGTTCCAAACTTAGATCTGCAACAATACTTTCATCGTGTAATAGTACGTTAGGAACTTCATCTTCTTTCTTTGGTTAGGAATACCCATAGAGATTATATCTCACTTAATAGTTAGCCATTCCTTGCAATTTTTCGTTCAAATTCCAGACGTCTGCAACAAGGTCAATTAATTTGATACCCCGGAAATAAAATTGAACTCATACATTATTTTCTCATGTTTTTATTTATTTACAAGATTAGTGTATATTATACACAACGATTTAACAAACCTAAGTACATATTATAAACTAACTCTGTTTTTTTAATTGTAAGCATTACAATTAAAACAGAGTACCTAGATCACCGCGAGTGCCCAAAAGGCTGTGCAATATTACCTCTTTGGATATTCATTATCTGTCCTAGGTAAGCGCCAGTCCCTTTTAGATCTCTTGGTAGATTAGAACAAATTATTTTATACTGACTATAGGTACTATACTATACAATAAAGCGACGGTATAACAGAAAAATTATTTACACTGTTGTTTTCAAATTTAAATTAGGTTTATTTAACCTAAAACCATTTCAAACCTACGTCAAACGAATTTTAAATGAAATGCTTATCATGCGATTTGTAAAATGTGCTTACGTCAGAATATTGTAACGTGATGCGTCAGACAATGCCATGCGGTCAACGTTCCCGTTCAGAAACAAATAAATATGATGCCTTGACTCACTGTTCTACTATTTTTATTGAGTATTTCGTTTATAGCTTGACGTAAACGTTACAATATCTTGATGATCAAATATACCTTTTATACAAAATGTACATTACTATTTGGTGGCATTTTACACAATAATTCAATTTTTATTATTTTTCATAAATTGTAAAATATTATATTTAATTATCATACATACGTAATGCCACTTAGTGGTATCTCTGTTCAACAAATTAACAAGAAAAATATATTTCATAGTGTATGAGTATGCTACTCGCTACTAGATGGCGCTAGATGACAAATCCAAGCGCTTTGTAGCTTAGCTAACAAAGCGCGCTGTAAAGATATTCGTAACAAACTCCTGACAAACTAAGACAGGATAAATATTTTTGGTCTCGTGCCCCAGTTAAATATGTAGCAGAAAACTACTATGAATAATTTGATTACTATTAAAACTTACTATATTACTAAATTTTAATAAATATATACATAGCTTTATTTCAATTAAAATTAAGCGATCCGATGATAAATAAATAAGTCTAATAACCATAATAATCGACAATAAACAATTTTGACAAGATATTATATTGTAAACTTCGAAAATTTTTGAATCAGTTATTTTATTGTTGTTTTTAAATCCTGTCTTAATGTGTTATATTTATATTTAACTGATTCTTGAAATAAAACAGTTAAACCTTCAGAATCGGTATGACAACATAATAAAACAGTTCGTAGGAGAAGGGCGGGTGATATCGTAACTGACATAGATTAGTCATTAGTATGTAAGTGTGTGTGCACACTACGCCTTGTATTTTCCGAATATTTCTTAATAATGCAATAACTCTACGTATACGTACAATCTGGTTAATACTTAATAATTATTTAGGTGTCTTCGAACAGAAAGAGTTAGTATATGCTTACCTTGAATTCATAAAAATCCAAGCAAAGTTTCAAATCAAAGTTAGATAATATATTTTTAACTTCAATCATATTTATTTAGTTAGTTTTTTTATCCCTGTCACACCTTGTCATTTGGTACAAAATAGCATCGTTTAATTTTGGACACTATTTTATAGTTATAATACAGCCAATGCAAGCTCGTTATGAGGTGTGATGTATGGTCTGTTATATAATTTTGTATGACTACTTCTCGTGCTTTTGGTACTCCTTTCGTGATTTTGGGCTACTCGCAGGCCTCCGTCAACTTTCAATATCTGGGACATCTTTAAGGTGTACTAGCTGATGGAGAGCACTGGTGGACTAGTGGTAGCGGCCCCGCCTTCCGATCCTAAGGTCGTGGGTTCGAAACCGGTCGTGCACCAATGAATTTTTCTGATCAAAAGGCGCACTTAACATCCTTTCACCACACTGTTTCGAAAGAAACTAGTGACACGACAAGAGTGAGAGACTAGCTAAGACAGCCCATTGACCTACGTCAAAGGGCTATGTCTCAGCTAGTACAGTTTACCTACGTATGAAGAAAAATAATTAAAAGCATATTAACGGTGTACTACGTTTTCATAAAAAAGTCAAAGTTATTCACTTATGTACAAAGTTAAGTTACAGTTTAATGAAACATAGTAATGTGTACAACGACTAACTGTAGCCAGCGAGCCAACGACAGAGTCAGTCGGTGTGCAACCTTGCAGAGTTTGTTGCTCCTGCAGAGGGGAAGGCGCGGGGCAGGGGGGTCTAACCTCAAGTGACATGGCTCTGCACGATACCACAGTATAACTATATTACCTTATACAGATATCGTGGTCGCAAGGTTCATATTTGAATCCTTTTCATTTGTGAGTTACTGTTTGAGTTATTAATTACTAATATGTGAAATGTCCACCAATATTTTTTAAAATAATTCAAGTACTACTTTCAAATGGGATGGTTTGATGACTAATATAACTTTATGTTGCAATTTATTTTATATAATATTATTTTTAACCTTTCTCTTAGCTTAAAAGGTTTGGTGCAAGAAAACTCTACTTAGAATTAAATTTAGTTTGAAGTAAAGTTCCCCTCTACGTCTATTTGATTGTATCTAAAATGGGGGCAGGCCTTAGCCCAGTTGTAGGACATAGAAAGATGATACTAATCATACTTACTATTATTAATTTGTCCAATAAAAGTTAAGTACAACTTAGAACTTTTTGGTAATTCGTTACTTCTACTTGAAGCTCGTTGAAATCTTTAAAAAGGAAGAAACATGTCTGCTACTACGTAGCAGCATTGACCTCAAAGTGTGTGATTGAGTAATTTGTCGAAGTACACAAAAAATGCTGCAACGTTAAAAGTGGGTTGTGGTGCTATTTACGAAAACAAAAATTGTAAATACACGAAAGCAGCAATCAAATTCATAACAGTTGTTACACATTCATACAGTTTATTTGTGAAATATGCAAAAACTATTAATGCATGTAGGACGTAGGTAGGTACCAGCCTTCAGAGTATAACGAAGGTAACAACAGAGTTCACTGTATCGAACGCTTATTGCATTATTGCTCCAGCATGCGTGCATGTGTATGCAAATTCGAAGATAAACGCCTATCGACTCGAAAACATAATGAGATAATTACTAACCTAACTATCGAACAAAATTATCTGGTGTTCTTGATGAAGTTTATTGCCCCAAATACAGGTTATTTACTCGCGCTCTGCTTACATGCATTGTTTCACTGAATTAATATCATTCATAATTTATAATGCACATTAAAATTCGTAATAAACAGGATGTTTAACAAACAATAAGCAATAAAATGGTGAGCGTCTTGTTCCAACATTATGACAGTGTTAATAAACATCAAAAAGCACTTAATTTGAGGACTTGCGTAGCGCAGTAGGTGACTGTTGAGACGTGAGAGATGCGGCTTCAATTCTGACGGCGGAACAAATATTTATTTTTACGATTTGTTTTTAATACAGAGCTCTAAATACACCTAGATTTTAGACGCTTTGAAATGATAATTATGATCAATTGAATATACCTTAAGGCCCAGTTTCACCATGCTCTGTTAGTTACTAATCAAGGATTAACCGGCCGTTAAATCTAACCTTAGATGTCAAACGCGTACATTTTGACATATTTAACGGCCCTTTAATCCTTTGTTAATCTAACAGAGATTTGTTAGTCTATCAGCTCTTAGACTTTCAATATCTGATTTATATGATACAGGAAATAGATCAACCTTATTAATGAAGCCGTTTCAAAGTGATATTTGTGATTCAATAGAATTTGTCTTTGACTTCAAATGTCTGATCGTTACGATACAGGGAATCCTAGACTGGGGTCAGGACAAACCCAAATGTGACTGTTATGTATTTATGTCATGGAGATAATATTAAACGGAAAAAAGTAGCTTTGCATTGTTTTTAGTGTTCCGGTACCAAGATTAGAAAACACTGGTCTCATTTCGGTGTCTCACTGACTGTCTGCACCCTACTGCCCCAAAAAGCTAGACAAGACAAGCCTTGAAATATGCAATGCTTGTAGCATGATAGGTAAGCTTCATTGGTAAAATTTGAGACTAAAATACTCCAGTATTCAATGGTATATATTATAGGGATCAATAAGAATCTGAAGAAAATCCTATATTTTGTACAGTTGGAGTAAAAATTTATCGAAATTTCTATATAAAACTATCTATCTATCACATTCTGAGTAAAAAGATATGAAATTAATATTTTTGAACTTTTTCTAACAGCGTGCTAACCTAACCTGAATGGTGTAGCCATTGAACATTTTGCAAATGTAAGCTCTTGTTATATGTGTTTTTTTTTACACAACACTATCTAGCCCCAAACTAAGCCAAAGCTTGTGATATGGGAACCAGATAGCTGATATACTACTTATATACTTTTTTATTTTTTTTGTAAATACATACTTATAATATTATATAACACCCAGACAGAGAACAAACATCTATGTTCATCACACAAATGTTTGTTCTCGGTGGGGATCGAACCCACGGCCTACGGCACAGAAGGCAGAGCTACTACCAACTGAGCTGTGAAGGTTTATTGTATAATACTGTACAACCTACTTCTCCAATGCGCATCATCGCACTGGTTCTTTCACTTCGCACGAAATTCGCACTAAATAATTTATTAATTATATAATATTATTATTACATACTGATATCTTTATTTTATGAGTTGGAAATACATTTCTACTATAAAAAAATTAAGCAACTAGCTGATGAAACAAGCAGATGGCCCACCTGATGTTAAGAGGTAACCATCACCTATAACTAAGCATTACCTCGTTAGTCACGCACGATAGGAACGTGCCCTACGTTGCCCTGCGTCCATCAACTCGAGTTATATAGATGTTAAGCCTCATGTGCCTTCAATTACATCGGCAACCACACTCTTCAAACAGAAACACAGCGTTGCTGCTTGGCAACAGAAAAAGGCGTGGTGGTAGTACTTCCCCGGATGAGCCCTTCACAAAGAGCTCTATCTACTACTCTTAAACTACTTAATACTTTTAACTTTTTTATTATGTGACTTATGTAAAAATAGCAATTTTATCATTATCAGCAGCCTGAAAGAATTTAATGCTGGACATATACTTACCAAACGCATTTCCAGGACGAACGATTCTACCAGTTTAGTTTTATTTAACTTTACAGTTAAAATTTTACTTTGAATATTATTATTATTTTATATAGTTATATGCAGTGAATAACACTTTCAATATCTTTGTTATTATGGAGAAACAAAAGTGGTATCGCCACTAGATGTCCTAGATTTTATACAAATCGTATGGCTTAGTGGAGATTATTCCATCGTCCCTCCGCTTCTTAGCTGTTTACGTATCCGTCGGCATGACCTATATACCGACAATTGTATTATTCATGAGCTTGTCACTCTGTCTTTGTACTCACTACCTACATAATTGTACACCGTTGAAAACATCAATTATTATTCTTATATCTTAAAAAAGTGTAGGTGTAGAAACAGGGTGGTTTTCCATGCTCATAAATTATCGGAATCCTACTTAAAAACTACTGAATGGATTTTAATGAAACTTTACAATAATATAGCATATACATCAAAATAACACATAGGCTAAAATTTATAAAGATATTGTGTGAATTGTCCAAAATATGACGATAAGTGTCAAGTAAGTAGGAAAAAATCTAACATCTGCGAGCTTTTCTGGCGTGCGCTGCCAAAACCGCTAGAGTTACACATATGTACTACGCCACGTTAATATAAGCTACTCGAAATACTATCCTGCGCAGACGAAGTCGCGGGCACCAGCTAGTCAATAAAATTAAATACTGATGGACATTTCCCACAACACTATCAAGCCTTAAACTAAGCAAAATAATTAGATCACTTATCTTTAGGTGGGCCATCTGTTTGAATCATTAGCATGTAGTATTGAAAAAAAAAAACATTTGGTTTAGCCATTTTCGAACAAAGTATGTGCAACTTCAAACGCATATAGCGACTCCGTTTTGATGTAAGTGACAACAATATCACAGACAATATTATGTGGTTACTTCAATGTCAAAATAGTTTTATCGCGCTGATTTTGTAATAAAACTTTTAATTATTCACAGTGATATGAAATATTCATAATGTCAACAAAACTCAGCAATTAGTCATGGAAATTTTATCTGGAAATTGTTATTTTGCTAGCAGATAAAATGAATAACAAAACAAGCTTCAAATAAGACTATGTTGACATTTATATCATACCCAAAAGTTATATTCTGCACATTTATTTTTGTTCTGTTGTGTCGCACAAGTATATTGCTGTGCCGCTCACTCCCGTTGACCCAATTGTGGATCTTTGTCTACTTACGAGATTGAGTTTGTTCAAACGATATTATAACATGTTCATGTCTACTACATAAGTTTTTGTTTGATGTTTTGTATCACCCTGTTATTTTGTTAGTTTTACTTAAGACAAAGTGGTCTACATAGCAAAGTTAGTAACGCACAAATACATGTACATGAGCTATCTAAGGTCTATATGGAGAGTTGCATCTGAGTTTTGAGTTGATAGAATGTAGCTAGATATAGTGGACCTCGGGAAGGTGATAATTGCGAAGGTCGGTCCGCAGCTAGATCTAGCATCAAGCCCAACTCCTCCATGTAGTATCGCTTGCGAGGTGCTTTGTGACGATATACCGGCCGTCATAATCCCCAAACTAAAACCGTGCGTAATATGACAGAATAAAGTGCAGTTTCCTTTGACAACGGTATCGGTCGGTGGCCTTACCTCGTTAGAGTTCATGCACCCGCGCGAAACTGGGGCACGTACCGCGTGCTCCCCCCACCGACCGCCGCGGCCCCCTACCGTTCCGTTACCTACCACTAGCTTTCAATGAAAATGATTATATTACTTTTGAAAATATTGTTCTATGGTAAATGCAAATGTCTTGCTTATTAGGTTTGCTTGCTCTAACTGAAATAACAGATATCTTTATATTATTTCAAAGTGACAGGTTCTCTGTGAAATAATTCTAAGCTTTTACAAATTGATTGTAGTTTTAAGGTCGAGTTGTCGTGCAATAAGCAATAGGCTGTTTACGTTTAGCAGCTGCAGTGGATTCCTGAGTGATTATATCATAGGAACCTAACAGTTTCATTGCAACTGTATAGTTTGGTTATATGTATTATATTGTATGGCTTTAGTATATGAGGGAAAAGTAGTTACTGTCACCATGGCCCGTCGAGTGACTGAACCAGTATTGCGCCGGAGTGGTTGCGCAAGCGCAGACGAGAAAGTGCGAGTAAAAGTTGACGCAACCCACGTCACACCGCTCGCTTCGCTACGACACACACACATAAGCTCGCTCATGTGTGTACTTAGGTACTATTATGTGCTCGTATGTGTTATGCACTGACGACACTTGATTTAATTCGATTGTATAACATACAATGCTTTTATTATAAAACTTAAGAATGGCAGCAGCAATACGATTTATGGATCGACTAGGCATCTGCCGTTGAGAAGGTCAGCAAATAATGTGGATATACTTAAACATTCATCGATTCAATAATTTGCTAGTATATTCTTTCAAACAAGGTTAATGGGGCTAGACTATGATGCTTATCTTTGTAATTTTTTTCTTTCATTCACATAATAGGGACATTTACAGCAAAATGCAGAAAACCTATTCTCGTGTGCTCCATTAGAGAGATGTTTTATATTTTAAATTTATTTATCATATCCTAGTCTAAGTATTGAAAAAACCCATTGGATAAAAATATCATCCGTGGTCTCATTATAGGATGAATCAGCTATTTGTCACGCTTATTATTAATTATATATTCACCTACTTATCGGACACATGGAATTAATAACACTCAAACCTACAGTTCCTTTTTTTATATGGGTGTTTGGAATATAAACGAAAAATATTATTCCAGGTTTTAGCATGAGTTTATATTTTTTTTGTCACCGTATGTAAATTTCTAGAATTCAGTAGGTAGCTGTAAATTGGAGTAAGTAATTTTCAGAGTAGAGGGTTCTAGAGACGCGTGGGGCAGAGAGGGGGGCGCTCTGTGGCGACAGAAATAGGGCGCGGAGGACAGAGCAAGGCTGCCCCGGTTGCCGGCCAACGACCCGCGGCGTAGTCGCCTACAGTTCACGCGCGCCTGTGTGCGTGCTACGAGCCCGTACCTATGCATGCTACCTGTGTGCGTCTGACGTACGACACTCCTCCGATAGGGATGCATCGGGGTAATTTACGCTAGGTCGTGGACCCGTGCTACCTATCGTAATCGTTACGTAACGCATTTTTATTGAAAACACTTTTATATTTAATTGTTATTACATTTATCTATTTTTTAGTTCATGATTACGATCCATTAATAGTTATTTATGAAAAAAGAAAAAGGTGTTTGTAAATTATTGAATGAGATCGTGAAGTAGTTTTAATTCTGTATGAAGTATGAACCAAGGTATGAACGAATGAAAATCCAAAGTTAAAAGCGCCATCTGTATATTGTAAGTGATACTTTTGAAGCAGAGAGTTGTTCGCCGCCGCCCTCCGCCCCGCAGCTCCCCCGCGATAAGGGCACAGGTTCGTTGCCCCGATAGAGGCTGACCTCAAAAACGAGGACACTGCAAAATTAGGACAATGACAACGTAATGACTCGAGCGCCCGATTGCAGCATACGAATATAGACTTAAATCACAAGGTATACGAAGCACAATCGCTCACGGCAACAGATTGAACAACATGTATTTGATCAATTAGGCAAATACGCTGACTCTGAAGTGTTTCACTGTATCTACCTACAATAAATAGGTTCCTACGGATTTATTCTAGGAATCTGTGTAAATCTGTGGTTCTTGCTCTCCACGAATACATTTTACAAGTTTACTATGCTAGAGCCCGTAAAACTAAACAGTAGGCAGCAGCTGCACTAAATCAAAATACCTATTGTACTGGATTTAAGTACTGAGTTAGCACCAGGCAGGGGCTTTATTATGAAGTCTTAATGCGATTAAATGTCAGTAACATTTATGTTTTAAAAGACATAAATCCGTGGTCAAAATTTTGAAAAATAGTTCTTGTTAAAATTGAAAAGACTCACTTAATAATAACTTGATACAATTTTAAGTCAAACTTAAAATTTCATAATTATGTTATTAAGTTAAGTTACTGTAAGTAAGTTTAAATTGCTACAAGCTGTCAATTTTATTTCAAGTTTATAAAAAGATTTTTTACTTACTAGGATTTTATGTAAAAAATAACAGTACAATAAGGTCCTACCTTGCCTGTAACCATATTTGTGCCTTCTTAGGGAAACAATAGCCATTTGACGTGCGGCCATTCCCATTATTTTCTCCATTTGAAAATAATTGGATCCTAAAAAACTTTTGCTCATTATAACCAATTCTTGATTTTTTGTTCAATATAATTTCTATTTTTTAATGCACGTTGGTTTTCTCTATTAACTACTTACTACTTTTACTTAAATATACTATACTGTAAAAAAATACCCTGTTAGAAAAAGTAAAGTAGTGATGTACAGGATATTAAAAATATATTTCATACACTACCAAGATACTGATTTCGCTTTTATGTTGTTTCAGGTAAGTCCGGTCACTAAACTTTTGATCGAGTTACTTTTGATTCGATACTGATTGGAGAAAGGTAAGTCTTTTTCGAAGTATCTATTTTTATAGCCAGTGGGTTATGTATAGTGGGTGATCATTTCCTTCATTTGATTCTGAGTGCTTCCATGCTTTGTAAGGCCAGAGGCGTAGCTAGGTGGACAAGGGCCCCGGTGCAAGAGAAAAAGTCGGGCCCTCACCCCCTCTTTCCACATAGCTTGAACTTATATTGGCCATTAAAATAATTCATTAGAAAAAAAAAATTGGGAGCAGGCTCAAAGTTTTCTAGCTTTGGGAGCTGGCTGACCCTCTCTTTTCAAAGCTTAGGTTAGAGGGCCCCCTGAGTTCCGGGGCCCTGGTGCACTGCACCACCTGGCCCTACGATAGCTACGCCTCTGTGTAAGGCACGTTTTTTAGCCATGATGTAGGCCTTAGGGCGGCCTATGAACATTTTGAGAGTAGTATAGCTCTTTGTAAAGGGCTCGTCTGGGGAAGTTCTACCCCATGCCTATTTCTCCCGCCAAGAAGTGTTGCTGTGTTTCGGTTTATTAGGGTATGGTTGCTGGAAATTACAGGCACATGAGGCTTAGCATCTGTATGCCTCAAGTTGATAGACGCAGGGCAGTGCATCGTAGGGCACATTCCTATCGTGCGTGACTTGTGAAGCAATGCTTTGTTAGAGGTGATGGTTACCATTTACCATCAGGTGGCCAATCAGAAAATATCGCCATACGAACTTACCGACCCATGCAACTATGATCTATAAAGCACGATACGTTAGTTTTGAATAAATAAATGCAAATAGCAAAAATACAAAAACACAATAAACAAAATAAGATAAATAAAAAAATAGCTACTATCTACTTAATTTTCATAGACAAAGAACGTATTGCGTTAGTAGATTGTTTAAAGATACAAGTAAAATAACATCAACCAAAACAATAGAATGTTCTAGACTTTTCGCGCATTCCACGGTTCTAGTATCCAAGCCGTAAAACTATCACAGTAGAGAAAGTATGCGGTTTTATATAAGCTTCTTTTACAATAAATAATGCCTTGCATAATGCAATTTTTGACGATTATAAAAAAAATTGTCTAAATGAGTCGAGCAGATGTTGTACTATAAATATATATGTTTCTTCTAAATAAAAACGTGATAGCGATATAACGAATGAAAATCGTATGCAGCATGCACCCGGCCCAGCTAAATATAGTCCGGTCACCGACCGGGAACTAGGACGCTCCCTCGGCACCCCTACCCCCACTAAACATAGCCATAAACGCTACCTATTCGTCTTCTTTCGGCTTTCTGTTGTAATTCACTTGCAGATGGCTGTTTTTCAGTGGACTGTGTACCTTAAAATAAAATAAAAGTAAGACTTAGCTAGTTGAATTAGTATTTAAACTTATGACAACCAAGCGATGGTTACATGCTTTTAAATATCTTATTACGAACCTTAGTTGGGTCGCCTAGTCAAAACTAAGAAGAAGTTCGTTGAATTATGCAAGATAATTAAATAACTTTCAACTTAATACATAATTTGCTAATGTAAGTGCCTAACGGCCGGTTTCTGACAGCCCGATCAAAACTAATCGGATGTCAAGTATTATCAAGTCACTTGCTATCTCTATCTAATTCGATGTAATAGCTGAAAAGGCGAGTGACTTGACATCCGATTAGTTTTGATCAATCTTTCAGAAACCGGCCTTTAGTAATCTAACAATAATTTCACATACTAGTTTAATTTCTAAAAAGTGAATCCCCATGATAAAAAGGAGCTGACAATTTTTAAACGGCTGAACAGTTTTCCTTGAATTTCCTAAAAACATTCTCGATCATTATCGAGATGTGATTTGAGTCGGGAAATATGACGACTAAAACATAAGTTTAAACATGAAAACTGTGTTAGTTGTTTAGTTTGCTGCATATAACATAGAAAGATCAAGACACTGAACGATCCAAACTGAAAAGTTGTGAAAGCTCTTAGTCCTGAAAGTTGCGACAGTTAGAAGTAGCACATTATTGCATTCGTATTAAATTGAGTAAGGCCACGTCAGCAACGTGGGTGTTGTTGTTTTCCCCATGGCTGGCTGGCGAGCTCGGCTGGAGCGGGCGCGGGCGCGGAGCGGGTGTCGCAAGCAACTACAGTCTACAGACAACAGTGTACCAACTTCAAAATACCTGACCTATCACAAACTTCATAACTCCAGCGCTTGAACAGATGGTATTATTTCTTCTTACATCTATTTTTTTGCTCTGAGGTAGTGCATCGGTAGGCTAGTAGCTCGTCTTACATGGATTAGTTGTTTCACTGATGTTGCTGGTCGCTAGTTCTCTGTGGCTCGGGTGCATGGCCGGCCGTCGGCACCGCGGCGACCCTGACTGACTTATCTTGCGAACGTGCGCCGAGCGCAAATTCTAATGCTGGCAAATTTAACAAGCCATGGATTATTGTCGAGCATTGGTCATAATGGCACTCGGTTTTTTCTTAACTGCTAGCATGGGGAGGATTTGTTGGCTGTTTCTTGCATTAAAATGATTATAACAGGATTTTCTGTTCATAAAAGCTTTCACTAGCAAACAACCGTTCTAGAGGTTTTACTTTTCTTTCAATCAATTTATGTACATTTGTGTTTTACGCATTGCTTAAAAAATATCTTCGGCTCTTTACTGCCTTTACCGTAGCAAAATAAATAGCACCTTAAAAATACCTTTGAAATATAGTGATTTGTATTAGACCTAACTCTAGAAGTCATGGTAGAATTTCGTTTTTATTATTATTATTATTTCATGACCTAATAACGTACATCAACTATTAAAAAAGTTGATTTGATGAGGTATTCCTTTAAAAAAAAATCATATCAATTTAATACAACAGATAAATTGCGTGCTAATATCAAACCATATACCTAGTTTAAATAAACCTTAGGTACCCTGCTATAATAAATAGGTACTTGATATGTTGAGAGCAATGCCATTATTATTATGAATCAAAGGATAAAGTTATCTGCAACCTTGATTGGCGTTGTTTGTAATTATCATTGTACTGTACTTGGTATTTCAAGAACGTTCCTTAATGTACTGTCACTTTATGCAAAATGTTGAAAGAAAAAAAATTGTAGACACACAAAGTGATTTATCACACCACAATAAGCATACAGACTTTAAAATCGGAATTATTTCAATCTTAAAGTCAAAATTTTAAGATTTTTTCTCGATATATACTTTTTGACTGGACTTTGAAGTTAATATTCGTAAACACCTATAACAAAATTTGTGTAGGAGCTGGATTTTTGGACGTGCCCTGATTACCACTCTAAGCAAGAATGAAAAAGAGAGCACTGGTGGTCTAGCAGGCCCGTCTTCCGATCCTAAGGTCGTGGGTTCAAAACCGGTCGTGCACCAATGAGATTTTCTTTTGAGAGTGTCAGGACTCTCAAGCAATGAAGGAAAACACCGTGATGAAACCGGCACGACGTAGAACCTAAAAAGTTCTAAAAAAAAGTGCTAGAAAGGCGCCTTCGAGGCGCACTAAAAATAGATTAGAATACAATGTGTGTGTCATGATATTGTCCTTTCACCACACTGTTTCGAAAGAAACTAGTGACACGATAAGAAGAAGAAGCAAGAATTGAGTGAGTCAAGAGATTTAAAGGAATATTTACTGTTAGGCATGATATTACGTGAGTAAGTAAAAAAAGTGCTTCAGACGCAGTATAAATACAAAATTTCAAAGCCTGTCCTTTGACCAACTTTACTCATCACTTTCTTTAATCACCATTTCATCGAACATCTCGTTAGAAGGCAAGATTCCTCAGTCTGAAATAAGGTGTATGGCCCACTTGACCGCTCTTCCCAAGGCATAAATTAGGCTGGGGCTACATTGTGTTGCAATTTACGACGCGCCGTTGTTTTTAAAATCCACGGAAAAAATAAAGCTGTGAAATATTGTACCTATGTGTGTATAGGTACTTATTTATTTCGTACCACATTAAAATGTTATTTTATTATGGTACGAAAAATCAATATTTCTACAAATAATATTGTAAGACCATAATATGAACTAGAGACAGCTCAACTGATCTAAATCAGTGTATTTTATAAATACTTGTATTAATTGTAATTTTCTTTGTATTTCTTGATTTATATTAATCTACACTCGCCCGCAAAAATAAAGGGTCACCTTTGATAACAACAAAATCTTCAAGAAATGATCAAGATAACATCTTTTGTTAATGAAATTAAACCAAAAGTGGATATAAATAAATAAATAAATATAATAAATATTGGGGGACATTCCACACAGCACTATCTCGCCCCAAACTAAGCCAAAGCTTATAATATGGGAACCTTTTTTTTGTAAATACATACTTAATATATATAATTACAACCAGACAGAGAACAAACATCTATGTTCAGCACACAAATATTTGTTCTCGGTGGGGATGGAACCCACGGCCTACGGCACAGAAGACAGCTACTACCAACTGAGCTGTGAAGGCTGTATGCGGGCAGTATGCAACCCTTCATTTAACCTTTTTTACTGTAATGGCATAAAAAATGCGTTATAAGTAAAATCGACCTGTTTTCAAATTGTGATTCATTTTTCAATTTCGACTTCTTTGATTTTGTTTTTTAATTTTGTATAAATATGGGACTTGAAATTGATTTTCTTTATTCAATTTGAGTTATTTGTGAAAAATTATGCCTTTGACTTTGGAAGAATGTACCAGAATTATCAGCATGGTAGAGTTTCGGTTTAGCCAGCGCAGAGTGGTGGTAGTTTATTTTATGCGTAATAAAATTTTCTTTCAGACACTTTTTCATTTAAAGAGCTATATTGTGTGGTTTCAAAGTTATTTGGAGTTAATTAGGTGACCCTTTATTTTTGCGGGCGAGTGTATTTGTAAATCGGATTACTTGGCTATCCGATCTCAGACTGTCCATCTGCCTGTAAATTTTTCACATAAGTCTTTTCATAGAATAATTCTTTTTATTTCATAGAATCATAGAATTTTAAAAAAGCTAATAGAATGCTAAAATCGGAAATATTTAAAGCCTGGTACGAGCCAACACTAACCGGCCAACATAATCTGAACTGTGTCGCCAATACAATTCTTACAATAAGAGATCACATTATATTGTTTAACTAAAATAAAAAGCTTCTACGATTCGTCTCATAGCACAGTGGTTATTGTTATTTTACCCGGAACAATCGTATGTACGTATAACTTACTTGCACCTTGGCCAATTTATTTATTCTATTTAGGTCACATTGTCTCACTTCGCGTATCGCGGTTTAATGTAGCCTCGGCCTAATTCTATTAGTAGGCGTGGACGGTGGAAGTATTATTATTACAATCTTTTATCTGACTGTACCAGAAGCAAATGCATAACTTCATGTTTTATATTAATTTAAAAAATTATCCTACAATATTATAAGCTAGCTGCCGCTCAGGGCTTCGCTTGCGTCAAATACGCATTGATTGTTAACTGAAATTGTTCATGTTAAATGCGTTTTCCCTTACTTGGGTTCTTTCACATTTTCTACGCCGTATTAATATTATTATTATTATTGCCGTATCTTCATATTTATTATTATTTTTCAGCATAATAAGTAGTTTGTATGGTAACCCAGGTTACAAACTATATTTGTTCTAAGTTTCACCCAGGTTTTGTAGTTATGGCGTGATTGAGCCACAAACATCCTAACATCCAAATATGGCAATTTTCGCATCAGTAGGATATGTGTGCGTGCATGTGAGTGAGTGTGTTGTGTTGGTTCCACTCATCCCCGTAGTGGCTGAACGGATTTGGATGAACCTTGGAATATACCTGAAGAGTACCTACAGAGTATGACCTAAAATAACACATATACGCTACGTTTTATCCACGCTAGTGGCAAGTGATGACTCGATGGTTGAATAAAATAAATATTGGTAGACATTGTACATAACGCCATCTAACTCCAAACTAAGCAAAGCTTCTACTATGGGAACGAGATGACTGAAAAAATACTTGACTTTTTTGAAACTTTTTTATAACGACGCGACGACTGTATAAGACTGTTCATCGTGGCTTCTTATGCTTTTGCCTCCTGATAAAAATTATCATTAAGGTCACCACAAATGTTTGAACTACCAGTTCAGTTACGTTTCTTACTATGTTGCATTCGTGCAAAATTATAATCTAAATGCTTCTGTGGTAGCATAATGGAACATAATTGTATGTTTGAAAGCCCGCGACTGTGGAGCCTGTTGGTTTCACCTTGGCGTAATGAGTTAGACATAGGTTGTAGGCATTGGCGTGCAGTAAGAGGCGAGCCTAGCCTGGATCTCAAAGGCAGGCAGAGTGGCAGGGAGCGGCCGCGACCGACTCGGACTTTGTAATACATTCGGCCTAGTCAGCGTTCGTTGCCCTGCGTCTCTCGAGGTCGCTCAGCGCCAGGCGGCACATAGCGCTGCGAGACTCCGCGAACCGAATACGAACGAGCACCTACGGAAATCCACGAACGGACTTGGCGCGCATTTTGAAATTTTAGAGCATTTCGAAATTCGTCCCATTTCAGAATTTCATTTCGAGATGTATGCGATAAGGTAGATATTTTGATCTGCTGAAACGGGAGCTCGTAGAAATTAACGCAACGGTGTGACCCAAATCGGAGGAATGCCAGTTCAGTTGGTTGAGCTTCGTGCGAGAGATTTTAGACTTTCGAGCAGAAATAAGGAGGCGACGTGCTTTGTATTTGAATGCTACTATTTATTATAAGGTAGCAGTCAATTATTTTAAGACTCAACATATTGAATTGAAAAAAATATACCAACTGCGAATAAGTTTCAAAGTTAAAAAGAATTTTAGTTCTAAATCTACTGTTTTAAAACTAACACTTTACTTAAACATGTATATATGAGAAAAATATTGATGTATAACATGTACTCGTACCTAGGGTATTTTTCCAAAGTTTTCCTTGTTGAGGCTGGATCCTCTGAACTAGATAAATTCACATTTATCCTGAGATCTTATTACATTTACAATGATATTTGCATAAAATAACTGTTAGTTTTGTGACTCGTATTGTTTATAATAGAAAACTTACGTAACGTAAATGTTAATAATTTCCCCGTTATAAGTAAAAGCAAGTTATATAATAAAGAAAGCATAGTGTAGTGACACTTTAACCCAGTGCTAGTGCGAAGTCGGCTAGTCCAACGCACCGGGCATTAGTATGGAGTCAGCGCTCAGCACTTTCACTCTCGCCAATAACAAGTGTTACGCAAGCGTCGTCGCGTCGTCACAACTCTCTAGCGCGCCCCCCGCTGCTTCGAAGAAAGCTTCAGAGTACATCTCTCGCAATAATGCTGTAACGTACCGCTGCTGTAAGGCGCATCCTCGAGCCTAATCACACTCTCAGAAATGAAAGTGAAGTGTTTCGTTTCGTAGTAGGTCAGCGGAGTAGGGCATTGAGGGGGTCGACGCCCGCGCAGCCTCGGCGGGTGAAAGTGTCCCTCCCCGCAGCAATGGCGGTAAGCGCGTTGAGTTACCTGCGCACGCGCCTGCTTTTTTGCAACTTGGCCATGGAACCTATTACGATAACTGCGAAACAACGATCCAGCGGCAAATGTAAATGCGTGGCCTTTATTTGTGCTCAATCACACGGCGTGCCTGTGTGTAGGACATTCTCTTACAGACCTTACTCAGTACTTTTAAACAGCACCTTATTCTGCTAGTAAGTACAGGTTTCAAACGAGGAAATATTGAAATACGGAATTGTAAACAAGCAATATAATAATACCCTCATATAAAAAAACTAGTCAAAATATGTATTAACTGCCTAAAAAGTTATAAAATTCTGAACACTGATAGAAAGACAAAAATGAATTTACTTTCAGCATGATCCACCACCTTTTCTACAAATATATATTTTATCTATCTATTTATATATATATATATATTTACTACATCGCCAAAATGTAGCAAAAACCTTAGTATATTGTAAAATGGCCCGCAAGTTCATTCGTAGAGCCCCGTAGCGTAGAACATCCCAGAAGCCTACG
Organism: Chloroclysta siterata; assembly: GCA_932294275.1. Lineage (NCBI taxonomy): Eukaryota > Metazoa > Arthropoda > Insecta > Lepidoptera > Geometridae > Chloroclysta > Chloroclysta siterata. The sequence goes on along the minus strand of OW028601.1, from coordinate 8,120,509 downwards.
TCGTAGCAGATGCTACGTAGCATGTGCTACGACTGCTTGATTGATTCATTTGTATTAAATCCAGGAGATTGCATACAAAATATATTGTCAAATAATAAAATATAGAGAAGTAATAGTGTCATACTATGAATCATTACTGCGTTGCCGCCGTTGCTACTTACCTCCATGCTCATATTTGTTCATATTTAAGTTTTTGAATAGAAATAAGTAGCATTAGTTTTTCCTTGAAATGACATCACCAGCAATGTAGTTCAGTGGAAACAATGCCTCATTTATCGCTAGTAAAGAATAGATACTTGAACCAAACGTTTTATGTAACTGGCAGACGGTAGTGATTGAATAGGTCTCATCTTACGTAAAATGTAGTGTACTCTCGCACATATTAAGTACTATTTATGTAACGTTTCAGAATTTTCGCTTGTCACATGTTTGAGTTCAGCTCTCTTTGCTTCTAATTGAGATTCAACTTCACTTTCTCATTTGAAGATTGTGGAAAAGATTGCAAATATTGCATTTCATTCGATTTATCTCTGATAAAACCGATAGGCTATTTATAATTTCACATAAGTATTCATGTCACTTTAGCAAAAGATTATTTCAGTCGTTTGAATACCGCAGCCGAATAGATTTCGTCGAATAACATAGCAATTAATGTATCTGTCATCATAAATTACGTAATAAATAATGATTCATAAAACCATAGTGTTTACAAAAATTACCGGCACGAAAGACTTTCCCTCTTACCTCACAGGGTGATGAACTCGAGCGTAACTCTTTTAATGATTATATAAATCTAGCTATGTTTGTAGAAAAAATATATATTTTAGCTAAAAAGTTGGAATAAAGTATCGCTGACATTTCGGAATCAGTTAAAATCTCCATTCCGTGGTTTAAATTTATAATTATACAGAAATCTGAAGTTGATAATGCGTGTATTGATTAAACTGTACATAAACACGCCTCGTGACGTATTAATAAATAAAGGAACATTACGCTCGTAGTACATACAACGATTGTAATTCAGATGAGTGAAGGCTTAATAAAATGATCCGAGGCTGAAGCGGACTCAGTGTTGCGACAGGCGAACAAAGAAAGCGGTTGCGGGCCGGCCTTGTTGAGTTCATCGACCGACTTTTGCAGGTCGCAAGGTTTCGCCAATCGGGCTTCTCTAGCTCCAGGATATTGCCAATTCAGTGCGATCAAGGCTGCGTGCCACCGAAGCCTCTTACTTTTGGTTTGCATTGCAAGGAAAAATCGGTCCACTCATTGCATTGCATGCTTTGTCAAAGTATATTTGGATACATAGTTGTGTTCATCAACAGCTTAAAATAAAAATATGTATGTAACAAAGAAGACCATATATCATACAATATGAGTGTAAGATATGTTTTTTCAATGCAACGAATTTACCGTCTTTTTGAGGATTAAAGTAATCCTCAAAAAGACGGTAAATTCGTTGAATCCTATCACTAGAAATCATATCAAATGCGGTCTAAAACTGCTTTACAAAATTAAAAATATATGGAAATGACAACATTGAGTAATTTTGAATTAACGAGCGAGAGAAATAACAAATAAAAAACAAAAATAGAGAGCCACACAACTTTTATCCCCTAAAATGGGGCAGTGAAGTTAAAAAGTGTTTGAAACCCGAAAAGGGCATTTCGAAATCATTTGCTGATGTTTTTGCGGTTACAAAATATTTATTAATATTCCTTTATTACAAAATGATACAAAACATCTGTCGCAGGTGCTGAAGTCTTAAGTATTCCTGTAAAATTAAATAAATAACTTGTTACAAAAACATTCACAATCATATTGGTTCCGAGGCCAGCCACTACCCTGATATCAGTCCAGTAACAGCTGGCGCTACTTTCGGTTCAACAAAATGTCGTATTAATCTTTGTGTACCATTCAGTGTTCCTTTATTCGAGGTTACATACAATGGGATAGCACGGCCGCGATGTTTACAGTTTGTTATAAATCTTATCGCACTCACCTATACCTACAAACAGTAGATACGTGCTTAGGCGGCCTTCTCGATCGCCGTTATAAATAGTTTATACCTCGTACGACGTTATGAAATAACCATGAAACAACTGAACGGGTTGTACGTACACTAATGTTTACCACTCTATGTGATTTCACACTAGAGTGAGGTTAGTAGAGCAATGAGTAGCTTGCTCTGATGCCCTTTTTCTGTTTTGACATACCTACCTAGTTTTATATTACAGACCCACAACGATTCGTGCTCGAAACCTAGATCCTCATCGCAACACGGTTAGCTTTATCTGTCGCGATCAAATCCAACGGCTAGCGGCATGTCTGACTGTTATCTGTAAATAAATTATTTTGCCATATTTTTAATATATATTCTTATTTTGTTTTAAAAAGCAAAAAAACAGAAAAAGCGTCAACTTTCTTTTTATTATTTTCCTATAATTTATACGCATAAATACTGCACTGCACAACCAAACGACCCATTGAGAATACGGTAATTACTGACTTATAGGACTGTTGATTATTGTTTTTAATTTGGTTTGCGAATGTTTGCCTCAAATTTGATTGAAATCAGTTACTTTTTCGTCTTCTTTTCGTGTCAAGACTCATTCAAACTTTCTTCGACCAATATTGCCACCTCAATAGCCCTCATCCGCATCTGTTGCCTCGTTTAAATCCTCCCAAGTGCAGGATAAGTATTTATCGTTTGAATTTGAGCAAAATATTTATTTAAATGCAACGACCAAAAAGAGTGCTTGTTAAAAGTTAAATAATGTAATTATTCGATGGTAATTTATGCATCTGAATGGTGCTGAAGTCCCGTTACGGCAGACAAAGGGTGGTCATATGTGGCACAGTTTAAGTCATTTCCTGTGTCACGTAAACACAATGCATAATGTAAATGATACATGTACGTATAAGATTAAAAAACATATAGGAAAATAAGTTTTAGCGCTTATTTTTTATGCAGTGATAGTTATTTATAAATTACTCAATAAGAATGTACCCTGATTAAATTAATTATTGAATTGAAAAGAAAATCACACATTATAGTAAATGGTAATTAACTGAACAATGCAAGAACCAAATTGTGATATATTCAGTATTTCATACAGACATAATCAACGGATACAAAAGTAAAAAAAATGGTTAAAAGTTACATAGCCATATACAAAAGGGTGATTTTTAACACAAATTCATACTTGAAACGAAACAAAAGTAACCCAGACTCTTGACTTAACTATATTAATTTCAAATTTAATTTTCATCTAAAACGGGATATTTACTAAGATTTGTGAGTTTGTTTCCCGATATTTCAGCACAGTTGCATGCACCATGATCACGCGTCGAACCTTCGACCCGTGATCATGGTGGGATCATCCCGTTTTAAATGAAAATTATGTTCATAACCATGATAGTTTCAAAAATTATATAGTGATCGAATCTTCCAAATGGACCATCAAATACATAATACAATCCCCCGCCACCGCTAGCCAGGGTGTCTAGCACGTTTGAGCTCTGAAATTAGAAAACTTTCACTTTATGCATGTTAAATTATCTAGTGAGATCCGAATGCATCAATCAATCTTTTGAGCGATATCTTTCGATGTGAAAGTGGGGCACTAAGATGATGTTTAGCAGTCATCAGTCACACTGCGATCACAATGCAATTAGAAAGCGAATTGCACAAGTGCTATTCGCACTGCGGCTCAGAAGAAAGCGCGTCCAACATAGGAAAGTTGAATCGAGAGGGGAGGGGATTGCGCGCACGCAGCACAAAAGTAGTACACTTTCGATCTCAACTCGCGTCGGTGAGAGTTGTGCGAAAATGAAAGTGGTGGTGTCATTATGGTCCACTTTCCATGGGGTCAAGAACCTAGCCAGTTCTAAGCCTGTTTGATGACTATTGGACCTTACGCATTTACCTTGTAAACTCGTATATGGCGTAACTTATGTTTTGTTGGCAGTAGTATTGACTTTAATAAAAGTAAGCATATCAAACACATATTATATTTCTTGAAAGTTGTTTACGGTTTATGTTTAGAAAATATTTACGGCAGCTAGTATGGCAAGTTATAAGTTTTACCGATTAAAACGCCAGCACAGAAGAATGGCAAACATTTTAGCAGACCTCAACCTAACTTCTACTACTACGTTCTTCACCATCTTTTTGCACGCCCAGGATGACTGGTAGACGATGCTATTAGCATTAAGTCCTCCTAGCACTACATTGTTTTGTGTGAAAGTTTTAGATAAATAAAAATAAATAAATATTTTTTGCATTATATTGATCAAAACCATTTCCTGAAAAAAAAAATCTAGAGTCAACAGGCTCTAAGTTATGATTTTGAAGAGGGATCTGAGTTCTTCAAATGCTTGCGTTTTTGTTCAAGTTTCTCGAATTTCGACTAACTAGTAGGTATTTGGTTATTTAAATTTAAAATGGTTTTAGATGACGAAGTTTTGACCTGCTTAACGGCCCTGGGAATCAGTTCTGGATGTGGAAAGAAGGTGTGGGGAGGTGTACGACCTCTTGTGACGTCAGCACGACCTGATGCTGGCCGGGCCGGCTTCAGCTTAACCCGAACTATGACCTCAGCAACCGTATATCAATGCAGATGTGCAATGCTTTATATAAGGTTTCCATTTTAAATGAAAACCTAAATTTCAGATCCGAAACGAAATTAACCTCATGAGTATTGTTTATTATTAGTGAGTTACACAATGTTTTCCTTCATCGTTTGAAATAGAATAAGAAAATATAGATATTATTTAAGTGCAATAATTTTGTAATTACTATATTTAACGCATTGGAATCTGTATCTGTATTGTAAAAAAACTAGTAGTTCGCCCCGAACTGAGATCTCGTGATGCGACCCGACGAACGCACCAAAACTTTGAGAAGGTGGTAGTCAAAGGCAAGTCCAAACATTATGTTATGACTTTTTTCTGACTACCGCCTACTAACTTGGTACGGTAACCAAGTTTCAACTCTATTGACCTATTTATTGAAGAGTTCCGTTGAACAGACCTTGGCTCCATCATCAGACCTGGTCGTTGTCACCATTTTATGAGAACTGAGTACTTCCTTAATTTATTTCCCGAAAAAAAAATAAGAAAAATCAAAGGAACTGGACGACCAGTAGAAAAACCTTGATGCCAACGAAACTCTTAGAGATGGGAGCTCTTGGGTCGCTGGTTATCTTAATTTAACTTTTTTATTGTATCTCAATAACCGAGCGTCCCAGAAAAAAAGTAAAAATTGTTTTGGAATGTCCAAACAAAGCCCTTTCGTATGACATGTAACTTGATTTTTTTAAGTCACTTTTTTTATTTTTGCCCCCTTAAAAAACCCCATATCTTAAAAACCCTTCATCCGATTTTACTCATATACTTACCAGTAAATTTATCAAGTACAAGCTATCGATATATCAAATTTCATGCAGATCAGATCAACGGTTCTAAAGTTATCGCCAGACAAACATACATACATACATACATACATACATACATACATACATAAAATGCCAAATCGCCCAAGTTGAAACTAAGATCTTCGTTCGCTTCGCTCACTCGATCAATAATTTTTAAGTTATAGCAGTACTGGAAATACATAAATATGAGTGACGGAATTGCACCTTGCATATAAATTTTCATAGGAGCGTTCATACACACGGAGTAATAGCAGTTATAATTAGGTGCGTAATCTGTGACGCGCCGTAAAACGTATTATTTACAGCTTAGCGATAATGTTTGGAATCGGCTACTAGCTGTGTAATTGGTCGCCTTGGCCTATAAACTTGTTTCTCCGCTCACCGCCCAATTCGCCATTTCTAGATTTAGGTTTTCAGTTCAGTGGGTTGAGCTGGACTCTTCCGATTTAGACTAAAACATAGTTTTAAGTAGGCAGAGGTTACCTATACAAACATTATGCCGTTGTGGGCTTGTTGAGTTTTAATTGATTGAGTGAGCGAAGCAAAGGAAATCTTACAGTTAACTGGGGCGATTTGGCATTTTATGTATGTATGTATGTATGTTTGTCTGGCCATAACTTTAGAACCGTTGATCTGATCTACATGAAATTTGGCGAGTCGATAGCTTGTACTTGAGAAATTTATTGGTAAGTTTAATGAGTTAAATCGGATAACGTGTTATTAAGGTATGGGTTTTTTTAAAAGGGGCAAAAATTTTTAAAGTTACACAAAAAATCAAGTTACATGTCATATGAAAGGGCTTTGTTTGGACATTCCAAAACCATTTTTACTTTTTTTCTAGGATGCCCGGTTTTTAAGATACAACAAAAAAGTCAAATTAAGATAACCAACGATCCAAGAGCTCCCATCTCTAAGAGTTTTGTTGACATCAAGGTTTTTCTTCTAGTCGGCCAGTTCGTTTGCTTTTTCTTAAAAAAAATTCTTGAAATAAATTAAGAAGGTACTCAGCTCTCATAAATTGGTGATAGCGACCTGGTCTGATGATGGAGCCAAGGTCTCTTCAACGGAACTCTTCAATAAATAGGCCAATTCAGTTGAAACTTGGTTACCATACTTAGTTAGTAAGTAGTAGTCAGAAACAAGTCCAAACGCAATGTTTGGACTTGCCGCTGACTACCACCTACTTTAATTTTCAATCCCCTTTATCCGATCTGCACGAAACTTCATAGGTCGATAGGTTGTACTTGTGAAATTTATATGAATTTATATGGGTATATGAATTTAATCGGACAAGGGTTTATTGAGATATGGGGTTACAAAAAAAACTGTCACAAAAATATGTGTAATAATTTTTTTGTGTGAGGTGAGGTGTCTCATATGAAAGTGTTTGGTTTGTACATACCAATACCAATTTTATTTTTATTCTAGGACGTATGTATGATTTTTGAGATACAATTGGTTACCCCATGTAGGTTAGGGGTAGTCTTAGGCCAAATATCGTGTTTGGTATCAATGTAAGACTGGAGCGGACATCACGAAATCTCAGTTCGGGGCGAACCACTAGTATTATACAGATGTGACTACCTAAGTCCGACTTCCGAGTGTAAACTTTGGTTGGTGTTTCTTATTATTTATTTACCTTTATAAACTTCAAACTCAGCAAGTTCGACACAGCAGCGATTACTACTAATGGTTATGGGATGGGTTAAGATTTCATGGCATATTAAAAAAAGTTTCAAAAAGTTGGTTTTTAAAGAGTTCGTTTAGGATGATTATATTGGTTAAATAGTTGTGCAAAGTATTCTCTATACTATTGTTGTAAATAATATAAAGAATTATTTAAAAACATACTGTACTTGTAAAATTTTGAAAAATATTGCTCACAAAACTATTGACCTAAAAAGTGCTAGTAGGTAACGTGTTTAAGCTCATTGACCTGGAGCAGAGGGATACTGAAAGCGTACATACTAGGGGGAGACGTGACCTAAAATGTACATTACGAGTACACTACATGTACGTAGTTATACCGACACGTGCTGAAAATATGATAGCTCAAAAGCATCTTGGAGTTAATCCTTTGTACAAAACAATACAAATGTATACCGTTTGTACAATGGATTCAAATTCTACTTTTGCATAAAAATATGTAGGTACTAGGTACCTATTAAGATATAATAAATAATATTAAAAAATATTAAAAAATATAATGAATTAATTAGTTTTCGAGCTCATGCTGCCGACAATGTGCAGAACGGACATTCAATACAAAGTTAGCTTTTATAGTAAAATAGATATATAGCTCTCTGTAGTTAATCACAGTACTACTAATAATACTACTACTAATATTACTACTACTGCAATAATACAGGAAATAAGGGGTTAATTGGCGCTAAGAGCGATCTCTTCCAGGTAGCAATAAATAAATGAACGAAGTTAGATATATTTGAGAGCCATGCAACGTGCGTGAAGTTGTGCGGTCTACCCATACCTTCCATGGTAACGCTGGTGGTACCTGGTTCATGTACAGTGAGATATATGTCTATCAAAAAAGATATAATATATGATACAGAAAAAAATGTTAGATTTTGATATTTATAAAATAAGTAAGGAATTGGGATCATTAAAAATTTGTGCCTCGGATTTATTTAAGGCTGTAATATTTCGCTGGCAGTAAGAAAATCCTCGAACTTATTAGATAAATTAAAAATAATACGTAGTAAAGGGTTGTGGTTGCGTTAGGGGCGGGCGGCGCGTAGATGGTCTGGCTAGAAGCACGCGGGCGGCGACGGCGACGTAGCCGGGTGGCGTGCGCCATTCGCGCTGACGCCGCCGCCGGCCGCACGCGCCCTTCTCGCGCGGTTCTTATGCGTCTCCCGAGCGACATGACTGTGACAGAGTGCCATCACCTGGACCCTAATGACGCCGCCGAAACTACCCCCAACGACGCCGACGTACTCCTCGGCCGAGTCCTTGCAGGTGAGACCGATCAGCTGGTTCTGACAGCTACCGCTATAACCATTGTTTACTGTGTGAATGGCGGTTCACTAACCTTATTTGAACTTGCTAATTTTTACGTAATGCATACGTTACAATTAACCGATGCACTCGATAATGCAAGCTAGGGAGTTCTAGCACGTGTTTGGTTATTGGCTGTTGGGATTTAATGAGTAGGGGATAATCGTTTGAAAGTTGAAAAGTCATCGATGACTGTGTCGATGAGGTGTAGTATCGTATCGTACGGTTGGATAATAGTGTAGGGTTGTAAGAATGACTTTTTCACTTTCTTGCAAGTAGTGTTTGGTGGTAGCGTACGGGAGGAGGTGGCGGGGTGAGCGGGTGACGGGGTGGTGGGGGGGGAGCACGAGCGGATCTAGGTCAAGCAGAGTTCGTTGCCCTCGGCCTTCCCGGCTATATTCGACGTCGCTAATCACCGCCCCGCCCGCGCGCGCCCGCTATCGCCTCGCAACACAGAGCCGGACTAAGGACGCTATGTCTAGATACTTCGAATATCACGAAAACTATGTGGAATTAAACATATTATTGTATTGTAGATGGGACATCTACTTATATCTGGATACCACACCAGTGGAGCCACAGGCTAGTCTTTTACATTTTCGAACTTTAAAAAGGTCAAGATTGGAAGGAATTCGCAATAAAATATCTTACCTATGCACGGTAAACGTCACTCCAGGTCGTTTGGTACTAAAGACCTTTGAGGACACATAATAAATTTGTTCCTATAAGTAAATTATTCTAATGGGGGTAAACAGGTAGAGCCTACCTGCTCAATCTTTATCGGTTTTAATTATTGGGGTGAATATTGATTTCGTTATATGCAATCACAAAGAGGTGCGAGTGAGTCTCTGCACTCGACATCATGGTCGAGTCGTGTTTCGCAAGTGGAGCCCATCACTGAATGCCATTTTATTTTGGAGGCCGTTCGCGCAGTCGGAGGGCCCGCGGTCAACGGCCCCGCGCGTTATCTAGGTCGCCTCAGAATAACCTAGCGCCGATACTCTAATAATAATCAGCGCGAAGCCTTGAAGCATACTGTCGTCCCACTCTAACTAGCGAATCTTGCGCGCTCGCTAACGGTGACAACAGGATCATTTCGCAATCTACTTCATTTGGTATGCGAGGCAGCTCACTAGATTTAGATAGTCTTCTCTTTTACTCCCTTCTGAAAGCCTAGGCAAACTAAGCAAGTAAGATCGACGTTTCTATGCTATTTAATTTCAGGTACATACTTATACTAAAGTTTACATAACACCTGACTTCATTGTGCGTTAACAGCTGAAATACTAGATTGCTTGACAAGGGGTTAAATCATATTTGAGTAGTACAATTAAATTCAGGGACTGGATTCAGAAAATCAGCGAGGGATTTTGTTGGGAATCGAACAGATCATTTTCCACTTCAAGTTTATTTTTTTTAGATTTTGGCATTTGCTTTTTAAATTGCGAGCTCAGTACGAGTTTTATATACTCGTAGATTAATCGAGGCAATTCCAAAACAAAAAGAAACGATAAACAAAACGCGGACTTGAGGTACAGTAAGATGGCAAACCTTAACTACATTTACAACAAATTTAAAAATAACCAAGATTGTATTATAATTGATTTTTAGGAACATTGTAACAGTCATTACGTTATGCCAATCAATCAATCAACTGCACTCGCATTCCGAATTCGTGTTTACAGAAAAATAATTTTATGATGCGTGCGTTTATAAGAAAAATATTGTAACAATTTGTATTACGTTTCGTGCGTTGCGATGCAGAATAAAGAGTAGTATCAGAGTTGGTTAGTTGTGACGTACTGGTCCGCGGCGCGACGCGGGCGGCGGCGGGGCGCGGTGAGCGGGGAGCGCGCGGTATTGCGATCAAGGCCTCGAGTTCGTTCACCCACAGACAAATTGGGTCACGCTTGCCAGTCGCCCCGCTCCGCACACTTATACCACACAAATAACTGTTTAAATCACTCTAAATCCGCGCCCGTAACGTCATGGTAGGTATGTAGGTAACCTTAATTACATACATTATTTTGAGAAAAACAGGTAGTGTATTAAAAGCTTTTTTTGTATGGGAACGATACGTTATTGTTGATGGCAAAATAAAGTAATATTGGGTTGAATTTAAAAGTTCGTTTAAATTAATGATAAGTTGAAAAACATTTGACATCTAAAATAAATCTTAATTTAAAGCAATTCCTATCAAAGTAATTATGTACTTAACCTATTTAATTAATAAAACGTATTTTCCTCTGATTTTAATAAAAAATGCACCTACTTAAATCACTTTCATGGATATCTATCAATATTGGTTACGTCACCTATCACTGAATATTTTTAGAACCCACTTTCGATTATATTCTGATCATTATGTATGATCCGCCTGCGGTTTCGCTCGCGTAGAACCCGGATAAAAAGTATTCACTAATGCAATGCTTGTGTTAATGTTTCAGCTTGTGTATATCGTAATAATTTAAAAATTTGTCATGGGTTAATTTCGCTGAAATATTTTCTCTTTCATATTTATGGGTAGAGGAATGCTGATCGCCTTCAACGAAAGTTACTTAAAGATTATAACTGCATTCATCTATAAGGGTAAATTAGATAGGATAAGAGGTGCTTGGAATAAGGGGTAAGTGGGGTGAATGAGGAGAAGGGGGCAGGTACAGCGGCTGCGAGAGGCTGGCAGGTCGACGCCCGCGCCGCCCTGACCCCAATTCGCAGTGCGCTCGCGTCATACCACGGACTCTCGTCCGGGCAACTCAGCGGAAAATACCCATTTTGTTTCAACACCTATAAAAATCTTGGATGTCCGATTATGTAGCTGTATAAAAACAACCACTATTTTAACAATTGGTATGTCATATTTGTGTCAAATATACAATACGTATAGACTGAGGGCATGTTAGTACGCCAGCATCAATTTACTCTCTTATGATTACCGGGTTCGTGACTTGCGTGACACAGTATTAAAACATACAACTTTATTAAATTTGTATCTAATAATAGACTATTAAACAAACTATAATATAATAGCTATAAGAACTTTTAGCTAATTTAAATATTCAATGGCCGTTGTGTTCGTTACCTCAATTTTTTACAAGAAATTTCTATAAACATTGTCCATAATTCGATTGCTCAGTTTTTGTGCACAGTAGGTCATGACTTGGTTTGTTGATCTACTTCTGCCACTGGTAACGTTTATGACCAAGTTTACAATGCTTTCACAAATAGTAAGTGCTTACTTATTAGGGTAATTTGGGATGGCAAGGTTTTTTCACTTACTAAATCGAATGTGCGGGTGAGCGCTGAGCTTACACAGGCCCTACAACCGTTACTGATGTCAACGTCCACCACATTTTTAATACATAAATTACATTTGACTACTCTCAAATAGCACTTTTTTAATAGTCCATAACTACTGCGATTTCTATTCGATGTCGATGACTATTGATCTATGGATTTACGTAAGGGGTACGCTCGACCATCTTCATTCAAAGTGCTCCACGTCAATTTTTGATCGTTCTAGAAATTTCTTGTTCTACTTTTTTTTTAATGCTGCATGTCATCAGCATTAAAAAAAAAGTAGAACAAGAATTCAGCTATGTATAATTACAAATATGTACTTTTGTGTATTTTTAGAAAGAACTCCCTATCATCCATGTTTGTGCACTACCCTTTCAGTTTTTTCAAAACTACACAAAGGTTAACTAGAAGAGAATGCTCTGTTGCATTAAGTTCGTTTATATACGACACATTTTGTTCTGTGCAATAAAGAATTTCCTGTCTATCTATCCTTTCTATATTTGCCTACAAATTCTGTAATAATTAACATATCGGTTTGTAACGTTTTGTTGTTCAAGTAATATAATAACACACATATAATTAACATGTTAGTATTTGCTTGACCATGATGTTCAATAAGTGACAATTATGTGACACTAATGACATTAGCAGACGCATTACGAGTCCTCACAAGGGAACCTTGGACTGTTTTATATTAATAAACAAACTTTACCAATGTCATATTTTAACTGATGTCAATTAGTTTAGAGGTTCTATGAAAAAGTGACTGACTTGAAATGTTTGAGGGTATCCAGAGGAGATATCCTGAGACTGATAGGTATATTCAAAAAATCACAATATATGTAAAGGGATGTCCACCATACATGGGAATTACAGTCAAAGACCTTTGTCAGATTTGGAATAAGGACACAGAAAATAATTAATCAGCTATAATTCATGGACTATGCGTACGGTATGTACAGTAATATAAGTTTAACATCATTACGTCATGCGTTTTTAAATGTCGCTTCAGTCTTGACTTGAAGGTTACTTTTATAATATTAGTTAAAAGTATGTTATAATATCACTACGACCTCGCAAAAAATGACGAGATTTTACAACATGGACATTCAAATATGTGTTGGTAATCGTTCACTAAGCGTATGGTGATGATTAAGCGTAGTGGGTCATGTCATGAGTCAGTGTTGACCCAGATGTGGTAGGCTGTATCGGTACTTGCTCTAAATACCCAGAGTAGGTTAGGGAGCGGGGTCGACGACCTTAGCGTGCCTTGCCTACCTACCCTTCCGAAATTTCCGGGTCATCCAGCGCTTGGGTAGAAATCGGTTGAGTTTCTTATAACATTATTTTACGTTATAAGAATTTATTTCAGAAGAATGGAACCTTCTTTACAAAGATGTACTCAAAATTAAAATTTTATATATGGGTTATAAAAAAATGTACAGAGCCTACATTGATAAATTCATCAAAGTTAATAAAAGTAATTATGGACCTTCGTGGTGAAGAACTTTAATAAAATATAATTATAAATAATATTTCAAAATCATTCGAAAAAAAAACCATCAATGATTCTACTAAAAAGAATTCGCGTAGCACAATGCTACAAACAGTTAACTATAAGCTACGAGAGTCAGCGCCATCTAGTGTCGAGTAGCTTGTATACAGAACATCCAACAGATGTCGCTCGTAGGCGCTTTTTGCCTTCACATTGCACAAATAAAGATAGTATACGTTATTGTATGACTGCTAGGAATACATTTTAAATGTTATTTTAATGCTAAAATCGTAACGCATTAATAGCAAAGTTACGTGGTACCTAAGCTATAATGTATTATTTTGTATCGCAAACTAATATGAAAAGAGTAAGAGAAGAGTGTAGTAGGGCTTTGTGAAGGGCTCGTCCGGGAAAGTACTACCACCACGCTTATTTCTGCCGCCAAGCAGCGTTGCTGTGTTTCGGTTGGAAGAGTGTGGTTGCCTGTGTAATTACAGGCAAATGAGGCTTAACATCTGTATGCCTCAAGTTGATGGACGCAGGGCAGTGCATCGTAGGGCACGTTCCTATCGTGCGTGACTTACGAGGCAATGCTGTCCATCCGCTTGTTCCATCAGCTAGTTGTAATAAGAAAAACATGTATAAAATAAAATAAAATATTTTGGTAGTTTTCCATACATAGCTATCTAAGCTAACTAAGCAAAGCTTGTACTATAGCCGGATAGCTGATAAAACGCCTGAATACTTTTTCCACTTACTAATAGCATGAAATTGTTTATTTTCTCTGAATAAAAATAAAATGCTCGATGTAGGTTTCTATTCATACTGTATACATACCTTCCTATGTAGTGCGCTAATAGTTTTGACTCGGAGAAACTATTTCATCGTTGTGGTTTAGGAAATAGGAACAACAATAGGACAAACAATCACTGGCCTTTATTCTTCAACAGCATTCCTAGATGGAGCTGGCTTTTGGTTAAAAATAGAAGCAGGCTGGGTGTGCGCCCCAGGGGTGGCCGGGTGGCGGGCGTCGGCCATGAACTCTCTTAACCCCACCGCCTACACACAGCAAAGATTTTCCTTACAAATGCTGAACCCTGTGACATTTTCCTAGCATTTTACATCTTGCCACGTAATTGATTTTAACGGGATTTTGGACTTGTTGTATTTTAGTGTTATCAACGTTTGGAAAGGCTGCATTTTGTAATCCAATTTTGCATAGCTTTTCTTCGATCAATACATAAGTGTTAGGAAAGTTTAATATGGAAAATATTTCCTATATTAATTATAGAAACTTTTACTAGTCATGCCTCTTTTGTGTCAATGGATTTCTTATTGTTAGATTACAGTAAAGTTGTCATGCTGCATAAGTATTTGATCAAACAAGGGCCAAGTTTACAAGTTACTTAATGCTTAGGGTATTGTTTGCTTTATATTTGAAAGGTATTGTTATCTCACAGAACAGTACTTACTTAATTATTTTAAAGTGTGTGGGTGAAGAGATAATTGGGGTTAGTCCGTTGACGTCACGGGGGCGCATGCGCCGTGGCCGCCCCATGCGTTTGCTGCACGTACCTCGCCGGTTTCGCGCCAAAGCTGTTTGAGTCGCGCGCCGTTCATAACCTCACTTTACGAGGCTTGCCTAGTATTTTGATGCGTGAGTTCCAAACATGATGGAGTCAGGAAGCCAACTTGTCCCGCCAAGCGAGGTTGCAGGTAAGCGTAACAACTCTCTCGCATGCTAGCTACGTACCTACCAACTGAAATGGAAAAGCTTGTCTACTTATTATGAACTTGAATGCTCTCAGAGGTCATTGAACTTTGGGCAATTGTTTTCATGAATTAATTCATGACATCACTACCTGCCTACTTACTTGAATATAGACATTAATATGATCATACATTATTTTCATAATACATAATTACACAGTAATGCAAAGTTTATTAATCAATTAAGTACATGCATATCCACATTATCTACATAATTATAATTTATGTTGCATCTGAACAAATACAATTGTTTCTTGTGTAGTGTAGTTATTATATGCATATAGTATAAGTATTAATTATCGTTGCATATCCATTACGAGTAGGCAAATAAATAATTAAAAAACGTGATCTGATTCCAAATTTATCCACAACATACCAGCTTAAATTGCAATAGCTGGCTTAGGTTGACTGGCTTAGGTTTTTAGGTTGATTGGTGAACTATAAAAAGACGCTGTTCATAAAAGCATCTTATTCTTGCAAGAATGCATTGCGAATTGCTCCTCAATTGGCCACTTAATAGGCAACAGATGTATTTATCCGTTTGTCCAATTAAATAAAAAGTAAAGTGAACTCGGTATGGGTCGCTCGGCGGCCGGTGACTCAGGCGCATTCAGACCGGAACCGCGCTTGCACCCTGCACGGTCACCCCGCTCCATTGCACTCTGCATATACCATACAATCGATATCCGTTCCACTTTTACAACCGCCCCGTCGAACTAAAGCTTATTTATAGAGCTTCACTTTTTTGTCACCAATTCCAGCGCAAACAATTCTAAATCTCCAAAGCATACTTACCGTAAATTCTACACCTGAATTAACTTTTAATATCTTTGTTTATATCCTACTTGCCTTGGTTTACTTCTGAAATCATCAGTTACAAGACAAATAACAGCTTATGCAACAATTACGAAGTAGGCTGCGATGTAACTACAGGAACCAATCAAAGTTACAAGAGTGTCTTACGACCGGTTTACACTTCAATATGTACACTGTACGTACAGTGTAGAAGAAGAACCGATGATTCAATCTGAACCAACGTTCAGCAGTCGAGTTGTCGTTGCCGCGCGTGTGATGCGCGCCCAACTTGCTACTGTTCTTACTGAAGTGTAAATCGGGCTTTACAGAAACCAGACAGGACTCGTTCCAGAGCCTCGCTATAATTCATGGCGCATTTCCATTTCCTTCAGCTCTGACAGTATTCTTTTGAAGGAAACTTTTTTGTAAAGCCCTATGCAAGCACATAGGAAAAATAGGTGTGTGTCTTAGTGTGCGTAGAGTAGGCGGTACTACTCGCATGTACTTGGAGTGCATCGCTCCCGGGCGCCGGTGTCGTCGCACCGCATATAGGCCAGTGCACGCGAATGGCCGGGCCCTCCCCGCCCGCGCCGCCTCCCCCGATGCACTTCGCGATTTTCCATTTCCATCGTGGCCGCTCGCTAATTCCAGCGGTGGGCTGTTGGCTCGGCCCGGCCTGGTGTCGTAACGCGGGAAATTTCTCAGGCCTTTCTCCGCGATGACGTCTTCCGGCAAAGGGCGTTCACAGCCCATTGAGATTAAACACTAATAAACTTGTATGTTTATACGACGTGATATCTTCCAGCTTGATGCTGTGAGGTTTAAACGGATATTAAGTTACGTCTAAGCTTTTATGGTCCTGCTCTAAAGAATAAACAAGAAAGGCTCAGATTATAAGAATTTCTTGCCTCTTAAACTAATTTAACGTTAATTAATTTCCAATATAAAAAACCTTTGATAATAAAACATTACAGAAAATACACAGGATTTATTTATAAGCTCTCTATAAGATTATTTTAAATATCATCAAATTCTAAAGGAGATACCAAAACTTATTTCAAAATATTATTCTGTTTCAATAAAATGTTTATGATTATTAATTCAGAACTAGTTCCATCAGATAAGCGAACCAATTTGTATGATGCCCTATAACGCGGAAGCCTATCAGTATTGCGAAGAACGCCTATGTCCCGCCGAGTGTGGGTTCAAAGCGCTCAGCAGAAGGCGCGCAGCCGGCAAAACGTTGTAACTCCACGGCCCGTAGGCTCGGTTACGTCGTTTTGCCTGTAAGCTCGCGGATGTAGTTACAAGTTCCCGCGGTCGTTGCCCGCTCGATGTGCGCGACTCCCCTACATTATATCGGTTAACTGTGGCGCGTAAAACTAAGCCCCTCTACACGTTGACATAATATGCTGCTGTCTGGCATTCCAGTTGGAGTGTCGATCAATCAATGAACTATTTCTAATTAACATCCAACTCGAAATGTCCCATTTCCCCACCTTTGATTTTGTTGAAACGTGTCACTGGTGACTTTAACTTAATAAAATCTCGATGTCGATAATAATATAGATAGGATCGCGAACTTCTCTATGATAAGCGCTCCTTTTCGGCGGTTTCTTATAAATATATACTTACCGTGAAATAGTGATAGTACACAAAGGAGATATAAATGCGTGAACGCGGAAACGGGCGGGTGCCGTTAGTTTAGTAACTGTACGAGTCTAGTCTAGAACAATCCTGCGCGAGCCACGCCGATAGGATCGGGCGACACGTCCTGAATTGATGAGCAGAGACTTAAATGCTAAAGATAAATAAAAAATTTATATTCCATTCATTATCTTGATGAAATAAATTTTGATTCGTGCTCAGATCATTATCCACTATCACTGTTATACGAGATAGTTTTTCTTACAAAATAGCAGATAGCATAGGTATGATAGTGAACTGTCACTATCATATTCGATTTCTGTGAATATGTTTCTTGTTAGAGATTACTTTCTTCATGCATCACGTTCTAATTATATTATCTTTCTGATATACTACTAATAGAAACGTTTCCCAATAGTGATTGCCGTGTCTGCCTTCTGCCTTCATTTATATTTCTTGACTGAGTATTTTATCTCATCAATTGATTTTCATTTTATTTATAAGGACCACATCCACTCATTAGAAGCACAAACCAATAATTTTAATAACGACTTCTACAATGTAATCTAACTAGAAACGCATTTACATCCCTTTAATTCTAAAAGTATCCAATCAGAAAACAATATTATGTAGAAATTGAAGACTTTGCAACTGAAATTCCAAGGCTGGTTTCACCAAACTACTTTGGACTTGTCAAGCACAAAGGTCGATATATTTTAATCTGACATATATAGCGTTTCTCTGGTGGTCGAACCCGCTATAAGAACTCAAAATCTTCCATATCGCAAAATTGTAGGACCAGGGTACCTTCTGTCTTACAATAGGGTCGTGTTGTGAAAATGCCATGAATGCGAGGGTTGTGTAGGGGTGAATGAGGGTGGAGCGAGGTGAACGACCGCGTGTTGTCGCGGTGTCGTGCGAGTTTAGCCGGCTGATGACGCCCCGACTCTCCTCACTTGTGTGCACATTGCACGCGATTCCTATTAGAATGCTCTGTCTATTCTTATAAAACAATAGGCCTACTAAATTTTGCCGTCATAGAATTACGAACACGTCGAGTATGGTGAGACGGCGATGAATGTGCTTACATTTTTTAATATTCCTGAAATACCTGTCTGACTTGTTCCTGAAATAACCTAGTCTTGGTCGTTATTGTTATTTTCAGTCAGTTTGGTTGCCTTAAAAGACATCCGGCATACTATTGACCCCTAATTTTCAAACTTGAAACGAATAAAATCGCCCGAACTACATCATAAGTACCCCTAGTATTTCAAACTCTTAGACAAGGATGATTTATAATAAGCTACTTTATCCAAATAAAAATAAAGGCAAAAATCATTCAGCAAAACGTTGGTAGTTGGCAGAATGACGTAAGCGGCGTCCTTGAAGCGAATCTACAAACACAATTGTAGAAATATCTACTGCGAGTAGGTCAGTCACCCTCGACATGCGAGCTTCAATTCGGCGCTCCGTAGGGTCGCCACCCACGCAATTTTCCTTGGTACGTACGCTACGAAACATTATTATAAAATCACAAAAACAAACAACTGTCGTAAACTCTAGATAAGTTTCTACAGTGTAACAAATAACTTTAAATGATAAAGTTATAAGAGCATTGATGTTATAAGGGCAGTAATTTTAGGGCAAGTTCCTTCGAGCGTTACTTATGATGTAATGCTTTGTTATAGGAGATGGTTACCATTTAACATCCGGTGGGCCATCTGCTAGTTCCATCAGGAAGTTTATATTTATTCTTAGATTTCCAATCACGTTTTCATAATTTTAATAAGTACATTTCCAAAAACGTTTTTACATGACAATAGTTATCGTCTGTGTGACAGCAGCAACCTTAAACATAACATAGCTATATTAAAATAATAATAGCACGCTTTGTTAGGTTACATTGACTCGATGATGCCAGCATGTGGCTAGAGCGGGCACGCGTAGGTGACAATGAAATGTATGGTTAAATAACCCGTGATAACCACGTTGCAATTACAATCTCCGTCATTACAAGTTACGACGACATAACTGTAAAATAATTAGTTTGTACTACATAACCGATGATGACGAGTTGATGGGTAACATACAATAGTTACGTAAGCTACTGTTTTTTTTTATGCAACTTGCTGTTGGTACAGCCCTATGGCCCACCTGATGTTAAGCCTATTAAACGAAATGTTTGGATATGCCTCTGATTACCACCTAGGTATAAGTGAAAATTTACTGACTACCCCACATCTTAATATTATTATATTTTATATCATAAAATTATATTGGTGTTGTTCCATCAACAAGTTTTAGGTATAAAAAAACACAAATTTACTACTACGCATTTCAGTAAAGGCTGAAAAAATTTAATGAAATTTGGAATATACACAGTTCATGGCTTGTAATCACATATACGTAACTTATAATCTAGGTAAGTTGGTACATTACGAGCGGAGCCGCGGGTGGACACTAGTAAATACATATTTTAACTTACATACCTATTGGCAGCTTCAGCGCAATTTCACGAACAGGTTTTGAGCCGATTATATTTTGAATTCAAGGTTAAAATCGTGCAAGGCATTCACCTTTCTAGATAAGATAGGTACCCATTTCTTATGAACAAATGTTCCAACACGTGACTCATTACTGATTTAATCGAACTAATCCCTATATAATCGATACTTAGGTATGAATTAGGTACATAATTCATGCATGAACTGTTTAAAAAGAATACCTAATTATCAAAAATGTATATTAAAATATATACAAGGTTTTCCATAAGTTGTGTATATAAACTTCAGGGGGCTAAGGAACCAACACTGTGAACTCGAGTTCACAGTGTTGGTTCCTTAGAAAAAGTTGTTCATATTGATGGGTACTTTAGCCCCCTGAAGTTTATATACACAACTTATGGAACACCTTGTATATAAAGTTACACTTCACGTCGCTATTCGTACCTTTAAAAGATTTTTTATATGATGTTATGTAAACGTTGTAAGTGAACGTTTTTTTAGTTGACGTAGTATTTCGAGTTGTTAATTTGTACTAAGTGCTAACTCAAAATACATTTGAGGTCATACTACGTGTCCAGGAACCAAAGTCGTGATGCAAACGGGTTTCTGTTTTTTTCTTTATACTATTATTTGTAAAGGGCTTTATTTTGGTATGTTAACATGGACTTTGGCATAAAAATAATAACAGCGTATATATCATAAAAAAGTGTAGTAAGCGGAATTACCACCAAGGACAGACAATGTTTAGGCGAAACCGGGCTGGTCTACTCGTAATTACTATTTTTTAAAGTTTATTTATTTATTTCAGTAGCACAAATAACATTTTATTTATCGAGGTTGGGGCCATCTTTTAGGTAAAAAATACTTGTGTCAGAAGACCCCGTTCTTCTATATCCATATTTATATTACATTTTACAATTTACTTTGACATAAAGAGTAAGTTTTTTATTTAGTTTTAAGAGTAGTAGAGCTCTTTGTGAAGGGCTCGTCCGGGGAAGTACTACCACCATGCCTTATTCTGCCGCCACGCAGCGTTGCTGTGTTTCGGTTTGAAGAGTGTGGTTGCCGGTGTAATTACAGGTACATGAGGCTTAACATCTGTATGCCTCAAGTTGATGGACGCAGGACAGTGCATCGTAGGGCACGTTCCTATCGTGCGTGACTTGCGAGGCAATGCTTTGTTATAGGTGATGGTTACCACTTAACATCAGGTGGGCCATCTGCTTGATCCATCAGCTAGTTCTATCACAAAAAAAAAACATAACGTGCTGCCGACTGTACATTACACGATTGTTATAGTGGGTTCCGCTAGGTTGCCAATGCACGTCAACTACTGAGTCATGTCTGTACACTATAGAAGTGCATTGACATGACGGCTTAGTGAAAAGTCCCTCACTATCACTACGTGCCTGAAATAAATGATTACCAATGCCCGAAACATGGTTCAAGTAATAGATGGCATTTTAACTTTATTAAAATTATATCCTAGCGAAATTTTATATTTGGACGTACCTCTGACCACCGCCCTTAGATATCATCAAAGAATCACTTGGTTATAAGAGCTATAAGGGTATCTACCGTGCCTGGGGATCAAAGTCGTTAAGCTATTTTAGTGTACCGTAAAGTAAAACATTTAATTTAAAGTTTTCAGAAGCTTTGCATAATTTAGAAACTTTATTGTCCAGAATTTATTTTTATACTAAGTGGCTTAAAAACTTTAATATGCAACCTGCCCCCGGTATCGCACAACGGTATCATTACATAGTGTTCGTTGAATATACAATTTTTACTTGGTATCTAGGAAACTTTATTATTTTTGTTTAAGCTTCGAAGTTATCTAAAAATAAATGCCCGTTATCGTTGTGTTAACCACGGTATTCGTGTTCATAATTTTTTTGGATGTTACGTGGTTTTATTCTAGCAAAAAAAGGTATAATCTACAGTGTAGGTACTATCAGTGACATACATAGCCCACTCGATAGCGGCATGGAGATAAGCTCGAACAAAACATCGCCTCGGTACATTGACCCAGAATTATATAAAAATGTCCTCGATTTTGATAACACTGTGACAATGACATTTCATGACGGCCTCGTGATATTACGCTGGATACTTTATTATTATTTATTCCAGGAAAACGATAACGCGAGTACGTGTTTGTATGTCCTTTTCATGACCGAGTCCTCTACAAACTACGTCGCATTGGGTCAAATCGGTTAACCGACGTTCGTTCCGTTTTTATGTCCTTTTGATGGTACGAACTAGATGAAAAAAACATACCTAAATTATATTATATAAGATTGCCTTAATAAGCCTATATTATAATTAGATCAAAGTTTTGACACACAAACATACTGATTGTTTGATGATATAAGTTCATGTTTACGTTTTGGAGATAGTGTTTCTGGTTCTGCAAAGCCGCTATAAATGTTTGTTTTGTGTAAAGTTATGGCCGGCACTTGCACCCAATTACTACCAAGTACGCAGTAGTAACACCTCAGTGCCAGCACAACCATGCTAATTGGGTTGCACTGCAGTCCGTTGACTCTTCATCCGAAGTCACCGGATCGGCCGGCCGGATGTCAACTTTCTCGCGGTTACGTAACGAGAGAATTCTGATGTGAGTACTAGAACGTTCGCGCTCGGAGTCATCGACCACGGCCGCTTACGAAACCACACTCTTCGGCAGCTAACCCGGACGTTCACCATAAGATACTGAACTAACAAACATTTACATATCATCGTAGCTCTGCATTCAGCGCAGCGACGCGCTGTGTATTGCTTCCAGGCATCAAAAACAAAGAATATTTATTGTGAAATGCGTATTGTTTATCCCAATAAAATATACATTTCACCTAAAAAATTAGAACTTATAATAAGGTACTTTTGTTTAAATGCTAAAGTGGTTAAGTTGAAACTGTTGGCCTGCTTGATCATATAATAGTTCCTCCGTAGTTCGTGTACATTACTATAAAAAATATTATGTTATAATTCTTACAAGGTTTTATTTGAAGTTTTAGGGTTATTCGACAAATTCCAACTATTCACACCAGGCCTTGCGCCCGGGGCATTATTAGTATTACGCACGATAATACTGATTATTACTAGATACGGTAGGGCATATCGATATCAACCAATGGTGCCATGAACCGACACTTATACCTAACTACAATACGCCTTTTTCTGCCGCCAAGCAGCGTTGCTGTGTTTCGGTTTGAAGAGTGTGGTTGCCGGTGTAATTACAGGCACATGAGGTTAAGCATCCGTATGCCTCAAATTGATGGACGCAGGGCAGCGCATCGTAGGGCACGGTCCTATCGTGCGTGACTTACGAGGCAATGCTTTGTTATAGGTGATGGTTACCACTTAAAATCAGGTGGGCCATCTGCTTGTTCCATCAGCTGACTGTGAAAAAAAAAATGTACCTTTAAAAGTGCAATAATCTAATCTAATGGTTCGCTATCTTTATGATGAGCTGGCTTGTAGACAATTATTATCCTGATTTGTCTCCGGTTCGAGACTATGTAAAAAATGGCTGTTGCAACAGGTTTAGTGTAGCATGGCTGGTTGGTCATTGACAGGTCTATAAGATGTATCGTGGGTATTAGCCGTATTCTGAGCGGTTGGCATGGCAGTGGAGTGGTGGCGGTGGGTCGACGCTCGCGACTCCGAGGTCATCGCCGCGGCGCCGCCCGCCGCTTTCACGATAGATTCCTTACTCCCACTTGTACTTACCAGAGTCTAGCATAGTAAACTAAAGCTTAGCAAGTTTGTTTATTAGATTTATTAGATATGCTTAGACCATGTAAGCATAAAACATAGCCATTGAGCTGACGAGTTTAATGCCACTCATGTTATTTCAGCTAGACACACATTTTGAACAGTTCTTTTACTTATGTCATTGGGATTTCGGTTGCCGAATTTGCCCAGATAATAATTTATTAAGGTAATCAAATATTTAGGTATCTTAGTTTTCGAAAAACATTCCACTGGAAATAAAATAAAACCGGGTTTTAAAAATCGGCGGTCGGTTCATAAATTACAGATTCTGTCCGTAGACAAAATTTGACTCTAAAATGATTATATGGAAAGTTATAGTTCTAAATAGGTCAATATCAAAACAATATTAGTATTTATTTTGACTATGATATGAATTATTTATTGTCTCTATCTGTTTATTTTCTTCGGTATCTATTTTCTGGGTCAGTAGATCGTAAATATTCGACTGTTTACCCTTCAAAACTATTACTCTATTATCAGTAAATGCTTGTGGTTAAAGACATTACAGAAATCATAATCAGGACAAGTCATGTCAAGTTTGTTTTCTGAATTACTGCGTTTATGGGCAATTCAGAGGCTCCAATTAAAAAAATATATGTATACATTTAAAAAATCACTTGGTTTTTTATTTACGTAAAATTGACAACAAAATAGTTTATCAACAGATGGATTGGCAACAAATTTACTCACATTTGAGCGAGCGCGTTTTTTTTAATTTTATTTACCATACCACCAGTCTATTAAACATACACCCTGTATTAATCGAATTATATAGGTATTTGGAAAACGAAAACAATGGAACTTGCAGATTAATGGACTAGATACGCGATCGACGGGAAATTCTGAATATCTATGCATTAACCATGACTAGTTGAATTTAAAATCTGACCCAACAGCTACATTTTAAAGTCTGAATACTATAGATTAATCGAATATCGATCGAGACGCTATAAAGGTGATAAACATGTTACGTAAGTGCGTTGCACCGAAGGGTAGACGCTCATGACACGTCGACAATTATAAGCGTGGAGTGGAAGCGTCATTGAACTCAAGCTATTGCGAAACAACGGAAACCAGTCCAGCGCGGCCCCCACCTGCCGCGAATTCTTAAAATCCTAGATTATAGTTGACATGCGACCAGCTCTCGCAAAACGTGATTGGCATATGCTGCTCAGTGGTTACATCACTATCCGATGCAGTTTGCAAAAATATTTTTTATATCTCAAAATAATTTTATTTTATGCCAGAAAACTCGACTGTTATTATGAACAAACTTGTAAATAGAATGTAAAATATTTTATAAATCAATAAATATTTTAACTAGACTTTCTAGGTGCAAACGTATTTTTTGATTGCATCTTAACACCATCCATATCAGCAAAGTAGGGAGCATATAAATAAGCCAACATACTCATAGTAGTGCAATGTTTGATACTTTTGCGAGAGGCCAGTTCCTAATATGCAATAAGTTTGTTGTACACATAAAATAACTAGGTCAATAAATTCGTTGAATAAATGGCGCTTTCTAAAACTAGAGTTTTATTAGAAAACTGTCAAAAAGTCTAGTTTTTTTTTTTATAAATGAAAAAAAACAAAATTTTAAAAATTCTTTAATTCAATCTTGAGTCATAAAAAGTTCAACGCACTTTGGGTCAATCTTATTTCAATATACGTAAACAACTGTCTACCAAGAATAGAAATACATTTTAATAAAGTTTTCCTCCTAATAAAAAAGCCGTAAATACATTTAAAGGATTAGGCTGCCGTTGCTGTCTGTACATCGCTTAGCAGCGACCTATAAAGATACGTGCGTGATAGTGGTGCAGTCAGGGACATCGGCCGAGCTGCCTCATTCGCAAGAATCGCAGGTAGGCTAAGGGGTTAAAGAACTCTGGTGCACTATATCAAATACCAGTGAACTTACTCTGTCCCGCTCACTCACTGCATTCGGCGATGCATTCGCTGCACTCTTCACCGTGCGAATCCTGCCTGTCTGATTACGCGCTACGCATGCGTATGACATTATCTACGAGCAGCTAACTATGGAACACGTAAACCGGTATAAGTGCGTTACATAGACCTATGCGGCACCTTGCGAGAATCATAATGAGCAGGAAAACATAGGTAGGCAATGCAAAAGTGCATTGGATAGGTTAGGTTACTGCAGGTCATTGATTTAGAATCCTCTGCTACGGAAAATCCGTTTAGATATTTTATGCATTACATCATACAAAGAGATAACGTACTCATCTATAATAATGATAAGAAGTTTTGAGAATATGAGAGAAAAAAAAGTAAAGAAAACATTTATCTTGAGTTAGTCAAGGTAGGTAAGCTAGTAACTCGATCCACCTGTTACATAATCGCGTGTAGGCGCTCAACATTGCCGATGATCAAGTTTAACGAGTGGAAAGTTCATGGAGGGCATCGGCATCAAACTACACGCTGCCGGCGGCACTTTGTCGCGCACTCGCTGGAAAATCGCGTTACCTGATCGCGTCTTGTCGCGCGCGTTGCTCTGATGGGTTCTTGAACCAGGAAAAGACATTATATCTATGAAACACTAGCTCGAAGCGGCTCAGTGTTTTCTTCAAACTCACAGAACCCACCTTATGGCGTTGCCTTTCAAATCTACTGAACAACAGCGCCGCCACTTTGTCGCTGAGCAGTCGCTTGAAAATTGCGTGATCGCATCTTGTCACGCGTCACTAACTACAGTTTCTTGAACCAGGAAAATAATTTTGTTCCCTTTGAAACTTAAGCTTCTTCCTAGTTACCCGCACCATATGCATCACGTCTATTAATATTACAAGATATATTAATGAACCTTCCATTAAAATATTTGTTGCTTCGTCTCATTTGGATTTTGCGCATTACTGGCACAATGTAAATAATTTTAAACATACTCAATAAAGAAGTGAGCGTGATTGCGTTTATCAAATTTATTATTTCAACCACTTCAATTATTTGGCATACAACGGCGATAAATTCAAGGAGAGTGATAAAAAGTCATTGAACTTGATAAAAAAGAAACGGTTTTTTTTTATTACGCTTCGGCTTTTTTTCTAATCATAAGCCATGTGTAGAATTTTATCTATAGGTTGAAAATCTAAAGCAAAAAAGCTGAACATATAATTAGATGAATGTTTTTGTTGTGATCAGATAAGGCATTCCACGCTGAGCAGAGGCCGTATCGTGCGGCCTCATGCCCACTGGACCATTTCTCCAAATCGCGCGTTCGCCTTTCCCACAGACCTCGACTCGACTCTACTAGTCTACTACACTGCTACACTGGCTCACTGACCGCTCTTCGAACGCCAATACTCACTGATGAATAATCTGTGCACACGCCCTCAATGTTGTAGCAGCGTAGCACTCTTGTAGCGCCTCGTAGCAATCCTCCTGTTAATCATATTTCACTTCTGTATTTAAAGTAACTTTCCTAAAATATTTTTCGGTGACCTTTTAAAACGAAGTAACTAATTTAAATGAAAAATGTTTCAGGAATCGATTTCTCAATAAACCTTTAAGCACACTTTTAGTTGAAGGTATGTTAGGTTGACTACTTATTAGTAAGTCAGTGAAACAACGATATACGAGTATATATTCTTCCATTTATATTGTATCATCGAGTTGTACTCGTATATTCTGCATTAGAAGAAAAATGTTAGGGTGGGGTTCGGATCCCACATTTCTATGATCTTTATAAGAATCGATTAGTATTCGTACAAATGTTAGAAAGTTAGTTACAATGGCATCATTTACAAATAAAAATGCATTGTGATTATACTAGCAGTTCCTATTACCGAACATAATACTTATTGATCATAGAAAACCCCCTTGCGTAAACATGACAGTTGCAAGTCAAGTGATTAATGATCATTTTGCAAATTGGATCCCTTTATTGCTTGCTTGTGCGGCGAACAACGCTGATTATTATACATTTAAATAGCATTTCAGTGTTGCCATTTCATGAGTTCTTCAAGAATTTCCTTATAAATTGTTTATGTGAAAATGTTCCAAATATAATATTTGGACGTAATTCTTTGAGGATGTATATAAGGGAAGAACTCTCCTTAGATATTCTCAAAGCAGCTTGAGGTAGTACTTGGTATTGAGAGATCTGAGGAGACCTTATCTGGAGTTCAAAGTTGTGAAGCTGGTTCTGGTTTTTTATTTTATCAAATGACTTGACATTTGATAAAATAAAAAAAAACAGGACAGATATAGTGTAATATCTAATATAGCTTCTTACGAACCTACTTGAGGCACCAGTGTCATACAAACATTTTTGAAATGCAAATACCTATTTTTTAGTATTAGGTTAGTTTAAAGATAGACGTGAGTAGAGCTATCTGCGTCGACACTTGTTTACCGCGCGCAGACCTTGAGATTCGGCAGCGGTCACTGGCCCAGGCGATGCCAGCCCCAGGCCTCGCGTACATAACATAAATCTCATTATTAAAGTGATACCACATTGAAGCAATATAACGTAACTGATCGATAATATTGCCGGTACTTTGCAACATCATAGTACCTATACTCAAACTTCTGGTATTACGAGTATTGTAAACAATCTATGACACATACCATAGATCCAACAATGATACATAAACAAGCTTCTAATAATGGGAGTACTCACCCATGTTTTGGAAGTATTTTCAAATATAAGGTAACTATGAACTTATTGGCATTCAATAATTTAAATCGCAGATTTCCACAAATAGTTGACAAATAGTTAATAATTAAGAGTTCGTAC
Organism: Chloroclysta siterata; assembly: GCA_932294275.1. Lineage (NCBI taxonomy): Eukaryota > Metazoa > Arthropoda > Insecta > Lepidoptera > Geometridae > Chloroclysta > Chloroclysta siterata. The sequence goes on along the minus strand of OW028601.1, from coordinate 8,092,009 downwards.
TTAGTGCGAGGAGATCTGCGATATCTGCCGCGCCTGTTCGAGAAGCTGTTTCTGGTTTTGAAACCAGTGTAAAATGTATTCTTAATTGACTTTTAAATATATTTTTTACAAAAATTTCAAATATTACTTGGATCCTATCTGCTTTGACACCTAATATAAAGTTCAAAACCCAGACATGACAGTGTGTTAAATTTATTCTTATTATTTTTACGTTCAATTTTCACATCGTGGTCCGTTGACTTCGAGTTGCGTGTGTTGGTAACCAAATTCTGTGTAACTGGCAACATTAGTGTGGGTTAGCTTTCATCATGAGCCATATAGGTTTGTGTGTGTGCTTATTACTCTTCGTAAGACAGAGTAACAGATCTGTGTTAGTGATTGGCGATTTCCGTGGTGGATTCAAGGATATCCAGCTCAGGTTCAGTAGCCACCTTCGCCAGTGAACGACATCATTTCGTGCATTGACCCTACTCATTTCCTTTACCAACTGAAGGAACACCCGATGGATTGTGGATATGTTCTATTTTAAATGGTTAATGTATGCACACCATTTAATCGGCTTTGACTTAAAAACAATACCTGCATTTGCATATAGAGTGATTATGTGGTGTTAACGGCCTCTTTGTATAATAAGACAATGAATTTGAGCTACTAAAATGTTTCTCTTTCTCTTTATTAACTTTAGCGTGGTATTAAAGTTGTATTATTCTTTGTTACAGGTAAGTTTACAAAACCAAAGAAAGCTTGGCCAAAGAGTTGGATGCAGCCGAGGGCGCAGTGAGCAGCATCGGTAATATTTGTTGGCTCGCTTGTTATGATTGCACGTAATGGTGTGTTCTCGTTAGAGCACAATGCACCAGGTTGCAATGGCAGAGTCAGTCACCTCGTCCTAACGGGGCTTGCCCTATGCCCGCTCGCAGGCTGCCGATGCCGTCATCGCGTTGCACAGCCATGCTTGCATTCGTTGCAACTGCAAATAACTATTAAATTGTATTATAATAATAAAAACCACAAAAACTCAAACGAAATGTGTGAAAGAACTTTCTCTTAAAATAAGAGTGTCCGTTTTGTAGCCAAAACTAAGAAATGTCCGAAGGTCCCGCTGTGCACTGGGCTATTTACACAAACCACGCTATAGAAAAATGTTACAAATTCTTATAACAATGAACGTAACTACTAATTGGCGTGGCCACTAAATACTTCGGAATTGATTTATTCGGGTCTTTAGTCGTTTAGCACCACTCCACGCAATAAGGTTTTTGAAGTTTAGCTCATTCAAAAAGACAGAATCTCGGGACCTAAGAAATGATGACAAAAAAAAAATACGTTTTAAAAAAGGGAAAGTATATTAACTAATAATAAAATAAATAATTTACTATTTTGAAATGAAAGGATAAAAGTCCAAAAAACTCTTAATTATCATTAATGGTCAAAAGATACCTATTCATTTAATTCACTTGGGGCCATTAGCACAACATTTTCGGCCAAAATTTGCTAAAATAATTTAATTATTTATTGAAAATTTATAACAAAACCAGATATATGATATTGAGATCAATTCTGAATAATATACAGATTATAACAATATAATATTATGAAAATATTGCGCGGCATCCCGCTGATATTTTATCATGAAGTCGAAGATTTGAAAAGGCATCCCTTCGTCCTTATCATTTAGCGAAGACACAATACATCGCATATCTGGGAATGTCGGTTACGAATGCATCTGACAAAAGGATGTTAAAAAACTAAATCTATAAAAACTTCTTTAATCCATCCATTTTTTGTCGTCAAAAAGGTTGGTTTTTAACAATAATTTTGCACTTTTTCACAAGTTCACAGAAAAGTTTGATATCGTGATGCACAAAGATTCTCGTTCGGCAAAAAGTTGGACATTTACCTGTTCTTGAAATCTGAGAAGAAAAGAAAGGGTAGGTCGAATCGCATCGTTTTTTTACAATGATGAAGATCGAATTTTACCTGCATTTTACAAAAAATATAAAATTTGAACTCCTAAATCTTTGCTCAAAAGGAAGTCGCCAACTTAAGGGTTAGTGGATGTTTTTTTGGTCTATTGTGATTTTATTCGGTAGCAAGGGTATTAAAATTTGCTAGTTGCTCCCTGATCTAACGACAATGTGGGTCACGACTCCCGACCAGTCGGGCATAACAATATCCCGTAACCCACATCAGATATTTCGGACAAGGCCTTTCGGTCCTCCTTATTTAACGTATCTATTGTTCCACATTACTTTCTGTAGCAAACAATTGTTAGTACTGCAAGTAATGAAACAATGACTGCTTGAAAGCCCTTTCCATAGAAATTCTCACAAGTAATGATTACAATAATAAATCTTTTAAAATCATTTGTTTAAGAACGAACAGCTACGAATTTCACAAAACATTTTTATTTCTTGTCGTTATTGTCATTACCAGTGTATTGTGTGGCAGTTTACTAATGTTTCCTTTAACTTATTGAAAGTTTTTTTTATTTTGTCACTATGCCGTCTTAGTTTTCGTTTATCAGTGATGTTAGAGTGGTGGAGCGAGAACGTGATGCACCGTTACACGCATTCGCGGAGTTGAGTGCACGCACGCGCGGTCGCCGACACCACAGTTCTGACCCATAGCCCATAACATGGCACTCACTAAGCACCAACTAAATCGATACAATAAATACAAAAAATCAAGATGTGTGCGCGAACACATTTGCTTCTTTTAAAAGCGACTTCCTCAAAGACGGGTGGCACACGGCAGATCGCGCGTGCCACTCCCATTTTAATTCTCGTAAAAAAGTACCACAAAGCCTCAAAACTATGTAAATGTCGATTTCTCTGCCAATTCACTTTTTACTAATAACAAGGTGCAGTCTGGTGCCGCGTTTCTCCGGCAGCTGGATGATCAGGAAGTGAGCGCACAATGGCCAAGACGCAAATTGCTTATAGAGCCCAAAATTCGCCAGTGATCCAATACTGCGGTTATAATAATATATCTTTTTATTATATAAATAATAATTTGCAGCACACGTAACCACCTTTACTAATAGGCACGTATTTCAAGTTGAACGACTGGTTTATTGTTATTTTTTATCAGCAAAGAGGTCAGTGTGCGCGATAATCCATCTTAGATCCCGCTATCGTAGCCCAAATTAGAAGGTATTATGTAGAGGTAGCATAGGCATATTATTCTCTGTTAATATAATTATTACAATTCTCAAAATGGCTGGTACGCTTCCTACGCATAACATTTATATCAGTGATAAATAAGTTTAGTGAACTAACGTGCTGGCCTCTTCGTTAAATGAATGGCAATTATTATTATTATTATTATGAGCCCTCCGGGTCCCACTGCTGGGCAAAGGCCTCCCCCCATTCCTTCCACACGTCGAAATGAATGGCAATATTTTATCAAAAATATTAAAATTAAAACTGGGTTTGTCTTCAATACTAATTACGTGCGAAGACTTTCACAGACGTAAATTATATATATTTATACTCTTTGGGGTATTTTTAAGAGATATATTTAAAAAAATATAGGCTGGCTTGTAAGGAAACACTAAATATTGTTATTTAAGTAAATTCATCACTTTCTCCGTAATGTATTTACTTAAGTAACAAGTGTCGAGCCCTTCCATCGATTGTATGTAAAAAATATGTTCGATTACGTGAAATTATTACGTACACTGTATGTTGTAGACTGAGTACAAATACGATTACGTGTTTGTTTCATGCAAGTATACGTTTTTATACAATATTTGATGGAGCTAGTATGCTTATATTTGTATATGTCGGCATGGAAGTTGTTCTGTCTGTGATGTTAGTCACCAATTGATTTGAGCAACGACAATGTTCCGAAATTCGATATAGTATATGTCACTCGAACTTCAAAGTCAAAATGCAAAAAAATGCTTATACAAACTTTAAAAAAACTGTTTTTAAAACTGATTGATAAGTACGCGTAAGTATGAATAATAGATAATAGCTAATAAATAAGCCAACGGTTGTATTTTATTAATACATATTTTTTTCCCCAAAGCACATGTCTTTGTCAAGTTTTTAAATAACTTGTTTTTTTTTATAAAGCCTTTACAGCTGTTTCACCATGCTCTGTTAGATTAACAAAGGATTAAAAGGCCGTTACGTATGTCAAAATGTACGCGTTTGACATCTAAGGTTAGGTTTAACGGCCTGTTAATCCTTGATTAGTAACTAACAGAGCATGGTGAAATCAGCTCTAAACCCAAAATCTTAAATTTTAACGGTCTTTTAGCATGAAGTGAGTGATATGACAAAAGTGATACGTAGTTTCCACCTAACCATCGGAGCGACATACGGCTGATGGAGTGGGTGATTTAAATAAAGTCAAGGGGATCATTCGAGCTGCGAACGACGGGGTCACTAGACTCGGGCACTGCCGAAATTATCGCGCGGCGTACACGAGCCGCTGCGGCCAACGAACGAACCAAGGCCAAGTCCCCGCACCGCGCCTCACTCCGCCTTAAGCCTCGCGAACAAATCGATTACCACCCTATTGTATCAACCTTGTATTTACAATAGAAACCCTACACGCAATAATATTATTTTTCTCATAATAACTGACCGTTGAGTTGCTACGTGTCTGCTACGTCGTAGCTTGCTGCTCTACGTAAATGTAATGAATTAATTATTTTGAATTGTGCCTTTTTATGTAAAGGTATTACAATTTATATAAATCTTTGAATACGAACACACACATGCACACACACACACATACACATTGAACGTATGTGGAAAATAAACCTTTTCTTAGTACATACATTAATCATTAACATTAATACTGTTTATTTATCGTATTGAAAGACAACAAAAGCGATGAATCACATGCCCTTGTCCACACTTGTTATTTCATAAGGCAAACACATAATGCTCGTAATTGGTGTTCGATAATAAGCAATAACATTTAGATGTTGCGATGATGCGTGGGCGGTGGCAGCGGAGAGGAGGCAGAGCGGAAGCGTGTACCTCTGAACAGCCACCATAGTACAATTTTACCAGTGTCGCAATAAATCACCTGGTTTATTTTGGGTCATCTTTACCCTGCCGCTCTCATAATTATTCTGCACGAATGATTACGAAAGTGAAACTGAAAGTTATACTGTATACAGTATACTGAAAGTTCTTAATCATAAAAAAAATACTAGTGAGCTCTAACACAGATAAGAATGGCTCTACTGACGTGATTTTAATATTGTTATTAAAATACGAGTAGATTATGGAAATACCTTGACACTGTTAGAGTAAGTTTGAGTCTGGAAATCAATATATTAAATATTAATCAGTTATTGTTAATACCATCCAGCAAGTTTCATACCGATTGGTTCAGTGGTTAGGGCGTGATTTTGCCACTAACATCCAAACATCGTAACTTTAGCATTTATATATTAGTAGGATTGGATAGGATAATACTATTGTACTACTGTTCGCATTTACATGCTCAGAGATGGGAGTGAGGCGCGGGACGGCAGGTGGTAGCGTCAACGTGCGGCCGTGAACTTTCTACGGACACGTTTTCAGGAGCATAATACTGCGCAGTATTCCGCGATGGGGCCCCATTCCCCCCTCATCTCCGCCTCCATCTGTCCTCCAAACGCTTTTCTAATCGAGCATTCGTGACCGTGACAAATTGTATTAAATTCGAAAGATACGAAATTTTTCAATGATTATGCTCGAGAATAACGCTTTTTGTATGTTTTTAAAGTTTTATACTTTAAAAGCGGCTTCCAGCCGTCTATCTATTTGTCCATCTAGTTTGATTTTTAACTAATTACAGAGCTACAGCTTTTATACAAGGAAATAAAAAATACAATATTGTAATCAATAATAATAAGCCTACCAAATGAGAGTAAAATTTTTGCAACAATGTATCATTTGTAAAATTTGTAAGTAGGAAAAAAATACAGTGAAATTTAACTAATCAAATATTACCGATACATGGAGGCGGAACGTATAGTAACTTTTATTTTCTCCTGTTTTCTTTTATCATTTCTATTGAAATGTATTTAGTTCGAGTTCAAGTATGCTAGGTAATCGCATATGGATGAACACGCCGTTTGTCGAAAAACAGAGCGAAATAGAATGATTTTACTGACTTTATAAAATGAGGCCAACGTTGTTGTTTCACTCGTGTATAATGGCGCTCTTGCGTTATTGAAAGCAGGCAAAGTCGTATCTCGCTGAGATCATAAACCTATCTACAGCGAGGACGATTAAAATGTAACAAGGAAATGTTTGCAGTGCTTCCTCATTCTTGCGCGCGCAGTATAGGTGAGTAGAGTAGCGCAACATTACGCTGAAGTTGCGCGTGCGCAAAACACTCGCGGAGATTATACAACCGGTGCATCATCACCGCGCGAGGGACGCCCGCGCCGCGATGCTCTGATTACTAGACCTCCTATGCAATACATCCACTTTACCTATGATCTTTACTGGTACAATGCATCATTAAACCAATGCTTGGACCAATAACCGATGTTTATGCTCTACTTGGCGAGGTCTCGCTACGTCTCTAATGAAGAACTTTACTTCTGGTGGTTTTTATCATATTCGATGGTCAATAAATTTCTCGTAAACATACAATATTTCCGTGGCACTGTACCTAGACGTCCTCTATCAGGTGCAGGAAGTCTGGCTTCGATGTAAATATCAAGGTAAAATAACCTAAAGGAGAAAGGCTCCCCTTCATTTGCACTATTTAAGCTCAAAGGAAGCTCACTGGACAACTGTTCATATCATAAAAAAATGATTTCTTAAGAATTAATAATAGTTAGTTAGTAATGATGCTGTGGGAGGTATGACAATTCGCAAATACCTCCAAAACCATACTAAAATAATGAAAAACATTATTTGAATTAAAAAAGTTTATTATTAGTAAGAGATCTTAAACAGATTTCTATATACAAGAACAATTAGTTTGTAATACGGATTCGAAAAAATATGCTGGGTAGTTACGACGATATAATAATACGGTTCGTTCTTTTTTGCGAGGTCTAGTGTTTAGTATTATTAGAGTCGGTTAACAGGTCGGTTTCCTCGTGGCTTCACCTTGAGGCTGACATTGCGGCTAATTCAGCACTTCGACATTGACATGCTCCGATATTTGAACGAGGAAGTTCCACTGGTTTATTCGGCGGGGCCATGCGAGTTTCAATTCAATTTACTAATTTCCTAATACAAACTAGCTAGACCCTTAATTATAAATCCTATCCTATCCTAGAGGCGATGGTCTTGCAACCTGTCACGTATGGAATACTAACTACTGCAAAATGTGGCTATGTGCCAAACGTAATGTTTGGACGTACCTCTGACTTACCCCGTTAGATGTCCTCAAAGAATCTGGAGTTAGTACTAAGTACTAAGAGATCTACCGATATCTACCGTGCCTGGGGATCAAAGTCTTGAAGCCGTTTCTTCTTTCTTATCAGTATTCATTCAGTATCTTAGTAGACAGATTACAAAGTAGTTATTGAAGACTTTAATATTCGGTTTTCAACGTAGTTGGTTTATTTAATGGAATATTTTAAAAGTTTTTGTATTCAATCGCATCGCTCGGGGTCATCGTATGGAAGATATTTTTTTTGCCGGGAGTCGAAGGTCAGATTACGTCATGCTGTTGGACGGTTCTGACAAAATGGTGGACGTTAACTACGACGCTACCATGACTTTGACGTACAATAAATAATACTTAAATGTTTTAAAAGAACATGTTGTTTGTGGTTTTAAACAATAATTTTATTGAAGGCAATATGCAACGTAACCAGTTTTATATACATATAAGCTCAATGTTTATAATCATTAATTAGGCATCCGTCTATAACGTTTTTTTTAATAATTCATTGTCCAAACAATGATAAGCTATAATGTAAGTTTAAATTACATCTTTTTCACTCGACTAGACAGTTCTTAATAATAATCACTTTTAGATTATAAAGTGCCAACTTAATGTATCTATTTATATCATTGAAATATTTGATTTTCACAGCCTGTATGTAGACGTAGAGTTTACCCTCTATTCTACAGTGTGTGACGTAGTAAAGCTAATTACTATCATTTTGTATGAGAAAATCTGTCTAAATGCACTTTTTTATTTATAAGATGATGTTCCGACAATCAACCTTAGAAGACAAGAAGTCTTCCAAATTTATTGAAGTTTATTGAAAAGACTAAACTACATTAAATGGCGACCTTGTTCTTTAAATTGAGATACATGAATTTTCTCACTTATCTATATTTTAAATAAATATTAATCAGAAAACAAGTTTTACTACTGTCAGTAAAAAGTCTGGCGAAATTGTTGTGAACTGCAAATGCCAATGATTTGATAAATCAGGCATCCAGCAGCCATAGAGGCATTAATTGGACGCACCCGAGTGACCTTGGCCTTGGCACGGGTTGCCGAATCAGTCGAGGTCGACCACGATTGAGAGCGTCCGGATCACACGGATCGTATGTCATACTTACTAATCACGAATATTATGTTTAAATATTCCATCAAAAAAAGATTTGCCCATTTGCTGACTTTTTGCTGCCGTGTTTCAAGTTCAGTCGAAAATTTGAATTGCCTTCAATTGAAATGTTAGTTCAAAGAAATCTTAGGCCCAGTTTCACCTTGCTCTGTTAGTTACTAATCAAGGATTAACAGGCCGTTAAATCTAACCTTAGATGTCAAACGCGTACATTTTGACATTTTTAACGGTTGTTTGATCCTTTGTTAATCTAACAGAGCATGGTGAAACCGGCCCTTAGTTGGATAATTCGATATTTTTTTAACAGAATACCATCTAGGTTAAACCGCTCGTATTGTACAGTTTGTCAAATATCATAGTCACCCGGAAATTAAAACGCTTTTTTCCGACAATGGCTTTTACTTCAAAGAAGTGGTCTACCACTTGCCTTGGTGACTGTACATTATTCATACCAACAACATGGTAAATTCTAGGAATATTTTTATTAGCTCTTCTAGGAAATTACAATGTAAGCGGGCGATCATTTTGTTCTTAGCAAAGTTAAGTCAGCACTGAAAGAGGAACAATTTAGTTGATGTGGGAAATATTATTTTATTTCTAGTAATGTTACGAGTATTTTAAATACATATTTAACGGTGGAAAGTTAATAACTTTTATTTTATTTAATTATTTATATAAACAGGCTATTATTAACCGTATGCAAGTGAAGCGAATACTGAAAACTGCAGTGGTAAAAACTGTGTCACGATTTACAACGACAATAGGACATAAAACTAGGTAATTAATAAAATGTACCTAAAACATGTCGATAACTTTCATCGTATTTTTCTATCTGTGTTTAAGGAAAAGTAAATCTAAATTACAAGTTCAGTGAAGTAATTTGAGTAGGAAAAGCGGCCGCCTACGTAATGTCTTCGTCGACAACTCCGCAGCGACCGCGGGGTAATTGACTCAGGCTGACCTCGCGCTGCTTCGGAAAAACTCGCCCGCCATCGGCACTCTACGCCGCTCCCCAGCGCTTGCGCATTTTTGAAATTGTAATGCTGCTGCTCACCTGAAACTGAATAATGTTTTTTAAATCGGGTAAAGTTTTTGCGTTATAGTTTGTCTTTTTTTATTACAACAAAATGTTTCGTAGGAGTATGCTCGTAGTGGGTATAAGTGTTTTTTTGGGTTGTAAAAATTTTAACATATTTCCATTTTAAATGGTCATATGACAAGTTGCAAGCCCATTGCCGCTGCTGCTAGTATACTAACTAGTTTCCTCGCGATGTTTTCTTTCACTGATTTGTTGTATTTTATGAATAAGGTAAAAAAACGTATAGTAAAAGGAAGTACCTATAAGGTAAAAAAGTTTTTAAATATTTATATTAATGGAAATTTCACACAACTATCTATTTTTTTACGTTTTTTGTAAACGTCTTTCAATACATATAATAAAAGTACCAACGAATGCGTTTCTTAAAGATTTCATTAATGTTATTGGTTATTCATATTTACTGCTCTTATTAAATAAAAATAATTAAGTTATTCTAATAATGGGTTTTAAGTAGAGTTCCGAAACCCTAAAACATATACGCTATAAGTTTTCCACCATACAGATTGCTGCGTCATTTTTTTGTAACCACAATAATAATAAATACCAGTGTCATATTTCATTTTTTCCAAGAACGATACACGATGCCCAAATCAAATGTGAAAAAAATATGTCAAGTTAGTGCGACTAATGTTGTCCAATATGGTGAACAATAACAATCGGTCAGGTCGAATTTCCGATGCGCGGTGGCTCCACTTGCTCTGCAAGGCCTTGACCACTGTCTGCATTCTGGTTTTGGGCCCACGACCACAGTTGCTGTAATAGTCACTACATTACACTCTTTTAATATGACACCACAGATGCTGTAATATAAAAGAGTAGAGCTCTTTGTGAAGCGCTCGCCCGGGGAAGTACTACCACCATGCCTTTTTCTGTCGCCAAGCAGCGTTGCTATGTTTCGTTTTGAAGAGTCTGGTTGCTGCCGGTGAAATTACAGGCACATGAGGCTTAACATCTGTATGCCTCAAGTTGATTGACGCATGTCATAGAAAATTATTTATTGCACAAATAAAACAAACTGTACATAGGCGAGGTTAATGCTGGATAGCATTATATTATATACCAGCTCACCTTTGGGTAATGAGAAGACATTTTTGGGTAGTGCACATTAGATGAAGGCCTATATCAAACAAAGCAGGTTAGTTCAACATTCCTATCGTGCGTGACTTACGAGGTAATGCTTTGTTATGGGTGATGGTTACCACTTTACATCAGGTAGGCCGTATGCTAGTTTTAATCAGTTCTATTTAAAAAAAAGTTGTCATAGTAAATCAGTAACTGTTTGCTTGACAGTCATTATCATTATCAGCCTGAAGAAGTCCGCTAATTGAAGGCCCTCTCCATTACATTTCCAGGAAGAACGATTCTGATCCCTCTCCATCCACCGACTTCCTCATAACGTCGTCGGTCCATCGGGAAGGAGACTGACTCCTCACTATACTTCGTAGCAATAATGATTCCCACTAAAAACCTTCAAATTATTATAGACATATTGTTATGGCTTATTAGCAATATGGCTTTAAATTGCAGCTATTTCGATAATTTAGTAACGATAAAACTTACTTAGGTACATTAGGTATTGTCTAAAAACATAGATACTTACGTCGTTAAATAATTACGATGGAAATAGAGCAATAATAGCATGCGGACATACAATTTGTCGACATTCAAGTTTATCAAAGTACGCGGAGTCCGACCGTAACCTTGACTTACTTTTTGTCTAAGTAAGTAGTGTCAACACAATTTTTTGATGAGTAAACCGAGTGTCATTAATCACTCTCATAACCTTCAGATATTATAGCCTTTACAATATCCACACGTTTTAATATAAGTTTTAGAATAATACACACATACCTACTACTTAACGTAGTTTGACTTTCATAGCGCGCTGATGCATTGGAGGTGCGGGTTCAGTTTCCGCACGTAACAGACACAACCATTGTGACACAAAGAACTTCTAAATATTTACTTGTTCGTTTCAAGTTATTTACCTTATGCCCCACATAAAACGTACCCAAATAATAAGTAATTAAGTTCATATTTCCACAATGTAGTTTGCGGTCGACCCTGAAGAATAGGGTCCTTCGCCGTGTTCTCTGAATAGAAAGTTGTAAATGTTTTTATGATGGGTATAATGGATTCCAAGTTAATAAAGTGCCAAGTCCCGTTTGACCAGTGGGCCCTGGCCGCACGCGGCCTATTGTCCTGCGTCCTTCGGTCGCTTCGGGTGACGTGAGAAGGCTGACCACTCCATTATACTTCCATTTTATTTGTTCATAATATTTTTAATACTTAGTGTGCTCTCCGAACGAGGCTATTTCTGCATCTGTTCATGTTTATGACCATATTAATGCAGTTCGCGTCCGAGGTCGTGATAGTATCTCTACGTTTTTGTTGTTTGTCGTATGTCCCGACAGAGGCAGTTTTTGCATTCCATATGCTCTTCCGAAGAAGCCTAAAATTTGAACTGGGGTAAAAAAGTTGTCCCTTTTCCGTTCGAAATAAAACAATAATCCGGAAGCAAAAAAAATGGAAACCATAAATTGCAAACAATATGGCTCGCCGTTTACTTTTAATGGAAAAAAATGCGGCCGATCAATCGAGATCATCAAAAGTGAGTTGATCTCATCGGCTGCGGTCACATTGAACAATACGCTGTACATGTGGCTACCGACTGACGATACCCACTCTGCACGCTCTTTTCAAAGGAATATCAACCATATTGTAAAAACTTAAGGTTGAATATAATATTTATAAAAAGTAGATAAACAAACGGGCTGTGAAATTTGATATTCGCACCCCGACATAAAAGCGAGGGCAGCGGAAGGAAGTAAAAAAGTGGGTTCCTATTCACTTTCATATTTTAATCCAAGTGCTCACATGTTGCATTATCTTTTTATTAGGGTCCCATCGACTAGCAAGAAACCTTAAAACTATAATAAATTCGGTCTCCACACGCACTATCAATAGTTTAAAAAATAAACGATTACCTATGCTAATGAAATAAGTCTTTATAGGTTTACCTACTGCCTTTTATTTTTTGTGCAATATGCACGTGATGGGTTTGATGTGCAGGTTAGTTATTTGATTAAAATACAAAATATTTAGTTCTTAAAATTTTGGTAGGTACATGGCATAGGTTAGATAGTACTCTGTTCCCTGCGTTCGTTTTCATTGTACCTACCTATTGCAGGAAAATAACGAAACTGTTTGTAATACAATTTAAAATTCGGTGATAAAGTCTGAAATTTCTTTGTGCTTTTGTATAAATATGTTTCATTATATCCTATTAAAACTCATGAACTATTTTATATCAATAAAAACGAATAATTGTATAAAAAAACCATGTGCAATGTGCACGTGTGGGAGGATATTTGCGAATCCTTTTAAAAAGCTTCCTTTGTGCAAAAGGGAAAGTATTGAAGCGAAATAATTGCGGCAAAAAGTGTAAATATAGGCAAAGAACGTACACCTTTGTCAGATGTTTGTGCAACCCTTTGGTAAGTTTTTTTCCTCCAAAAAGCATAGTGCGTATTTTGCATCTGTCTATTGATTTTTGATAATATCAGTTGGAAGGTATGTAATTTATATGTATAGGTATATGCATCTCTACAAAATTAGATAATGTGTCTACAGAAATGATTTTATATTTTTCAGATGAACATTTCTTATGAAAAATGGGTTAAAAATAAATTTTATTTCCTTATAAATAAATTTGCCCTACATTATCGTAGGAAAGAGAACAAGAAATACCCAGGAAATCATTCCTTAAAAATCATTTTCATATTTAATGTTTTGTACCCGATATGCATTTTAAATAATTAGGGCATGGAGACATGGCGACACTATAAGAGTTCTTTGTCGTTATTTGAAACCGTGAAAACGAGGTTGTTCTTCAATAAGTCCACTGTGGTGTGAAATTAGGTACCTACCTATTAGCTCTAAGTAATAAGTACGTGATTGGATCTAGATATTGACTGACACAGAGCGACAGAAGTAGATTCTACAATATTGCGAAGCGCCTGCGCGCCAGTGGCCTTGACCGGCCTGCGCCAAAATTTCCAGGTCGTTCACCCGCCGCGACGCCCACCGCCACTCGTTTTATCTCGCATAAATAGCTCTTGAACCAAACGATTCTGCACTCTTTTCTCATAGACATGAGACTCAAAATACCGTAACAGCCATGCAAGCCGATGATGTTATATAAAGCCGTGTTTATGTGCCTACTGCCTACCTATTGTTAAAAGAAACTTGTTTATCAATAACATGTTAATAGGTAGGTATAGGTACCTACCGAGGTTCGTACTAGGTGGAGCAATTAGGTAGGTAGGTAGGTACGTATGTAAAGCAACTGATGCACTATTTGAAACCATAGACAACATTAGTTCAATGATTCTGTAGATTAATAGGTAGTAGGTATGTCTCTGGTTCTACTTGTATTTTATAACGATGAATGGGTAGGTACTTTATAATACTTAACACAATACCTATCTAGGTAGGTAATTCGTTATGCCTTATGTAGAATAATTTCTTAGGTCTCATTCAAACAGCAAACATTTATTCGATTGCTTTTTCTTGTCAACATAGGAAGGTAGGTAGGTAGGTAGTTATTGATCCATATGAAGTAAGGTGCTAGCAGGGTACCTACCTAAAGGTTCGTCATCGGTACCTAACCTAGTAGTGTTTCTAACTATGAGCTCAAGGCATTATTAACATGGCGATACCGGAAGTAATCGCTATGAGGGTACCGGGGCGGCGACAGCGGGTCACTCCGACACGCGGCGACCTACACACCAGAACGGCGGCAGCTCGCCATCCATTAGCTCGATTCCGTGTTCAAGTTCACTCGCGTTCCATCACCAAAAATATTTTGGTAGTGTGACGCAACCCAGAGCGGCTACGTCCCACTCAAACGCGGCGGACGGCTCTCCATCGGTGCCGCTCTCGCGCGACCTTGGCCGCGGTGAGCCGCAAGGTTCGGGTCTTCGAACTCCAGCGAGTGCGGGGGCTGCGGGGTGCGCGGGCTGCGGGCCGCTGTTCCTCCAATCAGTCACCGCTCACGGCTGAGCGTGCTCGCGATTGGTTCTTCAACAGCGCGGCAATGACCTCGGAGACCGGAGTTCGAAGCGCGCCGATCCTCGCCTCGAAGCGCAGACCGTCAGGCTTTGCCAGCCGATAGAGGCTATATTCGCTCGACGAGGCCGGCTCTGCCGTCGAACCGATTGTATCGCACGGAGCGCTGATCTTTTTGCAGACTTTCACTCTTAAGGGGAAGCTCACGCGGTTCGGAGCAGGAGCGCGCGCGGCGCTCGCTCAGTTCGTCGATCGAGCTCGAACGAGTAGCACGCGGAGCGTGCAGAGACAGTGTAGCGATTGCGCGACCTTCATCCCTCGCGACGTGCCGGCCGCTGTGTCTCATGCACTCCTGTCCTATTTATTCAGTGATAGAGTGCGCAGGACCATTTATGTTTGAGAGCCGACGTGCATCGATGTGCTTACCGTGTTGTGCAGTGAGAGGAAAAAACTATTAAATAGTTTTAAGGATATCCAAATGACTTCAGTGATGTCTCCTGATAGCAGCTACGGGCGCTATGATACGCCTACGCCGGTGGACCATGGGCTCATGAGTCCAGCACACAAGGAGCGTGAACCTGAGCTGCATATAGGTAGTCCCCGTCTCTAATTAATACTTTAATTTTTCAGCAATTTAATTTTTACGCAGCAATTTAGTTTATTTCGCAAGACATTAAATGCAAATGATCAATGCTTTTAAAATAAAACAAATTAAAAACCAGTAAAATGAAAATAAATTATTAGCATTATGTTACATTAAACATGCTTGGTACTAGTTAGTACAAGCAGTCATAGAAAAGAAAACTTCCGAGACCGTTGAAATCGGACTTCCTATTAAAAAATAGCATATTCAACGTTTTGCACTTTCAAGGTCTTTGGGATAAACATCTTTGCGAATCATCTGAGCGAATGGCAATTGAGTACCTAAAACCTGTTGACATGTTGATTTTGCAATTAGTTCAAACTAACCGTATTGTGTATTATCATATCTATCAAAATGTCTTGAATATTGTCATGATATTTTGCTTTAAGACAAGAATCAAATAAGACGCAAACAGTTCAGCAAGAATCATCCGATCGAACTAACATAAAAGTCCGTTTACGAGTAAAAATACCTTTTTGAGCAAGTGCGGCAAGTCAAAAAGATTCCCATGGTATAAAAGTAAACGTTACAAAAATATATAAAAATATTTTTACGCCCAATTTGTAGCAATGGCATAGGTAATTCTTGATTAATGATGAAAATCCTTCTGATTGTTACTGCAACGGTAAAGGGTACAATGCTAACAAATGTAGTTTACCCGTCTGCAGAACGAATTTTTGATCGATGAATTGTTGCTCGTTTCCGCTCAGATGAGCTCGCCAAAAACAATTAAAATAGCATTGTCCAATATAGGTATGAACACTCCAGAGCTTAATCGACAGAATCCCTTGTGCAAATCGATAAGGCACAAAGGAACCCTGACTGCAGGGAGCCCTTATTGATTTATGTTCGATTCGTAATGATCTTATCGTTTTCTCCCGTGAAATTTGAATCCAAATCAACAAAAGAGTTACCGTTGGTACCCCTTCCGAAGTCGAAATTAATGATTGTTGACAATCGTTTGAAAAATTATGTAAGAATAGCAATAATATCGGTAATAGCTCGACGAGCTGGTTCCACGTGGCGTCAGCTGGTGTGTCTCCCACCAGGCTACCACACTACTTTTACTTTTCTCTCGACGCACGACGCGCGCGATCCCACCAGTTGAATGAACTGCCTAGAGTGCATTTTGAAAAGTTCTACTGCTTACAGCATTGTTCATGCTTGGTTTGGAAGATATCGTAGTATCACAATTGAAACACATCTTGTTTTTTATCACAAAACCTAGTCAAATTAATGTAATGGGACAGTGTTACCGCAACCTAATGAAACCACAATCTTAAGGCTAAATGATTAGATTCTTGAAATAATTAAATTGTATCGCTGAATTCAAGATTATTAATAAGGAAGTAAAAACAAACGTGCTCCTCATCAAGGAAACAGATAGCGAAACGTGACATAAGAGATAATTATTTACAAACAAACATCGCCGTGACACAGATCTGCAGCTGGAATGGCCGCGTCAGGTTCTGCACGGTCGCCGATGCCTGCCGACATTGCGTTACGTGGACGAGAGACTTTCTCGCACACTTTCCTCGACGCTTAATTGACGTAACGAACTAGCGACTCTCACACGCGCCGGTGAAAAAACGCGCGTGTTGCATCACACGGAGAAATGGCTGCACGCTACTGCCTCTGTTGCAACTGCACCTGTTACGTCTCGCGCTTTCCCTGATCTATTGTGAGCCTCACTGCTCGACGCCGATTCAGCGACGTTACTTAAGACAAAATCATTTTGGCCATATCTTTGGCTACATCGCATAATACACTTTTGGTTAGAGAAAAGAAAGTAAGTATAGAAAGCGACGAGCCCGTACATCGACCCGGCTCGAGTGCTCGCCAGAAATAGAAAGTTCCTACCAAAAGACCCGGCCTACTCCCTTAACAAATAAACAAATGGATCAGGAAAGTGAGAGCAGTCGGGGGCGTAGGAACCAGTTCCAGGGACGAGACGGGGCCGCTCCCGCGTTCCCGAAACCAACAGTGGCGACCGCGGCGCTTCTAATTCAACACGACACCTGTTGTTGTTACCGAGGGGACTCTACATATCACTGACCTACTAATAAAATTGCTTAGCTCATTACGTATCACTCCATGTTTGACGATAAAACCGAAAATGTGGCTTCGTATCCAATTATGAGTAATTTATCGTCAAACCAAATAGTGCCTGACCTTTGTATCGCATCACTGGCCACAATTTGGTAGCTGATAACCGATTTAACGAAATCGCTTATTTCAGCTGCGTTTTTGTTGGTAACAAGGGGTCATTGACTCATCCAATGTAGAGTAGAGAGAATCGTTACTTTCTAAAATAACTATTCAATGTCACCTTGACGCACGCAACTCGAAGTTGCGTCACTGATTTCATTAGTGAGATTGTTTTGTTTTACGTTAAACTGCTTTTGAAAGAGAGGTATGAAATGGGTATGAAGCTTCTTCTCTGAATGAATGGCACATTATATTCTGCCTAGATTATTATAGTGCTAACATGGTTTATTGTTAGAAATACAAGTCAAGCCAAAATCTTACTAGCACACGAGTAATAATTGACTGAAATCAGATTTCTTATCACTTCTGTTATTTTCATTTCTACTTTGGTAAACAGGTACTCCTTACTAAGTTTGGAAAACTCCATGCTAAATCCATCAATTCCAACTTCCATTATTAGCAACCTATATTTTGGCAAGGTGTTGGCAAGGTTACCGTATCACTAAAATCACGTGTACGAACGAGATTGTTTGTTATACATGCTTGTTTTACAACCACAACCCAGGATGTTTGGCACGCGCTAACACCGTAATCTTTACCAGCTCCAATAAGTCGACTTATTAAGGAATATTATGGTGCATGCGCGTTTTCGTAACCTAAACTCATGGTGCATTTCTTTTGTTGCAGAGTTTGACGGCACCACGGTGCTGTGCCGCGTATGTGGCGACAAAGCCAGTGGCTTCCACTATGGCGTGCATTCCTGTGAGGGCTGCAAGGTAAATATGCTTACTGATACATTTTAAAATAGTTACAATGTTATTATTCGCCGTCGTTTTTACGTGCTCACCAGCATCTGTTGTAAAATGCCACCGTACCACTGCCACTCTTCTGCTTACGATTTATACCTAAATAGGAAACGTCTGAACACGATTGTTATTAAGTGGGTACCTAATTGAGTCACGTATGCGGGTAGTCTCAGATCTGAAGTAGGAAGCCAAACTGCGGGTGATATGGATCCCTCCGCCCATTTAGCTGCACTGAGGCACCTCTCGGCTCTAACGCCAAGGCCAAGACACGCGGAAGACAATCTCTGTGCATTCGTACCAGACCAGATGACCTTATTTTCCAAATGTAAATCCGATGTCTGCATTGCCATGATAATAAACTTACAAAAAATATCGTGTGAACATGTGGCGTCGAAAGCGGTTTACGGGTCGTCGAATACCTGCAGGCCACGACCGGCCGCGCCGCTTCGGTCAAACCCTTAGACCCTTATTCCAAACTTTTTTTTCATACCTGTCCCGGAACAATCACACAGGAACGCCGTGTTATTATAATGTTCGAGTGCAGACAGACTTGCATTGTAGCTACGTGCAGGGGTCGGGGTCAATTTGAATGCAATAAGGTTAAAAGGTACCCACTGTTCCGGCCCCTTGCCCGACTTGTCTATCCTCGTTAAATGCAATATCTCTAGTATGCAGCTCGCGTCGTTATTACCATAACCATAGTCATCATAACCTATAACCATAAAGCAAAATTAGACCTAAACAGAGAAATAGAATCCAGGTGCACTATTTTGAGCAGGCTAACAATTAGCTATGGATCGATTTTTATTTAGATGGATTACACAAATTATTAATAAAGCTTGTGCTTATTGTATCGACGAAAAGCGGAATTGCATCTACAATATAAAGTCCCAATGACAACAAAATTCAAAATATAAACTATAAAGCTTAATAGGGTCTCTCTTTTTTGGTTGGTAATGAGTCCCCTAAAATACCAATGCATTATAAATTCAATATGGACAAGCAAAACAAAAGTCTTAGGTATTATAAGTATGAAAGAGATGAGCCCTGTCTGAGACCGGGATAGAAGTGCAAGACGTGTCAGTAGCTAGTGTAAACTAGTTTGGACTTCAAGTTCGGCGGGACTCCGCGGGACAAAGCGTGTCCTTCAGGCGCGGATGTCTGGTGCATTGTGCAGCGGCATGAGACGACTTTCAGACAATAATAACTCAGAGATTGGCCCCTATCTCACCCCTACCGTCGCCCGGTCATCGGCCCTTTCTTTTCGTCTTTTGTCATTTAAATGCTCTCAAAACGAGTCACAGATCCAGGCTTTTGTTGCAAAAAGTCCCACTTAAAAGATTATTATTCGTTAGATTATCATTTTTATGCAATATTGAAACATTTTCTCACTACCATTTATTTATTCTGAAAAGTTATGTAGAGTACCTACAAAAAAGTATTCACTTTAAAAATTGTGTATTTTACGTAATAGTGACGTATAGTGCCATCTAGCGACAATAAAGAGAAATATGTCGTGCTAATTCAGCCACTCGGCGCTAGGTGGCGCTTCATTGTGACAATCTTATCTCGACGCAACAGTGCTGCCACTACACGATACGGCTACGGACCAAAGCTGCCTTCAATGAATGACGACGGAGCGTGTAATTTTATAGCTCGATGTGAGATGTAGGGCGTTCCAGCGTACGCATCGATGTCAACGAACTCCACTTACCTATACAACTTTTTAATTAAATATACATTAGTGTTATGTATTATAGAAACAAAATGCGGTTTTTGGAGCCTTGTTATTTTGAAAACTAACGAGGTTAACAATTTTCGTGTCATCACGTCAAACGCCAACGAGGTTACATAGGTATTTTCAGGATTTGCTGAGTTCATGCTCACGGACTTATTATTCGATTTAGCTACCTTTACTTTAGTTTACATGCGTAAGCATATCGGCATTTAGGACGAGAATTAGAGCATCGTGTGATGTGGAGCATCCAGTTGCCACGACGACGAGCTCGAGCTCTTTGTTCCGCGACCGACATAATTTCCGCGTCTTGTGGGTCGCTCATTTTTCGGCACCAAACTGTGGCAGGGCGCGGGCGTTGACCTCGCTCGCTAGCGTCGCGCGCCCGCCTTCTCTCACCGTAAACAACTTTTACGGGCATCGAATGTACGCGCAACGTGAACGTAACCCACATTATTTTTGAACTGTCAGCGCCGAGGTTCGTTGATCCCTCGCCGGTCATATTTATTGAGAACATCGTGAGCCGACTGTTGAGGCTACGATTTCCTGTTCCACACAATGGCTATGTGTTTAACGAACTTGACTCCGGCTAATTAAAGCCTAAAATAATGATTTATCGAGTTTAGTTTACGGTTAAGCTATTGCAGCAGTACTTATTTAGGAACGCAAACTCTTATAGGTACGAAGATGAATACAAAAATCAAATAGTATGCGATTTAATAGTCGGTTAACTTTTTTTCAACGAATCACTTACGGCCGGTTTCTGAAAGCTCGATCAAAACTAATCGGATGTCAAGTCACTCGCGATTTCAGCTATTACATCGAATTAGGTATATAGACATAGCAAGTGACTTGACATCCGATTAGTTTTGATCGGGCTTTCAGAAACCGGCAGTTAATTTCTGAATATGATATATTTATAATTAAATCTATTAAAAGTATTACGTTGTACATATTATGCATCTATTAGTTTTACATTCAAATAACAGCTTTTCAAATAACTAACAAACAAAAAACAAATCAAAAACATATTTGAAACAATTTCTTATCGAAACTAGGTATATGAATATAAAAAGTATTGGCTAACGTAT
Organism: Chloroclysta siterata; assembly: GCA_932294275.1. Taxonomy (NCBI): domain Eukaryota; kingdom Metazoa; phylum Arthropoda; class Insecta; order Lepidoptera; family Geometridae; genus Chloroclysta; species Chloroclysta siterata. Next base: position 8,070,857 of record OW028601.1, on the reverse strand, counting down.
TGGCGTACGTATTTTTTTATATTGTTTGTTATCTGTGTAGCCTAATAAGTAATAACAATTGTTTATACCATAGCACGAAGCGTACCGACAATTTTTTAAGCTGTAACACATAGCATAATATTGTTTTAACTTTAGCTAGTAGTAAATGACTATACATAGGTAATCTTTATTAAGCACTGTGGTGTAGTCTGATAGTCACAACAGTAACAGTATAAGTTTACCAAAATGTGACATTAAACTGTTGTGGTCTGTTGAGGTGGCTTCCTCAGAAGTAGGTATGCGTCAGCTCGAAGTCGATGGCCGCTGCACCGTTAATCGCGATGACGACGCCCCCAAACTAACTTGTCATAATGAAAGCTCACCTGTCACAATTTATATCTAATCAGGAAATTGAGCAGTTTTTTATATGATTTCTAAAATAATTGACTGAAAAATGGGACTCAAAAACTTAGAAACACGTTTGGTATAAAATCACTCTGACCAAATGTTAAGCCTACACTTATTACACGCCCCATCATAGTCTGGTCTCAATAATCATAAGGAAGGTGTTCGTTATATCGCTCTTTGAATTAATAAACTATTCGACATTTCCTTTTTAAAAGACCACGTCCCCAGAATTTGTCAATAAACAGAATATTAACAAGCACTGCGAATAAATACTAACGTAAACAAAATTTTAAACAACAACAACCAGCAACAAAGCTCAAAGTATGTTGTAAAAGCAGAGTTTATTGACCTAAATCAGAATAAGCCACAATAAAACCCGAGAAGTGTGTCAATGTAACGTTAACGACAAAAAGTGTTGGCGATCGCTTATCGCGAGCTTCGGCAACGCTATGTCGAAAAGTCTAGATGGCGGGTGCGACCCACATAGCACTGACGAAATACTCGCTATGTGTATATTTATGTGCCAGTTTATTTATATACCTGTTCTGTGAGTCACGCGGCTTAGCAGAATTCATCGCGCGACCTGTCTGTCTTTGCATATATACTTCCATCGATCCCGATGCGTCACTTTATATACTATTTTAGATATATTTTGATATCTGAAAGTCTATTCCATTCAAGCCTACAAGTTACAACAAATTTATGACACAAATACCTTATTAATATTTTTATTTCTGATACAAAGTAGGTACCTACCTAATGTACCTAATAATGGGAGCATTACTCACCGAATTATCAACTGACCTTATTTTGAATAAACAACATATAATAGGAAACAAGAATTGAGTTATTTATCCAACAAGTACAAACGTAGCACATCATTTTATTTTTTTAGAGCTCTAAAGGAAGTCACTGGGTTAGTAAGCGGTCATTGACCCGTGATATTAATATAATTCATAAGGAAAACGTTGAGAATTTGCTTAAAGCGGTCGAAGTAGGCAATTTGTAATTGGGTCTCTGAATAAATAAGAGTAGGTTACGTTCTGAAAAATATTTATCAATTTGATTCAAGAAATTCAAACATCTTTTTGTAAGAAACGTAGACGCATTACTTGTAGTGTTGGGCGAGGCAGTTAAGGTTTTGTTTTCACGGCACCAGGTCAACGACCGCACGGTCGGTCAGTGCCCGTTGCGACCAATTATGGGCCACTCGCACAGCGCACAATGGATCGATGGCAGCGCGAAATTGGGCCACCGACCCAACCCGCCCCGCGCCGCGCAGCCTCCGCGTTCCGGTCGGCCGTAATGAGCGCCTTCGCTACAACCACTATCATCCCCGTAACCTGGAAACACGTTTTTTAATTATCACACTCGGTGAATAGATGTTATGTAATCATTTAGGTTTGGCCTAGCAATTCGAATCTGGGTTCAGCTAGGTAACCGTTTAAGGACATGACTAGGTAATTGTGTATTGTTTTACTAATACGCTTAACGTACGATTACCGGCGCCCGACTATGTAAATGATTACGTATTTATCAAAATATGTGTAATCTAATTTGATTCCAGCATAAGTTTATGATCTTACTACGATAAAAAATACGACAGTTAAAGGTTCGGATGAAACTCGGAACAGGTATTATAGTTCGTGAACCGAAATAGGTTACATTGACTTTTTCGCTTTTTATCCGCGTACCACGTAAGGGAAGCTAATTTCAAATATTTCATAGTAACTTCATTTTAGCACTATGTTTTTGAGTCAATTCAAACCCCTTCAATGGAGTATTAGAGACAAAAATTGTCAAGTATCGGTAATTGGATCACTGCAGCCCTAGGGGAGCGCGCGCGCATTGAGGTAGGCCGTGACGCATGGCTGACGTCATCGAGCGGGCATATAGGCGGTCGGCGACCTGATCTGGCTGTGCCCTAGCTCCCGGGAGCTAGCAGGCGAGCGGGAGGGTCGCGGGGAGTAGGTGCGGTTGTGCAATCGAACGGTCGACGACCCGGGGTGAACGGCCGCGCGCCGCGACGCCCGCCGGGATGCGCCCGGCCTATATCCGGCGCACCGGTGCAGCGGCAGCGGCGCATTCTAGAGCGGCGTGGACCGTTAGGAGCGCGAGCGAGCGCCGCGCGGGGGCCGGGGGCACTCTCACTTTCTCGGTTGGGTCGGCGGCCGGCAAGTAGGTCGCGCGGGTAACTGTGTGCCGCGTGAAGCAGCGCCCGCACAGTTTGCCGTCGGCCGCCATCCGTGTCGGTGCAGCGCGCGAAAGCCTCGTCCTACTAGTGTGAGATTCGTGACGAGGAGAGTGGCAGTGGTTGTGCTCGCTATAGTGTAATAATCAAGTGTGTGCGATGTCGTGCGGCGCCGAGCTGCGCGAGCGGCACTCGGTGCTGGTGAGCATGCTGGAGGCAAGGACCGAGTCCAGCGACTCGGGCTGCTCCAGCGACGACAGCTCCGACACAGAGAGAGAATCTAAATGCCGCTGTGATCCCCAGGGTTTCTTCCGCCGCTCCATACAACAGAAAATCCAGTACAGACCCTGCACCAAAAACCAGCAGTGCTCAATCCTTCGGATTAACAGAAACAGATGCCAGTACTGCAGATTGAAAAAATGCATCGCCGTCGGCATGAGCAGAGATGGTGAGTTCAATTTATTTACATTATTAACTCGATATTGAAGAAACTAGAATAAGCAATTTTTTTTGGAAGATTTTCCATTTTTTCCCTTGAAAATACATCTCATGCTTATTCCACTTTCTTCAATAGTGTACTCGTATGCTGTGCATTTACCTGTAAGAAAATCGATTTCCAGTTAGAATAAAATAATATTTAATAGTTAAATACTGAAACGATAAACTGACGTGAAATGTGTGTCAAAGTGACGCAACGGGACCACGAATGTAATGTGGCGCTAATAGATTGCATCACGTCATGTATGTAATGTACGCACGGCGGGTTGCAGTGTGCATACGCAATTAGCTCGGGAAGGTCGGCATCTCGTTGGCGGCTTGCTGGCGCTCGCCAAGTGGGACGCTCCTGCGTTGCGCTGACTTGCGCTCGCAGATCCTATTTCGCAGCAGCGTGATTAGTGGAGGGGATATGTGGAGGGGGCATGGCATAGCGCTGGTCGCAGTGTGGGAGGTCGGTTATGCAAGCGCGGGTGAGCGCTCGGTAAGCGGGTCGACGGCCGCTCAGCCCCGCTGCCGCTGCCCGCTGCCCGCTGCGCCGCGGTTGCGACACTACGAGTAGCAGCGCGCCAGGCCCACCGGTACCGTCGCGCTAGGTGAAAGCAGAGAAAGGCGTTTCGTAAGCGTGAGAGTGAAATTTGTATTTTCACTTTCGTAAGGCAGTTTAATGACCCCTCGTGGTGGAAGATGAAAGAAATTATCTTGTCATTCTATTCAGCTAATCGTAACATTCAGAATAAAGTTTCGTAACTCCGATGCGCTAATACAATGCAATTTAAAAATGGTTAGTCGTTCAAACGTATTCTTATATGCTTTTTATTTAGTTTCTTATCATAATATCGCAAACCTGTTTTTTTATTAAGCAAAGTACCCCTTATTCATTAAACTGTCATTTTATTGGAAACACTAAAGTAAAAAATAATCTTAAATACATAAATTCAGTGTCTTATCTCAACATTATTTAGTTTAGGTTGTTTTCAATATGGATGGAAAGAACTATAATCGCGTCTCGTAGCTGCATAGGGTGCCGTAGAACCTTCGTAGACTACTCGTAGCATTTGCATAGTTCTGCCACTCGTCAACAGATGGCGCTCAATAGCTACGCGCTCGACCACAGCGCTACGCGGCTGCGGTGAACGATCGTTGAACTTTTTATATTGGGACTCAAGGTTCCGTAACCTACTTGTTAAGTATTAATTCGTAGATCGTTTATTGCACATTGTAACAGGGCTGACATAGTCGCTAAGCGACTAGTCCTTAAATTTTCTAATTTCTATAAAAAAGTAAATAAATAAAGACTACCTTTTATTAAAACACGCGGGAAAAGAGCCTTAGCACAAAACTTTAATAATGTTGAGTTTAGGCAACTAATTATGTTAGAATTTTTTTATATCGATTTTGCTCACAGTTTCTAATTATTTTTAATATACACAACTTTTAACTTGCAATCAACGTAAATTGTAATCCTAATTAAATTGTAGTTTCAAGACAAAAAGCATACAATTTAAATCTTTTTTTTATAAATCTGGGTGAAATAAAAAATACAATGTCATAATATTTTTAATAGCTGGTTAATCATTAAACATAATAAAAACAATCAATTTATCCTTTAAGAATATTCCTGGTTCTACGGCGTAGCACGTGCTTCGTAGCACATAGGCAATAGGTGCGAGAGCAACGCATTGCAAAGTGAGGATATCACTCGAAAAACTATGTTAATGAATGGAAAATTCAATCAGGAACTACTTAAAGCAGGAAGCAACTTTGTCTTAAATACAATTGACAGTCAAATCTGCAAGATGGTGATGAAGCGCGAATATTGTTGTGGGACGTAGTGGGGAGCAGGGCAGAGCGGGGGCAGAGGCCCCGCGGAGTTTATTGACGGCGCCCCCCTCCCCGCGCGCCCCGCTTCAAGTTCAAGGTTGGCGCGGCGCGCGCCGCGCGGCGCTCTCGGCGCAGTGCGAGGGAGTCCGGCCCGCGCACCGGTCGTCAGCCCTCATACCACGCTGCTATCGCGAGCGCTATGACAAGCTCGCCAGTTCGCACACAACACGCGAGCCTCTCTCACGGCAACCGCTCCGCTCTACGACGCTGAACGCTCACATTGGATTGCAACCGATTCGGATTACAGTGCTTGTGCAAATAGTTCTACGAGTGATATGTGACACTTAGTGAATACTTTTTAATTATTAGTCAAAAACTTAACACAAAGTTACCAACTTATAGTTATCTGTGGCCTTAGGCTGTGAACTAGTTGTTAGTGAAAAACTTTAAAATTATCAATCATGGGTGAAGATTTGCCGATTCTCAAGGGGATACTGAATGGTGTTGTGAAATATCACAATGCACGTACGTATTTTTGTTGAATTATCATATTTTTTTTAAATTTAAACTATGTTTTCAATCATATTTTTTTAATTTAATTTGGAGGCCACTTGATCTTGCTACGAGTATACACGTCGTGTTTAATGAGAACAAATAATTTTAGTTAAAGCGGTTAAAACAGAAACAGATTTTATACAGATATACCTACCTACCTTATAGGTACCTAGTTTATTTTATAATCATTGCAGCATTAGGGTAAATATTACTCGTTCTTATAAAAACATTATCTATTTAGAAACTTTACCTCAAAAGCAATGTGCTATTATGATTAAAAGATTAACCTATACAAACAAAATAAACAAACAACAATCTAGTAGGTAGTTATTTCTTCAAGTTTAGAACTACACTAATCTAATAAAAAATAGAACAATCAACAAATGTTTGTATCAAAATGTAAGAAAAAATAATAAAATTTTATAATGAAATAACATTATCAAGAAATAAAACACAGATAATAACAATGATTATAGGTATATAATTATTATATATCTGCTTATGTACCTACTGTGTGCAAGTAAACAAAAGCACATGAAAGCATAAAAGAGAGAATATTCATCGATCGCGAACAATGGGATCGCGCATCTGGTGCGGCCCACATTGTGCAGCGAAAGTCGGGAGAAATGGCGAGAGGGCGCTCTCCGCTTTCGTTTTCAATCGTGAGCTGCGCGCTCAAACACTTTCACCGGCGCGCGCGCACCAACGCCGCAAGCGGCGCGTGAGCCCCCGGCGTATAATACTTTTCGATCCGCGGACCGCAGCCTGCCTAGCGCGAGAAAGTCGTAACACTTTTTAGCATGACCTCGCGGTTCGCGCTTTGTCACTCGTCATTCAAACTAGTTCACTCGAAAGCGACGCGATTGCAGACTCGACGGATTTTATAAAGGCACGCCAGACAGGGGTGGGTCGCGACCGGTGCGACGGGCGATGAACTTTACCCTCTCGCCGTTAGCTGCGCGTGCACATGGCTCGCCGTTCGCCTGCATGGATGCGTACTTAGCGACAGCTGCAACCCTACGTATGCCGTGACCTTGCACAACATTCCTGTCGTTATTTGCAACCACTTTGTGTATCGTTTTAATTTTAGATCTTAGGTCATTTATTAAAGTGATTTATCTTTTGTTGCAGCCGTGCGATTTGGGCGCGTACCAAAGCGGGAGAAAGCTCGCATCCTGGCCGCGATGCAGCAGTCGTCGTCGTCGCGCGCGCACGAGCAGGCCGCCGCCGCCGAGCTGGACGACGCGCCGCGGCTGATGGCGCGCGTGATGCGAGCGCACCTCGACACCTGCGAGTTCACGCGCGAGCGAGTGGCCGCCATGCGCAGCCGCGCGCGCGACTGTCCCACCTACTCTCAACCCACTTTGGTGAGTATCTATTCCCATCATTTACCATCGACCATTCATATTGAATACATACTCTTACATAAAATTTGATAAGCTCTTATGGAAAATTATTTGGTCTGAATCAAACTAATAAACCGTTTCTATTGTCGTAGGCATGCCCTCTCAACCCGGCACCAGAGCTGCAATCGGAGAAGGAGTTCTCTCAACGTTTCGCCCACGTGATCCGTGGCGTGATCGACTTCGCGGGATTGATTCCTGGCTTCCAACTCCTGACTCAAGATGACAAATTCACCCTGCTCAAAAGCGGTCTCTTCGATGCTCTATTCGTACGCCTAATCTGCATGTTCGATGCACCGCTCGACAGCATCATCTGCCTAAACGGACAACTCATGAGGAAAGATTCAATCCAGAACGGAGCGAACGCAAGATTCCTTGTAGATTCCACTTTTAAATTTGCCGAGCGCATGAACTCTATGGATCTTACGGATGCCGAGATCGGCCTGTTCTGCGCCATCGTCCTGATCACCCCGGACCGGCCCGGCCTGCGCAACATCGAGCTGGTGGAGCGCATGCACGCACGCCTCAAGGGCTGCCTGCAGACCGTCATCGCGCAGAACCGCCCCGACCGGCCCGGCTTCCTGCGCGACCTCATGGACACCCTCCCCGATCTCCGTACGCTCAGTACGCTACACACGGAAAAACTTGTCGTTTTCCGAACGGAACACAAAGAGTACCTGAGGCAGCAGATGTGGGGCGACGACGACGCACCCCACTGGATGGACTCCGGCGCCGACGACTCCGCGCGCAGCCCCATCGGCTCGGTGTCCAGCAGCGAGTCCGGCGAGGCGGCCGCCGACTGCGGCACGCCGCTGCTGGCCGCCACGCTGGCCGGCTGCCGCCGCCGCCTCGACTCGCGCGGCTCCGTCGACGAGGAAGCGCTCGGCGTGGCGCACCTAGCGCACGGCGGCCTGACCGTGACCCCCGTGCGGCCGCCGCCGCGCTACCGCAAGCTGGACTCGCCCACCGACTCCGGCATCGAGTCCGGCAACGAGAAGCACGAGCGGATAGTCGGCCCCGGCTCCGGGTGCTCGAGCCCGCGCTCGTCGCTGGAGGAGCACGCGGACGAGCGGCGGCACCACGCGGCGCCCGCCGACGACATGCCCGTGCTGAAGCGCGTCCTGGAGGCGCCGCCGCTGTACGACGCCTCCTCGCTCATGGACGAGGCGTACAAGCCGCACAAGAAGTTCCGAGCGATGCGCCGCGACACCGGCGAGGCGGAGGCGCGGCCCGTGCGGCCGACGCCGTCGCCGCAGCCGCCGCAGCACCCGCACCCGGCGAGCCCGGCGCACCCGGCGCACGCGGCGCACGCGGCGCACTCGGCGCACCCGGCGCTGTCGCCGCGGCCGATGCGCGCCTCGCTGTCGTCGACGCACTCGGTGCTCGCCAAGAGCCTGATGGAGGGGCCGCGCATGACGCCCGAGCAGCTGAAGCGCACGGACATCATCCAGCAGTACATGCGGCGCAGCGAGGGCGGCGGCTCAGTCGGCGGCGCGGAGTGCCCGCTGCGCTCGGGCGCGCTGCTGGCGTGCTACCGCGCGGCGCCCGCGACGTCGCCGGCGGGCGCGGGCGCGGGCGCGGGCTCGCCGCTCGCGCTGCAGGTGGACGTGACGCCCGAGCCGCTGAACCTCTCCAAGAAGTCGCCGTCGCCGCCGCGCGCCTACATGCCGCAGATGTTGGAGGCGTGAGGCTGGCCCGCGGAGCCGCTCGTCTCCGCCACCCCACCCCGACCTACTTTAAATTAAAAACTTAGGGATAGTAATCGTTCGCAGATCGTTTTAATATATTATATGTGATAATTCGTTTAGGACGCGTGCGAGCGTGGCCGGCGCAGGACGAGGAGAGCGCAATAGACTGAATCAATTAATTTAAGAAACTATATAAGTGTAATTTATAATGCAATGCAGCGCCGGTCGCGGTGTGTTTGTGTGTGTATTGTATGTGCGTATGTGAGCGTGCTCAGTCATTTGTTTGTTAATATAATGACAGGTTGTCGAATTAAAATAAAACAAAATTGTAAAAATTACTTTGAATTTCATTCTATGATGCCCTGAAACCCCAAAAGTCAATATACTAATATAAGTTATCAAAAATTAGGAAAAAATAGTACCTAGGAATCTACATGAAGCTAGAAAGAAAAAATCAGTAGGAGGAGTACTGATTAATCTTATGAAAAATTACGTAAGACGACAAGTATGGCACTAGGTACGAAATAAAGTCAGGAAAGTAACGCTAGGGCTGACTCTCATTTGGATTAAATAAATCCGTCTCTTCTTTAGTCATGTCAAAAACAAGGACGTAAATTTTTAATCAGACGGATAGCGTTACTCTGCGGTGGTAAAACCACCCTTTTGAGCCCTAAGTCTTTGGACTAAAGTATGTTACAGATCACAACAACCAACATTTAACAGAAATCAACTATAATATTATATTATTATCTGAACTTGATACGTTGGTTTCTTAAAAGCTTTAGCTCTGAGAGGGTGATAGACTGATAGACACCGGAGAGTGTAGCTTTCAGTTTGGGAAGGAACAAAACTGAATCGGTAAGCTTGTAGTCCAAAGAAAAGTGAAAAGCGACGCAGGCTACGACTTCCGCCTGGTCCGGCATTTAAAATGAAAGTAGGTACCTACCAATAGCTCGAAAGCACTCAGTGTAGCTAATGCCGCTAGCGACTCAAAGCTCATAGGAAATAGAGAAGCGCATTTAATACAATTTACTTACATACTACGCAACATAATACTCCTATAACCCCGGAAGCAAGGTATTCTACAGGTCATGGTGAACAACTTTTGTTCTAAGACTTTTTAAATTACGAAGTTTTTCATTTAAGTAATGCCTCTTAAACTTTCCTCCAAAATAAAACTAACACAACATGACGCATCCCTATTTACAGCTACCTAATTGTGAACAGAACTGCCACCAATTAGGAAACACAAATAGCGTTTGTACCACGTACACATTATCAGGGTTGTTGACAATTTTGGAGACAATATAAATTTTACTTTTATATAGGAATTTGCAAAACGAAGTATTCAAATTTTGCACACGTCAAAGTATTCCAGTGCTTGGTCTAATCTCTTGGTCTTTGGCCTTAAAGGGTTATTATGTTACACGTTGTATATCTATCACAGCTCCACTTTAAACGAAAGCCAATTCTGTTTGTATTGAGAATGTCTTAATGATATATTCCAATCCAGTAACTGTTAAATAATTCATCAGGTAATAAATAAATATTATAAGCAGCCTTAGTCGCATAAGAATTGAGGTTAAATAAAAGACGAAGGTAAAAAAGCTAGAAGGGCGTGCGGTCGTCGACCCAGGTTAACGCCACCTGCGGCGCTTCCGGCGCGCTACCGCTTCCACCGGTTGACCCTACGTCTTTCCGCGTCCGTACCATAACACGCCTGCTAGCCTGGGCCTGCTCCTGAATAACGAGCGACTCCAATAAACAATTTAGAACGATCAAGATGATGCTTAACCGTGACGGGAAATAGACGTGTCATGCACGAAGCACGAACCCAGCGGTACACCGTTCACCCCTGGGGCCGAGCTCATCCTCGCTGTAGTCCATGCGGATATTCAACTGCTTCATATAAAACGTTCCTTAATTCTTTATTGCACACAATGTAATCATTTTATTTGAATGTATGGTCGAATAACATTTGATAAAGAGCGAGGATTTCACATTGTTTTAATTGAGCTTCGTTATTGTTTAGTTATATGGCTGTATGCGACGCGATTTTGCCTTCGGTAAATCGTTCAGATGAGAAATTAAAAAGAATGATGAAGGCTTTATTGTAGCTGTAACAAATCATGCTAGTAATAATGCTGAATTGCAAAAGTATTAGAAGAACCTACTAGAATAATAACAAGATACATAATATTATCATCATCATCTTAAACAGCAGCAACTCCTACCTCTAGCTAAACAGGATGTTTAGGCTCTTCCGGGCTTCAAAAGCTAATTTTAAGATCGTAACTTAATAAATACACATTCCAAATAACTATGCACAATGAATACGGAAGTCTTTGCCGGAAATACGAACTAACATCTAACAAACAACCAAAATCTAAAGTAAATGATATTTTATCGTTTGATGGCGTAGGATAAATGTTCTATAGAAAATTTAATTAATTAATGTGGTAGGTAATACTGGAGGAGAATGATTGCGTCACTCTGTGAGATGGTACGTCTTCTAGGCACTTTTAATCACAGCTAAATTTCAAACTTCTTCTAAAAGTCGTATCAGTAGTTCTTTCGAAACAGCGTGGTGAAAGGATTTTAAGTGCGCCTCAAAGAGGCTCCTTTCGAGCACTATAACTATAAGTTCCTCTAAAACTAATCTAATCCTACCGAATATTCGGGCGAATAATTCGGTAGGATTAGACGTGCTTTGTCCTGCATTGCAAAATAGCAAGTTGATGCATGCCGAGCCAATGACCTCTCCACTTACTCGGGTCCCCCGGCTTGTTATTGCATTATCCAGTTTTCGACAAAATATTGACACGTACTTAGGTACTTTTGTTTATCTGCGCGAAAAAAAAGGAGTGGAAGGAAAAGATCATAAGTACGTAATACATATTTTTATATTTAGTTCTATTCTGTTCTATTCTGTTCTATTCTGTTCTATTCTGTTCTATTCTGTTCTATTCTGTTATATTCTGTTCTATTCTGTTCTATTCTGTTCTATTCTGTTCTATTCTGTTCTATTTTGTTCTATTCTGTTCTATTCTGTTCTATTCTGTTCTATTCTGTTCTATTCTGTTCTATTCTGTTCTATTCTGTTCTATTCTGTTCTATTCTGTTCTATTCTGTTCTATTCTGTTCTATTCTGTTCTATTCTGTCCTATTCTGTTCTATTCTGTTCTATTCTATTCTATTCTATTCTATTCTATTCTATTCTATTCTATTCTATTCTATTCTATTCTATTCTATTCTATTCTATTATATTCTATTGATTTGTTGTTTAGAGAATCGACATCCACGAAATATTGCTACATAGTGGTCCGGCTTTATGTATAGGCACCGTCACATTGCCCAGTTTGCTTGCTTTGTATGACGTTGCTGGTTCAAGTAATATCTATCGCCCTATGAAATTAATATTGCAGAAAGCTCGTCTCCTTTTATGGATGGATCAGGATGTTATTGACCGGGTGCGCGCGCAGGCGCGCCCGTGGCCTGCCGTGCACTTGACTCGCTCGGTGCATCGTCCCGCAGTGCCCGTGTACTCAGATAACCTCCCCCACCGCCTACACCACCCATCCTGAACTCCCATCCTCTAACACAGCCTCAATTCACCCAATCCACTGCTAGTTAAATTTCCAGTAAGGCAACTTCTAGGAAGCAAAATAATAGAGCTCTTTTTCAGCTGAGATGTCGTATGCTGAGACAAATACCTGCCTAGGGTTTTACTTAGACTTTAACTTCTAGGAAACAAAATAATAGAGCTTTCTTTAACTAATATTTTTAACTAATATTGGTCGTAATGTGAAACTCTGAAATGTGAGACACGTCTTCAATTATATTTTTGGCTCATTGAGTCATATACTCAATGATGAATGAATTTTGAAGCAGCAGCTTTTCTGGGTAGTCCCCCGTGTAGTTTTATATAATATTATAAGTACCTACATATTACGTATTTACAAAAAAAGTATATTATAATCAGCTATCTGGTTTCCATATTTATTACAAGCTGTGCTTAGTTTGGGGCTAGATAGTGTTGTGTGGAAAGTCCACCAATATTTATATAACTAATTTAGAAATTGGCAGGTTAAAAGATCATAAGGTACGATCAATTATAAAGTTCTATAAGTGGAAAGAAAGGCCCTTGTTTTGACGCCTTTTGTTAACAATAAAAAGTTCATATAAAATAACATATGCCAACATAATTCCTGAAAACAATACAGAGAGAACGTCCAATGCCTTAACTACTAGTAAACTACACCACTAGACTTTATTTACTGATGAACATGTTTGTACTGTGCAGCACTATACCTATCTACAGTACCTTTATCACCTCTTCCCACTCCACGAGGATACCAGGAAGAGGGTGCCGCATTTACGTAAGCACCTACCTGTAGCTATATTGCTATGCCTTCCTTTATCCTATACCAACATTCTACAAGCACGTGACATCTAGATTCAATGCAATACGTATGTTTGATAGTCAAGTTTGCTTTACTAGCTTTCGTACATAAGCAAACTTTTAAGTAGGAAAACATGTATCGATCAAAAATTTTTTTTACTAAACTGTGTGCAATGTGCACACAAAATGGTAGATTGCGATTTTTTGAAAATGAGTTTAGTGATTTTATATCTTTCTTCATGTCGAAACGAGCGAGAGTCACATTAGCTCTTGTCGTCGCCTTGAAGTGATTGTATATTATCGATGCATGTTGCAACGATTACAATATTAAAATATTGCATTGTTTCGGCATTCTTCAATATAAGATTCTTATTTTTTTTTACTTATATTTTAATCCATTTTAATTATAATATTATAGGCTTCATTCTATTACAATATTTCAATTCCATGCTACATAATAATAAATTCTAGTTTTTTCTTACAATAAAAGTTCTACATAAGTCATAGTAAGAGCTAGCGTACACCTCTGGACATTATGCTAGAGTTTTTAGTCAATGTATTTTTTATCTACACTAATATTATAAAGAGGAAAGATTTGTATTTTTGTTGTTTTGTTGTTTTGTATGTAACGAATAGTCTCAAAAACTACTGGTCCGATTTTAAAAATTCTTTCACCATTAGAATGCTACATTATCCCTGAGTAACATAGGCTATATAATATTTTCAAAAAAATTAGGGATCCCTACTAAAACTCCAATAAAGTAACCCAAGGTGGAAAAAATAATCCTTACATCGCGTGCGCTGCGAAAACTAGAGGTAGATGATAGAACAAAATAATGTACTACGACTTTGCAGAACACGTCATCATCTACAAATAATGTCGCGACAGCATATGTCTAACTATTATAGTTATGTCACAATAAGTGTTCTTTTATTATAGGATAATGTAGCATTCTAATGGTGAAAGAATTTTTGTAATCGGACCAGTAGTTTTTGAGCCTATTCGTTACATACAAAACAACAAAAATACAAATCTTTCCTCTTTATAATATTAGTGTAGATTAATAGAAATATCGCCGCTAGAAAAGGGTCTTTATTTGTACCTTGGTATTAATCCTTATCCAAATAAATCATTTCATATTCAAGACGGTTTCAATATCTATAGATTACTTCTTGAATTTTTCAAATCGGACATTCCATTCAAAAGATATGACGAAATTATAAATGTTAACGGGTCCACGGGTCACGCACGGGGTGCAATTTCACTCACTCAGGGAGAAGGGCGTGCGAATGTATGAAATAAGTAGACGTGAGGCTCGAACCCACGGTCTAAGTTTATCCTAAAATGTTCAAAAAATGTATGACCACCCATGCGAAGCTGGGACAGGCCGCTAGTCTTATATAATCTAAATACGGTACTAATTTAAGTGGCACATGGAAATCAACCTCGATTCTCTCAGATGCTGCGAAGTTGGTTTTCAGGCATTTAGATGTAACCATATTATTATTTCGATTACATAAGATAGAGTAGGTATATATTCAACAATTTAAAACTTTCCATCACATACCACTCCTAAGGATTATTTCTGACCTCAGGGTTCAAGAAGTGTTTTTTTTTTGGTTTCGGACTAATCAAAATGGTTGATTCGCGTTCTCTCTCAACCGAACGAATGCTCGCGAACTAGTGAGCGAGACGCTAGTTAGATACGATATTCTTATGTAATCGTGAACTGTAACCCTAAGTCTGACTTTTGTTTTTCGTTTTCTGTCTCGTCAGGACTTTTTTGTCGTCGTTTTTGTATTTTTTCTGACGACGAAAAAAAAATACAAAAACGAGAAAACGAAAAACAAAAGTCAGACTTCGTGTACTGAAGCCATCAAAACGTCCAAAAATTCCAAGTCTGAGGTTTTTGCAATAAGTTTCGAAACACTTCGTCAATGTTTAGGAAGCACCTGCAATGCTCGGAACTAAGAGAAAGCGAATAGGTAGGTACCTACTTTAAAGTGAATAAGTATATCATAACAAAAGCAATCCTTAAATAAACTTTTGGAGAAACCCCAGAATCAACGTGTAAGTCTTTTGGTTGACCTACTTTTTATCGTGGCTAGAACATACGGAATTACGTGGTTATAGTAGATCTGGTACAAAATCCTAGAGTAACACAATACATGATGGGATTGGTCTATGCTACCACCCCGTTGGACGCTGTGCATTAGGAGCTTTATAATACGTCCTTGTTTTCCAAATTCACTTATCGAAAGCAGAGCCTAATAATCGATTCTTCTAGGTAGCGGAACGTCTACATGTATCTACATTATGTAAGCTTAGAGATAAAAATGTAACTAATACAATGTTGAATGAACAAGTCTGGAATTATCCTACCTACTTCCTGTTTCAGATCGCCGGGTGTTCCAAGAAGTATGTTTTGTAACTGCCAGTGATCTCATTAGTACTTGTTTCGTCTAGACTTCATGCCATAATAATGGCATCATTTTGATAAAACGCTAATTGGAGGTTTTCATTACTGTAACACAAAAATTAACAGCCATCACAGTTCAGTTGCTAATATAGGTCTGCGTTCTGCTCTGTAGGTCTGTAGGTAAATTGTAGTGTGTAGTGTAAAAACGGTGAAATCGGCAACAAATGTTGATTAAATAACAGTTTGAGTTTTATGGAATATTTTTTCTTGCCGATAAGTTATGATGACAATTATTTAAAGATACATTTATTTTCATATATCTTTAAATCGTATATCTTTAATTATCAACCAGAATTTTTATCAATATTTTAAATCATAAAATATTCAGAATCTTCTTTGTACGTAAGTGAACCAAATGTTAATACAAATGTTAGTTGAAATGGTCAAACGACTGCTCGCTTTGCTTGGGTGCTAAATGTAATATTTTCCTTAATAAGTTGTTATGTTCATAACTATTTATTTAGATTATAAATTTGTTCAGCAGACGTTCAATGTCACAGACCTTCAGGCGTCGCACGGAAAACCCCAAATCTACCCGCAACCTTGTGCTGCGAGGCCGGCTTCACGCGGAAACAGGACACCATTAACTCCACTTATAGCTAATCAATAACTTCAGCAGAGATGCTGTTTTATACAACATATTATTTATACTGTTTATTTATTGTTTCATCACATCACAACCTGAAACTTTATTTAAAAGAGAAAATATATAAAAGAAAAAATATAAGAGAGCAGTCGGCGTAGTTAGAAGCAAGAAGTTGATATCTTTGCAGCGTGAATTTCCTTGAAAGCTCGATTTCAATTTTCAGTTCCGCTCTCGTTAGGTAGATAGGTATTAAATTTTGCAAGAGGCGTAGGTGTGGGCGCTGGCTGGGAGATAGAGGGGTGCGCGTGGGCGCGAGGGTGGCGCTGGGTGGCGGGGGAGGGACGCCGGCTCCAAGGTCTCAGAGTCACAGCCGGGCAAGGTCGCGGTGCCCGCGCGTGCCCGAGCCCCCGCGCTCCTCTCTCCTGATTACCCCCTAGATTTGCGTGGGACGTGACCTTTTTCCAAGCTTTGGAGAAATAATTGTTAAATACATATTTGTTTTCTTTCAGGATGATAGTTTTCATAATAATATCGAGAGATGTGCTGAAGCTAAAATGTAAATTTAATTGGTTATTCAAGAATGGGTTCTTATATATTTTTTTACAATAAAATAACAGCGAGGACAAATATTTACATACACAAATCTTTAGCTTATTATATATACAAGGTGTTCCATAAGTTGTGTATATAAACTTCAGAGGGCAAAAGTACCCATCAATATGAACCACTTTTTGTAAGGAACCAACACTGTGAACGCGAAAAAAAAACAGCTGTTTCATACATTTTAGCCTGGTAGGTATTGAACTTTTGTATGAAACAGCAGTTTTTTTTTTCGCGTTCACAGTGTTGGTTCCTTAGAAAAAGTTGTTCATATTGATGGGTACTTTAGCCCCCTGAAGTTTATATACACAACTTATGGAACACCTTGTATATGTACCTACAATGCATAAACCCTCTGCAAACTGTTCTTTGCGATCTATACATAACTTAACAATTTATTATTGAATATTATCATAATCTCGCGGGCACTGACTACAAAATCTGATGTTTTTTGTAGAGGTATGGGAGATGTATGGGGTAATTTATTTTGTATGACTAAAGGAATTACGAAGGTACCTTATACGCGAGACTTTTATAACTACATATACATATTTATTTGACGGAAATGCACTTTAGCATACGCATGTTAAATGGATAATGTCAAATAGTTATGTATCGAGAGGTGATGGAAAGTTTCCGGGAATGCCCGGGATGGAGCTGTAGAAAGGAACCCCCTCGGCCTCGGAGAGGAACATACACGTGCTGTACTAACTAGACACCTACAGTGTTGTGCGCCCTTCGACTCTCCAATCAATCCACCCACTTGCGGCTTCGGGTTCCTGGAACTGACTGTGACCTTCGAAAGCCCTTTCAGTATCTGGAAGTTTGTAATTACTTATAGGGAAAATTGTATAACTACTTCTACATATACAAAGTATTATCAGCTAAATGACTCTTATAGTACAAGCTTTGCTTAGTTTGGGAATAAATAGTGCGGTGTGGAATGTCCGCCACCAATATTTATATATTTTGATTTCATAATTGATATCGAACTGTCTTTGTAACTATTATTTCATAGTAAAAAAAACAATTGAAACTCCGCGTTGAAAGATCCGTAATTTTAACGCAACTTTGGGCGTAAACAAATACCACAGGAGATTTTGAATGATGACTTGTATGGGAAGGTAAAATATTATTATTAGCGGAGTTATACTATACACAGGAGTGATTATGCGTTCGGGAAATAGATTCTTACTGCTCATTACAGTTTATCCCTTTGGTACATGAATTAATGAATGAATGAATTAATGAAAATGCTTTATTGTACACCTCAGAAACGAACAAAATAGGAAACAAATAATAACAACTATAGATATGAGCAATGAGCGGTATACCGGTCGGGACGTTTAGCACTTTCATGGGGTGATGATTTGAAATGAAATATATATTCTCAAGGTTTACCGTCGGTAAAACGAATTCACTTATATTTATAGTATTTCTATTTATCCTTTGTATATTTGGACTTATTGACAGTTAGCATTAACAGTTATATTGATAAATAAAATTCCTATGGACAGGCAGACACAGCTATACCATGCATTTTAATTAAACGCACCCTTTACACTATGCTTCTTAGAGCTTTTTGACTACTGTGTTAACAGTAATAAATGATCAATAATAATAACTTAAACTGTTTTTGAAAAATATAAACTAGAGACGGAAATATTTAAAAGATACTAAGTATGAGGCTCATACTAGTTTGGTCGAATCCACCCTTAATCAATTACAACTGCTAGAACAAGCAACATTTTTTTCGTCGGAATCCTAGTTTTTAGATTAGAGGTAGACTAGTTTTAATATCGAATTTGTATTTCTGGGGCCAGAACTTCAGCGCTTTTGTGAAAACCATCAGATGCCTTTTGTTTTGATTTAGGGCCTATTGTGGTGCTACCCAAATAGGCTTTAAGTTTTCAGAGCTAAAGACACACCTCAAACATACCCAAGGGTATACCTAGTACAAAGCTAGGATAAGTAAGTAACGTTACATTCCCAATATTTAGATGTAATCTATTATGTTATTTAAAAAAAATGCAAGCAATACTTTAGATTAAATTTTCGTAGCAGTTTCGTAGAAGCGTAGCTGACACGTAGCTTCCTTTAAAAAAGTAATACCCCCATCAAAGACGATAAGTCTAAGACATCATTTATTTATCTATTTAGAATAGGAATCGCCGGTAATTTTCCTCAAAAAGCTCGATGAGTATATTTAACTAGGAGATAATTCAAAATGTTTTTTTAGGAGGGAACCCTGTAATACTATTGATTTCGTTTGTTTTAAAAATTACTATTACTCAATAGTATTATCATTATCACCATATTGAAGAATTCCACTGTTAGACATAGGGCTTCCCTATTCATTTCCAGGAAAAACAATTCTGAGACCATTCACCAACTTTCCTCGACCCTCACAATATCTTCCTTCCGTCGGGTAGGAAGGCCGGCGTAGAAGTCATCGTATAGAAAAAAATGTTTTTTTTTGTTATGTTTATTTGATCCAATGTACATTTTATACAAAAAAGCTATCCGTGGTTCATAAGAAAATATATCAACTCACAGACAAAAAAGTCTGGCACAGTTTTCCGCATAATCTAGAAACCTTACAAAATGATGTAATATAAGTAGAAAGAAAACTCGGCATCTGTTTGATGTCCATAGGGCATCGCAACCTTTCCGTTTCCAATATTTGCGGACGGTATCATAACTCAATAATAATTATTGATTTTACTAACCTTCGTGTGATGGTCAAGTTATCATCTTATCTAGATTATCAGTCAGCAATTTTGACAATGTTATCACTAGCCACAAAATATTTTCCGCGCTAACATATTTCCCTTTTAATATTTAGGGCAACAATAGCAATATTGTCTTGCAAAAATGAGGACTCCAATTTACGTTGAATTGAGCAACTGTTGTTATGTCCCAAGCTGTCCTTGATAATAGGCATTTCGGACAGGAATCTAGGCCGCGCGGAGGCGAAGGGAAGGCAGCAGCGCCAAGTAAGTAGAATGGAGCGACCCAGATCTCAGATATTTATTACTCTAAGACAAGCAAGAACGGCAAGGTTAGAAAGTACGTATTTTGGCCTAAATACGAAGGCGGTAATAAGATCACTTTATGTTTTCAACTCTAACTACGTATACGTAGCTAGGCAGTAGGTAAGTTATTGTCGGACATGCTTGAGATGAGTTACGAAATGAGGTCATTGAATGTCGAGCTTCGTGTCGAATGAGCTTTACACATTTTTCTTTATATTTTTAATTGGTTTTTATAACGATACAGCGTCTGTTGAGACCATCAGAAGCTTTAAAAATTATAGTAGTTATATAGTGTGTAGATATTGTGCAAAGCTAATACTAGGCAGTCGTATAGGTCTGCAATCCTTAGTAAACTAGCTCCAGTTTTACCAAACTCGATATTTGGCCTCTGATTACCCCCTTCCTACTTGGGGTAGCCAATTGTATCTCAAAAATCATACATACGTCCAAGAACAAAAATAAAAATGGTATTGGGATGTACAAACCAAACCCTTTCATAACCCTTTCCTCTCACTTGGTATAGAGGTATATGTGTAACAATTATTTTTTGCTCAATTTGAAAACCCCGTATCTCAATAACCCTTTGTCCGATTAAATTCATATTTCTAACCATATGAATTCATATACATTTCTCAAGTACAACCTATCGACCTACCGAATTTCGTGCAGATCGGATCAAACGGTCTGAAAATTAACGTAGGTGGTAGTCAGAGGCTAGTTCAAGCATTGTGTTTCGACTTGCTTCTGACTACCATCGAATAACTTGGTATAGTAACCAAGTTTCAACTCTATTGGCCTTTTTATTGGAGAGTTCCGTTGAACAAACCTTGGCTCCATCATCAGACCAGGTTGCTGTCACCATTTTGTGAGAACTGAGTATCTTCTTAATTTATTACAATAAAAAAATAATAAAAAGCAAAGGAACTGACCGACCAGTAACAAAACCTTGTTCTCAACGAAACTCTTAGAGATGGGAGCTCTTGGAACGTTGGTTGTTTTGATTAACTTTTTTTGTTGTATCTCAAAAACCGGGCGTCCTAGAAAAAAAGTAAAATGGTATGTATGTAACTTGATTTTTTTGTATAGCTTTTATTTTGTCCACTTTAAAAAACCCCATATCTTAATAACTCGTTATCCGATTCAACTCATAAACTTACCAGTAAATTTCTCAAGTACAAACTATTTATAAAATTTCATGCAGATCGGATCAACGGTTCTAAAGTTATGGCCCGACAAACATACATACATAAAATGCCAAATCGCCCAAGTTAACTGTAAGATTTTCGTTCGCTTCGCTCACTCAATCAATAATTGCATAACAATAGTACGTGAATCCTTGAAATATCAGATAAGAAAGGTGTATTGAATTAGGTACCTCTCTGATGGTTCCAAGGCTGCGTATGTCCTGGGAGGGTTGACGGCTGTAACGAGGGTGGCGTAAGGTCGCAACAAGGTCACCGCGAGGTTGCTCGTTACCTATTGTCTGCCAACATAACTTTAGAATAGGTACTGCCTATATGATGCTTACAATCTGTACCTAAAATAAGAATTTAAAATTGCTGTTCCGATGGTATTTTCGTACCAGATACGCTTGTGTGAACGCGATGCTGAATGAAGATTATAGCTTTAGTTAGTTTATAGCTTTGAGAAGAAGCACACATTTACAATAGAAATATAAAGATGGGTTTTGGAATTATAATTAAAGTTATTATTCTAATGCATTCGCTTTGTACTACCAAATGTCCAACAAATAAATGCTGATGTAAAAATCAAAAACGAAAAAATCGTCGGCGTCGTAGAACAATGGCGTATTTGACGATCCGTCAATTTTTTTTTATTGCATAAAACATCTTAGAATTAATGTCCTCATCGACTAGAAAAAAAATATTTATAAATTTATGATAAATAGCCGAAATACTCAGCTGAACACAGACGGTTCTGGCTTTCGGAACGTAGAACAGTGTCGATTGTGCGCAAGCGTCCTTATTCTAGGTTTACTCCTACCCCCCGCACCCCCGCTGCGCGCAACGGATGGTCAGTCCCGTCTGTCTTCTAGGGAAGATCACGTTTGTGATTGTTGTGCTCGCGTTGATTATTATATTATTAAAAAAACTCACCTACTGAGTTTCTCTACGAAGGTTCTTTAACAAGTATAATGTACATGAAAAACGACGGGTCATCACATCCGTCGTTGTATTAGGGACTAAAGAGATAATATTTTGTGATGGTCCGATACTACCGTCGTTGTACTAGGGATTATGAACTTTTTAGTTTTTTTTAATTTTTTTTTGAAATTAGGTTATTCTTAAGTTCAATAAACGAAAAGCCATAAAACACCAAAAAAAAATTTTGTGACGGAACATAGTGAACCGACATTGTTTTAGGGAGGTAGTGCCGTTGTATGTTTTGAACCGACGTTGTTTTACGGATGTTCGTTTATCGGATGAATACATCTGTCGTTATTTGACGGACATGTTTTCAAGAAACGTCTTTGTTCGATTCCTAAATTAAAATTGCGCGAAAATTTTGCAAAAAAATTAATGCAGTTAGATTTTAATTTGTTTCTATTTTGCGATGTATTCATCAGAATTAACATAAAACTGAATTAAAAAGAGTTACGATTGTTTTTCGGTCTACCTTTTTGGCTGCTCTATAATGCTTGATTTAGTGACAGGAATCTTTTTTTTATTATTTAATTATTTATTGAAATTAACCAAATTACTTCCATAAACATTTCGTCATATTTAGTAAAAATATCGTACTACCTACCATAGTACCTTACCTACCATGATAGGTACCCACAAAGTAGGTGCTTCGGTGGAAGTATAAGCAATAGGTATATCTACAGTATGGTACCTTTTTATACCTTGGCAGGTATGCCTAGGTCTGCCTAGCTGCCGAGCTATGCCTAGGTAGGCCTAGGTATAAGATACCTGCCTAGGTATACAGTACTCAAATGCTTATTTTTTTTTTATGAAACCTCATGATTCGCTGCTTTGTCACCAATAAAATCTGCGGCAAGAGCTATAGTCGGACAAATACAAGAGATTTGGAATGTATTCTCCGACATCTCTTCTATAGAGCCATCAGTCATAGGAAATGTCTCAGTCATGACTTCAGACACGGACTCCTAAAATAGTTGACTGCCTAAAGACCACAAATTCGCTACCTTAATGTGTAGATTCACCTGAAATCCCACCAATCTTTAATGACGTACAAGAACCCTCGTCTGATAATGAAATACAGACTGAGCTTCTAATACGAGATGCATACCTTCGGATGCAGCCACTTCCAATACTGACGATACGATTGTTTGCCCGCCCTCAATATATTCACTAATGAACTTGTCGATTCGCCCAGAGTGTCTCTGACATCGACATTTAACGACTTACCCACACCCTCAACTATTATTGAACAACACGAAAATCTTGCCCAGACTCCTGTCCCGTCTCCATGCAATAACCACACAAATAGCTTGAACTCTTTTGCAGTCAGCATTAAGCCTATATATGTGGCCCTCCTTACGTTGATACTATTGCCACAATCTCTAACCAATCTTCCCCAGCACCCGCAGCCTTACGGTCCTACAGTCACTCCAGCGATGTCAAATTGAGTATCGGTATATTGAAGTGTTTGAAATGTCTGTACAGCAAAGCCGTCAACTACTATTCGCCTATCTGACTCCAGGACCAAAGCAAGAACCCTATACAACTGCAGAATGGGGTACAGACAGGGAGATGTAATTTATCCGTAACTTTTCACTGGAGGATCTTTTCAAGCTGGGGTGTCCTGGAATAGGTATGGCATCAACGTCAATAGCGAATACATCAATAACCTTCGATTTACCAACTATACACCACTATTTTGTAATTACCAAAAAAAAAAACCGTATACTCAGTGTCAGTTACTGATCACGTTTATGTAGTTAAAACTCAAAAAAAATAATTAAAAAGAATATCCCAAGAAAAAGATGATAACTAGTTACCCATTATCCGAACGTACCTACTACAGAGTCTTATAACCGAGTCTCATTCTCATCCATTCATAAATTTTTGTCTCGTTCAAAACGAAACAAAACGCGCCGCTCGCGCAATACTAACTATTATTTCATCTATGGCCGGCAAACTCGTGTCGAACTAAACACATACCCGCGGACAATTTTTATTTTACGGGTGTCACTGACCGCTGCGCTCGCACCTGCATCTAATTTAGAGTACTTAATTTATTGTGGTTTTCACGTTCACGATAGCTTGTCAGTACACTACCAGAGAATACGCATACATGTTACGTACTTACGTATTTTTAGTCTGGGGAAATGTGAGTGATTACCTACGGATGTACCGCGAATGGTACCCAAACAATCGGCAACCAAATTACTCCACGATGTCCAGCATATTATACCAACGCATATTAGACCATGGCTCTGTTTACGTGCCGCAAGGACGAGGAGGGCCTGCATACTCCCGAAACTTCTACGATGACCTCCTAAATGATTTTGAAGAAGATCCTCGGAGGAGCACGCGTGACGCGGCATGTCGCTTTAGCACAAGCCAGTCCTGCGCTTGGAAGATTGTGCACTCAGTTGAGATACACTACAGGAAGAACCAGGAGCTACTAGCCATCGCCAGGCTGGAGGATATTCCGTTAACAACCTGGCGGGAGCTATGGTTTCAGCAGGACGGCGCGCCACCGCACTATCATCGCGCAGTGCGAGAGTACCTATCTCAAGAGTTTGGCACCCGATGGATTGGTCGCGGTGGCCCAGTTTGCCTGGCCTCCGTGCTCGCCCGATCTGACACCCCCAATCTTTTTGTGGAGCGAAATAAAAAGACTAGTGTATGTGAGTGAGCCTAACAATGCATTAGACCCTTTTGATAGTGCAAAGACTAAGTATTTCCCTGAAAACAATTTGTTAAAACGTGTGTGTGTTTGCATTGACAATGAAGGTGGACAATTTGAACAACTTTTAAAATACTTGTGGTAAGTGGAAGTGTAAATACGTGCGTAGTTGTAAGTACATACTGTAAATAACTTTAATTGTTGTAAATAGCTTGACATCCTAAGCCCGTAAAATTATGAAGGAAAAATGGCAATTAATTACAAATAAAAGTATTAAAAACATCCCTAAAATAATGCCTTTTTTATGATACTTACCTATCTACCTACCCATTGAATGATTTATCTAGTGAGCGAGAGAGAAGGAATACGATGAGTGCGACAAGATGATGTGACGTAGGTAGGTACTATACCTACGCCGAGACGGTAGATGGAAGGAGTCATAATGAATGGAGTGTTTACGATGTTTACTAGCAGTAGTATTCCGTAGTATTTTCTTGTAGGGTGTCCATAAAATTGTGCAGGATTTTGCTTGAAAACAAACCTCGATAGCTTGGTGAAAGTTAAATATTAAAAAGTTTTGACAGTGCCAATAGCATTAGTAGGCTCTGCTGCAACTATCCTTAAATTTTTTCTGGTTAATACAAAATAGTGGTGTATAGTCAACATGGTGGAATCGCTGGAAGACCTAGGCACAATGCTCAGAGACTTCCCAGCAGATAGGTCTTAAAATGAACATGAGCAAGACGAAAATCATGTCTAATGCTCAGGTTGCACCCGTACCGGTACCTGTTGGGAGCGATATCATCGATTTTGTAGACCACTATGTATATCTGAGTCAGACGATCAAACTAGGTAGTTCCAACTTGACAAAGAGGTCAGCCGGTAAATCCAATTCGGATAGGCAGCGTTCGGGAAGTCACATCTTCTCTTCACAGATACCACAGAGCCTCAAGACGAAATTTTATTACCAGTGATGACTGGAGAAACTGAGACGTGGTCGCTTACCGCCGAAGCTCGCATAACTGACAACCGCTGGGGAATAAAGACCACGAAAAAGAAAACGAAGCGTGAGACACCCTCCTACCCGATGGACTGATGACATTGTTAGGGTCGCAGGATGTCGGTGGATGGAGAGAGCTCAGAATCGTTCTTCCTGGAAATGTGTAGGGGAGGCATATGTCCAGCAGTGGACTTCTCAGGCTGATGGTGATTACTATAGGTAGGTACTTATAGTGTGAATGTACCACACTAGTGTTTTGCTAAATCAAACTTTAATCAAAAAATAACAACGACTTACGTAAAAAATTGTAGATTGAATGTTGTTTAATTAGAGTAAGATTGTATGTATGTATATTTGCATCATAGTCAACGAAATATTTGTTAGAATATGTCGCGCATGATTGTTTCGATTTATAATCGGCCGACGAAGTTAAGCTTCCATTGCGCGCCAAGCCTAATAAAAAACCTTTTTTTTGTTAGTTTCACTCTAATATTTTACCTAATAATTGTTTTTGTTAATGGTCTTACTATGATGATGATGATGATTTATAAATACATTCATTAAAGTATGTTTTAATTTTTTTTTTCTCTTATAATATTTCACATGCGTCAAAGTATTTGCTTTTGATTCCCTAAAATATCGACGTAAAGTATCATACGTCACTTAGTAGAAAAAAAATATCCGTACTATAACGACGGATGAATACATACTACACCTGATCATCCGTAAAACAATGACGCATGTGGTTTTCTGGGAAAACTAAGCAATTTAATAAATATTTATTTATACCCAAATTTAAAAGGCTTAATTTATAATAACACTGCCAAGTTTGACGCTGAAAGGATGAACCGTTTAAAAGTTATGCACAAAAAACCGATTCCAAAACCTGTAAAGTTGGCCATTTTTACAACCGACGTTGTTCTACGACGCCGACGAAATAGACCTCGTGGATACCACCGTATTTTTAGGCATAACCTTAGATAATAAGCTTCAATGGGGCCCACACATAGCCAAATTGTCGAAGAGACTTAGCTCTGCAGCATACGCAGTCAAAAAGATCTGCCTTCTTACAGACGTGGACACCGCTAGACTTGTCTATTTTAGCTACTTTCATAGCATTATGTCATACGGCATTTTGTTGTGGGGGAGTGCTGCAGATATTAACACCATATTTGTGCTGCAGAAGAGGGCTGTTCGTGCAATTAATAACATGGGTCCCAGAGAATCGTTAAGAAATAAGTTTAAAGAAATAAATGTAATGACTTTACCCTGTCAGTACATATACGAAAATTTAATGTATGTTAGAAAAAATATTAATTTATATGCAAAAAAGAGCGACCATCATAATGTTAACACTAGAAATAAAGATAAGCTTGCTGATCCCTCCCACTACTAGGCTCACTTAAGTAAGCAAATCGTTTGCAGGACAATGTGTACGCTTCTTTAACAAAGTCCCAAGCGAGATTCACCAGTTGTCGATTAGCAAATTCAAAAACATAATAAAAAGAAAACTTTGTACAAAAGCTTACTAAAAAATATCTGATTATATAGATGACAAAAAAGCTTGGGACTGATCTATGCTCCAACTCATTAAAACACTATACAATTAAGTAGGTACCTTAATAAAATTGTAAAAAGGATCATACAAAAAAACGCTACGAACCAAGCCGTAAGTTTCTTGCCCGTTCTTCTAGGCTTTGGTCGCGAGGAACTGGCGATAGATTCACCTAGTATATAAGACGTTTCAAAGTGATCCTTGTGATTGTACTGAATAAAGACCGTTTTGATTTTGATTTGATTTTGAATGGAAGTGTTTAGGCCCTAGAATACCTATATGAACAAACATGACGTTTTAAATCACCGAATGAAGTTATGGAAAATCGCAAACAAATTATTTGGAAAATAGCATTGCAAAGGTTCAGAACAAATATATATCAATTAGATCCAAACAAGTTTTCCACCCATTTTTGTTTTGTTTTCATTATCAATCATCGAGCGAGAAGTAGTTTGACGGTAGTCAGCGTCTTAACGTGAACATTTAGCAATGACGCGCTGAAAAAGCGTCTGTGAACGAAAACAGGAAAACTTAACATCGATAAGCTCTTATTTTTTTCCGTAACTATCCTGAACACGATGTTTTGACACATTTTGCATCCATTATTGTTCGTAATTATAGATTTCTGAATTTTTATCCAGGCAGCTTTTTGTTTTTCATGCTACCGATTTCCAATGAAATCAGGTAACGGAAAAGATGAGGAAAGTTTTTATAGAAGTTTAAAAAAATATTAACTACAAAGAATATGTTAAAAATTGTTTGTTTGAGTTGATGAGTATAGATTGTTTTGAGGATTACAAAATAATCTATCTATCTATATAAAAGGCAAAAGTAATTGACTGATGTATAAACGCACAGGCCAAACCCTTAGGGCTAGAAACTTAAAATTTCGCACACGTATTCCTCTTATGACGTACGCCTCCACTAAGGAAGGATTTTACAAAATTCAACCCCCAAGGGGATGAAATAGGGGATTAAAGTTTTTACTCCTTGGACATAATATATTTGCATGAAATTTCGTATGAATACGAGTACGGCAAAAATAATGAGTTATGTATTTCAGCGTAATCTATCTTTTATCTTCTATCTATATGTATATATACATATAAATAAAAGTCAAAAGTGATTGACTGATGTATCTATGCACAGGCCAAACCCTTATGGCGAGAAACTTAAAATTTAGCACACGTATTCCTCTTAAGACGTAGGCATCCACTGAGGAAGGACTTTTCAAAATTCATGGGGGATGTAAGTTTACATGGAACTTTATATTCCGTTAAAAGGCTTACTGAAAATATTTTATACTAGCTGGTGCCCGCGACTTCGTCTGCGCAGGATTAGTATTTCGAGTAGCTTATATTAGCGTGGCGTAGTACATATGTGTATCTCTAGCGGTTTTGGCAGCGCACGCCAAAATAGCTCGCAGATGGTAGATTTTTTCCTACTTACTATCATATATTACTTATCGTCATATTTTGGACAATTCCCACAATACCTTTATAAATTGTAGCCTATGTGTTATTCTGATGTATAAGCTATATTATTGTAAAGTTTCATTAAAATCCATACTTACAAACTTTCGCGTTTATAATATTAGTAGGATAAACTGCTGATATCTAATAGGTTATCAGCAGTTTATTGAGAATATTGAAATAAGGCCAAAGCAAAATTCAACAAAGCATCTTGGTGTGTTTTATACCGTAACTAAGATGACAAATGTTTGAAAACATAAGATCGTTAATTGAAAATCACTGTGGCGTGGTGGGAGAGAGGTGTGGTTTAGTTCCACTTAAGAATAGCAGCGCCCCTAGCGAGCGTTTTAGGAACTTCCATGAAAATAACTGCCTGACTTATCAACCCTAGGACGAATAAAGAAAGCGAGTGTTCTGAACGTCTTTATTCAGTACTAGCGGCCTGTCCCAGCTTCGCATGGGTGGTCATAAATTTTTTAAACATTTTAGGATAAACTTAGACCGTGGGTTCGAGCCTCGCGTCTACTAATTTCATACATTTGCACGTCCTTCTCCTTGAGTGACTGAAATCGCACCCCGAGCGTGACCCGTGGACCCGTTAACATTTTTAATTTCGTCATATCTTTTGAATGGAATGTCCGATTTGAAAAATTTAAGAAGTAATCGATAGGTATTGAAACAGTCTTAATTATGAAATGATTTATTTGGATAAGGATTAATACCAAGGTACAAATAAAGACCCTTTTCTAGCGGCGGCATTTCAATTAAATTTTTATAATAAAAGAACACTTATTGTGACATAACTATAATAGTTAGACATATGCTGTCGCGACATTTTTTGTAGATAATGATGTGTTCTGTAAAGTCGTAGTACATTATTTTGTTCTATCATCAATAGTTTTCGCAGCGCACGCGATGTAAGGTTTTCTTTTTCCACCTTGGGTTACAATATTGGAGTTTTAGTAAGGATCCCTGATTTTTTTGAAAATATAATATAGCCTATGTTACTCAGGAATAATGTAGCATTCTAATGGTGAAAGAATTTTTGAAATCAGACCAGTAGTTTTTGAGCCTATTCGTTACATACAAAACAACAAAACAACAAAACAACAAAAATACAAATCTTTTCTCTTTATAATATTAGTGTAGAAGTATTCTAGTTTTAGTATTTTTTTTAAATTAAACGTTTTAAGTATCTTAAAGTGGGTATTGTGCATTTCAGGGCCGGATTAACCTTATCGGGGCCCCTAGGCAATGCAATTCTCGGGCCGCTTTCCTTTACCTTTTTCATACTTTTTAACATACATTTTCTATGGCAACATTACCGCATGTAAATAATGGGAAATGTCACGAATGAAACGTTTTTTATTCTTGGTGCGTAGCCCACATCGACTAGACCTCCGTGGGCCCCTAGTCGGTGCGGGGCCTCTAGGCAGTTGCCTAAACCGCCAAATGAATAACACGGCCCTGGTGCAAATATGCACAATGCATTCGATCTGCTTTGCTGGGCGAAGAGTCAAGAACTTCAAGTCGTCAGTTAGTAACTGTTTCTTCTGACAAAATCTAGTAGCTCAATATTGTTCCGTGGGGGAGAAAATACAAAAAAATGATTAAAGATATTGCCAATCATATCAATAAACCATTCTTTAATTTGAAAGTATTCTAAAGTAAACGTGCGCGAGCGAAGCCGCGGGTAAGAGCTAGTGTATTTATAATCATCATTTACCGAATAAGATGGTAATCAAGAAACTAACTCTGATAAATATACCAATTCCTCTTTTTCTTATCGAAAGCAACGTGTGAATCGAGGACTGGTGAGTATTTGGCTCAGTGCATTAGCTTTCAGCGTGGAAATGCAGCCAGCATCTTGGCGACCAGCGATGATACTCTTCTACTGATTGGCACTGATTTGGATCAGTTGAGATCTCTATAATATCATTTGTGAGCATGTTGAGAACTTTCGTGACGCCTAACACCGATACACAAGATCCTTTATCTGTTTTTTTGAAACACGACTGCGTTCAGATAAATTGCACAGGGCAATAATTATTTACACAACACAGTACAACCAAAACAGTGTAAACCACCGGATTCAAACTTACGGCCAAAATTGGAAGGCTGTGCTATCACTGGAACACCCAGTGATTTCTTGGTAAAATCCTCTCAGTATATATAGCTCTATTTATTTATTTTTTGACAATAGGGCATGTATTAATTAAACTTAAGAAGTGCTGATACAATAAAATACTTAGTAGGCACTTAATTTAAGTATTACATGTAGGGTACATAAACAAAATGCGCAAGTACGCTAGCTCCCACCCTAGGAGAGCTTGTGTTGTGCGTAGCTTCGTCCATAAAATGTATCAAATGTATGAGATTACGTCATGGAGGTACTATATACTGGAGGGAGCGATAAGACTTACATCCTTTTACAACTGTGTATCAAACAGTGATCATCTATCTTTGTTCTTCCCATGTAGCCTAGCTACGAGTAAAAGAAAAGAAGATGTAACTTCACTCACTCCATCTCACTCACTCACTGTCTGAGTAAATCGTGGCCGTCAGTTGATGCAATGTTTTGATCTTGTTTTGACGTTCTAGAAAAACTCGGTAGCAACATTGCGATGTAGCGAGAGAAATTATGAAAATATTTAAAGAATTAATATTGTCTAGTCAAAATATATTTGAGAAGGTGAAAGTATGTCTTGTGAAGCTGTGATTTGTGTATCAAAAACAACAAAAGGAGGAGTTAAAGACCCGGAATTGTCATTTGATACGTAATATTCTTTTTATATTTTCATGCTAAAAAAATACGTTTTTTCTCCCATAAAGACTGTAGGAATTACATTTTATTAGTACTAGTCATATTTTCCTATGTGAAAATGATGTAAACCCATTAATTATTGCAAAATAAAATGCATTGTTTTAGTCTTCTGTTCTAGAGATGTACTTCCACCGACCAATTTAGCTTTATCGATAATATTTAAGTTTCCGTTTTTGATATGAAATATCTAATGTGGTGGGTAAGACCGGCTGTTCTGTTGTAGTTTCAATTTTTCACACCTTATAGGCGTCTCGCGAGGGATCAATTTTTGTTAAATTTTACATTATTTTTTTAGGTTCTTAAATGCCCAGAATGAAGACGGGAGTGGATAAAAGCTGTTAGGCGTGAAAACTGATAGCCTACAAAATGTTCTTATGCATGGACGAAATGGCCATAAGAAATTGTATCGAGTGGGATGGACATCGCTCTCACGGTTAGGGCAATGTGGGAAACATTATTGACGATGATAGTGTTCCAGTGTCTATAATGGTTTTGGGCTTTCGCAATAAAAGTCAGCAACCAGTTAAAATTAAAAAGTTGGATTCCAATTAAAACGCGTTTTTCATACATTTCTATTTCTATCGATAGGTTAGTCATAGTTGTCCCTTCTCTAGTCACTCACGCGAATACATACAAACTAACAAAAAACGGACACGCCAAAAAACCGTAACACTACGTCTATATGATACTTAGTCTAAGGATTACGTAAGTTGTAACAGATTAATATGTCAATCATGATTATGTCATCGTTAATTAGGAGTAGGTTATAAAAAATAGAGATGAGATGAAAATTGAGAATAATTACAAAGAGCTCTACTACTCTTACAAGTATACCTAGCTATAAACTTAGGTGTCCGCGTCGGTCGGTTAAATAAACCTAACCTAGATCAAAAGAGCAGCTAATTAACAGTTGAGTAGGCATGTAGGACTATCGGTCGCGGCGACCTTGTGAGGGCACATTAGCGAGGATGTAGGGCAGCGAGACGTGCCCTTGACCTAGGGCGGCGTACCCTTCAGCCGACTTCGAATAGCTATAGACAAGGGCGGACATTTCAATTCAGACTTTTTGTTGGCAATAAAAACAGTTTTATATGGGGATAAAGTTTACTTAGGTGTCAAAGATTATAAAAGTTATGTAAATTAATAAATACTTTCCTTGACAAAAAAAATGGTATAAACATATGAATAATATGGTGAATAAATAAAAAAACGTTAGTGCCTCGGCGATAATAAAGAATGCCCTAATAATGTTATTTGAGCTAATAATCGAAACTTACATTTCTAATAAACGAATTTGCGATAGGCGACGCGACTTCGGGAATACAATGGTATTACCGAAATCCAAAAGCTTTCTGTGATCATAAAATGTAACAGAATTAAACCAGAATCAATAAATAACACCCCGAGTGGGTGTTATTTATTAGCAAGAATCATTTGACTTTACCCTGACCTTACCACATTATTGCATAGTGTAAGGAAAATTTTTGTTTTTCTTTTGTGTAATTTTCCGGGAAATGTGGACAGAGGCGAATAACGGGTTAGCTGCTATTATTCTGATAATATTGATCGTGCGCTTGTGTGGGTATCTAGTAAGGCGTATGGTCACACAGAGGAGGCGCATGTATGAGTGTGTGACATTGAACTTCACACTTCACGCGGCGGCGCACGAGTTGCGTAACCCAGGCCAGGCCACACTACGACTTCACACGCGTTCGCGACTCGTTGCTGGGCTCGTCTGTACATAACCGTAGAAATTTGCATTATCTTGTCCAGCGAGATAAAATTACTTTATGTAGGTACGTGTGTAACGTATGCGTGGGGCCCGAGGTCGTTCAAGGAAATAAGTCCTAAAGATAGCTGTCAGTCTTGATTCAAAAATATATTTTATATTGTTAGCAATATTATATTATTGTACGATTCTAGTGTGTGTGTCTTGAATGAGTCTTTTACGTCCTACTGGTTAAGTTTATAAAGCAAATCTCAATGTTGTCTTCTTCTCTCCGTTTATGGCAACGCCAGCGGTCCGTTATTCGACAGACCATCTTTAAAATGAAAAAACTATGTTGCTTCCGAAAATGACAGAAAACTAATATCCCCATTATTGCCAATTTAATGAGATTGTGCTGTCAAGATTATGTTTTCATATCAACGACATAAAATCAAAGGCAATAGTAAAGTAAAGTTCGTATCATTTTTTGCAGCCAACTTTAAATCGTCGTACACATGCTTGAATGACATTCTATTAGAACATGGACTACCATGTTCTAATAGAATTATCATTCAAGCACGTGTAAGTACCTTTTTTAAAACATTTTACTTTACTCGGTAGTAAAGTAAAATGTTTTGAGGAATAATCATTCTGACAGTGACATTGACATTGACCGCAGTCAGGGCTCTGATGAGTCGCGGCGCTTGGCGACGACGGCGCTTTGGCGGCGCCGCCCTGTGACGTGACCATCAAGATTCCGCGACCATTAAAAAAATAAATGACGAATAACGTAAGCAATTTATGATTTGGAAACATTTCTCAACTCATTACACATAGTGTTTAAATCCCGAACGTTTATGAACAAACAGACATACTTTAGCGGATATATGTACCTATTTAGTGTATGTTTTAGGTAAGTATATAATTCATTGTGGTTTGTAAAAGAGATACCATACCTACCGACCGATATCAAACAGTGGTTGCTGTAAATGTCATTCAAAGTTTAATTGAATGCAAAAGATCTCATGAATATGCCTATAATTGTTGCGTAGTTATATACTTACTCATGTTTATTATTACATATTTGTGAATGTGCGAAACTGTGCCTTGTTACGGCAAGCTTATGACTATAATTTAATTGTACCTACCCGGTGTCCGTTTCGTCCTTGAATGTTATTATAGTAATTTGCGCATCGCTTCCGCGAGTACCTACCGCGAGGTCGCCAGCGATATTACTGGCGGCCGCGGCGACGACCGAGCGGCCTTATCCCGTTCGTTTCCGCGATTCATACTAATTAATGAATAACCCCTTACTTGATACCTTTTATCCTTAATGTAAGGTAGGTACGGTAAGGATCGGAATTATGGGTAGGTACACCTAATAACTTAAGTTGCTCATCACTATCAGAAATCAAGATCTCCTAAAATAAATTAGCAAAAATGTCAATAGGAGTCGACTGTGAGTAGTCAACCGGGTGGCCTCCACGATTCGCAAATAATAGTCTGTAAAGTGGCAAGTCCGAGTGACGCAGATCGTCCGGGCGGGCTGCGGCGCGGGCGCGGGCGATCGCCTATCTGACTGTACAAATAGCGGCAACCTTGAGATTCGGCGCGCGCGACAAGGTCACCGCGCAAATCGTTATCAGCGTGACGTCAGCGCGTGACCTCCACCGAGGTGCCCGCGAGATAACACTTGATACTGATGGCGACCGATAGTGCGGAGTCGTCCGCGCACCCCGCACCCCGCACCCGCACGCCGCACCACGCGCGACGCTTCCGCGTCAACCTGCTACGCCGTAGCCATCCGCCTACCACGGCCTGCCACATGCCCGGATATACAATTTGCAAATATGATTTTTTGATGGTGTAAGGTTGTTTTTTATGAAGTCTTCCATGTCAATAGGAAGATTTTTGTTTCCTGAGTTTTTAGTGACATAATAATATTTCAATATTTTAATGTATTTTAACATATTTTTTACCTACATAAATAATCAAAATTTAGGAAGCTGTTGAATATAAATACTTATTAAGTATTAGTATGATACCTACAGTAGCCCCGTCTAGTACTAAAAGATCTTTAAATATCCTACTTTACATATTTTAACGATGAAAAATAACGCTCTGTTCGAGAAACCGGTAACAAAAACGTAACGTTACGTTACATTTTCATGAATTACGTTAGTAACATAGTTAATATAACTCAACGTGACTTACAACATTATCTACCTACTCTCAGACGACATTGGTTTGATATTCAAAACTCTTTTATTCCAATGTTGTTTTATTTTCGGCACCGGTTTATCTGATGAAACAAAAACTTTATTAGATTTAACCCAAATAAGTAGGTAACAAAACAGAAAAAGTTTGATGCTGATAATACTTGTTTTGGGTATTTAATCGAGACATCAAATCTTTGAAAATGAAATAATTTTTATATTGATGTTGAAACATGAAAATAACGCCATTTCATCAGTTGGAAAACAGCCAGATTCAAAGCATCGTATGAAAGAATAGTTAGTATTATTTGGCGTCGACGTCGATCGAAATCACTTTCTACGTGTTTATCGTGGTTACCGACCGCTAAATATTGTGGCGACCTTGTGTGTTCACGGTCGTGCAAAAATATCAACTTGACATTCTAAACGATTTCCCGATCTTTGAGTTGCTTACCAGGAAGCAGTGGTTAACATTAACCACTGCTCGTTCCACGAGGTCAACAGTTAGAATTATCAGCTATATACTTGTACTATAAAAAGTGTTTTTATTAAGATAAAGCAATGACAGTAGTTGATATTAAATAAGTTTAGAATTGTACGACCTTATTATAACAACATCCCATAGTCAAATCTAGTAGGTAAACTTATCAAAAGCCATTGTCCATGGAACCAGTCATAAAAGTTACAATAAATATTTTACGTTGTACCAATCGATAAGAAATGCACACACCATGGTCAAGTCAGTAACGTGCAAAGGATATTTTTACCATCGTAATACCGGTACAAAATTGAACCAAATTAAATTGTACCCTCGATTTAGTCAACCTACTGTAGCCATGCGGTTATACCCAAAGGGCCCCGCGCTATTATTTTTGTACTCAATTATATTTTTGTATCTTTGTATAATATTCTTATCTGGCACATTATGTCCATATAATACTCAATTTTATTTAATCAACATTTTTATCTCTATCATATTTAATTAGCATGAATGTATACTCTAATAAAGTCAAATATCTGTTAGAGATCAGTGGCGTCATGGCGACTGTGTAGAGGTACAAAGTAAACTCCATAACCTTATTCATTATTTAACCAGATGGTTCCTATAAGTAGGTACATAACGTCCCGTTGTCGTGAGTAAAAATGAAGTAGGTAAACTAGTACTAGGTTTGGGTGAGGCGATATGACCTGAATCCGAATACGGGCAAACGAGAGAAATCTCTGAGCGCAGCTGGTGCGATCACGCGGCCAACGACGCTGCACCGGAGAAAGGACCTCCTCCTTTATAGCCAAATGTCCCACAGATGTATAAGTATACGACCGCGTTATTATATCGCAGCTTTCCCTACTAAAGATATAAATCTCATTCATTTAATTATAATCGTGAGTGAAATGCCGAGATCATGTCCTATAGAGATTAGGTGTGTTGGTAAAAAAATTACGAAACGTCTTTGACAAATGTAGAAATGAGAAAAAAAACAACTAATTACCTACTCGACTAAATTATACTGGATACTTTTATGCGAAAATTAAAACACGGTTGACTTTCACTTTGTTGGTGTTTTCTATTTATTTGTTTCGTATAAAATCATTTTATCTTTGTCAATAGAACTAACACAAATGGCCAGTGTAAATTCATTTAAAAAATATAAAATTTTGTAGTCATAATCACCTACTCTAGAAACCAGCTTTTTCTAAAAGCTTATCCACAGGAGATGATCAAACAATTACTAAAATATATCTCAGCTTTTTTGCAGCACCAATAAAACACTGAGGTAGCTAGTGCTACCGCGAACTAGATCACAGGTAGCATCTTTGTCGGTCAGTGGGACAGCAAGTACTTACATATCGTATAAATAAGTGATATCGCCTCAATTTCTCTGGTGAAAAGAGCGAGGGCGCGGCGGAGATATCTGCGTAGCGTATAATCTGATAGCGGACGCAGAGACAACACGCACAATGGAAGGAGAAATCGACCGGATGCTGTCATCGCACTCCCGAGCCTCGATGACTTATGGCTTACAGAATCTACATATAATCATCAGCGGTGTAGGTCAGGGCAGTGGGCCGAGCGGCCGCCGCCGCCGCCGCGCGCAACCATCGTCACTGCACATGAGAGATTTTATATCGAGCTCTAATTATTTATAAGAATAAATTACTAGGAAGTGCACTCAATTTAGTGCCATTATAAAAAGCTGCTCAATAGTTTCAAGCTATGATTGAAACTATTTTATCCTAATCCTAACTTTAGTTTTTTACTGTATAGATGACATATAATACTTATTTCCAATAATATAAAAACTACCCATCTTCATAGGCATCCAAAATCTCATGTAGTTCGGTAATAATATAGCATATTTAGTGAACTTTGAAGACATTTATTCTAGTTATTATTAAAAGCTTTACTTACTTTTGTTTATTTACTGGGCACTGACCCGAATTCAACCATCGTTTTTCAATCGTTTTATTTTTAATTCACAAAGAAAGCTGCGAAAAAAGCAAACGAGCAATGAACCGAAGATCGTGTTCTCAAAGATGGGCTGCCGTTTTATAACAGAATAAAGCATGAAAAAATCGATGGAAGACCTAGAAACAAAGCTCAGAACTCAATATAATAAAATCGGTGCGTCTTA
Source organism: Chloroclysta siterata (assembly GCA_932294275.1). Taxonomy (NCBI): domain Eukaryota; kingdom Metazoa; phylum Arthropoda; class Insecta; order Lepidoptera; family Geometridae; genus Chloroclysta; species Chloroclysta siterata. The sequence goes on along the minus strand of OW028601.1, from coordinate 8,032,964 downwards.
TATAAACATGAGCCGAATGAATACAGGAAAAAAATCATAGCAAAACACATACTTAATGCATTATTAGCCATCTCATGCAAATATATGTATACGATGATCAAAGTTGTGGACTGTTATTTGGGTTATGAGATATTTATAATCAGTGCTATACAACGTGTTTATTAAGAGTTGTAGGGATCCGAAAGCAGGATATTCTACCGGTCATAACGAACAACTTTTGTTCTACGACTTTTAAAATTTCAAAGTTTTTCATTCATCAAATGCCTCTTAAACTTTTATCTAAAATGAATCTAAACGCATCATGAGGCAGCCCTATTTACAGCTGTTCTTTGACCTCTAGTTGTCAATTGTAGATAAAATAGGTAACAGAACTGCCACCAATTACCTAGTAATGTGCCTACCTAATAATGATGTTGCTGTTTTTAAAAATCTTGGTATGTAAAAGAAATATTTTCGCGACTGCAATCCCTAGTCACGGTAAACATTCTCTGAGATCTTTGGTACTAATACCTATTCAGTAACTAGGTACCTACGTGGCTACGTACTCAATATTTAATAGAATATTTATTTTTGTTTGATTACTAGATGTCGTAAAGCAATGTTTATGATATTCATAGTTCTTTAAATTGTAACATGTTACTTTACCACCATGGTTCATTGACACCACAAAATTATTCAACTGCAATTTTGGGAAGTGTCTAGTCTGTCCTATTTATTCTTTGACATACCTGTCTGTCATTGGTTGCATTTAAAAACGCATATCCAATCAGGACGGCCGACGGCCGCCGATCAGTGTTACCATTTGTGGCAGATTTCTGCCATTTGGCAGATTTTAAATATTTCAAGAAAAATCTTATTAGTTTGAATTTTTAATGAAATAATATTTACCTATAATTTATTTATTTTTTACCGAACTGGAAACTTCTTATTCTTTTTTACCTTTATTGATTTGGTTTCTAAACAACTTCTATCTCGTTTTAGATAACTGCAAACCGTTACAAACGATCAAAAGATAGTAACTGAATGTAATGTAGGTATTTAATTTATTCCGTAGCCACGAAGGAGATGGTATGAAGTCATATTTTTGGTATTTTTATCGTCAAGCTTGGTAGATTTTGACAGATTTTTTGGCAGGTGTGTAGAACCGCCACTTTTGAGATGGTCACCCTGTTTGTGTTTACATGCGTTGTTGTACATTGTTTTGTTGAGAAAATGTCATCAAACGTGATAAAATGGTGATTGTTATGTAAAAAGCCGTCGTCAGTCAGTGTGTGTATGAGCAGTGCCTACGAGGTAATGGTTTAGTGTGAAGTTTGAAGCCTGTGTCGTGCGAAATCTCGCAAACTTACCAAAATCCAGTTTTATCCAGTGTTATTATAGCCAGTAAATAATGACAAAATCCATAGGAACCAGTAAAAATATCGTGTCAGGGGATTGGCGGCGTACCTACCTACCTACCGAAAGGTAAGTATTTCAAATTATCTCGTAGGTTATCGTTGTTTTTTTCTTTCCTAGATAGAAGCGCGCGTGCGTGTGACCTTGACACGTACACAGAAAGGGCTGTTGCAAATTTCTGAGAAAATATTAATTTTACTTTTCTATGGGAATTTCGAAAACGATGTATCCAACCGTTGCACACGTCAAAGTATTCCAGTGCTTGGTCTAAATACACGCTCTTTGTTTTCCTACATAACTTCATCAAGACTAGCAGCCTGTCCCAGCTTCGCATGGGGGGATATACATTTTTTGAACATTTTACGATAAACTTTTCGCACGCCCTTCTCCCTGAGTGAGTAACCCCGCCCCTTGGAACCGCGCGTTCACTAATAATATTTTAAAGCGAGCTAAAATTTTTAATTTCGTAATATCTTTTGAATGGAATGTCCGATTTGTAAAATTCAAAAAGTAATCTATAGGTATTGAAACAGTCTTGAATACGAAATGATTTATTTGGATAAGGATTAATACCAAGGTACAAATAAAGAGCCTTTTCTAGCGGAGGCATATCAATTATTTTTTTATAATAAAAGAACACTTATTGTGACATAACTATAATAGATAGACATATGCTGTCGCGACATTTTTTGTAGATGAGGACGTGTTCTACAAAATCGTAGTACATTATTTTGTTCTATCATCAATAGTTTTCGCAGCGCACGCGATGTAAGGTTTTCTTTTTCCACCTTGGGTTACATTATTGGAGTTTTAGTAAGGATCCCTGATTTTTTTGAAAATATAATATAGCCTATGTTACTCAGGGATAATGTAGCATTCTAATGGTGAAAGAATTTTTGAAATCGGACCTGTAGTTTTTGAGCCTATTCGTTACATACAAAAATACAAACATACAAAAATACAAATCTTACCTCTTTATAATATTAGTGTAGAAGTGTAGATGTAGATGTAGATTTATGGCACTGAGATGAGACATGGTCGCCAACTGTTGACTTCATGCACAAACTAGAAGACTTGCAATCGGCTAGACCGAAGGGTATAGGACGACCCCCACCTCATAGGCCTACGATATTGTGAAGATCGCTGAAGATCGATGAATAGAGGGGGCACGGAGTTGCTGTTCCTGGAATTTATAGGCAGACCTATGATTTTCTGCAGGCAGACGACCATCATCAATTTGGCAAAGTGCCGTTAATATCTTATACATCATTCGTTTAAATAAAAAAATTCAAAAAACTGTGCCGTCAGAATTTCGTCTCAAAGCATCTTCCGTTAAACACGTATATCCGTAGGTACAGCACTGACTTAATCTACCGACATAATTATGACGGTCGCAGCTTATTGGACAGTTTAGCCAAAAAAACAAAATTATTAAACTTAACACCACAGTTAATATGTATCTGTCTTCAGTGACTACATAATATTTCAAGATAAAATTTAAAATCTGCCAAAATTTACAATTTGAAAAATGGTTCAATGAATCTCTTTAATCTTCGTCGACTTTCGTGTTGACGCATCATTTTGCTACTGTATTTTCTATTTAAATTAACCATACATACTAACTATTACATATTAACTATTATTACTATTTTTTGAAAAATAAACTATTATTATTATTATACAGATTTTTAAATAAATATTAAAACTATATTAATAAGGGCATTGAGACTGAAGTTACTTTCCAATCAAAATACGAAAAAAGTCAAAGATAACTGTAACTATTGTCAGTTTGGAATGTGCAAAAAAATGTTGCTTTGGTGATACCCCAGATATTTAGTCGACTATACATACAAATACTGTAGTTGCCACTGAGAGTGACTAAAGCATGCTGTGTACTTGCAAGTTGTATTATTGAAAGCAAATCGAGTTCGTCCATGTTCTACCCACATGCCACGAGCCAACCCGCTTGAGTCAAAACATCGATCCACTACAAAGGAATGATCTCAAAAATTAAAATATCTAATATCAAAAATCCTACTTATTTTCTATTTGCTTTCACTATACACGTGGCCGGTCGCTTTGAGGTTACTTTATTCCTACATTGTTTTCTTTGCTACTTCTCTGCAAGTAAGTAGCCTCAGGGGCACACTGGAGTGCAAAGACATAAGCGAGTGGATTGCGTCGCAAAAGCGTTTATCGGGCGTACAACAAGTACACGTGGCGCGATGCGTGCGCACGCCATGTCACAGCAACGTGATCCAGTATGATGCACAGGAAAATCCGAGGCAGGTTCAAGATCACCCTAATCGATTCAGTTATTCAACTAGATCTCTTCTCTTATCGTGTCACTAGTTTCTTTCGAAACAGTGTGGTGAAAGGATTTTAAGTGCGCCTCAAGAGGCTCTTTTCGAGCACTTGACACATGTTATAGAATGTTTTAGGTTCCACGACATGCCGGTTTCCTCACGATGTTTTCCTTCACCGTTTGAGACTACTGGCATTGTGCACATACATTTTTGAACAGAAAAACTCATTGGTGCACGACCGGTTTCGAACCCACGACCTTAGGATCGGAAGGCGGAGCCGCTACCACTAGGCCACCAGTGCTCTAATTTTTAGATGATTACTGGCCTTACCTAATAAAAACTTTTAGATAATCAATGCGTAAGCTTAAACTACTGCCTACCTACTCCTCTCTTACAAAAATGTAAATCAATAGTAGATTGTTTACCAAGGGAGCAAACAACTATTTTTATGGCGAGAGTGTTTTTTGAATCCAGAGCGGAGCGAAGGATTCTAGAGTAGAATCCCGAGCGTAGCGAGGCATTCTAAAGTAGAATCCTAAGCGTAGCGAGGGATTCAAAGTACTTCACTAGAGCTTAAAATAGTGTTGCTCCCGAGGTGGACACTCTACTTTTTATCACCCTCTATGAGGAAATAACTTAGTGCAACTTATGAATAATCATAATCATAGTCACAAATTCACGAAGTCACAAAGTCACAAAGTCACATTGTGACAATGTGACTATGTGACTGTGACTATGTGACTATGTGACTTTGTGACTTTGTGACTTTGTGACTTTGTGACTTTGTGACTTTGTGACTTTGTGACTTTGTGACTTTGTGACTTTGTGACTTTGTGACTTTGTGACTTTGTGACTTTGTGACTTTGTGACTTTGTGACTTTGTGACTTTGTGACTTTGTGACTTTGTGACTTTGTGACTTTGTGACTTTGTGACTTTGTGACTTTGTGACTTTGTGACTTTGTGACTTTGTGACTTTGTGACTTTGTGACTTTGTGACTTTGTGACTTTGTGACTTTGTGACTTTGTGACTTCGTGACTTCGTGAATTTGTGACTATGATTATGATTATTCATAAGTTGCACTAAGTTATTTTCTCATAGAGGGTGATAAAAAGTAGAGTGTCCACCTCGGGAGCAACACTATTTTAAGCTCGAGTGAAGTACTTTGAATCCCTCGCTAAGCTTAGGATTCTACTTTAGAATCCCTCGCTACGCTCGGGATTCTACTCTAGAATCCTTCGCTCCGCTCTGGATTCAAAAAACACTCTCGCCATAAAAATAGTTGTTTGCTCCCTTGGTAAACAATCTACTATTATTAAACAAGAGAAAAAGTTACAATTAATTCGACGTCAAGAGTCAAGTGTGTGTCTTGATTTAGGTACGAGTAAATATGCATTTATTATAAAAAAAACATAGTATATCCCATGATAGACTAGTTTATTCTCTTTAACAGAACTTATATTTTTTTACGTTAAACATGTGCCAGGAAAATCGGAGCACTATGATCACGCTGTGTCTGCTAAATAGACTCCGTTTACAATTTGTTTTCAAGGAACAATAAAGAAATAATGTTTACTTAAAAAGAGCTAACAGTATTTGAGAGTTGGATATCATTGAGATTTACTGCTTCACACATAGCTAAAAATAATTATGTTATGTACCTTTACAAAATACCTAAACAACCACAAGGTCACGAGTTTCAAAAAACATCGTAGCTTGCTCGTATTTACTTTATACGTAAATGTAAAAATAGTTTTCCAAACGAATAACTGACTTCAGGACTGTTTCACATAAAAAAAAAATATAGGTTGGCTGTTACAACCTATGTTTTTTAGACAGTTTAAGGGTAGTGTTTTTGAAATTCATACGCGTTTCCCATCCCAACTACGCTAAGTTAGCAGTTTTTCAAAATCCTCTTACCAAATACCAACGGCAGCTAGGTATTTAACTTTTAAAAAACCCCGTTTGCTCTTTAACAGAAACAATAGATAAATGTTGTGTCCAGAATTGTAGAAAAAATTATGTAGTTCAAATTATTTACGTTCAAAATGAGCGCGATTAGTCTGTCATAAACGTGGCAAAAGACAAAGCGCGCTCAAATTGACAGACTGACCAGCACTTTAATTTAGTTTTAAATCCATGTAAGGTGCGGCGGGGGTGTAGTGGTGTTGGTGACCTTGAAGCAACATCATGCGATATTTTTGCTCTCGGCGTTAATACGGAAGACTATTTCAAGAGTCAGGGTCGTCGGCGGCGCCCGACACCCGCGCCCGCGCCCGCCGCGCCTCGTGCGGCGTCACGCTCTCGGTGTCAGGTTTCCGTAAGCCTAAGCGACAACCCTAATCAACTCATTTTGATTGTTGTTAGTTCAATGGTAATGATAAGAAAGTGAAGAAGCAATAAAAGATAACTCTTCACACACAAACGAAACCGTTTATTTCCGCGTACAAAAATACACGACGCGGAAGCTTATAGACATTTCAGATTTTCGTTTCATGTTTATAAATCATTGAAGGCTATGTAACCCTAACATATGGTGTTCAAGGTTCTAATGGTTATTTATTTTTCAGTTAATAACTTCCTGTAAATATTTTGAAATGTATAACAATGGTAAATAAATAATTATTTAATACCATTAATTTACAAAAGCAACTACAATGACCGCGTTCTTGAAGTTGCGGTGAGTTCTTGCGACCTCAACCCGCTTGTGTGAAGGTAACCTATAGTCATGTAAATAGACAGGAAGCCCATGCAATGTCAGGAGCCAATACAATATTTTTAACAACACTTAGCATTTTTATGGTTCTTCAGTAAATTTTATACAAACTTTCAAACCTTAAGCGCAAAAACTTTTCAATTTCAATCAAATACAATTAAGTGCAGTAAAAAGGACTATAGAAAAGTAAACAAAGTCAAATTAAAGCGCGAAGGTAGCAGTGATTTTACGGAAGACCCAATTTATTCCAACATTTTGTAATAAGATGTCAAAGAAAAATAAATTAAGATCTCAGAGACTGCCGCACCGAGGGCGTATTTGTTAAAAACGGGGAACTTTACGAATAGGTACTTATAGCTTAGTCTTTATGTATGTTTTATTATGTTTTATTACTAAACGTTTATACCGACAGATTCTCAGAGGTGAAGGTCTTGTCACTGAAGCGGCATCATGATATCAAGACAGAATTGTTGATTTTTATTTACTTAGTTGCGCAACCCCTGTAACAAAATTAATTAATTAGTGATCGTACCATACTTTGTTCATGAGAGGTTATCATTATATTCAGTAATGGATGACTGCTGACTCTCTTGCCACATTTTTATGCTATTAATTATTATACGGAACCCATATGCCAGGTTTTTTTTGTTTGTTCAGATGGAGACATTTTGCATCACAATACCATTGTTATTCAAATTCATCTGTGTAAATTACAACTGAGATCATTTCTGAAATGAATCCAAGGTCAACGATAATATTCATACGATCTTCATTTTTGTCCTGGAAATATGTAAAGGAATGTGTAACATTGGATCGTATCAGGTTTTATGGCAATGGGCAGGCCACATTGGGGAATCTCGATGTCGGTTTTGCAAGCTATACAAATAAAAACAAATACAAATATGTACATACATTACAAACATCTCTCTCAAACTAAGCAAAGCTTTTACTATGGAAACCAGATGGCTGATATGATACTTTTTTTTAAACTGTGACACCCTTATACACCCAGACAGAGAACAGGTGGGGAATGAACCCATGGCTTACAGCACAGAAGGCAGAGCTACTAACGACCGACCGGGCTATGAAGTCCCGCCTTTCAAAACTTTTTTTCTCGAATGAAAAACACGAAGTGGAAAATGACGCGAAGGACGGTCGCCCCCCCATGTATTGACGAAATTGTGAATATCGTGGGAAGCCGATGGATGTAGAGTTTTTTCAAAATTAATCTTTTTGGAAACATAGTTGGTATATGGATGGATATGCTGCGATCGGTCTGAATAAATGCAGAATGATGATTAGGACGATGACGATCACGTTGTTCATATGTAAAATAACGAATGTTTGCTGTAAACTACTTTATAATTACATAGAAAATTATCAAGAAATCATATACATATGATTTTTTGACATTTTAGACCGCTCACTCTCGCTATGCTAGCTCCTCTCCTCTAATCAGGGCCGGATTTAGAGGTCCAGAGGCCCTTGGGCAACAAAGGAGTGGAGGCCCCCTCGCCCCAAATTATTTTCCAAATACGGTGAAAAAAAAAATTCAGTCGAGTTTTTCAATAAATAATTAATTGTGAAACCAAGTAGATTCTCTTTTTGGTGTTTCTGTTAATATTTTATTTTTCTCGACTATCAGCTCCACGACTATGTTCCTATTGGTGAACTGCTATTCTTTTCCTAAGGGCTATCATTATCCATGTCACATGGAAAATTAAAAGAATAGAGAAGCTGCAAGCAATGTACTGAAACCTGTCGAGTTATGTGCATGCACTCAAACAATAAGAGACAAAAACAGAAGTGAATTGAGAAAAAACTATTTCAAAATTAAATTAGGAAACCTCAATTTACCTAATAAATATTAGCATGTGATCACGATATTTCAGTCGCCTTAATGATTAACTTACGCAGAACCAAACAAACGCATGATAAACAATAAATCATAACCTCTCCGTAACCGTTTTTTTATGTTCTTTTGTTCTCTGCATATATTTCATATATTCTATTATATGTTAAGAAAAAAAACACGTTTTTGTAATTGCACAATCAAATATGACATTCGGTTTATATTGTAGATTACAAGATAACGATGAAAATACTCACGTCTTAACGTCTGTGGTCTGTCCGTAAAAAATCGAAATGATTTACATTTGTTGCACAATGTTCGCAAGTTCGTAGCTTCTCAGACGCGCGAGAATGTATCAAATTCTGGGATTCCCTGCTACAAGCACGCCACTCAGCGGACACTTGTCAACGCTGCGACGGGTCGTACACTCGTACAGACAAAAAACGGGGGAAACAGGTACCGTCGTTGCCGTCGTATCTCTATCTCTAAGAAAAAAAAAAGTCGAGACACGGAATCGAGTACCCAACCTCCGAGGTTGCGGGCAAGTACCACCCCACTCAGCCATTAAATGATTGGGGTACTCCTCCAAGATGGGTAGTGAATTGGAAGTGCTTATCAGGGCCATTTGATATTTTGATATTTCACTGATTGCCTGATTGGAGTGAACAAATATAGATCAATGATTTCTGTTATTTAAGAATAATATAATCAAATAATCATGTATGTACAAAGTACTGTAGGCTGTAGGTAAACGTAAAATCGCAAAAAAAAAACTATCAAAGTAAAAGAAGATGTTTACTAGTGTTTACTAGTTGGAATTTGAAAGTTTTTTTTTCCGAAGCCTCTATTGTGGGGGCCCCCCGTTTGTGGAGGCCCCGGGGCCATCGCCCCGTTTGCCCTCCCCTAAATCCGGCCCTGCCTCTAATTCATCATCACAGTGTTTACACTGCATTGAGTCATAAAAGACATATAGGTACACCCGAAAAACATTACTTTCCTTTAGGGTAGTTGGGAAAAAAATAAGACGGCAATGTGACGTAGATAAGGACACGTACGTAGTAGTTAATTTATATATTTTTTTATTCAAGACAGGCTGCAACAATTACAAAGGCTATGTTTTGAGGTTTGTTCATAACATTTAGTGAAGGTCACTTGTCTTGTAGAACAAAAGAAGCTATCTTCTTTGTTTGAGTCATTTGTTTTAGGTGTCATTTATCACATAGTCCGCCTGACACAATGGCTAATGGTACTTTATTGCAACACGTATGTGTACATGCAAGGGTTCTGCTAAAACCATGTAATTATGAGAGAAAGTAAAAATAAAAAACAACTTATCATAGTTTGATCATAAATAATTAAATATTGCATAAAATATGGTCATCTTGCTCAGTGCCATTTATAATTGAAGATAACACTGGGACAGAGAATTAACATCCATGTTCATCAAACAAATGTTTGTTCTCGGTGGGAGGCGAACCACGACCTACAGCGCAGAGGGCAGAGCAACTATTTATTTATTTATTTATTGGATACAAAGAAACTTATATATTATTACAGTAGTGGTTTAAAGTCTTACAAAGTATACTACTGGCTAAGCTGTAAGGTCTGTCAAAAGTAGGACAGGCAGGTATCAATTTGATTTGAAATCACCTGGAGGTAATTGTTACCTAACTATTTTGAAGTTCATCGAATTTCTGAGGTCATTAGTAAAGAAGGTATTATAAATGTATCTTGCAAAAAAGCTGAATCTTCTCGTGACCTATCAGCAGAGGACCTATCGGAATATTTATTTGGTTCCTGATACGGCACTGACACGTGAACGGCTGCCGTGCAGGTGGTGTGCAATGCACCTGCTGACACTGCACATATGCACGTGCACGTAAAGAGGAAGTACTTGTGTGCCCTAAAAGGCAGTGAGTTATGAACACAAGAATGCTCAACTTGAAAAGGACACGATTACCTTTTTAGAATTCAGAAGTCTGACAAGAACAAGTTACGCCAAGTCCGAAAACAATAGCCAATTTGGAGAAATTAATTTTAACAGATCAAATACAAATTTCGAAACACTTTTGAATAAGTACCTCATGGATAAACAAGTATTCAGAAAGATCAAAATCAACAATAGAAGAATCAACAAGTATTCAGTAAGTATTTTATTGCAGCTCTCTAACCACTAGGAAGTATTGTGTTTTTTATTTGTTCTCCTGCTTAATATAAGTAACCGATTTGGTTAAGTGGGCACCTAATGCAAAACGAATGCACACAGTGAACTGATATCGTTGGACCCAGGCAGCTGTCCTCGATGTGGAAGGTCCGAGTACGTTACACTGTCGTTACCCCGGGCACAGTATACCCTACAGTAACTGTAGTACCGCAGAATACAATGTAGTTTCTACAACACATGCCCCGGGCCTTGAACTTTGTGAGCGTGCGGCAAACATGTTTGCGTAGAACCCACTGCGCACTCATTAGTATGACGTCTCATTTTGCCCTGTACCTACTACCTACTTCGCATTGTTTTATTTACCTGGCTGATTCCGTTACCTTCGGCACGTGGCTTGCAATTAGGTACCTATCTACCTTACAGTTTATAGACTTAGATACTCTATATTTAGAAAATACTAGGTACCTTTTGATTTTTTTCCGGCTTATTTTTAGCAGGCTCAACTTATGACAAGAAAAGCAAAAATATTTTCAAACACAGATTAACTTCCATAATGTTAGCATTATCGTAGCAATATGTACTTACCTATTATTTTTATATAGTGTGGTGATTCCCCACAGTTGTACCGAGAATTTAGTTATATTTGCTGTCTACATAATATATGTTAGACGTAAAGATAAGATAGCTTGGATTCCTAGCTTAGTCCATTGTCCTTACTTTTAGTCTAGTCAATAATTTCAAATCTACTAAGCAAATTTATACTAATAAAATAAATGATAACCGATAATAATCTTGAATTAAAAACTTCCTGGTTCTCTGACATCAACTCGATCATTACAATAATAAATAGCAAAAACAATGATCGAGGAAAATAACCCTGTTTGCGTTCATATTCTACGTAGCTTGTTTTAAAAATCCTTTGTGACATTCCGGCTGATGTCGGGCTATTGTGTGTGATTAGTGACCGAGGGGCGAGGGGGGAGAGGCGAGGGGCGGTGAAGGGCAGCGGTGCGTTCTAGGATTTATACGAGGGAAGCTGACGAGGGTGCAAAAATCGATACAAAGAAAGATTGATAGAATGGAATGCAATGGAATCAAATAAAAAGTCTGGCTAAGCTATTAGATGTTTAATTTTGTTTCCACTACATTCTATATAGAATTATCACTGTTTTTTCCTGACAAAACGACTTTTATTTTAAATCTTGTTTAGTCATGCGGTTCAAGTTGAATATAACATGCTTGCATTTACTTTTAGCTAAGTAGCTCTGCTCTATAAAAAATCACTAATTCAATGCTGATGTTTCGGTGTACCTACTTCCCCTACATGTTTACATGTTAACATGTCGTGTAGTAACAACTACATTAAAGTAATATAAATACCTATATCCATTTATATTACTTTAGTGTAGTTGTTTATTTCACGTCATAGTGTAGAATATTGAAACATTGAGCGCGAAAAAACTAAGAACTATTTATTATCTCTCTGATAAAGTATTTTATTCTAATTTGATTTTCGTCTAATACGTAAATATCATTTAATTTCAAGTAATAAATAAGTAATCAGCCCTAAGCATTGTAATGCCTAGCTGGTCTCGGTCGTGGTGTCGAGATAATGTGCGAGCCAAGGTCAACGCGTGTTAATTACAATTACCGTGAGTGGACATTCTTTGTTCCAATAATGATTAATGCCGAGCGAGAGACGAGGAGTATCGCAAATGAGATAACAGGAAGCATCCGTGTCGCGTCAATGTCACACTGCAAGGTCGCGCTCCGTCATTGCCCGCCCGTCACCCGCGCGCTCCCTAACACAGGGTGATCCATCTCTACCACTTGCGATCCACCCTCTGCCTCCGGTCTCTCATCCCTCTAGCTTTGGTCCCCACGTAGTAAAAATATTGAGGGATTGTTTTTTCGTCTTGTGTCCTTGGATTTTGCATAAGTACCTAAATTGGTCCTACCTTGTCTTCCTTTTGAATAGACTACTCTGTGACAGCAAATAGATAATATATAGGTGCTCAAGTTATAGTTGAGTTACTAGTGAAACTCCAACATATCGCTTATTTTATTTCGGTTGCTATCAGAAAATTATATTTTGGGGATTACTGACTGACTATTTTCGCTAAAAAAATTGTAAAATGGTAAATACATTTTAAACGTACGGGCAGAAGTTTAGCAAAAAAGTATTTTACACGAAAACTTTACAAATAGGGCAAAAAATATATAATTAAGTATATTTTCAGATGGGTGTGAGGAGATTAATAAAAAAAATTTACGTCTCTGTTGGTTACATCCTGTATATTATTCGCGATTATATTTTGCGATAACTTTATTTCATGAAATCGTTATCGGTGTTCATTTGAGTGAAATCAATATTATTTATTCTTGTATACGTACCGATTGTTCTACAAAATTCGGATCAAACTTGCTTGTCGGTTAAAACTTTAAACCATGTTGTGATTAACACACAAATCGTTTTGTTGATCCTATTAAAATTATTTGATCGAATAATTTCTCAAGTTGTTATGTTAAGATCTTCAGCCCAGGCTTCTCGTTAAATACGTATTTTTTTGGATAAAACATATAGAGTGTATTAATTTAATAAATCTCTATCAGCATAAATCCTCTGGATAATTTGTAGCAATGTCAGGTATTCAACACTCATAGGTACGACATTCGAACGGAAGGACAGGGTGTCGATTCTCTAAATAACAAAATCAAGTTTCATCTAGTGGAGATTCGCCTCACTCACGTTGGCATAATCGCTTGCTAAAACACTTACAGAATGCCAAATTTAAAATTCACTGCGGATTCCGCGGTCACTTGGATGAACGTTGTGGACGGAATCACAATTCCAGTACCTATTTTGAATTTTCCTAATCATATGGCGCCGATGTAGGGGTGGGTTCACGCACCAAGATTCACAGTTTTGTGAATCTTTATTCTTTAATCTTTATTATTCGAACTGAATATTCGAATCTAATATTACCGAATAGTTGCATCAATAGTCACATTAAATTTTTCCTACCCCTATTTTAAGCCGGTGATCAAATTCCTTACGCATACAATAACCCTAAAAGGCATGATTAACTATGCAAAATAATCGAAATGCTTGCGCAAATAAATTATAAGTACCTGCCTACTTATACCTTATCTTTGTACCACAGATTGCATCATATTAAAAGAACGAATAACACCTACGTATGATAACTAATTACATAGTATGATTTCCAGAACATAAATTGTAACCTTGTAGAAGCAAGAAATCAGCAGAATTACAGTTATTGTTCCTGCATCACGTGTAACCAGAAATAAAACCTATTTAGACTGATTACGATTGAGATTTCATTGGCAGTTATATGTTTTTATCGGCGTACTCCTAATCAGAAAAGCAGCAAGACCTTGAGCCTGACCCTGGATATTTTTATCCGCATACATTTCGCAAGTGTTGCGTAGATAGGTACGGCAACGTGATGAGGAACTGCCAACACATGTTTTTACACAGTATCAGATAAAAATTGTAGATTGTCATAGACGTACCGTAATTTGTGTTTACAAAGACTGAAATAATTATTAAATCACACGTGTAGGAAGTTCTGAAAATGTCGTTTGAGTTGGTATTCATGTATTTGTAAATGTGGTTTCCTGATATTAAATAAACATTAAAATATTCCACATTTGACAAGTGCTCTTATTAAGCAGCGCCAGCGCCTACATATAGAAAACACAAAAGCACGAGTAGGTAAATGTCGGTTTGAAGCGGGCAGAGGGTCGGGCGGGCGGCGGCGACGGCTGTGGTGAGGCGAGGTCGCTGCCGAATACCGATCTAGGAAGTCAAGCGATTTGGCCTCGACCTTGACTATGCGAAAAATATATTCAGCAACTACTCACGCGCCTCACTTCCCAGCGCCCACGCGCACCGACGTGCTTTACGACCCTAACTGAAAATTCAGTAAATACTTTTATGAAGCGTTTGGTTAAGATAATTATCGAATAGAACTATGCTATGCATGGCAACATTACAATATATCCTGTATTCCATGGTATGGCTTCATAGCTTCATGGCTTCAATTAGATTTTACTGGAAAAACATTGTAATTTATAAAGGCGATTTTAGCAGTGTTTAGATTTTATTGAAAGAAATATGCCAATGCACGCGCATCGTGGCGTACCAGTGGACCTAGCTTATCAGCATTAGCAAATAGGTATAGCACCATCTACGTAATAAGATTAGCCAAACGCGGAACAGATTGAAGGACAAATAAAAATCTTTGTTTAAAATATACTTAGCTAAAGTGGCAAATAATGCGAATTATCATACACGGAAGAAGTTCCACAAGATGTGACATAATAGGCATATAAACGGCATAAATTAGTCATGTGGACAACATGCCACATTACTTGGAGTTAGCAACACAGTTATTACAGTTATTACTCTTATTACTCTTACTCTCCTATGGTGCGTGGCATGCGAAGCAATGCTTTGTTAAGGCCCAGTTTCACAATGCTCTGTTAGTTACTAATCAAGGATTAACAGGCCGTTAAATCTAACCTTATCTGTCAAACGCGTACATTTTGACATATTTAACGGCCCTTTAATCCTTTGTTAATCTAACAGAGCATGGTGAAACCGGCCCTTAAGGTGGTTTGTTAAGGTTTACTACTTAACATCAGGTGAGCTATTATTTTCATATTATGGTAACATTACAAGTAGTACTTAAAAAAACGTGTTACTAGGACGTCTTCACGGCGTGAGCCCTGACTCATCCAGCAGTCTGAGATATTAGGTCCTTACATACGAAATTGGAGTTTTGTCGAACTGGAGTTTTGTCACTTTAGAGCTGATTTCACCATGTTCTGTTAGTTACTAATCAAGGATAAACAGGACGTTGAATCTAACCTTAGATGTCAAACGCGTACATTTTGAAATATTTAACGGCCCTTTAATCCTTTGTTAATCTAACAGAGCATGGTGAAACCGGTCCTTATCCCAATTATTTGGCGTTTGGTTAAGATATAGTTATTAATTTGAATTAAGGCTTGGGTTTTTGTGTTTTGATTTCATGTATTTTCGCACGATTTGATTTTTCTATGTCATCGATCTGTTCATATTATGGATAACTTAAAAAACAGCGTTATTTACTAATACGAGGTCCACCGTTACACCAGCACTGCAGAAACAGAGGGCGTATTACGAGTTTAGTGCCGATCGAGTGCCGATAGTCGATCGTTACGATACACCGAAATTCGGTGTTTTTCTATAAAAAAAACCCGTTTTTTTTATAGAAAATTCGGTGACCGAATTTTCTATAAAAAAAACGGGTTCTCAAAGAATACGCTAGATGCCGTTGATTTATTTTCATAGAAAATTCGGTGTATCGTAACGATCGACGATCGGCACTAAACTCGTAATAAGCCCTCAGCTCGGAGGATTCATGATTTGCATGGGGAAGCTACTGTAAAAGAAAACACGGTACGTTTTTGGTTCCTCCAACGTTTTCGTTCGGGAAATTTTGATCTACAGAACAAACCCCGTCGAAGGCCGGAGTACCCAGTTGAAATGTGTTACTAGTATAAAATGGTGAACTCGATAATGGTACATACTTTGAATAATTGAATATACCTTTTTTTTTGGTTTTCCCTATAAAACACCGATTTCATATGGAAGGACCTAATTAGGTATAATTCAAGGGTGACGTGGACGATCTTAAAAAAACTAGGTAGGTACCTATAGAAGTTTAGCAGTGTCTTTTATACTGAATAATCAGCAAAAACAGGCAGCTGTTTCTTCGTTTTGACAGATTATATTTGACTGGTATTTGGCTGGTATTTGTTGTACTGCTTGGTCGGTGTGAATAAACTAATGACTTAGATTAACCTTATCATTTCCGAAATAAGAACTTCTCGTCATAATGTATAATTTTCTAATAAACATTTTAGTAAATCTTTGTATCGATTTATCCACCGCTGAAGTTTAGCATTGCTGCTAGACGTGAAGATGCACATTTGAATCCTGAGGGCTTATTACGAGTTTAGTGCGCCGATCGTCGATCGTTACGATACACCGAATTTTCTATGAAAATAAATCAACGGCATCTAGCGTATTCTTTGAGAACCTGTTTTTTTTTCATAGAAAATTCGTTGTATCGTAACGATCGACGATCGGCACTAAACTCGTAATAAGCCTTCTGCAAAACCAGATTTATCTACACTAATAATATGAAGAGGAAAGATCTGTATGTTTGTAACGAATAAACATAAAAACTACTGGTCCGATTTCAAAAATTCTTTCACCATTAGAATGCTACATTATTATCCCTGAGTAACATAGGCTATATTTAAATGTTTAAAAAAAATGTTCGTGCGAAGGGACGAGGCGCTCGTTTTAAATATTTAAATATTTTATCTATCAGCATTCAAAAGGTTTTTTTTTACCTAGAATATTTAAATATATATATATATATATTTTAGGCAAATAGCTGATGGAACAAGCAGATGTTAAGTGGTAACCATCACCTATAACAAAGCATTGCCTCGTAAGTCACGCACGATATGAACGTGCCCTAAGATACAAGGCCCTGCGTCCATCAACTTGAGGCATACAGGTGTTAAGCCTCATGTGCCTGTAATTACACCGGCAACCACACTCTTCAAACTGAAACACAGCGTCGCTGCTTGGCGGCAGAAAAAGGCGTGGTGGTAGTACTTCCCCAGACGAGCCCTTCACAGAGAGCTCTACTACTCTTAAAATATATTTACTTATATACAATTCTACTAAT
Organism: Chloroclysta siterata; assembly: GCA_932294275.1. Classification (NCBI taxonomy): domain Eukaryota; kingdom Metazoa; phylum Arthropoda; class Insecta; order Lepidoptera; family Geometridae; genus Chloroclysta; species Chloroclysta siterata. Next base: position 8,015,756 of record OW028601.1, on the reverse strand, counting down.
TAAAAATATAGTTTGGCTTTTAATGAGCAGACAAGTATTATAGTATACCTAAAAGGTAAACTCAAAAATAGAAACATGCATGCATGATGTCATGATTAGATATAATTCGCAGAAGCACACGTTATAACTACACATGACTCGTCGAACAGTCGGCTGATATTATGGCAATATTCACCCTTGCCATTGTTCTTGGTCTCTTACGCAAAACTGTTTTATAAATACGGCAACTGGGCTGTTTTCATTCACTATGTAAACAGTTACGAAGTGCCCACATATATATGTAGTGTTGTTCTACGCCTTACACTTGGTGAAATCGCAAAAACAAATCTCGAAAACATAATAAAAACAAAAGTTTATTCAATCAAAAATCCTACGATTTATCATATCGTAAACATCAGCTTCAATGAAAACGGCTTTAAGATACAATGCGGACATGAGAACATTTCCTTTCACTACATAAGTAGATGTTCGTGTATGATGATGATAAAACCAGGCTGCTCGTTAAGGTGCGACCTTAATCTTGAACGATAGAGCACCAGCGCAGCGCCCCCGCCTTATCAGACACTTGTTGCCTCTCGCCGTAGCACTCACTGCTATATATTCTGTGATATCGCCATATTTACTTCACGCATTCGCGCATAGGGCTGGCACAGCATGCTGCTCAATGTAGTTGATTTTGATTCGTTTAAAATAGTCCTGTACTTATGTAATAGGTATAACGAAATTACGGAGGAGTTTTTATGACGGAAAACAAGGTTCAGGAACATATCAGAGCGCCGCCATGGGCCAGCGCCTAAGCAAATTCTACATTCAATGATATTAGTAAAAAAGTTTAAACATATTGTATAAGATTAACCCATGCTATCTAAATGTCACGTGGTCTATCAAATTCTAAGATAATGCTTTTTATCGATTTCATGAAATAAATCATGAACAGCGGATACATGCAAATTCGTAACGAAGAAAAAAAGTTCTCTCTTACCAAAACTTTATATTTATATTGCAGAATTATAATAATATAATAAAGATTAGAAAAACAGCTTAGAAGCCAATATGACTTGGCTTAGCCTTTAGACCAACTAAGTATGTAAATAATAAATATATTGTACCTGCTAACGTTATTATATTGACCCTGTTTGTTTTAAAACGTAATCAAAAATTATTTATATTGAAGTACCTATATATTTAAGTATCATAATTCTTTGTATAATTTGTCATAAGTATCCTGAAACATAATTTACCAATACTAATTAATAACATAATATTCTTGGTTATTTTTATAAAACATGCCCAAGTTAGTGTTCCCAAAGAGGAGTTGTAGGTATTGTTTTGATTTTATAATATTCCAATTTTAAACTTAAACACGTTGCACCAGTGGGCGGGCTTCTGAGAAAGGTTTGGCGCTACGTGAGGAGGCATCCTTTTAATACACATAATTTACCCATTTTAGAAGCATAATCACATGAAGTCTTTTAAAACAAGTCTTAAATTTTCTCCTGCCTTGTATTCAGACACGTTTTTACTTGTTTTATTACAAACTGATAAAACCCGTTTTCCATCTAAACCACACAAAGTACCTACTAAGTTCAAACAGACAATACAAAGTTATTGGTAGCAAGTACAAACAAGATCGACTTTGTGGAATACAACAAGCATGCATTGTGTATTAAATAAATAAATAACAGCCATTATATTCCTGGAAGACACTCTTTGAGCCCTTTGTCGCAAATTAACAACTGTGCTCGATGTTGTTTATCAGACAGATAACGTGCTCGTAACCTATTTATTTTACCCTAGAATTTTGATACCAACTATAATGTCTGAAAAATATTGACTTTTCGCAAAAAGGTGTACTTATTGGATGGCGCCAGTTGATAAAAAAGACTAAAATACATGGCAAATCATGATTCTAGTCTTCAGAAACCTTCTTGTACCTACCTATATCAATCAAATGGTTTGTGGAAATAAGGTTAGCTTTTTTCAAAGCTAAGGCTTCACAGCTGATAAAGAGGGTAGGCTTCTCTTACCATATCAGGGTATACTTGTTTAACAAAAAAGATAAAATAATTCTAGTAAAAAGTTCTGTTATGTTATTCAGTCAAAATTTTTAGCATTATACATTTGCAAATGAATATTAAAAGTAACCTGGGAATTCATTTCTTCCAGCTCGGAGCAACTGCGCGCCCTAATTCCATATGTTCCCTTCTAAAATTAATAGATCCCGTACTCGTAACTCGCATGTACTGTACGTGCGGGTACGTCACTAATGTCGGCCCTGAGCAGATCATGAGTAAACACTACAATCTACATCGTCCAAGCTAGAGTTATAATTTATAGTAGAGCATTGACAATACCAAGCCACCACGAAGAAAGTGTGTATGAGTCGTGTCGGCTAAATTCTAAAAATACCTTTTTAGTTCTGTTGCAATATATGCCTGCCCGATTATTATGGCGTGGCATTTATTTACCCGGTTTTGTTATAAAGTGATTTTGTGCATATCTAAGTTGTCACCTTGCTAAGGCAATTTCTAATAGGTTTGATGTTCGTACATGTGCCTACAGTTCATACTTCTAAAGACGACATGTCAATAATGTTTCTGAGACTCAAGCAATCGACGCGTGGAGACTGCTGACTTCCTTGTTTGTCTTTGTGCTCTTATTTTTGCAAAATAATAAAAACGCAAATGACAAGGTCAGTGTGACCTTGTTTACTAGGAACCAATGTGTCAGATTAGGTACATGCCCACGTATTTAAATCCATTTGTTAAATTTACATGACTTATACATAAAAACCGTACAGTAGGAATAGACAAAGTTCAAATCCACAAGAAACTAGTTTTTATTGTTCCGGTAGTAAAACGACATAATGAAATCAAATAAAAATAGGTTTCGACCCAGAAGTTTAAAGTTTAATTAAGTACTAAAAATCAACAAAAGGATAGTCCAAAAGGGTTAAAAAATATTAACATACAAGTTGGTGCCCGCGACTTTGTCTGCGCAGGATAAGGGCCGGTTTCACCATGCTCTGTTCTTCTAGGCTTTGGTCGCGTGGAACTGGCACCTAGAGTCACCTAGCTTTAAGACGTTTCAAAGTGATCCTTGTGATTTTATTGAATAAATACATTTTGACTTTGACTTTGACTTGACTCTGTTAGATTAACAAAGGATTAAACGGCCGTTAAAAATGACAAAATGTACGCGTTTGACATCTAAGGTTAGATTAAACGGCCTGTTAATCCTTGATTAGTAATAACAGAGCATGGTGAAACTGGGCCTTAGTCACACAATATCTTTATAAATTGTAGCCTATGTGTTATTCTGATGTATAAGCTTAATAAATCCATTCGGTAGTTTTTACGTGAAAGAGTAACAAACATCCATCCATCCATACTAACAAACTTTCGCATTTATAATATTAGTAGGTATTATAAACAAAAAACATCTTTGTTCATTAATTCTAAAACTATTTTTTATTTCTATTCTATACCTTAAAGTTCTATAGAAACAAATTAAAAAAGAAAAGAAAAATAAAACATTGACAGAGTGAATGTCAGCACTTAGAGCTGATTTCACCATGCTCTGTTAGATTAACAAAGGATTAAAGGGCCGTTAAATATGTCAAAATGTACGCGTTTGACAGCTAAGGTTAGATTTAACGGTCTTTAAATCCTTGATTAGTAACTAACAGAGCATGGTGAAACCGGCCCTTAGTATGTTAGTGCTACAGCAGCAAAAGATGTCAACTCTACAACTACGAGAGATTCTCAAAGATGTCGCCACACCCGTTGTAATACGAAACTATAAATCGGAGATTGTTTTTGTCGGTATTATGGTATGGTCGGAAGTCCTATCTAATCTATAAGTACTAATATTATAAAGACGAAAGATTGGATTGTTTGTTTGAATTGAATAGGCTCCTAAACTACTGGACCGATTTGAAAAATTCATTCACCGTTGAGAAGCCACAGCTACACTATCCCCGGGTGACATAGGCTATATATTATAATATATACTCGTACTATTATATTATTATAAAGAGGAAAGATTTGATTGTTTGTTTGAATGGAATAGGCTCCGAAACTCTGGACCGATTTTAAAAATTATTTCACCGTTGGGAAGCTACACTTTCGCTATTTCCAATAAAATTAGGGATCCTTATTAAAACTCAATAATGTAACCCAAGGTGTAAAAAAATACCTAAATAAAATCCTTACATCGCGTGCGCTGCGAAAACTATTGATGACAGAACAAAATAATGTACTACGACTTTGCAAAACAAATCATTGTCTTTAAAAAGTGTCACGACAGCATATGTCTAACTATTATAGTTATGTCATAATAACAGCCGGTTTCTGAAAGCCCGATCAAAACTAATCGGATGTCAAGTCACTTGCTATCTCTACTTAAAGTCAAAGTCAATAGGTATTTATTCAATAAAATCACAAGGATCACTTTGAAACGTCTTAAAGCTAGGTGACTCTAGGTGCCAGTTCCACGCGACCAAAGCCTAGAAGAACAGGCAACAAACTTACGGCTTGGTTCCTACCGTTCTTTTGTATGATCCTTTTACAATGTAATATAATATATTATTGAAGTTAAGTGAGGCGTAGGCATACAGAAAAAGGTAAACATAAACTTAATTCGATGTAATAGCTGAAATGGCGGATGTTAAGACATCCGATTAGTTTTTATCGATCTTTCAGAAACCGGCCGTAAGTAAGTGTTCTTTTTATTCGTTGTTACCATTTTATGAGAACTGAGTACCTCCTTAATATATGTCAAGAAAAAAAAATAAGAAAAAGCAAAGTAACTGGCCGACCAGTAGAAAAACCTTGATGCCAACGAAACTCTTAGAGATGGGAGCTCTTGGATGGCTGGTTATATTAATTTAACTTTTTTATTGTATCTCAAAAACCAAGCGTTCCAGAAAAAAAATAAAAATTGTTTTGGAATGTCCAAACATAGCCCTTTCATATGACATGTAACTTGATTTTTTTATGTAACTTTTTTTATTTTTGCCCCCTTTAAAAACCCCATATCTTAATAACCCTTCATCCGATTTAACTCATATACTTACCAGTAAATTTCTCAAGCACAAGCTATCGACTTATCAAATTTCATGCAGATCGGATCTACGGTTCGAAAGTTATGGCCAGACAAACATACATACATACATACATACATACATACATACATACATAAAATGCCAAATCGCCCAAGTTGAAACTAAAGATCTTTGTTCGCTTCGCTCACTCGATCAATAAGACATTTCAAACTGAATATATGTAGATCATTTATATTTTATAAATCCTTCAAACGTTGTTTCATGTTTTTCCTGAAAGCCACAAAACACAGAAACATTTCTTCTATATTATGTGGCTCTAACGATGTGAAATGAGTTACACCACACTGGTTCTTACTCTCGGAACACTATTTACACAGCTATTACTTGCAACTCAGCTTATTTATTTAAAGTTTTGTATAATATGCATATCGGCACAATTTTTTCAAGATTCACCTTACTGATTAATCAGATAAATCAATCTTATAACTACTCGTATTACAATCAATACATAAACATTATTTTTAACATTCATATCATGGTCAACTAAAAAGAAACAAATATCAATAGGCATTGAACGAATGTGTGTCAAGAGTGTGAGCCGACGGTCGTAGGGCCACAGCTTGCGTAGTCACTTGTGGAGCATATTCTGAACCAGCCAGCCGGCTCGCTGCATCTGCCGACTGCCGTTGTTGGATTGAGGGCGGCAATCAGCAGTGGTAGCACCATTGTTGCCAACTCATTCAACTTTTTTTACTGAATTTCTTAATAATGGTCGATTTTTACAGTTTTGCGTCTAATGTAGATTGTGAAAGGTACATCAACTGCTTTACAATCTTTGGCTTAACTTTTGCCTTATTATCATTATTAGTCACATCTCGTAAACTTTTTTGTGACAATCGAAGACAATAACACGTATGAATATACTTAGCTAAGGGCCGGTTTCACCATGCTCTGTTAGATTAACAAAGGATTAAAGGGCCGTTAAATATGTCAAAATGTACGCGTTTGACAGCGAAGGTTAGATTTAACGGCCTGTTAATCCTTGATTAGTAACTAACAGAGCATGGTGAAACTGGGCCTAAGCATTATAAATATTTGTATTGCTAATCTCGCCACTTACTTTTCTCGTCATTTCACAAATATATTGATATTAGACCTTCAGAATAAACTTTTCAGTATAAAAGGTTTATTAACACCTAGTTTACAAAAGATGATCAGTAGATCATCTTGAGTACCTAGTATATTTTATAAAACCGTATCGTGAAGAGTAAGCATAGAGTCAGAAAAGGAGAGACCTAGCCAAAAATAAGGTGGCAACATCGGCAGTGTCGTCGTGCATCTGTCTCAACGAAACGGGGGCGTCATTGTTACGGCCAGCGTTCGACGAAACTTAATTGGCCCGACCTAGCTCGTAAAAGCATTGTAAAAAGTGTGAAGGTCTGGCGGAGGTAAGGACTCAGCAGAAAGAGGTCAAGTGTAATGCTTCGCGTTCCACTGACCTCATTTGGCTGCTGCCGCGTTGCCGTGAGCGCTTGCCTTTCATAAGAATATGTCCTAGTTTGCCACTGTCCTACAAATTTTGAACAATTACCATACGCGCAGCTTTTGTTGACTTGATCATTGACTGATTTCTAATAATTATCAAAAATAAATACAATGACATATATTATGTAAACTATATAAAAAAAACTTATTACAAGTAGATTTGAACGTACCAAAATAAATAATATAAACAAAAAGTAGGTTTACTTGAATCCATCCACATCTCTACCTGTGTGGTATATATACCTAAATGAAATATAAAAAATAAAATAGATATGTTATTCCAGGTCACGAACTATTGTAGATTCCAAGTTTTATGTAAATCCGTAGCTGTACAGAGATGAGTGGAAACTAATGAAAGACTTCTTGCTTAGGTTTATTTTCTCATTGGAACAAATACTCACAAACATTCGCATTTTCGTATGTGTAGGTAACCTACCCTTTTTAAAAGCAATTATTTTTGTTAGAAACAAAGAATATATTCTTTTTCATGTTGAAGTAGGGCGCATTAAATCAAACGATTGAAATCTTCCTGGTAAAACAAAAGATTTATCTCTAAAAAGTTTGTCTTAAACAAAGTAATTTAACTCTTTTGTTTCAAGTTCAAAAGCGTCATTGCCACTGTTCTTAAATAATGAGACACAATGCATCCGGAAACAGGTCGTGGGAGAAGTGACCTCCCGATGTCGAATGGAACCTTCAGCTGCTATTATTAAACGGAAAGGCCGTGAAATCGGAGCACTGACATACATCGCGCCCGAATAATACCATATACTCCATAATTCAGAGGAACCTTGGCCCCAATACCGCATACTATACGAGTATATCTACTTCCCCAGACACGGACACGAACGAGGACTCTTCCTCGTTGGAATAATGGGAATACAATACTTACAAATAACTTTTTATTAAATATGTGATTGACTTTTTTTGCAACATTATGACATAACAAACTAGTGATCGGTTGTTTCTGACGCTGTACACATTTTCTTTAATAGATGCATAGGCATGTTTACTTAATGCTTCATTAAAACATAATATTATAAGTAAATTAAATACAACCTTTTCATCGAGACATTTTTTATGATGACAAATATTATCAAGATTCAGCTGAAAATGTCACCACTAAAGAGATAACTTACCACGTGTGAATAACACAAGCGAGAATCTTAAAAACCTTATAACTACCACGAAAGATATATTCGTAGTTTTCAACAAATAAGGCATTTAAATCATATATTTTTTCGCTATTGACATAACCTAGATCAAGGTTAAAATGCAAATGTGTCCCATAATGACAATAGACACTTTGTGTTTTTTTGTCGAAATCCTTGTGACTAACAAAAAGATGTCCTTAGTCATTGAACATTTGTTCATACAAAGCACCTACAGATGTTCATTTGCCATAAAGTACCTACTACATATTAGCAACGTGGTGCTTGGAGCTCAGTGTGCAAATAATGGTCATTTGAATGGTGTTTTTCATAAGAACCTACTGCAATTTATCTCATGTTAATCAGCAAATCATATTTTTATGTGAAACTATGATTATTTATTGAGTGAGCGAAGCGAACCAAAAATCTTGCAGTCAACTTGTGCGATATGACATTTACAGGTAGGTATGTTTCTCGGGCCATAACTTTCGAAGCGTTGATGATCTACATGTAATTATGAACTTGAAAAATTTACTGGTAAGTATATGAGTTAAATCGGATAACGGGCTATTAAGATATGATAAGATATACCTCTATAACAGGGGGCAAAAAGTTACACAACTATCGAGTTACATGTCATATAAAAGGGATTTGTTTGTACGTTCCAAAACCTTTTTAACTTTTTTTCTAGGACGCCCGGCTTTCAACGTACAACGAAAAATTAAAATTTACATAACCATAAAACGATCCAAGAGCTCCCATCTCTAAGAGTTTCGTTGACATCAAGGTTTTGCACCTGGTCGGCCAGTTCCTTTGCTTTTCCTTTTTGGTCTGTTCAACGGAACTCTTCAGTAAATTGGCCAATTCAGTTGAAACTTGGTTACCATACTTAGTTAGTAGGTGGTAGACAGAAGCAAGTCCAAACACAATGATCGGACTTGCCTCTGACTACCACCTACTATAGCTTTCGGACCCTTTGATACGATCTGCACGAAATTTGATAGGTCGATAGGTTGTAATTGGAAAACAATTTTTTTTCACAAATATCCAAAGTTAGATGTCATATGATAGGGTTTGGTTTGTATTTGTTTTGGTATCAATGTAAGACTGGAGCCGACATCACGAGATCTCAGTTCAGGGCGAACCACTAGATTTTAATTTAATTTTCCAAAAAAAACTGCCTTACACACAACGTTAATCATATAAACGCGAGTTATAAATGTCACCAGTCAAAAAGTGGAAGAAGAAAACCTGTTGTGCAGACCCCACTTATCGTGGGAGAAGGGCAGGAAGATGATGACTCCATTACATTACTATTGATCTTCCTCAGATTATAAAATAAATTATTACCATTTGCTGTTGACATTTCTATCATCTGCACTTCTACATCTACACGAATATCTACATCTACACTAATCTACATCTACACTAATATTATAAAGAGGAAATATTTGTATTTTTGTATGTAACGAATAGGCTCAAAAACTACTGGTCCGATTTCAATAATTCTTTCACCATTAGAATGCTACATTATCCCTGAGTAACATAGGCTATATTATATTTTCAAAAAAATCAGGGATCCTTACTAAAACTCCAATAATGTAACCCAAGGTGGAAAACAAAAACCTTACATCGCGTGCGCTGCGAAAACTATTGATGATAGAACAAAATAATGTACTACGATTTTGTAGAACACGTCATCATCTACAAAAAATGATGCGACAGCATATGTCTAACTATTATAGTTATGTCACAATAAGTGTTCTGTTATTATAAAAATTTAATTGAAATGCCGCCGCTAGAAAAGGGTCTTTAGTTGTACCTTGGTATTAATCCTTATACAAATAAATCATTTCATATTTAAGACGGTTTCAATACCTATAGATTACTTCTTAAATTTTTCAAATCGGACATTCCATTCAAAAGATATGGCGAAATTAAAAATGTTAACGGGTCCACGGGTCACGCACGGGGTGCGATTTCACTCACTCAAGGAGAAGGGCGTGCAAATGTATGAAATAAGTAGCGAGGAGGAAGAGTACGCGGGGCTCGAACCCACACGGTCTAAGTTTATCCTAAAATGTTCAAAAAATTTATGACCACCCATGCGAAGCTGGGATAGGCCGCTAGTTATTTATACATGTAAGCATAATAAGGTAATTGATGACTGTATTGAATTAGTTACTATCGTTCATTCATTATTATAATTTGCAAATGAACTGCTAAATAACATATTTTCCATTACTCATGAGTATGAGTAGGTCTGAAGTTACCTGCGGAGCGGGTTGGAAGTCATACAGTTCAGCCCTAGGGAGAATCGTTTTCAACTGACAGCTGTCATATTATAAAAAAAACTAGTTCTATTTTCACATTTCCTAGGAAAATAAACCTCTCTGGTTTACGGATGTCAAAAGTATGACTGTTGACATTCGTAAACTAAACAGGTTTATTACATAGGTAATATTATTACCTACTTGTACTTATTCAGCCAAGTTAGTGAAAACTGTAATGGATTTTTTTAAATAGGTTTTATAATTTTATAACCCCTTATTCTCAATAAAAATATTTAATTTCTTTCACCGTCTCGGGACTAAATAAGTTTCTTTCACCCCTAGGGTAAGAATGTACTATTTATTTTACCTACACCAAAGATGTTTATTTTTATCTAAGTTCAACAACAAATAAATTAGGTAGGTACCTATATAAATGTGCAAATAACACGTTCGAAAACATGACGCGTTCTTTGGCTGTTTACCAGAATATAATATAATAATAATACTTACAGTGCAGAAAAAGTTATATAAGGGTAACTTTATGCTACATATTGATACCTATACAATATTGATAGGTACCCTAAAAGTACAAACCAGCAAAATTACTACCATACTGACTTGGTCGCAGTGTTTTTTGTTACTTTATTGCCTATATTATGATTACCCAAAGATCATAATAAACATAAAATTTTCATATTTGTACTGTGGCCTAAAAACAAAATACCTAGTTATTTGGTCATATGACAGACAGCGTGTGACGCACAAAGGATTTGCCTAAACCTCTTTGTGAAGACGACCATGAGCTCTAGTTAGCCTCATTCATTAAGCTTGAGACTAGCCTAACAAGCTAATATGCAGACCAACTAAATTGACATCCGGAGCCAAAATACATTCGAATCAATTACTTGGATTAACCTTTAGATAAGTCTTTCCTGGACACCACTGATGTGCTATCTACCTACCTACTTGTCAGCCTGCCTACTTGTTAGCCAGCAACTAATTCAACACGAGTGTTGAATAAATTGTGTAATGGGTAGACGTGTCTCTGACTACTCCTCTTTTTCATTAAATATCTTGTGGAGTGACAAAAAATCACATTTTGTTTCAATTAATTTCATACACTTATTCGCTTAGTGCATGCGCGTTGGTGTCTTTTGGTAAAGCAATTAGAGTTATACAGGGTTTAAACGACCACTCCACATATTAGGCCATTTTGAGATCATAATTATGACAAAATGGCTTTATTTCTGAGTATCTTGACAGTTTCAAATTTTCAGTTTCCAGCGCAGCTGAAGTCCTAGTTCTGGGTAGCTCTGTATTTCCATGCAATTTTCTGATGCTTCGGTGAAAACTATAAATGGCGTGATTGAAGAATGGTATGAAGATTTTAAAACTTTGTGTTTGGAGTTGCATTGTGTCCTAGAAAGCTGGTGTTTAAGAACGACTGGAAATTATAGTCGATGTTAAGCACATTTTAAGACAAGTAGGTACTTAATATGTAAATAGGTACCTACTAAAATGAACGTCTTTCAAACAGGAGAGGTCGGATAATATTACTTCAAGGTCTGCTGGCAGGCTGACCTCGGCGTATCGGTCGCGGAGGACAGACGGTCGCAAATATTTGCGCGCGAGAGAGGTGCGAGGCGGGGGGCGGGAGGGGTGACCTTGCCGTACGTCTGCTGCGCGACCTTGATCTTGAGACGACCGGCAGTGCGTCCTCACCTATTAGATACACTCATTGTGATACCTACAGACTCAATTGTAATTGCACCATATCCTTGACAACGTGACCGATCGCCACAGACTTAACTTTGGTGTTGTATTTTTCTTTGGCAAGATCACCCCGACTTTGCCGACAAGGATAAAATATTATTTATTTTCTGAACAAGAGCAGGATTGCATGTTTTTTCCAAGGCATAGGTATCATATTTTTTAAATAGTTGCCTTCTATCGAATTCTATAAGTCATCGTCATCAGGTTGAAAAAGTCACCTGCTGGACATATCCCCTAAACGTTTTCAGGAAGAATAATCTTGGACCCTCCTCGCCGCCCACCGGCTTCTTGCGACCTTTACAATGTTGACTTTCGCTGGATAAAGGCTCAAATGACGACCACGAATCGGAATACTACATGTCCCATCCAGATGTACCGACGATTTATATGTTTATGAGAGTATACAAGCATACAAAAACTGGTCATAGGTATAAAAATGTAGGAACACTTGTTTGGATCTCAATCACGATTTTTGCTGAACTTGAGTTTTATTTGCTATTTTTGCTAGGTAATTATAGTGATTTTATCTTTAAAAAAAATGTTAAAGAGTTTGAGCGAGAAGTCGTTTGACAGTTTGTCTGCGCCTGTACCCCAAGTCTGAGTTTTGGTTTTTAGTTTTTCGTAACGTCAGGCCTTTTTTGTATGGAGACTCGTGAGTTCTTAGGACGCCGCGCCAGATAGGCAAAGGCATGACTTTACGAAAAACTAGTAGTTCGCCCCGAACTGAGATCTCGTGATGCGACCCGACGAACGCATCAAAACTTTGAGTACGTAGTAGACAGAGGCAAGTCCAAACATTATCTTTGGACTTTTTTCTGATTACCGCCTACTAACTTGGTATGGTTACCAAGTTTCAACTCTATTTGCCTATTTATTGAAGAGTTCCGTTGAACAGACCTTGGCTCCATCATCAGACCTGGTCGTCGTCACCATTTTATGAGAACTGAGTACCTCCTTAATTTATTTCAAGAAAAATCACTCTTGGATCACCGGTTATCTTAATTTAACTTTTATTATTTTATCTCAAAAACCGAGCGTCCCAAAAAAAAAGTAAAAATTGTTTTGGGATGTCCAAACAAAGCCTTTTCATATGACATGTAATTTGATTATTTTATGTAACTTTTTTTATTTTTGCCCCCTTAAAAAACCCCATATCTCAAAAACCCTTCATCCGATTTTACTCATATACTTACCAGTAAATTTCTCAAGTACAAGCTATATCAAATTTCATGCAGATCGGATCAACGGTTCTAAAGTTATCGCCAGACAAACATACATACATACATAAAATGCCAAATCGCCCAAGTTGAAACTAAGATCTTCGTTCGCTTCGCTCACTCGATCAATAAAACTCAGACTACTGAAAACGGTAGGTACTGAAGTGCATACTGCACTTACCCCAAGTCTGAAGTCCCAAGTTATCAACGCGTTGATCTCAACCTCACATTACACGAATTGAATTAGGTATGTACAATTTCACCGCTTTCCTTCAGTGAAATTCACTATTGTAGGTATGTATGTAATAGAGAATGGATCATTGTGCTATCCGTGTTATTATAATAAAGAAGGTAGGTATACTACCCATTACTTTTACCTATATGTATAGATGAAACACTAACTATAAAATTTGTAAGTACTTACCTTAATAAGTAAGAAAATAAATAGCTACCTATGCTCTGAGAATTGCCAGCTATAAATAAGTCTTACCGCTGATATAGGTACCTACTGAAAACTAGTCAGGTTTAGCAACACGTGGCTTGCGACCTTGTGATAAGTCGTATCGTATCCGCTGATTTTATTAGCCTTTTTATACTTTTAGAAGTTTAAAAAATGGTCCAGCACTAAGCATAGATAAATAAATAAATATTGGTAGGCATAGTAGGTACCTATAGGTAGAACACAAACCGTTAAGGGGCTGACAACCATCAAACAACTTCTCGCTCGCACGCTTCGACATGTTGAAAGATATAAAATCACTAAACTCATTTTCGAAAAATCGCAATCAACCATTTTGTGTGCAATCACATTGCACACAGTTTAGTAAAAAAATCATTATGATCGATACAAGTTTTCCTACTTAAAAGTTTGCTTATGTACGAAAACTAGTAAAGCAAACTTTTGAGTAGGAAAATATGTACCGAAAAAATGAAATTTTTACTAAACTGTGTGCAATGTCAATGTGATTGCACACAAAATGGTTGATTGCGATTTTTCGAAAATGAGTTTAGTGATTTTATATCTTTCAACATGTCGAAACGTGCGAGCGAGAGTCACATTAGCTCTTGTCTTCGCCTTAAGACAAAGCGCGACAAAGGCTTTCCCACCCGATGGACCGACGACCGACATTGTAAATATCGCGGGAAGTCAGTGGATGTGTGTGTCATGTGGGTGTGTGGATGGAGAAGGCTCTTCCTGGAAATCTATATCAATAAATCTACATCTACACTAATATTATAAAGAGGTAAACTTTGTATTTTTGTATTTTTGTATGTAACGAATAGGCTCAAAAACTACTGGTCCGATTTCAAAAATTCTTTCACCATTAGAATGCTACATTATCCCTGAGTAACATAGGCTATATTATATTTTCAAAAAAATCAGGGATCCTTACTAAAACTTCAATAATGTAACCCAAGATGGAAAACAAAAAACCTTACATCACGTGCGCTGCGAAAACTATTGAAGATAGAACAAAATAATGTACTACGATTTTGTAGAACACGTTATCATCTACAAAAAATATCGCGACAGCATATGTCTAACTATTATAGTTATGTCACAATAAGTGTTCTTTTATTATAAAAAAATAATTGAAATGCCTCCGCTAGAAAAGGGTCTTTATTTGTACCTTGGTATTAATCCTTATCCAAATAAATCATTTCATAATTAAGACGGTTTCAATACCTATAGATTACTTCTTAAATTTTTCAAATCGGACATTCCATTCAAAAGATATGACGAAATTAAAAATGTTTACGGGTCCACGGTTCACGCGCGGGGTGCGATTTCAAGGAGAAGCGCGTGCAAATGTATGAAATAAGTAGATGCGAGGCTCGAACCCACGGTCTAAGTTTATCCTAAAATGTTCAAAAAATTTATGACCACCCATGCGAAGCTGGGACAGGCCGCTAGTAAAATATAAAAAGTAGTTTTAATAGTTTTTGTACCTACTTGCTGCATACTGTGCATGCAAACTTTTTAGGAGGAAAACTTGTGATCAAAATGATAATTTTGCTGAACTCTTTTGAAATCTACCAAGTTGTGTGCAATGTGAATGCACACAACTTGGTAGATTGCTATTACTTCTACCGTAAATAAAGACGCTATTTTCAAAATATATTTCTATAAATAGTTGAAGTGTGCTAGAAAATAGCTGGTTTTGTGAGCTTAAAATAGACGTGATTATATGAGCAGAAAACGGTCAGCTTCAGCAACACGTGGCCTCACAGTGTTTTTCGAATACTTAGTAGGTGCGTTACGTAGCTAAGCAGTAGTTACTACGGCATGTTTGCAGAATAGCCAGCAGTTAGTACGCAGTGACCTTGAGATAAGACGCATCCGCTGATAAGGTACAGCGTCACGCCCGCGCATTTCTCTCCGTTCTTGCTGTTTTTCACTGCGACTACGCTTACAAGGTCGCGCGTGCACCCTCCTGCTATAAACTTACACGTGTTATTGTTGAATTGAATCCATAAGCAATTTTGCACTTACTAGGTACTTGCAGATCGTAAGATTTTACTTTTGTAGGTACCTACTTTTCCACACTGATGAAGAAATGTGCAAGATACTCAATTTGCTGCTGCGGTAGTGTGTTCCAGGCCGCGCGTCCTCTTTCGTACAACGCGTACCTAGTGTTGTGTAGGGTAGATTTTATACAATCAATAATTTTGAATTAATAACATGCGTATACCTACGTGTGTGGGTGTGGTCGCCGGTGAAATTACAGGCACATAAGGCTTATTAACACCTATGGCCTCAGGTTGATGGACGTAGGGCACGTTAGGTTCACGTGCGAGGCAATGCTTTGTTATAGGTAACCACTTAACATCAGGTGGGTCATACGCTTGCGCCATCAGCTAGTAGTATAAAAAAATTGCTTTAATTTACTCGCAAATGGGGTGACGCACATTTTTCGATGGATCCTTGCAATGTCGCTATAAAGGGTAACATAAATCGATACGATTTCTGGTAAAATGAGTCGCTGCGTTTGAATAGTAGAGTCACGTACCTAGAGTGTTGATAAAACAATCTATTGGCTGTGTTTATCATACATTGATATGGTTACTCATAAACTTACTTAAAGAAACTCTTCAACAGAAACAAAGTAGAATTAAAATGTATGGTTTATGTCCGGCAGTGGTCTGATGATGATAGTTCTATAGACCGATTTGGTTGTTGTTCATAGTAATGGTTTAACCGCATCGTTCGAACCCTGCGTTACGTCTTACAAAAGCGTGAATATTTTTTGTTAATTATACAGATATGAATGGTAATGCCTGGCCAGCCAGTGCGCATTTTCTTAAGGGGCTGACAACTATCAAACAACTTCTCGCTCGCACGTTTCGACATGTTGAAAGATATAAAATCACTAAACTCATTTTCGAAAAATTGCAATCAACCATTTTGTGTGCAATCACAATGCACATAGTTTAGTAAAAAATTCATTTTGATCGATACAAGTTTTCCTACTTAAAAGTTTGCCTAAGTACGAAAACTAGTAAAGCAAACTTTTGAGTAGGAAAACATGTATCGATCAAAATTTTTGATCGAAAAATGAGTTAAGTGATTTTATATCTTTCAACATGTCGAAACGTGCGAGCGAGAGTCACATTAGCTCTTGTCTTCGACTTAAATTAAAAGGTCTCCCGTGCCGCTGTATTAAATCATCAAATCATCTACATATGGCGCAAAAAGCCCTGTTTATACTATACTACCTACCTACTTATCGAAAAATGACTATATTACCTACTTTTCGAAAAAGTAATGTACGTCAACCTGTGGCGTTAGTTGACATTTTTATTGGTAATACGTACATTACGTACGTACACGCTAGTAGGCACATATTTAATTAATATCGTCACGACTACGATATTCCTACCTAACACATAAAAGTTGCTACAGTCTAGAATTTTTCCTTATCATGGTCATAAAAAGTCGTAGGTAAAGTCTACCTTGCTTATTATAATCCACTGCGCACAAAATCTTGTCAAAAATAACGCACGGCTCAATCCAACCTAGTTATCCAAACAAATCTGAGGATCCATGATCCTTTTATCCCAAACCATTAGCAATCTACATTAGCAAACTACAGAATGGGTAAAAACAACTGACATTCATAACAATAACACTAGTAGTTCGTCCCGAACTGAGATCTCGTGATGCGACCCGACGAACGCACCAAAACTTTGAGTAGGTAGTAGTCAGAGGCAAGTCCAAACATTATCTTTGAACTTTTTTCTGACTACCGCCTACTAACTTGGTATGGTAACCAAGTTTCAACTCTATGGGCCTATTTATTGAAGAGTTCCGTTGAACAGACCTAGTCGTTGTCACCATTTTATGAGAACTGAGTACCTCCTTAATTTATTTCAAGAAAAAAAAATAAGAAAGAGCAAAGGAACTGAGCGACCAGTAGAAAAACCTTGATGTCAACGAAACTCTTAGAGATGGGAGCTCTTGGATCGCTGGTTATCTTAATTTAACTTTTTTTGTTTTATCTCAAAAACCGAGCGTCCCAAAAAAAATAAAAATTGTTTTGGATTGTCCAAACAAAGCCCTTTTATATGACATGTAACTTGATTTTTTTATGTAACTTTTTTTATTTTCTCCCTCTTAAAAAACCCCATATCTCAAAAACCCTTCATCCGATTTTACTCATATACTTACCAGTAAATTTCTCAAGTACAAGCTATCGATATATCAAATTTCATACAGATCGGATCAACTGCTCTAAAGTTATCGCCAGACTAACATACATACATACATACATACATACATAAAATTCCAAATCGCCCAAGTTGAAACTAAGATCTTCGTTCGCTTCGCTCACTCGATCAATTATCCAAAACATAATACCTAGGGCAATTGGGTAAAAGCAATTCTTATCAGGCAGGTCGAGAAAGATGACTTGAAGAAGGTCAGAGCAGGTAGGTCGAGTTGTCAATTGATGTTTTGCTGAATGTGACCGGGCGGCTGCAGCGGACGCCGCGACTTGCCGGATGGGGGGTGACATTGCCTGACCGCAGTGTTTTTGTACCCGCTGAAGATACGCTGACGTAAAACGTCTGCCACTACAAGGTCAGTGTGCAAATTGTTTAACATAAATGGTAGACAGTAAATAAATTAAATTAATCGTTTACTTAAACTCTTGGGCGTGGAGGTGATTTATAATCTGTGTGTTTGTCATATCGCACATCTTAGAATTTTATTAAAACTTTACGTCAGAAATGAGCTCAATAAAATCTTCTTGATCAATAATATATAATAGTTGTTAAAATAGGAAATTACTGTTTTTTTTCCATAAAGTTAGCAGAACTTCCGACCTTAACTTACTTTAGTTTTTAAAAAAATCTAATAGGTACCTATATGACGAATGTAGAGTAATATTTGCTGTAACTGGTACAGTCATAAAGAAAGTAGATGAACATTTCTAGCACAGACATATATTTCTGGAGCAGACATGCTTTTCAATAAAGGTGCTTCAAATCAACAAAGTTTTGCAAAATTTCTCAAATTTCTTAGTGCTGTTGCCTTCACCGAAGAAGAGGTAATATGGATAAATTAATTGTTAAAGTTTTGTAGCAGACAGCACTTTGTGGACTACGAGGAAGACGAACTACAAATTAAAACTAAGTAAAATTCTCAATAATGATCATGCTCAATTTAATTATGTTAAATTGCCAAACATATGAATGTGCAATAATATTGGTACATTTATTATTATTATATCTGGCTACTGTACAGACGTGTAATATTATGGGTTAAATCATACCACCTCATTGCTTTGAATGGATCACTGTACCGACTATACCAACATATATGTAGGTACGCCAATCAATAACTATCGTACAATTGACTCACAAGCAAATAATACATGCTGCTTTTATCGGTCACTTGCGTCAATGCAGCGCAAACAATGTTCTGCTATAGCTGTAAACCTACACGACTTGAAAGCATAATTAAATTATTCGCGAAAACACATAGCCATGCCCAAAGAAAGACTTGTATCTAACATAGATACAGTTTTCCTCTATGATTGTGAGTCACATAAGTAATATTGCGCTATAGCAGTTGGCAAGTACCGTGGTAGTAACTGTTAGTCAGCCACACACAGGTTAGTTTCATGACTGTGCTAGCACAAATAATGCAGAATTTCCTACGCGAATTTACTAACCCTTAGGAAAATCAACAACGAACTAGAGGTAAATGTAGTAAAGTGTAAAAATTTGGTATTCCCAATGCTTTGTTATCATGAAATTGTGGCGAAGGGTCCTCAATATCTTCATCGCATGATAAAACTATTATTTCATTAACCCATAACCAGGCGGCTTAGTAACAAAAGTGAGGAAGGTAGGACTTCCTTAATTTTGTTTGTGCCGCGTAAGTTAGCTCCAGTTATCGTGGTTTTTTTGTGAGAAAACTGTATAATAAGACTGTTTTTATTCTCAACCATATTGCGTCAAAACACTCGTGCAGCCATTTCCGTGCAGATCATGAGATTCGAATTATAGTAGAGTTCTCTATCTGATTCTAAAAAAATAGGCTCTTGAGGGCTAGTAGTGCTTGGAGTGACGTCATAGGTAGGTACCTTACCTACTGCGTGGACGATAATGTACCTATTGATGGAGAAAAGTCTAGTTACGGCTGGTTGACATTGAGACATGGACTCATTGGCGTCCGAAATAAATATTGCGAACCTGAAAAGGTTAAAAGTAAATTTCTATTTATAGAACTTGTCTTATCCTTAATCTTATATCTTAAAAAAATGTATCAAACCAAAAACGAGATGTGCGTGCATTGTATTCAAATTCCTGAGTAGGTATTCATTAAATGAATATGTACCTACTCAAATTTTGTGTTTTACATTTTAATGTAGGTTATGTGTACTTGTACTTACCTAACCGGAAGAAAATTGTCATAGGTCCTGCATACATAGAACACCGATTATATTTCTATGAATTAGAAATAGAACGCGTTTGGCGAGTGCGATGCAACGCTGTTTTATAATTAGCGATGCACAAAGTGGCTTCGAAGGAATTGGGTCGGTGCGAGTGGCGGGTGAGAGGGCGGTGTGCGGGGGACGTGGAATTCGCGTAACGTTACGTCAGCGGGCGTCGGCCTCACGACGGTCGATGACCCGCGGCTATCTCTAGCGCGGCTAGTCGCACGCGCATAAAAGCACACATCAAACCACGTACATATCCTACTGTGTGCACACAATATCCTGACTGGTGCTCTATTATTGTCTATTTTGGAGAAGAATATGCATGCGGGATAAAAAAAGTCTTAAAATTATGTAACATTCCTAAAAATGCATATAAAAATTGCGCAAAAAAATGATGCCTTGCTTAATAAGTTTTGCTTTATTAAATAATTATGAATGACATACATAATTATGTTAGTTGTAGTCACAGAATTTAGTTTTATGATGTTAATTAAGAAGATGGAATAGTATTTTCGAAATATAATTATTAATAATTATGGTATGGCACCAAATCAGGTTTTTTTTCCATCAATATTTTTACCTACGTAAAGGATCCCTTCGGTGGGGTTATTTTGTAACACATGTATACCTACTAAAACCTCTTAATTTATGCATACCAGAAGCACTGCGCACACTTTGGCGCAGAACCTTACTCTACATCTCTTTGACGCTGAAACGGATTCGACATATTTGGAAGGTGAATACTCCCGATAACGTAATTCCACCAAAATGCTGATATATTTTATCGGAAGGCCATTTCTATATTGGTCTTGCATTGCATCCACTGTTGCTTCCTTCGCATTGAAATCAACAATGAGGCCGGATACAATTTATTTTCATATTTTACCACCACAAATGAGTTTTTTGGTTGCTAGTTGTGGAGGTTTCTTTTCAGGGCTATCTGGCTCTTTAGAGCAGTGTCCATGTTAAGTTCATCATGGAACGAGTACTCATCTGAATCCCGGGCAGTGTGTGGCTTTCATAGAGCAGTCATCAGCGATGACATCCAAACCGTCATTCGTTCCAATATTTTGTATCAAAAAAGTTATTCCGGTGGTGATTTAAAACTTCTATTAGCTCCTCATAGGCTCAGATTGTCTCACGCCTGCATTTGATGCCTAGATAATCCATAAGCGATAATGACACTACATGAGCAAAATAACCCCATTTCTGAGACACTTCTGAATTCTCTGAATAAACATAGTATAAAATATACCTAGGTAATCTCTAATCGATTCAAAAAAGTGACTCTGTGGCTTAATTTACCTACTACTTACCAATCCTTTCTTTATTTTCCCACCACTCCTCCAAATTTAAACCGTTATATATAAAGCAACATTAATCGACAAATCATATCAATTTATAATCTCTGTTGTGTAAATCCGACACAATTTGAACGGTGTCACCCGCCTCTACCGAGGTTGTCGACCTCATTCTTACACGATTCTTCTGTATCGCAACGCAACGCTTGAACCGTTGAACTATAGGTTCATCCATACTACCTAGGCAGGTGTGGGTATACTATAATCTATCTTCGCCGAACGGGAAATGGTACGTTTCATTTAATTAAAAAAAAAATCTTAGAACTTATTAACACTTAGGTTAGGTACAATACCTAGGTATCTTTGAGTTGATTTTATCTAGTTAGGAAGTAGGTAAGATCGTGTAATATAACGTTAAGTGTAAGCCATTGAACTCAAATGTAAACATAAGACCTTATTGATGAACATAACCTACAAAGGTAGTTTTATTAGTTCTTTTTAATATATTTAGCAGATACGTTTCAGGTTAATAACGTATAGAAAACCGAAATAACTTTATTGAGCCTATTTTCGCTTGCATAGTTTTATCTTGTATCCAAATTATACCAGGCTTTGTAGCTTAGGTACCTACTTTGTACACGTACCGTACATGCCGTAATTAACGTATATACCTACACAAGTGTGTGCTTGTTGTAAAAGCTCTACACTTAATTATGGAGCTTTTACAAAAAGCACACACTGTACAAGTGACAATATACGAACATTGGTTGCTTTTGCAACCAGGGTTCGTATATTGTCACTCGTCAGTGCATTCGTATTTTGTGGAATATCCGAAGTTAGTCATTGAAAATCTACATTGCCTTCAAGTTCTGCGTTGGAAATTGGTATTGGCAGAGTGCACGCGAATGCAGAACAAACTCACTACTAGTAACTTGTTTACCTCTATTTCACCATCTCTGAGTAACGCTATCCGTCAAGTAAAAATATACTGACTTTGTTTTTTAAAAGTCTAAAGTACCTGCGTGTGTACTAAAGTGGCGGATACCTGCATTACACAGAGATAGTGAATGAGGCACTTGGAATAACAAGGTTACTTTTTTTATTTATTTATTTATTTATTTCTTTTTATATACTCTTTTCTTTACTATATTTTGGCGTTAATTATATCAGTAGTTCCCATGGAAGGTCCTTTCGTAAATGTCATTGGCCAGGGTAGCTTGACTCAGAACAATAATAATAAACATTGACATTGCAAACAACGCCATCTAGCCCAAACAAAACAAAGCAAAACTATGGGACGCAAATAACTGATAGAACACTTTTTTTTTGTTAAATTCATACTTTTATAGCGTTAAACCCAGATACATCACACTAATATAATATTTGTCCTCGGTGGGTATCGAACCCACAACCTACAGTGCGGAAAGCAGAATGACTATCAAATTGAGTTGTGGGGTTTGTAAAAAAACCCCTTTCTGTCATTTTCAGATATTTTCATTACCTTCAAGAAAAATTGTGTTGAATAAAATCTGTTCAAAAACTATAAGAGCCTACTAAACAATTACTTTTTAATAGGTATTAATAGGTATTAAAAAGTAATTGTTTAGTAGGCTCTTATATTTAATAGGGATGTTATTTTAAAAGTGTGAGTTACTTTTAAAAACGTCATGTGTATAGAACTCTGTATAAAAAAAGGATTAATGACACCTCGGTAAAAACTCCTACAGTTCAGATACCCTAAAAATATTTTTCTCATTGTATTTTATTCGTGATTTTTAATCACATTTTTAAAATTATTTTTATCTTTATTATGCTGAAAATGAGGCTGTTGTTAGTATATTTGTTTTATTTTAACAATTTTGGGAAAACTTACCACTAGGTATTTAATATTTATACATTAGGTATATATTAAATACATCCAGCGTACAAAGTTGCAACACATACAATTGGCCAATTACAAGATTCCGCAGATACTTATATAAAAAGAAGTAGGTATGAAAACAAGATGAAAACAGTAACAGTAGACGACAGAACACATACATATTTAAATTAAGTAGGTAGGTAGTAACTAAAGGTTCATATTTAAAAAAGTTGACACAAAGTTTAATATGTCAAATATGACATATTACATTTTATTGGTTTGTACATGAATATTTTCAATGTAGCTACATTTATCAATAAATTGTCCAATGATGACATACTTTTTAAGTACAAAATTAGGCATAAATTCACTTGAAAAAAGTAGGCTTATATTCCTTTTTCAAGACTCAATTCACCAAACATAGTAAAAAGAAATTCCGACATCCGGAAGCAAAATAACAAACGACTGTAACTAATAGATTAGATTGAAAAAAGTGGTAGAAAGCTAGAGGGGGCGAAAGTAGGACACTTTCATTTTCGTTCATTTCTTTTCGGATGCAACGCGTCGAACATTTGCTGTGCTGCTTAGCACGTATCCATTACCTCCTTTCTTCGAACACTTTTTGGGACTTGATTCTGATCATCATCTTCCTGCCCTTATCCCACGCTAAGTGGAGTCAGATTAACTGGTTTTCTTCTTCCACTCTCCTCTATCATTCGTCATCTCGGTGCGCTGAGTCATTTTAGGACCTGATTCTGATATGTTATTTAATTCGATTTGCTCTAAATAAGCAGATTAATTTTAATCCAACAAAAGTATTGTGCATATAGATAATCTAAAAACTGTTTTGTACTTTCTTTATAAATAAAAAGTATTTAGAATGTTTGATTATTAAATATTCAAAGGTAAAGTACCGGTACCGGTAAAAAACAGGTCAACATGTCAGATCAGTGACAAAGCTATGCAATCTTACATTTTCTTCGTTTGTCTTTGCTGATTGGACTGATCTGTATCTGTAGAAGTATATAAGTATTTATAGTTTATATTCAAATGAAGTCACGAATAACAAACAATGAATTTATAAATAAAATATCAATCAAAAGCACTGCATATTAAAATGTGAACCGGATTTTAGGTGATTAGTTCACGAGAACTGCGCAAGCGTCGCAACGCCGACCGCGCCGTCGAAAGTAACAACTTTCTAGGCCACTCTTCGAGTCACGCTAATCACGCATTTTTATAACACAGGAGTTTTCTAATGTATTTACCTACTTACAATCAAAATAAAGAATCCTTTTCTTTTTGTGAACTTTAGTGGGTTTTATTAGGGTGCCAGTTGACACACAAATTGGTCGAAGTACCTGATTAATCTAGATTCATAATAAAAAGTCTTAGGAAATTAGATTATGATTTTATCACTTGCACTGAAAAAGCGTAAAATAAAAAAGTAATTTTAATATATTTTTATTAAAAAACTATGATTTTTAGTTGAAGTCACATTGATGTTATGTTCATTAGTGTTCAGCATAAT
Source organism: Chloroclysta siterata (assembly GCA_932294275.1). Classification (NCBI taxonomy): domain Eukaryota; kingdom Metazoa; phylum Arthropoda; class Insecta; order Lepidoptera; family Geometridae; genus Chloroclysta; species Chloroclysta siterata. The sequence continues at coordinate 7,991,092 of OW028601.1, read as the reverse complement.
CCCTTTTATAACTTGAAACAGTGTCAGGCACCTAGTGCTTCTGTAAATACGATTTTCGGACTCAATACGATTAACACTGTCATCGTCAGAACATTCTTACAAATAAAGCTATTTTGTCTTGAAGGGGTCTATTATGGGCTGTGCGTGCATTTTCAGTTTACAGGACTGGTAATCCAAAACCAATATACATCAAATGAAAAATTACTATTCATAATTTAACGTTGTTTGTAGAAGCTTATTTAATGTCACAAATCGTAAAAGCTCCTTTGTTGCTCTTAAGACAAAAAATAAATATTTTTCTATTCTACTTATTCTAATCGGTCGTCTCCTATAAAGTAACTAAATTCTTCCTGCACTGCAACCCCAACATGACATTTATATTAAACTTTATATGCTTTTCAATGATTTGTCACTTTTGCTCACCACCTGCCTTGCCAACTAATATTTATAAACATAAATGAACCAAAGACAAAGCCAACCCAGCAGTGTGTTCAATGTGCTTATGCATAGCTCCGGCGTGGTGGCCTTCTGTTGCACTGCTCCACTTATGTAGATGGAGAACTAGTAAACCTTAAATACGACAGACTTTCTACGGACAGTCGGGCCCAAAAGTGCAGCGAAATGGCGCAGTGGAAAAGGTGAAACTTAGTGGAGCGAGAAATCGGCGGGATGCGATGTTTATTGTAACGAGCCAGGTATCGGGCGCGCGCGCAAGAGAAACTGAAAGTAATGGCGCCGCATTCAACCCACTTTCACTGCTCTGGTGCGCAGGCGCCCACCACCACACGCGCCCTACACTGCGCGGGAAAGCCTGCAAGTAGGTAGGCGAACAAACTTGTTCCTCTACTGCGATTGCGTGTATGCATATCATATTTGCCATAGTAATTGCTATTATTGTTATGGAGATGGCCGTAAAAAGGTAACTTGGCATACATAGCAAAGCTATTAGGAGAAAGTGTTCATGAATTTTATGCCAACATTGCTTTCTTTACGGTGAAAACTACGTAGGAGGGATCGTGAATTTAATGGATTGAGATCTAGACCAATTCGCACTAGGCCGGTGTGGTACTCTAGTTACAACCTGCACCCTTGCAAGCTAGAGAAAATACGAAGTTTAGAGAAAGCTTAGTTAAATGTTCGACTATTATTCGTGAAAATTAAACTTCGTCGGATGATAGATGTGAAAAAAAGTCCTCGTTTCTCATATGAATCTTGGTGCGTTGTTAGCACTTGCGTTATCTAAATTAGTTTTTATGAAATTAAGCTTTCTACGAACTTATTGTTTATTTTGTCTCTCTGCTTTACACATTTAATGGAAATAGAAGAGTAATTACTTTATGTAAAATATTAATATAAATACTTTTTCCACGATTTCATTCACGGGATTTCGTTTTCACGTGAGTAGATAGTTCTTCAGGGTTTTACAGAATATTTTTTATACAAGGGTGAAAATATTGAATGCAGATTTTTTTTCTTTAATAGGATCCCAGGCATTAGCGAGCAGATTATTTTTCCGAGTTGTTTCTGATAGGGCTTGCACTCTGTAATTATCGAAGATTTAGTAGCAAGATGCCTACTATCGGACTTAGTAGACTTTTTTTTTACTTGCAGTATGTAGCACAAGGACAATATTTTATAATTTCCATACAAGTGATCGCAATGTACCGAAAATTGCGTTTGGGCAAACATTACCTAAATTCAAATTCAAATTCATTTATTTAACGAGACATGGGTTACAGAATGATAATATGTTGGATTGTATAGGGTCAGCCATGATCAACTTTACAGCATGCTAAATCTTAATATATTATATAAAATGCTAATGTTCGTACGTGTGTCCACGGTTTTCTCTATGATCCGCAACTTCGATCAACTTCCCGTTGGGATGGCAAATACCCCTTGGTCTCCTGGTGTGCATAAGGGAGTTTGGTCGGGGTGGGTGGAAGAGGGTGGTTGTGGGTGGCGAAAATGTGGAATAATATATATCTGTCCTTCTCTAACTATACATGTTAGAGAAGGACAGAAAAATTCTGTCAAATTCTTAAAAATTCCGGAATCTCGGGAATGATCTAGAAAGTTCCAGAATGTGTGCAACTGATGAAATCAATCTAGAAAGTTCTAAAACTTTCTGGAATTATTTAGAAAGTTTCAAAAAGCCGTGCAATTATTGTAATCGATCTAAAATATTTCAGTAAGCTCCTGGAATGATCTAGAAAGTTCCAAAATGTGTGCAATCGATAAAATTGATCCGAAATGGTCTAGAAAATTCTAAAAATTTCATAAATGATCTAGAAAGTTCCAAAATGGTTGCAATTGTTGTAATCGAACTAGAATGTTGTAGAAAGTTCTGAAATGATCTAGAAAATTCTAAAAATTTCTGAAATGATCTAGAAAGTTCCAAAATGGTTGCAATTGTTGTAATTGAACTAGAATGTTGTAGAAAGTTTCTGAAATGATCTAGAAAATTCTAAAATAGTTTCAGTTATTGTAATCGAACTAGAATGTTGTAGAAAGTTTCTGAAATTATCTAGAAAATTCTAAAAATTTCTGAAATGATCTAGAAACTTCCAAAATGCCTACAACTTGAAGATCATTCAAAGTTCGAGTGAACAGTAATTAAACAAATTCAAGTAATTCCGAGAAACAAAAATGACCGAACTATTTGAATATTCTAGAGTGTTTTGGTACTAGAAATTTCGATATTTGACGATATATAAACCGAAATCCAGTGACTTTTCGTCAGTACATGCGATGTATTTTAACCCGAGCAACGCCGGGTTTCGCTGCTAGTGTAGTTATAAAAAAGATTAAATTTAACATGTCAAAGTTATAGAAAATAAAATAATATCTAGATTCATTTATATAAAATTGTCTAAATCGACCATAATGGTCGCATAATGCCTACTGTCGTTCTCACCGGTATTTTTGTTACTTGTGTTGCCTACTAAATGTACAGTCAAACACAAAACTGCGTACCGTAGGTAAAGAGGTCCCGGTAATATCAAATACAAATTTGATGTAACTTCGTTTCTTCGGTTCCTTCATAACACACCTCGTTTCTTTACAGGCGACTTGAATTTTGGTAAAACGTATAAGGAAAGTATCATAAGTAAAACATTGCTGTGTTCTGTTCCGTTCTCGGTGGACGTACTCTGCGCAGCTGCGATAAGATTGGTAGATTTTAAAAAAAACTGTGGTACATACTTTCAGATGTCTCAGCTAAGTCGTCGAAAAAGATCCCGCCACCGAGGACTCATCGGAAATGAATGAGGTGGAAGGGTGCAGGGGACTAAATGGACGAAACTATCCCCGATGGTGATGTGGATGCGGAGGTGTTTTTTATCTCTATCGATGAAGCTTTATATAGACCTATTTCTTCTATAGTTAAATTTATTAATATATTCGCTAAGATATAGGGTTTTAAAAGGGGTCGAACCCCATATCATAACCCCTTATCCGACAAATGGCCCGACAAACATACAATGCCAAATTGCTGGTTGGAAATTTTACAGAAACCTATGGAATTCAATCCAGATTCGAGTGTCCAGGGTAGCCAATTTGATTGTCATTCTATTAAGTAGGTACCACAGACACCTAAATAATATATTCCTAGCTCTTGTGATATATTACAAAAAATGGATCTCAAATAAAAATATTTTAAGTTAACTCCAGTAATATATTCAGTGAGCTATACTTTAAACTAGTTTTCGTCGAGACACCAATCCTGAAACTCCAAGTTCTTTATTTTACACTAGTGGCTTCCCGCGGCTTCGAACGCGTTGAAGTGGTGAACCGTGATTGAGCCACAAACATCCAAACTTCGTAACTTTCGCATTGATTTGTATATTATTAGGGTAGGATTTTAAATACCTACGTAGGTATAAGAGATACCTATAGGCGTACATTACCTATATTAGGTAGGTATAGGTACTGAGTTTAGCACAAACATCACAAATACAACAAAGATAACCTTACATTGAAAATATGTACTCATTTGTTTCTAGTTTCTACCCCAAAAACAAACGAAACTAAACAGCTTCACGACTTTGATCCCCAGGCACGGTAGATACTCTCAGATCTCTTCGTACCAACTCAAGATTCCCGTTTTTAGAATGTCCCTTACAAACATTGACGCCTCGTTGTATCCTTTTTACTCGAGCGCAATGGAGGTGGGTAACGTTTTAGGGGTTGTTTTTGAAAATCAAACTGTATTCTTGTTATTTATCCACAGAACACATTTTCTTTTAATTTGAAGATAATTACACTACGCGTTAAAAATCTCCCATACAAACCTTGAAACATTGGCAGTCTTTTGCACCCTTTGCAGGGGAAGTTTAAAATATTGAAAACGTGATTTTAAATTATTTATTGTGGCGTTTATTTACTTTAAGTTTGAAATCAATCGCACTATGCGTTAAAAACTCTCCCATACTTACTTTTACAGTTATTTGCACCCTTTGTAGGGGTAATTATCAAAAATTAAAAGTGTCATTCTTAAATATTTATTTCTTAGTATAATATTTACCCCAAGTTTTAAGTCAATCGCACCACGCATTAAAAAACTCCCATACAAACTTTAACATCCCTTTGCACACTTATTGAGGGTAGTTTTAAAAAACTAAAATTGCCTTTCCAATTTTTTTGCCTTGAAGGACATGTACTCCAAGTTTCAAGTTTGTAGGATCAAGAAATACTATTTTACATACAAAAGTTTTCATCCCTTTTTACACCCTTAGGGGTTGAATTTCCATAAATCCCTTCTTAGTACACCTCTACGCCATAAGACCTATGTACTCCTCAAATTTCAAGTCTCTAGGACCAGCGGTCAATAAACTCCCATTCAAACGTTTACAACCCTTTGCACACTTATATAAGGGTAGATTTAAAAAACTAAAAATGCCTTTTTAATTTTTTTGCCTTGAAGTATATGTACTCCAAGTTTCAAGTTTGTAGGTTCAAGGAATACGATTTTACATACAAACGTTTTCATCCCTTTTTACACCCTTAGGGGTTGAATTTCCAAAAATCCCTTCTTAGTACACCTCTACGCCATAAGACATATGTACTCCTCAAATTTCAAGTCTCTAGGACCAGCGGTCAAAAAACTCCCATACAAACTTTTACATCCCTTTGCACGCTTTTTAAGGGTAGTTTTTAAAAACTAAAAATGCCTTTCCTATTTTTTTGCCTTGAAGTACATATACTCCAAGTTTCAAGTTTGTAGGTTCAAGGAATACGATTTTACATACAAACGTTTTCATCCCTTTTTACACCCTTAGGGGTTGAATTTCCAAAAATCCCTTCTTAGTACACCTCTACGCCGTAAGACCTATGTACTTCTCAAATTTCAAGTCTCTAGGACCAGCGGTCAAAAAACTCCCATACAAACTTTTACATCCCTTTGCACACTTTTTAAGGGTAGTTTTAAAAAACTTAAAATGCCTTTCCTATTTTTTTTGCCTTGAAGTACATATACTCCAAGTTTCAAGTTTTTAGGTTCAAGGAATACGATTTTACATACAAATGTTTTCATCCCTTTTTACACCCTTAGGGGTTGAATTTCCAAAAATCCCTTCTTAGTACACCTCTACGCCATAAGACCTATGTACTCCTCAAATTTCAAGTCTCTAGGACCAGCGGTTTAGGCTGTACGTTGTCTATATGTCAGTCAGCCAGTCAGTCAGTCAGTCAGTCAGGACTTTGATTCTTATAGTATTAGAGATTATTTTATTGCGAAGTTATTTTAATTATTAATCATTCCGTGCCAGTATCAGTTTTTTTTAATGAACGTTGACTTCACAATCTTAAGAATTAACAGTACTAAACTATAGGGATGGAAACTATGAATTTCGAGTAAAAAATAAAATAAAATGCCATGGTTACTAAAGACTGTGTATAAAATTTTCTTAACGTGTCCCTGGGTTCAGTGACCAGTCAAAACTCATTCTCTCAAAAAAAGACATCAACGAGCGCCGAATTTGCGTGCAACCGCACAAAGAGATGAAGAACTGACCTGAATCAGTGATGTTAAAAAGAAATTGTCGAACTAATAGTTAATTCACAGCCATGAAATTAATATATGAACTATTACTTATATTTGCACGAAGTTCACTCATTAGATAGCCTAAATCATTGATCAGTAAAACTAGAAATAAAATACCAAGGCTTGGTTAGGAGGGTTGGATTAAATAGGATAAAATAAAAACGTTTTACTTAAATATATTATTCGTGGAAGATAAATAGTTTGTTTCATGAACTTATCCATAAGTAAACAGCCAAATTCAAAGGCCTGATTTTTACTTTTGTAGGTTTGATCTGGTATTACTAAGTTAGTACTGGAGAGCACTCGAGAGCACTGGTGGTCTAGTGGTAGCGACCCCGCCTTTCGATCCTATGGTCGTGGGTTCGAAACCGGCCATGCACCAATGAGTTTTTCTGTTCAAAAATGTATGTGCCGATGCCAGTCATCTCAAACGGTGAAGGAAAACATCGTGAGGAAACCGGCATGTCGTAGAACCTAAAAAGTTCTATAACATGTGTCAAGTGCTCGAAAGGAGCCTCTTAAGGCGGACTTAAAATCCTTTCACCACACTGTTTCGAAAGAAACTAGTGACACGACAAGAGAGAGAGACAAGTTAGTACCAACCAACACACACGGTTACAGATCAAGCTACACAAAGCCAAATAAAAATGTCGATTACTACAAAGACATAAATGCGAGCATAGCCTTATGCGTATCCGTGTGTGTGAAGTAGTAGAGACAGTGTTACGAATTTTACCTGAATTACAGCAGCATTACAAGCTTTCTAATGTAATAAGCTTTATGCAAACAGATTATAATGGATACCTACTTAATATTTTACATGCAGTTAGGTAATTCTTTACAAATCGGGGCAAAGACCTCTAAGCAGGTTCAGCATACCTTGTTTACCGTACCAAAAACTGTGAAACTGTTTACAGCATACAAAGACGAACGCAATAACTGTACCGACTTGAAAACTTGCTTTTGCCCGCAGTTTTGTCTGCATAGACTTGGTTAGCCTTGGTAAAACTAAGATAGGGTATGTACGGTCCCGAGATAAAAAGTCTCCAGATTGCTAGGCTAGTTATCTCTGTGCCAATTTAATCTAGGATTGTTCAGAGGTTTAGACGTGGAAACGCTAGAGACAGACAACTGACACACTTGCATTTATAATTTCACTGGTATATTATTCGTCATTATTAACAAAATGAAATCCGCTAATCACATTATAAAATAGTAATTCTCAAGGACAAGGAAAGAGCGGCCGCGGTAGCGGCAAGCGCCGGCGGCAGCGGCAGCGGCAGTGTCGCTGAACCCGCTCGAGTCAAGGGCCTCGGTCGACGACCGCGCGGCCCGGGTTTCGCCACAATACACACATAAAACGGTCAGACCACTTTACAATTTACTAGTTCCCGGCTCGATTTTTGTAATTTTTAAATGTCGTAATATTTTTGGTGATATGGTTTCGATTATTCGGTTGTGTTGTTCATTACCTTTTACCTTACGTTATTCAGTTTTGAAGCAATCCTGGCTAATCCCTTACAACGTATGGTTCTTTAGTATCCGGTTTTCAGCAAAATATTTCTAACGTAGGTAGGTTAAGTACAGACTACAGACTATTAAGTTGTATAATAGTAAAGATAGAGATTTTTTTATTGATAGAAAATACTCCAAACTCGTTGATAAGTAACCTTATCTACATAATTATATTGGTAAGGTAGGGTACCTAGTAGTGAAAATATTACCCTGTAAAAATGTAACTCGTTTAGTTATTTATGAACGAAATGCGAGCTGATGTAAATCTTTATAGATGTTTAATTCCCACACGTGAATCATACCCGTTACTATCCGAATGTGCGACAAACCTAATAGGGTCACTTTTAACCGTTACTAGCTACCTAACCATAACTTCTCTATGTAGGTAGATCCGCTACTTTATTCCCATTTATGTACAAGTTTGTCAGTGAGCTCGCTTTAGTGGTTAAAAATAGATTCAACATGAGTGATAATTCCAAGTTTCATATAATTAAATACACATGCTAGATGCAGTTTGGAAAAGTTTGAAATAATAAAACAAGGGTGAGCTTTTAAAAAGTTCGTCTGCTCGTTTGTAGAATTATACATAAAATAAAAAATAATTGATTCATCTAGCGATTCTTGGTGAATGATTGATTATAAATGATGTACTTAATTAATATTAATAATTAAATTATGTTCCCAAAGTAGGTAAATATTTATGTTTTCTCGTAACAATACAAATTATGATACTTAACATATCATGAATAATAAAATATACGATTGCTAATACATATACTACATTATGCCCACACACGCGTGCGAGCATGTGTAGTGGGTTTTCATTGAGCAAGCTGCAGTTGAGTCTAATCGGTCAAATACGAGTAATGTGGCGTGCAAGTGGGGCGGGCGGCCTGCCACGGTCGGTCATCGAACTAGCGCAATACATCACCCTAGTACCAACTGTTGTTATACTGTACTCTGGTAATTTGTTGTTCTTTACTTATTCTCCATATATATTATTTTGTTTTTATTATTCTTCTTCTTGTCCTGTAACTAGTTCTTTCGTGAAAGGATTTTTAGTGCGCCTCAAGGCTCCTTTCGAGCACTTCAAAACTCGACTCGACAAACTCGACTTTTTAGGTTCTACGACATGCCGGTTTCCCCACGATGTTTTCCTTTGCCGTTTGAAAGTACTAGCAGTATGCATATACAATTTTGAACAGAAAAACTCATTGGTGCACGACAGGTTTTGAACCCACGAGCTTAGGATCGGAAAGTGGGGCCGCTACAACTCGACTAAAAGGTTATCTCGTACTAGACCACCACTGCTGTCGTTTTCTCTCATTTTTATTATTTACTTAAGCTACAAGACAATGATAGTTTGTTTTTTTTGTAAGACTTCCGTGTGCTTATGAAAATTGGAACTGTATCAAGACTAACATCCGGATTAGAGTATCTCCATTTTTCTTGCTCCCATTATTATCTGCGTCTAACAACCCTTTGATGAACTCCGGCAGATAAAAATATTCTACCTCTACTGTAGATCTGTCAATAATATAACTTTTTTGCAAAAAAACCTACTTCAAATACACTGAAATACATAAACAATAACAATAACTAAGCAGCGTCGCTGTGTATCGTGTTGAAAGGTGTAGTTGCCGATGAAATTACAGCCACATGAGGCTTCTGTATGCCTCAAGTTGATGAACGCATGGCAGTGCATCGTTATGACGTTCCTTCCTAACGTGCGTGACTTGCGAGGCAATGCATTTTATAGGTTATGGTTACCACTTAGCATCAGGTGAGTCATCTGCTTGTTCCATCAGCAAGTAGTATAATAAAAAACTATTGCTGCAGATAACCACAAACCAAAATGTAATCTATGTATATATTTTTTCAAAAAAGCGCCGAATCAATTTCGATAAAATGTATATAGGACCTCCCAAACAAAAAAAGAATATTTTTCATAACTGGCGCAGTAATCGCGTACATACGAAAAAAAAACATATACGTCGAATTGAGAACCTCCTGCTTTTTTAAAGTTGGTTAAAAATAAAGACGGGATATCTGACCGATAGCGTGACTTCACCTCGAGTTGGTTAAAATGAATATACTTAAACGTTTCCGCTGCACGAAATCTCGGAAAAACTTCCATAAAGGGATACAGTTCAGCTGAAGACAATTCAAACAGATTTTGTAGAATGCACGACAGTCCGCCAAAGGGTGGCGGGACGTGGCTATAAAACGCCTGCGGATCTCATTTGCGAAATCGGCAGCGGCAGCACCTTCGCCGACCCTATTTATGTATCCATTTGGGATAATGACCGTTCGGCGATCGAGGTTCACCTGCGGGTAACTGTCGCGGTATTTAATGTTTGCCAGAGGCTTTGTTCTGCACGCGGTCTCGTCTGGCCGTGAACGTGGTCGCTCACCCGAGCCGCACGCACTAAACATGACTCTTTATAGTGCGGGGGCGGCCAAACGTCCACGAGATTTGTGTAACGTCCCCGCAAACAGACAATCCATCCGCGACTCGATGACTCCCGTCACCGGTAAACGAAGAAACAACAACATAAAGGTAAATCCGATACAAAAGTCGTTTTGACTCATCAAAGTTCAAGAACAATGCTGGATTGTTGAAAGCTTTAATTGAAATGTATACGATAAAGTAGAGATGGGATGGTGGCAATAAAAGCTTTAGGAGCTTTTCAGTGAGGAGTGGACTCGATAATCGACTTTACATTTTCATCAACTTCAATATTTTTTTCATCACCTTGTTCGAGACAGAACATTATGAAGAAACTTCAATTGATTTTGTTCGATTGAGATCTAACCCAGATACCGAAAAATTTCAACCTTCTTAGCCCGGATGGTGAAGCGTTCCTAATAAAATCTAAATGAAAGAGAACTGAAGCAATCAGTTGAGGTGTGGAGTGGGAAGGTGGGTTGGTGCTCCTTTCAGAGGGGGTACGCCTCGGCAGTCACATTATCGAAGTACCTACTGCCTATGTATAGACCTTCTTACATTATTTGAAGGGAGAAATGTCACGAAACTCAAGGTTATCGTTCCATATATTTATCAACATCGGGCAAATAATCACATAATTAATATTATAAATATATATTTTTTGTAAATAAATGAATTTGAATTGAGATATTCGATACTTAGATAATCTATTTTAAATAGTAATGCATGCATACAGAGAGCTCAGCTATTTCATTAATATAATTTCATTATTCCATGTAAGGATTTTATTTGGGAGATTATCAAGTTTTTTATGTCTTAATAGAGAAATTACTTACGTTAAGAATTAAAAAAAAACTATATCTCTTGATGGGTATAGGTACTACTTGATCGGATTAGTTTCCCGCAACTAGGCTTCTGATGGGCCCTTCCCTATCTTCTCATCTATCGACGACACCTACTTATTAAAACATTATGGGTGGGCAATTCTAATCTCACACTCTAAGAGGAACCGACAGGTGGAGCAAAACTATAACAAACTGGATACCTAGAAACCAAAAAAGGAAATGTGGTAGACCATTTAAAAGGTGGGAAGACGATGTAAAAGCTATTGCTGGGAAACTATGGTTGAGAACGGCTAGGGATAGAGACAAATGGAAGAAGTTAGAAGAGGTCTATGCCAAACTAGGGCAAACGGATGATGTGGAAGAATTAGCGTAAGTTTATATTAGAATTAAGAAAAACTACTATATACCTACTCCGAATAAAAACTTTTATTATTATTATTATTATTAATACTAATTTTAATGAGGCTAGATTTAAAAAACTGAAGCATCTTCACGACTTAGATACCCAGGCACGGTAGATGATATCCCTTCAGATCTCTTAGTACCAAGTACTAACTCCAGATTCCTTGAGGGCGTCTAAGAGGGGTAGTCAGAGGTACGTCCAAACATACATTTGGCACATACCCACATTTTGCAGTAGTTGGTATTCCATACATGATAGGTTGCAAGACCATCGCCGCTGTTAGGTTAGATTTATTTTCAAATTAATCTGGAATCTTGCCTAAAAGGCCAAATTATCTTACTGGGATTCAAGCCAGAATGAACCTTAATGAGTATTATCAATCACATCTACTAAAGTGCCTATAGTAAGTACTTCTCTGCGAGGTGTTGTGTTGAAAACGCATACGTTTCCATACACACCGCTATAAAATGCGACAATGTATCGGGAACCGAGACCATTATGGAAGATTACTGAGCAGGGTGGTAAGTACTAAGGTACCTACTACATGTAGCGATGCCGAGTGGAATGGAACCCGCGACCTTGCGAGGGCGAGGTCACCCGCCCGCGCTCCCCCCGCCGGCCGCTGCCGCTACCTGCTGCGGACGTCATTCCAAACCCCCCTTTAGCTACATATAGCAAACACGAAATGCCTACTCCAATTTCTAAGGTCAAGCTCACCTTAACCTTTCAAATATTTTTATTCCACCGCATATGGGTATTAGACAATGTTCATGGAAGTAGACAATTTCGACAGATTTTATTACAGGTACATAAGCATGTAGCTTACTGAAAATAAATCGCAAGTCAATAATATAGGTTTTATCACGTTTTTATTGCTTGTGTAATGTCTGTTAACCATAGTGGCATTTCTGGCTTACATTACAGTTCTCTATTTTAAAAAACGATAAACGAAGATTCGTATTGCCATTAAATTTGTGGTACCGCGAAATGCACGGCAACGACGACAACTCAATAACTGGTTAGCCCGTAGTGTATATCAACATGAAATTGTTTAGATTTGCTGAATAGACCCCGAGACCTTGGAACAGAACATACGACGTAGAAAGACCATGGAGGGTAGGCAGGCAGTACCTAAGCGTTATATTGTAATATACATTTTCGCAGGGCTCGGAGTCTCGGGGGTACGGGGGCACGGGCGGTCGCTCGGAGCGATGACGGCGTGTGCGACCTTGGCCGTGATCGCGCTCGATATAGCCGGCCGCCGCCGCCGCGCCTGCCTATACCTCACCACTCCACCCTCTGCCTCCAACCTCACACTCAACCAATTCCTTCTAAACTACTCATCTGCCAGATATTTCCAGGTTGACCTTTGAACAAGATATATAGACCTTATCCTCTGAAGTGCCAGAATAAAAATAAATAAATAACAAGATCGAATGTCGAAAACGAAACTATAGCCATTTTACTGTCAATCCACCTCATTTACATAACGCATACCTCCTACCTACTGAAATAGTTGTCCTATGTAATTATTTGCACTTCTCGATCTGAAACAACACGTTAAAACTTATTTTCAAGCGAATCAGCACATGGATGAGCAAGTAGGATATATTTTTATTAAAAATTAGCAAAACAATATCGTAAAGTACAAACCCAATTTAAGTATTAAAATGACCTTCTCGCACTTGCGTTTAAATATATCAGGGTGACTTCCACATGTCCTTCAAACAATATTGTATTTTCCACATTCCACAAGGATAAAGGCTGGCCAAGTACGAACCGGACTCGCACACTAAGTGTTCCGCAACAAAAAGTCATATTGCTACAATCAACGATGTTAAACGCTTGTGTGTTAAAATACATAATGATAGAGGAAAAACAAAGGAAATTTCAAACATGCACATCGTGTTGGACATTTGTGTTTGGACTTGTTGGGTTTTTTATTTATTTACCTTGACTCGAACGAGGTTTTTAAGAAATTATGGCTCATTATTACGGTTGAAAGGCTTGTGAGAGATAGACAGACGGCTGAGGCTGCGTTGTAAGTACCTATAGTATAATGTTCCCGCTAACTTGTCAAGTTTTGTAAACGGAACACTAAAAATGTTTGTGACGAAGACTTTGCTCGACGGTATTTATTAGGCAGACAACGTAGTTAGAGCGAATCGGAATTAGACGTCAAGGCCACAGAGTGGAGTGATATCATTTATATGGCGGGCCTGTCCCTGAACTCCGGCAAGTGACGCACGTGAATTCAAATATTACCCTGACCTTAGCCGTAAAAATAATCTTGGTAATACCGCCTAATGTGTCTGCTTTCCACCCACTTCACCCCAACATAATTACCACTCAAATTTATTTTAGAGTATAGCTTCATTACGATAGTTGTCTACCTATATACCTAGTTTATTCCTTGCGATGTAGGTATTTTCATGGTTAGCTTACCAGAGGTCAAATCAAAAAGTACGACAAACATTACAAGAAATATTTATTCTTATAATAAAATTTTATACTTACATAATTCATCTTACAATGAAAGTTTTAAATACTTTTGTACTTACTTAAACTTTCTTACCTTTCTTTTTAGGCGGAGTCTTCTGCTTGTTATTAGCTTTACCTTTAGATACTTTGCCTTTCTTACCACGACCCTTTGTTTTTTCTTTAGCTTTCGCAGCACGCAAGTCTTTCTTCATGCGGGGATCGACCACCTTGTACTGGCCTTTGACTCCACTTGGCCGTTTCATTCGTTTGGCCGAAGTGTGTTTTTTTGCTACAACATAAGTTATTTTCTTTTTAGGGTCCGCCTGTGCCTTTTTGTAAAGATGTCTGACTTGCTGTGCCTTTTCTCTCTCAGACATATCTGCGTTCTCCATGACCGCTTCTACCTTCTTCTTTGCACGTTCCATTTTCTTGACCATGCGCTTCTTCTTCCTCGCTTTAGCCTCTATGACCTTCTTGATGGGTCTGGCGTTAATGTCTTGCAGCCGGTTCTTGTATTCGTCCGTGAACGTCTGTGAATAATTGCACATGTTACTGATGAATAATACTTGTAATTTGAATCATCATCCTCTCGTGATTAAACAATGCCATCTGTCTGAATCATGAAAAAGTATTCATACAAACCTCGGGAATTGCAACTGGTCTAGTCATATGTTTTTTCTCGTCTTCCGTGAACCAATCCGGCAGGTTCTTATCGTTGAACGCGTATCTATTCCAGGCGTCATCAATTAGGTCACGTTTGAACTTTTTAGATGTAGCGATCATTGTACCCAGGGCTAAGGCTTCGGCGTCCATTTTCAGGTTTTTCTTTAGCCTTTTTAAATCTGAAAGGAACATTCAAGTGAAATTAGTAATCATTATGTCAATTAATAGATATTATTATTTTTCAAACAGCAATTAGTAAGTGGGAATGTGACTAGCTGATTAAGCTTTGCCTAGTAACTGTACGCCGAATCCTATTTATAATAGAAGCTTATGCAAAAAAGAGTCTTACCGGGATCTTGAGAGACCACTTCAAATCCATCCTTGTCCTTCTTGCCCTTAGCGCCAGCTGAACCGTTGGGCGTCACTGTGTCCTCGACGTCGTAATCGCTGTCCGATGAATCGTCGTCAGAACTCTCTTCAGCGTGTTTCCTCTTCACACCTACGCCTTTAGCATCTTCGTTGGATATCAGGTTATTGTCAATAACTTTTTTACCTGTAGCAAATTAAATAAAAATTAGTGTTTGAATGCATGTTATAACTAAAATGAATATTTTGGAACGATACAATTGTATATAGCTCTATAATATCTACCTCTTGGTTTCTTGTAGGTCACTTACAAGAAATTAAGAGTATTAGTATCAAAATGTTTTAGTTGATTCTTTGGTGATAACTTTAAGAAAAAAACAATGCGTTTTTGTTGTACATCTGGAATGGACAAACTATTAAAACTGTACCTAACTTTAGCCATCAGATTTTTTATGTACAATAAATAATTTCTGTTATATTTATGGATGTAACAATGGATATGAAATGGTAAGAGGTTTATGGTTCACGGTATATAGTCCTAATAAGTTGAAAGGACACCCGATTTGAAAATGCTATACAAAAAACCTAACAGTTTTTCTTGCCAGCAGATCGCTCGCTCGTCAAAGTCGACTATTCTACAAAACATGAAATATATGGAATTGTGACGCATGCTGTCAAAATGTCACGTACTTATGCAAAAATTCTTAGTTTACCTTTCTCAGTGTACGTTTCCGCTAACTTATCCAAATCTACGCCTTCGTCATCTTCCTCGTCAATATCTTTAAAGCAATCCTTCTGGAACCATAGCTCGGCTTTCATAGACCGCCTTGATACTGGGTCTGTGTTATCTAAGTCAGTCAGCAGCGGATTGTTCTTCGGTATTTTTGGAGTCTTACTCACTTTACTGTTTATCAAAGTATTCTGTTCTGTTATCTTATCTAATTTTTTTTTCTTCTTTTTTGAATCATCGTCAGAATCCGAAAAAGCTGTAAGTAAACAAGAAAGGAAATATTGAAATTATTAAGTTCTTAAAATCCAAGTTTTCAGATACGTGTGTTTGTTTTTCTCAGGTTTACCTAGAGAATCTTTCTCTTTTTCTGAGTCAGAATCAGACTCCATTTCGAGTTCACTGTCAGAGTCCTTGTAGTACAAACCAGAAGAGTCTAGTTTGGAAGCTTCTACATCATACTTGACGTATTTTTGTTTGACTTTCAATTCATCATCTGAGTCATCAGCAGGATCCGCCACTAGGTCTGGGGCCTGATCTATTATTCTTGATAGTTCCTTAAACATGATTATAAAAAACATTCATTAGTAAGGGAGTTAACAAATTATATTGTATATACATATAGGTATTAGTATATTTTATCAAATCGTATTAATAAAAAAGTCTAGTTTTACCTCAGCATTTTTGATATCTGACAGGCTGAACATGTCATTACTTTCCATAATAGGTCCACCATCACCTTTGAGCACCATTTTAAGATTCATTTTTTCTGCCAATTTCTGCCTTTGTTTGTTCAGCTGCTTCCTCTTTCGTTTTGATGAACGACGCTCTTCATCCTAAAATGTTTTGATACGTAAACATGTTATAAAATGTTAAATAATACAAAAAAAAATAAGTTAACTCGGAAAAATTAATTAAATTAATTTTTCTCTCGAACACCATCTGAGGGAAAAACCCAAATGGCTACATCTACACTAATATTATAAAGAGGAAAGCTTTGTATTTTTGTATTTTTGTATTTTTGTATGTAACGAATAGGCTCAAAAACTACTGGTCCGATTTCAAAAATTCTTTCACCATTAGAATGCTACATTATCCCTGAGTAACATAGGCTATATTATATTTTCAAAAAAATCAGGGATCCTTACTAAAACTCCAATAATGTAACCCAAGGTGGAAACCAAAAACCTTACATCGCGTGCGCTGCGAAAACTATTGATGATAGAACAAAATAATGTACTACGATTTTGTAGAACACGTCATCATCTACAAAAAATGTCGCGACAGCATATGTCTAACTATTATAGTTATGTAACAATAAGTGTTTTTTTATTATAAAAATTTAATTGAAATGCCGCCGCTAGAAAAGGGTCTTTATTTGTACCTTGGTATTAATCCTTATCCAAATAAATCTTTTCATAATTAAGACGGTTTCAATACCTATAGATTACTTCTTAAATTTTTCAAATCGGACATTCCATTCAAAAGATATGACGAAATTAAAAACGTTAACGGGTCCACGGGTCACGCTCGGGATGCGATTTCAGTCTCTGGCGTGCAAATGTATGAAATAAGTAGGCTCGCGAGGCTCGAACCCACGGTCTAAGTTTATCCTAATGTTCAAAAAATTTATGACCACCCATGCGAAGCTGGGACAGGCCGCTAGTATACTATACATACATAGCTACCCGATGGCAAACCAATTCTGTAAAATTCTGTAAAATATGGCCGTTCAAGGCGCCCAGAAGCCGATAGTATTAGGTTGTATTATAAAAGGTTTCGCAATGAAATCAGCAATAGCTTGCAGGTCCTGCAAGCCTTCGACTGACACCTGTAAACTTTTGTAAACTTATGATTGAACTTCTTAGTAAATTTCTAAACCTTTTATATTTTTTTACAGTAGTAGTTAAGACCTACCTGAAGTTCAGCTATTTTTGAATCAACATTTTCTTCATCATCAGCCTCTTCAGTATCATCTTTTTTTGTTGATTCTTCTTCTTCCTTGTCTTCAGTTTTCTGAAAAAATATTTTGGTAGAATGTCAAGGTGAATTAGGTATATTTTTATGGATGTTAAAGTGGAAGTGAACTTCCCACCTTCTATCTAAAGATAGTGGGTTCAAATCAAGTTGTGCCCCAATAGTAAATCTTATGTGAGTTCCAAGTACCAATGGGCTAAGGCACAGACACAATTCTCCACTGCTTAAAGATTTTTAGGAGGACAATAACATATGTTTCTGTTATTATTGATATTAAGATGATGTGACAGACCAAAAACTCAGGATTGGAATGTGTCGAGGGTCTCCCTGCAAGAACAAGACAATGCTTTAACTTTTTTTCAAATACTTGTATGCCAGTGTCATCTTACAACAAGACCCAATGTGTCCTCTGAGTGGGGCCGGGTGACCTGTAATACAGATTCTTACGAACCTACATCAGGCACCAGTCTTTCATAATGCAGTAGCATTAAATTTATCTTGTTGTCGACTTGTCACGGTTTTAGTTCTGTATTGTGAAAGAAAATAAATAACTTTTTACTTAAAAAAAGCCTAATTCCAGTATTTATAACTAGAGACTTATTTATAGCTAGAGCCGGGACCAACAAAAACACAGAAGCAATGTATTAAATAAGAAGAGTAGGTCCTAGAAGATAAATAAGTTTTATATAATTTTACCTTTTGTGGTCCTTTCAATTCTTTCATGTGCTTCAGCCATGACAGTAGAGCCTTTAGATCTTTCCTGCCAAGTACTTTGATGTCCTTGCAACATTCTTTAATTTCTTCAGTTGTTCTGGAGTGGTCTTCAATAGTTTGGTCATCTATCACAATCTATAAAAATAAAAAAAGGCTTAGGTCAAGCAATGGTTGTCCGAGTAATGATTATGTAATCACAGGTTTTTTTTTGTTAACTGAAGCAATCTAAGTCAAAGTCAAAAGGTATTTATTCAATAAAATCACAAGGATCACTTTGAAACGTCTTAAAGCTAGGTGACTCTAGGTGCCAGTTCCACAAGACCAAAGCCTAGAAGAACAGGCAACAAACTTATGGCTTGTTTCCTACCGTTCTTTTGTATGGTCCTTTTACAATGTAATATAATACAATGTAATATAATAGAGTTGTAAATAATAAAGTTACAACTAACTTATCATTTAGGTATTGTTCTACACCATTATTTCGAAAAATAAAACAAGGTCTACATACCTGTGAACACCCTTGAAGAAGATCAATGGCATCACTATCTTCTTTCAAAAACTGTGAGACCAACACCTTGTGGTGTGTAGTGTAATCATTTTCAAGGTAACCCTCGGCCTTAGCTTTCTTTTGCTTCTCAGGATGTAAAAGATTAGTGTGCTGTTTCTTCACAATATCTAAATCTTCAAACACATTTTTGGGATCTAAGAACTTAGGATCTATAGTGTCAGGGGCAATGTAACCCTGACATACAACAAAAATTTCAGATGACTCATTACGAGAAGCCTGGGGTTTAGTGGCATGGACTTTCTTGAAAAATTGTTTCATAACCCACAGGAGAGCGTGGTAATCTTTAGACCTGAAGACTTTAGTGACAAACCATCCCCCTTCTCTTAAAAATTGAGTAGCAAGTTTCATGGCACTGAGTGTAAGGCATGATTGCTGGTAAGCATCGTGAATCCAGTTCAAACCAACATTAGGAGCTCCATCATGGAGCACCACATCAGCTTTCCATGTTTTGATTTCTTTCTTGATAGCAGTTTTACATTTTTCTGTAGTAATATCTTCAGTTAGACCAATGCACCCTGGCACTTGTTTTATAGGAAACAAATCAACTCCAATAACAACGCTGGAAACGGGCATGTTTTGGTGGGCCACCTGCATCCACCCACCCGGTGCAGCACACAGATCTATACATACTCTTGATTTTTGCAGGAAACCAAACTTTCTATTTAGCTGGATCAATTTGAAGGCAGCTCTGGAGCGGTATCCTGGAAACCAATTACTACGGTAAATATTTTTATAATCAGTTTACCTACTTATTTTTTATGTAACCGATAGAATAGTCATACTAACCTGTTTCTTTAGCAAGCTGATAGTATTTGTCCTTCCGCTGCTTTCCTATTTTAGTCTTCTTCCCCATTATGAAGGAGAATTAACGCCGCTGTTGGTAACGTGTTTACATTTCATTCATCGAAGAATTTTAGTTTTGAGGTTATTTTTATTTATTTCACGAGTTTGTTTTTTTTTAAATTACTGACTGGATGACAGACTGCTGCTGGCTAGCATAGATAAAAAAACTTTTGTTACCTATGCCCGCTAGTTCAATCAAAGCCTTTAACAAAACCATTCTGACTGAACTTGACTTGCATTGTCTCGCACCCTCAGACAAAATAAAATAATTTATTTGGTCTGAGCTCGCACCACGCACATGTTCACTCAACACAACAACCATGGATTTCATTACATCAAAATAGTTATAAGGACATATTTAAAGAATCAATTAAACTGTATTTTACACTGCATTATTTATATTAATACTGTCATCGTCATGAGCCTGAAGAAGTCCACTGCAGATTAAAGGCCTTCCCTATACATTTCCAGGAAAAAATATTTAGGGCCAAATATTTTTATTGTCGGTGGATGGAGAGCCATCCACCGACGTCGTCATCTGGCAGCACTGTATTTCAAGTTTTTTCATCTGGCAATGGCAGCTTTGGTTTGCTTGCTGTTTCGCTCTCACCAGTGTTACCACTTTTAGGGATTTCGCCCTTTTTTAGGGCGAAACTACTTATTTCATGTACAGCTTAGGGCTGTTTTTATTGCGACAGGGATTTAGGGAATTTTAGGGCAAAAATTAGTTGATGTGGTAACCCTATTTATTCTATGCTCTATGGCTCTACCTCTCTGAAGGGATTCCCCAAATTAGTTTCGTATTATAATCCGACAAAATATGTTAGATTACCTTTTGGATAATTCTATTTACCTATGTTGTAAAGGACATCAGAAATTAGTAACATGATTTTTTTATCAGCAATTCCTTACTTAGGAACAATATTGGTAAATTGAATTTGAGGGGGATTCGCAATTGATAATGCCACATTTTTGATTGCTATTTTTCTATAGGTCGCGAAACAAAAGTAACTAATTGTATTATCATAATTGTCTGTTTTTATATTTGAAAATGAAAGACACAGGTGATAGTGAGCAAGTGCCTTCCTCATCTAAAGATAAAGGAGGAAAGTCAGCTGCAAGTACGGAGAGTAAGAAATATGCGCAAAAATTAAAACGTCTTGTTTAGAGCATCCAGATTTCAAGTCTTGGCTAAAGAGATCTGACAAAGGGGAGACAAAAGCTTACTGTGAAGTATGTGATTGTGATATTTTGTGTGGAATGTCCGAATTACGGCGACACAACAGAAGTGCTAAGCACTCCAAGCAGGTAATAATAAAAATGTGCAAAGACTTTTTTTTTTAAATTAATATTCGCCCTAAATTAGGGTATTTCGAAAAATAAATAGGGATTTTTAGGGTAAATTTTTAAAGAATTTAGGGCAAAACCAAAATCTTAAGTGGAAACACTGGCTCTCACGCACTTCGCTGAGGAATTACTGACGTGTTGTTTTTGATCTAGCAAGTTGTTCTTCAAATCAAATTGCGTCATCCATCCAATCCAACTAAATATATTTCATGAACAATTGGTGGCGGAGTAGATAATCTAATTTCTATCGAGAGACCGTGTTTTGGAACCCAACATGACTCCTAACATCCAAACTTTCATCAACAGTTTTCAGAATCGACTGTGAGTATTTTATTTATTTTCACAATTCAGCTGAATTTCATATCTTTATGCTCTCTACGAAACTAATAACAAAAATATATCCATTATTACACAAATCTAAATCTAAATCTAAATGTTCCATAATTTCTTCATTGTTCTAGAACAATCAACCTTCGTTTGCTCTAATTAGACCAGTAAAGTGCGTACTTTTAGGCTTATTTTTCAATAATGGCGTAAAATTCCCAATCATAGGAAGCTTGGCTTTCATGATTTTGTGATTTTGAGCTATACACTTGTTTACAGGGAACCACCAGTGCGACAACATCTGAAAAATGTTTACGGTACATTGATGATGACTTGCGGTGCTGCCTCTGTGGGAGTTTACGTCGACATGTTTACCCGCTTTCAAGCTGGATTCCTCTCAGCGATTATTGGAGCTGGTCTCATGCTTATGCTCATTGCCACTCCCGATAATGGCAAGAACACTAAGCAGAGGCTTGGCTACCTTCTTGGATTTGGTCTGACTTCAGGTATGATTCTGAGAACCTAAAACTTGTTTTCTTTTATTTGTTTTCAAAATCCATGTAGGTACAAAGTCCATGTACAATCCTGTTATGTTACAATCAGGAAGTTGTAATAATTAATTGAACCTTGGAACAGGGTTATTTGATTAACGCTTTAAACTTATGTTTTTTTCATTTCAGGAATGAGCATGGGTCCACTGCTTGAGTATGCCATTGTTATTGATCCTTCTATTGTTGTGACGGCTTTGCTAGGAACCACTCTGGTCTTTGTATGCTTCTCTATTGCATCCATGCTGGCTGACCGTGGCAGCTGGTTGTTCCTTGGAGGAACCCTGATGACCCTGCTCACTTCCATGTCACTGATGACTCTGGTTAACCTCTTCGTGCAATCTCATTTCATGTATCAAGTAAGTTAGCCAGCTACGAGTTACTTACTACCCTTGTTGATTGAGTGAGCTTGTAATAAATGAAGAAGGTACTTGGTTTTCATAATATGTTAACAGCGAGCTGGTCTGATAATGGAGCCATGGTCTCTCTCTACAACAGAACTCTTTAGTAAATAGGCCAATAGAGTTGAAACTTGGTTACCATACCAAGTAAGTAGGCGGTAGTCAGAAACAAGTCCAAAACTTAATGTGTGGACTTACCTCTGACTATCACCTACTCAAAGTCTTGGAATGTTCGGGTCGCATAATGAGATCTCAGTTCGGGGCAAACCGCTAGTAATAGTTATTTAATGTGTGTATTTCCGTATTGTTAGTATATTTATTAAGTATGCTTAGTGCAAGTCTTATATTTTATTGTCATAGCACAATAATTTAACAGGTCCTTGAATAATTAAAAACATTGTATTGTGATCTTTACATCTCTAAACAAAGTAAATGCATAAATAGCCATGATGACTTGTGGGTTTTTAAAGGCTGAGTCAGTTTTAACTGACCTATGATCATTAACCCATTACATACAAGTTGCATCATGTTTCAATATTAGAGATTTAAGGTCTTTAGTATAAGTTATCTTTTCTTTTGTATGTATGTAGCTACACATCAAAATTCTACATACCTTCATTTATTATCCTCTGCACACACAAGCACCCCTTCTAAATAATATGAGTCCACTTCATCCAACAGTTATCTGGTTGAGATTGCTGTTTAGCAATAAGACCACCCATAAGTTGTTGTGTGCAAAAGATAGAAAATATTTGTCTATCTTCCTAACATAAAGACTTTTCATTTTAGTCTTATCTACTAGAATGATTAAGAATATTTTGTTTTTAGGCTCACATCTACCTTGGACTGATGCTGATGTGTGGATTTGTGCTGTATGACACCCAGCTGATCATTGAGAAGCGCCGCATGGGCAGCCAAGACTTTGTGCAACATGCCCTTGAGTTGTTCATTGACTTCATTGGCATCTTTAGAAGACTGGTGGTCATTCTTACACAGAAGGTAAAATCTATCATTTATCTCTAATACTATAAGAATCAAAGTCCTGACTGACTGACATATAGACAATGCACAGCCTAAACCGCTGGTCCTAGAGACTTGAAATTTGAGGAGTACATAGGTCTTATGGCGTAGAGGGGTTTTTGAAAATTCTACCCTTAAGGGTGTAAAAAGGGATGAAAACATTTGTATGAAAAATAGTATTCCTTGAACCTACAAACTTGAAACAGGGAGTACACATACTTCAAAACAAAAAAATAGGAAAGGAGTTTTTAGTTTTTTAAAACTACCCTCAATAAGTGTGCAAAGGGATGTAAAAGTTTTTATGGGAGTTTTTTGATCGCTGGTCCTAGAGACTTGAAATTTGAAGAGTACATAGGTCTTATGGAGTAGAGGTGTACTTAGAAGGGATTTTTGGAAATTCAACCCCTAAGGGTGTAAAAGGGTTGAAAACGTTTGCATGAAAAATAGTATTCCTTGAACCTACAAAGTTGAAACTCGGAGTACATGTATTTTAAGGCAAAAAATAGGAAAGACATATTTAGTTTTTAAAACTACCCTTAATAAGTGTGCAAAGGGATGTAAAAGTTTGTATGGGAGTATTTTGACCACTGGTCATAGAGACTTGAAATTTGAAGAGTAGGTCTTATGGCGTAGAGGTGTACTAAGAAGGGATTTTTGGAAATTCAACCCCTAAGGGTGTATAAAGGGTTGAAAAAGTTGGTATGAAAAATTGTATTCCTTGAACCTACAAACTTGAAAGTTGAAGTAAAGGCTAAAAAATAGGAAAGGCATTTTTAGTTTTTTTAAACTACCCTTTTTATGTGTGCAAAGGGATGTCAAAGTTTGTATGGGAGATTTTTAACGCGTAGTGTAACTTCAAACTAAAAGAAAATGTGCTCTGTGGATAAATAACAAAATTACAGTTTCATTTTCGAAAACAACCCCTAAAACGTTACCCTCCTTCGTTGCGCTCGAGTAAAAAGGATACAACGAGGCGTCAATGTTTGTAAGAGACATTCTAAAAACGGGAATCTTGAGTTGGCACGAAGAGATCTGAGGGTATCTACCGTGCCTGGGGATCAAAGTCATGAAGCTGTTTCGTTTCGTTTGTTTTTGGGGTAGAAACTAGGAAAAAATAAGTACATATTTTCCGTGTAAGGTTGTCTTTGTTGTATTTGTCATGTTTGTGCTAAGCTCAGTACCTATACCTACCTACCTAATATAGGTAATGTACGCCTATAGGTATCTCTTACGTAGGTATTTACGTAGGTCTTACGTAGGTAGGTTCTCGTATTACCCTAATAATATAAAAAACAAAGCGAAAGTTACGATGTTTGGATGTTTGTGGCTCAATCACGGCTCACTACTTCAACGCGTGCGAAGCCGCGGGAAGCCACTAGTCATAAATAAACATTAACTACCTCACATCAACATAAATGTGTTAATGATAAGAGTGTAGGTACACTAATAATAATAAAGAGATCAAGTTAATAATTCAACAAACTATACCTACTGAAGGTATTAAACTCAAACTTATTTTACTAGATTATTCAACAATTTGAAACATTACGGGCGCAGGTAAATGAGGACAAAGAAGTGTTCAATGTGAACAGGCATGTTTAAAATATTGATTTATCCGTTTCTGATTTCAGGAGGAGCAGAACCGTCGCCGCAAGCGTGAATAAGGCCTGCAAAGTATGGATATCAAACTCATGGGGCAATTGGATACACTTCATGTTTACATACTTATGAATATTACTATTTTGTTGTGTTAAAAATTTTAAATTTATTGAATATTATAAAATTATCTAGAAATAAACCGGAACCGACTGGAAATTTTGTTTTGCTTGCCAAAGCTCCAATAAAATAGTACAGGCACTTTTAAAAACAGGCTTGCTTTTTCGAAATTTAGAAGGGTTTTCGTTTGGATTTAAGATTGAAGTAAGTATAGTTTCCTACATAGTTCCAAATTACTCTATAGTTGCTGAAAAAATTTGGCATGGCAGGTTAAATTCTTTGGGTGGGTATGTAAAAAAAGGTTAAAAATAAAACTGTCAATGTGCGACGTTCTCATAAAATTTTGTTGTCTGTTTTTTATTAAATAAATGAGATTGTATTGCCAGAACAGAGATGTTATGGTCAATATGATCATACCTAATTAAGTTATTATTACTTACCTCGTAGTACCGGAATGTAATAAAATAGGTAACTTCTATTTTACGAAAAAATAACAAAAAGGATCACTAGTGTGAAAAAAAACTTACATTTTGTTTGTTTACTTCTTGGAAGTTAACTTTCTGAAATGATTGCTTAGTAGGTACCTACCCAAAAAATTACAATTCAGTCCAGCCAGCGTCATCTATAGAGTCATTTTTTTTATCTTGACACGAAATCCCTCTAAAAACTAATTATGTTATTTATGTACTATATACACCGAGTACAAATCTTAAAAATATATAAATAATAGCTAAAATGCATTTATACAGGTAGATAATAAAAAGTAAGCAAGACAAGACGCTATGATAAGGCACCATAAGTAGGTACAATATACGTACCTACCTAGGTATTAACTCCTTTGCAAACTCTTATGTTATGTGAATAGCCTATAGGTACCTAAGTCACAAAAGCTTAATTACGAGTAACTATTAGATATTTACTTACTAATAAACAGATTCAAAAATTTTATTCACTATGTTTATACCTACCTATTAAGTCACCTGTGTGGCTTCGTGAGGGTGTATTTTATTTTTTTCATAAAACAATATTTTCTTAGCCCTATCTAGTTCGTTCGTAATTAATATGCCTATTAGATTTGCTACATTCGAGCTATCATCGTGACGATTCGAATTTGCAACTTCTAATGGTGAAACATTTAACTTTTGGTCAATTGCTTCGTTTCCATCAGTTTTTTTTTGCACTGACTTGTTTTCATCTTTTAGTTTGCTAATTTTGTAAATTGTTAAGTTTTTAGCCAGTTTTAATCTTCCACAGCCGCATCTGCTCATGTAGCAGGGGCGCAGCACATCCGAGGGACCGCTGCTTACCATGTACTCGTATGTAGACACCCCTAACAAAGCTATGTACGCATGGAAACAACACAGGTGTAATAGTGGACACGCGATTGCTAAGGCACATAAACCGAAAATTATTAAGAATATCATAAAATAAATCGATGATCTGCAGTAGTTGCTCGAAGGAACTCCTGACATCAAAGTACAGTTTATGAAATTTTGTGCAGGTATGCTTAAATAACTACTGTCCTTAAAAAATAACACAAAGTCTGATAAACATAGAGACATCGTGAGGGATGATATCATCAGGGCGGTGACGACACTCGCGATGAACGCGCCATAGTTTCGTCGTCCGACGCAGTTGTTGAGCCATTTGCAGTGATGGTCAAAGTGATCTACGCATTTATTGCACAGGCTACAGTGCTTTGTCTTCTTGCTACTTGTATGTATGTTGCAGAGGTGACACCTTCCGTTTTCTATGACGTGAGCGTGTATCTTGCAATCGAATTCTGGAACGTTATCCACAGCCATTTGTCTCAGTTTATCTTCGCTTGGATCCACCCATGACGCGGTAATATGGCACACTGTATGCGCTATGTAGAGAACAATGTAAACTACCAATGTTATAATTTTAAGGCCTTCGAATTGAATTTGTATAAGAATTAGAAAAATTATGAAGGCAGTTGTTGTATACACTATCCATCCGGCAACTTGCAGGTAATTTAACGGTAGTTGGAAGCCATTTAGTCTTCTTTGCTGTCTAGGAGATGGGTTATCTCCAGCACAGAATTTATCCATTTGTTGTCAGGTTTTTTCAAATTCCGCTGATTACGCCTAGGTACTTATACTTTAGAATCCGATAAATCCGTATGATTGTCATTTAAAAATAATAATCACGCCTCCGAATCACTGATTAGATTCCTAGGTAAGTATAACTTTCTTTTTGTAGTTCATAATTTTTTTCGTCTGTTATGCGATTCACACACCTTAGTATCTAGGTTTGGAAACTATGGAATCGATGTGCTGTTTATAAAGCGAGCCAAGCCTCACAATGCGCGCGCAATTCTAATACATTAGACTTCTCTAATTGATGGGCATTCAAATCCATCTAATAGCTTCTTCCTAGCTGTATACCTATATAGATAGGAAGGACACCCTAAATTACGAGGTTTCGTGTTGAATATGTCAATGTATTTTGTTTATTTTAATATTCGGCACGCAACGCTATGTAATTTAATAAACCTCGGTTGCTATGGTGATTAAGTTCAACTTGTTTGTATCAACATTGCAAAAGGTCATCCGAAAACTTTCGGGATGAAAGTACTTAGCTACTGTAGGTATACACTTTATTGATTCATTTTCTGCTTAGAGCAACACGGGCCACCGGCGGACCGGAGGGGAGTAGCCTTCGAAAGCATTCCCCTCTGTCAAAGTACAAGTCCACGCGGTCCTAGACGTACAATAAAACTGACACAGAATGTATCTATGTGTGCATGATATTGTTAGTGTATTTTTAATTAGGTATGTGTGAGTTTCGTAGTGACAGACGATTATTTTTGTGTGGGAATTTGAGAAAGTGTGCGTAACACAAATTTCCCCCCGCAAAAAATGGCAGACAGTTTTGTATCGGTAATAAACGCTACGGCCACTCCCCTCCGTGTTGCTCTATGATTTTCTGTCATTTTTGGAAGCAACATAGCTTTTTCATTTTATTTGTTTTTCTAGTGTTATTTTGAGTTGTGTTGTGTAATTTCGGTGGTATTTTAACCAACATTACTTGAGGTCTTAGCACAAAGTGTAAACATTTGAAATGAAAGTGTATTATGTCATATCCTGATTTGACCGAAAATGTTTCCAATGTTTTGAAGAAAACCGCCACCATTTTCTTTAAAACAAAATGACAGCCGACTTGACTATGGACTGACTTGACTAAAAAGTATTCAATACAAATCACTTGACACTGGCAAGATTGTCTGTCGAATGACGGACAGGAGCCATAAATTGAGAGAAGAGAGGTATTCGTTTTCTGACATTTTTGGAAGCAAGATAGCTTTTTCATTTTATTTGTTTTCCTAGTGTTATTTTGAGTTGTATTGTGTAATTTCGGTGGTATTTTAACCAACATTACTTGAGGTCTTAGCACAAAGTGTAAACATTTGAAATGAAAGTGTAATATGTGATATCCTGATTTGACCGAAAATGTTTCCAATGTTTTGAAGAAAACCGCCACCATTTTCTTTAAAACAAAATGACGGCCGACTTGACTATGGACTGACTTGACTAAAAAGTATTAAATACAAATCACTTGACACTGGCAAGATTGTCTGTCGAATGACGGACAGGAGCCATAAATTGAGAGAAGAAAGAAGAGAGAAGAGAGTATACACTTTATTTGAATAGGTATATTTAAGGGCTTCAGTGGCTATCAAGTCGGCTGTATTTTTTTTGCAATATTATTCTAAGCAGCACAATAAAACACGAGAAACCCTGTAAACAAATATTTATATTTGTATAAATCTTAGATAACAACAATGACAATAAATAACAAAATATTTTTTATCCTTAGGTACATAAATTTGTTTTTATGCATTATCTACAGCCATGGTTTCATTGACCAAGTCTTTGTTAGCAAATTTCTTTGCACTTTGTCTTCTGGTGAAAACTAGTATTCTGTGCCCTGTGCAATCAAGCTCCTCTTCAAAACATTTGTTTCTACAGCACTTTTTACAAAAACAGTACTCACACTTTCCTCCCTGAAATAAAAGATAGAAACCCCATCTTTAGGAAGTCTTTAAAATAGGTTTGGTGATTGAATCATGTCGTACCTAACGACTAAACGGTATTTTGTGAATGTTCGAATGATGTATGTGACATAATAACAACGCGAATAACGCTGAACTAAGTTGGATGAAACTGAAAAGATACCTTATTAATTTTAAGATTTAGCACAGGCTACTTTTTACCTTGGTACAACGTAAGTAAAGCCGCATGCCGAAGCTTGGACCTTATTTGTTAGGGTGATATATAAGTTATATTAAATCCTTTAGTGTCAATGTGTTAATTGCTATAATTAGCGTATAAACATATCCTAAGATTTAGTCGCCAAGAAGTCAATAGCGTGGTTGGTTAGTGCATACTCGTATAGTGAGTTCGATTCACTCGGTCATATTAACTTACGGGATATTTGATCGAGTGAGCGAAGCGAACGAAGCGAACTTGGCATTGTATGTATGTATGTTTGTCGGTCCATAACTTTAGAACCGTCGATCCGATCTGCATGAAATTTGGTAAGTCGATTGCTTGTACTTAAGAAATTTACTAGTAAGTAAGTATATGAGTTAAATCGCATAACGAGTTATTAAGAAATGGGGTTTTTGAGGGCCAATTAAAAAAAAATACACGAAAATATGAAATTACATGTCATATGAAAGGGCTTTGTTTGGACAATCCAAAACCATTTTTACTTTTTTTTTAGAACGCCCGGTTTTTGTGATACAACAAATTAAAAAAAGATAACTAACGATCCAACAGCTTCCATCTCGGCCAGTCCCTTTACTTTTCTTAATTTACATATTTGTAATAATCAAGAAGATACTCATTTCTCATAAAATGGTGACAACAACCTGATCTGATAGCCAAGGTCTGTTCAATGGAACTCTTCAATAAATAGGCCAATTCAGTTGAAACTTGGTTACCATACCTAGTTAGTAGGTGGTAACTGTGACTAACATCTACTTTAATTTTCGGACCCTTTGATCCGATCTGCACGAAATTTGGTAGGTCGATAGGTTGTACTTTATATGAATTCATATGGGTTTATGAATTAAATTGAATAAGGGGTTTCAAGGGAGCAAAAAAAATGTTATTTAGATGGGTTTATAAAAATATGCCAAGTGTGGTGTCATATGAAAGGGTTTGGATTGTACATCCCAATACCATTTTTATTTTAGGACATAAGTATGCTAATTGAGATACAATTGGTTAACCCCAAGTAGGTAGGGGTTAGTCAGAGGCCAAGTATCAGTGTAGGACACGAGATCTCAGTTCGGGTAGTATAAAATCTTTAGAACTCATGTTTAAACTATCCTTGTTTCTGCCAGCAGCAACTGACCGCGAGGGATAATAGGTAAACTGAAGCAAGATATACTGAATAAAAAAAACTTACCATAGGATTACGGCAAGTGCTATTTTCACATAATTTTCCGTTCCGGGGCATCTGTTGTGTGTCGGGCTTTACTGGTTTTCGGGATGTTTTCAACATTTTTTTCATTTTCTTTCTTGATATAACATTTCCATCTGGATCTTCGAAATTCCTTTTAACTTGGTCATTATCCTAAAACATTTAAATGACAGAATTTTGATGTATTTTGAATACTTAAATGTAGCCCACCGAATTAGAAATCTGGACTTATGAAAATAAAACGAACAAGTGTGATTGAGACTCGCGCCCTGAAGGTTAAGTAGGTTATTATAATTATGTAGGTAGGTACTTGTTTTCTCTTTATGTAGGTCTCAGACCAAATAAAAAAGTATTTTATTTGGTCTGAGATGTAGGTAAATATACATGGCAAACAAAATTCCTCAATACTTATTATTTTCCTTACTTAATTAGTCTTGAAGGTTTAGATTAGCATTAATAATTGTTGTCCGCCTGCGGATGTTTAATTAAAGCTGGTTATATTCCAACCACAGTTAGGTATATTTTGGTGGACATTCCACACAACACTTTTGAGCTTAGAGCTAAGCAAAGCTTGTA
The DNA here is from genome assembly GCA_932294275.1 of Chloroclysta siterata. Classification (NCBI taxonomy): domain Eukaryota; kingdom Metazoa; phylum Arthropoda; class Insecta; order Lepidoptera; family Geometridae; genus Chloroclysta; species Chloroclysta siterata. Next base: position 7,960,112 of record OW028601.1, on the reverse strand, counting down.
TTTATGGAAACCACATAGGTACTGTATATCTAATTGATAATAATATTATTATATTTATTTGGCACAATTATTATTGACATTATTACGGCTTATTAATAATTTACCTGATTGCTGCACAATTTTTCCATTTTTTCTGTATAATTTTCTGGCGACATTCGCACATAAGGTTGGCATATCCAAGGCGGCAAAATCAAGTCATACCCACACCTAGTAATTTTTTCATGATTTTCAAATTGTTTTTGTCCTTGATGGTATGGTAAATATTTTTCTCTTATGTTTCTACAAACTTCTTTAAAGTCATCAAGGGTTTGTCCTGTTGCTAGGATTTGTCTATCGTCATTGTTTTCTTCAAAATTGAAGCTAAAAAAATGTTTTATTGAATTAATAACACACTTAAATTACACTAGTTATTTTAAAGGAATTTCGTCACGGAAAGGAAACTTCGTCTTTTAGTGACAATGTCATTTCCATTGTAGGTAGGTACATTAGTTTTTTGCCTTAGCTCTCAATGGACCGGTAGAGAGCCTGTTAGACACGTCATATATGGGCACTTTCAAGCTCCTAAAAATTACAATACTAATAGTCGAATAATAATACCTACTATAATTATCCTTTCTGGCAAGGATTTCTCTTTTAAAGAGGTGGAAGAAAAAAAACAGTTTTCGGTACTCTAGTAACTCTCAGCACTAAATACGTACTTTATCTACACTAATATTATAAAGAGAAAAGATTTGTATTTTTGTTGTTTTGTATGTAACGAATAGGCTCAAAAACTACTGGTCCGATTTCAAAAATTCTTTCACCATTAGAATGCTACATTATACCTGAGTAACATAGGCTATATTATATTTTCAAAAAAATCAGGGATCCTTACTAAAACTCTAATAATGAAACCCAAGGTGGAAAAAGAAAACCTTACATCGCGTGCGCTGCGAAAACTATTGATGATAGAACAAAATAATGTACTACGATTTTGTAGAACACGTCATCATCTACAAAAAATGTCGCAACAGCATATGTCTAACTATTATAGTTATGTCACAATAAGTGTTTTTTTATTATAAAAATTTAATTGAAATGCCGAAGCTAGAAAAGGGTCTTTATTTGTACCTTGGTATTAATCCTTATCCAAATAAATCTTTTCATATTCAAGACTGGTTCAATACCTATACATTACTTCTTGAATTTTTCAAATCGGACAATCCATTCAAAAGATTTAAAAAATATAAGGTCACGGGGCGCGTTCTCACCCAGCGCGGGCCCGGGCAAGGCGCGAGTTAGAAGTGACTCGAAACCACCACGGTCTAAGTTTATCCTAAAACGTTGAAAAAATTTATGTCCACCCATGCGAAGCTGGGACAGGCCGCTAGTATACTATATAGTAGGTTCGATTTATATCACACTCTTTTATAGAAAACTAGCATAATCTATTTTTATTTTTTCTTTTATATTGATACAGACAAAATAAATAAATAAAATGAAATAAACAATATTAATTTTAAGCACTGCTCGGGTGTCACTGTATGTTTAAATATTAAATTATACAGTTGTTGTATTAACAATTTGCCCTATATGATTTCTGTTTCTGGCGCTGACTATATTTTTTTAAAAGAGCTGTGATAGCAGAACACTTGCATAGAATAATCGAAAAATCACTTACATTTTATGAAAAATCTTAAATAAATGCCCTCGTATAAATGACATAGGACAAGGATATGTTTCAACAAGATCTAAGTACTCTGTGGCTATCTCCCAAGAGACAGGATTGATCCCTTCAAATATTGCTGGATTTGTTAGATTTCCCTCAGCACTCATTACTCCATCCACTTTTGTATATTCCATGCACCTGTGCACATCTTCCAAGCACTGGATATTACCATTTGCAAACATTGGTAAAGTCACAGCCTCCCTAGAAAATTTAACATTATATTTAAACTCAAGATGAAAATAATTTGGAAGAGATATGGGGCTAAGTCTTCTGCAACCATGCTTACAGTTAAGAGCCTTTTTTAATAACTATTGCAAGGGGTAAATTGAATTAAACATTATGGGAAACTGACTCAATTTTATGTAGGTATCCATATCATAGTTTGTAGTATGTGGATGAACAATATAATTTACTACAAATAATAGTTTCAAATTAAATTCCTCATACAATTTTATATACCTAAGCAAATAAGTTGATATATTCCATACAAACCTTACAGCTTTTATGTGTTTCCAACTTGCAATTCCAGTGAGTGGTCCCTTCTGTTCTCTTGTCCTCCCATGCACTGTTAGTAATTTGCAGCCAGCTTTTTGTAGCATCAGAGCATACTCAACAGTCTTCTCAATATCTTCAAAAACTCTTACCTTACAAGTGATTGGGATGGAGACTGCTTTAGACATGGTTGTCACTGGAATCAAAAGTTTTATAAGAAGAGCAGTTTTTATATTGAGCTGAAATAATAATCATGAAGTTTTATTGTATTTTGTCTTGATATCAAGTTTATAGAGTATAATTTGTTTCCTACTTAATTTATTTGCATGTAGGTATCTGTTTGCTATCTTTATTAGTATCTATCTTTACTCACCTATTCGTTGGAGTAACTCCCATTCCTCTTGAAGAAATGATCCATAACGACCTCGCTTAGCAATAGATTGAGGACATCCAAGGTTTATATCAATAGCATCACAATGTAGCTCAACCATTTTAGCTGCTGTGGCCATTGTTTCTGGATGATTACCACAGAACTGTACAGAAAAATAATAAATTGAAGCATATCAACCTAATATGAATTTTAATGAATTCAATTCTAAGATTCCTATGATTGTGACAATTTTAGTAAGCAAAAGCGGTAGTATAGGACTTCATCTACATTCTAGATACTAGAAGTACATACAAGGCTTGAAGTACATGTGGTTATATTTTGGTTTATCGATTTCAATATTTATGTCTCTGTCTATTTATGATGATCACCTTACTCATAAAAACCAACCTGCACGATTAAAGGTCGATCTTTTTCACATGTTTGCATGTTATCCTTTCTATATTTAGGGTCTTTAGTGAAGACCTGGCTATGAAACATTGGTGTATAACACAGCGTCGCACCATGCCTGCGACATAGAAGCCGCCATGCAAGCTCGCTAGCATCTACCATGGGAGCAACCACATAACGAGGGCTGCCTATGCTTTGGAACCATTCACTAGACATTTTTTGATATAACCAAAATAACCTCAGTAAGCGTAGTCAGGTCAAAAATAATAAAAAAACATGAACGGTACGGTACTGCTTCTGCGTCTGCGGTCTTGTTTACATTTTTTTTTAATTTGTGACGTTTTTTTAATTACTTCACGTCACATTTGCCATTGTCATATGACCATCTGACTCTGACAGTCTATTCGACAGACGGCCGGATGTCGGGCTAAGTGCTATTACATGGAGGCATAGATTTATAATACTATACTTATTGTATACTTGATCTAAGCATGGAGGTATATTTAAAATACTTCGTTTATGGTGGCGCCCCTATAATTTTCCAGATAGCTTCTCTGTCTGTCTACGTTAAAATTTGTTCGCCAAGCGTATTGTATCTTGGACGAAATATTTTATTGTATACTATTATCTATGGTCTATGCTAAGTACGCACGGTAGTAGCGATAAATCTATGACTGTAGACTAGGTTCCAGTGTGACCATTTGTGGCAGATTTCTGCCAGTTTGGCAGATTTTGCTCCTAAATTTTACTGTGGCAGTTTGGTGACGATTTACAAAAGTGGCAGATTTTGGCAGATTTGAAATATTTTAACAAAAATCGTATTAGTTTGAATTATTCATGAAATTTTCTTTAAATTGTAATTTATTTTATATATTACCGCACTGGAAACTCCTGTTTCATGACCGGGATTACCAGAACCATAAGCTCACTTCGAGCGAGATTATCTCGCGGTGGAGATGACGTCATATCTCGTTCAATAACTCGTTGACGTTGCGTCTCGCATGAACTTTGAATGCGAAAATTGAGGAGTGAGATGGTGAGAACGGGGATAAATAGTTATCGAACGAGATATGACGTCATCTCCACCGTGAGATAATCTCGCTCGAAGCGAGGATAAGGCCCCAGATTATGCGGGGAATTCTCGCCTAGTCGGTTTTTACAAATTGATCTGCAATAGGGTTCATATTCTTTTCATCTTTATTGATTTGGTTTTTAATCGACTTCTATTTTTATTTCATTATAGGGGAATTTCAATAACTCGTAGACATTGCGTCTCGCATGAACTTTGAATGCGAAAATTGAGGAGTGAAATGGTGAGAACGGGGATAAATAGTTATCGAACGAGATATGACGTCATCTCCACCGTGAGATAATCTCGCTCGAAGTGAGCATAAGGCCCCAGATTATGCGGGGAATTCTCGCCTAGTCGGTTTTTACAAATTGATCTGCAATAGGGTTCATATTTTTTTCATCTTTATTGATTTGGTTTTTAAACGACTTCTATTTTTATTTCATTATAGGGGAATTTCCCTTTTGGCATCTATAGTGTGCAGTTCTGTGTAGCGATCCATTCAATATGAAAAGAAAAAACGAGCATTAGATAACAAATACCAAGATTATTACAAGAATAACCTGAGCTATCTGCAAACTTTCTAAACGATGTCAAAAAAGCAACTGAATGTAATGTATTTGATTTATTCCGTTTCTATGGAGGAGATAGTATGAAGGCATATATTTGGCATATTTAACGTCAAGTTTGGCATATTTTAGTTTAGCAGAATTTTTGGCCAGTGTGTGGCAGAACCGCCACTTTTGAGATGGTCACCCTGCTAGGTACCTAGCGTGCGGCGTTTTACAAACAATATACAAACAGTTGTTAGAACCAATTATTAGCTAGAACGTAGAGATTATATTTTCTTTCTTTGCTATTTTGCTTTTATCTACTTAAATTGAAAGAAGGTCCAAGGCGATCGGACGAAGGCCAATTTAGTATCAATCATGGCACATGATATTGTAGTAAGTTTTCAATACCTATAAATTGTATAATATTATATAGAACGGGGATATTGTAAAATATACCTTGATCAGTTCAACTCCGTTGCTGATTGTAACTAAACTGCATGTCTTATATTTCAGAGTCAATTCTACTCATGTCTCAACTCTCCACCACATCAGAAACTTGTTGAACTTACCAAGATCATTGATCAATTCAGTCCCAACAAAGAGCTGCAGGCTCTATTTCCTGAGCTTATCGACAATATATTTTCAACATCATTCAGCAATGGTTGGGGCTTGAAGACGATAACTGTGGAGTCAAACAAAAATTACTATGAGTCCCTTATTGGCTTTCTACACCCGCAAGGGCCTTTGTTTAGATTGTGTTACAAGTTGCTAGCAGATCCTCAACTAAAGTACCAGCTGCCTCTAAGTTCTCTGCCAGTAAGTATGAAAACGTTTATAGCTGGATCACATGGTGTACCAGTGCTGTCACAAATCTAACTTCTTTAACTTATGTTTCAGTTAGATCTTCAATTGACAATAGAGAGAGGCAGATGCCCACAGTTTTATGCAGACATGCTGGCTACAGATCAACAAACAATGAATGTCATAGCACTTATGCTAAGTATCCTTTAAAAAAATGAACACCACACTTTTTAATGTTGATGATGTAATGTAAATTTGTTGTTGATATTGTTAAAGTAACTTTAACTTGTGTAATAAATCCTAAAATTGCAAATGAGGCAACAAATATATTTCGGTTGAGGTGGCTATATGAGTGAGTCTAGGCTTGAAAAGAAGAATAAATCCATTATTGTTAAGTATGAATTCCTGAACAGCTATGCCAGATCCCTTTGACTACTACATGTTCAACTTTGCTCTCCACGTGGTAAACAATAGCCAGAACAGGGTATCGATGGACAACTGGCAGAGTGTTTACTTTACCCTAGCTTGTGACTACCTCCTACACTTCCTGCCTGTAGACCCTAATGAGATTGTGCTGCCTCAAATACCCAACTATACTGGAAAAGTTCCTATGGTTACACCTTTGCAAACAGCAAACAGGTAGGTACCTAACCAAAAGATCAATGCAAAAACAGTCCATTTAATTATTAAGCTTGCATGTACCAGTTGAAACAAATAAAAACTGTAAATCAAATTGATTTCATGTACATTTTTTTTTCAGACCACTTTATTCACCATCTTTGCTTCTAATCCAAGACTTAACTGGAGCCATGATGAGCAACCAACCATCTTCACAGAACCAGTCACGAAATGAGGTGTGGAGATCAGAGACAGTTCTACAAGTGTTTATTGATATTTGGATGAGCACAGAGCAATTCAGTGGATTAAATAACAATGTGAGTTAATCCACACACACAATTAGATAATGATCAATCCATGAGCTCCTCTTATAGTTTCGTTGATTTTGTAGTTCTCTTACTAGTTGGGAAGTTTGTGTGCTTTTTCTAAATTAATATATGTATTGTTATAAATGTTATAATTTAAGTAGGTACCTACCTACTTAGTTATAAATGTTATAATTTAAGTAGGTAACTTACCTACCTACTTAGTAAAATATAAAATGGTGATAGTGAACTGGTTTGATGATGGAGCTAAAGAACTGTTCAATTAATGGAACTCAACAAATAGGCCAATTGAGCTGAAACTTGATGAAGTTACCAAGTAAATAGGGGTTAGTCAGAGGCCAATCGAAACATGGTGTCTCACAAGATCTCAGTTTAGGGTGAACCACTAATTATGCATCCTAAGCATTCACAGAGTAAATTATAGTACTAAATATGCAATAGGTACTCACTACTCACCCTAAGTTGTTGTTTAACTTGTTGCAAGCACTTCGGTTCTTAAATGTATGGTAGGCACCTGTATAGTTAAAGTTATTTTGGTGATCTCCTCAGATGTACCAAAGAAACTATCCCGCCCAATTCCCTAGTCCAGAGGGAGTGCGCACTGTTCGCATACTAATCAAGCATCTCCATGCATTCTCGGCGAAACACCTATCTGATCCCGCGATACGTTCGTCGGCACTTCGGAAGTACGCGCGTCAGATCTTGGGTACGCGAGCGTATCACTACATCAAGCATCAGGTTACGACTTGGCCGCTAGACGCATCTTTCAGGCTTGTTCTCGAAATGTGGCTCAGTTATATTCAGCCTTGGAGATATGTGGACAGCAGTATAATCAAAGACAGGTAACGGAATATTCACGCTCTGTTTTATTTACTTAGCTTAGGCATTTGTGTCAATTGTGTCTGTCTACTGTGTTCGCTAATGGACCTTCCAATCACTGTTTCCAATTACTTTCTGCCAGTGATTTTAGAACAAAGAAATAATATTTTTATAGCTACAAAACCTGTTAATAACTATTATTAAATACAATTTCAGACTAGCAGACCACCAAGAAGACCATCAGACCAGCTCAAGTCCATTGGATCCTGGTTTCATACAGTTTATTGCTGAAAACTATCCCTCATATGTTTGCATCTTCCAACTGGTGCTGCCAAGATTCGTCCGTCTTGATTTATCAGCTTATAAAAATACGATTATGCTGTTCAGATTGGGAAAAGTATTTGCACAGCCCCATCTAGTCCCCATACTGAAAAATCTGGAGCAAGCAGTTGTGGATAGTGCTTCTGGCGTACAACACAGTCCAGATTCTAGTTTTAATAATAATTCTGGTTATGAAAGGTACCTATTAATTTGAATTTTTTAAACTACGAAAATCGGAAAGCAGTCGTGGCTGTGACAAGCCCATGAGGTCCTTCACCATTCGTATTTCGCTTGACACATATGATCATTAGGTGCAGTGGCGTAGCTATCGTAGGTGCAGGTGGTGCAATGCACCAGGGCCCCGGAGCTCAGGGGCCCTCTAACCTAAGCTTTGAAAAGAGAGGGTCAGCCAGCTCCCGAAGCTAGAAAATATTGACCCTGCTCACAATTTTTTTTTTTGATTTATTTTAAAGGCCAATATAAGTTCAAGCTATGTGGAAAAAAGGGGGTCCGATTTTTTCTCTATGCCCGGTGCATAGAGAAAAAATCGGCCCTTGTCCACCTAGCTACGCCACTGATTATGATTAGGTGCATGCTATCCTAGTGCTTAGCCTGTTTAAACCTTTTTTTTGTCCACAGTTACGCCTATAACGGATTTTCTCTACAAAAATGGGCAGCTATAGCAAAACAAACATTATCAGAATTCAACTTAACTGCAAACTTTGAATATCAGCCGCTATGGAACGAAAGTACGCGTCAATTTGCAGTCGAGTTCGTGCAGAAAATACAGCATGCCGTAACAACTGCCAACCAAAACGAAGAAGCGTTCACGCGACAATTAAATTCTAAAAATAGCGGTAAGATACTATATAATATAGTATATACTTAAGATCTATATCTTAAGAGTATATCTTAAGAGTAGTAGAGCTCTTTGTGAAGGGCTCGTCCGGGGAAGTACTACCACCACGCCTTTTTCTGCCGCCAAGCAGCAACGCTGTGTTTCGGTTTGAAGAGTGTGGTTGCCGGTGTAATTACAGGCACATGAGACTTAACATCTGTATGCCTCAAGCTGATGGACGCAGGGCAGTGCATCGTAGGGCACGTTCTTATCGTGCGTGACTTACGAGGCAATGCTTTGTTATAAGATGATGGTTACCACTTAACATCAGGTGGGCCATCTGCTTGTTCCAAGAGCTGGTTATATTAAAAAAAAAAAATATATATACATAGTGCGCGCCTTGTATCTGGATTTGTACAGGATAATATCCATTGGATAAGTAAAAGTGTTCCGTTTTCTACTACGGATTCGGAACCCTAAAAACCACTTTATTATACTTACTCCAAGAGTATAATAAAAATATACTATCTATAAGTTTATAAACTAACCCAATATTAATACTTTTCAGGAATTTGGTATGGCATAAAGCACTGGTTTATGTGGACTCAAAACATAGATGATGTGCTGTTAGAAGAGTACAAGAAAGTAGCACCTTTCTTAAGATCATCTATTCGATACTTCGCTGCAATATTCGCTGTAAGTGTGAATATTTTACAAAACTGAACTGTTTATGTAATTGAAAGAGTTGATCATAGTTTCTGTCACTTTTTACAGCTAAATGAAAGTACATTTCTTCAATCGGAGCCCATAGTTGAAGAATCGCTGGAGGTCTCTTCATTCGCAAATTCGTCATCTTTTCCTCAATCCATCACCAACAAGGTTTGTAGCTGGTACATAACATACAGTGAGCATCAAGTTGATGACTTTTTTAGAACACGTTATTGTTTAACCTGATCGCTCATCACCCGCTGTCTGTGGCGGTGGAGATTTTTTTGGACGCCTAACGACTAAGCCTTAGTTTAAGTTAATTTTAGGTCTTAGGTTTAGCAAACGGTCGTCTGGAAGAAATCGCTGAGCGTGATAAGACCACCGATTGTAGGACTAAGTGTAATGTATTGTCTATGCTAAGTGCATATTTTTACATGTTTTAGTTTACACTAATATTATAAAGAGGAAACATTTGTATTTTTGTATGTAACGAATAGGCTCAAAAACTACTGGTCCGATTTCAAAAATTCTTTCACCATTAGAATGCTACATTATCCCTGAGTAACATAGGCTATATTATATTTTCAAAAAAATTAGGGATCCTTACTAAAACTCCAATAATTTAACCCAAGGTGGAAAACAAAAACCTTACATCGCGTGCGCTGCGAAAACTATTGCTAATAGAACAAAATAATGTACTACGATTTTGCAGAACACGTCATCATCTACAAAAAATGTCGCGACAGCATATGTCTAACTATTATAGTTATGTAACAATAAGAGTTCTTTTATATAAAAAAAAAATTGAAATGCCGCCGCTAGAAAAGGGTCTTTATTTGTACCTTGGTATTAATCCTTATCCAAATAAATCTTCCAATCCAATAATTTCATAATTAAGACGGTTTCAATACCTATAGATTACTACTAAAATTTTTCAAATCGGACATTCCATTCAAAAGATATGACGAAATTAAAAATGTTAACGGGTCCACGGGTCACGCCCGGGGTGCGATTTCACTCACTCAAGGAGAATGACGTGCAAATGTATGAAATAGTAGACGCGAGGCTCGAACCCACGGTCTAAGTTTATCCTAAAATGTTCAAAAAATTTATGACCACCCATGCGAAGCTGGGACAGGCCGCTAGTCCTCAATAAAGAAATTATTATTATTATATTAGCTTCTCTAGTTTTTTTATACATATATATTTTTTTACTTAACGATATTTTAACTCTCCAATCATTGTTTGATATCATAAAATATTGCTAGTTTTAATTTAAAGGTTTTACAACACTTTTTAAACTTTTATATGCTTGAAAGGTGAGTAATATAAAATATATTTATATTATTTTATGTTATGCAGCTGCGCAGTACGGCGTCAGTACACTACATGGGCGATCCTGATCTAATGCCCATTACGACTTACGAGAGTACAATCTTAGTTAGAATGCTGTATCAAATTGCGTCGCGGATAAACGAATCGGTATGTATGACTTGCCTACAGTTTAAGCTAGGTATAGTGTATTTGAACATAATATCTTAAATTATAAACTATATATGTATCTATATTGGGCAAATCTACTATCGGCCAGTTTCTGAAAGCTCGATCAATATTAATCTGATGTCAAGTCACTCGCTTCATCGAATTAGATTGGGATGGAATTAGATTGAGATGGAAAGGGACTTTACATCCAATTAGTGTTGATCTGGCTTTCAGAAACCGGCAGTAAAAGTTATGAGAGGATTTCCCACGCTTGTGGATTATTATCGCCCGTAACCCTATTTTTAAAAGATAAATACTTCATTAAATTTTTATTGCAGTTTCAGCCCAAGTTCACAAATCTATGGCACAAAAATGACTTCTGGGGATTTGTATCGAGAGAAGTTTTACAGGAGCCTTGTAAGATAAAAAACTACGTCAAAGACATAGCGAACTACCAAAATGTTGTGAGTGAAGAACTGCCACCCCGCCTGTCGCTGAGAGGACTCGGCTCTCAAGCTTTCGTAGTATGGTTCACAATGGGATATCTCTTATTCAGAATGTTCTCCCATAGTTTTCTATTTTATCTATTCGTCTTGGTTGCAATGTGGATGGCTTACGTGCTGATGAAAGCGAGCTTGAAAATATTGAAAGTTGTGATTTAGAATCAATAAGCCATAATCGTTTTTTATTAAACTTTTAAATATTATTTATAATGTTTGATTTCAATTTTAATTAATCCGCTAAGCTAAGCAATGCTAAGCAAAAACACTGTGATATTAAAACAGGTAAAGACTAGTAAAAAGTAGGTATTCTGTGCTAACAGCTCAGTTAGTAAAGTAGGTATTTTATGTATACATCAAAATTTAATGAAAGCCTATTTTAAAAAATACATAACATACAGTAACGCCAGCTTGTATGGGAATACGATAAGTCTAAACGACTTATCGTATTCCCATACGATAAGTCTAAACGACTTATCGTATTCCCATACAAGCTGGCGCTGTGTGAAAATATCTCACCACCAATATTTAGCTAACCCCTGAAACAGCAGCTATCACACTATCACAGGCATGCGACACGTCAACACAAAATAAAACTAGAAAAACCATTTATAAATTTATTTAAAAAAGAAATTAACAGTACTTCTTCAAAGTAAGCTTAGGCACAATATTCATAGACGTTAGCTCTTGAAACAGCAACTTGCATGCGTAAGGCATGTCCACACTGGAGACTGCTGCGGAGGACCGGCAGGCGTGGCACCAGGCGCGACTGGCTAGGCGGCCGCACGCTCCGCAAATGTGGGCGCTGAACGCGTCCGATGCCAGCATTAGACGCTCCATCAGCAACATACTAGAAACGAAAACATTTGTTATACTAAACATGACATGCTTAGAGCTGGGCAATCCTATGCCTTCCAGCCTTGTTCTAAAAAAGACGCATTACGAAGATCCCATTTTTTTATTTCTCTATTGAATAAAATACCTAAAACGGTGTCGGGAATCGTAGCATAAATAGTTTTTTTGGTAGAATTTTTATTATTATTATTTTTTTTATTTATTATTTATTAAATTTTACATTGACATTACAGTAAAAACCAAAGCGACAATGAAAAGCCTATGAGCAATTACTTCTTTGTATCGAAATTATAATTATTTTTGCTGGAACTTTGTAATGTTATTCTCAAAAACTTGGTTGTTTGCTATTTTTATAACTACATTCAGTGTCAAAGATTTAATATAGTCCCAAAAGTTATTACCCGAGTGGGATTTGAACCCCCTTGATACGGGACTATATTAAATATTTGTGATTTTCCTTAACTGTAGGTAAACACTATAAAAACAAATAAAAACTAGTAGTTCGCCCCGAACTGAGATCTCGTGATGCGACCCGACGAACGCATCAAAACTTTGAGTCGGTAGTAGTCAGAGGCAAGTCCAAACATTATCTTTGGACTTTTTTCTGACAACCGCCTACTAAATTGGTATGGTTACCAAGTTTCAACTCTATTGGCCTATTTATTGAAGAGTTCCGTTGAACAGACCTTGGCTCCATCATCAGACCTGGTCGTCGTCACCATTTTATGAGAACTGAGTACCTCCTTAATTTATTTCAAGAAAAAAAAAATAAGAAAAATCAAAAGAACTGGCCGACCAGTAGAAAAACCTTGATGTCAACGAAACTCTTAGAGATGGGAGCTCTTGGATCGCTGGTTATCTTAATTTAACTTTTTAAATTTTATCTCGAAAACCGAGCGTCCCAAAAAAAAAGGAAAAATTGTTTTGGAATGTCCAAACAAAGCCCTTTCATATGACATGTAACTTGATTTTTTTATGTAACTTTTTTTATTTTTGCCCTCTTAAAAAACCCCATATCTCAAAAACCCTTCATCCGATTTTACTCATATACTTACCAGTAAATTTCTCAAGTACAAGCTATCGACTTATCAAATTTCATGCAGATCGGATCAACGGTTCTTAAGTTATCGCCAGACAAACATACATACATACATAAAATGCCAAATCGCCCAAGTTGAAACTAAGATCTTCGTTCGCTTCGCTCACTCGATCAATTACATTCAGTGAATTTATGTCTTCATAAATATTGAAATGTGGAGCGAGAAGTTGTCAGCCTCTTGTCCGTAATAGCAGGAAGCAGTAACAAAAGAAATCAAATCTGCCAGTCAAGTTTACCAATACCACAGATAAGAGAATACTAGTACCAATACTAACCTAGCTCCGTATCCAATAAGACAATCGCGCTCCATCTCTCCGAGTCGCAGGCCTCCGTCGCGCGACCGTCCCTCCGTGGGTTGCCGTGTGAGCACCGCTCGGGGGCCGCGAGCACGGGCGTGCATTTTGTCTTGCACCATGTGTTTCAGCTTTTGGTAGTAGACCTTTGAAAACAAAACACTTTATTGGCTGTTATTGATAGACATTCAAAGCAATAAATCCGGGTCATCGGCATAAACCTTGTTCATTAAAGGGTTTCTATAAGACCATTGAATTTTCATCAGTTTTTAGGTAGGTACCTAATGGTGTTCCGAGTTACGAGAACGTTTGAGTAAGTTATCATAATAATCGTCAATTTTTTTTATGGGAACATCGAGTTTAGAGAAAATTGTTGCTTACCGGACCAGAATAAATATACGCTTCTAGAGGTTCCCCAGTCAAACCAGAGTAGAATATGTCTTTGCCATGGTAGTTGTATCCATGCTTTTCTAGCTCTTTACAGACATCTCGCACTTTCGACCCTCCAAATGCAGTGCCTGAAAATTATCACCGCTTTTAAAAAACACTACTAACAAAAACTCATTATACTTTTCATCTCATGTAATTTAAAACCAACCGTAATGGAATTTCCCTTCCATCAACCCAGCTTTTCCCGCTAATAACTCAATAGTTTTGCCGACCGTCATTCGAGACGGAAAGCCGTGAGGGTTCATGATCATATCCGGGCAGATCCCTCTGTCATTAAAAGGCATATCTTCTTGCTGAACTATCAACCCAGTCACACCCTTCTGTCCGTGTCGGGAACTGAACTTATCACCAATCTCTGGAATTCTCGTTTGTCGCAACAGTATTTTGATGAGAAATGCGTCTTCCGAATTTGATGAGACCATGACGGTTTCTATGTAAGATTCGACAGGTCCTTTATACGTGACCGGAACATCTTTGTACTCGATCACTTGGGGCTGAGGTTGACCTTGTGAGACACTGCTTACGTTAGCCGGCGGCATCTGCTTGTTTATAAGCACTTGCCTGTTTTCTACCATTTCTCCAGGAGACGCGATGCCATCCGCGTCTAATATATCGTGGGATTTTATAACTTTGCCAGTTGTAGCGTCTCTTGACGGGCCTAAAATTCTGTCAGAGGTTTGATTGCTATATCGTTTCATGGTTGTTTTAGCGCTTTTGTAGACGAGGCAGCGTCCATACCCGCGATCTATAGAGGCCCTGTTGAGAATAAGGGCGTCTTCAATATCGTAACCGCTGTAGCTCATTACAGCTACCGTTGCGTTCTGACCGGCCGGCAGCTTATCAAAGTTGGTTAGTTCTATGGTCCTTGTTTTTACCATAGGACATTGTGGGTACACTAAGTTATACATGAGGGTGTCTATTCTGTTTCTTTGGTTGTAAGCGATTGTTCCTAAAAACAAATTACACAGTCAATAATTTGGTAACTTTTTAGCATTCAATTTTTATTTTAAGTGTTTGTATTTCATAGTATTCAACTCACCCATTGCTTGTTTACCCATAGCACATTGGTAGGTGTTCCTCGGACTCTGATTATGATGTGGGTACGGTACAAGCCCCGCACACACGCCCAGAATCGTAAAGGGCTCTATTTCCAAATGCGTGGTCACATACGGATCAATTTCTATTTCAACCGTCGCAATATAACTGTCATTCTCTTCGTTCACGTCTAGATATTCAATCAGACCATCGTTGAGAAAGTCTTGGAATTTTCTGATTCCTCTATTAAGTTCGTTTATATGGTGCTGTAGTACCAATGGGTTTCCTTTCTCGACGATGATGTACGGGCGACAGAGTCGGCCGCCGTCGCTGCATATGTATACAGTTCTCTGGTTATGATTAGGATAGATTGAAACAAACGCCGAAATAAGACCTCGTCGCCTAAACATTCTGAAGACTTTGATCAGTCTTTTGTATTGTCTTGTTACTCCTAATATGTTACCTGAAATAAAAATAATGACGCTATAAATGTCTGTGAATTTAGTAGAATGATCAAGTGCGCTATTGAGAGACGATTTGTGCTACATCTACACCTTACATGTACTTAAGTACTACAATTTTCGACACAGTCAAACGATGGATTTAAATAATATCGACATATGCTTACCATTGAGAAAAACCATATAGACGGCAGGATGGTTGATCTCCTCTCCGCCCAAAAGTCTCACATCTTCCACGCCCGCGTTACACGCTAACCTTGCAATCGGTTCTTCGGAACACTCCGTGGTAATGTGCGTCATCAGAGCCAAATTCTTCACGAGTCCGCAGGCTTCTCCTTCGGGAGTATCAGACGGACACAGCATGCCCCATTGGGAAGGCTGAAGTGAACGCGGCCCGGAAACTTTCCTGGTTTTCTCGAATTGTGAATTTACTCTGGTCATCATACCCAGCGCCGATATGTAAGAGAGACGAGAGAGTACCTGAGTCACGCCGTGCCTTTCCATTTTGAAACGTTTGATTGTCCAGTTACCCTGAGAAATAATTATACATACATTAATATATGGAGTTTAGAATAGTCAATGAAAACTCTCATCTTACTAAATACAATTTTTTTTTTAGATTAATTAATTTAACTTTTTCTTACACTAGAAATAGCAGCAAACAGTCCATTAGCAATTAAGTCAGGCCTCATGTACTTCACAATATCAAAGGGAGCCACTTTGATTTTCGGAATAAGTTTATCAGCGGTCATCTTCATTTCCCAGTTGAATCTTTTGAAGAGATCTTCAAACATAAGAGCTAGCAAGGATCCCGCGAGTTCAAGTCTCTTATTCCCGTAGTAATCGGGATCGTCTATTGCAGCTTTGTTGGTTTCGGCTTCGATAACTCGTTTTACCATGATGGCGAGATATATAGCTTTTACGTAAAAGTTGAAGTTGTCGACGATAACATGCGCTAGTATAGTGGTAGCTAGGAGATCCCGAGCCTCATCAACTGGAGTACGATTTTTTGAATTTGAGGTCTGAAACCTGGAACCAAGATAATATTCCTCAAATATCAAACAAGCCAAAACTTCGGTTTTGTTTCATAATTGAACTCGTTTTTTTAATAAGGTAAGTTTTAAATGTTTTGCGCTTCTTACCTTTTTACTTTTAATTTACTGCCAATATATGTGAGAGCTTGATTCTGTGTAAAGATCTTCAAGTTATGGCAGTCCATGATACATGGAGCCATTTTTTTCACAGTGTTATCTTCAGTCCCAATCAGTTGCATTATTTCTTGGTCACTGCAGATCCCCATTGCTTTGAAGGCCACTGCAATTGGTATGTCCTAGAAATACACTAAATATGTAACTCATCTATAATGAATGAGATATAACTGCTGAATGGTTTCAGATGAATGTCCTCCACACCAAAAATGGATAGTAGCTGTGACATAATTATGTATGTACGTACATGAATCACCCACAAACTTAAATGATCCACCTGATGTTGAGTGTTTACGCCTACCTATAAAGACTATACAATTATCTCAGAGAAGTTACACTATATTTTCATTACTTATTCTTATTAACTTACATCAGACAATGCATTATGTCTCAACACATATTTTCCATTCTTCACTATAACATTTGTTCTTGTCTTCTTTTCGTGTGTAGAACTGGTAACCTGACACTGTATGGCTCCTTTGAATTCATCTACAATCATTCGGTTCCTCGAGAGTTGCTCCTGGATCAAAATAACTTTTTCTTGACCTATAATAATAAAAGTTGAGTTTTTTATCATATTATTTATTCTGTGACATGTGATGATATTATTGATGTAACACGCGTTTTAATATTAGGTATCAGAAAGTTCTCTAAGTGTTGGCTTGAAAAAGTTTTGAAAATAATCAGAACATTTAGAAGTTTAGTAAAATATATTAACAAGGAATATAATTTAAAGTATGTAAGTCAAAGTCAAAGTCAAAGTCAAAATGTATTTATTCAATAAAATCACAAGGATCACTTTGAAACGTCTTAAAGCTAGGTGACTCTAGGTGCCAGTTCCACGCGACCAAAGCCTAGAAGAACAGGCAACAAACTTACGGCTTGGTTCCTACCGTTCTTTTGTATGATCCTTTTACAATGTAATAATAATAATAATAATAATAATGTAACTACCTCTTATAATGAAATAACCACCAGGGTCATGTGGGCACTCATTCAATTTTGCCAGTTCATAGTCTGACTTATTAGTTAGGACACAGTTGGACGATCTCAGCATAAGAGGCATCCTGTAATGAAAGTATTTATAAGCAAACAAAATATTATAAAATATTGGTACTGGTACCAATACCTCTCACAGTGATCAGTACTCTCTCAATCAGTGAAGGAAAATATTGTAAACTAGTTAGTTTTCCAGTAGTAGAGATGGGCTTGTAACTTATGTTCTTATTATAAACTTGTGTACTACTAATGTAATGTATCTCTGATTATCCCACTTAGGATATCCTCAAAGAATCTTATGTTGGTACTTGATCTGAGGGGATAATACTGTGTTGGGGATCAAAGTCTATTTCTGCTGTATTGTATTGACCAATGACCATATGAATCAGGAAATGCGCTATATATGAATAGACAGACTGTCTATTCATATATAGCGCATTCGAGCGCTAGCGAATAGACAGTCTGTCTATTCATACATACATACATACATACATAAAATCACGCCTGTTTCCCATAGGGGTAGGCAGAGACCACGGATTTCCACTTGCTACTGTCCTTACATACCTCTTTCGCTTTATTCACTCTCATAACATTCTTCATACATTCTCATCGGTTTAGGGTACTCTTGACCTGGCCCTTCTCTAGAACGTCTGCTATCTGATCGAGATATGTCCGCCAAGGTCTTCCCCTCCCAACAGTCCCATTCACACTCGCCTGATGTACCTGTTTCGTTAATCTCCTTTCATCCATCCTCTCCACATGCCCAAACCATCTTAACATACTTTTCACTACCCTCATCACTACGTCTTCTTTCACTCCACATTTCTCTCTAATTACACTGTTCCTCACTCTATCACTCAAACTCACACCACACATACGTAACAATCTCATTTCTACTGCATTCACTCTACTCTGATGTTTATTCTGCCATACCCAACTTTCACTACCATACATTAATGTCGGCACTAACACCCCCCTATGTACATTATCATCATCATCTCTCTATTCAGGTTTATTTAACTTTATTCTTTTAATACAAAATTATTACCTCCCAATCAACTGCTTGTTCTTAATAACTCGCTGATTGCCTCTTATGTATTCAATATCAACTGTGATTGGAGCTGAGTATGTCATGTCCCTAAGTCTGCATTCATGAGGTGTTGTGGGCTTTGAAACATTAAATCCTTCTTCAAGATCCGGAGTTCCAACATATGCATTCAAATATTTTATATAAAACAGAGGGTCAGCATCACAGAAGACTTTTTCATTAGCTTTAACTATTTTCTTGATTTCAACATTTATAAAATAATTGAATGAGTCTATGTGCTGCTTGACAAGTCCTTTGACTTGTAAGAAAGACGGGACAAGTTTCCATTTATCCTGAAAAATATAGGAAGTTATTTAAGTTTAGTTTATGTATTTATTTCAGTAGTGCAAATTACATTTGAAGTAGGGATTATTAATCGGTTACAATAAGTTTTCAGTAAACAATGAAGTGCTTGTGTAGGTTGCTCAGTCATTTCCAAAAAATTTACTAATATTAACAACTTTCTGTATGGCAAACATTTTGATGGATGACCGTTAGTGACATTTACATCTGAGCACAACAGTAGATTATTTTAAGATGTGGAACTACATTCCTTGATCAGTATTAGATGTTGGAGACAAGTCTGCCAGGCTCAAATGGGATAGGGTGAGGCTAATTGGCCAAATGACTCTTGATAGGTAGGCGAACATCAACACACATTAGGTTTTCTAATGGGTCTCGACCGAGAAAGCAAATCGAGGGAGGGTAGGGATAAACAACTGGGAGTCTTTGGGAGAGGCTTTAACCAAGCAGTGAGACAACATGGGCTAGGACAGAAAATAAAAAGCATCTTTTAGGTGATTATTCTGAACGCTTTCCATGCGCTATTACTATTTATATAGGCAGTCTCTACACATCGCTTCAGGAGCGTAAGAGATCCGAGCTAGGGATAAAAAATGTTTATTTACGTGATATGCTAAAAAGAAAACACATACTAACCTCTAAACATTTTATGGGTTCTCGTAAACCTTTGCCCGAGTCCCAATCATTTTGCTTTTTATTTAATTCTCCCATGTTGGACGTAGGAAATGTTAATAGTTTCCTCCTTTATTTACATTTTCATTAACAAAACATCAAACGAATTTCAGAAACAGAAAGATAACCAACCGTACAGATCTTCTTCTTTTTCTTTGCTCATTTGATATTAGTTAGTTATGGTCGGTCCTGTCCGTCATTTAGACAGACAAGCTTTTCATTGTCAAAAGAATAATTTAAAATGTTTATTCAAGTCAGTCCATTCCATGTAAAGTCGGCCGTCAGTCTTTTGTACTGAAGAATTTTATTTTCCTTTTTTTTTTTTTTTTTATACAACCAGCTGATGGAACAAGCAGATGGCCCACCTGATGTCAAGTGGTAACCATCACCTATAACAAAGCATTGCCTCGTAAGTCACGCACGATAGGAACGTGCCCTACGATGCACTGCCCTGCGTCCATCAGCTTGAGGCATACAGATGTTAAGCCTCATGTGCCTGTAATTACACCGGCAGCCACACTCTTCAAACCGAAACACAGCATTGCTGCTTGGCGGCAGAAAAAGGTGTGGTGGTAGTACTTCCCCGGACGAGCTCTTCACAAAGAGCTCTACTACTCTTAGGTTAGGTTTCCTTCGAAACGTACGAAATAAGATAACAAACACTTTAATTCGTTTCTACAGTTATTAATGTCAATGCAGTGGCTGATATTACACACTTGTAGGCAGTGGTTCATTTGTGAATGACTTGACACAGGCAGGATTGTTTGTCGAAATGACGGATAGAAAGGTTTTTATTGTTGATTTGTGTGAGTGTGTGTTTGTGTGACTGCGACTGCGACTGACTGATCAGGAGTATTATTGTTCTGTGGACTGATCGTCTATCTGTCTAAAACTAATCTAGTTTGATTTATCTGGCTGACTGCAGGTGTAAATTATTCACAAATTAAACTCAAAA
The DNA here is from genome assembly GCA_932294275.1 of Chloroclysta siterata. Lineage (NCBI taxonomy): Eukaryota > Metazoa > Arthropoda > Insecta > Lepidoptera > Geometridae > Chloroclysta > Chloroclysta siterata. The sequence goes on along the minus strand of OW028601.1, from coordinate 7,939,681 downwards.
AATGAATAAAAAACTGAATTCGAATTTTTGACCTATGTATTTGGACCTATGACACAAAAATATAATCGCTACTTTTAGAAATGAATACCTAGTTCAAATAATTTGTCACAATGGTTTTTGAATCCATTCCGCGAAATGTACGGATCCTTTTGCTTGGTGATCCTGGTGTCGGGAAAACATCCCTTATACTCTCTCTTGTGACTGAAGAATTCACTGAACATGTGCCTCCTAAAGCGGAGGAAATTACAATCCCAGCAGATGTTACACCAGAACAAGTCCCAACTAATATCGTTGATATATGTGGTAAGTTGAAGGTCTTATTCCTATTTTCCGAAAGTAAGTAAAACAGTATCATCGATCCATTAGCAACAGTTCTGTTTAATAAAAAATATACAGTTATAAGCACACCAAGCACTTACTGGAAAGTGTGAGAATTTCTCTACTGTAGTTTTCATTCACCAGCTTTTTGTGCATACATACTTAGGTACTCTAATGTTTCAGTTGCGGAGCAATCATTGGAGCAAGTAGCTGAAGAGATTGACAGAGCTCATGTTATATGCATAGTATTCTCAGTAGACAAACAAGAAACACTAAATAAAATTGCCTCATACTGGTTGCCATTTGTTAGAGACAACAGTCAGGATGATTGTAGGAAGCCTGTTATTCTTGTAGGGAACAAGATAGATTTAATTGATTACTCAGTTATTGATGTAAGTTGTACAAGATTCTTAAAAAAGCATATTTTCATAAATCTTCATTTGCTAAATCTAATGAGAATTACACATCTATTTCTAGAACATATGGGACATAGCTGAGGAGTACCCGGAGGTTGATAGATGCATTGAATGCTCTGCGAAATCCCTTGTAAATGTATCAGAAATGTTCTACAATGCACAAAAAGCAGTTTTGCATCCAATAAATCCAATTTATTCAATTGATGAACAGGAGGTATATTCCATTTTATTGTAAAATAATCAATTAGTGATAGAAATTATAAATTAATTTTTCTTCTATTTAGTTGACAGAAAAGTGTAAAAGAGCACTGACAAGAATATTCAAAATCTGTGACTTGGATGGTGATGGAATCCTAGATGATTATGAAGTCACAATGTTTCAAAAAAAGTGTTTTGAATCCCCACTACAATTACAGGTCAGTATTGAGAGTAACAAAAATTTATTAATATTTGTAATCAATTTTCACACTTAAAGTTTATAAATGCTAGGCCACCACTTCAAGTGGTGGTAAGAATATAAAAGTAGGTACTATTTATAAAACTTGAAAAACAAACTTCAGAATATAAATATGTATGGTATGTAAAATTATATTATGTAAAGATCATCTACTAAATAGAAAAAACTGTTTATCTCTTGAAGTCAGTTAAAAACACCTCTTCTCATTATCTCATTGCTTACATGACCATGCCATTTATCTACACTAATATTATAAAGAGGTAACATTTGTATTTTTGTATGTAACGAATAGGCTCAAAAACTACTGGTCCGATTTCAAAAATTCTTTCACCATTAGAATGCTACATTATCCCTGAGTAACAAAGGCTATATTATATTTTCAAAAAAATCAGGGATCCTTACTAAAACTCCTATAATGTAACCCAAGGTGGAAAACAAAAACCTTACATCGCGTGCGCTGCGAAAACTATTGATGATAGAACAAAACAATGTACTACGATTTTGTAGAACCCGTCATCATCTACAAAAAATGTCGCGACAGCATATGTCTAACTATTATAGTTATGTCACAATAAGTGTTCTATTATTATAAAAAAATAATTTAAATGCCGCCGCTAGAAAAGGGTGTTTATTTGTACCTTGGTATTAATCCTTATCCAAATAAATTTTCAATACCTATAGATTACTTCTTAAATTTTTCAAATCGGACATTCCATTCAAAAGATATGACGAAATTAAAAATGTTAACGGGTCCACGGGTCACGCTCAGGGTGCGATTTCACTCACTCGAGGAGAAGGACGTGCAAATGTATGAAATTAGTAGACGCGAGGCTCGAACCCACGGTCTAAGTTTATCCTAACACTAGCGGCCTGTCCCAGCTTCGCATGGGTGGTCATAAATTTTTTGAACATTTTAGGATAAACTTAGATCGTGGGTTCGAGCCGACCCGTGGACCCGTTAACACTTTTAATTTCGTCATATCTTTTGAATGGAATGTCCGATTTGAAAAATTTAAGAAGTAATCTATAGGTATTGAAACCGTCTTAATTATGAAATAATTTATTTGGATAAGGATTAATACCAAGGTACAAATAAAGACCCTTTTCTAGCGGCGGCATTTCAATTAAATTTTTATAATAAAATAATACTTATTGTGACATAACTATAATAGTTAGACATATGCTATCGCGACATTTTTTGTAGATGATGACGTGTTCTACAAAATCGTAGTACATTATTTTGTTCTATCATCAATAGTTTTCGCAGCGCACGCGATGTAAGGTTTTTGTTTTCCACCTTGGGTTACATTATTGGAGTTTTAGTAAGGATCCCTGATTTTTTTGAAAATATAATATAGCCTATGTTACTCAGGGATAATGTAGCATTCTAATGGTGAAAGAATTTTTGAAATCGGACCAGTAGTTTTTGAGCCTATTCGTTACATACAAAACAACAAAAATACAAATCTTTCCTCTTTATAATATTAGTGTAGATGTTCAAAAAATTTATGACCACCCATGCGAAGCTGAGACAGGCCGCTAGTATTTTATGTAACTCACTTGCATTGCATACATACAACTAAATTGTATGTGCAATGGTAATTACATAGTGTGTACAAGGATTTCTTGAAAAGTTTAACATAACATAAATGTTTCAGGTTTTAGATGAAGTAAAATCCGTAATTGCCCAAAACATTGCCGGTGGTATAGAAAATGAATGTATAACAATAAAAGGGTTTATATTCCTACATTGTTTATTCATACAAAGAGGAAGGAATGAGACCACTTGGACTGTGCTCCGGAAGTTTGGCTATGATGAGAGTTTAGAATTGACTCATAGTTATATGTATGCCAGGTAACTACTAAATGAATGTACAGCTACTAACTTAAAACCAACTTTATTATTATAGTTTACTTTATAATTTCAATACTTAGGTAATTCAAAAGCTGCTTTATTCCCTACCAACCTAACCCTCTGTGCAATGTGTATGGCATCATGCACTGTTGCACACAGTCAATATCATAATACAATAAACATACCTTTAAAAATTTTAGCATATGCTTAATAATCTTGTTGCAGTATCAAAGTACCAGTTGGTTGCACTACAGAATTGTCATACAAAGGACAGCAGTTCCTTACCCAAGTATTTGAAAAGTATGACCGAGACAAAGATGGCATGCTCAACCCTACGGAGCTTAAGAATGTGTTCTCATGCTGCCCGAGAATACCATGGCACAACTTGAGGTACACTGTACCTACTAATGATAAGGTAACCTATCATGACTTTACTAAGCTCTTATAACATGTTTGATCAAATATTATGTTGCTGATAAATACAACTCAAAAGTGGGTAGGTATTTGTAGAACAATCGAAAGTTTTGCTGGTTTCATTCTGTTTGATGTTTTACTAGAAACTACCTACCGACTTCATCTTAAATCATGCTCTACTGTTCATTATCGAAATTAATTCGGTTTCCTGCTCAGCCACAGCCTTATATAACATACACAATGTTATATAAGGGCTAGACATCGTAAGATCGTTAAGGATCACAGAATTCGATTGGCGGAAGATCGGAAAAAAAGATCTCCATATACCACAGATACTTTTACCTAGAAGCGGGTGATAGGATATAAGAGTTTATAGTTATGGCTGTGATGTAGTAGCGAATATATGTAGGTATATAGTAATATAGGTATAATATAATAGTATAGCTTGAACAATTTTCAGGGTTATCTGACGCTACAAGGCTGGATGTGTCGTTGGACAGTCATGGCCTTACTGGACCTTCAAAACACGAGTGCCTATTTAGCATATCTAGGCTATAACTTCCTAGAAAACGATACTCAAAAAAGCGCTATTCATAGTAAGTTTACTAATCACAATAGGTAGGTACTTAGTACAAGAAGTCAAGAATAAGCATGTATAATTCTCTGTGAAACTCATTATAGCATAAGTACTCTCAATAGCATTTTTTAGGAGATGGACGTGAGAATAGTTTTGTGTTGGTGCATGAGTATTTGCATAAAATAGAAATAAGATTGGGAGAAGCACTAGTACTAGCTAGCACACGAAGAGATACCTAACCTATATTTGTAAGTTACCTACCTCTAGAAATCTGCTCTTGATATACTGACATAGAAAGTGAAAGAAAAATTATCTACCTACCGAACATAGAAAAAGTGCGGATTAAAAACTACAATATTTTCAAATGTAGGTACTCTAATACCATAGCTATAGTTGTATAGTTAATAACTATTAGTTATTTTGTATTCTGTGAATATCACACGTTCTCTCTATGTAGGTGTGGATACAACTAACGAATATGATTAGCGCAAAATTACCAAGAGCAATGATCTCATAGATAACATTGTGTTTCGATGTCATCTGCTATTTTAGTTTAGAACAAATTCCATAGTCTAGCTAGATTGATGAACTTTGGACTAATTCCCTGGGAAATGTTTTCAGTAACTCGCGAGAAAAAGGTAGATATTGCCAAGAAACAGTCGAGTCGCAATGTGTACCAGTGCCACGTGATCGGTCCAAGGTCGTGCGGGAAAACATCAATTTGTAGGAGCTTTCTCGGCATCGCACATAAGGTTTGTAAATTATTTTTTTAGGTACCTAAGTAAAAATAAACGATAACGAAATCAGCTATGTATGGGGTGAGACATAAAAAAAATAGTGCACTGATATAAAAAAAGTCGCTTAAAAAAAACGCTTCTATGATTATTCTTATTCTTATTATAATTGTGATTGTCAACGTCCGACCACAACATAAACACATTTATAAATCACCAACTCACGAGCAAAACATAAAGGTCGTGCTCTAGGTTTTTTAAGAGTAGTAGAGCTCTTTGTGAAGGCATTGTTGCTGTGTTTCGGTTTGAAAGGTATGGTTGCCGGTGAAATTACAGGCACATGAGGCTTAGGGCCGGTTTCACCATGCTCTGTTAGTTACTAATCAAGGATTAAAGACCGTTAAATCTTACCTTAGCTGTCAAACGCGTACATTTTGACATATTTAACGGCCCTTTAATCCTTTGTTTATCTAACAGAGCATGGTGAAACCGGCCCTTACCATATTATGATGTATGCCTCAGGTTGATGGGCGCAGGACAGTGCATCGTAGGGCACGTTCCTATTGTGCGTGACTTACGAGGCAACGCTTTGTTATAGTTGATGGTTACCACCTAACATCAGGTGGGCCCTCTGCTTGTTCCACCAGCTAGGTGTATAAAAAAAAGCAATCCCATTTTTTTACTTGCAGAAAATAAAACCACACGCAAACGAAAGAGGCGACAGTAACTCTGAGAACAGCTGCATCAACACAGTATCTGTTTACGGACAGGAGAAGTACCTCGTTCTAAGAGAGGTGCCTATAACGCGCGTCTCGGATCCTCTGCAGCCGCATGAGGTGAACTGCGACGTCGCCTGTCTGGTGTACGATGTGGCGGCTAGCCGGTCCTTTGAGTACATCGCACGGATATACATCGTGAGTACATACATAAATTTTATATTCTACATAAAGCGCAGATATCTGAGCTGTGAGAGAATAATCTCCCATCTCATTAGCTAATAAAATAGCATTTCATAAATTTACTGGCTTCCGCCTGCTGCTTAACATATAGAGTACTTACTATCACCGCTATCACGCGAGAAAGGCATCCGCTGGCTTGTAATAATTATTCAAGAATTGAAATTTTATACTTGTATAACATTTGACTTGACTTCTTGATTTATGGCTTTTGTGGCTTGTTGTCACAATTCTGCCAGTGTCCGTTTCATGCTAGTTTCATAAAATAGTAGAGGAGTGCGGGTAGAATATGACCAGTTTTCAGAGGGAGATTCGACCAAAATTTTCGAACGTATGATTTGATTGATCTAAAAAAAGGACAGCACAATGTTAGTATTATTGAAGGTAGTTGAGATATTTTGTATAAAATAAATCATTAGTGTATGAGTTAGGTATATAAATTTATAGCTTAATCTTATTTACATGAATAAACTTACAAAGAATATAATTAATCATAGGAGTAAATGTAAGAGATAGAAGACAGTTGAGGGATAGAGGACGGGGAATTTCAGGAGGGATAATATCGTAAAGAGAACGGCGAAGTTTCGGACAGCTAAAAAATATGTGATTCACGTTTCCCTCGTCCAGACCACATTCACACAGTGAATGGTCCTTAATCCGTAGTTTAGCCAAGAAAACAGGTGTACAACAGTGTCCCAATCGGAGACGACAGATAGTAGAGGTAGTGATTTTATTGGCATTGCGAAATTTGAAAAACCAAGGGGTAGAGGGGATTTCTGGCTGAATGTCACCATAATTCTTGCCTTTAAATTTTTTGGAGATGTTCCAGACTTTGGTCCATTCCTCCTGAAGGTGGGCTTTAGATAGTAGACACAAGTCGTGAGAAAAGGATTTAAAGTGTTCAAGAGATCCCGTATTTGAAGCATTTTTAGCACAAGCATCTGCTGCTTCATTGCCAGGAATGCCTGAGTGACCAGGGATCCAGGCGAGGACGACATTAATACCTAGTTGATGACATTGGAATAAAGCATCTTTAATTTTTAGAATAGACGGGAAACGGGCTGAGGAACGAAATGGGTTGGACAAAATAGCTTGAAGACAACTTTTTGAATCAGAAAAGATAATAGAATTATTTATGTTATGAGCTTTAATAAAAAGTATAGCTTCTAAAACAGCGATAGATTCACCAGTAAATACTGAAGTATAGGAAGGGCACCTAAAACTTAGGGTAATCCTAGTAAAGGGTAACCACACTGCAGCTCCAACATCGCTATTTGGAGTCAGCTTAGACGCATCTGTAAAAATTGCACACCATCCATTAAATTTGGAAGACATACTCTCGTTAAAGATTTCTCGAGCGTTTGCAGAGTCTTTTTCTATACCGAAATGTAGAATAATGTTTGGCTGAAAAGTTAAAGATTCAAAAGGAGTGAGATATAATGGGTTAATTGGGAATTGATAAACAGGGTTCGGAAGTTGAGAGTATTTAATATAGCTACGAAGAAGACAGGGGAGTTTTTCAAGATTATTCGTATCAAGAAGAACGCTTAATTTTGGGAGAAGGGGATGATCGGAGTTTTGAACCAATTTAAAAATGAATCTATCAGATAGGAATTGTCTACGTAAGTTAAGGGGGGGATCACTACACTCAACCTGCATGGCATTGATTGGGGAAGATTTCATCGCTCCTAAAATAATGCGTAAGCACTTAGACTGAGCTTTGTTTAGTTTTTCTAATCCGGCTTTATTGAAAAGATTAAAAAGGAAGGAACCATAATCAAAGTGACTTCTAATCAGAGCATTATATACGAGTTTCTGCGTATAGGGGTGAGAGCCCCACCAAACGCCTGAAAGCATACGGATAACGTTAATATTTTTTTCGCATTTTTCCGCAGTGTAATTAAGGTGAGGGATACCAGTCATTCTGGAATCCAAAGTTATGCCGAGGAATTTAACACTATTTGATTGGGGAATGACATCTGAATTGACAATCAGCTCTAATGAAGGGATTGATCGTTTTCTAGTAAAGATAACGGAAGAACTCTTAGCTGCAGATAAAGCTAGACCGTGATTGGATAGCCAATCATCGAGATATTGAAGTGCAGAGTTGAGTCGGTCTTTAGCTATTTCTATGGACTGAAATCTTACATACAGTGCCAGATCATCAGCATACTGAAGTACCTCACAAAAAGAGGTCACAGACCTTTTTAAGTCGTAAGTGTATATACTGTAGAGAAGAGGGCTTAGTACAGATCCCTGAGGTAAACCTTTCCACACAGTCTTAGAGGGAAGAAGTCCAGTAGGAGTTTTGATCGCAACCGATCTTTCCATCAATAGATTGCATGTGAAACGAGATAACTTCTCCGGAATGCTCAGCTGAATAAGTTTATTCCTGAGCACCGGGAGTATAACATTGTCATACGCTGATGCGATGTCAAGAAAGACTCCAACCAGGTATTTTTTTTCTTTAAAGGCAGTATAGATATCTGTGATCAAAAGACTAAGGCTGTCCATGGTACTCATTCCACGTCTAAAACCAAATTGAGATCTGGCCAGGATAGATTTATTGTGGACGAACCACTCAAGGCGATGTTTTATTAAGTGTTCCATGATCTTTGCTAAAACAGATGACAGAGCTATAGGTCTCCGACTATTAGGGTCAGAAGGATCCTTGCCAGGCTTCAAAATGGGAATTATAATCTGGGTTTTCCATTGTTCAGGAACAATGCCGTAGTCAAAAAAGTAATTCAGAAAATCTAAATAAGTTTGTTTTGCTCTATCTGAAGATTTAATTATGAACGAGTATGGAATACCATCTATGCCAGGGGAGGAATCTTTAAGACCATCAAGGGCAAGACTAAGTTCACTAAAAGAAAATGGTTGGTCAAAACAGTCATGAGAAGTGAGGTACGATGATGGAGAAGGAAAGCAATCAAAAGGAGGAACTGACGGAGGAGCGAGTTTATCTGTAAATGCCTCTATCCAGGAAGAATCGTCATTGGATGTAATATCTTGTGAATTATAGGAGCCTCTAAATCTCTTAACCTGTTTCCAAACTAAAGATGATGGAGTTTTTGGAGAGAGATCCTCACAGAAGCCAATCCACCCCAGCCTCTTTTTTTTAGAGACCAATTTTTTTAGTTTAGCTGAAGCTTCCTGGTATAACAAAAAGTTACGTTGGGACATATCATAATAATAATTTTTCTCAGCTTCTTTGCGTTTTGATACTGCCGAAGTACATTCTGAGTCCCACCATGGGGTTGATATTTTAGAGTGTTTGGTGAGTTTCTTGAGAGGAATGTGGGAATCGGCACTGTCAATTATACTTTTCACGAAAGAGTTATAAGTTTGAAGAGGAGAAATAATTATATCTAATGGAGAAATAGAGGCAGATTCAAGTTTTAAATCCAGAGTAGAAGAGTATGATGCCCAATCAGCACCAGAGAGTCTATACTTTAGTGAAGGGCAAGGATTACAGAAAGGAGAAGAACAGTTAGAGATAGAAATAAGAATAGGGAAGTGATCACTACCATATGAAAGAGGAAGAATTTGCCATGATATACGAGATGACAAAGAAGGAGAGCAAACAGAGAGGTCTACGGCACTTTTAAAGTTTTGAGTAGGATAAACTCTACGGGTAGGAGAGCCATCATTGAGTAGGCAGAGATTTAATTCGTCAAATACTTCCAAGAGTGAATAACCAAAATAATTTGAGGAATGGTGACCCCAAACTGAATGGTGAGCGTTAAAATCGCCCATAATTACTACGGGGGATGGAATGGATGAAAAAAGAAGAAGCAAATCAGGAATAAGAGTGGAATCAGGATGGGGAATATAAACAGAAATGAAGGAAATATTAGAAGTCCTGACACCAACAGCGTTGATGCCAGGAGGGAGGGAAGGAAGAGCGATTTGGGTAAAGCTAAGGGAGCGCCTTATTAATATGGCGCTCCCAGCGTGCCCGTCAGTCCTGTCCTCCCGGATACAGGAGAAACCTGAGATCCGAAAATGGATTCCAGGCCTCAACCATGTCTCCGAGAGGGCCAAGACTGACGGGCGGAATTTAGAAATCAAATGGAGAAGTTCATGTTTTTTTGATCTGACGCTCTGGCAGTTCCACTGCAGAACGACTACTGGATCCATTGTGACCAGAAAGAGTGACTAATTGAGTAAGTTTAGAGGCAACGTTGGACGGTAGGGGATGAGGATTCATTAAAATAATATTAATAATTAACGTTAATAACGTTTCAAGCATATTTTCGTTTTGTGGGGCTGTTTCTAGGGATTGGCCTAGAGCACAACCATTAGGCATGGTATATGAAGGGTTTTCAACTATGTCTCTATGGGCAGCCTTATCATAAGACTTACCTAATGGAGCTTTTGGACGCGGAGATGCATATACATTTTTAACATATGAACGATTGGATTGGGACTGGGATGAACCTGCAGGGAAACTATTTTGTGGAGATTGGAAGGGAGAAGGATTAGAAAACATCTCTTTAGCAACCTCTGAGTATGATCGGGATACTTTGGGAAACTGACAAGCAGCTTCTTCATATGAGATGTTATTTTGGGCCATGACTGATTTGATAGATTTCTGTCTCTCCAGCTCTGGACAGCATTTGCTAGTGGCAAAGTGCTTGCCTGAGCAATTTAAGCAAGATGCATTGGCTTCAGAGATTTCACACTCTTCTCCAGAGTGCTCCTTGCAACAGCGGAAACATCTAGGCTTAGACCGGCATTGGGCTTTAGTATGTCCATACCTACAGCAGGTATGGCACTGAATGGTGGGATATTGATAGAGTTCCACTCGGAGGGACGTGTAAAACAAGAACACTTTTGTAGGTAGTGATTGTCCTTGGAAGGTGACAACAATGGTCTGGGTTGGAACCCATGTGACCTTTCCTTCGTCTACAGTTTTCCTACTCAGGCGACGAGCCTTAAGAATATTTCCACAGGTTGGGGGAACTACAACAGATTCTGCAAATTCATCCATAGACAAATCTGTGGGAACATCTCTCACTAGACCCATTCTGGTGACGTTGAAAGTGGGGACCGATGCAACATACTTGCACATTGTAAGAATGGGGGATTCTATAAATTTGCTGGCGTCTTCTGCAGTGAAAAATTCTACTGATATTTTGTTGCGACCAACACGTTTTACTCCTTCCGTTACAATGTTACGGAACTTGTGGACAGACAAGAATTGACCAAACTTAATGGGTCTTATGGATGTTCCAGCAGCTAAATCCGGTTCCGAACGTGAAACGTGAACCACATAAGGTCCCTTATCTAGACTTGTATAAGCATGGATAGCTCCTACAATAATTGATGGGTGGGTGTACACCGTTTGAATTGAAGCCTGCTCGAGAGACGAGATGGTCTTCTTTGGTGGAGCAGATGTTATATTTTCTGGATCTGAACGACGCTTAGTTCCCGGGGAAGGGTCAGGATCAGGGGGATCCGGGGGCTTCGGCGGGTCCATTTCCATGTTTGAGGCTAACTAACCTCAAACACAAATTCGAACCCGTAAAAAGATAGTAGTTAAAAACCTACCACCTTACCAGCACCACAATAAGACAACACAACACTTAGATTAATCAAATAACAGTATGGTTTAGAAAGATAGCCAAAATAAACAAAATTAGAGCACAAATCACTCCGAACCGTTTAATCGCTATCACTTCCGAACGCAGAATCCCTGTATAACATTTACACCTTGGTGTTAAAATACTACTACCGAAAACTTCAGGGGGCTAAAGTACCCATCAATATGAATAACTTTTTCTAAGGAACCAACATTGTGAAAGCGAAAACAAAAACAGCTGTTTCATATACATTTAGCCAGGTAGGTACCTATTGAACTTTTGCATGAAACAGCTTCGTTTCAGTTCAACAGTTTTTTTTCGCGTACTTAGCCCCCTTCAGGCTAAGTACGCGAAAGCTTCAGCTTTCTGTAGTAGTATTTCAACACCCTGTACCTATATTGGATATTACTGTTATTGACGCCTATTCCAGAAATACTTCGCGGAGAGTCACATCCCCGTGCTGATAGTCGGCACCCGCGGCGACGCCCTGCCCGCCCGTCAGGACTACATCCTCCAGCCAGAGGTATTCTGCAGCAAGTACCAGCTACTGCCCCCGCAGTTCTTCAATATCAGAGAGAACAAACACGACGTGTTCGTCAAACTGGCCACGATGGCCGCGTTTCCGTAAGTACATTGATTGGTGTAGTGGTGGATTTTAGCTCGCTATCTGTGCTAACCTTTGAAGGGCGCGGCTTTTTTTTCTGTACCTAGACCTACTTCATCAAGCGTGAATTAAATTCATTTTTAAAAATATATGCTTGAATGGCTGGACACACTGAAAGTATTATACATATATGTCTGTGCGACAAATAACCGTATCTTTTTCAATTGTTACATTTGCATAATACAGTGTGATACTTAAATAGATGGTTGTAACACGTAACGCTTATTGATCTGCTTCTTGTATTAGATCAGTACCCCAAGTTTTGTTTACCATCGTTCGTATTTAGTTTTTCGTAGGGTCAGACTCTGCCGGGCGTGCTGAGAACTCGCGAGTCTCCAAACTGACGTTACGAAAAACGAAAAATGGTAATCAGAACTCAGACTTGGGGTATAGGAAATAAAATTAAATCTTTCATTATGCTAGAAGTATGGAACGCTTAAAGCTATTGATTTTAAACCACAGGAGCCGCGCTCTTCAGGTTCAAAGTATGATGTGCAATGCTATGAATGTTATTTCCAACTAAAAATCGTTTCTAAAACTGTCCTTTTTAAGTATGTTCTAACGTAGTGAGCTAAACTGTAATAATGATATATTACTCCATAACTACATCAAACTAGACTGTTGTTTTAATGGTTTTTATCAGTCAATTTCAAGCTGCTTGGATTTTATTCAGCAAGCACAGGTCAGTTCCTTCTTACTTACTATGTATACCTACCTTTTTAAGTTATTATAATGTATACAAGGTGTTCCATAAGTTGTGTATATAAACTTCAGGGGGCTAAAGTACCCATCAATATGAACAACATTTTCTAAGGAACCAACACTGTGAACGCGAAAAAAAAAACAGCTGTTTCATACAAAAGTTCAATACCTACCAGGCTTACATGTATGAAACAGCTGTTTTTTTTTTCGCGTTCACAGTGTTGGTTCCTTAGAAAAAGTTGTTCATATTGACGGGTACTTTAGCCCCCTGAAGTTTATATACACAACTTATGGAACACCTTGTATATTCTATCGCACTTCACACATACATTTGTAGAGAGTAGGTACCTATACACCACACCATTTCTACTGAGTTTTATGCAATTTAATTGAGCTTGTTCAAGATTTGCAACAATTTACATCTACTTATCTCAAGGATACTAACAAGACCCACAAGGCCTCTTCTTTAGTTTTCTCAGAAAAAAAAACTATTAGTCTTTCTTTTATTTCTAGACACCTGAAGCATTTCGCAAGTCTCACTGGTGACAACTCCTCGTGGTGGAAAGCTGGCATCGGCGTCGCGGCAGCCACAGTCGTAGGACTTCTTCTCATCAAAGTATTTAGCTTCCCAAAGCGATAGATAGCTTTGCTATGTAAATAAAATAACTAGTGTTAAATTCACATGCATCTATTATTTTTAGACCAAAGAAGATTCGGTTGAATTACCTTAGTGGTTTTCAGTTGTAAATAAATAGAATTTACTATAAAAAATATTTATTTTATTTTAGTGCGTTTCGTTCAGTCTATTAAAGAGCACTAGTGGTCTAATGATAGCAGCCCAGCCTTCCGGTCGTGGGTTTAAAACCGTTCGTGCACCAATGAGTTTTTCTGTTCAAAAACTTTTGTGCACAGTACTCCAGTACTGTCAAACGGTGAAGCAAAACATTATGAGGAAACCGGCATGTCTTAGAACCTAAAACGAAAAACGACCCAAGTGCGCGACAGGAGCCTATTAGAGGCGCACTTAAAATCGTTTCATCACACGCATTTTTTCGAAAGAACTAGTGATTTAAGTCGTACTTACCAGGGGCCATAAGCTCACTTCGAGCGAGATTATCTCACGATGGAGATGACGTCATATCTCGTTGACGTTGCGTCTCGCATGAACTTTGTATGAGAAAATTGGGGAGTGAGATAGTGAAAATGGGGATAAATAGTTATCGAACGAGATATGACGTCATCTCTACCGTGAGATAATCTCGCTCGAAGTGAGCATAAGTCCCCTGTAAATTTCTCAAGTACAAGCTATAGACTAACTAAATTAGGCAGATATTCGAAAGTTACGCGCCCGACTCACCTTATGCCCCGACAAACGTACACAAATGCCAAATCGCCCAAATTGACTGTAAAATTTTCGTTCGCTTCGCTCACTCAATAAATAATAGTGCCCTGGAACCAACATACATCTAGTAACCACAAGAGCAGTTGTTAGTACTGCTGAAGTTCGGAATCGTCCTGCTGTATTTATATCTACATCTGTATATGTCTAAGTAGATGGACGCAGGACAGTGCATCGTTCATACCGTGCGTGCGACCAAGGACGTTTATACGTGGCTAAAACGTCCTTGTGCGTGACCTACGAGGCAATGCCTTGTTATAGTTGATGGGACCACTTAACATCAGGTGGGCCATCTGCTTGTTCTATCAACAAGTTTTATTTAATAAAAACCTAGAAGCTGTTGCGAAGTCATCAGCAAGAATCATCATCATCAGTGTTATCAGCCTGTATTAGTCCACTGCTAGACATAGAACTCCATTATAAATTTCCAGGAAGAACGATTCTAAGCCCTCTCCATCCACCGACTTTCTCCGACTCTCACGATGTCGTTATCAAAGATGTGATCAAAAATTAACAAAAACAGCAAACCTTAAAAAAATATTCAAACAAAATGTAAGTTTCAAGTAAGATTTATTAACTTAGGTACATATCCTAGACTTCTTATTCAATAAAATACAATCTAAAAAGCATTCGTTCTGACTTAACTTTAAATTGATTCAGGGCATAATTTATCATAATAACAGCCATGCTCTTTTTCTAAACAACCACTGTAATTACAATTAATATAAAGTCGTCGTAAGCGGAATCGTTAGTAAATAAGTAAATAACCTTTTTACTTACTATTTCGTCCAGAAACTACAGTAATACTCTAAATCTATTTACAAATCGGAGCACAATTTTTTTTACAGAACATTGAATTAATTAGTGATAGATAACCTAAGACCTAGGTTCAGTCAAGAAAAGTAAACCTTACAAAATAACTAACATTAATTTTCTTCTTATAATCTTAATACGGTCTCTGTCTGTCTCCTCTGCTACTGAAACAAAACAAAGGTTTAATAAATTAAGTATGTCAGATCTAAACTCTCATAGATAGTTTGAATTTCGAAGACATGTTTACATGTGTACATTTAAACTGAAACAGATTCACGTCTTTGATCCTCAAGCACGGTAGATATCCTCTCAGATCTCTTAAGGCTACTACACACAGTGCCGGCGGCAATGCCGCCGGGCAAGCCGCCGTGCACCCGGCGGCATACAAAGCCGCCGGCTTTGTATGCTTTGTATGTCTTTTATATGCCGGGTTTATGCCGGCCGCCGGCATAAACCCGGCGGCTTTGCCGCCGGTCCTGTGTAGTAGCCTTAAGTACCAAGAACTAGCTCCAGATTATTTGAGGACGTTTAAGGGGAGTCAGAGGTACGTCCAAACATTATGTTTGGTACAAAGAGTACATACCCACATTTTGCAGTAGTTGGTATTCCATACGTGACAGGTTGCAAGCCCATCGCCGCTGTTAGAATACTAATCTTTGGTACTTACCTAAGCAGTAAGTAAGTACTCAATATTTAATAGTCGTTTTATAACTGTCATGTGATAACTTACCCGCCATCGCCTCGCATCGCGCCGCCGCCGCTGCTGCCGCGGTCGCCGCCGCCGCCGCCGCCGCCGCCGCCGTAGCCCCTGCGGTCGCCACTTCTGTCGCCACCGCGGTCTCCGCCACGATCGCCCCCGCGGTCGTCTCCGCCGCGTCCTCCCCAGCCGCGGTCGCTGCCTCCCCGGCCGCCGCCGCCGCGCCCGCCGCGCCCGGGCGGCCCGCCGCGACCACCGCCGCCGGATGGGGCACCTCCACCGCCGCCACCACCGGGCTTCTCTTCGTTGCATCTGCAAACATATTGTTGGTTTTACTTTTGAACCTATATTAGATAAGAATCTACCATCTATTTTAGGGGGGTTTTGATTGATTGAACCGGTTTTTTTTTACAAACTTGCAATGCACAATAAAACTTTTAAATTTGGTTTGGATTGCCATAGACAAACCCATGTTAACAAACAAATACCAAATTATTAAGGATTTTTTTACTCAGAATGAGTTTTCAATTTAGGACTTTAGTGGAAAATAATTATAGGTTTGGTCAAATTTTGAGTTTTTGTTTTAATAAACCTTAATATTATCGACAACTAGGCATACATGGTTTGCTCACCTGTTACAAGCTTTCCTCCATGAGAAATTAGTGTTTCCACAACTAGGGTTGGTACATCTCCAATCGCCTTCACGATTGCCGGACGGAGGGCCACCACCGCCACCGCCGCCGCCTCCACCGCCACCGCCACCGCCACGGCCGCCACCTCCGCGTCCTCCACCGCCACCGCCACGACCGCCGCGGAAACCGCCGCCACCACCGCCGCCGCCGCCGCCACCGCCGGGCTTACCGCCCGCCCATGTGTTCTGACGCTGAGCGAGCGATACTTTGATAGTAGAACCGTTGAAGTCCTTTCCGTCGAACCATTGGATTGCTGAGGATGCAGCATTAGGGTCTTCATAAGTGACTGTAGCTTCACCCTTTGGTTGTCCTGTTGCTTTGTCTTTGTACATCCAAACTTTGGGCCGTTGAGTCTTCTTATCCATCTGGATATTAGATATTTTATTTAAATGAATATTTCAATTTTTGCATGAAGTGTAGAAATAAGTCATTTGTCAAACACAAAGTTTTTCTATTTATCTTCTTATACAAAATATTTTTTTTATATAGTATTGTTGCGCCGGACGCCTAGCAACTTGTTTCGTTATTTATCCTGACGTACAGGTGTTTTCAGAAGGCTGAAATATGTTTTCAGCCGTTGCCAGAAGAGGCTCTGTCACCTCCCAGTTGATTACAATTTCGACCAAGTTGCCGTGGTTTTCAGGCGCCTGAAACATGTTTTCAGTCCGTTTCAGGCTATTACCCATCGATCCATGCAATATCCTGAAAACCCGTTTTCAGGCGTTTTCAGGACCCCTTATGGACCATTGAAGGACATTTCACTATAGAGCCATATTTGCATAGGAGTGAAAGAGATAGCACTACTAGAAAGAGATAGCAGACGTTCGAATATTCTAGACTACTGTTCTAGAATCAATCGAAGGAAAAGCACTACTAGAAAGAGATAGCAGACTTTCGAATATTCTAGACTACTGTTCTAGAATCAATCGAAGGAAATGAACGAGAGCTATTTCTGTGGAAAGAGATGCAAGTATGGTCTAGTATGATCCAGAACATTCTCGGGTTAGCTGCGTCGTATATAAAGCCAGTCGGCGAGAGCGACAGGCAGTCAGTTTGTGGAGAGGACTCGAGAAGAAAGTGAGTTAGTGAAAACGGTTCGAGGAGTCAGTTCGTTTTGTGGAGAGGACTCGAGAAGAGAGTCACTTCGAGGGAATGGCTCAGGAAGAAGTGAGTTGGAAGAAGTGGATAAAGGAAGAGAACTTTTGTTAAGTGATAGTTGAGTGATAATTAAGTGTGTTAAGTAGTGTTAAGTAGTGTTTTAGTTTGTTAAGTGTTAGTGTAAATAAATAAGTCATCTCTTGGATTATTATTGTGCATTTTCTATCCATACGAACCCCGAGCTCGTAACAGTATAATAAGATGAAACTTAGAATATACACATATTATTACACATAGTTTGTTACCTAAAATAACATACATATAACTACTTTTATATGGGTAGGTACTAGGTACCAAGCAAATTATCATTTGATATCAATCGGAAGTAATTTTTTCGATTGGTATCGAAAGATAATTGCAATAGAGGCACATCAGTAGCCCCTATCGCAACCTTTCACTTGCCTCTAATCTGACCGAAAAATAGGGAAACTTCAGGGAACCACTATACCTTAATTATTCCAATGGCGCCAAAATGCTGACATAATTCATCTTCTGAGGTGGATGGGTTCATGCCCTGAATAAAAATGGTATCTTCCTGCGTGACCATATCACCCGCACCACTGTCACGGTCGCCACCAAAGCCGCCGCCGCCGCCACCTATAGGTAAATACAACTTAGGAAAGAAATATTTTGTAATTTTTAACTAAGCAATTCATTTGTTTCATTTTGTATTTGATCCTAATAAAAATCCTAAATTTGTCAGCTGGGATTCGAACCCGCAACTTTTACATACTTATGTGTATACCTATTTGTTGACAACCATACTTTATTTATTCCTTTTCGGTTTACTGTCTTAGTAATAAATTACAGTGTGTCACCATTAGTTATATTTAATCAGTTCGATAGATACGCATTTGTACACCTGTTTTAATATGAAGTAGAACTAAAACCATAAAGAACTTATATTTTTAAACCTAATCCACACTTGATCTGATTACGTTAAAGTAAATTGATAACCATAATAGTACGCTTTTTTTTTATACGAAACGAATCGAAAATACCATAGTGCGCGAATGTTGCTAATCAACCGCACTATTACCAAAAGTTGTAAACAACACATTTCAACCACAGGGCTGCCAAAACGATATACATGTTTCTGGTACAGTTTAGTCAAGTTACACCTTACATCACATAGTTAGTGCGATGAGAATAACAGATTTTGTAGAATATAACCTGTACCCAGTAGGTTAGTTTGTAGGAACCAAGCCGTAAGTTTGTTGCCTGTTCTTCTAGGCTTTGGTCGCGTGGAACTGGCACCTAGAGTCACCTAGCTTTAAGACGTTTCAAAGTGATCCTTGTGATTTTATTGAATACTAGCGGCCTGTCCCAGCTTCGCATGGGTGGTCATAAATTTTTTGAACATTTTAGGACAAACTTAGACCCCCACGGTCTAAGTTCGAGCCTCGCGTCTACTAATTTCATACATTTGCACGTCCTTCTCCTTGAGTGAGTGAAATCGCACCCCGAGCGTGATCCGTGGACCCGTTAACATTTTTAATTTCGTCATATCTTTTGAATGGAATGTCCGATTTGAAAAATTTAAGAAGTAATCTATAGGTATTGAAACCGTCTTAATTATGAAATGATTTATTTTGATAAGGATTAATACCAAGGTACAAATAAACACCCTTTTCTAGCGGCGGCATTTCAATTAAATTTTTATAATAAAAGAACACTTATTGTGACATAACTATAATAGTTAGACATATGCTGTCGCGACATTTTTTGTAGATAATGATGTGTTCTGCAAAGTCGTAGTACATTATTTTGTTCTATCATCAATAGTTTTCGCAGCGCACGCGATGTAAGGTTTTCTTTTTCCACCTTGGGTTACATTATTGGAGTTTTAGTAAGGATCCCTGATTTTTTTGAAAATATAATATAGCCTATGTTACTCAGGGATAATGTAGCATTCTAATGGTGAAAGAATTTTTGAAATCGGACCAGTAGTTTTTGAGCCTATTCGTTACATACAAAACAACAAAACAACAAAACAACAAAAATACAAATCTTTTCTCTTTATAATATTAGTGTAGAAATACATTTTGACTTTGAAAGTACCAGTAGTACTCAATAATTTGATAAACCAAGAGTTGAAAACCAAAAGCTGTAAACATTTTTATAATAATACCATCCTGTTCTTCAGCATTCCGACGCATGTCTTAGTGACTCGGTAACATTTAGTCGAATTCATGTTTATGCTTTTAAGTACCTAATGGAGGGAGAGCGTCTTAATTTTTCGAAATAATTGTTCCCTCCGTGGTCTAAGTGCATACACTTATCAGTCAGTATGACTATATCCCTGGTGATATAAGATCCTGATGACGATCAAATGCGTCTGCAATAAATTGAAGACGAACGACGAACTCTTCCGGCAGGTCCTTGTTTACCCTTCTTAATAAACTTACGAACAATGTTTTTTTTATCAAGGATGAAGGATATTGATGGCGAATAAGGTTGTTGACATGTAAATACACACGGATACGCCTCAGTCTATACACTAGTCACTTTAAAGTCTGGTACCATTGTAGTGTTTCCATACCATTACCATTCAGTTACATTCTAGAAGTTGGTAACTGCAACATTTTTACCTGTACACTACACATAATCTATGTTCACCTATCATTGTCAACTGCATGGTTGTTTTCATCACTCACCAGTGAACGAGTAGAATACCAGGTTTGGCAGCCCTTACGTAAATACAAATTAGAAATAATGACAATAGCACCACTCGCTTAGCGAGGAGCTTTACCTTTGTTAAAACCACCCCGCGCGCCGCCACTAAAACAATAAGAAGAGCTTTTAGCACACTGGCAGGCTGGGGGTACATTGAATGGAGCGCGCTGACCGAACCCTGAGGTACACTTTTTGGTGACCTTACTCCAAGTGATGCATCCTTTTCTTTACCAATATGTTAATACCTTGATACCTTGAAAATCTTAGAATGTTTGATGACACATTATAGCAGTATATTCGTAGACATGCACTTTTATAAACACTTGTAGCGTCATTAAATGACGATCAAGAAGACATTGACAGATCTTGAAAAACACATAAAATATGAAAGCTATTTACATGTTTTTCAACAAATTTTTAGGGACTAAACAAACTGTGAGGCACCTCGTAATAATAAGACGTCGTCAACGACGCGCGCCATTTAAAATTACTCACAATCATGTCTTGGAAATAAAATTCAAACAGTGGTAATGTTTTTTGATGACATCTTGTAAACAAATGGACTCTCATTATGTACATTTATTTGAGACTAGTGGCTTCCCGCGGCTTCGCACGCGTTGAAGTGGTGAGCCGTGATTGAGCCACAAACTTCCAAACATCGTAACTCTCGCATTGAGTTGTATATTATTATGGTAGGATTTTAAATAACTACGTAGGTATAAGAGATACCTATAGGCGTACATTACCTATATTAGGTAGGTAGGTAGGTATAGGTACTGACCTTAGCACAAACACGACAAATACAACAAAGACAACCTTACACGGAAAACCACGCGTTACAAAACTCCCATACAAACTTTGACATCCCTTTGCACGCTTAATAAAGGTAGTTTTAAAAAACTAAAAATGCCTATCCTATTTTTTTGCCTTGAAGTACCTACATGTACTTCAAGTTTCAAGTTTGTAGGTTCAAGGAATACAATTTTTCATACCAACGTTTTCAACCCTTCTTACACGCTTAGTGGTTGAATTTCCAAAAAATCCTTCTTATTACACCTCTACGCCATAAGACCTATGTACTCTTCAAATTTCAAGTCTCTAGGACCAGCGGTCAAAAAACTCCCATACAAACTTTTACATCCCTTTGCACACTTATTAAGGGTAGTTTTCAAAAACTAAAAATGCCTTTCCTATTTTTTAGCTCTGAAGTACATGTACTCCAAGTTTCAAGTTTGATTCAAGGAATACTATTTTTCATACAAACGATTTCATCCCTTTTTACATCCTTAGGGGTTGCATTTCCAAAAATCCCTTCTTAGTACACCTCTACGCCATAAGACCTATGTACTCCACAAATTTCAAGTCTCTAGGGCCAGCGGTCAAAAAATTCCCATACAAACTTTTACATCCCTTTGCACACTTATTAAGGGTAGTTTTGAAAAACTAAAAATGCCTTTCCTATTTTTAAGCTTTGAAGTACATGTACTCCAAGTTTCAAGTTTGTAGGTTCAAGGAATACAATTTTTCATACAAACGTTTTCATCCCTTTTTACACCCTTAGGGGTTGAATTTCCAAAAATCCCTTCTTAGTACACCTCCACGCCATAAGACCTATGTACTCCTCAAATTTCAAGTCTCTAGGACCAGCGGTTTAGGCTGTGCGTTGTCTATATGTCAGTCAGTCAGTCAGTCAGTCAGTCAGGACTTTGATTCTTATAGTATTAGAGATCATTGGTTCCAATTGAATCCAATTTTTCAACCCAATAATATGCACAATTTTCGAGACCCATACCTATAAAACGCCGGAAAAACTTTTAGGTTATTATTTATCAAGAAAATATTGCTAATTTTATATAACTACCTACATAATGACATGCTAAATGAAAAATCAAATAAGACCATTATGCCTAAGTTTACTAACAGATTTTCTCACTGAGATCTAGACTAAGTCTTATTACTAGTCTTAACTGAGGGGTTGAAATGGGCTCATGTAATACCTACCCCTTATTGCCTTACCTAACCCCTTACCTAATATATTTTTTTATTTAGATTTGGAATTTCTTAATTCAATGCTTATCCTTGGTTGGATGTTTTTATTTCAAAATACCTAGATAGTCATCAGGGAGATTTCATATAAAGTTTGAATGTCTTTTAAAAGGTGTTTTGTTTAAAACATGCCACAGATTTTTTTATCCACACTTATTTCGCATAACATTTAAAAAAAAATGGGGTTAGAGGCGGTCGTAAGCAGCATGTTACATTGAATATTATTTCCAAGTTTTATAATTTGTGATTGCATGGATCGAGATGCTCATTTAGCATACCTAACTAACAATCTGAACCACTAATGTCACTACAAATTAATGCTGAAAGGTGAATTTTCATCATCTTAAAAATAGTTTTACAATCAGTTAAAACTTGTAATTTGGGTTTCACTTTGTCTGAAGGTCTGCATTAACTAGTAGTTTCTACAAGCTTATCTCACTAACTAATCTGTTATTAAAAACCAAACAGATCGACTAACAAACAACATCCTATTCATTAAATTGCAGGTAATCATTTAAAAGCACAAAAGCTTAACTGATATAAAGTTTGTTTAGTCCCAACAAGGTTAATATCAATCCACTCATCATAATAACAGTTTATTAAAATTATAATAACATGTAAAATACTTCAGAATGTTTTATCAAATATTAATGATGAATGTACTGAGAAATTCATAATTTTTTACACATCATAGTCTAAGGATTTGCATTCAATTATAATAATAAGCAGTAGTTGACATAATGTACATAGAATGAAGTTCTGATAATCCTAATGTGAGTTTTATACAACAACTGTTGCTGAAACAATAAAAATAAAACCTTTCACCACATGGTTTTGAAAGAAACTAGTGACATGATAAGAAGTTGAATAAAAAACCAATGGTTATAATCTTATTTTCAAGAAAAACCTACAAACATTGTATGCAAACCTTTTGACTGAAATTACAGTTTAAAATACAGTCTTTACTATAAAATACAGTTACTTACAACTTCAATTATGTTATGATAAACCCATTTACTATTTTATTTTATATGAAATAATGTTGAATCTCCATTCTGTACCAATATATGAGCTGCTTCTTATTTTTTTCAACCAACCCTACTTTGAATCCTTTGTGAAATAACTGATGACAGAACCCCTCACTTATGTAACCACTAATTTTAAGCCGCTTATCCATTAACCAGCTAAGTGACAACCCTGAGAAGAACCTGAAGTAGACACAATGAACCAGTATTTGTAGTTTTATGTGCTTATATCTAAAATATCTAAATTGAACAGCTGCTCATAACTTTTTCTCGAATTTTTATGTAAATACCATTAAACCTCATAGTATCCATTTGGCCTCAACCTCTTAAAACAGCATAAAGTAGCACTAATCAGAACCTGTGCTAAACCTAACCCAAAAACTGCAACACATTGTAGGCTAAGATAATATGTTGCACAGAACCCGACCTACACTCTAGTCAAGTGTTTTAACACATTTATTTGATGTTCTTACTTGGAATGGATAAAAATGACTTTAAATGGTGTAATTAGTAATAAAACATTAGACTTACCCATAGCCTCCATCTCTATTCCCCCCATCTCTATTGTAGCTTGGTCTGTCACCTCCGCCATACCCCCCGCGATCTCCGCCCGAGTAGCCGCTGCTCCCTCGATCTCCCCCATAGCTATTTCCTCCTCTGTCTCCACCATAGCTATTGCCGCCACGATCGCCGCTGCCATAGCTGTTGCTTCCACGGTCACCACTGCTGGCGTTGTAACCGCCATTGCCACTATTACGATCATATCCTCCACTTGAGCCATAACTAGAGGCACTATTGTTTTGATTATAGCTCTGGCTGTAACTGTTTCCTGATGGAGCTCCTTGATTGCTTCCATATGAATTTCCACCTGCTATATTAAATAAATAGTTGAATCAAGGGGTGGGCTAAAATATGACATCTTTTGGTACGTGGACTCCTGGTACGTGCGGGATTGGTACTTGGAGTGGACCTACCTACCCTCCCTCCCAAAAACACTACCTACGCGTGTAGGTAGGTCAAAAGTAAAGCAATCGTTCAGCAAAAGCGATGAAATAACGAGATAACTTCATTGTAGTACTAGTACCAACCTGAGCTCGCATTATTCCAATCAGCCGGTTGGGCGCCATAACTTTGTGAACCATAACCGCCGCTTTGTGCTCCACTACTACCTCCGTAATTATCACCGGTAGGAATTGCCGGTGGCGGAACGGAGTACTGTTGAGCAGTGTATCCTCCACTGCCGCTGTTATAGTCACCAGAAGCGTAAGCTGAAAGAATTATGAATCAATATTTCTGGTACCACAGGCTAATTTAATTATATTATAAATATTTTAAACGTGTTTATACTAACGATCTCCCATCTTTAGTTATAATTGTGGAAATAGAAATGCAGTAATATTGACGAATAAACTCAAAACCCCAAAAATGCAAAAAACCACGCCACGCAAGAAAAGACGTGCGAATCAAACAAGATGGCAGGCAGTAGCCGTGGGTAGAAGGCAGGGCTGCCAGGTGAAAATATGGCGCAATCGTACCACAGCTTAAAAAAAGTCGTACGCCCTAAGAAAGTTTGAAATAAGAAATCGTACCTACAAGAATCAATCATCGATATATTTAAACATTTAGAGTTATATTAGTTTAAAGTACACCTCTTTGCACTAGTTTCTTTTTAGGAGTACGAGAAAGCTCAATAACACTTACGTCGCTCATTTTTATTAAATTAATTACAGAAGCGCATCAGTTTTCACAAGAACCTGCACGATTTAGTAGAAAATAACAAGTAGAACCGCGTTTCTCCGCTCCGTACAACTAGACCGCGCGCTAAGGAAATGATTTGTCGTCATTCTTTAATAAAATAATCATCAACTATAGGGAATATTAACGCAATGTTAGTCAGATATCAACCTTATTGTTTACGGTCGAACGTTTTCTTTCATGTATAGAAATCTAAAATTGTATGTAAAAAAGTCGTACGTTTTCTGTACGATTTCGATGTTTCGATCGTAATCGTACAAAACATGCAAAAAATCGTACAAATACGATTTAAATCGTACAAATGGCAGCCCTGGTAGAAGGAGTCGGACGTAGCGATGTAACGACTCGGGTTACCAACCCGGTTCAACCCGGGTTGAGCTTCAAACCGTTCAAGTCGGGTTGAACCTATGCCAAACCGATCTGGACGGGTTGAGTAAGCGAGCGGTTTGTTGATCGCTGTCCCTCTTCAACTCACGCACGGTGCGGCACGGAACCGCGAGTCGGTACTTCGGGTCGGACCGAACCGAAATATGAAAATGAGATTGACTTGACAAAGTCGATTCAATTTGTTCTTGGGTTCTACGAATGAGTTAAATTTGTATTCATAACGGATTATGAATACAAATTACTGAAATTACATAAATTTAACTCATTCGTTTCGGTTTCCATAACATAAAATTCTAGCATGAGCAATACAAATTGGTTCGTCGTATTGACTTTGTCATTTCGGTTTGTAACCCGGTTTCAAACCGGTTTACATATATTTTTGCGGTTCGATTTACAAGTCGGTTTGCTTATTTTTCATACCGGTTTGAGTCGGTTTGAAAAATTTCGAGATCGTTACATCGCTAGTCGGACGTACGCGTCTGGAGCGGCTCATACCGTAGTGAGCCGTCAGTAACGGCTCTATTTCTTTTGGAGCGGCTCAACAGCTCTCATGCCAGCCTAATATAAATTTTATTCCTAGGTTGATAGGGTCTACATTAGAAAAAAGATATCCAGATCAAAAATTTTGCTAAATGAATTTGAATTGTTTCGTCTAGAAAACAAGATCTAATTTCCAATGCTGCATTTTTGGAGCCGCTCATCTGTGGAGCGGTTCTCAGGTCTACTCATAAAATGTGATACACAACTGAAACGGTTCAAAGATTGGTTTTATGATAAACAGAACCCTGAACCGTTTGAGTAGAATATGTATTTTGATTTTCAAAGTGATCCTTGTGATTTTATTGAATAAATACATTTTGACTTTGACTTTGACTTTGATTCATTGGGAGGTTTACTACGTACTCGAACCGTTGAATCGTTTGAAGTAATATCTGCGCGGGCGAGTGAGTGGAGTTAGGATGAATTGAAGGATTATGGTTATTTTTAGTAAAGCATGTTTTTAAATGGTATGGGTTACGAATTTGAATTATTAACTTGAGTTGTTTTAGCAACAGCCCGTGGATGCCCTCGCGTTTTAGCATACATATTTACGGATATTTTGCGTTCTAGGCTCGTCATAATTTGCATAAATATTTTCCGTTTTATCGTTTAATCAAGTAAAAGTTTAGTTTTTAGTTTTTTTATTAAAGTAAAAGTTCTACTATTCAAAATGAACCTTATTTTGAATAGTAGAACTTTTACTTTAATTTTTTTTCATTCCGTCGTTCATTGTTAGCAATATTTATTAGTTATTGCTAACATACAAATTCACGGCTAACATAATTTTTCCTGTTTATTTTCCGCTAGACTCGTTTATTTTTCTACAAAATTATTTTTATCGTAGTATTTTTTTGTTTTGGCGTCTAGTCCTTTTGCCAAGTCTTATCGGTGCTTGCTTGGAGTCTTTGAAGGTACCATAAATTGGTCCTGAAATCCTGAGCGGTTTGAACCGCGGTTCGGCTCCGGCTCGAAACTGTAAATGAGCTGATGCGCTGCAGATCATGTTTTTTGAATGAGTTACGCATGGCTAGCAGGCAGGCAAGGCAGGCAGGTAACTCAAGGCGAGTCCGGTTATTGTACGACATGATAATGTACAGCACGATAATGTACAGCATGATATTTGGAATCCACTTTGGTACCTTTTTGGATTCGTTTTATCTGGGTGTACATTATCGGGGTGTGCAATAACTGGATGTGCAATATTGTCACGTGTAGTTAATGTGCAGCCAGTTATTACACAGCATGATAATGTACAGTACGTTAATGTACAGCATGATAAATGGAAGCCACTTTGGTACCGTAAAAAATAATTTCTGGCACTTCGGCGGCCGCTGCCGCGGCACGCTCGCTTTGCTCGCTCGCCTCGTGCGTAATTTATATGTTTCAACATAACCTAACCAATCCGACTCAACGGTACTAAAGTGGCTTCCAATTATCATGCTGTACATTATCTGGGTGTACATTAACAACACTTGACGATATTGCACAGCATGTTATTGTACGGGATGATATTATACACCCAATAATTCAAACCAGTGGACACGGATTATCTGGGTGTGCATTATCGTGCTGTGCAATATCATGCTGTACATTATTTGGCCGTACATTATTGGCTCCCTTTATTTTCCCCAACAATGGTTTGCTCTAGCCATGGGTAACTCACTCAAAAAACATGATCTGCAGCGCATCAGCTCATTTACAGTCTCGAGCCGGAGCCAAACCTAGGTTCAAACGGCTCAGAATTTCAGGGCCAATTTATTGTCATGGTATCTTAGTCTAGCCCTCTGCAGCTGAGGTGAAAATAATGTTAACATTCTACTGATGTGGTGTCTATCAGGCGTCAACTTAACTAGCGTAAATTACCATTACATAAAAGTTTATTTATAAAAACCTTTCCATATTATTTTTTATCGGCTTATAAACTTATGGAATCAATAAATATCTATTGGAATAAAACAATATATTAGTTATTATAGAATCATCTTTATTGAGATCAAATTCTTAGGTATTTGGTAACAGACCTTACAAATTATTAAAAAAAAGAGACATTTATCAAATATTGTCTTAAACTTAGGCAAAAAATGTTTTTAAAAACAATCATCTAAAACTAGGAAAAATATCAACGAAATCGTATGATACGTTTAGGCACATAACAGTCTCAAAGTTTACCCTTATTTTAGGTGAAAATTTGCAGTCTTCGCAAATTTGAGCGGCTCATTGTAGGCATATCGCTTTCTTACAAGCGCAGCAGCTAAATCTGGTCTGCTTTTTAAGTCTGCTGGGGCATACGTTACACAGCTTTCTTCCAGGTGGCCCAGCTGGTGGAGGAGTTTCAGGAGGGGGAGGCAAATCCTCACCTAAAACTCGAAGCTCTCTCGGCAGTCTGTCTTTATAGACTAGCTCCTTCAAACTGGGAAGAACCAACTCTCTTGCCAGAGAGAGCAAAAAGTCTCCTTTTCGCAATTTAGCACCTGGACATCCTTTGTACAAGATATAAGCGTTCACACCGGCTAGATCCAATATCCTGTAAAATATTGCCATTGGCCAGCGACGGGTCTTTCGAGAACATGAATAAATTGAACATTTTTTGTCAATTTCGTCGACTCCAGCCTTTGAGTGATTGTAATCAACAATCATCGTTGGTTTATTAGTCGCTTCATCAGTACTTGGTGCGTGATGAGATTTCTTCCTCTAAATTCTGAAGAACTCATTTTCTTCCTCTAAATTCTGAAGCCAGTCTTCAATGTGTGTATCAATATTCCGTGGCCTCCCTTTGAAACATCGCTTGGATGGTCCAGGACCCGAGTTCTCAGGATTTGCCATCTAAAAAGATAATCAACTTAGTATATAGGCGAACAATTACATAAACACTGAGACTATGTATGCGAGACACTATGAAAAGTTAAGTATTTTACTGAGATTACGAATATTGGACACTATGGAATACGAACGGTCTTTGTGAGGTTACGTCTAACAGAATCAGGTCTTATTGCTGTACTTACGTCTAAGAGACACCTTTCACTTATAGCGCACGACGTGCGACCCGCGCGACCGATCGCGCCACACTGCCCGTTGTCGCGCACCAATCGAGGAAGGTACTGAGCGAGACAGAACTATATGACGCCATATTGCGAGATGGCAACCACATATCGGTTTGGCGGTGTCCAAGAGACACCATGTCAGTTGCAGAGGGCTAGTCTTATCGGTGCTTGCTTGGAGTCTTTGAAGGTCAAAGACTCCAAGCAAGCACCGATAAGACTTGGCAAAAGGACTAGACGCCAAAACAAAAAAATACTACTATAAAAATAATTTTGTAGAAAAATAAACGAGTCCTAAACGGTTAGTAAACAGGAAAAAATCCTTGAATTTGTATGTTAGCAATAACTAATAAATATTGCTAACAATGAACGACGGAATGAAAAAAATTTAAGTAAAAGTCACCCATACCATTTAAAAACATGCTTTTCTAAAAAGAACCCTATTCCTTCTACTATTCAAAATGAACCTAACTTGATTAAACGATAAAACGGAAAATATTTATGCAAATTATGACGAGCCTAGAACGCAAAATATCCTTAAATATGTATGCTAACACGCGAGGGCATCCACAGGCTGTTACTAAAACAACTCAAGTTAATAATTCAAATTCATAACCCATACTATTTAAAAACATGCTTTTCTAAAAAGAACCATAATCCTTCAATTCATCCTAACTCCACTCACTCACCCGCGCAGATATTACTTCAAACGATTCAACTGTTCGAGTACGTATTGAACCTCTCAATGAATCAAAACAAATATTTTACTCGAACGGTTCAGGGTTCTGTTTATCATAAAACCAATCTTTGAACCGTTTCGAGTTGTGTATCACATTTATGAGTAGATCTTTGAACCGCACCACAGATCAAGAGTGGCAAAAATGCATCATTGGAAATTAGATCTTATTTTCTAGATGAAACAATTCAAATTCATTTAGCAAAATTTTTGATCTGGATATCTTTTTTCTAATAAAGACCCTATCAACCTAGCAATAAAATTTATATTAGGCTGGCATGAGAGCTGTTGAGCCGCTACAAAAGAAATAGAGCCGGTACTGACGTACTCACTACGGTAAGAGCCGCTCCAGACGCGTACGTCTGACTCCTCCTACCCACGGCTAGTTTGCTCTGAACCAGGGCTGCCATTTGTACGATTTAAATCGTATTTGTACGATTTTTTCCATGTTCTGTACGATTACGATCGAAACATCGAAATCGTACAGAAAACGTACGATTTTTTTACATACAATTTTAGATTTCTATACATGAAAGAAAACGTTCGATCGTAAACAATACGGATGATATCCGACTAACATTGCGTTAATATTCCCTATAGTTGATGATTATCTTATTAAAGAATGAAGACAATCATTTCTTTTGCGCCCGTTATAGTTGTACGGAGCGGAGAAACCCGGTTCTACTTGTTATTTTCTACTAAATCGTGCAGGCTCTTATGAAAACTGATGCGCTTCTGTAATTAATTTAATAAAAATGAGCGACGAAAGTGTTATTGAGCGTTCTCGTACTCCTATAAAGAAATTACTGCATAGAGGTGTACTTTATTATTAAATGTTTAAATATATCAATGATTGATTCTTGTAGGTACGATTTTTTATTTCAAACTTTCTTAGGGCGTACGACTTTTTTGAAGCTGTGGTACGATTGCGGCACATTTTCACCTGGCAGCCCTGCTCTGAACCACAGATACCAACCACAGAATAGTTCTTTATTCTATCTAATGTAAAACACAAATGTCTAAATAAACTGGCCTTCGAAGACTATCTTCAATCAGGGGTTTTCCTTACTGGCATGAGCACTAGAGTTTTCTTTAATTTCGTGTGTGATGTTCTTTGATGGAGCATGGAGCAGTAGTATCGTCTTGAGTAATAATGTTTGTTCTGTGAGTAGTATAGAAGAAGAAGAAGAAGAAGAAGCAAGCAAGCGTCAAGCGAGAGCGCCTCGCTCGCCTATTGATTTCGTTCGTTGAATTTGCTTTGTGGTTTTCACTTTTCTTGTTATTTTCTTTCTGTAAATCTCTGACAATACCTACGTACGACTAAAATCAAATCATGGCTACTTACGTCGAAATGAGTTTAGATGATATCATAAAGAAAAAAAAGAAAGTGAAACCAAGGTAAGGTATTGAACTAAGTATAATTATTTACAGTGTTGAATTAATGATTTGAACATCTATCAGCTACTGGCAAAATATCAATAATCTAGCTAGCCCCTTTTTACAGCAAAACCAAAAAAGGCACAAGTGGGCAGCCAAATAAACATTTTCCTAAAAGTGTTTTGCCTGCACCCAAGAAACAGCCAATTGCAGACGCTAGAAACAAAATTATATCAAAGAAAAGGATACAGATAACAGATGCACGAGATAAATTAGCTGCGCTTGCTAAACAAAAGGATGCCAGACTGAAACTTAACAAATTGAGACAAGAAAGAGTAAGGGTTATGCACAAAAGCTATCCTAAATTTCTCATAATTTGCAGCCGTGTGCCATTAAAACAAATAGCTCTCTCTGTGATTTTCTATTTTTTTAAACTTGAATGTTACAAGAAATAAACAGTTCAGCTAAGAGGGTCTTAGCTGAACTTGAACGTTACAAGAAATATACAGTTCAGCTAAGAGGGTCTTAGCTGAACTTGAAGGTTACAAGAAATATACAGTTCAGCTAAGAGGGTCTTAGCTGAACTGTTTATTTCCTGTAACCTTCAAGTTTAAAAAAAATAGAAAATCACAAAGAGAGCTATTTGTTTAATGCAAAACAATGGCTTGGTTGCATATTTTATGAATATCCATTAAAGCACTAGGGATCATCTTCCACTCAATAACCTCATATCACATTGGCTATTCATAAATATTTTTTAACCATTTCACATCACACTAACTAGCCTGAAACTATGCAAGGTTTGTTAAATATGTAGTTCCTTATTATACAATATAACATCCACACACAGAACAAACACACATGTTTGTTCTTGGTGGCCATTGAGCTCTCCAACTACAGCAGAGAAGGCAGAGCTACTACCAACCGACCTGTGAGGCGAGTCAATTAGTGGAGTATTATATGTGAATGCCATACTATAACATAGAGCCATCAAGCCAAAGATTTAATAGTTGATATGTTTCATCAGCCTTATTATGAGACAGTAGTTGCTTGGCTAATTTTAGGATAAACCAGCATCCCTAGGTTTGTCCAGCTCTGATGATATTCATATTGCAGTCACGGTTCCCGGGCACTGGAGTGCAGGGAATGGAGCAAGGAAGATTTTTTGCTCACAATCCTGGAAATCTAACCAGGGCGACAGCTGTACCACAGCCTATAGGAAGAGGTAAATATATTATTTTACTGAACATTAAATTGTCCAAATTTTCACTTAGTGCCACTCATGCCCCTTAGCAACGCGTAAATGATTTCTTAACATCCCCAATCTACAATAATATTATAAAGAGGAATGATTTGTATTTTTGTATGTAATGAATAGGCTCAAAAACTACTGGTCCATACCCCATAACAAATTTTTGAAATCTGTACCCCAAGTATGAGTTGTGTTTACCATATTTGGTTTTTCGTTTTTGTTACGTGTTCATTGCGGGTTTTGTATGAAGACGCGATAGATATACCGATACGTAACTTTATGTTGCATGTATGATGAAAATTAGTAGTAGAACATAAAGTTCCGTATTGGTATCTCTATCGCGTCTTCATACAAAACCCGCAATGAACGCATTGCAAGTAGGATGAAAATTAGTAGTAGAACATAAAGTTCCGTATTGGTATCTCTATCGCGTCTTCATACAAAACCCGCAATGAACACATTGCAAGTATGATGAAAATAAGTAGTAGAAAATAAAGTTCCGTATTGGTATCTTTATCGCGTCTTCATACAAAACCCGCAATGAACACGGTACAAAAACGAAAAACCAAATATGGTAAACACAACTCATACTTGGGGTACAGATTTCAAAAATTCGTTCACCATTAGAATGCTACATTATCCCTGAGTAATATATATAGGCTATTATTAATTACTAGAAAAAATTAGGGATCCCTTCTAAAACTTCAATAATGTAACCCAAGGTGTAAAAAAGTTGGCCATAATATATTATGTCTTTCATCGCATGCGCTGCGAAAACTATTGACGATAGAACATAAAAATGTTCTAAGAACACATCAATATCTACAAAAAACTCAGTGATACCATATGTCTAACTATCGTAGTTATGTAACTATAACTTCTTTTTTACATTTTAAAAGTTGATAGAAATGCTGACCAAAATCAGACCATGCTATCCATACCTTTATATTATCCAAATAAATCATTTCAGAAAAAAGTCCAAATATAATGTTTGGACTTGCCTCTGACTACCACCTACTCAAAGTTTTGGTTCGTTCGTCGGCTCGCATCACGAGATCTCAGTTCGGGGCGAACCACTAGTACAAAATTAAAAATTTTAGTTCGCTTTAAAAATATTATTAGCGAACGCGCGGTTCCACGGTTCTCACTCACTCAGGGATAAGGGCGTGCAAGTGCAAATGTATTAAATAAATAGTAGAAGCGAGACGAAGAGTGTGGTTGCCGGTGTAATTACAGGCACATGAGGCTTAACATCTGTATGCCTCAAGTTAATGGACGCAAGGCAGTGCATGGTAGGGCACGTTCATATCATGCGTGACTTACGAGGCAATGCTTTGTTATAGGTGATGGTTACCACTTAACATCAGGTGGGCCATCTGCTTGTTCCAACACTTGTTGTATAAAAAAAATGCTTATAATTTATGTGTTTACAGTGTTTGTTGATCGTTCAAGGCAAGTGGCCTATCAAGTACCAGGTCCTGCAAGAGCTCTTAATAACCACTCACTTAATCCTAAGAAATTCCTGGAAACAAGAACAATTGGAAATAAACGTCATGGTAAGTACTTACTTTGTTGAGGCACAGATTGCTGATAAGATATATCATTTACCAAGTTATTTTAAAACATTGTTTCAGAAATGACAGATAGAATGTCAAGACCAAGGCCAATTGTTAGAACTGTGGAAAATGATATTGAAGTAATTGATGACCCAATGGGGGAAGACTACCCTCCACCGAGACCAACATTGCACAACCGAAAGGCCAGCATGCAGCTCAAAATTATTGCTCATAATGATGCAATAGAAAACAGATATAGCAGTAGTCGTAGGTTAGTCAATTTACTTAAATTGCTTTACTCAATTATCTGATCAATGATCTTTACTGTTTAAAACCTCATTTTTATGTTTTTCCTCATTGCAGAGCCCCTTCTTAATATCACCCTTGTATTATAAACACATATGTTTACGTATGGATGATTTGGAATGTGATTTGGCATAATACCTATGTAATGAACTTACTTGGTATTCAAGACTAGGGGTGAAGGGTAGTTCTCTGAATCTCCTTGCAAGCATCATCTCTAGGTCCACATGTTTACTGATTGACGAAATGTCAGTGCACTGTCATTATTTACCTATACAATGTGTAAAATAATACCACTATAATAAGGCCAAAGACCAAGTGATCAGACCAAGTACTGGGATACATTGACGTGTTCATAAGTTGAATATATCGTTTTCGAAATTCCCATACAAAAGTAAAATTTATATTGTCTCAGAAATTTGCAACATCCCTGATACCTGTTCACGTTCACGTAAGCACCAAGGTCACGAACACACTAAACGTACCAACAGCTGAATAGGGCTGCCTCATGGTGTGTTTAGTTTCATATTGTAGGAACGTATAAGAGGCATTTCATGAATGAAAAACTATGAAATTTCAAAAGTCGTAAAACAAAATTTGTTCATCATGACCTGCAGGATACTCTGCTTCAGGGGTTATATGGGTATTATGTTACACATTGTAGATATGCCATACACCACAGCATACTGCCAAATTGCCCAAGTTGCCACAAGTGCTTCACTTGATATTTAGTTGGTGATTGGACTGGTTTCCGCAACTAGGCCACAGGTGGACCCTCATTTGCTTCACTCAAAATTAATAATATCATTCAATTTTTACTAATCAATTGTTTTCTGTTAGAGAAAAAAGTCCTCCAAGACCTCAATCAATTCTGAAGAAACGTCCCATGGCTGCTTTGAGAAGTGAACAAATTATTCCAAAAATTGAAAAACCTACACTGGAATACAGAATCATAGTTAGCAATCTTAGAAACACTGTAACTGGAGGGGACATTGAAGTGAGTACTAAGATGAAAGCCATATTTATTAAGTTACTAAGTAGACACTAAGTGAGAAAATAAAAGGCCTATTGTAGACTTTCTATATTACATTAAAACAAAATAGTAAAAAATCTAAAAAAAAATATATAATTTTCAGGAACTTTTTGGAGACATTGGAGGCATGGTGGAATCGCGCTTGGTCCGACCAGGCACTGCTGAAGTTATTTACAAGACACAGGAGGATGCCCAAAAGGCAGTGGACTTATATCACAACAGACAGCTTGATGGCCAGCCAATGAACTGTCTCCTTGTCACCCCACGGTCGCCAACTGCTTTGCAAAGGTGTGCACAAAAGAAAATATAATAATATTAAATATATAAATAATTGTCCCTCCGCGCCCCGGCGCTGCTGGCAGTATTGAACCCGCGCCTCTTACGTTATCAGTTGGTTAGTCGCAAACTGTGGCACAATGGTCATAATAAAGAAGGTAAGTAATAAGGGAATTGCATTCTGAAATTGAGCACACAAAGAAGGATTCATAACAACAGATTGTCAAAACTCTCTGTTTTACAGGAACACTAGCAAACCTGCATTATACAGCACCAACTCTAATGTGGAACCAGATGCAACTACTTTCCTCAAAGTAATGTTTAATAATCAATAAGTTTAAGCATCAAAGTGTTTTGCTTTACAATTTTTTTATGAAAACTTTGCATTTTGACTGTTAAATACAGAATAAGGATACCTTTACCTACCTACTGTTAATTTGTGTTATTAAATAGTCATTTCTCCACTTTAAATATGGATGTATTATTAAAAATGAAAAAATCCTAATGCGTACTAATTTAGATAGTTTTAAAATCTATGTAGCATTTTATCCTATATAATTCAACAAAATTATTTACTAGGTATGTAATTGTTTGAGAAACATAAAATTAAAATTGGATTACATAGGTACTTGTTCTATAATAAGTAGTAAAACCACAGAAGTAAAACATACTAACTAAAGCTTCGGCCAAACCTGCGCGACCCAAGCGACTGCGAAGAGTGCGAAGCGGGAGCGTGTGCCGCGAGGCGGACGCTACCCATACTTTCTTTAAGGCGCTCTAAACACCTACGCGATCGCAACGCGGGTAAAACGCCATAGAAAAATATGGGTAGCGTCCGCTCCCGCTTCCCTCGTTACTGACGCGCAGGTTTGGCCGAGCCTTAAGGCCCAGTTTCACCATGCTCTGTTAGTTACTAATCAAGGATTAACAGGCCGTTAAATCTAACCTTAGCTGTCAAACGCGTATATTTTGAAATATTTAACGGCCCTTTAATCCTTTGTTATTCTAACAGAGCATGGTGAAACCGGCCCTTAAGGGCCCTTTAATCCTTTGTTAATGTAACAGAGCATGGTGAAACTGGCCCTTAACAGAGCATGGTGAAATTAGGCCTAAATGTACGTATGTAGTTGATTTCATGTTTTAAAATATTTGCAAGAGCCTAGCCATAAATTCATCTCATTTCGTTTAGAACAAAAATAGATTTTATGGGCGGATTTACTGGAAGATAGTCTCCTATCGAACAGAGTCATAGCTAAGCAACCAAAGGCCCAAAAAAACTGGGGCCCTAACTGGTTAGGTTTTATCAAGATAAATATATATTTCTTGTGATGAATTCTCTACAACTTTTGAATAGAGAACTCTGATCTTGGGGGCCCCGGTGCACGGCACCTCTAGCCCTTCGGTCGGTGCGCCAACAAATCTAACTCGGGTGGGCAGCGTTCGGGAAATTAGGTATACCACATCTTCTCGTCACAGATACCGCAGAGCCGCAAGATGAAAGACTATAAACAGTATGCGTTGCCAGTGCAGTGATGACTGATGATTTATGGAACTGAGACGTGGTCGCTTACTATTGTCTTTATCTACATCTACCTGCATCTACACTAATATTATAAAAGAGGAAAGATTTGTATTTTTGTATGTAACGAATAGGCTCAAAAATCTGCTCCGATTTCAAAAATTCTTTCACCATTACAATGCTACATTATCCCTGAGTAACATAGGCTTTATTATATTTTCAAAAAAATCAGGGTGGGCAGCTTAGACTAAGTATCATAGTGGGCAGCGTTCGGGAAATTAGGTACACCACATCTTCTCGTCACAGATACCGCAGAGCCGCAAGATGAAAGACTATAAACAGTATGCGTTGCCAGTGCAGTGATGACTGATGATTTATGTAACTGAGACGTGGTCGCTTACTATTGTCTTTATCTACATCTACACTAATATTATAAAGAGGAAAGATTTGTATTTTTGTATGTAACGAATAGGCTCAAAAACCTGCTCCGATTTCAAAAATTCTTTCACCATTAGAATGCTACATTATCCCTGAGTAACATAGGCTATATTATATTTTCAAAAAATTCAGGGATCCATACTAAAACTCCAATAATGTAACCCAAGGTGGAAAACAAAAACCTTACATCGCGTGCGCTGCGAAAACTATTGATGATAGAACAAAATAATGTACTACGATTTTGCAGAACACGTCATTATCTATAAAAAATGTCGCGACAGCATATGTCTAGCTATTATAGTTATGTCACAATAAGTGTTCTTTTATTATAAAAAAATAATTGAAATGCCGCCGCTAGAAAAGGCTCTTTATTTGTACCTTGGTATTAATCCTTATCCAAATAAATCATTTCATATTCAAGACTGGTTCAATACCTATATATTACTTCTTGAATTTTTCAAATCGGACATTCCATTCAAAAGATTTTAAAAATATAAGCGACGCGCGGGTTCTCACCCAGCGCGGGCCCCGGCCAAGGCGCGAGTTAGGAGGGCGTGCAAATGACTCCGAACCCACCACGGTCTAAGTTTATCCTAAAACATTGAAAAAATGTATGTCCACCCATGCCCGAAGCTGGGACAGGCCGCTAGTTATTCTTATGTTTTGGTACAAAAAAGAACAAGATAACTCATTCGCCCCGAACTGAGATCTCGCA
Organism: Chloroclysta siterata; assembly: GCA_932294275.1. Classification (NCBI taxonomy): domain Eukaryota; kingdom Metazoa; phylum Arthropoda; class Insecta; order Lepidoptera; family Geometridae; genus Chloroclysta; species Chloroclysta siterata. The sequence goes on along the minus strand of OW028601.1, from coordinate 7,901,569 downwards.
GATAACAATACGGGTCCCGCCCGGCACAAAGAATCGACCCACCCCGTGGTAGATCTCAAAACGTCAACTAGCGCCGCCGTGGAAAACGCGGCGCGGCGAGGCCACTTATATAGATTCGTTCCGAAACCTTGCCGGGAGCCGACCCCGCGTTGCACGCTGCGGTCTAAAGCCCCTGTCACATGCTATAAAATTTAATTTTTCGTTGTAAACCGACCGTCCTAGAAAAAAGTAAAAATGATTTTTTAATGTACAGTACTGCTCCCTTTGCTTGTTTGTATGGCATTTAGGTACAAACAGATCCCACTATGAGGTCTTCGTCATGTTGTGTTAGTTTCATTTTGGCGGATAAAAAGGGGAGGTACGGCCAAAAAATGTACAGCATGTTATTGCACAGCATGATAATGTACACCCAATAATCCGTGTCCACTGGTTTGAATTATCGGGGTGTACATTAACATCCCGTACAATGACATGCCGTGCAATATTGTCACGTGTTGTTAATGTACACCCAGTTAATGTACAGCATGTTAATTGGAAGCCACTTTAGTACCGTCCGTCGGATTGGTTCCGTTATGTTAAAACATATAAATAACGCACGAGGCGAGCGAGCAAATCGAGCGTGCCGCGGCAGCGGCCGCCGAAGTGCCAGAAGTTATTTTTTACGGTACCAAAGTGGCTTCCAATTATCATGCTGTACATTAACGTGCTGTACATTATCATGCTGTGTATTACTGGCTGCACATTAACTACACGTGACAATATTGCACATCCAGTTATTGCACACCCCGATAATGTACACCCAGATAAAACGAATCCAAAAAGGTACCAAAGTGGATTCCAATGAAACATGCTGTACATTATCATGTCGTACAATAACCAGACTCAAAAAAAGTCGAGTCATACGGGTGCCAGGAATGTACAACCATGGATGATACACCCATGGAAAACACAGAACGGAATTGATGTATATTTTGGTCGAAAATTCCATGGTTTTGTAAGCCAAGGGTGTTTAATCCAAGCCGTAGGTACCTAAGTAACCTTTGGAAAACACAACCCTAGAAAACGCAGCCAGCGGTATCCAATGCCGGGTCGTACAATCCCAGCACGTGCCCGGAATGTACAGCCATGGATTAGGTACATTACATTAACCGTACCCATGTAATACCTCATGGTGGCACTTTACATTTATTTATTTATTTATTTATTTATACTATACAAACTAACAGCCTGGGCCAAAACGTCTGTGTGCCATTTAACATATTAATCATAGGTTTTCATCGCTATTCCTCCAAGTCGCTATTCGGTATTCCCGTTTTTATCCTCATCCACCACAGCTATTCTAGTCGTTCGTTCGTTAGTCGTATTATTTTATTATCTTTGGTTCTTTCAATCGACGTAGCGATGTGCAACTCGGATAACTCGGTTTGAAAAAATAAGCAAATCGGTTTGAAATCGATTCAAACAGATTTGCATTCAAATCGAATAACATTTTACGAAACAAATGGCACCGAAATAGTATTGACCGATGTAATTTAGATCGATTGGTTTGGTAGTTGTTTTATTCTTGTTAAAAATTAAGAAAAACATATACATACTTACGGTTTTTCATGAATATGTCGTCGAGAAAGAATAAAACAGTTTTTTGTTCAAACGAATAACACTTTTATTGAATAATGAAATATTTTTTAAACCGATTTAGTTATACCCTTGAATAGGTTTATCTCGTTCAATCGTCAAACCGATTTGAACCGATTTGGTAAACCGAGTGAGTTGACACATCGCTACGACCACGCAAGGAGCGAATCAATCCCAGCGAAGCGAAATTGTGAAGAAAAATCATAGAATAAAATGATGATGATGCTCATGATAATGTGCTAACTAAATGAGAGCTGCGTAACTAATTCCAATTTCAGTTTACAACTTTAGGGTTTATGTTGTGGTTTCACGGAAAAGATCAAAGTTTTGTTCATCTATATAAGACATCATGGATAAAGAAGACGGTGAAATGAGTGACGACAATGTTATGCTTGTTGATCACGATGACCCTGTGCACACGGCTCTCAAGACGAAAATTACCACTGAAGATTGTACCGTGGTGAGTGCAGTACATCCAATTATACGGCAGATTCAGAAACTTCCATAATACTTTCATCATAAATATTACCTACATAACTCAGCTGTTGTGCTTTGAAGCTAGTCTGTTTTAATTTATCAAGTACCTATGTTCTTATGTTTTATAAAAACAAACTGGTTTGTCATTATTTTATTTTATTTACAGTTGTATATGGCAGAAAAAAGTGGACTTATTGTAAAACAACTGCAAAGAGCTGATGCTGCAAAACTAGAGGATAGAGCCAAGAGATTTGGCTTAAACCTTACCGGAAATCGGGTTATCACTCAAATGCAAATTGATGAACTCTATGACAATTTTGGAATTGAAAGTGGTAATGAAAGACATTTTCGTTTTGATGCTCTTTACCTAAACGGTGTTGCTGGCCTCACAACTAAAGAAATTTTTGAATACCTGGAAGACTATAAGCCATTGTCCTTGGAATGGATTGATGATGTTTCATGTGAGTATAATTATATCGTAGATCCATTGCTTTATGTTTCGTCGAGGTAAAGTTATTTCATATCTTAAAAATATTACTATTTCAGGCAATGTAGTGTGTCAGGATCATATCTCAGCAGCACTCGCACTATTGGTTCATTCTCGAGAGATAAAAAATGAAGAGTTGAAGGAAATGCTAGCTACAAAGTCAAACCATCATTGGAGGGAAGGGATGCCCCACCCCAAACAAGATTTAATATTAATTCGTTTTGCTACAAATGGAGAAAAGAAAAAGCTTAAGAAGAAGTCTGATACTACTACCAAATATTTAGATAAATACTTTGATCAGACTATGGATTCTGCTGGGAAAAATCCATGGGGAGATTTATGTAAATCTTGGGGTGTATATGATCATCAGGAAATTTTCCACAATAAACTGCTCAAGAATGATTATGAGACTGAATTTGATACTGTTGAGGAACCAATAAAACCCATACAAATAAGAAACAAGAAACTGGCTATGAGGCTGGGTAAGAGACGCCAAGATAATGATAAACAGTCCGATGAGAGTGGCTCTGACTCTGAGTGGAAATCAAAATCTAAAGTTCCAAGAATGAGGATGCATGCTGATGATGAAGAATCAAAACTGAAGAATAAAGTTTCTAAACCAATCGAGCCTATAGAACAGGAACAACATGAAAAATATGCTCCTTTATCAATAGAGGTAGTAAATTCACAAAGTTCTTATGTCAAAAAAGAACATACCAAACTTTCAGATAAATTTAAATTTCATGGTGGCACCAAACAAAGCAGTGTTCGGTCACGTTTAGGAGGAAAAATAGCTCCTTCAGATAAAAGTTCCAGTGAAGGTGAAGTATCTAATGATGAATCCTCAAATGAAGATTCTGATCGCAATTTGATGAGTAAAGTACAGAAAGTGAATAAATCAAATAAAACTGGTAGTGTGTGGTCAAGATTAGAGACTCAACATAAACAATCAAGTACTCAAAGCGATTTACGACAAATCTTGAAATCTAGAACTAAGCAAAAGAAACAACCAAGTAATGATTTGAGAGATAGGCTAGGTAAATCTAAACCTGCGAATTTACGTATAGAAATAGATAATAATCAATATAGTGATGATGATGAATGAAGACATTAGTAATTAATTATCTGAATGTCTAATTAAATTGTTCATTGATGACTATCTAGATGTTACTGGCCTGTGACTTATTACAAAACCCTGGCACCATAACTTTCATAAGAATAAAGTGACTCGAAGAACCATGGTAGATGGATGTGACACTGAGCATATACCAATCATGCCTGGTGTTGTGGAACTACTAACTCTAGGTTGATGCCCAATTCCCACTGGTGGGGACAACTTAGTGGGGATTATGACTATAAACCAATAGGCAGATCGCAAGAATATGACAGCTAAAAATAAGCTCCATATACAAAAATATTAACTCATATAAATCTAAAATTAGCATCAAATATTTTGGGTCATGGGTATTGCCCCTAATGCTAGATAGATAATCTAGGATAAATAATAAGCCCTGTTTTGTATATTTGTTATTTCACTAACATTGTATAGAACTTAGCTTTGACTTTCTGATGTTTATAATTTTATTTATTTGTGAATAAATAAAAGCTATGATGTAAATTTACTATAATTATATAGTAAATTGTAGCAAGAATGTGCTTAGTTGTTTTAGGTTAAATAACCTAATTATGTGTAATATTTTTTGGTTTGTGATATCAAGTGACAAGTCAATTAATTAATGATGGGCTCCAAAGTTATCAACTTAATTTTAGGAATGCAATCTCTGTTCTTCTGTAGCATAATCAAGCAAACATGAACATAGGTAGAACAAGCATGTAGGTATCTTTTAATTAATTTATTATTTTAACTGGGTAAATGTAGTTAAAACCAACATGAAAATTTAAATAAAACAACAGTTTGTGGTTGTTAATAATGAAATGTGCTATTTAATAAATCAATAAAGATTTACAATAAATAGGTTCTTTATATGTACTAACAATAAATAATGCAAGAACAGAAATAAAACAACAGTAAATGAAATTATTTTATGTGATACTTATACATCCAATGATATAAAGATAATGTAAATAAATAATTGCAAACCAGTTGGTTTTTATTTTATATCTTATATCTTGTATCTAGAATCTGAGTTATTCAAAATTATGTAGAGTATTGAGGAACTTAAATAAAGAAAAAATTACGATCGATTCTTGGCTGATGATGGTGTTGGCTGCAAACTTTCCTATTGTTTGATTGATCCAGCACAGACAACATAGAAAACAATGTAGACAATGTATTATGTCATAATACAATGCACTTCCTGTATGAAATCCACCTATACTACAGTTTCTAGCAAAAAACAAAGATACTCTTTCTATGACGAACTTTAAAAAAAAACAAGTCACATACATACATCGTTTTGTCCTAATCATACCCTGTGTCGTGGATATCAGCATCAACAGTACCATCGCACCACAAAACCCGTTCCCGCAACAAATATTTACAGATCATGCAAACATTTGCACTGCCCGGGAATCGACACGCTCTTTTCTTGCGTGCTAACCGCCAACCGCCCGCTGTGTCACAGGTCAATATAGTTATAATACTGTTTCTTAACAATTCACAATAATATTAATCAAATAGTTAAGTACGTGCTTTTATAATTATGCCTTTGTTAATGATTAATTAGCCAAATATAAAAATAAATCTAAAAAATAATAAATTCGCAAAATGGACCCAAATTAATAATATCTATTTTCAGCGTATTTGTATTTTTATGACAGATCTTTCTGAGTTAGCTTGGCACAATAGTACCATAAACATTGTTTTAGCCATATCTTGTTAATCAAGTTTATCATAATAAACTAGGGTATGTACCTAAGTAGGTAGGCATATAACAAAATTAATTGAAGTTGTGACAAAGATCAGTAGGACAGACACAGGACATAAAATGATATCCCGAAAGTATCTGGTCATCGTTAGCAAATCTCAAATTGTTGTCACAAACACAAACTTTGTGGATTTTCATTAACGGTTTCATTCAATTCTGTTTAAATTATCTTTAACGTTGTTACCTACCTACATTCGGTTATTGTTTTCTATTAAATTATAAAATTCGAAAGCTTACAAATACACATATTAAAAATAATAAACATGTCATCCCTTCAACATACAGTGGCGGGCAACTAATTAACATCTGAGTATATTCAAACTTTTAATGTAATGATTTATTCATGTTAATGTGTGCAAATCGTATTTATCTTTCTTGTTATGGTTGTTTTCATGTATTTAGTTCTCGAAAAAAACAATCTAAAAAGTACTTCAAAATAAATGCGTCGTTTAAATTTTTTTAACTAATCAGTGCAAAGTCTTTGAATATTTGTAGGTACAGGAGGTTAGTTGATCAACACTGTAAATAACGTTTATATAATAACATTTAATTAATAAAGCACTTTTAACATGACACCTTGATTTTAGAAGACTTCCAGTGGAATGTATCAGTCAAATATATCTATTTTCACTGCCCAAATTACATAGTGTTAGATATGTTAGTAACAAAGTGAAGATAAAAATATAGTTAATAGAAAGGAGTTGTTTCATCAATATATGGAGCCGGCCGGGGTCTGGTCTATGTACAGTATATTAATTATCGCTTAGCAATATAGTAACTGTTTTAAGTGCTTATTTGCCTCATTTTTACTTCGTTTTCTTGCATAACAAGATTTTCTTTGTCAAGGAGAGCAACACAATGCACTAAAAATATGGCGGACTGACATGCGTGAATGTCATTTTGACAACTGTTGTTTAAGTCAAGCTTGAGAGTGAAAGTCATTTCCGTTAAAAATTTATAAAATGCAATGCGTCATATCAAACGTCAATTACAGACTATCATGGCGGCTCTAGAAGTGTGCACATAGTAAGAAATTCGAACAGTTCAACATTTAGTGATAACAACTATATTATTCTACATATTAATGAGATTGCATTTTAATGGTAATCTTCAATTTTTTGCTAATTTTTCTATGTGCGGTACATAGACCAGACCCAGAATAAACCTGTCCTTTAAAGAACAGTGATTATTTAGTTTTCTTTTCTTTCTCCGTTTTGTCTTCCTTGCCCTCTTTGCGCTCTCCAGAGTCATCCTTTTTCTTTGAATAGAGTGTGTGCTTAGCTTTCTTCAATTGCTTCTTGACTTTGTCCTTCACTTTGTTCTTCTTGTGCGTCGTGGATACATCAGCGGCTTTCAACGAAGTGTCACTATTTCTTTGGGCTGCAATTTATAAAAATCACATGATAATCGTTCGTGATATATATATATGTCTTGATTCATTTTAGCAGGTAATAGTTATTGTATTTGACGAAATCTGTGAATCAGGGAGCAACTATGGTAGAACCTACCATATTACTAAAACAATGAATTCCTACTTATTAAAGCTTTAATCGTCGTGTCGTCAAATACAGTACCTAATAACATCATAAATTATGTTTCCGCGGGCATTAACGTAAAAAGAAAGTGGTTCTTGTCTGGTATATTAAGGTATATTAAGTAGCCAGTTTCACAATGCTCTGTTAGATTAACAAAGGATTAAAGGGCCGTTAAATATATCAAAATGTACGCGTTTGACAGCTAAGGTTAGATTTAACGGTCTTTTAATCCTTGATTAGTAACCAACAGAGCATGGTGAAAACGGCCCTTAGTATTATAAACTAGAGATCAATGTTATATGTCTGTCACATAATAAAATCTATGGTAGCTCTCCAACTACTGTGGACTTGTTTGATCTTAGTTCGGAACTAACCACAAGTTTATGATGTGTTGGATTGAAAGACTAGTTAGTCTGTAAGTCTGTCTTTCAAACGTCAGTCGTAGGTTCGAATTCGCGCCTAAGAATTTTGGACAAAATAAAGCCCCTCAATAACTTCCCGTGGATGTCCTACGAGGCGACTAAGGGAACATTACCAGGGGAAGGGTAGCAGCATCCCCTGAGTACTTTACCCAAACACTGTGGTTACAAATCCGCCTGCCAAGCATAAAGCCCCCTCTAATACAATGGGGGGCTGTCTATCAGTGGACTGATAATGAATGTATGTAAAGGCTTGTATGCTGCGTCGGACAATGTTACGTTTCAACAATACCTCGCTTGCTGGCAATGGAGGCAGCAATTGCTAGATCTTCTTGCCGCTCACGTCGTCTTTCAGCATCAAGTTGTTGTACCAACTCGTCGCGCAAACGAACTATCTCAACCAGACGAGACACCAACTGTTCTTCTCGGGCCTGTAAGTAAGCATGTTTGTGTCCTTTGTTCGCTGTTGGACAGATTCTGGATTGGACAGATTCGTTATTCGGCAGATTCTGTACTCGACAGATTCTGGATTGGACAGATTCGTAATTTGGCATATTCGCTACTCGACAGAAGTACAGGTGTAAATAAAATAGCAAGTGGAACCCATTTTTCTTTAGTTTTAAATATAAAATTTACTTTGCTTAACTGTATAAGCAATCCAATAACTTTGAATCACGCATCTTCGCCGCCGGACCACTTGTACCATTAGGCAGTACCATTGATGGTACAATTGGCACCGATTTGTCCCAATTGTACCGTGATAAATATAACTAGGATGCCGCCCGGGTTTACTCGCATTTTGGATTAATTAAAATAAGAATTCATATTAAAACATCTTTTCATAAAACTAGCCCGCGGTTACTTAAATGACAGCTGTCAAAATGTTATTTTTGACAGCCGTCAAAATTTTATTTCTGTCAATAAATGAAAAATCAACCTTTTGATGACAGCTATCAAAGTGTTATTTTTGTGTGAGCTTTGGTCAACTTGGATGACAGAATTTCTGGACCTGATGGTCTGCGTCATGGCTGTGACTACCAGAGGCGGAACCGACAGTTTTAGTGCCTTCTGCTGAAAGGCTCGGGTGAAAAATGACGGTTACTCACAAAAATGGTGACCGCGCTGAATGTTGCTAAAGGATCTACGAAGGATCTTGACAACCTTTTACCCCGAAACTACAAATCCCAAAACAATGTAGTCGGTATCAAGCGGTAAAAATGTTAAATGCATTACGGTGGAATTTGTATGTTTAGAAGGTTTTATTAAATAAATAAATTTAACTGATTAGGTAATAAATATGTATCTGCCTTCTTTTTTCTAGTTTTAATTCTGGAAGATAGGGAGACTAAAAATGTTGGTGTTGTTTATGGTATGTACCTAAGTAACAAAAGTATTCTATCAGTTTTCTGGTTCCCATAGTACAACTTTTGCTTAGCGCAGGTGGTCAGCGTAGTCCCGTAGAGAAAGAAGGTCGTGGGTTCAAATGCCACTCGGATAATATATTTTGGGATGATATAAAAAAAATCTTCTGTGATTTCCTTAAGTGTCGGTAAACACTATAAAACTAATAAAAAAGTTTTGCTTGGTTGGTTATAATTTCAGACAACATTCTGTAAATTTCATTCATTCAACTTTTTTTATCCTTAGTTTAAGTATACGCCAATATTTTATCTATATTATTTGATTGATTTTCCAGATACATGCTTAATTGCATTTGGATTCTGAAGATTGATTATTTTATCGCTATTTAATCAATTGATTTAATAAATTCCTGTTAACTGTCTGCTATGTGTGTGTTTAATACTAATTTTGATTTAATCTTTTAGGAAAATTTATTTAATTACTAGCTTGAATCATCTTGCTTTGCTCGAGAAATATATAAAATATCTCCAGGGAAATCGAAATATATCCTATTTAAATTTGTGTAAAAAAAACCAGTGAAAATACTCTGCGTTCATGGGTTTTGCGTAAGAGTTTAATGTTATACTTTTAAAAGTTATTAAATTTATACATCTGTGCAGTCGTCTGTACATAATATTATCTTCAAATCTCTTAGACTCGGTACTTGATCTTTGAAGATGCTGATCTAATCACGTTTAAACTTTTTTTTATATTTTTTATATACTAGTACCGTGATACGATAATACGACTGAACCTAACCCTGCGATACACATTCAGAGCAAAGTCACGTTTTATCTCAGAGGTCAACCTTTCGATTGTCTGCTTTGTTACATGATCAATCCAAAACACAATAGAAAATCTATTGTGCTGGAGATCGCCTCAGTCCAGAGTTCAAACAAATCAGATTGTTGTTCGACCTTCATGTCACGGTGTATAACGTCACATAGGTACATACATACCAGTGCGTACAATGAATTATTTTATATAGTGGTTTACCTTATCAGCATCAATCCTATTTACTGCAGGTCTAGATTGTATTATCCTTATGTCGTGTTCAATGTCCGCCTGTTCTTGCTCCAGTCTTTGCTGTCGCCGTCTGAAATGTTGAATGCCTAGCATGTAGTAAAGAGTAGTACCTAGATCTCTCTGTGAAGAAGTTCTTACAGGAAAGTACTACCAAAGTACATGTTACTGCGCCGCCAAGCAGTGATGCTGTTTCTGTATGCCTACGCCTCACTAAAACTCCAATATTGTATTATATTATTACATTGTAAAAGGATCATTACAAAAGAGCCGTAGGAACCAAACCGTAAGTTTCTTGCCTGTTCTTCTAGGCTTTGGTCGCGTGGAACTGGCACCTAGAGTCACCTAGCTTTAAGACGTTTCAAAGTGATCCTTGTGATTTTATTGAATAAATACCTTTTGACTTTGACTCGCAATGCTGTGTACCTGTGTCTGAGTTTGTATTTTTCGTTTTCCGTAACGTCAGGCCTTTTTTGTATAGTGACTCGTAAATTCTCAGTCTCAATATAAAACGGCCTGACGATACAGAAAACTAAAAACAAAACTCAGACTTGGGGTACTGGTTTGAAGGGTGTGGTTGCCGATGAAATTAAAGGCAAATGACGCTTAGCATGCTTCAAGTTGATGGATGCAGGGCAGTGCATTGTAGGGCACGTTTTTCACGTGCTTGACTTACGAGGCAATACTTTGCTATAAGTGATGGTTACCACTTAACATCAGGTGGACACCACTTAACATCAGATGACAGATGCTTGTTCGATCAGCAAGTAGTATAAAAAAAGATGCAACTACCAGGCACATGAGACGTAACACTCTTAGCTAACATAACACGATGATATCATCTTGTCAAAATATATCTTTAGAGCTGATTTCACCATGCTCTGTTAGTTACTAATCAAGGATTAACAGGCCGTTAAATCTAACCTTACATGTCAAACGCGTACATTTTGACACATTTAACGGCCCTTAAATCCTTTGTTAATCTAACAGAGCATGGTGAAACCGGCCCTTAACATGATAAAAAAATCATTGGCTAAATCACATTTATAACTGTATTGTAAACTCAAAGCAAAGTCGTTACACAAGAATAAATTGCACTTACATGTACATCAATTCAGTCTGTTTCCTGAACAGATCGTTTTTCTCATTGACTAGCTCGCAGAGCTGTATTACTAAATCTTCCACTTCCTCTTGGGGCGCGGTGCAAGCTTCATCACCTATACAGACAACAATCTATTATGTCAGAGATATAATACTATACTAGGTACCTATGTACGTACATTGTAGAGCTCGTATGAATATACGAACCATACGTTTATTAGGCATACACATAAAAAAGTTTATTACAAATGTCAGTCGGTATATAATATACCTAATACCGACACCATTGTATGAACCCGGAAAGTATTACGAAAGATGGAGATAGCTTATAATCGCTGTTGCTGGAAATCTATGCGGGACTTATTGAGCTTCTTAATCAGCCTGATGATGACGATAATGAAACTACCTAACAAGTAATCTGGCTACATACTAAGTAGGTATGTAATAAGGTATTTTAGTTTTTCGTAGGTAGCCATAATTGTAGATAAGATAATCGTAATTATTATGAAAAACTCTAATAAATATAAATAAATATAAATAATAGATAACAACTATGTCTGCACCTACCATGTGTAAGCAATAAATGTATTGAGTATTGAGCTAAGTTTATGAGAAGGCACTGTTAAGGAATTAACTACGAGTAGGTATAACTCAAATAATTCAAGTACCTAAAACACGTTTTGGAATCACTTGTTCAATCTATAAACCAATGACCAATGACAATGACCCAAAACGCACCATGAATTATTTATTAAGAGATATGCATGCCTTTTCTCCTTTATGTATAGGCTCTGATGCCATATCCACTCTACGTTTCTCATCTATGGACATTGTAGGTGCGAGGCTTATGTAATCAAACAACTATCCAATTGAAACCAATTGAGATAACAAGATTTAGATTAAGTCGTTGTTTCTAGATAAAACCGATAGAAGACCTATTTGACTACACATGTATGATGTTAAATAAGGCGTAGTTTTATATTTTGAGACGTTATATTACGCAGTTTAAAATTTAGGTGTGTGAAGGCTCAGATCGTTTGTATTTGCACACTAAAACGTCATTTGATTGTGATATTATTCTACTATTATAATACTTTCTATGATTTTAATAATTGCGAAAGTTACGATACTTCCAATCCGACTAATATATAAATGCGAAAATAACGATATTTGGATTTATGGATGTTTGTGGCTCAGTCACGCCCAACTGCACCGATTGGGGTGAAACTTCGCACGTCAACGACCTGACACTTGAAATCGATATAAAATACAGGCACATGAGGTTTGACATCTGTATGCTTCAAGTTGATGGACGCAGGGCAGTGCATCGTAGGGCACGTTCCTGTCGATCGTGACTTACGATGCAATGCTTTGTTATAGGTGATTTGTTATGGTTACCACTTTACATCAGCTGGGCCATTTGTTGGTACCATCAGCAAGTTGTGTAAAAAAAAAAAGGAAACCTATTTAGTTCCGTGACCTGAAACAGCAAAGGATACTTTTCATCGAGTAGGTACGCGATCATAGAGCACTGGTGGTCTAGTAGTAGCGGCGACGCCTTCCGATCCTAAGGTCGTGGGTACGAAACCGGTCGGGCACCAATGAGTTTTTCTGTTCAAAAATGTATGTGCACAATGCCAGTACTCTCAAACGGTGAAGGAAAACATCGTGAGGATACAGCATGTCGTGGAACCCAAAAAGTTCTATAACATGTGTCAAGTGCTCGAAAGGAGCCTCTTGAGGCGCTCTTAAAATCCTTTCACCACACTGAAAGAAACTAGTGACACGACATGCGAAGAGATCGAGTACGCGGAAGCTAGTTAGAAAGTATAAAGTAAGCGGTCCGTGCGATATAGACAAGTAATGTGCATTAAATGTGTTTACCCTCACACTTGTCCCGTATCATGCGCTCGATGAGGACCCCCTGCCGCTCCAGGCCGAGCTGCTGCGTCTCCAGCAGGTCCAGCTGGACTTGCAGCTCCTCTGGAGACATCTGGAGCTTCACCTCTCGACGCTCCGGCAGTGGCAGGCCTGGTGCAGGGCCCTTAGCTTTCTTGCCACCTATACATAAGACCAGAGTTAACGCCTGTTCGGTTGTCGAATGAATATTTATTATTTACAAGCTGGTTGCCGCGGCTTCGTCTGCGCAGGATTAGTCGCACAATATCTTTATAAATTGTAGCCTATGTGTTATTCTGATGTATAAGCTATATTATTGTAAGGTTTCATTAAAATCCATTCACATTTCACGTAAAAACTATTACGTGAAAGAGTAACAAACATCCATCCATACTTACAAACTTAGCGTTTATAATATGAATTAGTAGGATTCGGTCTTTTTTTATACAACCAGCTGATGAAACAAGCGGTAGGCCCGCCTGATGTTAAGTGGTAACCATCACCTATAACAAAGCATTGCCTCGTAAGTCACGCACGATAGGAACGTGACCTACGATGCACTGCCCTGCGCCCATCAGCTTGAGGCATATAGATGTTAAGCCTCATGTGCCTGTAATTACCTGTGTGCGGTTGTAGTATTTTTTGCCGCCAAACAGCATTACTGTGTTTCGGTTGCCGGTAAAATAATAGGCACATGAGGCTTAACTTCTGTACGCCTCAAGTTGATTGACGCAGGGTAATGCATCAAAGGGCAGATTCATATCGACCATGACCTGCGAGGCAATGTTTTGTTATAGGTGATGGTTACTACTTAACATCAGTTGGGCTATCTGCTTGTTCCATCAGCTAAGCCTATAATAGCTTTGGGTAAACATGAGACATTTAAACAAATTTTAATGCATGAACAGACCGGTAGGTACACTTGAAATAATAAGGTATTGATAAGGAGGAAAGATATGTATGGCAACATTACAGTCAGATCCTGACGCGTTCCTCGTGTCCGAAGAATCGGCTCCTTTATCGAGGGTCCCGCCTTCGGATACCGTTGAGAGGCTGTCTGGCGGCGTCATCGGAGCCGGGGCCTTCTTCCTCATGGTGGGTGTTCTCTGCGTCAACAAATAAACGTAATGACTAATAACAACCTACGATTTCGCTACAGAGCCTCGGGACAAATGTATATTCGTTTTTAAGACGCAGATTACCGCTAATGTACTTGTTGTTCGCTCCAAACAAGATTTCCTATCAAAAATTATTTATTTTACTTAACCTCTCACATGCCGGAACGTAGATCCACGCGAGACAATACATTTTCTATTGTGCGTGGAATCCCAGCATACAAGAGGTTATCAAACTTTTAGGTAAGAAAACTTTTTTAAATCAAAATTATATTTTTTCTGAACCTGTGTTATTCTCCTAAACTTGGTTGTTTGCTATTTTTCAGAACTACTTTCAGTAAATTCGTATATACTCAAAATTTTAAATGTTTGAGCGAGACGTTGTTTGACGGTGTCAGCATCTCAAGGCATATAAGGTGGTTAAACTTTAATTCTGACTACCCAGTAAGTTAAATAAATACCCAACATTCACATACATTGTCATAGATTTTACAGTACTATTTTAGATAGGTATAAGATATTATGAACACTAAAATCGCCAGAGCTAAATCAATTGATTGGAAACTGAAACATTTTCGTGTGTAGTTTGAAAGCTTTTGTTTTACAACGGAAATGGACATCAAAACTGTAGGTAATTACGATCGTATAATTCCCTCGCTTTACAAGGCGCTCTATTTGAAACTTGTAAGTCATACTTATCAACATAACGACGCCGACGAGATTATGTTTTCCAAAGAGAGGATTACTCTATTTGGAAATCATAATCTGTGTATCCGCCATTGCACGCAGCTCTGTTTCATTAATAAAATTTTGCAATGAGAGGTTTATTATTAATGCAATGCCAATATTGTTTTGATCTCGCAACACGCGTGAAGGAACCTTTTATTACAAAACAGGCTTCTTAGAAATGGCGATATTTTAATAACTTATGATGCCAGAGAGTATTATAAGAATAACTTATCTTTCAATTATTTTGCAAAGTCAGACTAACCGTCGGTTTCTGAAAGCCCGATCAAAGCTAATCGGATGTCAAGTCACTCACCATTTCAGCTATTACATCGAATTAGATAGAGATAGCAAGTGACTTGACATGCTATTAGTTTTGATCGAGCTTTCAGAAACCGGCGGTTAGTGACTGGAAAAATCTTTTTTATAGTGAAAATTCTTTTTTTTATTTTTATAATAAATAATTTTCACATTTTAAAGTATACTATAAATAGTATACTTATATTTTATTAATAAATTTATTACCAACGTAGGGTTAATGAATGTACAATCACTAACAATGTACTAGAATGTGAAACTGTAATAAAATGCTAATTAGCATTAAGTTCGCTTTTCGTGCAATAAATAATATTCTAATTGAATCTGATGTAAAAAAATCTTAACTTTCATGGCGTTGTTATAATCATTGCAATGGTCATTTGCAGGGAAAAAGGTCATGAAATAAGTTGATTACGTCGATCTTTTCAATTCCTTACTTAGGTAGGTACTCGTAAGAGGGGAACCATATAGCTGATATAATACTCATATACTTTTTTTTGTAAATACATGGTTATAATAAAACCCAGATAGAGAACAAACATCTACGTTCATCACTCAATCGTTCTCGGTGGGGATCGAACCCACGCCCTACAGCGTAGAAAGCAGAGCTACTACCAGCTGAGCTGTGAGGTCACGAAGTTCTAAAATTACCTGTTCCGAGTCTGTCGAAGTTACTCGTAGTTTTAAAATTACCTGTTCAGAGTCTGTCGAAGTTACTCGTAGTTCTAAAATTACCTGTTCAGAGTCTGTCGAAGATACACGTAGATTTAAAATTACCTGTTCAGAGTCTGTCGAAGTTACTCGTGTTCTAAAATTACCTATTCAGAGTCTGTCGAAGTTACTCGTAGTACTAAAATTACCTGTTCAGAGTCTGTCGAAGTTACTCGTAGATCTAAAATTACCTGTTCAGAGTCTGTCGAAGTTACTCGTAGTTCTAAAATTACCTGTTCAGAGTTAAAGGTGGAGTTGTAAGAGCTGAGCGATGAGATGCTAGCGACGTCATCCATGGAGGTCGTCATTGAACGTGAGGCCTCTGTGACAATGAGGACCGGCGGCGGTGGCGGCGCTTTAGCCTTCACGCGCCGAGGCGTTCCCGACGGCAGGTTCGGTGTACTCGTGGCCAGTGAGGAATAGCCGCTCTTTGAACTGTTATCATAAAACGAATAAGCTTGCTGCGCAGAATGCAAATATCTTATGAACTAAACAATAAAATTACGATTACAAAAGTGTGACAGTCTCTTGCACTAGGATATATTTTAAGATAAATAACGCGACGGTTCTCAATTCGACTATGTTTTTTTGTTGTATGTTTCTTACGCGGTTACTCCGCTATTATGAATTGATTTAGATTTTTGGTAGTTTTTTTTTCATAGGAATTTAAACTATTTAAATTTTATCAAAATTGATACAACGCTTATAAAAGAATCAACTAAATCCATATACAAGGTGTTCCATAAGTTGTGTATAAAAACTTCAGGGGGCTAAAGTACCCATCAATATGAACAACTTTTTCTAAGGAACCAACACTGTGAACGCGAAAAAAAAAACAGCTGTTTCATACAAAAGTTCAATACCTACCAGGCTAAAATGTATGAAACAGCTGTTTTTTTTTTCGCGTTCACAGTGTTGGTTCTTTAGAAAAAGTTGTTCATATTGATGGGTACTTTAGCCCCCTGAAGTTTATATACACAACTTATGGAACACCTTGTATATACACAGATGACGTTTTGGTTTGTTGTTTCCAAAAAAGTGCAAAAAAAAAGAAATGTAATAGAAGAAGTGAATAGATGTAAAAAGAAATTTACAAAAAACGGTAGGACTAGGAACCAAGTCAGTATAAGGAATTCTTGCCAATTTCTCTAGGCTTGGTCGGGTGGAAAAACAAAAATTACTAGTGCAAAGCAGAAGAGTAGTTGAAAAGATCTATTTCTTAGACAAACTAACCTTTTGCTATGAACATCGTCTTCATCTGAGGAAGGTTCTTCGCCATCAGACCAAAATGGATTTACAGCGATGAGTCTTTTTCTGAAATAAAAAGCGATAACAATTTACTAAAATATAAACTAGACGCATTCAAAATCTACATGCATCTCGTTTATAAGTTTCAGCATTAATGACTGAAAAAAAAAGCAATTCAACGTGTGTCAATCACTCTTTCTTTTGTTATGTACTAAAAGAGGATATAAAAATTTAACTGTTGTTTTAGGTAGAATTTCGTTTATAAAAGTAAACTCATTATGCTAGATCAATGGCTAAAGTATTTTGTGGACGTGAATTAGCATCTTCAATAATTTAATTCTGTTAAGAGCGCCACTGTACCACGACTGTAGGTTTAAAAAAAAAACTTGTAAAAAAAAACTTAGTGATCGATCATACATAGGTGTAGATGTGTTAATGTCTGGAACTTTTGGAGGGGGCTGTATTGGCGGCACGTCATCGTCTTCTTCGTCGCTGGTGCCGAATGGGTTTGTGCTGGCCTTCTTGGATGATGATGATGGCTCCTGATAACAATACCGACATTTTTTTTTAAAGAAACATGTCTAAGCTTTTGTGTAATCCCTAAGCCCGATAAGCAGTCACTCAGATCTCTTGGAAGAAGATTCTAGACTCTCAATAGAAGAATTAGGAGACTAGTTCATCCTTGAAGATTTTTATGATTTTCTCATAATTTCCAATGAGAACCTAATTTTACGTACCTAGAAATATATGTTCCCTTTGTAAGCTTTGGTTACATTGTTATAACAACATTATTTTCATTCTAGGAGTGTACCTATCCATGCCTTCATTTTACAGTAGGTACCTACCTAGTTCTCTGTTCCATAAGTGAAAGAACACACTAATATTATAAATGCGTAAGTAGATGAGTAGGTGTGTACGTTTGATCCCCCTTAATTCTTATTAGGGCGGGGATAAGGACCACGCAACCAAGCCGCGAGCGGATGCTAGTAAAGGATAATTTTGTAAGAAATCCGTATTTTTATGATAATTTAAATATATTGTACCTAATTATTTTACACAATTGTGAGTTCTTACCTCTTCTTCATCTTCAGAAAATGGATTGAGATGATCTGGGTATTCTTTAGGTGACTTTTTAACTATTTTAGGACTTGGCAATGGTTTTTTATCAGACGCAATTTGCTTTTTTCTTCTTGGAGGAACGCTAATCTTTGCTTCTTGTTCAAGTTTACCTATGTCTTCGGTTGGTTGGTTGTCAATGCTTGAAGGAATTACTGTCGGTATTTTAGAAATTCTAATATCATCCGTAATATTACAATCTTCTTTGAAATTATCAAAGCAATCTTTAATTACTTTCTGGGTTTCCTGAGTTGTATCATCATTTTCTTTTACATTTAAGACATCGTTATCTTTGTGCTCAGTCTTATCTATCTGTTTATATTCTTCAGTCTTTAAGTCTATTGAGACATCTGTTAATTGCGTTTGGAGGAAATTCAACTTTTCTATATTGGTTTTGTAAAGTTTATCTGGAATGTTTTTGTGCGTTGAACTTTCGATACAGATACTACTCTCATTTGTATCGTCTTTAATGAAACAAGATTCAGTATCTTTGTGCAATGAACTTTGTATTTCAACATTATCTTGCATAAGTGGCACTTCTTTTGAGTCTATTTCACTTTGCGTTCCACTAGTACTACTTAGGTCCTTATGTCTAATATTTAAGTTGTCTTTTATATAAATATTTGCTACTTTACTATTAATATCTTTTTCTGTATTCATATTTTTTTCAAACATGTTTATTTTATCTGAAAAGGTTTACAAAAATGAATATCGAAAAATAAAATGCTTATTAATTATATTATGAGTAACTAAGTACTATGCAGTAGTACCTTACCTACTTATGTACTCATCATGAAGAAATTTATTTTTTTATAGGACCTTTATGGACTAGAAATATTCCTAGTAATCCATTTAATTAGTAGCAACCAAATTAATTAATCTCTATAATGAGTTTTAAATAGTAAGTCTATATTATTAGCTAGTCATGCAACAATGCATCTCAACAAGAAATCAAACCCACATCTTGAGCAGCAGAGGCCCCAACCTTCTATATTTTTTTTAAATATATTCTACACAAATAAAACTTACAAGTTAAGGTAGGTACATAGAGTTCATGATTAATATTGAAATATCCAAGATATTAGGAAAGCTATGGACATTGACTGAAATCAGATAAGGCTGTTTTTGTACTATCAATCATATTAATACTAGTAGTTCGCCCCGAACTGAGATCTCGTGATGCGACCCGACGAACGCACCAAAATTTTGAGTAGGTGGTAGTCAAAGGCAAGTCCAAACATTATGTTTGGACTTTTTTCTGACTACCGCCTACTAACTTGGTACGGTAACCAAGTTTCAACTCTATTGGCCTATTTATTGAAGAGTTCCGTTGAACAGACCTTGGCTTCATCATCAGACCTGGTCGTTGTCACCATTTTATGAGAACTGAGTACCTCCTTAATTTATTTCAAGAAAAAAATATAAGAAAAAGCAAAGTAACTGGCCGACCAGTAAAAAAACCTTGATGTCAACGAAACTCTTAGAGATGGGAGCTCTTGTGTCGCTGGTTATCTTAATTTAACTTTTTTGTTGTAATATCTCAAAAACCGAGCGTCCCAGAAAAAAAGTAAAAATTGTTATGGAATGTCTAAACAAAGCCCTTTTGTATGACATGTAACTTGATTTTTTTAAGTCACTTTTTTTATTTTTGCCCCCTTAAAAAACCCCATATCTTAAAAACCCTTCATCCGATTTTACTCATATACTTACCAGTAAATTTCTCAAGTACAAGCTGTCGTCTTATCAAATTTCATGCAGATCGGATCAACGGTTCGAAAGTTGTGGCCAGACAAACATACATACATACATACATACATACATACATAAAATGCCAAATCGCCCAAGTTGAAACTAGAATCTTCGTTCGCTTCGCTCACTCGATCAAAAATGACACACCCAAGTCAAATAATGATGTATTGAATGTAGCATGAATATTATTAACTGATTGATCATACAAATACAGCCATTGAAAGTTAGATAAACAAACAAAAACAAGCAAAGATAACTTTTCCCAGTTCCATCCATGATTCTTCTTTGACATAAATAGATATTTTTAAACCCTTGCATTCCATTAAATCAATTATAACCATGCATTAATTAAACAGAATCTATAAAGAAGTTTCAGATTTTTATCATCATACTAGTGTGTTTATAGCAGTGCAAAGTAAAACAATTTACACCCATTTAAGTATAATAAAACAGGAGTTGAAAGTTACACACTCACCTAGAATTGACGTAGCCCTTGGTTTCTGTTTGGGACTAACAACATCTTCAGTTGATACATGAATTTTTACATCAGGTAAATTATCATCAAATGCTAACATACCCATTTGATCATGATCATTATTATTGAGATATGTCATTAGAGCCTTATCATTTTTACAACTATCACAGGAAAATTCAGATCCTTCAATAACATGGTAGTTCTTAGGGTTTAAGTGTCCAGAACACTTGGAGCATCGGAAACATCTTCGGTGATAAAGTTTGTGGGATACCATAAGACGTTGTGCCAAGTAGACGGGCAGGCCGCATGCCGTGCATTTGTCTAAGCCAGTCTTGCCAAATTTTATTGGTGCCTATGAAGTGATAAGAAAGATTTAAAACACATGCTAAAGAATTACAGACACATCAACATAAAGCCTTTGCACACATCACACATAAGTTCAATAGAAAAGAACACAATCATTTATAATTTAATACATACTGAGGGTTGTGCTGTATCTGATGATGTTTTAGTTGTTTTGGGTTCAGATTCAGATACCTTAGAGGTGACTGAAAAATAAAATAATTCTTGTTTAATATTAATTTCAGCATGACATGCCTATTTAAAAACAGTGGAAGGCTTAAATAGATACAGCAGTAACAATAGTTTCAAGGTAAAATGCATAGTGAGGTAGGATGCAATGGGCAACATCAGAGACAAACAAATTCATTGTAACTACTGCAATTATGGTTAATAAGAATAGTAAGTTTACAATCAACTCACCAGTATGCCCAAGTCTTTGATAAAACTGTGATAAATAAGTTAAAATTGACAATCTGTCTGGAATATCATTTTCTACCATATCCTCAGGGTCCAAAAGTGCAGGAATGCCTAAATATTTTTCAGCTATGCTAAATGCTAATTGATTATTTTCATATATGTTTTCCTGGTTTAATTTAGACATATCACTGTAAGAAATGTTCCAAGATATTATTTCATACCATACATAGGCCATTATTACATCAAAGCAGTAAGATTATTAAATGGTTGCTAAAAGCTTTGGTACACAAGTGTTCCTAAAATGATGATTTGAATAATAATCAATATATTGTGGATTCCAATGTTAAATGCAAAACATCCCTCAAAGCTCAGTTAATAGTAGCTCAGCCGGTGCTGCAGGCCATGGGTTAGATCCCGGGTAAATATAGTTTACCTGCCAGATCACTAAGTTTACTCAGTATTGACAATTGCCGGCACTCAGATGTTGATCAGCCACTACATTTGCACCTTGTCTGGTAGATCTACCAGATGTGAAAATGTATGGACAAGTTTGTCCAGTGTGAATACAAGTCATCATAACACAGTTTTCAAGTATAGGTAACAGTGTGCTTTCATGGGTAAGTTATTGCAGATGACTAATAGTAATGCTGAAGATAATCTTGAAATTATATCTTGCTGGTGTTATGGTCTAATTAATGCAATTTTATAGCAATACGAGGTATGATATGAATGTTAGTAAACACAATAGGATGATTTAATTAACAATCTTTACTTACATCAAATCTGGTCTAAAATGGTGAACCAAAGCGCAAAATGCCATTCCATCTCTCCAGGATGTTGTCATATTTTCTATTTGTACCTCAGGGCAATCCCTGACTAACCGCTTGCACCATAGTTCTAGGGCTTTTGTGCCTTTTCTTTCAGACATTTTCACGTTTTAATTATCTGCTATTACGGTTCGTAAATACTGAAGACATATCATGACTGGACCGGACTTCTTTAGATTTTATGAATTACAGTAATATCTACCATATTTTTCAATAGTTTTTGAAATCACGCAGCATCCTTTAAGGTAATAGTAATAGGTAGAACAGATTTACTTTTATACATTTACAACATCATCACAAATTTTGTGGTTAGTTGGCATGGCAGTGGCATTTCTGTCAATCAAACGAATCAATGTCAAGTCAAATGTCTGTTGTGTGTGGTCATGTGATCAGGGACGACTAATGCTGACAACACACTTGAATAACCCGTTTCAAAAATGGACTTCGTGGACACCACCGTATTTTTAGGCATAACCGCAGTACTGTGGAGATTCCATCACAGTACATACTTATGTAAATCAAAATATCAGAGTTGTTAAAATATATGAATAAAATAATATAAAGAACATGAGTGCAATTCTTGTCTATTTCTGGCTGGAATTGCGAATTTTGTTCGTTGCATTGTTTTATGACAGTTATTCTTATTTGTTGATTTTTTGGCCGTCCGCCCCTCTTACCCCTCCCAGAAAAAAAAACCTGGATTGGACGTGGATTTGTCTATTTCAGCTACTTTCATAGCGTTATGTCCTTCGGCATTTTGTTGTGGGGGAGTGCTGCAGATGTTAAGACCTTATTTGTGCTGCAGAAGAGGGCTGTTCGTGCAATTTAAAACATGGGTCCCAGAGAATCGTTACGAAATAAGTTTAAAGAAATAAATGTCTGACTTTACCCTGTCAGCAGTTAAACGAAATTTAATGTATGTTCGAAAAAATATTAATTTATTTGCCAAAAACTGTTACCACACATCATATTGTTAAGTAACACTAATTCTAATTCTAATTCATGGTGGGGGAATGAGATCTGCACTAACGTCCCGCAGTGGGGTCTTTGTTATCACTAGAAATAAAGATAAGTTCGCCGTTCCCACTAATAGGCTCACTAAAGCATAAAGTAAGCATTAAGTAGGTAGGTAGGTACCATAATTTGATCGAGTGAGCGAAGCGAACGAAGATCTTAGTTTTAACTTGGACGATATGGCATTTTACGATCTGTATGAAATTTTAAAAGGCGATAGCTTGTACTTGCGAAATTTACTGGTATGTGAGTAAAATCAGATGAAGGGTTATTAAGATATTGGGATTTTTTAGGGGGCAATAATAAAAAAGTTACATAAAATAATCAAGTTACATGTCATATGAAAGGGCTTTGTTTGAACATACCAAAACAATTTTTACTTTTTTCTGGGACGCTCCGTTTTTGAGATACAACAAAAAAGTAAAATTAAGATAACCAACGATCCAAGAGCTCCCATCTCTAGGAATTTCGTTGACATCATGGTTTTGCTACTGGTCGGCCAGTTCCTTTGCTTTTTCTTATTTTTTTTTTCTTGAAATAAATTAAGAAGGTACTCAGTTCTCATAAAATGGTGACAACGTACTGGTCTGATGATGGAGCCAAGGTCTGTTCAACGGAACTCTTCAATAAATAGGCCAATAGAGTTGAAACTTGGTTACCAAACCAAGTTAGTACCTAAGCGGTAGTCAGAAAAAAGTCCAAAGATAATGTTTGGATTTGCCTTTGACGCGTTTTTGAAAGTTTTTGAAAGTTTAATAATAATTGTAAAAAGTATCATACAAAAAACGCTAGGGACCAAGCCGTAAGTTTCTTGCCTGTTCTTCTAGGCTTGGCTTGCAAGTGGTGGCACTGATTAAAGACCGTTCTGATTTTTGATTTCGAGGCTCTTCTCACGCTTCAAATGTGTACGCGTCATTGGGTGCGACGTGACACAATGATTTTTCAAGCTTTGAAAATCAATATTTCTTGCCAGGTTATGTCTTTTTTTTAAATTGTTTGTTGAGAGAACAAACATTTATCTTCATCACACAAATGTTTGTTCTCGGTGGGAATCGAACCCACGGCCTACGGCGCAGAAGGCAAAGCTACTACCAACTGAGCTAAGAAGGTTGAAGGAATTTAAACTCTTAGTATTGACATTAGATACTAGGTAGATTGAACTGAAAAAACATATGCAAACACTAAAACAAAATTATCCAGGTTTGTTTATGCGTTCGGTAAATTAAAATGTAACACAAACTTTGAATGTGCTCTTTCCGCTTACTATGCCTACGCATTTTCGTGGCTTCATTTTGGAATTGTTTTGTGGGGTGAAAGTGTAGACTTTACCGACTTGTTTATTATGCAAAATAAATGTATAAGAATATTAGTAAATGTAAAGAGTCGAGACAGTTGTAAACCACACTTTATGGATAAGGGGATCTTAACCCTACCATGTATGTAGGTACATTTTACAGGCATCAATGTTTGTGAGGAAAAATATATATACATTTATTTGAATCTAAATCTGAGCTTTGCCCTGGTTATAATCGACGTAATAAAAATAAGTTACAACTGCCTGCAGTAAATTTAAAAACAATAGGAAGAAGCCCATACTTTAGGCTAATAACTATTATTAACTAACTATTATTAGGTATAATAAAATTCCAGACCACATTAAAGATGAACAAAAGAACCACCATATTTTTTAAACGACACAGCAACTTCATATCTTGTACAGAAATGCTACTATTCTATTGAAGAATTTAAATCCGAATAATTGTTTATCTATCTGCATAATAATATTATAATTGAATTGACTTGTGTAATATTTTATTAGTCTTTCGTTCTTTTATTTAACTTTGACATGTTATCTGATATTATTTATTATGTGTAAGTTCTTACTAACCCTCCGACAGATTTGCTAATTGTTATTCCTGATTATTAATTGTGACTTTAAAATTATTTTATGACATTGCAGTAAGTACCCAACCGGGTGCATGTACTTGAATTATGCTAAAACTAGACCTAAACTAGACCTATTTATTGATGTTGGTGAAAAATATTTTTTTGTCTAGTAGTTTTTTGCTTCATATCCTACTATATATTGCCTACATTATAAATACCTACCTAATATCAAGTTTTCAATAAGTACATATTTCTCGAACTTAACCTTGATTGGGTCGAGAATCATATAAATAAAAATAATATATATATATATACAGATGCTTTAATTGTGTAAGTAAACATGATATACTTAGATAGAAGTAAGTAGTCTATTTAGTAAGTTGTTAGTAATCCAACAGTTATCATTGCATGTAAATGTTTATCATCGAGTGGTTGCTTGCTTGCCAAATGTTTAAATATTGATATTTTCTTTAAATATTTCTCTGCAAACTCCTAGGGCATCGAGTTTGTATCCAGCTGGACATTGACTAGGCACACTTATCACATTTTTAATGGAAAGCTCATCGATTTGCACCGTCTCCTCCATCATGTTTTTAAATTCTTCTGAAGGTATTCTGTAAGATAATAATCGGCTGAATAATTGAATGATTGAAGCGATCGGACGGTATGTATACTAACAATAAGATAAATGGCACGACGATGTAAACAACCCCGCAAACAGAGAAACGCGCCCATCCCGACCCAATCAGCGCAGCGTACATCCAACGCAGCGCAAAACTAGACGCAGCGTAGACTACTGCTAATGTACCTACCTACTTCTCGCTCGTCCATTTTAATATTTTTAAATTACTGAAGTTAGTTAACGCAAAAAAAATGTTTTCGAGAATAACATTACTAAGGTTCAGCAAAAATAGTATTTTGATTCAAACAAGTTTTAACTAAAAAATATGATGAACAACCTTCTCCAAACCTCGCGACAGGATCCGTTTATGAATTCTTGGCCTGCCGGACAATTAGAAGGAACGGTAATAACGTTCTTTGGAATGCCGTAATTGCTTCTCCATACATCTTTACAAGCCCCATTTATCCATTGCTGACCTGGCTTGCAATTGGCTGGTACAGTGACTGTGTTTTGATGCTCGATGCTATTGAAGATCCTGCAATTAATTAATAAATAGTTCATAATGTGTCTCTTTCAAAGAAGAGTTTTAGAATCTTTTCTTCGAGAGAAACACAAGTAGGTAGGTACCTATTGTACCTATTACTAAGCTTCCTAATCTACATCTACACTTCTACATCTATACTATCTACCTACACTTCTATACTTATATACTTATACATATATACTTATACTAATATACTTATACTTATATACTTACTTATACTTATATACTTATACTTATATCCATAAACTAATATTATAAAGAGGAAAGATTTGTATTTTTTGTAACAAATAAACTCAATAACTACTGTTCCGATTTCACAAATTCTTTCACCATTAGAATGCTACATTATCCCTGAGTAATATAGACTATATTTATTACCAGAAAAAAAATAGAGATCCCTACTAAAACTTCAATAATGTAAAATTGACCATAAAATGTCTTTCATCAAATGCGTTGCTACAATATTAAGCTACTCCGCGCAACAGAAAAAATTAAGTTGGTCGGTGTGGCGGCACTCAGCTGGAGAAGTGCGGGAGAGGGATATGCTATGAAATAGGTACCCGCGAGGCTCAAACGCGCTATCAAAGGCTCTATCGGTCTAGCTGTTTATCACAAAATGTTTAAAAAATAATTTTCCACCCGTGTAAAACCGGGACAAGCCGCTAGTTGTGTTATATATTTAGTCCTTATAATGATTATAGCCACTTACTTTTCCATGTTTTCTATTTGAGTTTTAATCCAAACTTCACGACATTGCCCATTGACGTATTCTTGACCATCTGGGCAGTTTGGTGGAACTGAAATAACGTTAGATACACTAGCATCTAAGTAGCTCCACACATCACGGCAACTTCCATTTATCCATTGTTGTCCAGGGGGACAATTTGGAGGGACGGTAACGACATTTTGGGGGACAATGTCACTTGGACGCCCACTAACAAAAGCTATAAATACAGAAAACACTAATAGACCTGTCATTGCTGGAATCCAATGAATCACTGTTAAAATAGGTAAGAGGTATAATTGATTTCTGAATTGTTTATACAAACGCTTTCCTACCGACTAGTTTATGAGTGATAAAGAAGAAGTGATAAAGAATACTTATAATGACGCGCTGATAAATGATATCAATTGAATATAGGTAAGTTGGCAAGTAAGTAGGTAAGAATCACAAAGCGAATTTACTTGTCTGTATCTTTGTTAATTACATGTGAGATTTAAGTTGATGATAAGATAGTGAATTTATGCCAACAAAAGAAGCAGGTAGAGGTAGCTACAGAAAATTACAATAAGTTCAGAGGGCTTATTACGAGTTTAGTGCCGATCGAGTGCCGATCGTCGATCGTTACGATACGGTTCTCAAAGAATACGCTAGATGCCGTTGATTTATTTTCATAGAAAATTCGGTGTATCGTAACGATCGACGATCGGCACTAAACTCGTAATAAGCCCTCTGTACGTAGACACTTCATTTGGGGCCTTTCTTGCTCCACTTTAACAAAATTTCAATATGTAGGTAGGTAGGTAGGTATACAACATTTTAGAATAGAATAGAATAGAATAGAAAATATTATATTTGTGTCTATGACGAGGAGTTCAATAGTTAGCAGCCAACTTTGAGCGCAGTAGCTAGGTAGGTAGGTAGGTATGTCATCAGGGCCGTCTTTAACCTATTGGGGGCCCTGCCCTGGGCACATTAGAATAATGGGGCCCCTATGACTTTGACAGAGCACTACTTTGTTAGAATAGACAAAGAAAGTAGATAGGTAAACAAAATTCTAGATGATTTTTTATTTTTTTACAAAAACTATATGAATAGATAATAATAATATAATCCACAAAAGTAACTAACTAAGTAACATTCAGTGACAGCCTTCACAGCTCAGTTGTTAGTAGCTCTGCTTTCTGCGCCGTAGGCCGTGGGTTCAATCCCCACCGAGAACAAACATTTGTGTGGTGAACATAGATGTTTGTTCTCTGTCTGGGTGTTATATAATATTAATTATAAGTATATATTTACAAAAAAAGTATATTATGTATTATATCAGCTATCTGGTTCCCATATTACAAGCTTTGGCTTAGTTTGGGGCTAGATAGTGCTGTGTGGAAAGTCCTCCAATATTTATTTATTTATTTATTAACAGGTTAGTGCTTCAAAATCTATCTATGTCAAACCTGTAAAACATAAAAGTGAATAAATTGCAAATTAGCACGCATCAGAAACAAAAGTTCAATTTTTCATTCTTTTTTTTGATGATTTATGGGTTAAAAGTAGTTTTTGAATTTTTACTAATTAGAAATTATTACCTATTAATAGGGAATTTGACATGGATCAAGTATACAATACAGTATTATAAATCTATGGAATTTGATATTTCCTCCAAGACAGGATAATCATGTCATGCATGATCCTACTTAATGCCTGCCAACATAAATAATTGTAATTAAAAATAATTGTAACTTAATGCCTGCCAAAAACAATAATTGTAATTTCGGGATAATCAAGAAATTATCCCGAAATTACAATTATTGTTTTTGTTGTAATTAATCAATTATTGTAATTATTTCACAAAAAATTCATGTCTCTACACACTCTCGATCAACAATCAACCTTGATTGTTGATCGAAGCTTCACACGCATTAAATGTGTATCAATTGCATGGACTGCGTGCAATGCAACACTATGGTTTTTCAAGCTTTAAAAATCACTATTTCTTGACAGCATAAGAGCTGATTTCAGCAGTTAGATTAACAAAGGATTAAAGGGCCGTTAAATATGTTAAAATGTAGGTACGCGTTCAACATATAAGGTTAGATTTAACGGCCTGTTAATCCTTGATTAGTCACTAACAGAGCATGATGAAATCAGCTCTTATCCTGTCAGGAAATAGTGATTTTTAAAGCTTGAAAAATCATAGTGTTGCATTGCACGCAGTGCATGCAATTGATTGTTATTTTTTTTGTCTAGGCTTAGTTTTTTTGCTTCATCCCTAATCCCTTCCTACAATAAAAATACCTAGGTACCTACATCATAATATGTTTTCAATACTGTTACGTATAAAAACGTCTATTTATTTTATTTCATTTTTAGTCTGTTCTTGTCTGTGACTTGTGTTATGGAACTGTCAGTAAGCTGTGGTGGAATGCGTTGTATGGGACGTTAGCCTGTCGTTCCGACCTGTGTTTGTAAAAAAGAAACTTCTTTCTTTCATCCTTGAAATCGCTGATGCATCGCATCTATATTTCAATTATACTTTCGTTTGGTGAGTTTTTTGTCGAAAAGCCTTCAGGATTTGTTTAGTGTTGTGCTTTAGTAATAACGAGTTCGTTCCGTTTACAGGATTTATATATTTTGACCTGGAGATTGGAAAATATTTCTGACGCGCAATACCGCGTGGGCCTACCAGTTTTTTCTTCGAGTTTTAACAGTGAAACCTTCTGTCTGACCAACAGGTAAGAAGTAGGTCGTTATATCAACCTTTTGAGAGAAATTTTGTAATTTATTTCAATAAAACATCTTTTTCACAAATCTTAAAAATCAAATTTATTCAACCAATTTCAAATCAAAAGACTAAAAGCTATGTGCTTATTCATTTACCTAGTTAGTATGTGGCCCTCTGTCATATTTACAGTCAGACCATGTGGCCAAAACCTGATATTTTGTTTAAAATCATTCTTTCCCGTTGCAAATGTTTCAATATTTGTCTGTAATTGAAGTTTTTTTCAATTACAGGAGGTTTTTTTTTATATTATTGGACAAGTTCTACTTCATCCCTGGAGGACCTATCTGCTTCCTGTCCTGGATTTGGGACCCATTGGACTCAACATTCCGGCTGGACAACGTTTGGTGATATCCGGTTTTATTGACACCGATTAGCAATTTTAAACATTATTGGATCTTTATCCTACAGAACCGTGGCTGTATACCCTACCATGGTTGGCGCCCTTTTGAAAAACAAATATATCCAATATTAATATCACAATAATAAATTAACCATATAAAAATTCATGCAAGTAAATTCAGGTTCTTCAACATCTTTTCAAATCTGAATTGCAACTCATCTCTGGTGCCTCACGATAAGAACCCTAGAAGACTAGTTAGCCGTGGTCTATCTTTTTAAATTACCTACTTTCCTTTTTGTGTGTATGTCTGAACAATAAACTGACTAGAGATTGAATGCGGTTTTCCTTCAACACCTCTGGTAGATAGGTTCAGATTCCACTACGTATCAGTGGCGCCCAACGTGGGGCTTTTATCTCCTGAGATGGTTGTCACGTCATATTAGCTGTGTCAAAAGTTAACTTGCATGATATTGGATATATTTGGTATAATTTTTAGGTTAAACTAGTGAAATTACAATTACAAATAGTAGGGGCTATTTGTAATATTTTAAGCATTATTAGGTTATATTGTAAGAAGTGTGTTACATTTTGTGTACTAAGTGTATTATGTGTGCACATGTTATCATGTGCCATTGGTGTTTTTTCTTGTGAATTTATTGTCTTTGTAAACTTGAGGTGACTTGCAATCAATATCATAACTAAAAGTTTTTAGCTACAGTTGGTGACAATTTATCAAACTTATTCATTCTTTTACCAGTGATTAACTTTTATCTAAAAAATAAAACTATAAACAAAAATAATATTTAGTAAAGTCAGTGAAAAACTTTTAACCAAATAAAATAAAACCAAAATAATTATTAGTACAGTCAGTCACAAAATTTTCTATAAAATAAAATTAAACAAATAATATAAAATACAGTTAGTGACACAATTTTCTAATAAGATACAGTTATACCAATAATGATTAGTACAGTCAATGACAAAATTTTAATATAATTTTATTAAACTTAAAAAATACTTACTACTTACTTACTTACACTGTCTTAACTACGGTCCTTTACATACCTACCATACCTTTACATACCTACTTGGACTTGTAGTTTATCTCAGTTTCAAATATTTTTTTTACCCAATACTTTTTTTATTGAAATTTGTTTTGAAGTTTTCTCTCATCATGGAGGAACGTTCTATTGCTTTTCAAGCGTTGCACAAGGATGAATTGATTCATGAAGTTCGTATTAGAGATGTTGTACCCGCAGAAGATGTGTCATCGTTGCGGATTCAAATTAAAAACTTAGCAAAAGAAATTCCATCCGATTCTATTGTTACATTTGAGGGAAAGGTTGTGGATGAACTGCTCGCCGTGCAGGGAAAGCTCAAGGAGTTGCGTGAGCTTTTGAAAGTCTCTATTGGTCCTAAAAGTTTGAAAAATCTGACTCGCATTCAGGCTTTAGGTCATCACTTGTATCACCGTCTTACGCGCTTGGAACCAGAGAGCATTACCGACAAGCAGTCTCATTCAGAGCTGACCGACGATTTAGATGGGATTCTCCAAAAGCTGGATAACATGTTTTCCGTTTTCAAAACCAGTGTGATGTCAAACGATTCCTCAGATTCAAGTCAAGGTGTTTCTATTACTTCAGCTACCCCTTGTAAGAAGTATCAAATGGTTTCATCTTTGAATCTTAAATATAATGGATCATCTTGTGTGCGCGTATTTTTGCAGCGTTTAGAAGAGTTGTGTGCCTCGCGTGGCATATCCGAGCAGCTGTTGATTGCTTCTGCCGCGGAGTTATTTGATGGTGACGTTTTGTGTTGGTACCGTAGCGTCCGGTCCGAATTGAACAGCTGGTCTGAACTCAAGCAGAGCTTGATTAAGGAGTATTTGCCATACGATTTTGACCGCCGTCTGATGCAGGAAATTCGTACCCGAACGCAAGGTCCAAGTGAGAACATAGTTACTTACGTAGCCATCATGCTTAATTATTTTAGTCGTCTTTCTTATGTGGTTTCTGAGAAGGATAAGTTTGATATCGTTTTCCAGAATATTCGACCTGAATATTCGGTTCCGTTGTGTACCGTTGAGATCACAACCTTAAATAGATTGAAGGAGTTATGTAGAATGCTGGAGTGTGGTAAAAGCCGTGCGCAGACTTTTGTCGAGCCTCCGAAGTTTATTAGTGGTAGTTTGGCTCCTGATCTGGCGTATAAAAGTGTCAAGTCCAAAGTACATGCTGTGGTGCCTGCCAAAAATAAATTCTGTGCTCGTTGCCGTGTGGATTCACACTACCTCGCCGATTGTACGTCCTCTGACATTGTGTGTTACCGATGCGGTAAACCTGGATTCACTGCCCGTAGGTGTCCACATTGCAATCCTACTTTACTTTCTGCATCACCGACTTCACCTCAGGCAAATCTACCTATTGCAAAAAACTAGTTCGTTCGAACCCTCAAGACTGTTCTAAAAATTTTGATAAAGCCGATTGGCAAAATTATTTAAAAAAACCGTTACCTTCTTCTTATTCTTCTTATAGAAACGTCTCGATGGTTCGTGAACGTTATGATAATCGTCCTTTTCTCCATGTTGAAATTCTAGACCAGCCATTGCGTGGCCTTTTAGATTCTGGTGCGTCGATATCCATTTTAGGATCCGACGCTTGTAATGTGTTTTTGAAAGCTGGAGCTACTCTTCATCCTAGTGATGATATTACTCACATCACTTCGGCTACGGATTCCCGTGCTTCGGTGATGGGTTATTTTTTGTTGCCGGTCAGGTTTGATAATTTGACTCGTATTATTAAATTGTATGTTGTGCCAGGCGTATCTCCTTCTCTGGTATTAGGGGTAGATTTTTGGAGAGTATTTAATCTTGCTCCAAAGATTTTTAATAATAAAGATTTTTTTGTAAATGTTCCGGATGGGAACGCAGTATCGGAAATTCGTTTTCTGCAACCGTTCGATCTGTTGTCTGCTGATCAACAGTTAGTTGCCAGGAAGATGTTAAAAGAGTTCGAGTCCATTGCTTTTGAACAGAAAGGTTTGGGCCGTACGTCTCTTCTTACTCACACCATTGATACCGGAAATTCGCCTCCGATCAAACAGCGCTATTACCCAATGTCACCCGAAAGGATAAAAGAGCTGAACAGACAGTTGGATGAGATGCTGGACCAAGACGTCGTTGAGTCGAGCAAAAGTGCTTGGAACAATCCTACCCTGTTCACTCCCAAATCAAACGGTGAGCTCCGCTTCTGTATCGACAGCCGCAAGTTGAACTCTGTGAGTAAGCATGATGCGTATCCCTTGCCCTATATCTCTAAAATTCTTGATCAGCTTAGGGACGCTAGGTTTTTGAGTTCCATTGATCTCAAAAGCTCCTTTTGGCAGATTCCGTTGGATCCTTCATCCCGTGAGAAGACAGCATTTACCGTGCCTGGGCGCGGCTTATTTCATTTTAAGGTTATGTGTTTTGGTTTAACCTCAGCTCCTGCTACGCAGCAAAGGCTCATGGATAAGTTGTTCGGTCCTGAGTTTGGTGACCGTGTTTTTGTATATTTAGACGATATTATTATTGTTAGTAGTGATTTTCGTGAGCATATTTTATTGTTGTCTAGAGTTTTGGAACGTCTGCGTTTTGCTAATTTAACTATTAATTTAACCAAGTGTCAGTTTTTCCGTAGGGAATTGAAGTATCTTGGTTATGTTGTTGACGAACGTGGCCTCCGGACAGATCCTGCAAAGGTACAGGCTATTGTCGATTTTCCAACCCCGTGTAACCGGAAAGAAGTGAAAATGTTTTTGGGTACCGCGTCGTACTACCGTCGATTTATTAGGGATTTTAGTTCTGTGGCGGCTCCGCTGAATGCACTTACTTCCACTCGTAAGAATGCTCCTCCGTTCTGTTGGACTGAAGAGGCTGAGCAGTCGTTTAGCGAGTTGAAGGCAGCTTTAGTGTCGGCTCCGATTTTGGCGTGTCCTGATTTTACTAGACCTTTTTCAGTACATTGCGACGCTTCTAGCTATGGTATCGCGGGAGCCTTAACTCAATTCCTAGAGGATGGTATGGAACACCCGATCGCGTTCGCTAGTCGGTCCTTGAATAGAGCTGAACGTAATTACTCTGCTACTGAGAGGGAAGCACTAGCTGTCGTTTTTGCTGTTGAACATTTTCGTCCGTATTTGGAGGGTGGTCCTCAATTTAAGGTAATTACTGACCATTCTAGTTTGAAATGGTTTTTCAACTTGTCAAATCCTACTGGTCGTCTTGCGAGATGGGGTTGTCGCTTATCACCGTATGACTTCGTAATCGAACACCGTAAAGGGAAGGATAACGTGGTTCCTGACGCGCTTTCGCGAGCAGTTCCCGTTCTTGTTGTTGATCCTCCGGACCCTTTGCTCCGCGACTTCTGGTTTGACAGATTACTTGCTAAGTGTACTAAATTTCCAAAATCCTGTCCAAATTATTCTATTATAGACGGCAAGTTGTGTAGATATTCTAAAAACAAATTTGGGTTGTCGAGTGAGTTTGACTGGAAGGTGGTTGTACCTTCTTATAGACGTTCAGAGGTTCTAGAGTTTTCTCATTGCGGAGACACGTCTCTGCATTTTGGTATTTTTAAAACTTTTAAGCAGGTTTCTTTGCGATATTTTTGGCCTAAGATGTATCAGGATGTGGTCAACTTTGTAAACGCTTGTGAGGTTTGTGCTGCTTATAAGCATTCGCAGGAACGACCCAAAGGTCTTATGGGGGACCCCAAGGTTTGTTCTCGACCTTTTGAAACTATAAGTATCGATTTAGTCGGGCCGTTGCCACGCTCTAGGTCGGGTTTCACCTTTTTGTTTGTAGTTGTTTGTTGTTTTTCAAAGTATTGTTTGTTGTTTCCCCTTAGGAAAGCTGTTGGCAAGGCTATTGCTCAGTGTTTGGAGACTGGTGTGTTCCTGACACATGGTGTTCCACGCACAGTGGTTGCGGATAATGGTACGCAATTCACTGGAAGTGAACTCAAATCTTTGTTTCAGTGTTATGATGTTCCCCAAATACATTTTACTCCTCGTTATTGTCCGCAGGTCAACACCGTTGAAAGATACAATAAAACAATTGTTGTTGCCATTTCTATACTCGTTAAGAATGATCATCGATCGTGGGATACTACTCTATCTAGGGTTCAATTTGCATTGAATACCGCTGTCAACGAAACGACACGTTTTACACCTTTTTCCCTTGTTCACGGCCGTGAAGCCATTCCCAGCGGCAAGTTTTATGGTTCCGTGCACTCTTCCCAGGTAGATCTCGCTTGTGGTTCACGTGAAGATTACATTTCGAAGTTGGGTGTTCTTCGTGATATCTTCGGAAAGGTGGAGGATGCTATCGCAAAGGCTCACCTTAAAAGCGCCGTTTATTATGATAAAGGACGTCGCGCGTGTGAGTACAATGTGGGCGACATCGTTTGGAAAAAGACCTTTCCTCAGAGTGATGCCAGTAAGTTTTTTATGGCAAAGCTTGCTCCTAAATATGAGAAGTGTCGTGTCGTTTGTAAACGTTCCCCTTTAGTTTATGAGTTAGAAAGTTATGTTACGGGCAAGCATTTGGGTGCTTGGCATGTTCAGTATCTGAAGGGTGAGAGTTCGGATGGAGTTATACTTGACAGCTAAACTGATCTATTTTGTCTGCTTTTGAGCTTTCTAGTGTTATAATTGAATCTTTGGAAATTTTGTTATCGTCCTTCGTTACGCAGAAGAAGAAAAAGGGCCTTTGGTGGGTTCGTTTCACCTGGAGTCCTTGTCATTTAAATTGTTTGCTGGTGAAGCCAAGAGGACTTTTGCTCTCGTAGGACCTGCGCTTCTGTGTACGGTGCTAGCAAACAAATACTTTGTTAGGTAGGGAAAATTTCAGCTTATATCCGTTATCGGAGTTCTACATATTACGAGAACTGTTTGTATCAGTGAGGGTTAGTTTTGTTATCAAAGTGGTGTGTTTTCCTATTTTCCTTTTTCCACTCTACCATGGCTTGGTCCCCATGGTGGAGGAGCCTTTTTGTGGGTTCGATTTTATATTTTTCCTTTTTTCCCCTATCCCTCTACCATGGTCTGGTCCCCATGGTTGAGAAACCTTTTAGCGGGTTTGTTACCCTTTCCCGTATGTTTTGTTTTCAATTTAAGTTGATGAGTACTGGTGCCCGGACAGAGGAGATTTTGTATTCGATAGATAGATCAGGTCCTGGCGGTTGGTTATTTATAGGGTTTCGATTGCTTATGAGAAAGGAATTTATGTATAATAAGTATATATTAGTGTATAACCATAGTTGTACACTTAACCTTATAGAGTTTTCTTTTGTTGGTGGTAGAAGTTTTCTTTTGGGTCTTTGGCAACCTTTTCCAAATAAGCCTCATTTCATATTTGTTTGTGGAATGTTTGTGTTCTGTTATTACCTTTTTTCTTTTGGGTCTTTGGCAACCCTTTCCAAATAAGCCTTCCTTCCATATTTGTTTGTGAAATGTTTGTGTACTGTTATTACCTTTTTTTTTTTTGAGTGCTTGCGTTTCCAAGCAATAGCATCTCTTTGGGACAGTTACTTTGTAAGGTTTTTACTGTATTTGCGGGCAGATACTGCCAATACAGGTTGTAGTTTTCGAGTTTCGTGTGGTGTTTTCAGTTTTGTTATGAGCTTTTGCTTTAAATATTTGTCTCTTTTCTTTACTCAAGTTGCTGTGTTTCAGAAGCTGGAGGACCAGCTTGAATTTCGCGTCAGTGGTCGCAAAATTCTTCTGATTGGCGGGGTTATTGTTACGTATAAAAACGTCTATTTATTTTATTTCATTTTTAGTCTGTTCTTGTCTGTGACTTGTGTTATGGAACTGTCAGTAAGCTGTGGTGGAATGCGTTGTATGGGACGTTAGCCTGTCGTTCCGACCTGTGTTTGTAAAAAAGAAACTTCTTTCTTTCATCCTTGAAATCGCTGATGCATCGCATCTATATTTCAATTATACTTTCGTTTGGTGAGTTTTTTGTCGAAAAGCCTTCAGGATTTGTTTAGTGTTGTGCTTTAGTAATAACGAGTTCGTTCCGTTTACAGGATTTATATATTTTGACCTGGAGATTGGAAAATATTTCTGACGCGCAATACCGCGTGGGCCTACCAGTTTTTTCTTCGAGTTTTAACAGTGAAACCTTCTGTCTGACCAACAGGTAAGAAGTAGGTCGTTATATCAACCTTTTGAGAGAAATTTTGTAATTTATTTCAATAAAACATCTTTTTCACAAATCTTAAAAATCAAATTTATTCAACCAATTTCAAATCAAAAGACTAAAAGCTATGTGCTTATTCATTTACCTAGTTAGTATGTGGCCCTCTGTCATATTTACAGTCAGACCATGTGGCCAAAACCTGATATTTTGTTTAAAATCATTCTTTCCCGTTGCAAATGTTTCAATATTTGTCTGTAATTGAAGTTTTTTTCAATTACAGGAGGTTTTTTTTTATATTATTGGACAAGTTCTACTTCATCCCTGGAGGACCTATCTGCTTCCTGTCCTGGATTTGGGACCCATTGGACTCAACATTCCGGCTGGACAACGTTTGGTGATATCCGGTTTTATTGACACCGATTAGCAATTTTAAACATTATTGGATCTTTATCCTACAGAACCGTGGCTGTATACCCTACCATGGTTGGCGCCCTTTTGAAAAACAAATATATCCAATATTAATATCACAATAATAAATTAACCATATAAAAATTCATGCAAGTAAATTCAGGTTCTTCAACATCTTTTCAAATCTGAATTGCAACTCATCTCTGGTGCCTCACGATAAGAACCCTAGAAGACTAGTTAGCCGTGGTCTATCTTTTTAAATTACCTACTTTCCTTTTTGTGTGTATGTCTGAACAATAAACTGACTAGAGATTGAATGCGGTTTTCCTTCAACACCTCTGGTAGATAGGTTCAGATTCCACTACGTATCAATACCTACGTATAGCGTATTTCTCGGCCCTAACCTTGGTCACAGATAAGAGAATACAAGTACCTTGGTGGAGTCGAGAATCGCCAAAAAAAAAAAAAAAAAATATACTACAGATTCTTTATTTGTGTAAGTGAACATTGTATGGATAGAAGTAAATACATATCCTAGTAATCCAACAGTTATCATTGCATGAAAATGTTTATCATCGAGTTGCTTGCCAAATGTTTAAATCTTGATGTTTTCTTTAAGGAAATATTTTTCTGCAAATCCCTAGGGCATCGAATTCGTATCCTTTTGGACAATGACGAGGCACTCTTATCACATTTCTAAGGGAAATCTCATCGATTTTCGCGGGCTCCACCATCTTTTTCAACTCTTCTGAAGGTATTCTGTAAGATAATAAACTGCTGAAAAATTTAAGCAATCGGACGGTATGTCCTACCTACCTACCTATATTAACAAGATCAATATTACCACATTACACCAACCCCGCAAAATGAGAAACGCGCCCATTCCGCCTATAATCAGCGCAGTGTAAATTCAACGCAGCGCAAAACACTATACCTACACATACTAATAATATATACTAACAATATAATATACCTAGGTACCTACTTCTCGCTCGCCCATTTCAACATTTTTAAATTACTGAAGTAGTTAACGAAATAAAACATTACTAAGGTTCAGCAACAATATTATTTTGATTTAAGTATAGGTACAAGTTTTACCTATTAATATTGATACCTACACATATTTTGGCGCTAATTACCTACCATGTAAGCTGCCAGAGTTCAAATATAATTAAAATAACAATTTAGTGTGAAGACGTACGTTTAAATGTACCTAAATTGTTTTAGGTTATAGGGGGGGTTGGTAGAAAAATTGCTTGTGCATTAAGCCCTCCTTTTGTGCTTTATCATTGTGTTTTGTGCATTAAATGATAAATAAATTGTTTTTTTTCTGTGACAAAAACAAAAGTTCAATTTTACCTTATTTTTTTGATGATTTATTGGTTAAAAGTAGTTTTTGAATTTTTACTGGCAATTTTGAGGCATACCTACCAAATTAGAAATTATTACCTATTAATAGGGAATTTGACATGGATCAAGTATACAATATAGTATTACTAGTGGCTTCCCGCGGCTTCGCACGCGTTGAAGTGGTGAGCCGTGATTGAGCCACAAACATCCAAACATCGTAACTTTCGCATTGATTTGTATATTATTAGGGTAGGATACCTACGCAGGTATAAGAGATACCTATAGGCGTACATTACCTATATTAGGTAGGTAGGTAGGTATAGGTACTAAGTTTAGCACAAACATGACAAATACAACAAAGACAACCTTACACGGAAAATATGTACTTATTGGTTCCTAGTTTCTACCCCAGAAAAAAAAGGAACCGAAACAGCTTCACCACTTTGATCCCCAGGCACGGTAAATACCCTAAGATCTCTTCGTACCAACTCAAGATTCCCGTTTTAGAATGTCCCTTACAAACATTGACGCCTTGTTGTATCCTTTTTACTTGAGTGCAACGAAGGAAGGTAACGTTTTAGGGGTTGTTTTCGAAAATCAAGCTGTCTTTTTGTTATTTATTCACAGAACACATTTTCTTTTAGTTTGAAGTTAATTACACTACGCTTTAAAAATCTCCCATACAAACCTTGAAACTTTGTCAGTCTTTTGCACCCTTTGCAGGGGTTTTATTGTATTTATTGTGGAGTATATTTACCTCAAGTTATAAATCAATCGCATCACGCGTTAAAAAACTCCCATACAAACTTTGACATCCCTTTGCTCACTTATTAAGGGTAGTTTTAAAAAACTAAAAATGCCTTTCCTGTTTTTTAGTCTTGGAGTACATCTACTTAAAGTTTCAAGTTTATAGGTTCAAGGAATACAATTTTTCATACCAACGTTTTCAACCCTTTATACATCCTTAGGGGTTGAATTTCCAAAAATCGCTTCTTAATACACCTCTACGCCATAAGACCTATATACTCTTCAAATTTCAAGTCTCTAGGACCAGCGGTCAAAAACCTCCCATACAAACTTTTACATCCCTTTGCACACTTATTAAGGGTAGTTCTAAGAAACTAAAAATGTCTTTCCTAGTTTTTGCCTTGGAGTACATGTGCTCTAAGTTTCAAGTGTGTAGGTTCAAGGAATACTATTTTTCATGCAA
This sequence comes from Chloroclysta siterata, assembly GCA_932294275.1. Lineage (NCBI taxonomy): Eukaryota > Metazoa > Arthropoda > Insecta > Lepidoptera > Geometridae > Chloroclysta > Chloroclysta siterata. The sequence continues at coordinate 7,861,599 of OW028601.1, read as the reverse complement.
ACGTTTTCAACCCTTTTACACCCTTAGGGGTTGAATTTCCAAAAACCTCTTCTTAGTGCACCTCTACGCCATAAGACCTATGTACTCTTCAAATTTCAAATCTCTAGGACCAGCGGTCAAAAAACTCCCATACAAACTTTTACAACCCTTTGCACACTTATCAAGGGTAGTTTTAAAAAACTAAAAATGTATTTATTATTTTTTTGCCTTGAAGTATATGTACTCCAAGTTTCAAGTTTGTAGGTTCAAGGAATACTGTTTCTCATACAAACGTTTTCATCCCTTTTTACTCCCTTAGGAGTTGAATTTCCAAAAATCCCTTCTTAGTACACCTCTACGCTATAAGACCTATGTACTCTTCAAATTTCAAGTATAAAACTAAAAATGTATTTCCTATTTTTTTGTCTTGAAGTATATGTACTCCAAGTTTCAAGTTTGTAGGTTCAAGGAATACAATTTTTCATACAAACGTTTTCATCCCTTTTTACACCCTTAGGGGTTGGATTTCCAAAAATCCCTTCTTAGTACACCTCTACGCCATAAGACCTATGTTCTCTTCAAATTTCAAGTCTCTAGGACCAGCGATCAAAAAACTCCCATACATATTAAGGGTAGTTTTAAAAAACTAAAAATGTATTTCCTATTTTTTTGTCTTGAAGTATATGTACTCCAAGTTTCAAGTTTGTAGGTTCAAGGAATACAATTTTTTATACAAACGTTTTCATCCCTTTTTACACCCTTAGGGGTTGAATTTCCAAAAATCTCTTCTTAGTACACCTCTACGCCATAAGACCTATGTTCTCTTCAAATTTCAAGTCTCTAGGACCAGCGGTCAAAAAACTCCCATAGATACTTTTACATCCCTTAGCACACTTATTAAGGGTAGTTTTAAAAAACTGAAAATGTATTTCCTATTTTTTTGGCTTGAAGTATATGTACTCCAAGTTTCAAGTTTGTAGGTTCAAGGAATACAATTTTTCATACAAACGTTTTCATCCCTTTTTACACCCTTAGGGGTTGGATTTCCAAAAATCCCTTCTTAGTACACCTCTACGCCATAAGACCTATGTTCTCTTCAAATTTCAAGTCTCTAGGACCAGCGGTCAAAAAACTCCCATACATACTTTTACATCCCTTAGCACACTTATTAAGGGTAGTTTTAAAAAACAAAAAATGTATTTCCTATTTTTTTGTTTTGAAGTATATGTACTCCAAGTTTCAAGTTTGTAGGTTCAAGGAATACAATTTTTCATACAAACGTTTTCATCCCTTTTTGCACCCTTAGGGGTTGAATTTCCAAAAATCTCTTCTTAATACACCTCTACGCCATAAGACCTATGTTCTCTTCAAATTTCAAGTCTCTAGGACCAGCGGTCAAAAAACTCCCATAGATACTTTTACATCCCTTAGCACACTTATTAAGGGTAGTTTTAAAAAACTAAAAATGTATTTCCTATTTTTTTGTCTTGAAGTATATGTACTCCAAGTTTCAAGTTTGTAGGTTCAAGGAATACAATTTTTCATACAAACGTTTTCATCCCTTTTTACACCCTTAGGGGTTGAATTTCCAAAAATCCCTTCTTAGTACACCTCTACGCCATAAGACCTATGTACTCCTCAAATTTCAAGTCTCTAGGACCAGCGGTTTAGGCTGTGCGTTGTCTATATGTCAGTCAGTCAGTCAGTCAGTCAGTCAGTCAGTCAGTCATCAGTCAGTCAGGACTTTGATTCTTATAGTATTAGAGATTACTCGTAGTAGGAAGTTAAATAGGAATGGTCCACTATCCATTCATATAGGCACCATAGTATAGATTTGTAGCTGTATTCTGTACTGGCATACATACATCCGTGTGGATAGGCTCAGCTTTGTATAAATAACAACGGTTTAAAACAATAAACTAAAGTTATTGTTCACTGCCGACCCACGTTTAATGACCTTAAAAACCGCAACACTATTTCCGCAAGAGAGTAACTGTTTTGTACTTTGGTTGACAACCGGAACTCTGATTTTTATTTATTCACTAGTGGCTTCCCGCGGCTTCGCACGCGTTGAAGTGGTGAGCCGTGATTGAGCCACAAACATCCAAACATCGTAACTTTCGCATTGGTTTGTATATTATTAGGGTAGGTAGGATTTTAAATACCTACGTAGGTATAAGAGATACCTATAGGCGTACATTACCTATATTAGGTAGGAAGGTAGGTATAGGTACTGAGTTTAGCACAAACATGACAAATACAACAAAGACACGGAAAATATGTACCTACTTATTTGTTCCTAGTTTCTACCCCAAAAACAAACGAAACGAAACAGCTTCACGACTTTGATCCCCATGCAGGCACGGTAGATACCCTCAGATCTCTTTGTACCAACTCAAGATTCCCGTTTTTAGAATGTCCTTTACAAACATTGACACCTCGTTGTATCCTTTTTACGAAAGAGGGTAAAGTTTTAGGAGTTGTTTTCGAAAATCAAACTGTTGTGGCGGCTAGCCACACACAGGTACTTGCGATCGGGCAGGCGCGAAGGTTTTTTATGTAGCGTCGCCAGTCGTCTCTCCCCGCTCATTAGGTTCAGACATGTAATACCTACTAACTTAAAGTGTAAATATAAATCAGTACTTATGTGGAAACGGACGTTTATCATTTTACATGCTCCTCTGTAGCTACGTGAAATAAACTATGGAATACGCATCATCTCATTATCCCCTACACTGTCTTTTTGTAATTTTTATCCACAGAACACACTTTCTTTTAGTTTGAAGTTAATTACACTACGCTTTAAAAATCTCCCATACAAACCTTGAAACTTTGTCAGTCTTTTGCACCCTTTGCAGGGGTGGTTTTAAAATATTGAAAACGTGATTTTAAATTATTTATTGTGGAGTATATTCACTTCAAGTTTGAAATCAATAGCACTATGCGTTAAAAATCTCCCATACTAACTTTTACCAGCCATTTGCACCCTTTGCAGGGGTAATTATCAAAAGTTAAAAGCGTCATTCTTAATTATTTATTTCTTAGTATATTTACCTCAACTTTTAAATCAATCACACCACGCGTTAAAAAACTCCCATACAAACTTTGACATCCCTTTGCACACTTATTAAGGGTAGTTTAAAAAAAAATAAAAATGCCTTTCCTGTTTTTTAGTCTTGGAGTACATCTACTTCAAGTTTCAAGTTTGTAGGTTCAAGGAATACAATTTTTCATACCAACGTTTTCAACCCTTTATACATCCTTAGGGGTTGAATTTCCAAAAATCTCTTCTTAATACACCTCTACGCCATAAGACCTATATACTCTTCAAATTTCAAGTCTCTAGGACCAGCGGTCAATAACCTCCCATACAAACTTTTACATCCCTTTGCACACTTATTAAGGGTAGTTCTAAAAAAATAAAAATGCCTTTCCTAGTTTTTGCCTTGGAGTATCAAGTTTGTGGGTTCAAGGAATACTATTTTTCATGCAAACGTTTTCAACCCTTTTACACCCTTAGGGGTTGAATTTCCAAAAACCTCTTCTTAGTACACCTCTACGCCATAAGATCTATGTACTCTTCAAATTTCAAGTCTCTAGGACCAGCGGTCAAAAAACTCCCATACAGACTTTTACATCCCTTTGCACGCTTATTAAGGGTAGTTCTAAAAAACTAAAAATGCCTTTCCTATTTTTTGCCTTGGAGTACATGTACTCCAAGTTTCAAGTTTGTAGGTTCAAGGAATACTATTTCTCATACAAACGTTTTCATCCCTTTTTACACCCTTAGGGGTTGAATTTCCAAAAATACCTTCTTAGTACACCTCTTCGCCATAAGACCTATGTACTTTTCAAGTTTTAAGTCTCTAGGACCAGCGGTCAAAAAACTCCCATACAAAGTTTTACATCCCTTAGCACACTTATTAAGGGTAGTTTTAAAAAACTAAAAATGTATTTCCTATTTGTTTGTTTTGAAGTATATGTACTCCAAGTTTCAAGTTTGTAGGTTCAAGGAATACAATTTTTCATCCAAACGTTTTCGTCCCTTTTTACACCCTTAGGGGTTGAATTTCCAAAAATCCCTTCTTAGTACACCTCTACGCCATAAGACCTATGTACTCTTCAAATTTCAAGTCTCTAGGATCAGCGGTCAAAAAACTCCCATACATACTTTTACATCCCTTAGCACACTTATTAAGGGTAGTTTTAAAAAACTAAAAATGTATTTCCTATTTTTTTGTCTTGAAGTATATGTACTCCAAGTTTCAAGTTTGTAGGTTCAAGGAATACAATTTTTCATACAAACGTTTTCAACCCTTTTTACACCCTTAGGGGTTGAATTTCCAAAAATCCCTTCTTAGTACACCTCTACGCCATAAGACCTATGTACTCCTCAAATTTCAAGTCTCTAGGACCAGCGGTTTAGGCTGTGCGTTGTCTATATGTCAGTCAGTCAGTCAGTCAGTCAGTCAGTCAGTCAGGACTTTGATTCTTATAGTATTAGAGATAAACAGTGGTTTGTGTAGGATCATGTCATGCATGACATGATCTTACGTAGTGCCTGCCAACACACATTTCTTGATTATCCCGTAATTACAATTATTGTTATTGTTGTAATTAATCAATTATTGTAATTATTTCACAAAAAATCCATGTCTCTTCACACCTTCGATCAACAATCAACCTTGATTGTTGATCGAAGCTTCACACGCATCAAATGTGTATCAATTGCATGCACTGCGTGCAATGCAACACTATGATTTTTCAAACTTTAAACATCACTTTTTCTTGACAGGATAAGAGCTAATTTCACCATGCTCTATTATATTAACAAAGGATTAAAGGGCCGTTAAATATGTCAAAATGTATGCGTTTGACATATAAGGTTAGATTTAGCGGCCTGTTAATCCTTGATTAGTAACTAACAGAGCATGGTGAAATCAGCTCTTAGTATATATTTTTTTCTATTGTTATTTGTTTTGTCTAGCCTTAGAGCTGATTCGCCATGCTCTGTTAGATTAACAAAGGATTAAAGGGCTGTTAAATATGTCAAAATGTACGCGTTTGACATCTAAGGTAAGATTTAACGGCCTGTTAATCCTTGATTAGTAACTAACAGCTCATGGTGAAATCAGCTCTTAGTTTTTTTGCTTCATCCCTAATCCCTACCTACAATAAATATACCTAGGGACATCATAATATGTTTTTAATACCTACGTATTTCTCGACCCTAACCTTGGTGGAGTCGAGAATCGCCAAAATAAAATAAAAATATATAGGTATACTACAGATTCTTTATTTGTGTAAGTAAACATTGTATGGATAGAAGTAAATACATATCTCAGTAATCCAACAGTGCTTGCTTGCTTGCCAAATGTTTAAAATCTTTTTCTGCAATTCCCTAGGGCATCGAATTTGTATCCTTTTGGACATTGACGAGGCACTCTAATCACATTTCTAAGGGAAATCTCATCGATTTTCACGGGCTCCACCATCTTTTTCAACTCTTCTGAAGGTATTCTGTAAGACAATAAACTGCTGAAAAATTTAAGCGATCGGACGGTATGTAGTAATGTAAAACATTACTAGCAACAATATTATTTTGATTTAAGTTTTACCTATTATATTGATTATCTACATCTACACTTCTACATCTACACTATCTACACTAATATTATAAAGAGGAAACATTTGTATTTTTGTATTTTTGTATGTAACGAATAGGCTCAAAAACTACTGGTCCGATTTCAAAAATTCTTTCACTATTAGAATGCTACATTATCCCTGAGTAACATAGGCTATATTATATTATCAAAAAAATCAGGGATCCTTACTAAAACTTCAATAATGTAACCCAAGGTGGAAAACAAAAACCTTACATCGCGTGCGCTGCGAAAACTATTGATGATAGAACAAAATAATGTACTACGATTTTGTAGAACACGTCATCAGCTACAAAAAATGTCGCGACAGCATGTCTAACTATTATAGTTATGTCACAATAAGTGTTCTTTTATTATAAAAAATTAATTGAAATGCCGCCGCCAGAAAAGGGTCTTTATTTGTACCTTGGTATTAATCCTTATCCAAATAAATCATTTCATAATTAATACTGTTTCAATACCTATAGATTACTTCTTAAATTTTTCAAATCGGACATTCCATTCAAAAGATATGACGAAATTAAAAATGTTAACGGGTCCACGGGTCACGCTCGGGGTGCGATTTCACTCACTCAAGGAGAAGCGCGTGCAAATGTATGAAATAAGTAGACGCGAGGCTCGAACCCACGGTCTAAGTTTATCCTAAAAAGTTCAAAAAATGTATGACCACCCATGCGAAGCTGGGACAGGCCGCTAGTAAATTATATAATTAATATTGACCTACACATATTTTGGCGCTAATTACCTACCATGTAAGCTGCCAGAGTTCAAATATAATTAAAATTACAATTTAGTGTGAAGAGGTACGTTTAAATGTACCTAAATTGTTTTAGGTTATAAGGGGGTTGGTAGAAAAATTGCTTGTGCATTAAGCCCTCCTTTTGTGCTTTATCATTGTGTTTTGTGCATTTTTTTGTGACAATCGCTCAATTTCAACTCGGACAATGCGTAATTTGACTTTACTGTCTTCTAAACCTGGAGGGTTTTTATTTTATGGTAGGTATGCCGTGTAATGAGAAAAGCATTACGGGGCAGCGGAAACATCACGAACGTAGTACCGACCTTCGATTGTCTTTGTTTTAGCACTGATGTAAGAAATTATGCGAGGATACAATTATACCTACTACGCATTCCAGTGTGATAAGTAGGTAAGATGATAATTTAAAAATATGACAGTGCGCGAGTGACCAAAGCAAAATGAACCCAGGTAAATATAAATACCTACTTACTTTTGATAGGTACCTAAGTACCTACCTAGGTTCGTATAAGTAGTTGTTAAACCTCTAAACAAAACGATAGTTACCTACCAGTATTTTGAATAACGAATAAACTAAGCATGACTTTGTCGCATGTTTCAGTTTCGTTGCCCGTAGTAATGGATATTGATTTTCCAAAAGAGTTCACTTTGCGTGTTGACTTTGGTATATAATTTACCTTGTTTGAATCTATAAAGGCCATAAGTGCTAATATGAACCTTAACTCAGTCCAACGCTATGCGCAGAAGGGTGGGCGACTAACAATCGACCTCATACCTACCAGCACTTAGCCACTTAACTCCTCCGTTCGAGAAACTGAATACGTTACACATTATCTGTTGGACATTTACAATTGGTTAACGTGCCTTCAAAAAAGATATAGCAGTGAAATTTTGTGATCCGAGTTCTATGTGAAAAACTAAAATGAATAATAAACTTATTTTCATTATCTTGACATTAGTCATTATTAACTGTGTGAATGGTAAAAAATCTTTAAGTGGTCGTGGGGGTTCCAGTTCCGCACGTGGATCCAGCAGGAGAACTAGTTATAATCCACATCCTGCACCGACTTCACTTAGCTATCCACAACCTTCAGCGCCAAAACCATCTTTATTCGGATGGCAGGAAAAAACAGGACCTAAGCAATCAAAGCCTCAAAATAGCCAAACTGGTAGTCATTCATATCCTTCTAGTCAGACAGGACTCTCTGGTAATAAACAAGCAAAGACACCCACCACAAATCAAGAAAGTGTTCAGAAAAGTAGTGCAACACAAAACTTGAATGGACAACAATCAGGAACGGGCGTGCAGTCAGGCCATTCTTATCCGGCGTCAAACGGTTTATCCGGGAGTCCAGGAAGTGGTTATCCCCAACAGACAGGAAGCGGTGTATCACATCAACAAGGTAGCGGCTATCCGCAGCAAACAGGAAGTGGCGTCTCACATCAGCAAGGTAGCAGCTATCCTCAACAGACAGGGAGTGGACTATCTGGCTCTGGTGTACCACCTCCTTACTCAGGCGCTGCTGCCCCACCTCCTTACCCAGGTTATAAGCCAGCAGATTCTAATAGACCTCTTTCAAATGGAGCAACTTATCAAGGTAACAACTATGGCAACAATTACCAGCACCCACAACCACCTCCTCCGTACTCAAACTATGGATCCAACTACGGCGGTCATGGAGGTCATCCTTCTTATCATCCCAGCAATGGCCCTCAAATGCCAGGATATGGATCACAGTCACCAGGGTACTTCGGAAACTACGCGAATGGAAACAGGGGTAGTATGAGTCGTTCAGGAAGTGCTCTTACTGGTGTTGGTATTGCAGGAGCAGGAGTGGGTACACTTTTAACCGGCTTAGCATTATGGAATTTAGCACGGTCTACCGGAAATCGTCATCATACTGTTATTTATGATAATAGAGGTCAACCTGTAGCTGTAGCACCAGATAATAACAATCAAACTGAAGCTAACTCTATGTTAGCTGACTTAGTTAACTGCAGTTTAACTATTAGCAATGATGAAAAAACGGAGGTTCTAGCAATTCCATGCGCTATCGCCACTTCATTTTCCCCTGACGCTGATGTAAAAACATCAGATACTAATAATAACGCAACTGACAATACCAAATGCACAGTTACTATTATAAATAAATCTGGAAAAGAATTTATGACAACTATACCTTGTTCAATACTTTTAAACTCAGCCGCTGAAAATAATGTTACGGAACCTCTAACAAATGAAAATGACAATGTAAACGGCACAGTTACAATACCAAACCCTACACCAATACTTGATCCCAGTCAGCCTTCGGCTCTCAGTCTTAGCAGCAGCAACGTAGATCAAAATAATGCCACTGTGAATGTAGACTGTACGACGCCCCTTTCAAATGATCAAATTCGAGATCCTATAAACCCATGTTTCTCTATTACGCATAATTTAACTGTCATTCCATTGCAAACGGAAGAACCAAACGAAAACCATGATAAAAATTAACATTAAGAATGTAATGCTACTTGTATAACTTCTCTCTCTTCTCTCTCCTTAGACGGCCTCCTCATTACCTCTTCCTACTACTAAGCCTAAAAAATACTAAACAAGTAGTATCTACTTGTATAACTTACTCTCCCTCAGCGTGCCTCCTCCTGGTATTGCCCATGTAATCTTGGCAGGACACCATCACAGCTGCGAAAGCCACGACAATAGACAAGAAAAGCAAGAACTTCATGTTTTGTTTGTAGTATAATTTTATAACTTTGAACTACTCTTTATATACTAGCAAATTAGTAATGCTTAAATTTATTATGCTTGGATTTCTGTGTTTTTATTACTAACTAAGATGCGTATAATTTGTTATCGTTCCCTAACGAATTATTACGCTGATCGAATGAGCGAAGCTGAAGCGAACTACATTCTTGAGTAAGAGCCCCCGCAGACTACAGACTTTCTATCGGTCGATGAAAATAGATCCCTAGAGCACTGGTTGTCTGGTAGCGGCTCCGCCTTCAGATCCTATGGACGTGGGTTCAAAAACAATCATGCACCAATGAGTTTCTTCTGTTCAAAATTGTAAGTATGTGCACAGTGCTCCAACCAATATATATATATATATAATATCGAACGTCATCAATGCTTGCGATATTATTCTTCATATTTTAGTCAAGCGCCATCTATTATGGCTGTCGAATCAGTATGGAAACGTCAAGTACCATTGTCTATCACTTGGGCGAAGTTAAAACTGAGTGGTTTCGCCGTCGCACCTGCGAAGCCAGCACGTATCAGAAAGTTTACGGAGCTTTTTTTTGCTTATTCTGCTAAGCAAATTATTCTTCTGGCTGGCTGGTATACTAATCTGGTGGTAAGTTTTTATGATTTTAACATAAATTCTTGTTGGTTTTACTAACCCGTAGCGTTCTCCATCCAAGATGGAGGAGGACGCTATGAAGCCGCCGGATCCGGGGGGAACGAGCTATTTGCCTGAGACCATGAACTTGTTTGAGTCGTCAGAGGTATTGAATACCCCATGCTCTGCTACAAAACGCAAAAATGATTCAGATATCAGTGACGGATAAGCTAAAATAACTGTTACAAATCCTTTTCTCTCTCTTAACAAATAAGCCTCGATCCAGACATATAACATCACTTAAATGGGTCTTGCGCGACAGTTCCCTGTGGACTTATATATGGATGAGTTTATCGAATCAGTAATTTTGCCTGAAGGTCAGAAGTTGCCAAAGAAATGTTCCCTCCTGTTTTCTCACAATTCTAAACCTCTGTTGAACCTAGTTAGGTACATGCCGGAAGCGCCTTACTCGTAAGGCGCCCACTTCCCTTCTCCCAAATCCCCATTCCCTCCCACTCCCCTGATATAAACATTGTTGCTGTACGCACCATGAATATATCATTTAATTTTATTTATTCCATCCCCAGTTTTTCTGATGGGAGACTTTAATGCCCATAATCGCTCATGGGGATGTTAGTATGTTGACCCATTTGGACACCTACTTTTAGAAATCCTTGATGAAACTAATCTGTGTATTATTAACGATAGATCCCCGACACGACGTGACAGCAGTAGGTAGACCTATTTATTCTCCGTCTCTTTCATATGGGTTTTCATGGAAAATTTTAGATAGGTACTAGGTACTTATGGTAGCGATCACTGTCCTATTGTACCTAATAGATTAACATGGTAGATCCTCTCCTCCTAAAAACTTTGCACCATGTGTAAATACAAACTTTCAGATGTAGACCGGCCCTCATACCTTATAGTCTAGATAAGAAAATAAATAACCTTAGCTCACCTACGATACGTTAAATAGCTCCATTGAATGCTATTCTCAATTTGTAAATACCTGTAGTGCCGATCATAATTTCCCTTTAAAGATACCACACAAATTCGAAATATCTACGCCCTGGTGGGATTTTGAATATTCAGCATCTGCTAAAGAAAGGAAGGAAGCTGAAAAACCTTATAATACACACATCAACTCCGTCTAGGGATATTTTGTATAAAGTTCTTAAACTCTAAAAATACTGGCTGGTTTTAAAATCTTTTGAGGAAACCTTATTTTTTAGGCCTTTTTCAATGATTCCAAATTTGAATTTGAAAAAATAAATTAAAAACAAATGATTTGCGCGGCATTACTATAGCTAAGGTCGAAGGTTACAATTTATATACCGTAGTTTTTGGTAATTTTTTGTGTCAAATTGAAGTTTTAAAACAAGTTATCAATTAATTTTGAATTTAGGCCACAAAATGCATCATGCAGCGGCGCCATTTAACTAGAGATTAAATGTTAAGGGCAGTAGGCATGCTCCAAGTTCTGGCTACTCAGTTGAGTGTTGCTGAGGAGATTGGAACAAAACGAAACGTGATATCAAGATTATGGTCACGTTATCGTGCTACCGGTGAAGTGGCTGAAAGACACCCAGGCGGGAAGCGCATAACCACCCAACGAGAGGACCGATTTTTACAAGTTGCCGCGAGAAGACAACCAAATGTTACGGCCATGCAGTTGGTTCAAAGGCTCCAGTCAGAGCACCAGTTGCTTGTGAGTGACCAAACTGTGAGGAGAAGACTGCATGAAGCTAACCTTCATGCTCGCAGACCGCTTCGTATTCCAGCACTACGCCGAGGAAATCGTGGACGAAGATTACAGTGGGCTCGTGAACATTTGCTCTGGGAAGATAACCAGTGGTCTGTAGTGCTGTTTACCGACGAGTCCCGATTCGGTTTCCATCCCGATTCAAGAAGGGTACGTGTATGGCGAGTTCCTGGTCGTGAGAGCCGTCTGCAACACCCTCAGGAAGTCCATCCATACCGCGGCGGGACAATTATGGTTTGGGCGGGAATACGTGTTGGAGGAAAAACAGACCTCGTTTGGATCAGAAACACCATGACCGCTAAAAAATACCGTAGCCAGGTGCTAGTACCCATAGTCTACCCCCATCGACTACAAATGGGCCAAGAATTCACGCTCATGCACGACAATGCCCGTCCGCACACAGCGCGAGTGGTGACCAGTTGGCTGCAGGAGCACGACGTGTCGGTCTTAAACTGGCCCGCGCAATCGCCAGATCTAAACCCCATAGAGCATGCATGGGACATGCTCCAAAGAAGGGCTATGAACAATTTTCCTGCTAACATTGCGACTGAAGAGCAACTTTTTTTGCATCTTAGCAGGACCTGGCACAATATCCCGCAGCAAGACTTTGATAATTTGATTCAAAGCATGAAAAACCATTGCAGGGCTATTGTAAACGTCATGGGTGGTTTTACTGACTACTGATTTTTCGTATAATTGCAAAAAACGGGGACATTTCGCTTAATTTTGCACTTTTTCTTAAAAAACACATTCACCCTTAATTGTACCATTTTTTCACTTTTTGGTTTTTATTAAGTAAAATTTTATTTAAACAATAAAAATGTTTGTATTTTATTCTAAGGTCTAGTCTGTTAAACGGGCTTTTTAAAAATATATACATTTGCGTGTCATTTATAACAAATTTTGAGTAAATTGAGAAAATCCGAAATATCCCTAGACGGTGTTGATGTGTGTAGTTCAATGACTAAAGAAAATTTTCTCTCTTATCAAAAACTAGTGGCTTCCCGCGGCTTCGCACGCGTTGAAGTGGTGAGCCGTGATTGAGCCACAAACATCCAAACATCGTAACTTTCGCATTGGTTTGTATATTATTAGGGTAGGTAGGATTTTAAATACCTACGTAGGTATAAGAGATACCTATAGGCGTACATTACCTATATTAGGTAGGAAGGTAGGTATAGGTACTGAGTTTAGCACAAACATGACAAATACAACAAAGACACGGAAAATATGTACCTACTTATTTGTTCCTAGTTTCTACCCCAAAAACAAACGAAACGAAACAGCTTCACGACTTTGATCCCCATGCAGGCACGGTAGATACCCTCAGATCTCTTTGTACCAACTCAAGATTCCCGTTTTTAGAATGTCCTTTACAAACATTGACACCTCGTTGTATCCTTTTTACGAAAGAGGGTAAAGTTTTAGGAGTTGTTTTCGAAAATCAAACTGTTGTGGCGGCTAGCCACACACAGGTACTTGCGATCGGGCAGGCGCGAAGGTTTTTTATGTAGCGTCGCCAGTCGTCTCTCCCCGCTCATTAGGTTCAGACATGTAATACCTACTAACTTAAAGTGTAAATATAAATCAGTACTTATGTGGAAACGGACGTTTATCATTTTACATGCTCCTCTGTAGCTACGTGAAATAAACTATGGAATACGCATCATCTCATTATCCCCTACACTGTCTTTTTGTAATTTTTATCCACAGAACACACTTTCTTTTAGTTTGAAGTTAATTACACTACGCTTTAAAAATCTCCCATACAAACCTTGAAACTTTGTCAGTCTTTTGCACCCTTTGCAGGGGTGGTTTTAAAATATTGAAAACGTGATTTTAAATTATTTATTGTGGAGTATATTCACTTCAAGTTTGAAATCAATAGCACTATGCGTTAAAAATCTCCCATACTAACTTTTACCAGCCATTTGCACCCTTTGCAGGGGTAATTATCAAAAGTTAAAAGCGTCATTCTTAATTATTTATTTCTTAGTATATTTACCTCAACTTTTAAATCAATCACACCACGCGTTAAAAAACTCCCATACAAACTTTGACATCCCTTTGCACACTTATTAAGGGTAGTTTAAAAAAAAATAAAAATGCCTTTCCTGTTTTTTAGTCTTGGAGTACATCTACTTCAAGTTTCAAGTTTGTAGGTTCAAGGAATACAATTTTTCATACCAACGTTTTCAACCCTTTATACATCCTTAGGGGTTGAATTTCCAAAAATCTCTTCTTAATACACCTCTACGCCATAAGACCTATATACTCTTCAAATTTCAAGTCTCTAGGACCAGCGGTCAATAACCTCCCATACAAACTTTTACATCCCTTTGCACACTTATTAAGGGTAGTTCTAAAAAAATAAAAATGCCTTTCCTAGTTTTTGCCTTGGAGTATCAAGTTTGTGGGTTCAAGGAATACTATTTTTCATGCAAACGTTTTCAACCCTTTTACACCCTTAGGGGTTGAATTTCCAAAAACCTCTTCTTAGTACACCTCTACGCCATAAGATCTATGTACTCTTCAAATTTCAAGTCTCTAGGACCAGCGGTCAAAAAACTCCCATACAGACTTTTACATCCCTTTGCACGCTTATTAAGGGTAGTTCTAAAAAACTAAAAATGCCTTTCCTATTTTTTGCCTTGGAGTACATGTACTCCAAGTTTCAAGTTTGTAGGTTCAAGGAATACTATTTCTCATACAAACGTTTTCATCCCTTTTTACACCCTTAGGGGTTGAATTTCCAAAAATACCTTCTTAGTACACCTCTTCGCCATAAGACCTATGTACTTTTCAAGTTTTAAGTCTCTAGGACCAGCGGTCAAAAAACTCCCATACAAAGTTTTACATCCCTTAGCACACTTATTAAGGGTAGTTTTAAAAAACTAAAAATGTATTTCCTATTTGTTTGTTTTGAAGTATATGTACTCCAAGTTTCAAGTTTGTAGGTTCAAGGAATACAATTTTTCATCCAAACGTTTTCGTCCCTTTTTACACCCTTAGGGGTTGAATTTCCAAAAATCCCTTCTTAGTACACCTCTACGCCATAAGACCTATGTACTCTTCAAATTTCAAGTCTCTAGGATCAGCGGTCAAAAAACTCCCATACATACTTTTACATCCCTTAGCACACTTATTAAGGGTAGTTTTAAAAAACTAAAAATGTATTTCCTATTTTTTTGTCTTGAAGTATATGTACTCCAAGTTTCAAGTTTGTAGGTTCAAGGAATACAATTTTTCATACAAACGTTTTCAACCCTTTTTACACCCTTAGGGGTTGAATTTCCAAAAATCCCTTCTTAGTACACCTCTACGCCATAAGACCTATGTACTACTCAAATTTCAAGTCTCTAGGACCAGCGGTTTAGGCTGTGCGTTGTCTATATGTCAGTCAGTCAGTCAGTCAGTCAGTCAGTCAGTCAGGACTTTGATTCTTATAGTATCAAAAATGTGCGGCGAAAACAAAAAAAGTCCTCTCGAAAAAAATAAAACTTTGATGGATCAAATATTGTGAGAACTATCCCCTATCACCCAGAACACCAGCTAGAATCATATGGAAACAAATCAAAATCAAAAAAACGGGGTATAACAATGAGCATCATGGCTCGAAGCCTTTTCAGACAAATTGTCTCCTTATGTATTATGTTGCATTCTAAAGATGGTCTTGATTCTGAATATTAATTCAGTGAACTTCAGATTGCGTTAAGTGGACTAATCGACTCCTCCCCTGGAGAAGACGGAATACCTTATTTATTTTTAAAGAATGCATCAGATAAAACCAAATCATACTTAAAAATTATCAATATCGTTTATGAAAATGACACAATCCCGGTCCCTTGGAAAACTCAGATTATAATACCTATTCATAAACTAGGTAAAAAGTCTTCTGACCCCAATAATCGAAGACCCATTGCCTTGTCGACAGTGTTAGCAAAAATACTAGAGCATATGATCATACATCAGCATATGAACATCGAATAGAATGGTTTGTGGAAAACAGGGGTAGGTATTCTAGCAAAAACTCAGGATTCAGTAAAAGTATTAGTACCTACTTATGATAGTCTCAGTAGGTACTTATATGTATTAATTTCAGATATTCGTTAGGTCTTTATAACCAAAGAATACCTTAAAGGTGTATTCCTAGACATTTCGGCAGCGTATGATAATGTGCAGCTTCCGTTTCTCAGGCAGAAACTTATTCGAGTGGGAGTTCCTGAGAAGATAATTATGTTATGATATGATATGTGAGGTTCATCTACACTAATATTATAAAGAGGTAAACTTTGTATTTTTGTATTTTTGTATTTTTGTATTTTTGTATGTAACGAATAGGCTCAAAAACTACTGGTCCGATTTCAAAAATTCTTTCACCATTAGAATGGTACATTATCCCTGAGTAACATAGGCTATATTATATTTTCAAAAAAATCAGGGATCCTTACTAAAACTTCAATAATGTAACCCAAGGTGGAAAACAAAAAACCTTACATCGCGTGCGCTGCGAAAACTATTGAAGATAGAACAAAATAATGTACTACGATTTTGTAGAACACGTTATCATCTACAAAAAATGTCGCGACAGCATATGTCTAACTATTATAGTTATGTCACAATAAGTGTTCTTTTATTATAAAAAATTAATTGAAATGCCCCCGCTAGAAAAGGGTCTTTATTTGTACCTTGGTATTAATCCTTATCCAAATAAATCATTTCATAATTAAGACGGTTTCAATACCTATAGATTACTTCTTAAATTTTTCAAATCGGACATTCCATTCAAAAGATATGACGAAATTAAAAATGTTTACGGGTCCACGGGTCGCGCGCGGGGTGCGATTTCACTCACTCAAGGAGAAGCGCGTGCAAATGTATGAAATAAGTAGACGCGAGGCTCGAACCCACGGTCTAAGTTTATCCTAAAATGTTCAAAAAATTTATGACCACCCATGCGAAGCTGGGACAGGCCGCTAGTATGTAATATATTAACAAAGAGGACCATAATAATTATGAAAAATCAAAATCTGTTTTTACCTCCTAAAACCGTATGGAAAGGACTTCCTCAAGGCTTAGTATTGAGTCCTTTGCTATACCTACAGCATTTATACATTTGATCTTGAACAATTTGTAGATTCATTTTGGCCCATTCTGCAATACGCAGACGATATGGTTCTTTATGTTTCGGATAAAAGCATATTTAATGCTACAGGCAATTATAACTCAACTTGCAAAATAGTAGTTTTCCACGAAAAAAAGGAATCCCCTCATTACATTTACAATTAGCAACGAACCTAAAGACTGACGGGTATGAAACATTTTGATTCATTGCTCAGAAATGTTAACTAAAAAATGTCTTATGATCTTTTTCAGGAATTTGGTGGGGATCACACTCCTTTACCCAGAAATTAATGTATAACGCTATCAGCGTTGCCAGTTTTTTTTTCGGTCGGGATTTTGGAACTTTTTTAGTGAAAAAAGCGGGATTCTTTCGTCGAAAGCGGGACATAGTAAAAAAACTTAATTAATTTAATCAGGAGTTTTTTAATAATTATTATTATATTTTTATTTGAATTCAAATTACGTTTACGTGACAATAGATAGCAAAAATTGCCAAAGAAAATGTATTTTACTAAAAATATTATATTTTAATTCAGAAGACGAACAAGACTCAATTATTTAACGATAGGGGTTATATAGTTGAGTCTTGTTCGTCTTTTGAATAAAAAAATAGAAATCAAAAAAGTTTTATTCATTTTATTCGAGTTATCCCCGAAAAGCGGGACTGAGTCTGTCCCGCGCAGGACATTTAATTTCGGACAATCAAAATCGGGACGTCTGGCAACGCTGAACGCTATAGTCAGAGGCAAGTCCAAACATTGTGTTTGGACTTGTTTCTGACTACCACCTACTAACTAAGAATGGTAACCAATTTTCAATTGAATTGGCCTATTTATTGAAGAGTTCCGTTAAACAGACCTTGGCTCCATCATCAGACCAGGTCGCTATCACCATTTTATCAGAACTGAGGTTCTTCTTAATTGATCGAGTGAGCGAAGCGAACGAAGATTCTAGTTTCAACTTGGGCGATTTGGCATTTTATGTATGTATGTATGTTTGTCTGGCCATAACTTTCGAACCGTTGATCCGATCTGCATGAAATTTGATAAGACGACAGCTTGTACTTGAGAAATTTACTGGTAAGTATATGAGTAAAATCGGATGAAGGGTTTGGGTTTTTTAAGGGGGCAAAAATAAAAAAAATGACTTAAAAAAATCAAGTTACATGACATACGAAAGGGCTTTGTTTGGACATTCCAAAACAATTTTTACTTTTTTTCTGGGATTCTCGGTTTTTGAGATACAACAAAAAAGTTAAATTAAGATAACCAGCGACCCAAGAGCTCCCATCAAGAGTTTTGTTGGCATCAAGGTTTTTCTACTGGTCGGCCAGTTACTTTGCTTTTTCTTATTTTTTTTCTTGAAATAAATTAAGGAGGTACTCAGTTCTCATAAAATGGTGACAACGACCAGGTCTGATGATGGAGCCAAGGTCTGTTCAACGGAACTCTTCAATAAATAGGCCAATAGAGTTGAAACTTGGTTACCGTACCAAGTTAGTAGGCAGTAGTCAGAAAAAAGTCCAAACATAATGTTTGGACTTGCCTTTGACTACCACCTACTCAAAGTTTTGGTGCGTTCGTCGGGTCGCATCACGAGATCTCAGTTCGGGGCGAACTACTAGTTTATTTCAAGAAAACAAATAAGAAAAAGCAAAGGAACTGGCCGCCCAGTAGAAAAACCTTGATGTCAACGAAACTTTTAGAAGTGGGAGCTGGATCGTTATTTATCTTAATTTTACTGATGTATCTCAAAAACCGGGCGTCCTAGAAAAAAAGTGAAAATAGTTTAATTGGTTTTTTTTTAAACAAAAATTGAGTTGAGCGGGCAGAGGGTAGGTTTGTTAGGTATTCGTTTAATTGAAACTTCATGAGAGGAAAAACAAACGTGCTGGACTTGGATTCTGTTTCTCGAGACTTGTACCTAAACTAATCACTTTATAAATAGGTAGGTGTTTCTATCAAGTAGGTACCTAGGTAAATTTAATTTTGTTTAATAATAAAATATTTACCTTCCGTCTAGTCTAGTAATTTAAGTTGCGAGTAGCTACGATTAGTTCCAGCCAAAGGAAATAGTTATTAACCGCATTCCTATCTAAGCATCTATGTAGGTACCTACTACCTATCTAACTACTCTCTTGATGCACTAGTTTTTGTTGTTGCTGAATGATTTCGGTTCGGTCATTTGGAGATTCCGAGAGATTGAGCTTGACATGCTAGTGTGTTATCCCTGGAGGAAATATTTCCTCCAAGGTGTCATCCATAAAACTTGTCATTGAATAACGAACGGATTAGCTGTAGACGGACGTAGCGGAGTAGCTTAACCCTGCAGTAGTCGTGCTCTAAAAACATTTGCTTTAGGTAGCTAAAGGTAATTAAATAATATTGAAAATCCTTTGTTTTATTTACTAGCAATCATATTAAGTAGGTACCTAGGTACACATTATTACAATATTTGTATTTTTTTTAAATAAAATTATACACCATAATGATGGAACAAGCAGATGGCCCACATGATGTTATGTGGTAACCATTGCTTAAAACAAAGCATTGCCTCGTAAGCCATGCACCATAGGAACGTACCCTACGATGCAATACCCTGCGTCCATCAACTTGAGGCATACAGATGTGCCTCGTGCCTCGTGTGCCTCGTCGGCCTGTAATTTCACCGGCAACCACTTTTCAAACAGAAACACAGCAACGCTGCTTGGCCTTCCCCGGACGAGCCCTGCACAAAGAGCTCATCTTCTTCTTTTCTCCGTACATGGCTCGGGGGGGTATTTTGATTCATTCGATATCGGATTCGAGTCCGGTTATTGTACGACATGATAATGTACAGCACGATAATGTACAGCATGATATTTGGAATCCACTTTGGTACCTTTTTGGATTCGTTTTATCTGAGTGTACATTATCGGGGTGTGCATTATCTGGATGTGCAATATTGTCACGTGTAGTTAATGTGCAGCCAGTTAATACACAGCATGATAATGTACAGCACGTTAATGTACAGCATGATAATTGGAAGCCACTTTGGTACCGTAAAAAATAATTTCTGGCACTTCGGCGGCCGCTGCCGCGGCACGCTCGCTTTGCTCGCTCGCCTCGTGCGTAATTTATGTTTCAACATAACCTAACCAATCCGACTCAACGGTACTAAAGTGGCTTTCAATTATCATGCTGTACATTATTGACACGTGACGATATTGCACAGCATGTTATTGTACGGGATGATAATGTACACCCAATAATTCAAACCAGTGGACACGGATTATCTGGGTGTGC
The DNA here is from genome assembly GCA_932294275.1 of Chloroclysta siterata. Classification (NCBI taxonomy): domain Eukaryota; kingdom Metazoa; phylum Arthropoda; class Insecta; order Lepidoptera; family Geometridae; genus Chloroclysta; species Chloroclysta siterata. The sequence goes on along the minus strand of OW028601.1, from coordinate 7,841,686 downwards.
ATTATCGTGCTGTGCAATATCATGCTGTACATTATTTGGCCGTACATTATTGGCTCCCTCGGATTCGTTACGGAATACCATTTTTGAATTTCGAATTCAATGGCTCCCGAAAACGCGATATGTTTCTGTTTGGTTGGTTTTGAAATTAATATACTTAGGTGAAATATGAAGTAGTTTAGCATTTTACATTAAACATTGCATTTTAACCATTTCAGTCACTCGTTTACCATTATGAACCACGATCAAAATTAAATAAAACTGTAGGTATCTAACCTACAGTTTTATTTAATTTTGATTGTTTGTTATTTCGACTTTGGGATTTAAGTACAATTTTTGGCGGGTATTTCTTTTATCGAGCAACAATATTTTTGGTAGTAGTGTAAGTAACTAAATAAAACGATGATGAATAGTATGGGGTTAGTAACTAAATGAGTATTTGTAATTATTAATTTTCAGTGTGTTCTATCTACAGTTTGCTGCTCTTGCCGCCGTTTTTTTCAAGGCATGTGACGCGCGTGTTGTCGCTTATTGAATCGACATGAAATCCCATTCCACATAGGTAATAGGTGGATATATTTTTTTGCGACCGGACGGCAACTTTAGCAGAGTTACAAGCAAATGAATAAAAACAGAGTTTTTAATAGTCTATTGACGACAGGTAGGTGACTTACGAGGCAATACTTTGTAATAGGTGATGGTTACCACTTAACATCGGGTGGGCCATCTGCTTGTTCCATCGGCTAGTTGTAGAAAAAAAAACCCGAAAAGCAATCTAAGCAATAAGTATAATTATTTTTGGTGATGAATCCTCTCGATTCAATACTTGGTAAATAGTAGTTACCTTACCTACATACATTCATTTTTTTTTTACTAAGATGTTTCTTATCGTATCCAAACCCTTTCACGGAAAGGTTTCCGCCATGGAGGTATATGATACTTAGTCTAAGGTTTTTCAGGAGCCATCGTATTCCAAATTCAAAAAATGACTTTCTGTAACGGATCCGATACCGAATAAATTAAAATACCATAGATTTATTGATCGAGTGAGCGAAGCGAACGAAGATCTTAGTTTCAACTTGGGCGATTTGGCATTTTATGTATGTATGTATGCATGTATGTATGTTTGTCTGGCGATAAATTTAGAACCGTTGATCCGATCTGCATGAAATTTGATATGTCGATAGCTTGTACTTGAGAAATTTACTGGTAAGTATATGAGTAAAATCAGATGAAGGGTTTTTGAGATATGGGGTTTTTTAAGGGGGCAAAAATAAAAAAGTTACATAAAAAAATCAAGTTACATGTCATATGAAAGGGCTTCGTTTGGACATTCCAAATCAATTTTTACCTTTTTTTTGGGACGCTCGGTTTTTGAGATAAAACAAAACAAGTTAAATTAAGATAACCAGCGATCCAAGAGCTCCCATCTCTAAGAGTTTTGTTGAAATCAAGGTTTTTCTACTGGTCGGCCAGTTACTTTGCTTTTTCTTAATTTTTTTTCTTTAAAAAAAATAAGGAGGTACTCAGTTCTCATAAAATGGTGACGACGACCGGGTCTGATGATGGAGCCAAGGTCTGTTCAACGGAACTCTCTCTCAATAAATAGGCCAATAGAGTTGAAACTTGGTTACCATACCAAGTTAGTAGGCGGTAGTCAGAAAAAAGTCCAAAGATAATGTTTGGACTTGCCTCTGACTACTACCTGCTCAAAGTTTTGATGCGTTCGTCGGGTCGCATCACGAGATCTCAGTTCGGGGCGAACTACTAGTAATACTATAGATTGCCTACGAGCGTATACCCGAGCAAGACGGACAACAAGTACATACAATTTATGGGTTGCCACATCATACTATTTTTAACCAATCAAGCTTAAGCTATGATGTAGCTGCGGCTCCAGTTGTTTGTTTAATGGTGTTTAATTATTGATCGAGTGAGCGAAGCGAACGAAGATCTTAGTTTCAACTTGGGCGATTTGGCATTTTATGTATGTATGTATGTATGTATGTATGTATGTATGTTTGTCTGGCGATAACTTTAGAACCGTTGATCCGATCTGCATGAAATTTGATATGTCGATAGCTTGTACTTGAGAAATTTACTGGTAAGTATATGAGTAAAATCGGATGAAGGGTTTTTGAGATATGGGGTTTTTTAAGGAGGCAAAAATAAAAAAAGTTACATAAAAAAATCAAGTTACATGTCATATAAAAGGGCTTTGTTTGGACATTCCAAAACAATTTTTACTTTTTTTTTGGGACGCTCGGTTTTTGAGATAAAACAAAAAAGTTAAATTAAGATAACCAGCGATCCAAGAGCTCCCATCTCTAAGAGTTTCGTTGACATCAAGGTTTTTCTACTGGTCGGCCAATTCCTTTGCTTTTTCTTAATTTTTTTTCTTGAAATAAACTAAGGATGTACTCAGTTCTCATAAAATGGTGACGACGACCAGGTCTGATGATGGAGCCAAGGTCTGTTCAACGGAACTCTTCAATAAACAGGCCAATAGAGTTGAAACTTGGTTACCATACCAAGTTAGTAGGCGGTAGTCAGAAAAAAGTCCAAAGATAATGTTTGGACTTGCCTCTGACTACTACCTGCTCAAAGTTTTGATGCGGTCGTCGGGTCGCATCACGAGATCTCAGTTCGGGGCGAACTACTAGTTAAAGCTAGTTTCTGCAGTGAAATAGTTTGTACCCTCCTCTAGGTAATATCTCCATTTTAATATCTTCTAAGGAATGGGCTAGAAAAAAGCCTACACAGCTCAGTTGGTAGCCTTCTGCGCCGTAGGCCGAGGGTTCAATCCTACCGAGAACAAACATTTTGTGTGATGTGATACTAGACGTTTGTTCTCTGTCTGGGTGGTTGTGATTTGGCTTAGTTTGGGGCTAGATAGTGCTGTGTGGAATGTCCACAAATATTAATAAAAAAATAAAATAAAACAGGGCGAACTGCTAGTGGTTTGGAGAATCCCTTGTTACCCCGCTAAGCTGGCATTTTAGACATTGACATCAGAACCCTAGGCCCCGCGAGCTAGAGTCCTGGATTTTCCTAGTGAGGGGGACAGAGCTAGCTGGTGGTGCTATTCTTCACATTCTACCACCTACCAATAGTTTAATTATGTTACTGCACCAGCTAGGTAAAATTTTTATGAATAAAAAACAATTTATTTATTTAATTATTTATAATTGATTTATTTATTCTACATCCCTACTCATCAGAAACCGTAATTCAAAAGATTAATTTATAACGCGTGCTTCAATTTTAAATTAAGTAGGTATAAACAATACATCCTAACAGGAGTAAGCCAGCATAAGCTAGAGCTGACCATAAGCCTGAGCAATGCCACCACTTTGCCCAGAAGCACGAAGTGGTGACATTATGAATACAGCTATCCTCAGAACATCACTATGAATATGTCATAAATACATTAAAATATATCACGTGTAAGTACGTGTTTATTTAATAGACGATAAATATTTAATAGTTTGTACATAACAATTTCAGATGAGAATATTTTCTTAATTCACACTTTTTAAAGCAAGATTTTTAGTATTCGTGTTTTAGTTTTTGAACATACTTTTTATATCCAGAAAAAAAAGCGGAGATACCGTTTATGTTGAAATAGCCCAAAAGTTTTTTAGTCTATAAGTTTCTTGTCTGTTCTTCTAGGCTTTGGTCGCGAGGAACTGGCGGTACATTCACCTAGTACCAATTTAAGACGTTTCAAAGAGATCCTTATGATTGTACTGACCGTTTTGATTTTGATTTTGGAGCTTGGTGACCTGGAGCTTGGTAACCCGTAGCTTTAACCCACCAGCCCAAAGTAGTTGCATCTTTGGGAAATCTGTAAAACAAACATGTACCTAATTATTAGGCATATGTAGGTATTTAATCATACTGGTGGTCTCAGACATAAAATAACTACCAACTTCTCATACGAAAATCGTGAGACTTAAATTATTAAAATGTAAAGCAAAGCTAAAAAAATAAATTAAATTAAATTAAAATATACAGGGTTACAGGAAAAGTCGTGCTAGATCCGTTAAGGGCGTGGAGTACCCATCATTCCTGACATATTTCACTATGAAACACCCTACCCTAAACTAAACCCTTTTCGAGATATTCGACTTTTAATTTTTTTATTGAAAATTGCCGATTTTTAGGCAATTAAATTTATTTTTGGTTGTTTTGTGTATCTTATTATTATTATTATTGCATTTTTACATGTGTAATTAGATGCTTTAGGACGTCAATCATTAAAATAGTGCATAAGTTAATTGAATAGACCGTAGTAGACAAGTGAAAGTTAAGAAATAAAAAAAAAATTAGAAAGTTTATTTTTCTCTAAGGGATATCTAAAAAAAATATTATGGCAATTCTTCGGCAGATGTTTTTAAAAATATCTACGTTTCATCAGCTATCTAACGAGGTATAACAATCTAGGGTTTGTATTACATTTCGTGGAAAAAAAGTAGTTGGGACGCTCCAGGTAGCAGTTCTAACGGTCCCGCGCCTATTGTCCTTCAAGTTCAGACACACCGTGAGAGCGAGACAAGTGACGATTTATGTAGGTATGAATGAAAGAAAAAATGTGTAGAGACCGGTTAGGGCTGGGAATACAACAGGGGGTATTGTTTTGGTTGTCAGTCTGCTTTTGTGCTTCGTACATAGTAGATGTGATATCGTTTTGCTCTTTTTCTCGACTTGGCTGTGATTCTGGACTATTTCTTCTGATTTGTGACTACTATACTTGTTAACCGGACTCTGATTTGTACCTGTGATACGGAAGTGTTGAAGATGACGTCCTACACACCTGAGGAATATGCTGATATGCTTATTTGTTACGGATACTGCGATTGTGTATCTGCGCAAGCTCGCAACGAATACGTAACTCGCTACCCCGGTCGTCGAGTGCCGGATGTGGCCGTTTTTGACAGAGTTTATCGAAGACTTCGAGAATCTGGCTCTGTTTTGAGACGTAATACAGACATGGGTAGACCACGAATTGACGACGAAGAACAGGACAATGAGATAGTGCAACGCTTTCGAGCGGATCCGACTACTTCCACTAATATTGTTGCCCGTGATCTGGGACTTTCGCAATGGAGAGTGTGGTTTACAGTGCATACTGCTGGCCTATACCCATACCATTACACGCCGGTACACGTTATTGAAGAAGGAGACCCCGCGAGAAGATTGGACTTTTGCAGATTTATGCTAAATGCTGACGTAGAAGACCCAGATTTTCTAAGAAATATCTTGTGGACGGATGAGTCCAAATTTGATAAAGATGGCATAACTAACTATCACAACGCCCATTACTGGGCCCCAAAAGCACTAAGGAATCCCAATAAGAAAAGAGTGAAGGGGTCCCAACGAAGATTCAGCGTGAATGTGTGGATGGGCATTATCTCCAATCATTTGATTGGACCTTACTTTCTACCGGATAATTTAAATGGGGAAAGCTACGAAAATTTCCTGAGAGCAGACTTGAGTGATTTGCTGGATGATCTGCCACTCAACCTGATCAGGGACATGTGGTTCCAACACGATGGCTGCCCTGCCCATTTCAGGAGAAGTGTCAGAGACTGGCTGGACACAAATTATCCAAACAAATGGATAGGACGAGGTGGGCCGTTGCCATGGCCAGCAAGAAGTCCGGACCTAACCCCCATGGATTTTCATGTGTGGGGGTGCATGAAAAGTCTTGTGTACAGCGAGCCGAATCCAGTTTCGTCTGTGGAAGACCTAAGAGAAAGGATTGTGGATGCAGCAAATAAAATGAGGACCACGTTGACCACTGGAGTAGTGAAGACTGGTCTCCGTAGAAGGATGCGACAATGTATCAGAAATAGAGGCGGCCATGTTGAACATGAACTGTAGAATAAGAAAAAGTTGTGTGAAAACCTTTAATAAATGACATTTCATGCTTACCTATTGTTTTACTTTTACTTTTTAGGGCTAAGTATAAATTTTCTTCTCCACTGTCGCCTATAAAACTAATTTTTTTTCAATGCAATTGAATAAAACCCTAGATTATTATACCTCGTTAGATAGCTGATGAAACGTAGATATTTTTAAAAACATCTGCCGAAGAATTGCCATAATATTTTTTTTAGATATCCCTTAGAGAAAAATAAACTTTCTAATTTTTTTTTTATTTCTTAACTTTCACTTGTCTACTACGGTCTATTCAATTAACTTATGCACTATTTTAATGATTGACGTCCTAAAGCATCTAATTACACATGTAAAAATGCAATAATAATAATAATAAGATACACAAAACAACCAAAAATAAATTTAATTGCCTAAAAATCGGCAATTTTCAATAAAAAAATTAAAAGTCGAATATCTCGAAAAGGGTTTAGTTTAGGGTAGGGTGTTTCATAGTGAAATATGTCAGGAATGATGGGTACTCCACGCCCTTAACGGATCTAGCACGACTTTTCCTGTAACCCTGTATGTACCTACTACCTATACCATTTTGTTTTTCATTATGTACTTAAGTCAAAATTTACAAAGCTTATTTCTTTGAATTAGATAATAATAAGTTGCGACATTGTCATTTTTTTCTAGCTTATTGTGTGTATTTGAACTTATCCTAACATATCCGAGTCGAATCCACCCATAAATTGTTCGTTTCCCAACATTTTTGCCAAATAGATTTTGTTTTAGTTGGCAGCCCGAAAGATCGGATAACCCAGCCAAATTATGCAGATACTTGTTTCTATAGGACTGTATCGGTTTGAATAGCCATGTCATTTGTGTGGTTTTTAGTAACATAAACTCAATTTTACAAAATAATTAAATTCTGGAAATCTACTATGATATGCGATAGAAAGTAAACACAACCGTTAAATGATTAATTGTGGACACTGTGCATTCTCCGTTTTATAGTTTTATTGACAAATAGAAAATACTACTATGCACCATATTATAAAGTTAACTCTACGTTTACTGGGACCTAAACACGCACTATTTTCAAAGAACTTTGGCAATAAACACCTGTAAACTCAATAGAGCCAAGCGGTTTGTTTAGCACCAAACTTGGTGCTAAACATTCAAAAACGTATACGCAGAAAGGGACAAAACATTTATATTATATTTCTCTCACTCATAGGTATAATTTGTATTATTGCGTCTCTCTTACTCTTGGTATTATTATTTGATGCTCTATCTATTGTATACTTGATCCATGACTTGATCCATGCAAAATACCCTGTCCTCCTCGAATGACGGACAGTCATTCGATAGACAATCTTGACAGTGTCAAGTGAATTGTAATAAATACTACTCTACAGTCAAGTCCTTGGTAAAGTCAGTCCAGTCCATAGTCAAGTCATCCTTCTTCTTCTTTTTTTTTGTTTAGGGCGCGCGGGCGCCTGTCTAGTGTCCGTCATTCGACAGTCAATTTTGCCTGTGTCAAGTGATATAGATAAAAATGGATAAAATACTTTCTATTCAAGTCAGTCCAGCAGTCCATAGTCAAGTCATTTGTTTTGAAGAAAATGGTGGCGGTTTTCTTCAAAACATTCGAAACATTTTCGGACAAAAATGACCGGACCGAAATGAGGGGATATCTACACTATTATTCCAAACGTTTACACTGTGCTCAGACTTCAAGTAATGTTGGTTGAAATACCACTGAAATTACACAAAAAAACTTAAAATAACACTAGAAAAACAAATAAAATGCTATTTAATAAAATAAAAGCTATGTTGCTTCCCAAAATGTCAGAAAACAAAACTGTCAAGTTGGTCATACACTACCTTCATACTACTTGACAGACCCGTTCTATTGTCCAGTTTGCCACCTAAGACCAAAGTTGGAGTCTACAAAACATACATCCGCTCCCGACTCACATATGCAGCGCCGGCGTGGTACCTACGTGCTGTGTTCTGCCACAAACCGGAAGAGGCTCCAAGCACAGCAAAACATCGCCTTACAAGTCTGCACAGGAGCGGGGAGATACGTAAGAAACGACGTCATCGCTCGAGATGTGCAGATACCCAGCGTTGAAGAGGCCGTGGTAATGCTGGCGCGACGAATGTTCGACTGCGCCGACAATTGCCACCATGCTCATCTCAACGCAATTTCTCCCCTGCACACCCGACCACCAGACATAGCCATGGGTAACTCACTCAAAAAACATGATCTGCAGCGCGAATCCGAACCGCGGTTCAAACGGCTCAGAATTTCAGGACCAATTTATTTTTATGGTACCTTCAAAGACTCCAAGCAAGCACCGATAAGACTTGGCAAAAGGACTAGACGCCAAAACAAAAAAATACTACGATAAAAATAATTTTGTAGAAAAATAAACGAGTCTAGCGGAAAATAAACAGGAAAAAATCCGTGAATTTGTATGTTAGCAATAACTAATAAATATTGCTAACAATGAACGACGGAATGAAAAAAAATTAAAGTATAAGTTCTACTATTCAAAATGAACCTTACTTGATTAAACGATAAAACGCAAAATATTTATGCAAATTATGACGAGCCTAGAACGTAAAATATCCTTAAATATGTATGCTAAAACGCGAGGCCATCCACGGGCTGTTGCTAAAACAACTCAAGTTAATAATTCAAATTCGTAACCCATACATAAAAACATGCCTTTCTAAAAAGAACCATAATCCTTCAATTCATCCTAACTCCACTCACTCACCCGCGCAGATATTACTTCAAACGATTCAACGGTTCGAGTACGTAGTAAACCTCCTAATGAATCAAAATAAATATTCTACTCAAACGGTTCAGGGTTCTGTTTATCATAAAACCAATCTTTGAACCGTTTGAGTTGTGTATCACATTTTATGAGTAGACCTGAGAACCGCTCCACAGATGAGCGGCTCCAAAAATGCAGCACTGGAAATTAGATCTTATTATCTAGACGAAACAATTCAAATTCATTTAGCAAAATTTTTGATCTGGATATCTTTTTTCTAATGTAGACCCTATCAACCTAGGAATAAAATTTATATTAGGCTGGCATGAGAGCTGTTGAGCCGCTCCAAAAGAAGCCGTTACTGACGGCTCACTACGGTATGAGCCGCTCCAGACGCGTACGTCCGACTCCTTCTACCCACGGCTACCAGACACTCAGACACCCCGGCGGCGACTGCCCCGCGAACTCCTGGGCCTCCGAATCCTCGTGAGACGATGTTGGAGTGATGCAAAACAAAATCACGTGACATCAAGAAGCCAGCTCCATATGAAGCCACCGCTGGTCATGAAGGCCACCGAAAAGCCACCGAAAGGCCTACCAAAATATGGCGCTCGGGGCAAAGTCAAATGACTTGTGAGTTGAAGCTCACGAAGTCGAAGCCAGAAAAAAGAACGAACGTTCGATTCTTACCGCATTTCCTAACCAAGACGGTTGAATGAAGGAAGTGTTGACGACTCACTCACTACTTGACATTGGCAAGATAAGAAAAGACGTCGTAATGACAGAATTGACAGTCAAGACGGGATACAAAATTGGAAAGTAACTAAATGATTCGTTTTCTGTCATTTTAGGAAGCAACATAGCTTTTTCATTTTATTTGTTTTTCTAGTGTTATTTCGAGTTGTGTTGTGTAATTTTGGTGGTATTTTACCAACATTACTTGAGGTCTTAGCACAAAGTGTAAACATTTGAAATAAAAGTGTAATATGTGATATCCTGATTTGACCGAAAATGTTTCCAATGTTTTGAAGAAAACCGCCACCATTTTCTTCAAAACAAATGACGGCCGACTTGACTATAGACTGACTTGACAAAAAAGTATTTATTCAATACAAATCACTTGACACTGGCAAGATTGTCTGTCGAATGACAGACAGGAGCCATAAACGGAGAGAAGAAGAAAGTAACTAAATCCACTTTTTGTTGTTTTCCTGATAACAGTTCAATTTAAATAATATATTTAATCTTTATTTTTTTCTCTATCACTGATTTATCTATTCTATTCGATGTTTCTTTAAAATATAAAATAAGTAGGTTTTTCTCAATGCCTAAAATCCCTAAATTCAATTCAGTTACCAAAGTAAGTCAAAACCTTAGATCAAGAATACAATAGATAGAGCATCAAATAATAATACCAAGAGTAAGAGAGACGCAATAATACAAATTATACCTATGAGTGAGAGAAATATAAAATAAATGTTTTGTCCCTTTCTGCGTATACGTTTTTGATTGTTTAGCACCAAGTTTGGTGCTAAACAAACCGCTTGGTGCTTATGAGTTTACAGGTGTTTAGTGCCAAAGTTCTTTGAAAATAGTGTGTGCCTAGGTCCCAGTATACGTAGAGTTAAGTTTATAATGTGGTGCATTGTAGTATTTTAGGCTGTGATAATGATACAGCTCGGAAAACTGAAAATTAAGCTTCCTTCGGTAAGTAGCACTTTTATGTTCTATTTGTCAATTAAACTATAAAACGGAGAATGCACAGTGTCCACAATTAATCATTTAACGGTTGTGTTTACTTTCTATCGCATATCATAGTAGATTTCTAGAATTTAATTATTTTGTAAAATTTAGTATAGGTTACTATAAACCACACAAATGACATGGCTATTCAAACCGATACAGTTCTATAGAAACATAATTTGGCTGGGTTATACGATCTTTCGGGCTGCCAACAAAAACAAAATCTATTTGCCAAAAATGTTGGGAAACGAACAACTTTAGGGTGGATTCGACTCTGATATGTTAGGATAAGTTCAAATACACACAATAATCTAGAAAACAAATGACAATGTCGCAACTTATTATTACCTTATTCAAAGAAATAAGGTTTGTTTGACTTAAGTACATAATGAAAAAAAATATAATATAGGTATAGGTAGTAGGTACATATATTTTAATTTCATTTAATTTATTTTTTTAGCTTTGCGTTACATTTTAATAATTTAAGTCTCCTCACGATTTTCATATGAGAAGTTGGTAGTTATTTTATGTCTGAGACCACCATCGCGTAGTATTATTAAATACCTACATATGCCTAATAATAACATGTTTGTTTTACAGATTTCCCAAAGATGCAACTACTTTGGGCTGGTGGGTTAACGCTACGGGTTACCAAGCTCCAGGTCACCAAGCTCCAAAATCAAAATCAAAACGGTCTTTATTCAGTACAATCACAAGGATCTCTTTGAAACGTCTTAAATTGGTACTAGGTGAATGTACCGCCAGTTCCTCGCGCGCGACCAAAGCCTAGAAGAACAGGCAAGAAACTTACGAACTAAAAAACTTTTGGGCTATTTCAACATAAACGGTATCTCCGCTTTTTTTTCTGGATATAAAAAGTATGTTCAAAAATCTTGTTTTAAAAAGTGAGAATTAAGAAAATATTCTCATCTGAAATTGTTATGTACAAACTATTAAATATTTATCGTCTAATAAATAAATACGTACTTACACGTGATATATTTTAATGTATTTATGACATATTCATTGTGATGTTCTGAGGATAGCTGTATTCATAATGCCATCACTTCGCGCTTCAGGGCAAAGTGGTGGCATTGCTCAGGCTTATGGTCAGCTCTAGCATAAGCTGGCTTCCTCCTGTTAAGATGTATTGTTTATACCTACTTAATTTAAAATTGAAGCACGCGTTATAAATTAACCTTTTGAATTACGGTTTCTGATGAGTAGGGATGTAGAATAAATAAATCAATGATAAATAAATAAATTGTTTTTTATTCATAAAAATTTTACCTAGCTGGTGCAGTAACATAGTTAAACTATTAGTAGGTGGTAGAATGTGAAGAATAGCACCACTAGCTCTGTCCCCCTCACTAGGAAAATCCAGGACTCTAGCTCGCGGGGCCTAGGGTTCTGATGTCAATGTCTAAAATGCCAGCTTAGTGCCAGTTCGCCCTGTTTTTTTTATTTTATGTTTTATAAATATTGGTGGACACTCCACACAGCACTATATAGCCCCAAAATAAGCCAAATCACAACCACCCAGTCAGAGAACAAACGTCTAGTATCACATCATACAAATGTTTGTTCTCGGTAGGATTGAACCCACGGCCTACGGCGCAGAAGGCTACCAACTGAGCTGTGTAGGCTTTTTTCTAGCTCATTCCTTAGAAGATATTAAAATGGCGTAACCTAGAGGAGGGTACAAACTATTAAACTGCAGAAACTAGCTTTAATTAAACATAATTAAACAAACAACTGGAGCCGCGGCGACATCATAGCTTATGCTTGGTTGGGTGAAAATAGTAAGATGTGGCAACCCATAAATTGTATGTACTTGTTGTCCGTCTTGCTCGGGTATACGCTCGTAGGCAATCTATAGTATTATAAATCTATGGTCAAAACACTCGGTAAAGAAAAAAAAAGAAAATAATAAAATTATACTAGGAGAAATGTCATTGAATGATGAATTTGATAGTGATGCCACCTTGTTCAACGACGTCATCGCTCGGGACGTGCAGACACAGAGTACTTTTGCGTGCAGATCTCCTCCAAGGTGCAGATGCTCAGCATCGAGGAGTCTGTGGTAATATTGGCGCGACAAAATATTTAATCGCGCCGACAACTGCCACCACATCCACTAGCGATGGGCAGCTCGGTTAAAAACACAACTCGGTTAAATAGGTTTGAAAAAATAAGCAAATCGGTTTGAAACCGATTCAAACCGATTTGCATCCAAATCGAATACATGGCACCGAAATAGTATTGACCGATGTAATTAAGGTCGAATGGTTTGGTACTTGTTTTATTCTCGTTAAAAATGAAGAAAATTATAAGTACATAAACATACTTACTTACGGTTTTTCATGAATATGTCGTTGAGTTATAAAAATTAAAGAAAAAAACAGGTTTTTGTTCAAATGAATAACGCGTTTAATGAATAATGAAATATTTTTTAAACCGATTTGGTTAAACTCCTGAATAGGTTTGACTCGTTCAATCGTCAAACCTATTTGAACCGATTTGGTAAACCGAGTTGACACATCGCTAACATCCACATTCACCTCAACGCCATTGCTCCGCTGCACGCACGACGCACGGCCACCTCTGTGGGCCACCTACCAACCAGTGAAGGGCTCGTCCGGGGAAGTTGATGGACGCAGGGCAGTGCATTAGACATGGGCGTTTTCGTTTTTTCCCGCAAACGGTTATCTAACCGATATACAGTTTGCATATCGATATAGAAAACGGTTTTCTGATATCGATATCAGCCGTATGGGTTGCAAACGTTAACATGATATTTAGTTAGGGCAAACTAACAACAAAACGACAAACGCAAACTATTTGGCTATGGTTACGTCATATTCGCTTCATCTCTTTTTTACCAGTAAAACAATTCATTCTTAGAAAGGGAGGTAGCGAATATCAATTGGTGTTTGTTTCATATCGTTTGGTTTGTGAAGTTTTCGTTTTGTTCGTGTCTTTATTAGGTAATAGTTGAAGTTTTGAATAGTTTTTATGATATCGGATATGTTGATATGAATATCGATATGGTATGATATCTAACCCATATCCGATATAAGTTACGTTTTGATATATCCGACTCATGTCTACAGTGCATCGTAGGGCACGTTCCTATCTTGGGTGACTTACGAGGCAATGCTTTTTTTTCACTAAATGGCGTATACTTACTTACCCAAAAAACTGTAAAATGGGCTTATTGACTTTCAGATCAGTGAGCCATCCAATAAATAAACAAAGCAAATGATTTGTTTTGTATTAGATTATGTTCATAGGTATTGTATTTTTTGTGGGTTTTTTTTACCTATCATACCAAACAAACAATAAACAGATCATACGTACGTAGATTGAGAAGAGAAGTCTGGAGAAGTCCAACCAAGATAAAAAAATGTCTTTGTGGTTTATAGGAGTGGAGTGAGCTTGGGAATATTGGTGTTAAATAAACCCATATTTACACACATGTTGGACGAATTTTGGAAATCGGAATACCTTATGTTTCTTTCATAAGTTTCTTCGTCCAAGCTGGCTGGATTTTACATTCGGGAAAATGTCTGATCCTACCATTCAAACGTTTTGCTGCCACCATACCGGTAAAAATGAGGACTTGGCAGTAAGGATTATGGACGAATTTAATACCGATACGTACAATACTGTCTGCTTAATTTCTTCAACCATTGGAATCATAGGGGCTTTGTATCAGGTGACTTTTGGTGGTACTTTTATGTTAATTTTCTTAGAAACTCTGATTCCAAAAACAATCTAGATATGATTCCATAATGAACAGCTCTTTACATTTTAGATATTTCCTGTCATCTCAAAGACTCAATTCAGTATAACACGCGGGCGGCGCATTATTGTGTGGCTTGCTATAGCTGATTTATTTGCATCATTGGGTAAGATTTCATTTGGTGACTATATTACTTACTAGATCCATACTGTAAGTAGATAGTTATTACTACCTACTTAACGTCATGTATGCTGGGATTCCAGACACAATAGATAATGTATTGCGTCTTGCATGGATCTACATTCCGCCAAGATACAAAATGTTAATCCTTTAAATTTTTTTTATTCCAATGTAGGTACTTAACTACTATTATTTTTACCATATTATACAACTACTGTAATTTCCCTAATATATAACTTTTCAGGTGTTTTGGTTCGCTCTTCGCTTTGGCTAAAATTTAAAAATATAATGCCTATGCCAGATGATGATGTTAGTGTTCTGTTTTGTACTATTTCATCTGTAAGTGTATTCTAACAATTCAGTACATATACTAGTAGTATCTACCTATGTGGGGTACCTAAATAAATAAATTATTTTTCTTTGCAGGCATGGACACAGTATTTTTATACAGCTACATGGTTTTGGACATTATTCTATGCTATTGATACATGGAATACTATTAAAGGACGAGATTCACATTTACTCCTTTATCATTCATTTGCTTGGGGTCTGCCTGCAGCAACCACAGGCATTGGATTGTCAATATTGTATATACCTAATGCAACGTAAGTATTCAAAGGTATTTTTAACTGAATAATATAGATTCATGCATTAAGGAATTACAAAATATTGAAATGTGTTATATCTATTTGATTTGCAATTTTTAATTTTATCCATTTTTTTGTTCCAGATGCCATGATTTGCCATCAGCTTCAAGTGCCTTGTTGAGAATTCTACCTAATTATTTTGCAACTTATGTTCCTATAGCTATAGTTATGGTGGCAAATCCTATAATTTATACATTATCAAGTAAAAACATAGAAATGGCTGTTGCATTGCCACTTGCACAGGTAAATTGCTTTAAAAAAGAATTATATACCAAACTAACAGCATATTTAGGTTTATAATCTGTTTTGTTCTTTTTCAGTTTACCAGTAAAGAGAGAAGAGTTGTTGATGCATTGAGATTAAAGTTTTTCTTTATCAATGGAGTATTTTATATTTGTTGGCTACCAAATCTAATAAATGGTATCTTAGTATGGACAATGTGGTTCAACATGCCAGTCAAGCTCATAATTAGTATTTGGTACACTATGGTAAGTGCCTCTAATATAAAAAATATAAATAGGTAGGTATAGGTTTTATTATAATTTTTTCATGCTGTGATTTTGTTGTTTCAGGCATTACTGAACCCCATGCAAGCATTACTGAATGCTTTAGTGTATAGGAAATGGAGTGTTTATAAATCAAAATATTCTGGGTCATTTCCAAAGGTTTCTACCAAAGAACTGAGCTACAATGATGAACAGTCCCCATTATTGGGTTCAGAACCAGCTCGCCTGCAGCTTACACATATCCCTCCTAGTATTAATAATTACTCAACCCTGTGATACTTTTGCCATACAGCTAATAATTTAGAAATATCAGGCACACACTTGTTTTTTTACACTACCTATTCTAGAAAACCCAAGTTAAATAATAGCAGAAGCCCTAGTAGCTGTATCATCATCATACCTACTAGGGATTTTTTTTTCTTAACACAGGTATATTGTGGCCAGACATCTAGTAGTAGTAGAGCTCTTTGTGAAGGGCTCGTCCGGGGAAGTACCACCCTTTTTCTGCCGCCAAGCAGCGTTGCTGTGTTTCGGTTTGAAGAGTGTGGTTGCCGGTGTAATTACAGGCACATAAGGCCTTACATCTGTATGCTTCAAGTTGATGGACGCAGAGTACGTTCCTATCATGCGTGACTTACCGAGTCAATCCTTTGTTAGGTTATGATTACCACTTAACATCGGGTGGGCCATCTGCTAGTTGTATAAAAAAAAACTCGGAGCCTGGTTGCTATAGGTACTTACCAATATTTATCATCTAGTTGTATAAAAAAAAACCTCGGAGCCTGGTTGCTATTGGTACCAATATTTATCATCTATTTCATAGGAGCGCGAATATGACTCGCGCAAAAAAAGACCATTGTATTTAACGTCATCTAGACATTTACAGGTGAACTACATAAGTACCGTACCATTCCCCTTCTATTACTGAAGGGACGAATATTCTAAAAAAAATGGTTTCCATATGACATTGATTAAGCCTTACAAACGGATTTGTCTGTATTTTTTTTGGAAGACCCAATCGTGATTACCTACTGTACCCCAAGTAGGTATGAGTTTTGCTTACCTTAACGTCAGGCCTTTTTTGTATGGAGACTCTTTAAGTTCTCAGGACGGCCCGATAGAGGCGCTTATCGAATGTAGACCTTGCTCATGGTCACCTCTGCAGAGGGGCTTACTTGTTTTCTGCGGTGAGAGACGGCTTTAAACCCCAAACTCAATACCTATCATACTTTGTAATCAGCTAAAAACAGTAAACCTAGATTGGATTACCTATCCAAAGTTTCTATCGGGTAGTAACCATAACTAGCTAGGCATGGGAAGGTCACTGATTGCAATAAAAACTTGTTTTGTTGAGTAGAAGTATTTATTAATAACTAGAAACATAGATACTTAGTTAGCATTATAAGTTACAAAATATATTCAGTTTCTTAGACATAACTATCACATAATTCAGATATCGTTACAATATTATCTAGTTATCAGGTGGGGCCATTGTCAGATCTGTAACATCTTTAACAATCATGTGTGCTATTTGCCATGCCATTTCTTCCTCAACTTTTGAAGTATTTGATGGAACAAATCGGCTCACCATTTTTTTTAATACTGACTTATCTTTTTTATCTGGGTCTGGTTCAAATTTGGACTCAAATCTGCCCAAACTGTTTACTCTACCGAGATTCAATCCATCTTGCCTATTTCTTTGCCACAATGAGTCAGCATTATAAAGCTGGTTAGAATCTATTGTCATATCAGGTACTGAGAGGTTGCGTTTCTTTTTACGGAAGACTGGATCACCCATCGCTAGCAAAGTGTTTTGAGTACAAACACTGTATTCACTACTGCAATCAGAATGTGATTTATGATTGCTATTACATATTTGATTCACTGAGTGGATCATTTCTGAGAGGTACTTATAATACAATTCAGATTCAAAAAATGTTATAACATACTGGGTTAAAGTTTTAAAAACTATCCTATAAGGCAGATCAAAACATGAGCATAGAGGACCATCTTCTCTACATATCTCACTTTCAATTTTCAATCTTATATCTGTTGGAAAGCCTAGTGAGTTTGTGGCCTGAAGAGAGAAGTACTTATCATAAATTACAATAGCATCAGCTTGTGTCTGTTCACTATTTGGTTGACAATCACTTGACAAGTTATCTCTAAAATGGATAATAGCCATCAAAAACTCCAGCAAAACCCTACATGATTCTTGTTCTAAATATTCTGTGAAATAGAAGAGTATTGTCTCATTAAATAAGATATCATTTAGGTTTAGAGAGTCATTAGTTAAAATGTCAATTTGTGCTTTGATATAATAAGAACTGCACATGAATTCATTGAAACACAGATTTTCTATCTGACTAAATATTATGTTCTGAAGTGGTGTAAAGCAGTTTTCTTTTAAGTTACCTTCAGGTTCACAAATGTTGGTGATTACAGACTTTCGAAAGCAGTCTGACACATCCAGCTGATGTGGAGCTTCTAATGCAACATATGTTTTGAATATATATAAAGCTTCTTCTGTCAGGTTAACATCATTTATATTGTCACGGATATTACAAGTTTCTGGGTTTACATATTCCACTAGGTTCCCACAAGAACTAGTTGAACACTCATTAGCATTAAAAGAACTAGAAACCATGTCATTAAACTTTGCAGATGTGAATTCCTCATTATGTTTGTAAGTTTTCTGCATACAGAAATGGAGATCAAAACTCTGTGTCCTACTAATCTTTTTAAGATTGTCATTATCTACATTTTCCCTTGAGCTTATCACTTTCGTTTTGAATTTCTCAATATCCATCCAGCATTTCATAAGGTGGTGTTTTTCATTTGTCTCCATAAATTGCATAAAGTATTTTAAAGCTTTTTTTTCTATAAGTGTATCATGTAATGATAGAGACAACTTTGATTTTTTTTCGAATATGTGCAGTGCATCTGCAAATAATAATAGAACAATTTAAATTTTCTCAAGTCACTAGAAATCTGTAAGTTTGTCAATAAGGTACATATATTTTTTTAACTAGTAGATACTAGGTACCAAGTTTACTTAATATGTTTACCTACCTAGTAATTATTGTCACGTAAATAAATAGGTAATAATAATCATAATTTTTAGAATAGGTAAGTACCGATTGTAGGTATCGTAGAAAACTACAGTTTAAGGGGAAGTCCATGCGAAAAAATATTTACCTTCATTAACATCAACTGATTGTGTGTGCAACAAAGATCTGACGTCAGGAGGTTTAGAACTTGGTTCTGGTGGCCTCACAGGGCACCCAGTTTTACCTTTAGCTGTAACATTCGAATAAACATTATGCAAACGAACGAAAAAGGATGTTGATTTTTTATACAGCCATAGTACACGACTTACTTTTCCAAAACTTTATCATAATTTCTCAATAACTAACTAGCCGTATGCCGTAGCTGGATGCGCAATTATTTTATTGGCTTTTATGTATGTATAAAACTAGATTTTAACAAACTCTTCGTTAGCACGAAAAACTGAGTAAATTGTACAAAACATTTTACAAACAAAATAAACACAATTTTTGTTTTTCTTTTCGTAGGTATGCGTCGCGTCGCGTCGCGCTATGTCGCCTTGCACGAGTTCTGACGTTCGTCCGTCACACACGTCAACGTCATATTATGGTGGCACTTCACAACCTGACACTCCACGAAAGACGTCATGTAAGCCGGCGCACATACACAACAACACTTACATAAACAAGTGTTCAAACCTTAGACCAAGTATCATATAGACGGAGTGTTTCGGTTTTTGGCGTGTCCGTTTTTTGTTAGTTTGTATGTATTCGCGTGAGTGACTAGAGAAGGGACAACATTGACTAACCTATCGATAGAATAAGAAATGGATGAAAAAGGCGTTTTAATTGGAATTTAACTTTTTAATTTTAACTGGTTGCTGACTTTTATTGCGAAAGCCCAAAACCATTATAGACACACTATCACCGTGAGAGCGATGTCCATCCCACTCGATACACTTTCTTAAGGCCATTTCGTCCATGCATAAGAAAATTTTGTAGGCTATCAGTTTTCACGCCTAACAGCTTTTATCCACTCCCGTCTTCATTCTGGGCATTTATAAGAACCTAAAAAAATAATGTAATATTTAACAAAAATTGAGCCGTCGCGAGACGCCTTATACGGTGTGAAAAATTGAAACTACATCAGAACAGCCGGTCTGACCCACTGCATTAGATGTTTCATATCAAAAACGGAAAATAAAATATTATCGATAAAGCTGAATTGGTCGGTGGAAGTACATCACTAGAACAGATGACTAAAACAATAATTTTTATTTTGCAATAATTAATGGGTTTACATCATTTTCACATAGGAAAATATGACTAGTACTAATAAAATGTAATTCAGTCATACAGTCTTTATGGGAGAAAAAACGTATTTTTTTGCATGAAAATAGAAAAAGAATATTACGTATCAAATGACAATTCCGGGTCTTTAACTCCTCCTTTTGTTGTTTTTGATACACAAAACACAGCTTCACAAGATATACTTTCACCTTTTCAAATATATTTTGCCTAGACAATAATAATTCTTTAAATATTTCACAATTTCTTTCGCTACATCGCAATGTTGCTACCGACTTTTTCTAGAACGTCAAAACAAGATCAAAACATTGCATCAACTGACGGACACGATTTACTCAGACAGTGAGTGAGTGAGATGGAGTGAGTGAAGTTACATCTTCTTTTCTTTTACTCGTAGCTAGGCTACATGGGAAGAACAAAGATAGATGATCACTGTTTGATACACAGTTGTAAAAGGATGTAAGTCTTATGGCTCCCTCCAGTATAATACCTCCATGGTTCAAACCATGTTCAAACAAGTGAAACTAAGTCATGTCTGTCTGGCGCTCGCGGAACAACAAGGCAAGATACAAGATATATTTAAATCGCAGAAATATGTAACAAGTTGTTACTTTAAGGAGGCACTGCACTTTATACTTATTAACCCTTTTCAATACAAAATTAATAACGTTATGGTATCAAAATTAGTTAACATGGTGCAGCAACAAGGTGTCTAATTGTTTTTTTAGGTATGTAACAGGCAACGGATTATCGTCTGAGCTTCAAAAGCGGGCGGAACGCCCATACTTTATGTCCTTCAAAATCGAGGGTAGGTACGACGCGAGAGGCATGGGGCAAAAGCGTGATAAACTTTTCTTTGTAGGTATGCCGGGTTCAAACAATGTCTGTTGCCAGTGATGATTTATGAATCTGTCTGAGACATCGTCGCTTACTATTTGTCTCAATAAAAAATAACAAGCATATAGTTGCACAACGGGCTATGAACTGCGAGTTTCACTACGTGTCAGATCAGAAATGAATAGGTAAATCGGAAGAATAGCCAAAGTAACCGACATAGCTCGCAGAATAGCAAGTTCAAATGGCAATGGGCAAGTCATACAGGTAGCTCGAACTGACAATCGGTGGGAAATAAAGATTCTCTTGACGAATACGAAATGGACGATTAGGCGTGGGACGCTCTCCTAACCCGACGACATTGTAAGGTTTGTGGGAAGAATAGTTATGACCTGCAGCAGTGGACTTCTTTATTCTGATGATGATGATGTAACTTTCCTTGATATTTACGGATAACCTTGACCGCCTCTTAGAGCTGATTTCACCATGCTCGGTTAGTTACCAATCAAGGATTAACAGGCCATTCAATCTAACCTTAGATGTCAAACGCGTACATTTTGACATGTTTAACGGCCCGTTGATCCTTTGTTAATCTCACAGAGCATGGTGATATCAGGCCTTAGCATCCGCTTTATTTTTTACTACGAAAATATGACTTTGTGACCAGCGGAACTTATTATTGTTGTTCTCGGTGGGTACCGAACCCACGGCTTACAGAGCAGAAGGTAGAGCTATTAACAACTGAGAGGCAGAGATGATACGAACCGAGACGCGACGATTGTCTCCGTTAGGCCACTGTCATCGGTCCGTATTCTACCCGGCGCGAATAGGTGACTAACTCATAGGAACGTATTAACACGCGGAGGATATACATAGGTATAAAAATGTTAGTGATTTCCCTAGAAAGGTGTAAAAAAAGTTCTAAAAAGTCGAACAACCTACCTTTGACAGTTGATGTTAATAACAAGTTTCACAAGGAACTTGTTATAACATCTACGTCCTTACTTTACGCAATTCTATATCGCCGTGCACCAGCCGAGGGTATCGACCTTCTTACTACGGTTATGTACTTGTTATAACTGTTAACTTGAATGGAAATAACTTTGTCAAGCACAGGGCGCTTTGCCTCTGTCGTTGATGCTTGCCAGACCTATGTTACCAGTCGCGCATCATCGCAAGTAGTGGCTTACAATATTTGATTTTAATAAGATAAATAAAAATGTGCAGGTTTGCATTATTAACGATTTCTATCCTTTTGTGCGAACAAGTGTTGGCTTTAAGTATTGATCAACGGCAAACAGGTGATTTGAACGTACAGATTGATCTTAAAAATTTTAAAGTATTTGCTTTAACTAAAGGAAAGGAAGAATATGTGGTAAGTTAAATTATTTATAAGTATTTGTTTTAGTTTCTCGTTCTACTACTTTGTTTATAAAAACGGACCGCTGCTGTGGTAATGGTCTGATCTATTAACTTTATAAGTACCGGTAGGAACCTAGTGTACCTTATTCCTACGTTTACATACGAGTACACCAAAAAAACGTCGGCTTTAAATAATATACAATCTTAACTACGGAACTAGGTACCTACTGCGGAGTGTACGGAGGTATCAACCAAGTAGCCAGGTATGTAGGTATATTCATGCGAAATATTCTTCCCGTAAGGGTATGACTTTTCGCCGTACGACACTCGTTGAAGCAGCATCATTGATTGATCGCTCCGTGATTTTTATTTGCAAAAGTGG
The DNA here is from genome assembly GCA_932294275.1 of Chloroclysta siterata. NCBI lineage: Eukaryota > Metazoa > Arthropoda > Insecta > Lepidoptera > Geometridae > Chloroclysta > Chloroclysta siterata. The sequence goes on along the minus strand of OW028601.1, from coordinate 7,819,257 downwards.
TTAAATGCGGTGTTACGCAATTGTGACTATAACTATTCTGTGATCAGTGCAAATACCATTCTAGTGACTATTAATCCGTGCAAATCGACTCGGGGGTTTCGTAATTATAAGCAAAATCCTTTTAAAATATTTTGCCAACCCTCGGATTTCGGCTCTCACACTCGTGCGCAGCGCGCTCCGCGCGCCGGGGCCAGCCGGGTGAGTCACCACTGCACCGCACACAACTGAACGTTGACCACTAGCCGCACCGCTTGTAGTAGCGTTCGCGCGCGCCTTACGTTTTACTCATAGTGATATCTCACCATGACGACGTGCTCCGCTTGCCCAAAAGTTATCACTGACGAGGAAGACTACCTGCGATGTGTGATAGAAGACTGTAGAAAGCTCTATCATCTGCTATGTACTGGTGAGAAGCTCCCAACCAATGAAAAGAAAGGTACTTGGGTGTGTCCGGAATGCCGTTGCGCTACAAAAAAGGGAGGTGATAACAGCTCTACCCCAGTGGGGCTCTCCAAGTCTGTCCGTGATCCAAACGTGACCTTTCGCAAGACAATCCCACCTCCCATGAAAGTAGACACCCCCCCAAAGCGCACTCAGGTGCCCATGGGAGAGCTATCTGCTGAAATCAAGAGTCTAAGGCACGAGATGACTACTATCAAAGATCAGCTGACTAAAGCTATATCACTTATTGCATCCTATGATATCAAACTAGATAGTTACGCTCAGCAGGTGGTTGCCTTAACCGCTAAACTAGAGAGGCACGAAAATGTAATAGTCTCTCGAGAGCGCCAAGAGCTGCCGTCTTCGCCTGCTCCTGAACCTAGGGTTGTAAAGCAAACACATGAGCCTAAACAAGTCAGAAAGGTTCTAAAAAAGCGAAGCGCCGGCGCCGTTGCTCCTATGCTAACATCTATAGATTCCAATTCGCCGAAAGCTCCTGAAATCACTATAAGACATGATTCTGTGGCCGAAACTCACGCTATTACCCTACGTGATTCTGATGAAGTCGCTCATGATCACAAAAGTAACCATCAGTGGACCGAGGTGAAGAAGCGAAAAAGTCGTGGACCAACGTCGCTTTGCGGCACCGCTGGGCCAGCAATAACTTTCTTGAAAGCAGTGGAACCGGTAAAATACCTACATTTATGGAACATGGCATCTAGTGCAAACGAAGTTCAGGATTACCTGAAACAGCTGTGCGCTGATGCGTGCTGCACCGTTGAAGAGCTAACACCGAAAGGAAATTACAGGTCCTTCAAGATTGGCGTCCCAGAGGTCCATTACGATAAGTGTTACTCAATCGAGGTCTGGCCGATCAACGCGAGAATAAAAGCATGGATTAGCTACAGAAAGCAAGAGAATGCGTCTAGCTATAGAGCCAACAACGCAACAGGGTCGGGGGCCACAGCCGTCAATCGGCAGTCCTTTCGTGGCCAGACAAGCGTGCAATAAAACTACTTTCAGAGCATTCTATCAAAATGTCCGGGGGCTGAAAACCAAGCTATCAGTGTGGCGTAACAACCTTGTTCTGCTTGAACATAGCCTGGTCGCTGTGACGGAGACATTCTTAGATGCATCGGTGCAGGACTCCGAACTAGCGTGCGGGGACTGGAGCATTCTACGCCGCGACCGAGGCACACCGTGCGGCGGAGTGATGCTCGCGGTGCGCGCGCCTGTCGCGCTCCGCAGACGACGTGATCTCGAGACCGACTGCGGCGAGGACCTGTGGGCGAGCTTCACCTGGTGCGGTCGTCCTTTTCATGTATGTGTTGTTTACCTAAAACCTAGTTCAACCGACTCAGACTTTATGCGTTGGTTTTGTAAAATAGAGAGCTTTATTAATGACCTCAAAGGAAACGTGCTATTATTAGGCGACATAAACTTAAATAGTGCTTCTGTCAATATTCAAAATTATTATTGTTATTTTTTATCATTTTCGAGTCTCGTTGAAAAAAACTTTGTATTGAACTTGCACGGCGGTATTTTAGACATTGTTCTGGTTAAGGAGAGCGAATGGGTGCGAGAAGCTTTGGTCTCCAACACGGAGGGTATAGTCCCGGTAGACGCATATCACCCTGCCCTGGACATCGACATGTTGGTAGAGGCGGCTCGTGGTTTAGATCGAATCGAACCGAGCAATATTAATCCGAGTAGGGACTGGAACCTCAGCCGGTGTGATACAGAACTTTTGCATAATTCTCTTGCTGGTGTCTCATGGGAACGGGTATTGCTCTGTGATAATGTTACTCTTGCAACTAAGGTTTTCTATGCCACGATCTATGAAATTTTTGACATTTGCATGCCAAAAAAAATTCGAACCAAAATCTGTTCTACTCGCTACCCCGTTTGGTTTACTCCCGACATCATTAGTGACACAAAGCGGAAAGTAAAGCTCCATGCAGGATGGAAAAAGAGTAGGTCTATTGAAACCTACAAGCTATTCTCTAATATGAGGGCTTCCCTGAAGACTCGTGCATCTGGAGCTTATGAGACATACATGAGGCAAATTGAAGATAATATTGCATTGAATCCCCGTGATTTTTGGCGTCACGTATCCAGTCTGAGGGCAAAAGGTGGATTTGAGCCTAATGTTACTTTTAGTGGTGTATCGTGTACGGGTGTGGCGGCAGCTGAGGCTTTTGCTAACTTTTTTGCAAGTATGTTTCTCCCCGACATTCCAACACTGAACTCAGAAGATGTTAATCGCAGTGATAAGAGCTCCAACAGCAATTATGTAAATATTTTTCAGGTTACTCATAAAGATGTTATCCAGGGAATTAATAAGTTAAAACCCAAGAGCTCTATAGGACCAGACGGCATTCCTCCGGCCCTCCTTAAATCTGTCAAAAAATTCTTTATTTCTCCACTCGTGCACATTTTCAATCTGGCTTTACAGACTGGCGTGTATCCTTCACAGTGGAAGGTATCCAGAGTTACTCCTATTCCTAAAACTTCAAATAAGATAGCAGTAGAAGAATACAGACCTATAGCCATTTTATCATCTCCTGCCAAGGTATTTGAAAATATATTGCACGATCTAATTTATTCTCAGGTTAAGACGTTTTTATGTAATGCTCAGCACGGATTTAGAAGTAAACGGTCTGTCAACACAAACCTTTTGACACTTGTAGAGTACATCTCTACGCAATTAGACCGTGCGCGTCAAGTAGATGTGCTCTACTTCGATTTTCAAAAAGCGTTCGATAGGGTGAATAATGACATACTGCTGGCAAAACTGAGTGCCATAGGCTTTGCGCCGGGCCTCCTCCGGCTCCTCGCCGACTATCTGCGCGATCGGCAGCAGTATGTCAGGCTCGGAATCTATGAGTCGGCGCCCTATCACACGCGATCAGGAGTGAGCCAAGGCTCTATCTTAGGACCTTTGCTTTTTGTTTTAATGGTCAACGACCTACCTGATGTGCTGGAACGTGCCGAGTGTCTATTATATGCGGATGACCTAAAGCTCTACACTGTCATTCACACGGTTTTCGATTGCGAGGTGCTTCAGCGTGATGTTGACGCTGTGTGTCGTTGGAGCCTTGCAAACAAAATGGAATTTAATCCCTCCAAATGCTCCGTTATGACTTTTGGTCGAATGAAACAGCCGATATCCTTTAATTACACGATTCATGGTAACATGATTCCCAGAGCAACTGTGATAAAGGATCTAGGAGTCACATTCGACCGGAAGCTGACGTTTCATGACCACATCTCTACGGTCGCCAAAGAGTCCTATCAAAGACTTGGGTTTGTTCTGAGAAACGCCCGAGACTTTCGCAGTGATAGAGTCGTGCGGCTTTTGTTCGGGGCTCTGGTACGTAGCAAGCTTGAGTCAAGCTGTTGCGTCTGGAACCCCTATGAAAGTACGTACGCTCTATTACTTGAGAAAGTTCAAAAGGCGTTTCTCAGATTTCTCTACAAACGTATTTTTGGGTACTACCCATTTATGTATCCAACCCGATTCCTCCAAGGTTGTCTCACCTACAACTCCCTACAAACGAGGAGGGCACTAGACCAGATGTCGACAGTCTGCAAGGTTCTCCGTGGTGTGATAGATGCTCCTGATCTGCAAAACCACCTCTTGCGCCTATATCTTCCAAACAATTATCTTCGCATCAGGAAGCATAGACTTTTCTCGGCGCCTCCCAGTCGAACCGTTGCTCGCTCTAACTCTCCACTGCCTCGCACCCTCGCTGCCCTCAACAAACTTCTTGACCTAAACCCAGACTGTGATATCTTTGCTGATGAATGGAAGAAGATTTTGTTAGTATGCCTGAGGTTCTGCGAGATTAACGGGTAAAGGTTATATATAAGTAATTCATTAATGGCTTATTATTTATTGTGACTGACATATTTTATTTTATTACTTACTTATTGACATTATATCTTATGAATTCAGAAAACTGTAAATTATGTATTATTAAGAACGTTACTGTACTTTTAATTATTCTTCAATTTGTTTCAACTAATTTTAAATTTGTATAATATTATTTATTAGTCACTGACAATGTGTAATTTATTTAATCATCATTTAATTTTTAATTTAATTTATTTAATTTTTAATCATCATTTATTTAATTCTTATTGCTGTATAATTTCGTTAATTAGTGTAATTGGTTTTAAGCCGTGCTAATTATTAAATAAATAAATAAATAAATAAATGACACTGGGCAGATCCAGGATTCAATTTACGGGGGTGGGAGGTGTCTTTTGCATCTCTCTCAAAATGGTGAGTTTTTATGATTATTACCGTCAAACACCTTAACTTCGCCTACTTTTTGACACATCTTCGTTTCAAAAATGGGGTAGGTGAACTTAGGAACACTTTTGAACATTGCGCAAATCAGCTCCATACATTGACTGAGCGAGCGAGCGAAAAACATTAGGTATTAATTCACCACCGTGCGATACAATCAATTACCCGTGTAATGCAACATGCGACAAAATTATAACCCTTCGCTTTGAAGTCGGGTAAGGAAAGCTAGTGACAACCCTAAGCCCAGGCGAAGTTTTGAACAACATGTCAGAAATTGTACTTCAAATTATCCAAATGCATTTTTTGCCGCAACCACATAAGTTAGCATGCAAATTAATATATTGTTAGAAAGCCGTCAAAATTCTGGTTTGGTACATTAATTCGGTGCTAATGGCCTTACCCCTCATTTTCTTTAAATAAAACCATTAAATAAAATCAGCCGAAATATGGTACCTAGGTACCTACGCTAGGCGAAGTCAGGAAGTTTGACGGTATGTTTAATTAAGAGGTAAATCTACAGCAAACAAGTGATGTACCAAAAAATAAGAAGCAGCAAACTGGCGAAATACAGAAAAAAAATTACATAATAAATATCGCAATTTTTTTGTGTTTTTCAAAACAAACTATTACTGATATGTACCTACCTGGATGGCGTGCATTGCACAACAATAATTTGGGAAGCTGAAACTGAAACAGCTTCACGACTTTGATCCACAGGCATCCACTCAGATCTCTTATTACCAAGTATCAATTTAGGATTCTTTGAGGATGTCTTAGGGTCAGTCAGAGCTTTTTTTTCTGGTGGGACAAGCAGATGGCCCACCTGATGATCAGTGGTAACAATCACCGAAACACAGCAACGCTGCTTGGCGGCAGAAAAAGGGCGTGGTGGTAGTACTTCCCCGGACGAGCCCTTCACAAAGAGCTCTACTCTTAAAATAATACTGTCCAAATATTTCATTTTGGCACATAGGTACCTTCATTTTGCAGTAGGTAGTTGGTATTCCAGGTGATTCCAGGTTCCAGATTCCAGGTTGGTATTCTACGTGACAGGTTGCCACCCCACCCATCTAGAATACTTACTGGCTTCCTCACAATATGTTTTACTTTGTTTACTATGTTTTCCTTCACCGTTTTGAGAGCGCTAGCATGTAGCACAGCAAATTTTCGAAGAGAAAAATAGATTAGATAGAGATTGGTATAGGATTGGATTCCATTAACAGGCGAGGTCTCTCCCACACCACACATGCTCTGACAATTTGGAAATATTTGACTAGAAGCAGGAGAGCAAGCGCCTTACTCTGGATACACCCATGTGCAAAATAAATCTAGCCGTCCACCATAAAACCTAGGTACTGACCAAAGCTGGATCCTTGTTTTTTTTTTTTTTTTTTATACTACCAACTGATGGAACAAGCAGATGGCCCACCTGATGTTAAGTGGCAATCACCACCCATAACAAAGCATTGCCTCGTAAGTTACGCACGATAGGAACGTGCCCTACGATGCACAGCCTTGCGTCCATCAGCTTGAGGCATACAGATGTCAAGCCTCACGTGCCCGTAACTACACCGGCAACCACACTCCTCAAACCGAAACACAGCATCGCTGCTTGGCGGCAGAAAAAGGCGTGGTGGCAGTACTTCCCCGGACGAGCCCTTCACAAAGAGCTCTACTACTCTTGTTAAAACCCTTGTCTTAAAGAAATAAATTCTGGCTGCACGTCATCATCAAAACACCTCGTTTGTAACCCAAAATGTGAGCAGTATCATGTAAATTTGGGCATGGCTCCCTAGATCTGCCCTTGGACAGACATATAGCCTACCTAAGCACCTACCTCTACTACCTAGGTACCAAAGTAGGTAGGTACCTTGACTTACCTTAGGTTAATTACCCTAATACAAGTAGGTAGGTAGGCTACCTATAGGTACCACTTAGATAGTGTCAAATACCTACTTTACATAAATTGGTTCACATACAACTTACCTATACTTCAGGCATATTCAATGTAGGTAGGTAGAATGTTTATCAACAAACCCACAACAAAAAAAGACAAGATTCTCTTTTTGGTGTTGTGTATGAAATAATTGTTAACAATTAACATTAGGTAGGTAGGTAGAATCTATAAATCGACATGTACCTAGGTAATGCAAAAACTGTAAAGAAAGCAACAACAAGAAAGTGATTTTTAGGTTATGTACCTACCTAGGTACCTACTACATGTTTGTTCAAATATTATACATCGAATATGGCTAGAGTGTAGGTTTAAATACCTATCTACTTAGGTACTTACTTATTTTTTTTTTAATAAATACCTACCTACCTACTTAGGTAGGTAGGTGGTAAAATAGTACATTATGCAATTAGTGAATAAAGGACGGATTTAAAGCGAGGGCCATAGATGAATCAAGAGCAAAGTGAAGGATTCTAACGACTGAATCACGACCGCAGGGAGTGATGATTGCATCACGAGCGTAGCGAGTGATTCATGTGTTAGAATCCTGAGTGACGCGATCCGTTTATTCAAGAGTTGCATACTATACTTTATACCATGACTACGAGAAAAAGAAAGATTTAAGCGAAAATAGACATTTAATGAAGAAAAAAGGAAGTTTAAATTCTGTTAAATTAATTGAAATAGAACACAAAATATTTTTTATTCTAATGTTGACCAATCGAATCTCGAGGAGTTATTTGCCCAAGGAGTTTGTAGGTATGTCGAGTACATATTCGTTGCACTAGAAATTTGTATAGTCTTTTTTGCGCAAGGAGGTTGTATAGCATTGAGATGGAGGACGAATGTATTATTGTGTTCTAAATTCAAACACCAAAACAGTGATTAAAAGAGCTTTTTATTCACTGTTTTCAGAGAATAAAATAATCTTTTTAGAGGGGGAATGGTATAAACTAATTTATCGTGTTTCAGGATTACGATTACGCCTACGACTATTCAGAGATGACAATAAAACCACAAAATGGAACAACCAGCACAACAATAAAACCTTTGAATACGACTTCCCTTCCTGTAATTGGAAATGATAATGTGACACTTGCAGAATTGGAATTAACCACAAAAACAAATGAAAATAACGAGTACATTGTTACAACTCCGAAAGAGGCAACTACGACCGCAATGGCCACTAATGTTTCAAGTTCCACAGACGCCTCAACAATAACACCTCACAACACGACTGTACATGACCAGCTGGGTGCTGGAACCGACAACGCTACAACTACAACACCTTCTAACTGCAAAAAAGGATTTTTCAGAAATATCAAAGGAATCTGCGAACTTAAGCTGCAGAACCCTTCTAATATGTAAGTAAGTACCTACCTACCACCATAAAGGTGAAGGTAGTTAGGTAGGTTACACCTAAGTGTTGGAGCAACATGACTGGTACCTACTTTAATTCTATGCTCAAAAAATATATAGTGCAACTGACTTGAAAAATAATCACGATTCCATTTGCTGATCATATGGTGTAATATTATGTTTACCTACTTTAAAAAATTGGATTAGGCACTGTATCTTATTGTAACTTCCATTTCACAAACACATGTGGTACCTCTATGCCACCGAAACGATAATACCTACTACCCTATGTCACTATCACTATGTTAAATATTTAAGTTTTGGTTAGTTGCATGCAACCATGATCATTTTCATTTTTTTTTTCAGATTATTAAAAATGCTACAGCAAAAAACTAAAGGAAGTAATGGAGTCAGAAAAACATGATTTTTGTATGATAAAAGAAAAACAGTTTATTAGGCAGTTAGGTAAGGTACCTATCAACTAACAGTTTTAATTGTATAAAAATTACTATTTAGTACTCATTTAAAATAAAATAACAAGAAACTTAAGAGGTAAGAAATAACGAAATGTGAACTCAATAGATAGTTTATTTATTTCACAAATCAAAGCTTATTTTATTTAAACATTTAATTATAGTGTAGATTATTCAACTTGGGACGGGCTCTATAAATGCAAAATTTCTTATTTGTACTATGATCATTGAGCTTGAAATCATAAGCTATGAATTGATTCAATAAAATAGCAATTATTTAATTTGCTTTGTATAAAATATGTCAATAGTTATTGAATGAACAACAGCAGAGTCACACAGAAATAGCTTTCCTATTGGAAGATCATAGCTTGCACAGACAGAACAAGAGAGGAATAAATGCTCCAATCGTGACAAACATAGGGATAAGCAGAGCACTCTCATCCATAGAGTATGGATCTGGGCTCTTGGGCCCACTGGCTCGCTTTGTGTTTGTATGTTTTTCCTCAACTTCATCCCTCAGTTCTTCTGTCTCATTTTCTGGCCATACAAGAGGAGGTAGTTTAGGAACTTCATCTATGGTTCCACGCATGACATAAAGCGCATTAATTTTAGGATTATCTCTGTAACCTTTGATAAACTCAACTTTGATTTTCCCACCTCTTATATCAGATTCTTCTTCATTGTAATAGAGTTTACCATTTTTTATGGAGTATGGAATATATTCATCATGAGCTACTCCACGACCCACTTTATCAAAAATGTCTAAATCAGCTACAATTGTATGATCTCCATTTAAAACCACATCAAATACTTTCATGTTCGGGGCATTGAAGTACACTTCACTGAATTTCAGAACCAACACGTAGTCACCGTCAGTTTTTGCTGGGATGTCATAGCCAAAAGTGCTGTGGTGATATCTTTCAGTTTGATACAGTATTTCATCCTTTGGATTCACTCGTCCTATCATAACCAGTTGTTTACCGTAGTCCGAAGCGGTGCCGACTCGTCCTTGCAACGAGTCTTTTTCGTAGTGAATTCCATAGATGTCCGTATGGGCAGGACCTCCGGCGTTAATAGCATAGATTATTTCACCTAATCCCGTTGCATTTTTAATGACGCTGATTATAGAAATTATTGTAAAAATTATTGACCGCAACATTCTCGCAGAACTGTTAAATTTGCACTAAAAACTAAAATATTCAGCCTCCGAAGTAGCAAAATCACCAACATTTAGTAATTCTTCAAGAGGTAATGTAATATCGGCAATTCATTATTACATGCAGGAAAACTAAATAAAATAAATATTCTACTGAAAAAATGTGTCCAATAGCCAGTAGGTAAGTAACGTAACCCACCCAGCCAAACAAAGCCACAGACGGCAAAGCAAAGGCAGACAAGACAGGTAGAGTGTAGTGTTGCCAGATTCTATTTTAAATAATCCGTAGGCAAAGCTGAAAAAATCGTAGTGTCTTTAGAAAATCCGTAAATCTGACTTTTTAACTTTTAAACTAGACAGGCGTTTTAAATAGTTCCCAGTTGGTATGAAAATTAAAGATTATGATTAATCCACGCAGGATAATTATAATCTACACTTCTACACTAATATTATAAAGAGGAAAGATTTGTATTTTTGTATGTAACGAATAGGCTCAAAAACTACTGGTCCGATTTCAAAAATTCTTTCACCATTAGAATGCTATATTATCGCTGAGTAACATAGGTAATATTATATTTTCAAAAAAATCAGGAATCCTTACTAAAACTCCAACAATGTAACCCAAGGTGGAAAACAAAAACCTTACATCGCGTGCGCTGCGAAAACTATTGATGATAGAACAAAATAATATACTACGATTTTGCAGAACACGTCATCATCTATAAAAAATGTCGCAACAGCATATGTCTAACTATTATAATTATGTCACAATAAGAGTTCTTTTATTATAAAAATTTAATTGAAATGCCGCCGCTAGAAAAGGCTCTTTATTTGTACCTTGGTATTAATCCTTATCCAAATAAATCATTTCATAATTAAGACGGGTTCAATACCTATAGATTACTTCTTAAATTTTTCAAATCGTACATTCCATTCAAAAGATATGACGAAATTAAAAATGTTAACGGGTCCGTGGGTCCCGCACGGGGTGCGATTTCACTCACTCAAGGAGGACGTGCAAATGTATGAAATAAGTAGACGCGAGGCTCGAACCCACGGTCTAAGTTTATCCTAAAATGTTCAAAAAATTAATGACCACCCATGCGAAGCTGGGACAGGCCGCTAGTAATAATATATCTTTATTTCTGACACGAGATCCATTACATATTCTTTATAACTGAAAATAAATTTTATACCAATTAAATAATAAGTAACCTAAAAAATAACCTATGTAAATTAGGTAGGTGACACATAATGTGTAGGTACTACATAAGTGTAGTACCTACACATTATGTGTCACCTACCTAATTTACATAGGTTATTTTTTAGGTTACTTATTATTTAATTGGTATAAAATTTATTTTTTTTGGTGACACATAATGTGTAGGTACTACATAAGTGTAGTACCTACACATTATGTGTCACCTACCTAATTTACATAGGTTATTTTTTAGGTTACTTATTATTTAATTGGTATAAAATTTATTTTCAGTTATAAAGAATATGTAATGGATCTCGTGTCAGAAATAAAGATATATTATTACTAGCGGCCTGTCCCAGCTTCGCATGGGTGGTCATTAATTTTTTGAACATTTTAGGATAAACTTACGCAATGCAGGCGCAATGCTTACGCAGGCGTCTATATACGGTAGCAAGTAGCATCTTAATGCTACTTGCTACCGTATATAGACGCCTGTCAGCGGCGTAGCCTATCTGTCTTGGTAAGGTAGCATTTATACACTTTCCAACTCAGAACGCGATTCTATTTCTTTGGATGGCGTCAAAGCGTGACATCCCAAGACAAAAAAAAAATACCATTATCATTTAATCTACATACCTGCTATTTTTTTTAATTAGTTGACAGTTATTACTATTATTGGTGACAAGTTTCTGTCACAAATAATATTGAATTATTCTCTCGTCTCTCCATCCCATTATGGGCCTTCCGCGTTGCCGCCTTGCATTTTGTGGGATCTAAACTGTGGTCCTCTTTGCCCACAAGGTGTCCGACATGCGGCAGACCATGTCCAGCTTAGTACCATTTTAGGCTGGCGGCCAACGTCAACGATCGGGATTTTGGATTGAATTAATTTCATACAAAATGTTATTATATGTATTTTATTGGGCGGATGGAAAGCATCAACTACGGATTTTGATGTCATTAAATTGTTTAAAAAATCCGTAGATCCATAGATTGGTAAGTCCTAAATTCCGTAGGTGTGGCACCACTGGGCAAGCACGCAACGCACACGTCAGTCGTAGTTGTTTTTTGTTAGACTCTTTCTTTTCAGGTTAAGGTTTTATGACCATACTACCTCATCTTCCCTTGTATTTTTTCTTTGTCTTTCGTCTTTAATTTATTTTATTAATAATTATAAAGCTAAATATTTAAAAAAAAAAAATATGTATATATACATGGTTTATAGTGGTTAATTAGATGAGATAATATATTATTACCCCGAGACACCCTTAATAATCATAACGCGGTGGGAGATATTCTATCTACATATAAATAAGTAGGTAGGTAATAAAATGCGTTACTAAAATACGTCGTTATATAGAAAGATAGATTGTGCAATGGAAGGTAAAGTCAATAACTATTTTTCTATTATATTTACGCAGGTAAGTACTGACCATGTTTTCCACTTATACCTCTTACTCCTCGTTATAGTACGTACTAAACAACCCAGCGGCACTCCAGCGTCGCCGTCGTCTATGTGGAGGGGAATTGGGAAACCTGCAGAGCCTTTACATCCAGTCCCCCGCCGACGACCGCCCGCCTTTACAGAGGGGCCCGGGAACGACCGCTAGTGCTCGGCCGTTACCGCCCGACGGGGGTGGTGTATACCTATGTGCAATGCGGGAGAAGGTACCCCAGGTATGTAGTCTGTCTCCCGCTATTCACCTCGCAGCGGCGCGAGAAGTTCCGCGACTCTCACGCGCGCTCTTCCGCTTTTACCGTCCGGGCTGTTAGACAGCCCAGACCCTCCTGGTAGACCTATGGTCTATCCAGGAGTATATGGTCTGCCTACTATGGTCTGCCTTATCAAGCTTTGCACTCTGCTAGTCAGACGGACACGCAGTTAGGCCCACCGTGATGGGTTATTGGCCACCATGAAACACGCCCGCAGTACTCTGTGGACGTTTTTCATAGTGTTACCAGGGTGCATCACGAGGAAATTACCCGACCTAGTACCCCATATAGTAGGTACATAACTTTTTTTTTTGCTGGAAAAATGCGTTACGCATTATCCCATTGGAGTATGGGGGGATATGTGGGCCTTCACGGTTTCCGCTATCGGTATACCCACTAAACAACCCAGCGGCACTCCCACATCGTCTATGTGGAGGGGAACTGGGAATCCAGCAGAGCCTTCACATCCAGTCCCCTACCAACGATCGCCTGCTGACGCCCGCAATGCCCCCGACTTTACAGCCGGGGCCGTAAAGGCGGGGGCATTGCGGTCGGGGGTACCTACCTACCCGACCTAGCACCCCACATAGAACCTACCTAACCTAGAGAACCTACATAGGGTAGGTATTACTAACATCTGTGTTCTGTGATTAGTGCCTTCACCAGAATATTTTTAGGATAAAAAATATTATCCTTCTTCCGGGCAGTTAGGTAATTAATAGGGTGTCGCTTGGTGACGTTACAAAGCCAATATCACCGGAACCGGAAAAATTCACTTATTCATCTACACTTCTACATCTACATCTACACTATCTACACTAATATTATAAAAAGGAAAGATTTGTATTTTTGTATTTTTGTATGTAACGAATAGGCTCAAAAACTACTGGTCCGATTTCAAAAATTCTTTCACCATTAGAATGCTACATTATCCCTGAGTAACATAGGCTATATTATATTTTCAAAAAAATCAGGGATCCTTACTAAAACTCCAATAATGTAACCCAAGGTGGAAAACAAAAACCTTACATCGCGTGCGCTGCGAAAACTTTTGATGATAGAACAAAATAATGTACTATGATTTTGTAGAACACGTCATCATCTACAAAAAATGTCGCGACAGCATTGTCTAACTATTATAGTTATGTCACAATAAGTGTTCTTTTATTATAAAAAAATAATTAAAATGCCGCCGCTAGAAAAGGGACTTTATTTGTACCTTGGTATTAGTCCTTATCAAAATAAATCATTTCATAATTAAGACGGTTTTAATACCTATAGATTACTTCTTAAATTTTTCAAATCGGACATTCCATTCAAAAGATATGACGAAATTAAAAATGTGACGGATCCACGGGTCACGCACGGGGTGCGATTTCACTCAATCAAGGAGAAGGGCGTGTAAATGTATGAAATAAGTAGACGCGAGGCTCGGTCTAAGTTTGTCCTTCAAATGTTCAAAAAATTTATGACCACCCATGCGAAGCTGGGACAGGCCGCTAGTGTTTAATAACTATAATAAGGTGTTCAATGAAGTTTCATAACGTGGCCGCGTGGTGTTATAAAATAATATTTTGTGACACTGCTACGTAAAAGAAAAATAAGCATGGTTTTCGTAGAAAAACTAAAAACCCTACCTGACCCAAAAATCCAACTTTCGTGACGCAAGCTTTAAGTTTTACCGTGACTCAACTCGCACTCGCAACTCGTGAAAAAAATGAGCCGAGTTGTTTGAGTAATAAAAATTAACAATAATTCGTTTTATTGCTACTGCTATTGCTGTCGCTACGGCTTAAACCTGCGCTACACTGGCACCGGCCCGGAGACTGCGTATTGAGAATATATTTCACGCGTCACCACGACCGACACTTATAGGTACCTATATCAACGTACCTACGTCAACTTGCATGCAGGCAATAGCTTTTCAGGTTGAAAGGAGTAACGTAGATAAACTGGTTTCTGTGTAGTGGCATGAGAGTACCTAAGTAAGTACAAGGGCGTCACCAGCCCATGGCCCAGGGGGGGGGGACAAGTTAATATTAAGGAGGATGGGAAAAATATGAATTTTAGGTACAGTCAAGAGTATGAAGCTTTACAGCTTGTAGCGCGAGTCTTTGCCTCTATGGCGATTGTAATTAGAATGGTTCCAACTTAGGCCTTAGGACTTTGTTTCTTTGCAGTTGGCTACATGTTTTTAATCTCTAGAGGGGGCAGCTGCTCCTCTCTGCCCCCCCTTGGCGATGCCCTGGGTTGGAAAGAGCAATCCGGTATCTGGGTTTAACTATGATTTTCATTTTGGGGTCTTGTTAGGGTTCAACATAAGCCTTTTGAGCAATTTTTTAATACAGGAGATGCATTTCGAAATACCTACCCAAAAATAATCATGTACCGAGATGAGTCGCAAGGAGAATTGTCAAAAGCATGAAGGGCGTCATGATCTTAGCAGGAAATCGTACTTTGAAAAAAAAACTTGAAGGCGGTAACTTTGATTGAATTATCTTGATTTCTTTCTTAGGAGATTGTTTTATTTTTCACAGTAAGATCCACAGTACAAGATGACATAAGAGACTTAATAGGGCGGATCCGACATGTAAGGTTATGTTAGAACATATAAACCAGAAAAGGTTTTTTTTTATTGAGACTAATCTCTGAATTTTATCTTACAAGACGAGGCATCGTTTTGGACAGTTCTAATGGATTCCAATTATCAGGTTGTACATTAATGTCCTGTATATTACTGGTCGTACAATAACAGGACCCTGAGCTGCGTATTTTATTGCAAAATTTTGAGTCTCTTCTTAAATCCAGCTAAAAAAGTGAAGTTGAAGGTAGGTCGTTCGCAAGAGGTAAGCACAATAGTTAGGTACCTTGTGTATCAATCACATATTTACCTATTATATACCACCACCTCCACCATTGAAGTAGGTCGGTTGTAAGGTCTTGTTTAGGCGACTCTCAAACCGCTTTCGAGCTTGCCGGTATGAAGTGATTGCATGAAATGAATAACCAACAGTGATTTGCATAGACATTTTTTATTCAAGAACCTAGATAGGTAAATAAGTCTTTGCTTTTATTTTAGTTTTGGATTGGTACGTCGAGTCCTTTTTTTGAAAAGGTTTTGAAAACTGCACGACTTAATATTTTTCGAGTTTAAATAAAGCGAAAAAATGGAATTTGGACACGTTTTCATCTTTGTTTGCGTCTTGTGCAGCATCTGTTTTACTTTTCATTACACAATGTTTTTTTTTATCGCCATCTCGATATGCCACTAAATGAATACAAACAGCCTGTTGACAGTTGACAGCCGTCACAGCTCAGTTGGTACGAGCTCTGCCATCTGTGCCGTAGGCCGTGGGTTCGATCCCCACCGAGAACAAACATTTGTGTGATGAACGAACATAGATGTTTGTTCTATGTCTGGGTGTTATATAATATTATAAGTATGTATTTACAAAAAAAAAGTATATAAGTAGTATATCAGCTATCTGGTTCCCATAAGTATCACAAGCTTTTTTCACCAATATTTATTATTTATTTTAAACAAATTGGTTCCTATTTGTTATAAATATAATGAATCGCTTTAAATAAACAAACTTTAAAACGGGAAACTTTGACTTTAAATTTTAAAGTAGAGTTTAATTTACAGCACAGCGTACTGTACCTACTTCCCAAGTTTTTTGTTGTAATTTTCCCGACTATCTCAGACGCTAACGACGACGCCGACAGAGTCGCGATCAAAGCATCAGAACTACCTAAGTACTAAGTAAGTAATGTATCATCAGAAGCTCCAGCAAGCAGCGGCTACAATCAGTCGCAATGAGACCGCGGCGCTAGTAGCACGCTGCTTCAACCGGCGAGAGTTTTAAGCGCGCGTCAAGTCGAATACATTTTGTCTGTCCTTTTGGAAATGATCATGCGTTATCAGTATCCTCATCTAGTTAATTTTAATATTGTGATGGCACTGGAATTACAATCGTGTTCGTCGAGTAAACTTTAAAAGGGTAAAAGTTTATCCGATTTTGAAGAAAAGTGCGCGTGTGTGTGAGACTTTTTAAGTGGAAATTTTTAATTTAAATTGGTGAGTATACATTATAACTGAAATATAAAAAAAATACCAACATATTTTGTCTCAAAGCAACTGATAAAGATCAAGTTTTTTTTATACTACTTGCTGATGGAACTAGCAGTTGGCCCACCTGATATTAGGTGGTAACAAAGCATTGCCTCGTAATTCATGCACGATAGGAACGTGCCCTGCAATGCACTGCCCTGCGTCCATTAACTTGAGGCATAGGTACAGATGTTAAACTTCCTGTGCATGTAATTAAATTTCACCGGCAACCACACCCTTCAAACTGATACACAGCAACGCTGCTTGATGGTAGAAATAAGCATGGCGGTAGTAGGTACCTTTCCCCGGAGGAACCCTTCACAAAGAGCTCTACTACTCTTAAACTTTCACTTTACCTTCTTTTTACTTCGAAATTTTAGGAAAAAAGCATTCATTAATAATTATAGTTAATTCAACATAATAAATATGCATTAATATTAAAGTAATCATTTTGAAAGGCCAGTACCTAGGTAGGTACCTAATTATTTGTTGAAGTAAGATAAAATATTATAGATGAACGGTCGAACTATAAGTATTCAATGAATCTCGAACTTTCAGTGGCTTTAAAAGGCTTATAGTGAAGCCCGGTCTATTTTAAACGTATTCTCTCAGATGAAGCTGCTTAAACTTTATTAATTACCCACTGAAGAACCTTCACAAATTGAAAGCAGTCAGTTTTAGAAAGGATTAAAAATGAATGCTCATTGAGACTTCTAAGTCTTGTAAGTCCTATGGTGGCCATCCTCTGGGCCTAGCAAGAGCAAGCTAGAAGTATCCTGGATCCTGTTCATCGCTATCTCTAATACTATAAGAATCAAAGTCCTGACTGACTGACTGACTGACTGACTGACTGACTGACTGACATATAGACAACGCACAGCCTAAACCGCTGGTCCTAGAGACTTGAAATTTGAGGAGTACATAGGTCTTATGGCGTAGAGGTGTACTAAGAAGGGATTTTTGGAAATTCAACCCCTAACGGTGTAAAAAGGGATGAAAACGTTTGTATGAAAAATAGTATTCCTTGAACCTACAAACTTCAAACTTTGAGTACATATACTTCAAGGCAAAAAAATATGAAAGGCATTTTTAGTTTTTCAAAACTACCCTTAATAAGTGTGCAAAGGGATGTAAAACTTTGTATGGGAGTTTTTTGAACGCTGGTCCTAGAGATTTGAAATTTTAAAAGTATTATAGGTCTTATGGTGTAGAGGTGTACTAAGGGATTTTCGGAAATTCAACCCCTATGGGTGTAAAAGGGTTGAAAACGTTTGCATGAAAAATAGTACCTATTCCTTGAACCTACAAACTTGAAACTTAGAGTACAAGTACTTTAAGGCAAAAAAATACCCTGTTGTTTAAAACTACCCTTAATAAGTGTGCAAAGGGATTTAAAAGTTTGTATGGGAGTTTTTTGACCGCTGGTCCTAGAGATTTGAAATTTGAAGAGTATATAGGTCTTATGGCGTAGAGATTTACTAAGAAGGGATTTTTGGAAATTCAACCCTTAAGGTGTAAAAACGTTGGTATGAAAATTTTTATTCCTTGAATCTACAAACTTGAAATTTAAAGTAGATGTAGGTACTGCAAGGTTAAAAAAATAGGAATGGCATTTTTAGTTTTTTAAAACTACCCTTAATTAGTGTGCATGTCAAAGTTTGTATGGGAGTTTTTTAACGCGTGGTGCGATTGACTTAAAACTTGACGTAAATATACTAAGAAATAAGTAATTAAGAATGTCGCTTTTAACTTCTAATAATAACCCCTACAAAGTGTGCAAATGACTGTAAAAGTTAGTATGGGAGATTTTTAACGCAGATTGCGATTGATTTCAAACTTGAAGTAAATATTCTCCACAATAAATAGTTTAAAATCACGTTTTCAATCATTTAAAACTACCCCTGCAAAGGGTGCAAAGGACTGCCAAAGTTTCAAGGGAGATTATGGGAGATTTTTAACGCGTAGTGTAATTAACTTCAAACTAAAAGAAAATGTGTTCTGTGGATAAATAACAAAAAGACAGTTTGATTTTCGAAAACAACTCCTAAAACCTTACCCTCCTTCGTTGAGCTCGAGTAAAATGGATACAACGAGGCGTCAATGTTTGTAAGGGATATTGTAGGTAAAAACGGGAATCTTGAGTCGGTACGAATAGATCTGAGGGTATCTACCGTGCCTGGGGATCAGAGTCGTGAAGCTGTTTCGTTTCGTTTGTTTTTGGGGTAGAGTCTAGGAACAAATAAGTACATATTTTCGCGGGAAGCCACTAGTTTATCATAAGATTCTACTCTAATGTTAACTATAGCAACTCTCGTTCGATGTTGTAGAAACTAAATGTTTTATAAAAAACTTTAAACAGGAAGCAATAACTCTAAAAGGTTCCCGGATCTTATTCTTCCGAAGTTCTTCTTATCGTATTACTAGTTTCTTTCGAAACAGTGTGGTAAAAGGAGTTTAAGTGCGCCTCAAAGGCTCCTTTCAAGCATGCAAAGCAAGCAAGTAAGCATGCAAAGCAAGCACTTGACGCATGTTATAAAACTTTTTAGGACGTTCTTCCTAAGTAAACCTTGCATATTTTTTTTACTTGGCCTGAATCGCCCCACTGCTGGGCAAAGCCATCCTCTAAAACTTCCAGTTCTCCCTATCCCAAGCTTTAACCCATCTACTTTCAAAGGCGTCCAGGTCGTGTCGCCAGCGTTTTCTCGGCCGATTATGAGTCTGAGAAAACTAAAATAGATAATATAGATGATTTATACCGCGTCAAGGGTAACTTTGTAATTTCTGTAAAATGAACGGAATGGAATCCTTTTTACCGAACGCTATAGTGCCTATACAGGGTATTGCCCAGCACTTATACCACCCTCACAGTACAGCCGGCATAATCCACAGGAAACCATAATCATTACGCGCAGAGCTGATTAAGCCACGTTTTCCGCGCGATGTTTTCCTTCACCGTTTGGGAGTTCTTCAGACTAGCATTGCGCATAAAAAAATACCGAATATAAAAACCATAGGTGTACGACTGAATTCAATTTCGCTACCACACGATCGTATCCTATACGCTGGTTATAACACACTAGAGCGTCATCCGTACTTCCGGTTCGTCGAATTGGAGTGCTTTGAGATGTGCTAAATGTTTCAAACTGCAATTTGTGCCGGAGACCCCTCCAAAACTGAGTTTCAGAGCTTTTAGTTTTAGAACATATCATCAGAACATGGAATCGTTTGTAGCGATTACTACTGAAAATGCATCGATCATTCACACACCTAACACCACATCCATATAAAAAAAACTATCGATGAGTCGAAGAAACACCTGACCCACAAACGAATGATACCTCAAACTTTAACAATCCTAGAGTTGGGGGTTAAAAAGAAAAATAGTCTAATAGAAAAAAATTCAGGATATCAAACTGTTCCGCTGTTTCAAAGGTTAAATAAATTAAAAATCATTGTGATCTCAGCGGGGTTGAGCTCTAATTTACTCTAAATTAAATTAGGTACATAAATATGATATATTTTCTTTATGGTCTTGGTAATTAAGTAGAGATCTTTTGTTATAGTTATAAATTACAAGTCTATAAAAACAGCAAATATTAAATAAAAACGTCCAGATTGTGAGACCTATTTGTTTATGAATAAGTAAATGTGGATAATATACGAAGTTGTGAAGTGTATGATAGCAATTTTAACTCTGCAGCGAGCGATCGACCTGCTACAACAAAGTGTATAACAGTATTTTGGATAGAACTTTCCAACGATATCTACAAGTTTTCCTACTTAAAAGTTTGATTATGTACGAAAACTAGCAAAGCAAACTTTTGAGTATGGAAAACATGTATCGATCAGAATGAAATGTTTACTAAACAGTGTGCAATGTGACTGCACACAAAATGGATGATTGCGATTTTTCGAAAATGAGTTTAGTGATTTTATATCTTTCAACTTGTTGAAACGTGCGAGCGAGAGCCACATTAGCTCTTGTCTTCGCCTTAAAAATTAGCTAATAGTCTGCGCTCTCTGCATACGGACAGATAGATTATATAGACTCTCTCTTGTCGTGTCACTAGTTTCTTTTGAAACAGTGTGGTGAAAGGATTTTTAAGTGCGCCTCAAGGAGGCTCCTTTCAAGAACTTCACACAATGTATAGAACTTTTTAGGTGCTACGACATGCCGGTTTCCTCACGATGTTTTCCTTCACCGTTTGAGATTACTGGCATTATATAGACTGACGAACAGTTAAACGGACGTATGGACATGGCTAAGGGACTAGTATTCTCTTATCTGTGCTAAGGAAAGCCTATAGGTAGGTACGGGTTCCTCGTCAGACTTTAGAGATCTCTAAAAACGAGAGCAAAACAAAGAAAGTTTGTCTTGTCAATTATGTACCTAATGCTTTTTCTTTTAAGCTCAGCACTTGGAAGCACTTTAGTAGGGTTCATTGTGTTGACGAATTTGCATAAATAAGTAGGTAAGATACCTACGGCGTACTAATTATTTCTGTTCTGTGCCTACGGTTGGATTGTCCTCTTTAAATAAGGTTGAAAAGTTTTTCAGCTAAACTAACTGAAATGTACCTGATTAGTTAGCTATAGCGATTGGAGAGGCAAACTTTTTGATAGCACAGGCAAGGGGGCATCCATTAATTCCGTGAAGTGATTTTGGCGACTTTTCGACCCCCCCCCCTTTCCCCATGGTGAGATTTGGATCGACCCCTCCCCGCCCCTAAACTCACGTTAGTTTTTTCAAAATGAGTATTTTTCAAGGTATCAAAGTCATGGGTGCTTGATTGCGTTGGATTAATTAAATAATATAATATAATGTACCTAATATTATAAAAATTGCTTGATAATTTTTGTTTGAGACTATATTAGATTTTCCAGTTTCTTCGCAATATTACAATATAAAAAATTACGTGATATTTGCTGAGACCCCCCTCTCCCTCACGTGAGATCGGGTGAGGTTCTGATGGACCCCCTCCCCCACCTAAACGCCTCACGTAATTAATGGACGCCCCCCAAGTAGTTGAGGCAACTACTTGTCTGGACAGATGGATTATATCTGACCTTTAAGTAACTTATTATAAACTTACCAACCAATAGAAATGTATTGAACAACCTACGTATTTGTTTATTAGTGGGAGTTTGTCGTCAATAGCACATAATTGAAATTGATAATAGTGTTATGCTGCGTTTCCACCAGAGATGTGCGAGGATGCGTAGCGAGGGATGTGTTTGTAAAGAACCAATAGAATCGCTTCATTTACCTCGCCTCGGTCAGCATAGCTCTGGTGGAAACAGCTCAGCGGAGCTAGATTTAGGCGCATACAAAACAAGCGAGGGATGTGTGCGAGGGATGTGTACGAGGGATGTGTTGCGAGGAATGTAAGGATGTGTTTGACACATTTCACAGCTTCGCAACGCATCCTCTCACCACATATTAATGCGCATTTTCACAGCTCCGCTACACATCCTCGTAGGCACATTTTCATCGCACAGCTTTGGTGGAAACCCCCACAAATTTTCACAGCACAGCAAGACATCCTCGCACGACACATTTCCATCGCACATCTGTGGTGGAAACGCAGCCTTATAGTCGGAAAATCATAGTAATTGTCCCCTATTGTTCAACTATCATGTTTGACTTATGAATAAAGTGCAAAAAAAATGCCTATTGACTTGCAGCTATTATGATGCAGTAGTGATGAAACTGACCTGTTTATACGCTCTTAAGTGGTCATTATTTGCAGTAGAGGTTTTGATGTAAGATTGTATGTAAGTGCAAAGGAGTATAATTATCAAATTAAGACTAATTATCAATTACTAAGGATGAATTGTTGTTTTTATAATATTCGCTAAATAGCAATCTCTACCAGACAACAGTTGGATGAAGTGGACTCATGAAATTTAGAAGGCGTGTACTTGCCTTCGAAATTTCATGAGTCCACTTCATCCAACTGTTGTCTGGTAGAGATTGCTATTTAGCGATAAGACCGCCCATTATACTTTGTACTTTTTTTTGTTATATCCATAAGTAGTGTGCAATAAAGTAGGAATTTTCTATCTTCTTTCTACCTATCTCTCTAGTATGGGTTTATGTTTTAGGGTTTCTAATTATTTCCAATTACAATAATAGTATTTCACTGCCCCTACTTAAGCTCGGATCAATATCAAGAGAGTGTTTTTCTAAGTATTATGCAGTTCGATAGTATACAAGGTGTTCCAATACTTGTGTTTAAAAACTTCAGGGGCTACAAAAGTTCAATACCTACCTGGCTCTAATGTATGAAACAGATGTTTTTTTTCGCGTTCACAGTGTTAGTTCCTTAGAAAAAGTTATTCATATTGATGGGTACTTTAGCCCCCTGAAGTTTTTAAACACAAGTATTGGAACACCTTGTATATTTTGAGTTTGTTTTTCACCCACCTTTCGATCTTGTTTGTTTTACTCTTTTCGGGGGTTTTTTATACAACTTGATGATGGAACAAGTATACGACCCACCTGATGTTAAGTGGTAACCATCACCTATAACAAAGCATTGCAGCAAGCATAAGAACATGCCCTACGATGCACTGTCCTGCGTCCATCAATTTAAGCCTGTAATTTTACCGGCAACCACACTCTTCAAACCGAAACAAAGCAACGCTGCTTGGCGGCAGAAAAAGGCATTGTGGGAGTTCCTACTTCCCCGGACGAGCCACACACAAAGAGCTCTACTAGGTACTCTTGGTATAGCAAAATATGTTTCACGAACTTAAAAGGTAAATATGCGAAACAGGTAACGATAACCCTCCATAGTTTCGACGTGACTGAACTTTAGTAGGTAATCGTTATGCACGAAAACACGAGATTGAAGTTGCCCCAGGCCCCAGGTTTAGATAGTAGTTGAAAGTACTGGGCAGTAGGCACTTTAGAGTTAATCTTACAAGTAAATTGTTTCGAAGTGTTCCTTGATTTTTAACCGACTAAAAGGAGGAGAATGTCCTCAAGACGATGCGTATTTTATGGATTACTACGCATCACTTTTGACAGAGTTTCCGATTATAAACCGTCTTCAAAAAAAGGAGGTTCTCAATTCGACTGTGTTTTATATATTTGTTACGCGATTACACCGCCAATTATGGACTGATTTTGATCACATTTTTTAGTAGGTAACAACTGCAGAGGTGGTCCCATATATGTTTTATCGAAATTTTTATCGAATTCAGCGCTGTTTTTCAGTTTACTTGAAGGTTTTTTTTGAAAAAACGGTATATTGTTTTGTTGAACTTTGTATATTAAATTGGGTATGCAAACTACTAATAAAATAACTACCTACTTTCCTTTCCATTTAATCCTTTTAATTAATAAATTAAAAGGATCACTTTGAAACATCTTAAAGCTATATTAATCTAGGTGTCAGTTCCACGCGACCAAGTCTAAAAGTACCTACCAACAATAAAATTACAATACAATACAAAATCATTTATTTGTGCCACAATCGTTCTTTTATATGATTCATGATATAACACTATTGTGGATGCGATATCAAATAGGCATTTCGAGTGAAAATAATCCTACCAGTCTCAAGACAAATATACGTGAGATTGTAAATTGTCGTTATGTAATCAACTCAACAAATAAACAAGATATCTCCAAACATGCAATTAGCTTCAAAGAGTCTGGTAGGCGTATTTAGTACATATACTATTTATCCGTATTACACTCGAGAGCAATTAATCCGGGTCATCAACTCAGACCCCAACATCACCAAAACTAAGAATGACAGTTCATTTAACCATCACCTTTAAAAAAGCATTGCCTCGTAAGTCACTCACGATGCACTGACCTGCTTCCATTAACTTGTGGCATGCAGATGCCTCATGTGTCTGAAAGAGTAGTAGAGCTCTTTGTGAAGAGCTCGTCCGGGGAAGTACTACCACCACACCTTTTTCTGCCGCCAAGCAGCAATGCTGTGTTTCGGTTTGAAGAGTGTGGTTGCCGGTGTAATTACAGGCACATGAGGCTTAACATCTGTATGCCTCAAGCTGATGGACGCAGGGCAGTGCATCGTAGGGCACGTTCCTATCGTACGTGACTTACGAGGCAATGCTTTGTTATAGGTGATGCTTACCACTTAACATCAGGTGGGCCATCTGCTTGTTCCATCAGCTGGTTGTATAAAAAAAAAACACCGGCAAACACACTCTTTAAACCGAAACACAACAACTCTGCTTGGCGGCAGAAAAAGGCATGGTGGTAGTACTTCCCCGGGGCGAGCCCTTCACAAAGAGCTCTGCTATTCTTATATGCCAAATTAATAATGCTTCTTAAACCATATTAACTCACAGTGTAGTATCAAATGGAATAAAATTAGAAGCTTAGCAAAATACCTCAAACGAATTTTACGTCAAAGGTTTTGAATTAAGTCCGTTCCAGACGGTCGGACGAACTTTGAGTTAGGTACAAAACGCATTTGAATAGAGTGCCCGGTGCACCAACATAGAAGCTTTTAAGGTATTAAATAAACTAAATCCCAACTGGAATCTTAGATAATTTAATGCTTTAACCTCTTACTCATTGCTGCACTCAATTAAATTTCATTTATACCCACAAGCAATTTTTTTTATTATTTACGTTTCCACATTTTTACAATAACTTGTTAAAGCTAAGACATCACTCGTATGTACTCTAACTTACTTAGATCTGTATCAAAGTAGAAAAGGTAAACAGACTTTACCCAGACCTTACTCATTCGGATTGTTATCTTTACAGTTAAGTTTGCTAAGTTGGCTGAACTTTATAAATTTACCTGCGGGTGTATTGTATACCCTTTACAAACTTATATTACCATACAACTTAGTGCGAGAGAGCACAGCACTGGTGGTTTAGTGGTAGCCTTCCGATCCTAATACCCCGTTTACACTCAGCTCATGTCCGTGGAAATGTGCAGAGACTTCGATCAAGAATAGAACTATTCTATTATTTTCTATTCTTGATCGAAGTGCAGAGACATGCGCTGGGACTTGGGCAATGCGAGAATGGGAAGGCAACCTTTCCGTCCACGCGAATGGCAGCGCGAATGTCTAAATGTAAACGCAGTTTAAGTTCGAGGGTTTAAAACCAGTCGTGCATCAATGAATTTTTCTGTTAAAAAAATTATGTGCCACAGTGCCAGTACTCTCCGACGGTGAAGGAAAACATCATGAGAAAACCGGCATTTCGTAGAAAAAAGTAGAAAAAAAGTTCTACAACATGTGTGTGTGAAAGGAGCCTCTTTGAGGCGCATTAAAAATCCTTTTACTACACTATTTATACTAGAACTAGTGTCAAGACAAGAAGAAGAAATACCAACTACCTCAGCATGTTAAGTTAAAAAGTTTTGTTTGAATTGGGCTGAATACTCCATCGCCCAACACGAAAGAACTGACGAGGGTATGAGACGGACCCAACGTCGTTCACGACGAATAAAGAATTCTTAAAAAGGGAGATCTTTATCTTTCTAATGCCCGCAAGTTTGTGGATAATGCGTGGGGTTATTTCTTTAAAAACATCAATCACCCCCTGCCTGCCGCTCTTCTGAGAATAATTTTGGGGATTCTATTCATTGAGTGGTTTAGGGGTTATCAGTCAGACCAATGTATCGATTCTCTAACAAAGCCTGATAATATAATAAAATCACACGGAGTTTCATCTAGTGGATCACTATCACTTCGATCACGAGCTTCGCTTCACTTATGTTGGCATTTCCACTCGCTAAAACACTCACGCGGGTTGCGTAAGTGACAGGTGAATGTATTACAGAATTCCAAATTGAAAACTCACTGCGGATTATGCGGCTACTTGAGTGAATGTTGTTTACGAAATAGCACTACAAACAGAAACTAAACAATTTTAAAAACAAAAGCGTCCAAATGCGTGTTGAGCCACGCGTAAGGAAAGCTTCTGAAGTTACAAGCTGATACATACAATAACCCAAATAGGACTAACAATGACATTGGTATTAACGAAACAACTCTTTGTCACTAGACGTAGGTATGCTACAAAGCTATTACAAAGCTGTGCCTACTAAAAGATTTAACATTTTAGTATAAGTGGAAACTATGGTTACCACTTACACCTAGTTACTAACACATTTTTCGATAAAATCATTATTTATTTCAATAATTAGAACGGTACGCAGACCAAATACACTAACTAATTACAAGAATACAATTAAAATAATACAATACAACATATTTAGTTACTAAATAAAAATAACTATGTATGTACATGGTAAAAAACTGGTTGAGAAGCCATTAAACTTGTCTTTACTTTGTACATGTCCTCTCAATCGATTGATCGAATAATGCCGTCGGATCACGTGACCACAGCTTCGTGTTCCATTATGAAAATCACTATGTAAATTCATCTTATATTTAGTGTCTTAATATAGCGCGCTAGACCGAATTTAGCTTTAAGCACTCTATCGCCGGGCGAATACTACAGCTGAATTTTTCACATATATGTATGTGTGTATGTATGTACAATACTCGTGTAATACACAGACCTAGGTACTCCACAATCCACATGTCACTAGTTGCAAGCCCAACGTTGCTAGACAGTACTGACCGGTGACAGTTGACACACTAGGTTCACATGAAGAGCTCGGTTGCCTTTGAATTTTACATTCTGGGGCCTGTCGGTTGAATACCGATATTTTCTTTAAGTTTTACTAGTTTCACAAGATTTCAGTATTTCACCTGAAAACACCATAGGCTTTGATTTTTTTATTGACAGCACTGATTTTCCAGAAAATAAATTATTTCACCTGCCTTGTTTGAAAATGAACCTGAATGAAAGTCTGTGTTGAAAATATATACAGTACAGTAAAGATACTTGGGCTTAATACTTATAACTATTATTAATATTTAATATTAACTACTACTAAATAATTTAATTATTTATTAAATTTATTTGCTAAATTTAATTATGTGGATAATTGATATGTCACATAACAATGTATTTTAACAATGCTGCGTTGCTTACAGCAGCCTATTTTCAAAACAGAGATGGCCTAGACAGTAAATTTTCAGAGGTGAAAACTCAGAAATAAATCTACTATGAATCGATCCGACTTCAAATATTGTTGATTTAACGTGTATTTTTGATCAAATCTGACCGCGAGCTGTACCTACTACAATAACAACGACCATGCTCTCTGTTATTGTAAGGGTTCTTATAAATAGGTTGGCCAAAATTCTCATCACAAAACAAGTCAAAACCAGTGTTCTCTACAAAATAAAACACTTTTTCATCGGCGCATTGCAGCGGTTAATGATACCCTAGAGTGGTTAATAGCCGCCACCGGTGGTGAGACCCACAGGGCATAATTTGAACAGTTTGCGATAGCAGTCGCACTGTCAGCGTCTTAATGATTTAGTTTAATGAAGGCTAGATCCGCCCCTAGCGAGAAACAATCACTGGCTGCCAAATTAGAAGACAGAAACGCGCGTTTGCATCGCTACTGAAACGCAGGTTGCAAACCTAGAGATGAAATAGTCGTTATGTAGGTATGTGTACGTACTCAAGGGGCTGATAATCGTAAAAAAAATTCTCGTCCTCACATTTCTAACTAATAAAACAAAAATTGTTTTAATGGTTTCGCACCTTTTTTGTATGACTTTTTTGAAGGAAAACTTGTTGGGATTAAAATGATATTTTTTCTGAACTGTGCGCAATGATATTGAATACAACTTGGTTGATTGCTATTTTGTATAAATAAGTTCAGTTTTTTTTTTACAACCTATCCGTGATTTTATATCTTCCAAAATGCTGAAAAGTGCGAGCGAGAAGTGGTTTGACAGTAATCACTAACTAACTCCTCTCTCTTAACTAACTGTTGTGGTAGTGAGCTTCTTGAACAAAGAGTGTCGAATTTCCAGAGACATCTATTATTTGTATCTGTTAGACCATGAATCGATCAAACATAACTAATTGGCAGTCAGGTTTGGTGCTAACCCGAAACGAGATAATAAGGTCATCAAGGATACAAGGTACTTCTCCTCATTTCTAGATTACTACCGAACAGTTCATAAAAAGGATTCCTACTTTTTTTCAAAAATATTCCAGTTTCAGTGTTGTACTGTGTTAGTTTTACAGGTTCCATGCGACAGTAGGAAAAACGGAACTCATAAGATCACAATGACGTCTGTTTTTCTGTAATGAATGTCCTTTTTTCTAAATCTTTCAAAAAAAAAAAAAAAAAAATGTAGTTTCGCGAAAAACGCGTTTAATATTTGACTGACTTGAGCGGTGAGTTGAGGCGGTGCACTTTAACGAGTTAGGTATAAATTGAAAATAATGAGAATTTAATTTTGAAAATTCAGGTTATACATTGAACAGTAATTAGCTAAGACTGATTGATTGAAGTATATCGGAACATAGACGTTCGGTACAAGGCTTAAGCGAGTATAAATCATTACTAATGACATAGAATATATATTAGTAGTAGGCCTTAAGGTAGGTACAATTAATCACAAACTGAGACAAGTCGCGAATACGGATAATTTACCAAAAGCACAATTAATTATTCGACCTCTGTTTTTTGTGAGAACATATTAAAAGTTGATCCCGCGCTATCAAATAAAATTGAATGTTGTCTGTGTCGATCCAATCTACCTGTCTGATCTCCAATCGGAGTATTCGACCTTGCGATATTTTTCGCAAAATCTAGTGCAAAAAATAGTGTGCAGATGACATTGATACACCTAGTAAATGCCATCACTATAGCGTACAGGCTACATAGCAATGTCCATACAAGCAATGTACGAGGGCAAGCGTCAAGTAACGTTATTCTCGCCGGATGCAGTAAAAATAAGCACTTTACTCAGCATACTTTACTCGTGCTCTGAATCTACAGTGCTTTTAATTATACAAATTTGAACGCCATCAAATTTCAGCTATGTTTTTCCTCAAGCTTTTGCTATGCGGCGGTAATTCCCGCAATATGGTGTAATTCATTAACGCTGTTTCAAATATTTGGGGACTATAGAATTGTTAAGTATACGTCGTATGTTTAGGGGTTGGTCGACAAACAAGTCGGGTTAGCCATGACCCGACCTTTGTTTAGCATTCCCACGATCGTAAGCGACATTCTATTCACTCATTGCGTTGAATTGTAGCAAATACATCGTTGACAGTGTATCACTGTGTATTTATTGAGAAGAAAGATTGAACAGCCGACCCAAATGAACCTACCTAAAAATATAATTGATATAGTTTTTCAGAGTTTCGTATGAAGTAATGCAATTAAATAAAAAGGTACCTATAATTATTATAATAATACTAACATCCTGACAGTTGATGATAAACTTTAAAAAATTAACAAATACAGCAGCATTAGAGCATTAGAGCAGATTTCACCATGCTCTGTTAGATTAACAAAGGATTAAAGCGCCGTTACGGGCCGGTTTCACCATGCTCTGTTAGTTACTAATCAAGGATTAAAAGACCGTTAAATCTAACCTTAGCTGTCAAACGCGTACATTTTGACATATTTAACGGCCCTTTAATCCTTTGTTAATCTAACAGAGCATGGTGAAACCGGCCCTAAGAGCTGATTTCACCATGCTCTGTTAGTTACTAATCAAAGATTAACAGGCCGTTAAATCTAACCTTAGCTGTCAAACGCGTACATTTTGACATATTTAACTAATAAAACAGCCAGTTCAGGTATCGAAACTTAGGTAAAATATATAAGTCGGCCTAAAGGTTGTTAAGATATTGGAATCTAAAACGGGATAAAAAAAAATACAATTAAGTGTGGATTGTTCTTACTTTTACAATTGTTCTTACTTTACCAAATACTTAATTATTATTTTAATTTTAGACTAAACATATACATTTGAGATACGATTAAATGTATTAAAGATTCAAAGAATTCATCTACATCTGTATAACGGTCCATCGTCTGATAGTTTAATAATAATGTTTAGCGGTTTAACATTTCTTGTGCCAGACGTTAATCATGATCTGCGTAGTGGCCCCTGTTTACCTAAATGAAATTCTATTTGAAAATCCGTTTTTACTCCTTCATGTTTAAATGACAGAACGTTAAATTGTACCTATGGAAGAGTACTAAAAATATAAAAAAAATATAGGTTAATAATACCTATCATTTTTTACTAAAAAGATAAAAAAATTATAGGTTATATGATAACCTATCTGTGTGTATAAGTGTTATTTAAAAAGATAAAAAAATGATAGGTTATTTATATGATAACCTATCATTTTTTTAGTACTCTTCCATAGGTACAATTTAACGTTCTGTCATTTAAGGCGAAGACAAGAGCTAATGTGACTCTCGCTCGCACATTTCGACATGTTGAAAAATATAAAATCACTAAACTCATTTTCGAAAAATCGCAATCAACCATCTTGTGTGCAATCACATTGCAAACAGTTTAGTAAAAATCTCATTTTGATCGATACATGTTTTCCTACTCTAAAGTTTGCTTTACTTACTAGTTTTCGTACATAAGCAAACTTTTAAGTAGGAAAACTTGTATCGATCAAAATGAAACTTTTACTAAGCCGTGTGCAATATGATTGCACACAAAATGGTTGATTGCGATTTTTCGAAAATGAGTTTAGTGATTTTATATCTTTCAACATGTCGAAACGTGCGAGCGAGAAGTTGTTTGATAGTTGTCAGCCCCTTAAACATGAAGGAGTAAAAATGGCTTTTCAAATAGAATTGTCGATCACTGTCATTTTGCACAGATGTGTTACTGAATATTCTGAGGTCCTTATTTGATCTGAGAAAAAACAAGAGATGTCAACACCAGACTTTCCTGCTTTATTTACGATTACTATCGGAGGCGTAGCATACAAAGACATAAATAAACAGGAGCTTCGGGATCAAAATAATAAATTAGAGTCAGAAATGCTTCAGGTTTTTCTTACCTTAAAGGGCAGACCCACCTTTAAACAACTTCTCGCTGACACATTTCAATATTTGTGAAGATTTAAAGTCACTGAATGTGAGTTTTCGCAATGAAAGTGAAAGGAAAGTCTTCCTACCAAGAAAATTGTTTACCAACTTGTTTGGATCAAATTATGTTTATGCTGTAACTTTGTAATATTATTCTCCTGGTTGTTTGCGATTTTTCATATCTACATTCAGTGTTTTTATATGTTCAAAAATCTTGTAATGCGCGAGCGAGAAGTTGTTTGACGGTAATCAGGCTTTTAAAGAACCTACTTTGGAAAAAAAATTGAACTTTATAAAAGCGCTGGAATTTTTCGTATAGGTATCTATGAAATTGTCGTTAAAATGATTGATGATAGGAGTGGCTTACGTTTTACGTAAGCCTTGTTTCATGAAAGACGGATTGAATTAAAAGTAAACACGCGTTTTTTGCCTACAGGTTACGTCCAAGAGAAAAAATCGCATTATAATTCTTACGGGTCTTCCATCGTCCAAAATAATAATATTTCATAAATCACAAACCAACGTTGAATAATTTTATATTTCGCGCGTTTAACGCTCCAAGTGTCATTACTTCAAAATGGTGTCACGTCCACAAAACTTTCAGTAAAGCAAACACAAATTCGGACAGAAGTTGACAGATGAAATCGGTGTCGCTTTGCGAGAAATTCAGTAATAGGCAAATCACGACGCGTCTATACGTGATGACCAATAATTACAATTCTATATTTTGTTACTTTATTTCATTAAAAAACATGAATATTCATGTATATTCATAGTGAGGTTCACTATGAATATACCTATAGACAAATTTAGTATAACTGTATTATGTAATTTTTTTGTAAAACAGAAACAGCCTCATGGTTTGGATCCCCAGGCACGGAAGATATTTCCTTAATCTTTCATTACCAAGTATCAACTCAATTTTAATTGAGGATATCTAACGGCCGGTTTCTGCAAGCCCGATCAAAACGAATCGCATGTCAAGTCACTTGCTATCTCTATCTAATTCGATGTAATAGCTGAAATGGCGAGTGACTTGACATCCGATTAATTTTGATCAAGATTTCAGAAACCGGCCGTAAGAGAGTCAGAGGTACATCCAAATTTAACATTTGGCATATAAGTACCAACCATTTTGCAGTAGGTAGTTTGTATTTCATACGCGATATGTTGCAAGCCCATCGCCGTTGCTAGATTATTATCTGGTTTCCTTACGATATTGCGGTCTGTTAATGCGCATATTCATTTTACGAACAGAAAAATGAACGTTGAAAACTTTACGATCTGAGGACGTTTTACTCCCACTAGACCACCGGTGCTCTTTATATTTAGAACCGTCTCAATGAAATTGCTTCTTAGCTACTGTCATCATGCCTATATTATAAATTCTTATTTGAATTTGTTTCAGATGATGCGCTCGATTTACGAAGAAGGTATTCAGTGAGAGAGGTGTGAAGATGTCGAGCGGGGCCGGCGCGGGCCAGGAAGCTGGCGTGGCGTACTGCGTGCCGGGCGGGCAGGCCTTCCAGCACGTGTACGTGCGCGTGCACGGCTATATCGCACTCCTCATCTGTTTGCTCGGCTGCGCCGCCAATTCCGTCAACATAGCCGTGCTCTCGCGCAAGGAGATGAGCTCTTCGACTAACTCTATCCTCACCGGCCTCGCCGTTGCCGACCTGCTCGTCATGATCGACTACATACCCTTCGCTCTCCACATCTACACGGATATCGCATCCGCACTCAACAGGAACTCGTACGCGTGGGCCGTGTTCGTATACTTCCACTCGATATTCAGCCAGACTTTCCACACGATCTCCATCTGGCTCACGATAACCCTAGCCGTGTGGAGGTTCATAGCAATAAAGTTTCCACAGAAAAATCGGACGTTGTGCAACCAACGAAATACGAATATGGCAATAGGCATGGCTTATTTCGTATGCCCGGTTTTATGTCTTCCTATATATTTTGCCATGAATATACAAGTACTGCCGCCGAGGAGCGCCAGTGCAAATGGGACTTTGAATGACACCGACGCAGTGAACGTGTCTAAGAGCGATGAGCCGATATACGCGCTACAAATGACAAACAATAGTGATTTATTGACTGCTATATTTTGGATCTACAGTGTATTTATAAAACTTATTCCATGTGTGGTGTTATCTATATTAAGTGTATTGTTAATATTAAAAATGAAATCTAGTGATAGGCGTAGACAAAAACTATTGAAGAAGTCGGCGATTACATCGAATGAGGTGGGTACAATGCTTTGCATGTGATGAATGCTCAATTTAACATTAGGATAATATTTAAGCTTAGGTCATCTCCCAAACAACTTGCAACGAAATATTTACTGAGACGACTGCCTCACAGTCCTATAAGCTGTACTGGTTACCAAATGCCGCGCTAATCCTCTTTTCATAAAGATTCGAAGTACTCATCTGGCGGCTTAATATATTAATGAAGGGTGTCCTTAGTTCAGCCACAGAATCAATTATAGTATGGCTTGGCTAAAGTGGTCTCGGATTATACTCGTATGATCAAGTGTCGGGGAAAAAACAATGCGACTTTATTTATTGAATCGCATTGTTATGATATTTTATATTACCTGTATAATTAAATCATGTTTCATTTGCAAAATAGCTTTTATGTAACTTGGGCATAACAAGTTTCGTACAGCCTAAACGCTCGAAGAGGCTTAATATTTTGAGGATATTATTAGTCTTTGTATGTACCCTTACTTAGTACCAAGACAAACAATAAAACTAAAAAGATTCCTGTAATTCACCCTGAAAACTTCAAGCGAAGTCGCGTGGGGTTTTACTAATATTAGCATAAAACTTTAGACGGAATCTAAACTCTAGACAAACACAAGTACACAATATACTGCGTTGCGGGTGTACCATGGATTTACGAGAATTCAGAGTGCTCAAACAGCCTTGGGGTCAAAACCCGATAAGTAAACTAAACTTGTTTTCCGCTTCCCTTCCAAACTATAGAGCAGCTGGTTAACAGAACATTGATCCAATTGTTGAAATTGAAATATTTTCTTAATTTGATAATCTGATAAATTTCCATACAAAGTAAAAAAATTATAAATTCAATATATTAATTAATAAAATAAATAAATAAGTAATTATTAACCTCTCACATACCGGAATTCCAGACACAATAGAAAATGTATTGTGTCTCGCGTTGATCTACGTTCCAGCATGTGAGAGGTTAAATAATGGGTCAATAAGCAAGTAAAAGTGAAATGATCGAAATAAAAAGCACCAGTGTATATTGTATGTAAGGTCAATTCGCTTCTCCCCTTGTCCCTTGTAGGGATTTTAATGATGATACAGATCTGAGTGTGTATTCTGTGTTGCGCCACTGTTTGCGTGCCCGTTCTAAGTGGGTTTTGTATGGAGTCACGATAAGCGCCCCTAGCGAGCGTTTTGAGAACCCTCGTGATTCCACTTGAAAAACGGGCGCATATAAGAATAAAAACTCAGCCTTTTTGTAAAACTACGTTTTAATTAATGTTATGAAATGCAGAACATATTTCAATGTTGCTTATATTTTTTCGTCTATAAGATGAGATTATCATGACAATGTAGTCCAAAAAGTCATTTATTTTGGATGTTTATTTTAGAATGTGCGTTCTAAAGATATCCAGCGCAATTTATAGGTTAAACCACGACCGTTTCTTTAATACGCCGCTGCTTGAATACAAACTGGTTCCGAAGATAATCATTCTTCCAAAAAAGTTCCAGAGAAGAGAAGAGACTAAATCTACTGGAGCTGGACCGGAATCGAACCCACGAATTTACTATCAGAAAAGGGACACTCCCACTAGACCAATGATGATCTCTAATTTTAAGACAATTGTAACGCTTTACTATATAACTAGTAGTTCGCCCCGAACTGAGATCTCGTGATGCGACCCGACGAACGCATCAAAACTTTGAGTGCGTAGTAGTCAGAGGCAAGTCCAAACATTATCTTTGGACTTTTTTCTGACTACCGCCTACTAACTTCCAAGTTTCAACTCTATTGGCCTATTTATTGAAGAGTTCCGTTGAACAGCCCTTGGCTGCATCATCAGACCTGGTCATCGTCACTATTTTATGAGAACTGAGTACCTCCTTTATTTATTTCAAGAAAAAAAATTAATAAAAAGCAAAGGAATTGACCGACCAGTAGAAAAACCTTGATGTCAACGAAACTCTTAGAGATGGGGGCTCTTGGATCGCTGGTTATCTTAATTTAGCTTTTATTATTCTATCTCAATAACCGAGCGTCACAAAAAAAAAGTAAAAATTGTTTTGGGATGTCCAAACAAAGCCTTTTCATATGACATGTAACTTGATTTTTTTATGTAACTTTTTTTATTTTTACCCCGTAAAAAACCCCATATCTCAAAACCCCTTCATCCGATTTTACTCATATACTTACCAGTAAATTTCTCAAGTACAACCTATCGACATATCAAATTTCATGCAGATCGGATCAAGGGTTCGTAAGTTATCGCCAGACAAACATACATACATACATACATACATACATACATAAAATGCCAAATCGCCCAAGTTGAAACTAAGATCTTCGTTCGCTTCGCTCACTCGATCAAATATATTACATCTTATATCTACTTGTACTATATTTATATAGTAAAGCGTTTATCTTATATCTACTTAAATATATATTTAGCTATAGTGGTATTTTTTCTGTTCAGGGCGAGAAGGCGCGTTTGAACGAAGACTCCAGCGGAAAGCGCGGTGGCGGCGGCGGCCGAACTGACCGCACCACGAGGATGCTGGTGGCACTCTTAGGCTTGTTCCTGGCAACTGAACTACCACAGGCACTCTTTGGGCTACTCACCGCAATAGCACCACATCTCTTCCAGATTTGCTACTACGCATTTGGTAAGAAGAAATTGATCAAATGATTTGAACTGAAATATTTTCTTAGTCTGATGCCCAGCTGATAAATGTATAACTATTAGAAATCTATAATAACTATTAAATTAGCTTTTATGCATAACAAAAATAAATTAATAAACTGTCCAAGGAGCAACTATGTACATAAACCTAATTTCGCAGTTTTAATTAAATATTTGCTGAGGAGCGTTGATAGCCAGATATTAATTGGCACTTAAATTTTCGTTGAAATACTGAGAAACCTACGTATGTTTTTGCAATAACAGTTAATTATAACAAAATTCTGTCTTTAGTAACAAACGAAACAAAGTTCCAATCAATTGACACACATTATCAGATAAACCAGGACAAGTAGGTAACTTGTCCCAAAATGTACTCCCCCAAATCCCATTTCATTTGTTCAGATAGGACTCCGCCATGACCTAACCCGGGATTTAGGGATTAACTTACCATCAAAGTAAGGAACAAACAAAACTCTTTTTAGCTTCATTTATTCGCATCCAACAAAGTTGTCTGTGTACATGTTGATGGGGCAAGAGCCTGTGCTGATTGTATTATGAAGCCTTTGAAGGATTGCTTTGCGATTACGCTAGCAGAGATAAATTTGCCGAACCGAAGGTTATCCGTTGAACTGTCTGTCGACGTGAACGTTTCTGTAGCATTCGAGATCCCATGACGGCATCGTAATTAGTTCCAATGGAAGTGCGGCTGACGCGAGAGCTTGGTTAATCATAATTAGATCTAACCACGTGGCTCTTGATTTATTTGCTCTCTGGGTTGATGTTGAACAAATACCTTGCAGGTTAAATTTAAGAATGACTTTTTACACTAGCCAGCCCACCTTCCGTTAAAGTGGGTAGTCCCACAAATGTGAGTTAATATGTCAATGTCTTTCGGTCGTGGGTTTGCAAGCTCGAGTATTCCAATCGGACACTTAATCCCCGCCGACCAACACATCAGCTGTTTTCACACAATGCCTCAATCGAGTGTCCTAATAATTGTATTTCTGCCATAGTAAGCATTGCGTTCTATTTTAAATTTTCTGAGTATTTTACTCAAGGCAAAAATGACACCGTTTCACAATTTACACAAAATATGTATTGTACTTTAAATTATTTCTAATAGGTATCATAGTAGCCTTAATTTTAAAATTCTGTTATTGTTGAAAAATTAAAGCATGGTTGAATTTGAAAACGTTGTATATATATTTTCATTGCTCATACTCTGAAAGCAGGTCTGAAGTTGCCTGAGGAGCGGGTTGAAAGTAATACTTCCAGCCCTAGGGAGAATCGTTTTCAACTGACAGCTGTCAAATTATAAAAAAAAAACTAGTTCTTTTTTTACATTTCCTAGGACAATAAACAAACCTCTTTGGTTTACGAATGTCAACAGTGTGACTTCTGTTGGCATTCGTAAAAAAAAAGAGGTTTATTACCAAAGAGATACATAATCAACCAAGTTAATGAAAACTGTAATGGATTTTTTTAAATAGGTTTTATAATTTATGTTATAACCCTTTATTTTTCACACAAAAATGTAATTTTAACCTTTTTCGTAAATATAATAAGTAGCAACAAGTATCCATAACATCAAATGTCATCGAACATAAAAAATCTGGTTAGAATGCGGCATGGACTTTAACCTTTTTCGATCGAACATAAAAACTCTTTGGTTATAATGCAGCATGGATCTACTACAATTCACTCATTTTTTATTTAGCTAATTCATGTTTTGTTTTTTACTTTCCTTGTATTCGTAATGAAAAGCACAGTGTTTACCACGGGTTAAAGACTTATTTAGTCCCTCGAACTATTGGCGCCCTCGCTATGCTCGGGCGCCATACCCCGTCTCGGGACTAAATAAGTTACTTTCACCCCTAGGATAACAATGTACTATTAATTATCATCACTGTAATATAGCTCTCGAATGGCCAGATTATTTTAACTTATTTTTAATAAACAGAAGCCCCAATTATCTTATTAGTATTTTAGCTAATTAAAAGTTTGCCTTCTACCTCAATTAAAGTTTTTAGAACCTTATTGTTTGTTTAACCTTGTGCACTCACGAAAGGTTTATATCTTGATTTAACTGATCCACCCTGATACGGATGATATTAAATTTTACAACCAATAAATGTACCTAATGTATTGCGATCGGACATTACAAAATAGTAATAGGATTTCTCTATAGGGTATCAAGAGCTTGAGCCCTACTTCTTCTTGTCGTGTCACTAGTTTCTTTCGAAACAGCCCTTTAATATATTACAAAATTACAACATTATTTATTGTAGTAGGTAGAGGTACCTACTTACAATAAATAATTTTGTAAGAACCTACAGAGGACTTATTTTAACTAAGTTGTATGTTGTAAAACATTGCCACATAGGGCACGTTCTCGGTGCACGTATTCTGTTAGGTAGGTAATACGATTGTACCTTATAGGCAAAGAGAGCTCAACTTCAGGTGGACCTTCAGCTTTTTTTAATTTAATTTATTTATGTGACTTACCATGGCAAAACTACCTCGAACACATTTATTCATAAAATGATGAAGCCATCCCACAGATTGAATAATGTTGCGTAAGTAATTCTGTTGAAGTTATTTGATGTTTGTGTTAAGCATTATGATACAAAGTGAAATAACTAATAACTTGAAAGCTTCGGTAGCAAACACATTTTTTGATGGAATTCATTCATGAGCAGGCTAAGTAATGACTGAACAGATTCATCGAAAAAACAGCTAATAATAAAAAAGGTTTATTCATCGTCTGCTATTGTAAGTTTTAAAACCCTTTCACGCTGTTAATTTATAGCGTTTTCATCGTGTTTTCCCAAATACGACCCAAGTTGTGTTGTGACCCAAGTTGCCTATTTTTCACTAACAAGACGAATACGTAACTACACGAGCAAATAAAAACGCGAATACCGAATAGCTATGTGAAGCGCCACCATTAGAAAAAACATATTCGGAAGCCCGAACAATATATAATAGTAATAATTTCTTATTATAAATTAAATCCCTAATATACAAAATTTGACATAAATACCCAATACCTACATTATTATAATTATCAATGTAAACGATTAAACAGACCTACCTAGATAACTTAAACGATATTTACTAAGCAAGACTATACCTATGAACCCACTATTAAATTGAAAACCTCGGCCTGCCTCCATGTTGGCATACCCTATGCAGGGTCCATGTGATACTTATGTATGTACCTAAACTAAACCATGTGTAAGCAATAAATATAAGTAGAAGTATGGAGTATTGAGTACAGAGGTTTGTTTTTGCACTTTTTCGTATCACTTATTTGTTCTGTGGTCCTACTCCATTAACATGCAACCAACAATGACATACCTACTTCAAAAATGCGAGGGATGAATTTCCCATATACCAGCTAACCAAAGCTAAAGAAAAATGACATATTTTGGTGAATCATATTATATGCAATGTTGAATTAGGAAACCATTTACTTATCGTATCTCTTAAGTGATCGGTGCGTGCCATGATTCTGTTTGAGATAATATCGCAATTTGTTTTACGAAAATGGTTAGGTACCTATCTGTTATACTAACTTATTTCCATTTCATTTCAAACTTTTATTTAAAGTGCTCTTATTTGAGTTTGTAAATTAAGCCTGAAATTAACTTAGTAAAGAGAATCCTATTTCAGCTTGATTTATTTAACCATAAACAAACCATTCTAAAGTTAGGCAATTTAGAACTGAAGTCATTTAGGAAACCATACAGAAAGCCATCGATCCACGAGCCGGGTTGCTACATAGGTGTGCGGAACTATAGTATACACTAACAAATTTGCGAAGTTTTCTACAGTGAATAAGTTCATAATAATTCAGCGTTTCGTTGGCGGACTCACTAAAATATTTCATCCTGTGTCAGTAAGTTTGTTTAAAAATAATAGATCTTACAGTGAATGATGCCATAGATTTTGAATGTTTATAAATTAAATTCCGATACGATGACTAAACACAAGTTGAACGAGGCATCGTGGATTTGTAATTTATGACTGAAATAAAATTAAATGAACAATACAGCGTCATTTTTCATATGAGCACATTATGTGTCGATAACTTCCGAGTGCCTATAGAGTTTCTACTGTTTTAGAACATGATTCGGCGATCCTTATGAGTTTAATTTGCTAAGGGTTAACTATCCTAGCTCTCAAAAACCACGGAACCGTTACTAGAAAAGCTTTATTATTTGAAACAATGCTTTTCTATTCATCGAGCTTAGGAACATCGTGGAGTTAGGAACAAAATATGACTAAAAGTAATATACCGACATTCGCTACAGCCAGCACATAAACATGAAAGTAATGCCATTTCGACGTAGTCATACTTGCATGCGACGCGAAATAAATTGAAATATTTGGGGTATTCCTCGCCGAGCACCGATTTTTAGAGCACCGAATTTAAAACACAGATCTTATTCCTTGTAGAGCATCTGCGGTGTAGTAGTATATTTTTTGGCAACAGTAAACCTGTATTATATTTTAAAGTACGTATAAATTAATGAGTCATATTACCTATCATTGTTAGCTTACAATATTGTAACCAGTGACGATTATACTAATCGTTGGCAGTACACCTAATTTATTATACTTCCCGTGGCGTTGTCTGCATATCCCAGTGATCATTTGCGAATCGGACCGTGACAATTTAACTGCTGCTTCGAACTACTCCGGAGTCCGGAGATAGCTACTTATCGAATATTGCGCTCTCTCCATGTTCATTGATCAGCGACACAATTTTCATCACCTTATTGCAAGTAAGGAGCCATTTTACTTTTCGCTGTTACATTTGAAGCCATTGTTTTTTATCATAGCTGTTGTCCTGAATGAACCGTATAATGCATACATTGACAAGGTTTTTTTTTCATTTAGTAATCTATCCTTTGGTTTCAATCTTAACGTTTTTGACAGCTATGTAGGTATGTATGTTAAACTTTCATATATTTATTTAAAATTAAATGGTGTATTGTTCTAAGCAAAATCGAATATATCTAATCTCAAATCTCCAATCTTGGTTGATCGTTAGTAGAG
This sequence comes from Chloroclysta siterata, assembly GCA_932294275.1. Lineage (NCBI taxonomy): Eukaryota > Metazoa > Arthropoda > Insecta > Lepidoptera > Geometridae > Chloroclysta > Chloroclysta siterata. The sequence goes on along the minus strand of OW028601.1, from coordinate 7,777,592 downwards.
CGCACCTGTTTGCTAACGAGACTCAATTAAATGTTCTATTTTTGTTGAAGAATTACAAATTGAGCAAGGTCGGTCCTTTGACATCTTCATAGGGTTAATAATTTATGGTCCACTAGTTTAAGGCGAAGGCAAGAGTTAATGTACCTCTCGCTCGCACGTTTCGACATGTTGAAAGATATAAAAACATTAAACCCATTTTTGAAAAATCGCATTCAACCATTTTGCACTTTGCACACACACCAAACTACAAATCATTTTAATCGATACATGTTTTCCTACTCAAAAGTACAAAAACTAGTAAAACAAACTTTATGTAGGCCTCGTCCGGGTGACTACCATCATACCTATTTCTGCCGTCAAGCAGAATTTGGTTGTGTTTCAGTTTGAAAGGTATGGGTGCCGGTGAAATTACAGGTATATGTAATACTTCAATTAGATAGGCGTAAAGTAGTGCATAGTAGAGAACGTTCCATCGTGTGTGTCTTGCGAGGCAATGCTTTGTTATACGTGATGAATTACCACTTAACATCAGGTGGGCCAATTGCTTGTTTCACCAGGAAGTAGTTTTTTTTTTTAATTAATGAGTTTTCAAAATAGTATAGCATAGTGTTGTATTACACTTTTTGTGTGTGTTAATTAAGTCGATTTGGAATACTTCTTAAGGTAATTCTCATATATGTTCAAAGATTTTTTACTGGCTTCAATATTTCTAATAATTCTAAGCGACAGAAGCGATTGTTTTGTAACCAACCACGGTCATTTTTAGTTTACTTCTTCGTATATTATATTATTTAGTGGAGCAATGCTATAATTCTTTTATATTATTCCTACAACAAAACTCATGATCACAAAATAGACCGACTCTGTCTTTTATTGTCGTAAAAATTGTTGTGAACCGGGCTTTTTTATCCGAGTGATAATGTTATTTGAGACTGTTTGTCTTTCTCATTGAACCACGGCAAAAATACCCACTTATTATGACTGCGTGGCTACGTTTAGCCAACTAAATTAGCTTCGTTTACATTGGAATAACAGACAGAGAACTGAAAAGATTGCTGATACATTTTGTTTTCTTAGAAGTCAAATGGAAAACCATTTCTTACTACAATCCTAACGAAAATACGACTGCTCGGCGCGCACCCAGACCGTTACTTGGTGCTTTATTATATTTAGGTAATTTTATACACAAAGATGTTTATTGAATCTTGACTGGATACTGACTTCTTATTTAGTTGCCAAACGACCCCACTAATGTGGAAACTTATATTTTCTTGGTGTGTCGAAATTTATTGTATTAATATTTCAAGATTGTTATGTAGGTACGTAAAGGTAAAATTATTACGCCTTAATTTATGGATTTGATATTAATTCAGAAGCACGGAACATAATAAATATATTACAAAAAAAATTATCTTTAATAGGCCATGTATTTGTCAGCTAGCCACACACCACACAGCCAGTAACACAAACAACTTGAAGTTGGTCACCCTCTTCAATTCCTAGCTCTTCCAGCCATGCACAAGAACCAAGGCTCCTCTCGTAATATACGACCTCTCCATACAAGCTCTCACGTCAACGTACTTAAAAAAATCAAATTGTCTAAACTATTAAGTAATATCTTTAACCACTGCGTAATTTACAAACAGTGTCGGCATTTTTATGCATTGTTTGTAAGTGTAGCGATTTCTACCAATATTCGTTCCATTGACTAATCGCTTGTATTTCCTGCCAGGCGAGGTGATGGATCTGATGGCGCTGGTCGGGTCTGCCGTCAACTTCGTGCTTTACTGCAGCATGAGCCGCCAGTTCCGATGCACGTTTACGCGGCTCGCTCGCAAGTTGCTCCCGTTGCCGCGCCGCGACGGAGACTCCGTGACCGGTGCGACCAGCACCAAGTCTACCACGTAGCGCGCACAGGCGACCACCTCTACAGCTTCGGTCGCGCACTTGTAAAATAAAATTAAATTACGTTTATCAAAAGATCTCTGTGATGAGTGAATAGCAGTGGTGAATAGTTTTCTGTGTAATCGTCTCTATAGAAATAATAATGACTTATGAGAAGAAAACCAAACACCGAATGCTGCAAAATTGTGTATGATAAAATGCGTAATACTCAACACATGAGGTGACCTCAAACAACACCAAATGGACCTATAAAATCGTAACACTTTGTAACCACAAGTTTGAAGGCACAAGTTTCTGTAGACCATCTGAAGCATATCTACGGATTGATTTATCTGCGTTACGAGTACGTTCTCTAATATTCGACATGCGTCCTCTGTGCATAAATGAGACCTAGCAACATATTCCTATAGCGAGGCACGTTATACATTATGTTTCACAATATTGTGTATGTATAGCCTTGCGAAGTTACTATAAATTGAATTAATTCGGTGAGGTTGGAGCACATGCTGTCTTCGAAATTGGTTGTGTTCGTGCAACCACTCTCAATTGAATAAGTATTTCAAGCTCTTTTGAGCTTGAAATACTTGCTAATACTAAGATATGTTACAAAATGTCGAATAAAAAACAAGATTCGACAAGCCCTAGAAATACCGAAATACAACATCAAGGAAAAACTCGGTCAGCGGTACTCGACACGACTTGACTAAAGGGCTAAAGGTAAGAAGATACTTATGAAGAAACTGAAATTCTTCTCTTATATTTCGAAGGTACCGCTACTTATACTGAGTGTATTTCTTCAGTTGCTTCCATGATTTAAATTTGTTTTTTCATTTATGTGACCTTGTTATGTTTTGTAAAGGAGAAAGCAAGCCCTTTCTAAGAATTAATTTCTATGCGGTATTGAGTTCGAATAAAGTATATTTTTAATTATTTTATTGTTTCTCTTTTTGTATGTTTTTCAACCCAAAATTTTTACACAATGATTGCTGTTTGATCTGACAAACAATCACGTCTTTGACAAAATGTTTTAAAATAAATAAATATTGATGGACATTCCACTCAGCACTATCTCGCCCCAAACTAAGCCAAAGCTTGTGATATGGGAACCAGATAGCTGATATACTACTAATATATCTTTTTTTTTGTAAATACGTACTTATAATATTATATACCAACAGACATATACCCAGACAGAGAAAATCTATGTTCATCACACAAATATTTGTTCTCGGTGGGGATTGAACCCACGGCCTACGGCGCAGAAGGCAGAGCTACTACCAACTGAGCTGTGAAGGCTGTCTGTCTGTTTGGTCATCGTGTACGCGAAATAAATACTAATTACTAATTATAAAAATTCTGTCGAAAACAACCAATGTAGGTATGAGCTAATTATCATTACAGTCGACTACCCATCAGGTTACACACCATAACAAAAACATATCGCACCCTCTCGCACGATTCGCAGCGCACAGTATAACTCAAAGTAGTAGCGTACTTGGGCTTGTCTTCGTATTAGTTTTACATAATTTGTTATACTTCAGTTAGAGTTATTACCGAATAAGATTAAATACCTTCGATACACAAGTTCACTTCAAGTTCTCAATAAATTACCTACTGCAAGGTGTGTGCGAGTAGCTATATTTCATTCCGCAGGTCTTGATCATATTCAAACTTAGTTATGAACAAAAGTCGATCTAGGTCCTAGAAAGAAGTGGATATAGAATGTTGATTAATATTTTGTAAATAAAGAACGAATCCTTAACTTTGTTTTTCAAAATCTGATGTAAACACAGATATTTGTTTAATATTCGATAATGTATGATAGGATTTGACGTAGGAGTTTTTGTAAGTTTTGTACAATTAATAATCACAATTGAATGGATCAATTTATAGCAAGCTTTAGCCATAAGTCTATGTCTTGATTCCAAGGCTTGTATTTTTACATAAAAATCAAAATAGTACTTATCAATGTCAATTTTTTTGGATTAACTAATTTTAATTAAACTATTGGTTTCATTAAATTAGAGCATCTAAATATTTTGTACCTATGCATACACATAGGTAGGTTTGTATAGAAAGTTGAACTGAGCATAAATGAATGTTACCTATAGATATTTAGGGATTAAGAATTTAGACCATGTATAAATAACTCACCCTTGTATGTTGTAGCACACGAGCCAATTATGTAGGTGCTATAGAGGATATCGCACGGTAATTAAAAAAATTAATTAATATCGCTAATATATTTGAGTCACGTAGAAATTGTATCGAATCTTGAATCGTAACTTGACTATATAAGTTTTTGTACAGTCAACATGAAAATTAAATGATGATCTTGATGTCATGTGATGTTATGTGTTCTAGGAATAAAAAATAAATAAATAGTAATCAATATGTGTCATGATTGCGAAAGGTTTAAAAAATACTCTAAGAACTGTAACTTAAAAGTACTTAATATTATGATGAACAATTATAAATATAGCTTATTATAAAAAGTTCGGTAAAGTTATGTGTTTCTGATGCTGACTGTACCAGTATAAAGTTGTCCGTCTAATTATTTTCGTCTTTCAGGTCACGCGCTACCTTTCCGCGGTACCTGTAAGTAATACAATCCCAAAACTTTCTCAGATTAATATCGCAATGGGTAGCTACTCGGCGGAATGAGATCCTATCATTCCAGAAGTGTCTTTGATATTAATATTTGCAACTGTAATATTTGAGGGCTCTTATGAAGTATGAAACTTTTCAGTAGGTTGTAGATTCCTCGAAAGAGTTATATTAAAATAGAAGAGTACTGAAGAAAAGGCTTTAGTATGTTTGTTTTCAGTTGGATCTATCATCTCATTCATCTCAGAGGCCGAATTGCATTACATTATATCGATATTCTTCTATAGATTTGGTATCTAATGTATTGGATAGTATAGAGGCCCTAGTACATATTTTGACTGGCACTATAGCTTATGTGATAGTAGGTATATCTTCTGGGTTGCCAGATGGTCAGGATTCGTCGGGATTTTCCACATTTTAGAAGATATAAATTCACTGAATGTAGTTATAAACAATCACTCTCAAAAAATCATTTTTATCCAAACAAGGTTTTCCTATCATCAAATTATGATTTACCAGTTTTCGTACGATTTTCTTAAACAGTAAACAAAGCCATTCGGTCCTGAAAAAGATTTTTATCTGATCGGTTTACCACATAAACCCAAATTACAATTGAAATACAGGAGCTTTATCTATATTCAATGAGCCTGTCGAAATGTCCGATACAATTCACGGTAAAATTAGCCGTTCATCGAGCTAAACTCAACCAGCGATGAATTTTATATCGTTCTATTTGCCGTTGACCACTGACCCCAGAGGCTTGTTATTCAGCTTCGTAAACATCGCACAATATAATAATGTTCAAGGTAAAACGGAATATAATTTGCATGTCATATTAACGTCCCCATTTTTACCAATTTTGAACCGGCCGCGCCTACGGCCGCGCTGTTCTTTGCTACCGAACCAAAAACCTATGTAAATATAAATAAGAAGGTAAATTATATAACAAATAATAAATGAACTGAATCTGAGTTAGCGTAGAGTTTTGATCAATGTAAAGAGTTAAATAAAGATTAGAATATTAGAAAGGCAGTTTATTTTTCTCATATGCCAATAAATAACTGAAAATCACATAAAACATCGTTCAGACATGGTGATTAGCTTTATCAGCTGTCAAAAGTTTTAAAACTGTTGTTATGCTGTATTTTAAGTAAGCATGGCTTTAGAAGGTAGCTATCAAGCGAGTGCAGAGTCAGCATTTTTATGATTTTAATATATGCATATCAAATTTACGTGGCAACGAATTTAATTTCCTTTATGTACGACAATTATGAGTGCGATTGGAATTCACAATGATCATACCTAACATATAAGAATTTAGTCACGTGGTCACGAATCATCTAAGATAGCAAAAGCAATTTAGGTTAGACACTATTTATTCAGAGGTTGGACTGTTTTCGCTATTCGGGACACGAACGTGGGTTCATTAAATTCAGATTTGCATCCGGAGTGCCAGTGCTGTTTCAGGAACAAAATTATGCTTTACCTACGGAGATATCCTGTATCTATATCCTGGGTGAAATCCGGGGAACACTAATAAGATCCAAAATGAATTTCACTTTGGTGAAGTGAGTTGAATTTTTCAACCGCTCGTAATATAAATTTTTAGCTTCTTCGAAATCAACTTAATTTTTGTTGAATTCAAATATTTGAGTTAGTCAGTTAAGGGGCTCGAAATTAGATTGACTGAACTTGGCTTGATAAAAGAAAATCACAAAGTTTGCTTAAAAATCTTAATTTTTGTGTGTTCATCCAGGGAAAAGTAGGTACATTTGATGGTTACTAAAGATATATCAAGTATTTGTATTCTTCCGTGTACCTATACAGAAATGGCAGTTTGATATGGCTTTACTTCTATGATAATAAACCTATTTTGTTTTTAAATTTAATAAGGTGCAGAGAAAATGACGGAATAAAATTTTATTTCAGGCAACTCAGTAGTTAAAATTAAAGTACAAGCCCATTAAAATAGAGCCAAATTATATTGTGAGTTTACTGTTAAATTATAATCTTCCAAATAATTAGGTAAACTGAAATTTATGAAAAACTGTCTTTGGAAAAAAAACTTTTTATATTTATTTATAAAGAAAGTTACAATAAATACAAGTACTTATTTAAAAAATGTACAAAACACATAATAAACAGGTAAACTATCTGCAGACCGTTGCAAACGATCTAGAGATAGCTCAATTGATCCAAATCAGTGAAAATGGAAAATATGATAAATATTAAAACCTAGCCTATGTCCATCTCTAGAATGCGAGCTATAATTTAATGTCGTTTGTATAAAATTTAATGTAGTTTAGCGGTGAGAAAGCCATAAACAAACACATTCAAATTGTATACACATTTCACGGTGCTTACTTTTATTGATGGGTCGTAGCTTGCTTATTACCACTCCGAACTGTCACGCAGCACTATACACTTAACACTTAGGCATGAATATAACTTGGAACTGCGAATGGAAATTCCTTGCTCTTGCTCCCTCAGGAGCAATACAAGATAAAAGATCGCAAGCTTTTAACATGATATTTACGTGGGTAGTGTTAAACAAGTATGTACCTAGCATGTTTTATACCCAGATGAAACTTTTTCCACCGTTTTTGTTCACAAGATAATTCACAAAAAGATAGCAAAGTCTTAGTAACTTTATAGATCTCTTATACCGTACTTACATTTACCACCAAGCAGTGATGCTCAAACTCCTGTGTGCAATCAAAGGCACACTTTACTATCCAGAGTGACGAATGCAGTGCAATGTATGTTAGAAAAAATAATAAATTATATGCCAAAAAGAGCGACCATCATAATGTTAACACTAGAAATAAAGATAAGCTCGCTGTTCCCACTACTAGGCTCACTAAAGCAAGCAAATCGTTTGTAGGACAATGTGTACGCTTCTTTAACAAAGTCCCAAGCGAGATTCATCAGTTGTCGATTAGCAAATTCAAAAACATAATAAAAAGAAAACTTTGTATAAAAGCTTACTATAAAATATCTGATTATATAGATGACAAAAAAGGGGACTGATCTATGCTCCAACTCATTAAAACACTAAACAATTAAGTAGGTACCATAATAAAATTGTAAAAAGGATCATACACAAAAACGCTACGAACCAAGCCGTAAGTTTCTTGCCCGTTCTTCTAGGCTTTGGTCGCGAGGAACTGGCGATAGATTCACCTAGTATACAAGGTGTTCCTTAAGTTGTGTATGTAAACTTCAGGGGGCTAAAGTACCCATCAATATGAACAACTTTTTCTAAGGATCCAACACTGTGAACGCGAAAAAAAAAACAGCTGTTTCATACAAAAGTTCAATACCTACCAGACTAAAATGTATGAAACAGCTATTTTTTTTTTCGCGTTCACAGTGTTGGTTCCTTAGAAAAAGTTGTTCATATTGATGGGTACTTTAGCCCCCTGAAGTTTATATACACAACTTAAGGAACACCTTGTATAAGACGTTTCAAAGTGATCCTTGTGATTGTACTGAATAAAGACCATTTTGATTTTGATAATGCCACAAGGGCACGTCCTCAGTAGATGTCATTGTTATACGCAGAGGTAGAAACATATTAATATTTCGTCACTTTTCTCAAACAAAGATAGCAGGAATAATGTTTACCGTAATACGTTCGTAGAATCACATTACGCACCGTATTTCTCAATCGCTCATATTATATTGCCTATTGAGGTAAATGGGAAATTGCTAAGATATCTAATAATCCAATCACGAATAAGATTATGGATATTTCCGTGATTGAACATAATATTAGTGTTTACACAACACTACTTTTCCATTTATTTTAGTTATATATTTTGACCCGCTCTCTGTTAAATCCCCTTTTTTAGGATATGTTTGGAAAATCCTAAAACAAGTATATCTTTGTTTTAACCAAGTTTATTTAACAAAGGCTGACCGTGCTTTATAATTTTTTATTTTCCATACAAACTCCATTTCACCTCCGTTTCAAAATATTTGTAGATTTGAATAATCCTGAAATAGGTACGTGTTTCTTTATATTCAATGTAAAGTATTTAACCTAATTTGGAATCGATCGCACACGAAACCTTAAAATTTAAACTTTGTCTATCCCGTTTACCCTTTTTAAGCGTTGTTTTGAAACTCACTGAAACACATTCATTTATTTTGTATTTAAAGTATTAAAACCAAATTTCAAGTAAATCGCACTAGCTAAACGTTTAGAATTTCCAATACAATTTATAAACAACCATTCTTATGGATAGTATAAATAAGAAAAAATTTTTTTTAGCAATGTTATAATTTACAAAAAGTTTCATACAATCGTTTTCACTGCATTTCACTCCCATGAAGGTGGATCTTATTAATTCCTTAAAAAAATATGTTTTATACATTTGCATAAATAGATGTATTGTTTCATAAATAACAATTTACAAATAGGTAAGTATCTCTTAAAAAATCGAGTGGAATTATAAATTGGCTACCAGGAATCAGTTAAATTACCTACTACCTGGAATTCGCGTTAATGTGAAAGTAGCGTGTAGATATACAAAAACATGTAAAGCAGTTCGAAAACACTTATAGATGAACATGTACATTATGGAAAAAGTATATACGTTTTAGACTAGGAACTTACTGTAATTATATGTATATACCGAAGGCAAGAGACATATTAGTGAAAATGTATTAGTTGTAGATAATCGTACGTAGGACAGTATTCGATTGTATGGTGTAGTTGTAAAAAATAATTTATATGTACCTAAGTTGTGTCGAGTGTAAATAATAAGAAACCATTTTAATATACGCATATTACCTATGCTTAGTTTAAGTAGCGAAATAAGTTGGCCATCACATTGTTATTCGTTACTCGTGTTTTATTGAACTTAGTTAAGAGTGGTCACCATTCAGATGAGTGACCGCTAGTGGCATTTTATCTTAACGCTTTTGTATTTCGGAGAGTTCAAATAGACTGGGTCCTGGCTAAAGCAGTCAAAGTCAAAAGGTATTTATTTAATCGAATCACTTAACGGTGTTTATTCAATTTAAAACGTTTTAACGCTAGGTAAATTTAAGTGCCAACTATGCATTTGGGCATTTTTGGCGGCCTCAAAACACTGACACCAGTTGATTAGTGTGGTGACTTCTGGTGTCGGATTTTTCCTACGTTTTTTTTATACCACTTGCTGATGGAACAAGCAGATGGCACACCTGATATTAAGTGGTAACCATCACCTATAACAAAGCTTTGCCTCGTAAGTCACGCACGATAGGATCGTACCCTACGATGCACTGCCCTGCGTCCATCAACTTGAGGCATACAGATGTTAACCCTCATGTGCCTGTAATAACACCGAGAACCACACTCTTCAAACCGAAGCACAGCAACGCTGCTTGGCGGCAGAAAAAGGCGTGGTGGTAGTACTTCCCCGGGCGAACCCTTCACAAAGAGCTCTCCTACGCTCTACTCTCCTGTCTTTGTTTTAGAGCGACAGAAATATTTATTTTATGGATAGTGTTAACTCAAACGTAAAATATTACGTAAAATATAAGCGAATTTTTATATCATAATTATTCATTCATTTATTGCAATCTATACAATGGATCATTTTGTTAGTAAAACTGACATCTATTATTATATTATCTAAGTCCATACGAGTATTTATACAATATTTGGAGAGACTCCGTAGCCATGCCAGAACGTATTAAGTATATGGAACTTAAGTGTGTATAAGGAACTTGCAAAGGTGCGTGGGTAAGGTACTCGTATTATATATCGTAACAATGTGATGTGTAGTTAGTTTAGTGACTAATCTAGTTACCGAAAACAATCGATAGTTTTGATATTCATAACCTGGTTACGTGCGTCAATATAATTTTCTTCAATGTGAACCTAGTACCTATGTATTTAATCTGATTAAACAATGTTGTAAATAAAATATGTTATTGAATAGCTATCTGTTTGTTTTGCCCACCTCAAAGTAAACGCTTTATCATTCAATGCAATCACTATTCTAATACTTGATCCCTGATTCCCCGATTTTGTTTACATATTCATGACGAGGTATATTTGGACAGCGACTTCATCTAGCTGGAGGATTTGCAAATCTAATCTACACACAATCACAATCAAAATAGAAACCCTACTTACTCGTATTGCTACAGTGTAGCAATAATTAGGTTACTTTGTATAGTGTGGCAGCTACACTACCTACCTTTTGTTTATTCGGTTCTCAGAAGGGAGATAATCGTAAATTATATTATTATAAAAGATTAAAATATGTCTAGCGGGAGCAACCACTCCTTCTAAGCCTAAGGTCGGCGTATACGATTCGAGCTTGAAGACGGTTTTTAATTTGCAGAAGTTAGTAACCCCCTTAGGACATCCTCGGAGTACCTTGAGTATTTACTAGGAAATAAGTGATCAGTACCCCAAGTATGAGATTTGCTTACGATATTTCGTTTTTCGTTTTACGTTTTTGTTCCGTGTTCATTGCGAGTTTTGTATGAAGACGCGATAGAGATACCGATACGGAACCCGCAATGAACACGGAACAAAAACGAATCTTTTTCGCTGCGTGCTCATTGCGGGTTTTGTAAAGTTCCGTATCGGTATCAATATCGCGTCTTCATACAAAACCCGCAATAAGCACGGAACAAAAACGTAAAACGAAAAACGAAATATCGTAAGCAAATCTCATACTTGGGGTACAGGTGGCTGGAGATAAAAGTCGTGATGCTATTTTGTTTTCTTCGGCTACGCAGCAGCAATACAGGTAGACCATCTGCGTGTTTTGTCACTTTTTCTTACAAAAGAAACAGCTGAATTGGGTGCCAGTTTTGGAAGTTCTCGGAATAAAGTGCCCTTACATATTTTACCAATCTCATTCTGAAAACAAACAAAATACTTTGTTATTCATAAATCAAAGTGCCCCCAAGCACTGAAATATAATGCGAGCTTTCAGAGGACGTGCATAAGTCATTGTGGAAGTTGAATCTCTTATCGCATATTCAAGAATTTCAGGGTGCCTGTTCCATGTGGACGTGAGTAGAATGCTGGTAATTTGACTCAGAAATTCGACTTTACAATAAGCTTTAAGAGGTATCTATGTATAAACGAGTCGCGACTAGTAACAAGTTTAATATAGATTTACCCGAAACCCGCACATTTTGTAACGAATTTTCACGCGTAAAAATACCCTTCTTCGAATTTTGGTTACCAATTTGCCCACTGCAATCTAATAAGCACAGTGTAATAACGGGTGAAGCTGCGAATAGGTACTTACTATATTTAGTCAAACTGAATTCATAAAATGTTTTTTTTATATAACTAGCTGATGGAACATGCATATGGCCCAGCTGATGTTAAGTTGTAACCATCACCTATAACAAAGCATTGCCTCGTAATTCACGTACGATAGGAACGTGCCCTACGACGCATTGCCCTGCGTCCATCAACTTGAGGCATACGGATGTTAAGCCTCATGTGCCCGTAATTACACCGGCAACCACACTCTTTGAACCGAAACACAGCGTCGCTGCTTGGCGGCAGAAAAAGGCGTGGTGGTAGTACTTCCCCGGACGAGCTCTTCACAAAGAGCTCTACTACTCTTAAACTATAAACCTGAAATAGAGCGATATTAGGTACTCATTTAATGACCAGAAAAAAACATCGAATTAATTGGGAAATGGGAATTGGGTTGCAATTGGGAAATTCAACAAATATTAATCAAATAAGACTGGCTATTGGTTTATGTTCCATATTTATTGTTTCAATTTCCATGAATTGATTCAAGCGACGAGAGGAAATTAGTTAAATTTAAACGTAGTCTTTTCCGATTTAAAAGTTTGGTAGGTTCTATTCAGTATTGATTATTATTTTCAATACTGAATAGCATCACCTCAAAATAGATTAACTTCTTCCAACTTACATAAAAGAGAAAATGACATCTGATACTTCGTTCATGTCGTGTTATAAATTTAAACGATAAGAACAGTGCAAAAGTCATTATTATAATCGACATCCTGAAGAATAAATTATATAATACTATATATCCATTGCTGGATATAGGTTTCAAAGTGATCCTTGTGATTTTACTGAATAAAGACCGTTTTGATTTTGATTTTGGGGCCTCCTCCATGCATTTTGAAGAATACCTAACGTTGTTGTGAACTTGTGAGCCTTCTCCATCCTCCAAGTTTCCGTGATTCTTTACAGTGGCGTCAGTCGAGCGGGCGGGTGTCATCCCTACACTTTGTAATCGAGTTAGTGGTCACCATTCGAGAACCTTTATTCCCAGCGGTTGACTACGAACTATGTGTGTGTATTGTCTGCCCTACAAAAACAAAAGCAAAAGTCTACTTGCATCAAAACACAAAGAAGTTAAGAACACAGGCAAGTTAATTAGTAATTATCAACTTTCAAAGGCTTAAAATATCGCCTGGTATTAGGCACTTTCCGATCTTCGTCTTTGAAGCATCGTGTTCGCGAAAGCTTAAGATAATCAATTTAAAGGGTAGGTCGCAAGTTTTAATTAGGTATGTTCTTGTCAAGCGGCGATGGGCTCGCAACCTATCAAGCACGTATGGAAAATGTGAACTTAGATATCCTCAAATAGTGTTAAGCACTAAGAAATCTGCTGGAGAACTTCTACCGTGCCTGGGTACCTGTGCTGTACAGGTTGCTTGTGTACCAAATAAAACACTTAGTTCGAGTAACGTCCGCCTGGGCCGGCGGCTGGAATTGAGTGCCCCCACGACCGTGCCCAGTCAGCGCGCATAGTATATAGTAGTATACACAACAGTACCAAAGTGCGGAGGTTGTTTCTGTTTTATTTATTTTTACAATGTATTTTTACATTTGTGTCATTAGCAACCATAGCCACATAGTGCTGTCAAACAGAGTGGACGCTATCACGCACAAATTTTTGATGATATTAATGGTTCTGAAAAGCTAGTTTTCGTTGCAAAAAAGGTGAGTTTAGGTTTTAAATTCCATTTCTGCTATAAAACTTGCAGTGTTATTTTCATAACTATGTTGTTTCCGATTTTATAGGGAAAACTAAACATTCACTATATTATTTTTATTATACCCGGAAAATCTGAAAACATATTTTTTATGTTATAGGTCCCTACTCTCATTTATACTTTGGTCAATTTAAAAATGTTAGCTGTCTCTCAATTAAGACAAGCGTTATGTAATCGCTCGTGGTTTTGTTAACAGTGGCATAAATCAATATTGTAATAGTACCTCGGCTATGATGAATTGTTGTTTATTCGACGCTTGGTTGGTAAAGATAAAAGTTCAATCCACAAATCTCTAGTTGCACGCTTCTCCAGCACGTGATTGGGCGCCTGTCATCCATCACCGCGACACTGAAACAAGTTAAAGCTCATAAGATCGTGGCTTGTTTACACTGGCCAGCTTATACTGCGTTTACATTTAGACATTCGCGCTGCCATTCGCGTGGAAATGTTGTCGTCCATATGTCTGCGGCAGCGTCGCCGGCAATGTGTTCACGCAACACGGGCAACGCGAGCAGCAACGCGAGTGGACATGGAAGTGGCCTGTTTACATTCTCGCATTGCCCAAGTCCCTTGCCATGTCACTGCACATTTCTACGGACATGAGCTGAGTGTAAACGGGGTAAAAGATTCCAGAGGACTAATTAGCGCCAGTATTCAAAGTCACATTCTACATTTGAAATGAAACCAATATTTAGGTATATAATATAAAATTAATGCTTATTATTAGATATTATAGAGACGCGATGACGATATCTGCAAGCTTTTACTGCGACGGATATACCAGTCCTATATACCTTCAATACAATACAAAACAAATCATTTATTAACAATATTTATATATATATATATTATACAAAATGGACATGAACTGTGACATGAAAATTGGCCACAAATATATCGTAGCATCGAGCTCTTACTCATAACTATAAATTTGACGTAGAAAGCTTGTACAGAGCAATCACCCTGTCTAGTCTACTCATATCATTTAAAAATAGAGATAGGTATTTTACAATTGCAACTTTAGAAAGGTTGGTTGACCTACAATGTTACTCAATACTCAATACTCAATACATTTATTGCTTACACATGGTTTAGTTTTGGTACATACATTGTTGTTAGTAGTTAGTAAGTATCACATGGACCCTGCATAGGGTATGGCAACATGGAGGCAGGCCGAGGTTTTAAATTATAATACGTATAGTCGGTAGACAGGTATAGTTACAGTAAAAAAGTAGGTGTTATCTGTTATACAAGGCACGAAAAAGAAGAACTAGGTATTATTAATAAACAAGGTATTGGGAATGTATGTCAAAGTTAATGAAATATTTAATTAAAAATAGTCAATATTTAGGTCAAAGTGTGTATAGCCGAATGTTAAATAAAAATAAAAAATAAATGTCAAAGTTAAATCTAGGTAATTTCAGTGTCAAATTTAAATAATAATAAGTTAGATTAGATTTTTTTGTTAGATTTGTAAACAATTGTATTTGTTCAGATTTTCTTTGAATATTCAATTAAACGTAATTACTGTTTTTTGATTTCGATAAAACGATTTGCCATAGCTGAACTGTTGCAGCTGATTGATCTTGATGGATTCTTTTGAAATTAAATATTATTTTCATAAGTTCAAATTCAGTTTAATAAAAACAGTATTACACTACAAAACATGTCTAATGCATTATACTAGTTAAAGCTACCAAAGATAAGTCACAGAAAAGGTTCTACCCTTGTTTTATTAGTCTACGTCTCAGTGGCAAAGAGCTTTGATTATTAGTCCAAACCTTCCTCATCAGCGGTCTAGTGAAGTCCACATCTGTACCATATAAACTTCTAACAGACACAGTTCAAAAGACATATGGTAAAGATGAATGATTCATTCAGAAATGCCACATAAATTGACTTTTTTCTATTTCGGTGAGCTCAAGAAATATTTGATTCGACATTTCGAGTTGGTATAAAATACGATGAGCTCAATGTAATTTCGATGACGTGTTTACTTCGCAAACCGGCATAAATAAACATATTGCGTTGTACCTAAGCATAAAAGTTTATTGCTGAGTGGTTCTAAATACTTTTTACTGCATTTACATATATTTTAACTCGAGTCATAAACCAAGCCTTTAGTGAAATAAGTTGGTATTTCAACGATATAATTGGCAATTATTGCTAAAAATTGTATAGTGTTGTTTAAACTTAAAGCTGCCAATTATTACATATAAAATTAAATAAATAACTTAGTACCTATCTACCTATTCCTATTGATCAAATACAATTTGATTACTCTTAGAGTAAGTGGGTTACCCTGTTATTATTTACCGATGTAAAAGGCATTAAGAGCACACCTACCTGGTTGTTGTTTTGTTAACAGATTTAGGCATCTACCTCGAATAGGTAGGACAAAAGCCTTTTACTTATTATGAAATAATGTTTACCTGGACCATAAGTACAGCTAGCACAAACAGTAGACTGCAGAATAATTGACAGTGAAATTCCAGCTTACTTAGCGACTAGTGGTTCGTTCCGAACTGGAGATCTTGCGATTTCCACGATCTAGTTTATATCTTATCTCACCTGAACTACGGACTGCAAATAAGAAAACTAAGTAAGTAAAGCTCACGTTACTTGGTTTTCAAGATTTTATAATTTTATCGTATTTGAATGCAATGAAATAAAAATGATTATCAATTGTATGTATAAGCCTTTTTTTTATGAGCACTTCATTTGTTTATGTTTTTTTTACCCTCATTATGTCTCCAATATTTTTACTATTTAGCCCATTTACTTACTCTGTGATGTTGATAGATTCAACCTACAAAAATTACACAGATTACAATTTTACATCGGTTAAGTAGGTATATGTATACTCGTGCAAACGTACATCGCCGATTCAAAGACGATATTCCACACAGCACCATCTAAGTATCCACTAGCATTAGTCCAAGATGTTTGGCCAATATTCGTGCGCATTGCTCGCTTTTTTTAATAGAACATACTCGCGAACATAATCACGAGCGCGTTGACGACCCTTTATTTTTTTTTAAAAGCCCTTGTCGATATACCCTGTACTCTCTTTTTTGTGACTTTAGAGAAAATCTCAGAAGGGAAATCATTCATCATCAATGAGTGTTTGCGAAAAGAAGTTCCCATGATCAATT
This sequence comes from Chloroclysta siterata, assembly GCA_932294275.1. Lineage (NCBI taxonomy): Eukaryota > Metazoa > Arthropoda > Insecta > Lepidoptera > Geometridae > Chloroclysta > Chloroclysta siterata. The sequence goes on along the minus strand of OW028601.1, from coordinate 7,760,916 downwards.
ACTGTTTTCTCGTGCTGACCGTCACTTATAATAGGATATTTATTTCAGGTGGGCGGCGAACTGCCGGTCACTAACGCTTATGTTATTTTGATTAACCTAATGAAATTGTAAACCGTTTAGGATAATGCTTTCTTTATCCCTTCTAATAGGCTTATTTGTTACTACAAAAAGATAAATATCGGAATAATGCTTTGGAGAGTAGGTAAATAAAATAACCGCTGTACTAATCCGCCTCACTTTGTGGGAAGCTAATGTAACAGCGATAATGCCCAGAGTTGAGAATTCAGGAAAGAAGAGAATAATGGGGGTCTCATATACCGCTATCCCATACGTAAAGCCCTTAAAGGGCTGTAAATATTGCAAGGGTTCAGAGTCAGGCCTCGGGAAACCTTACAAAAGAGGCCGTTTTAAAATTTCGAACAAGTTTAAGAACAAGTCCGAGGTGGACAGAATCCTGGGATAATCTTACACTTGAAATAGGTATGTGGGTTAGTCATGAAATGGTGTTTCTGTTTTCTATACCTATTGGTAAATGAATATTTATTTACTTGGTATGTGAATAGAATAGAATATAAATTTATTTGACAACAAACACATATAAGTAACATACAGACATGTAGGAATATAGGCAGTAGAAAATATACAAGTAGGGACATAAAAATAATACATGAAACGGTAGGTATGTGCCTAAGGTGGTGGCATTACAGCACATACTCTATCCAAAAACATTTCTACGGTTATGAATCAAGAGGGCCAGCCATTTCTGTTATAAACCCCGACTTCACTAATCCGGCCCTGGAAGCGAGGTTTCCGCTCTCTAGCAGAGCAATGAAAGTAACGTTCGAGCGTCCGCTTATGGATGGAGGTTGGAGGACTTCGAGGACGTTAACATTAATCCGACTGCGGCTGCAAAAGAAGCAAAGGCGATACATTGGCCATTTCAATAAATTTGGAATAGTACCGAAGGGATTATTGGCTGGGACCGCAAATTCTTGCAAAAGAAGAGTACATTTTCCTTCTTTTGCCACTTACACAAATTGTCCTCATTGATCTTTACTAAAATTAAGAAGGCACCATAGCCTAACGAAAATTGTTGTAAAAACACTATCAGTTACAAAAACATCGGTAGGAAAATATATTTACTTTGAACATTTTCTGATCAAGATATTAGGAACCCTGAACCATTTTTATAGTAACAATGGTGATAGTGTCAAAATGCATCGGTAAAACTCAGCGTTTCAGAAAAGATTCGTAGCTTTTATTTGTCACAAAAAGTCTACGAGTCTAGAGTCAACCTGAAGAAGCTCATTTTAAAGTTTTCTACGAAAAACATGTTTTTCGTTTTTGAGGTTTACGTACCTCATAATGTAGACAGTTAAAATAACTTCTTAGATAAAAGTAAAAGCGCTGCTCACTGCTAATTATATAAATACAACTTGAGTACCGCAATAATGTTATACCTTTTAATTTAAATGATGTACTTTCTTTGGAAACAAACGAGTTTTGTTTACCATGTTATGAACATTGTACTTTGTCACGGTAAAACCACAAAATGATATAGCATGATGACAATTGGATCAAACGACCATAATAAGTCGTTTGATGCTGTGAATAGAATATAAAATAATAAAGGGAAAGGAGATTTTGAAAGGGTGAGATAGGGCATTTTTACGAGCAGCTATTATTTCTCGTTCACTGTTCTCCAAGGCATTTGAGAAGTTAAGTAGATAAGTGCGTTGAGAGCGAGCTGATGTAGATCGCTTACGATTTGCTCACTGAATTGTAACCACTTCATGGAGTTTTAAGTAACTTTCGCAGCAAAGCTGGACCATAATACTTTACTAATCTACTAATAATGATGGACGAGTCTTGCTCATCATCATCAGCTTGAAGAAATCTACTGCTAGACATCGGTGTCCCCTATTTTCAGAAAGAAAGACTTGAGCCTTCTCAATCCACCGACTTCCTGCTTTTCATTATCGTTACAATGTAACCGGTTCATCAGATGGGCGTCTACGCTTCGTTTTCAGGTGATCGATAATAATAATAATAATAATATTGGTGGACATTCCACACAGCACTATCTCGCCCCAAACTAAGCCAAAGCTTGTGATATGGGAACCAGATAGCTGATATACTACTTAAATACTTTTTTTTGTAAATACATACTTGTAATATTATATAGGTAACACCCAGACAGAGAACAAACATCTATGTTCATTACACAAATGTTTGTTCTCGGTGGGGATCGAACCCACGGCCTCCGGCGCAGAAGGCAAAGCTACTACCAACTGAGCTGTGAAGGCTGTCGATATTCAAGAACTTTTATTTTCTAGAGGTTGTCGGGTCCTAGAAGATTCAAAATCAGGATATTTCAAATGTACGGTTTGTCAAACGTAATAGGATAAATTAATTAATAGCTTGGCCATCATCATCATCATCCGCCTAAAGAAGTCCACTGCTGGACATAGGCTTCCCCTACACATTTCCAGAATAAAATAATTCTGAGACTTCTCCATCCACCGACTTCCCGCGATCTTAACAATGTCATCAATAACTTTGTAAAAGAAAATGCAAAAAACTATTACTAACGTAGACAATGTAGAGCTATGTAGCTCTAATGCTAGTATGTGCTGAGTGTGCTAACGAAGGCGCTGTAAAAATAAATGAGAGCTCGAGCTGCATCTGTTGGAAGCAAATTTGAAATTCTCTTAGAATTTTTTTAACCTAGATTTCCAATAAATTACAATGAAAATCGCTGCAAGCGAAATACGTAACTGGGAAATGTCTGATTGAATATTTATGCAATTATCATAATAATCATAAGACGGTACCGGTGGTATGAGGCAGTGAGCCCGCCTTCTTATTAAGGTCGTGGGTTCGAACCCGGTGTACACACTGGATTTAACTCTTCTTTTAAATTTATGCGCAATGACACAGGCGCATATCTCAATCGGTGAAGGAAAACATCACGAGGAAACCATTAGTATTCTAATGTAACAGCGGCGATAGGCGACCTGTCACCTATGAAATATCAACACTGCAAATGATTAATCACACACATTATTACTTACTTAAATGTGTCAAAAGGTCTCAGGAGAGATCTACCATTTAAAAACAAGGCGTGCGAGTCCTCTCTTTTTGAATAAAACAGTTTATCGATTTTTTGTCAGAGGACCAGAGTCATCAATCAAGAACCCTCTGTCGATTTTTTTTTAATGAACTAGCACGACTTATTTTACTGCTACTGGTACGGCTGTCGCTACGGATTGTTTTTATTAGATAATTGAACAGCAAAAGCGTACATACGCTTTTATTTCAAAAAGTTTTTGTACGTCTACGTTTTCTTTTTGTTGTTTTATTTGTTCTGTATGCGAAATATTTGTGAGAACTTATAATTTGGCCTCTACTGCGCAATAACTTATGTAGGTAGGTATTGCCAAAAGTTCTGCTTTACCGACGTAGTGAAATTGAAAATGAAACAGGGTTAATGTTGTGGGAAGTGACTAGCCACCTTTCTGCCTTTTGAACACTAATAGAAGTTTTGAATGTAACATTAACGAAGGACTACAACAATTTAAGAACATTTTATATAAAAAAAAACGATCGAGTGAGCGAAGCGAACGAAAATCTTATAGTTAACTTGGGCGATTTGGCATTTTATGTATGTATGTTTGTCTGCCCATAACTTTAGAACCGTTGATCTGTTGACTGTTGTTGTTGTTGACGGTTGACGTGTTTGGGTATCAATGTAAGACTTACTTTATCATGAAATCTCAGTTCGGGGCGAACCACTAGTAGCTATAAATACCTGGTGATTCGTAAAATGCAGATACAACATCCGTGAATAAATTTGCTGTGATTATATTTGAAAATCACGTAGGTATGTTTAGATTACAGGTTACGTTACAGTTCCCTGGAACGTTAGATTGAATTTCTATATGTTGGCCAGCAGCGAGGTAACTCTGTTCCGACATCCAATCTTTGCCGTTCCTGTCAGCTAAAGTACTAACTCTACTTCGAAATAAAATAGAATGAATTGGCAAGATTTGAGTAATTTCTTGTTCTTTTAAATCATGAAAGGAATGAATGTCATGTAAACCAAACCAAACCAGACACGACCTGTCACCCTGTTATTTCATCCAATAAAATATACTAAGAACGTCCATTAGTTGTCTATGTACATTTTTATGCGATTCTATTCGGGCTGCCGTGAAACTGTCATATTTTCCTTTTGTTAGTTTAGTGGAGCGACTGTTGTAAGGGATAGGTAGGGATGGCCACATAATCAAATTGTGAAGCTTCAGGGTCTTAGTCCAGTCACGTTCCGTTGTGACAGCACCAGCCGGCGACGTAAATTATTATTATGACGCTTTAATACAATTACGTGGATTATTTGATGTATCTGCTCTTTGTTAATGTGCTGCTTAGGGCACTCAGCGTGACATTAGGTACCCAAGTAATAAATTATCAGATATAGTTGGCACGACGCGACGGGGCATAATCTAATATCGTCCAAAGGTCATCTTTTATAGTAGGACCTCGTATGTGTGCTGCAAAAATAGCCAAATAATAAAGTAACAGGTAGTTTGTTTTTTATCTCAGTAGAAGCATAAAAAAATTAATTTGATAAAGAAAATTCGACGTCTTTTTATCTTTGTCGTGTCACTAGTTTCTTTCGAAACAGTGTGGTAAAAGGATTTTAAGTGCGCCCCAAGAGGCTCCTTTCGAGCACTTGACACATGTTATAGAACTTTTTGGTTCTACGACATGCCGGTTTCCTCACGATGTTTCACCGTTTGAGAGTACGGCATTGTGCACATAAATTTTTTGAACAGAAAAACTCATTGTTACACGACCGGTTTCGAACCCACGACCTTAGGATCGGAAGGCGGGGCCGCTACCACTAGACCACCAGTGCTCTCGTCGTCGATGTGAAGTAACTCAGCGCAGTCCCCTGTAAGTGTGTAAGGAATCAAGTTACTAAGAGTTACTGTCCAATCCGCGATAGTGACTGGAGCTTTTAGGCTTATATTTTTTTGGATAAGTGCTTTAGCTTTTTTAAAAGTTGGCACCTCAGATGATGATCCCGTTGATCCTAACCAATAGCAGTCGACTATTATAGTACTAGTAGCTAGTAAGAGTTTTTATTTGGTTAAAACATAAAGTGCCATATTCACAAAATATGTTTTTTTTAACCAACCTAAATCACAATATAATTATTTTATTAATGTAACTTACATACCCAAATAACTTTATTCAATTAAGATTTCACAAATATGTCCGAATCACCGAGTCAAACATTTTCTGAAGAAACGTAAATAATTACATAAATACTTTTATCATTTTATAAACCTTTTTAATCTCAGGCAGGAAAATAAAAAAATATTTCTAAAAACGGTACAGCATTATGAGGTCGAGTTCGCAGCAGGAAGTCCTTTTTGCATGGTTACTCTGCCAGAGGCGTAGCTAGGTAACCGATGGCCCTGTTGTAAAATTGGGGTGGCCCTAACTGATTAATTGTTCAGGGTTTTATCAAATCAAAACATATAATTATAAAATATAATTCCCAAATTGAGGCTATGTATGTGCTATGGGAACCAGTTGTTATCTATCGCTAACTATTTATTACATTCCGGATTTAATAAAATTATATGTACCTATATATTGTAGACACCCCTACACAACCACACCATGCATTTACACTCATTCCCACACCTCACACACCCTTCTTGCCCACTTGCTTATCTTTCCTTGCACTACACATTCACACCCCACATTCTTACTCAATCAACATTGTGTTCTGCATTTTAATATAGTTAGCCCACGTAGTATAAATAAAATCTCTCTTTTTTGTGTTTGTTTTTTGCTCTGCTCTGTTTGCTGGTCAGGGTCCGAGGGCCCTCTGAGCTCGTGGGCCCTGGTGCATGGCATTGTCTAGCCCCTCAGGAGCTACGGCACTGTACTCTGCCCGGTCGACTCTGACCTGTTTGGCTGAAAACGAAATCGCCCTGTTATTTCAACATAATATCTACGTGAACACAAACTTCAGATATAAAAATATTCCATTTCAAGTTTGGTCGTCTGGTAAAGTATTTATAGGAAATCTTATTTCCAAGGGACGTTGACTGTTTGACGTTAACGTTGGACGTTATCCATGCCTTATCCAAGTTTCATTTTTCCGTGATTTCAGTTAGAAGGGTTTTTAATTCTACTTACTGATGGATCAAGCAAATGGCCAACCTGATGTTAAGTGGTAGGCAAGTATTGCCTCGTAAGTCACACACTATATGAACGTGCCCTACGATGATGCATAGCTCTGCGTCCATCGACTTGAGGTATACAGATATTAAGCCTCATGTGCCTGTAATTTCACCCGCCACCACTCTTTAAACTGAAACACAGGAACGCTGCTGGGCGGCAGAAATAAGTATCCTAGTTATAATACTTACTGGGTATTACGTATAACAGTAGTTCCATATTAATATAAATTTCCATCAATAGGCAAATCAGGTTCTCTCAAGGGTAAGTGAAGGATTGGAGTCCTATTTAAATAGAATATAGAGGTATGCTTTATTTGTACCGTCTCGGTCGTCGCTGTGAGTCGATGTAAATACGGTCTCTTGAACCTTTTGAATGCTCTTTTCACGTTGTCAGTTTGTAAGAATTTATTTTGTTAAGCAGGATTTATTTCAAGTTATAAAACGTGATTGAATAAGTTTTTTTTCGTACAAAATACGTAGCCCTAGTGTGTTCGGATTTTACTAAAAAAATAAACACTACAAATAACCAGTCGTTTTCACTATAGGAACATAATAATATAGCTTATTTACTTCTCGCTCGCACATGTTGAAACGACATTTTGAAAGATATAAATCGCTGATCTTATTTAGATTTTTATGCACACAGTTGTGTGCATTAACATTGCACATATATTGCATAAGTTTGTTTTACTTGTTTTCGTTCTTAAGCAAACTTTTTAGTAGGATAACTTGTTTGGATCTAACTCATATTTTTACTGACCAGTGTGCTAACATTGCACACAACTTAGTTCATTGCGATTTTTTATAAATATTTTCAGTGATTTTATATCTTACAAAATGTTGAAATGTGCATGCGAGAAAAGTATACAGTCAAGCTGTCTCGGCTCCTACCTCTTGTTATTTTCCGACCAAATCTTCACTCATATCTAATTTACTCATGGTAATCCAATAAACAACGTTTCTATGCAAATGAGAATTTAATTTTTAAACGAGACAGCTGAGTGATTCATTAAATTTATGTGGCGAAAGGAGAAGAACGCTCGCTGTGACGTGGGTCTCCGGTTACGCGACCGAGGCAGTCTAGGGCAGAGGGTTGAAGGGCGTCGAGACGTGATTCCCCTAACAATGTTATAAGAGCCTCTTCCTTAACCTTTTTATGAGAGTAAACAATAACAGTGTGGTTTACTTAATGCATTCTGACGCAAAACTACGAAGATAAAGCCTTGGATTTATTGTACACTCTGCGCGCTTGCGAAAGTTGAAACTATTGTTAGCTATGGTGGTTATACGCGTATCTACGTTTACATATCTGTACATTATGCGTGTATTTATTTATCTCATTGTAAGATAACTGGTTTATGAGAATTTAAGAGTAGTACAGCTCTTTGTGAAGGGCTTATCCGGGGAAGTACTACCACCACACGTGTTTCGGTTTGAAGAGTAGTGGAGTTACAGGCACATGAGGCTTAACATCTGTATGCCTCAAGTTGATGGACGCAGGGCAGTGCATCGTAGGGCACGTTCCTATCGTGCGTGACTTGCGAGGCTACCACTTAACATTAGGTAGGCCATCTCCTTTTTCCGTAAGCTAGTATTAAAACAATATACAACGTGTTGATGAAGTTATGTAGGGAAACAAAGAGCGTGTATTTAGACCAAGCACTGGAATACTTTGACGTGTGCAACGGTTGAATACATCGTTTTCGAAATTCCCATAGAAAAGTAAAATTAATATTTTCTCAGAAATTTGCAACAGCCCTGTCTGTGTACGTGTCAAGGTCACACGCACGCGCGCTTCTATCTAGGAAAGAGAAAAACAACGATAACCTACGAGATAATTTGAAATACTTACCTTTCGGTAGGTAGGTAGGTACGCCGCCAATCCCCTGACACGATATTTTTACTGGTTCCTATGGATTTTGTCATTATTTACTGGCTATAACAACACTGGATAAAACTGGATTTTGGTAAGTTTGCGAGATTTCGCACGACACAGGCTTCAAACTTCACACTAAACCATTACCTCGTAGGCACTGCTCATACACACACTGACTGACGACGGCTTTTTACATAACAATCACCATTTTATCACGTTTGATGACATTTTCTCAACAAAACAATGTAAGTACAACAACGCATGTAAACACAAACCATCTCAAAAGTGGCGGTTCTACCACACACCTGCCAAAAAAACTGTCAAAATCTACCAAGCTTGACGATAAAAATACCAAAAATATGACTTCATACCATCTCCTTCATGGCTACGGAATAAATTAAATACCTACATTACATTCAGTTACTATCTTTTGATCGTTTGTAACGGTTTGCAGTTATCTAAAACGAGATAGAAGTTGTTTAGAAACCAAATCAATAAAGGTAAAAAAGAATAAGAAGTTTCCAGTTCGGTAAAAAATAAATAAATTATAAATATTATTTCATTAAAAATTCAAACTAATAAGATTTTTCTTGAAATATTTAAAATCTGCCAAATGGCAGAAATCTGCCACAAATGGTAACACTGATCGGCGGCCGTCGGCCGTCCTGATTGGATATGCGTTTTTAAATGCAACCAATGACAGACAGGTTAGTCAAAGATTAAATAGGACAGACTAGACACTTCCCAAAATTGCAGTTGAATAATTTTGTCGTGTCAATGAACCATGGTGGTAAAGTAACATGTTACAATTTAAAGAACTATGAATATCATAAACATTGGTTTACGACATCTAGTAATTAAACAAAAATAAATATTCTATTAAATATTGAGTACGTAGCCACGTAGGTACCTAGTTACTGAATAGGTATTAGTACCAAAGATCTCAGAGAATGTTTACCGTGACTAGGGATTACAGTCGCGAAAATATTTCTTTTACATACCAAGATCTTTAAAAACAGCAACATCATTATTAGGTAGGCACATTACTAGGTAATTGGTGGCAGTTCTGTTACCTATTTTATCTAAGGTTAACAACTAGAGGTCAAAGAACAGCTGTAAATAGGGCTGCCTCATGATGCGTTTAGATTCATTTTAGATAAAAGTTTAAGAGGCATTTCATGTATGAAAAACTTTGAAATTTTAAAAGTCGTAGAACAAAAGTTGTTCGTTATGACCGGTAGAATATCCTGCTTTCGGATCCCTACAATTCTTAATAAACACGTTGTATATTTAGATAGAGAGATAACTCTTTACTGAAGGATGTAACATTATTACAAGCAATAAAACTATTTTTATACGAAAATCAGCTTCATCAACTTCACAACTTCACTTCATTCATCTTCATTATTGAGAAATAACTCCATACTCAAACCATGTTTACTTTTCAGATAATAAAATCCTAGTTTTTAAATAACCCACACATAAATTACTTGAGTGTTGAGAGTTTGGACTTTGTCTATTTTACCAGTAAATAAACATTTCCCCTCATACTATAAAATGGTGCTTAAATTTAAATCATGCTTAAAATTAGCGCTGTCTCTGTTTGCCATTACGCATTGGTAAGAGATGGCAATAGTTTAAGCATAGTTTATCGTTTACAGATTTTTTGTAGATACATACTACATAAATACTTTGTAAACCTAAAAATCCTAAACGTAACATTAATATACATTTTAGAAATTTGTAAGTTCGTAAGAAAAAATCCTCAATACTTCATAAAACAAATTGACCAACCACGACGTTATAAAAGTAGGTACGAGCATAGCCTAATGCTACCTACATCCAAACTGAGTATACACAGCTCGGGCCCAAATGCTATGGCCGTAAAAATCTACAATGAGATACCCGAAAACATTAAGCTCATGGAAAACTACAACAAATTTGAAAGCAGGCTAAAGGAGATGTTATTACAAAAAACATACATTAGACGAATACTTTAATGAATGAATAATAAAATAGAAAGAATTAAATAATAAAGAGACTAGGTAGATAAAAACATAAAAAAAATTACGATACACGTCTTTAATTTAAAAAATAATAATAATAATATAATATTGCATGATTTTTAATATCGGTCCGCTTCTCTCTATTGCAACACCCTTACTGGGTACATTATGTATTGAATCACAAATTACTTAGTCATAAGTCCTGACAATGTTAAATCTACGTACATACATAATAATGCAATAAATATACTGAATACTGAATAAATCCAAAAAAGCCGAATACGGCGTAGAGACAGCGCTAGTTTTAAGCACTATTTAAATTTAAACACTATTCTATAGTATGAGGGTAAAAAATGTTGTGGACTCAGTATGAACGCGACTCGCTTACGTACACAACTGACAGGGATAAGAGCGTATTAATCCTTCATCAAGATCGATGCTTTCAGTTTGGTGAAAGCGGTGATAAAGTGTTGGGTTCGGCTCTGAATATACAAGCGTCTGACGTATGCTTATTTAAAAAAAAATCTATGTCCACGCAAAATGTTACTTATCATAATACCTATTATGCAATTTTTTTAACTACATTCAGTGATTTTACATCTTCAAAAATGTTGTAATGTGCAAGCGAGAAGTTGTTTGACGGTTGTCAGTCTCTTAAGTGGTCACTTTTATGTACAAAACTTCCTCTATTTGAAGTGAGTGTTGAATAAAACAAAATATATAATTAAAATTCTAATTTGAAATTCAGTTAAAAATGAATTGTTTTATAGAACTTACTATATCAATTTTTTATTAGTTTTTAGTATTTACTACACTTAAGGAAACTACAAAGATTTTTATAAAGTCCCAAGAGTTATTATTCTCTTGATAGTAATACGTTGGACCTGTAGATAAAACTACGGTCGCATAATTACCGTAGTAGCATCATCATCATCATCATCATCATCATCATCAACCTATGTTCATCCACTGCTGGACGTAGGTCTCTCCCAAGACGTGCCACTGAGCCCGGTCTTCGGCTCTTCTCATCCAATTTTTGCCAGCTACATTTCGCAGATCGTCGCCCCACCTCGTCGGAGGGCGTCCTACACTACGCTTACCTAAACGCGGTCTCCACTCAAGTATTCGTTTGCTCCTTAGAGCAACACGGGCCACCGGCGGACCGGAGGGGAGTAGCCTTCGCAGGCATTCCCCTCTGTCAAAGTACAAGTCCACGCGGTCCTAGACGTACAATAAAACTAGTTGCAGCCGCACTGCTCACTAGACTAAATCTAGTTGCGGGACAGAATCAATGTCCTTTAAAAAATGTCGAATTGTTCTGTTTTATGCTGCAAAAAGACATCTGCCACGTCAAATTTACAAAAAGATGGCGTTACCTTTCATATGTAAGTAATTTTTAATCACATTATTACTTTAAACTTCGTTTAAACTTAAAAATCACAATATTATCGGTCGTGTTGTTTCCGATTTGTTAACAAACACAGGCCGCTCGCCTTCATACAATAAGCGGATCGGTCGAGCGACTGATCCGAGACATTTCCAGAGACATGAGACATTTGCGTATCGACAGTTGTTACAACTACGGCTGTAAGCAAATTGTCAGTGTCACCTCATACTGTTAGGACACAGAATGTATCTATGTGTGCATGAAATTGTTAGTGTATTTTTAATTAGGTATGTGTGAGTTTCGTAGTGACAGACGATTATTTTTGTGTGGGAATTAGAGAAAGTGTGCGTAACACAAATTTCCCCCCGCAAAAAATGGCAGACAGTTTTGTATCGGTAATAAACGCTACGGCCACTCCCCTCCGTGTTGCTCTATGGTTTGCTCCAACGATTGTCGGTTCTACGGCAAACATGGCCGGCCCACTGCCATTTCAGCTTGCTAATCCTTTGAGCTATGTCGACTACTTTAGTTCTCTGTCGGATAACCTCGTTTCGGATTCTATCCTTCAGAGAGACCCTGTCGGGCAGACCCTGCGGTTGGGTAGACACAACTTTGAGAGAGAGCTAAACCGGAGAATTCAGCTGGGCTGGGCTGCGTTTGGGAAACTCCGTCAGGTCTTCTCGTCGCCCATCCCTCAATGTTTGAAGACGAAAGTCTTCAACCAGTGCGTCCTACCTGTTATGACCTATGCTGCCGAAACGTGGACACTAACAGTAGGGTCGGTCCACAAGCTGAAGGTCGCTCAGCGAGCTATGGAGAGGGCTATGCTCGGAGTAGTACATGTCCCTGAGTTATTCGTCGAGTGTGATTAATTAGAGTCCGATGGCGCAGGTGGTAGCGCTGCCCCGTATCAAGTCGTAGTCGTGGGTTCAAATCCCACTCGGACTTTTGGGACATTATAAAAATCTTTGTAACTTACTATAATATTTTATAATGTTATTTATCACTTAAAGGAATTTGTCCAATGTCATTCAGAATCATAAATTTTCCAAGTTCTTATAATACCAATTCTATTTTATTCTTTATCTAGATTTTCCGCATTAATTAAATTTTCGTTGCACTACTCATCAAAAAAGATCTTCACAGCCGTATTACTTTCAGCAATATTATTTCTAAAAGCTTGAAAATACACGCTGCAAATTACTCAATTAATATCTGTTAACTAAGGGTGATTGTTATGGGGATATGATTTCACACGTTTTAATCTTCATATATTCGAATCATAACATTTTGTTTTAATTAAATATTTAAATAGGCTGCTTGATTAATAAGTAAATTAATTATTATCGATATAGTTCAACTTTTGGAAAAACGTCAAATTGGAAGGTATATAAAATTAGATACATACAATGAATATGGGACCAACTGATATTATGTAAATAGAGCTTTTGTAATAATATTGTTACGAGCTCGGGGGTTCTTATGGATAGAATATGCACAATAATAATAATCCAAGAGATGACTGATTCATTTAACTGACACTTTACAGAACTAAAACACTTCCTAACATACTCAACTATTGCTCTCACAGTCAACTATCGCTTCCAGAAGTTCTCTATCACTTTCCGTATATCTCTTCCTCGAGCCATTCCCTCGAACTGACTCCTCTCCTTCCTCCTACTGACTCCTTCCTCGAGCCATTTCCACGAACTGTACTCTATACCGAAAAAGGTGAGAGGCCCTGAAAACGCCTGAAAGTGGGTTTCAGGATATTGCATGGATCGATGAGCAATAGCCTGAAACGGACCGAAAACATGTTTCATGCGCCTGAAAACCACGGCAACATAGTCGAAATTTTTCAATCATATGACAGAGGTGACAGAGCCTCTTCTGGCACAGGCCTGAAAGTCAGGTAAAATAACGAAACAAATGCGAGCCAATAATGTACGGCCAAATAATGTACAGCATGATAATGCACACCCAGATAATCCGTGTCCACTGGTTTGAATTATTGGGTGTACATTCTCATCCCGTACAATAACATGCTGTGCAATATCGTCACGTGTCAATAATGTACACCCAGATAATGTACAGCCTAAGTGCCAGAAATTAATTTTTACGGTACCAAAGTGGCATCCAGATAATGCACACCCCGATAATGTACACCCAGCTAAAACGAATCCAAAAAGGTACCAAAGTGGATTCCAAATATCATGCTGTACATTATCGTGCTGTACATTATCATGTCGTACAATAACCGGACTCAAACAAATTGCTAGGCGTCCGGCGCAACAATATAAATATTATATTGTAACAAGGATATTATTAGTTTGAGGCGTAGCGTGTGCTGTCTTATAAATTTGATTTTGTTTACCTTTTTCTGTATGCCTACGCCTCACTAAACTTCAATAATATATTATATTATTACATTGTAAAAGGATCATACAAAAGAACGGTAGGAACCAAGCCGTAAGTTTGTTGCCTGTTCTTATAGGCTTTGGTCGCGTGGAACTGGCAATTAGAGTCACCTAGCTTTAAGACGTTTCAAAGTGATCCTTGTGATTCAATTGAATGTTACCTTTGACTTTAAATAGCTGCTGGAATCCATACATAAAAATTGACCGTGAACTCGGTAATTTCTTGTGGCTTTGCTACATATTAAAAAATGTTAGGATGTGCGAACGAAAAGCTTGTTTGACAGTTGTCAGCCTCTTAAGCTGTCACCATTATGTACAAAACTTCTTCTATTTGAAAGTCAGTTAAATATGAAAAGTTTTATAGAATCTACTATTTATTCTGCATGTTTTGCGGCAGAAACTTTGTTTCATCTAAGCTAGTACTTTTATACAATTTCATAACTTCCGTATCAGAATTACAATGTTGCGGTATACTTTGAATTTTCTCGAGCTTCAGACACTTTAGTGCTACTACTAACTTTTGTTTAAGGCGAGCAACTTTGTTAGTCGGTTCTGTTTGTGCTTCTAATGTCTTTTTGACCGCGGGCCATTTTCTCAGAACTGCAATTGCTCGTTGATGCTCTTCACAGATAGTAAATCTCTCTGTTTCAGTGAAAGCATCTTTCTTCAAGCTAATGTTGGAGGTCCCGATGTGGCGGACTAAATGGTATACTTTAGGAACACTTGTTGCTTTGTTAGCTCTCTTGGGAAGACTTAACAATTCTGAACATTGTGTTGATAGTTGACGACGCTTTTTCAGACCAGTTCCAACTTGTATTTGTTTGGATCGTAGTTCCTCTGGCTTTGGACTGCAGGACGGCTCAGAACTTTTAGCAATATTCTGGTTTTTTAAAGTAATGTTGCTTGTCTTACAATCGTGACCTTGTCTTTGTCCGGTTGTGGTTTCAGATGAGATGGTAATGACTTCATCGTTGGATTCCTTTCTAAAAATATGTTTGTGAATTGTGTTAATAAGCGTTGTGGATGGATTGTTAACAAGTTTTACTATACTCCACAGAATATTAGACATTGTCAATTATTGTTTAAAACGCTGGTAGATACAATAATAATAATTAATATTAATTTGTGGATTTATATGAATTTATTAACCATTGGTTTACTCTTTCTCTATGTACCTTACCTATCATTTATCACCTGTCAATATGAAAGAAAATTATGAAAAAAATAAAACATTAGCTGCCTATTTTTGTTATTTTTCTCGAGTTTGAAACCGAAGAGATTGTTAACAAAATAAATGTTTATGAGTCCTGTGTTTTTTTAATGAAAAAAATGTTTATTACTTTTAATGAAATCCACTCTGTCTGGAATGAAATCTACTAAGCGTTAGCTGTGGCCCAGGAGACAGTATTCTTCCGAATGACATACTTTTATGTAAACTGAACTTATGCGTTTGCATAACATACATTTTTGTTCGAAAATGAATGTAATTTTCTTATACCTTGACGTGCCGTACCTTATTGAGATGCGTGTATATTTAAGAAATGTAAGTACTTAATTATAAAAAAATATCATGCGACGGCTGTGCTATGGCTTATCTCTTGCTAGCTAATACAAGATAATAAAAGATCAATGAAATAAACCAAGAACCTGAACCTGAACCTTTGTACAAGCACTTTGATTTAGTTATTGAAGCCGATAACCAGATCTGCCTCCGGATATTGCTCCTCAGCAGCGGAACTTTGGCGCCAGACCAGCAGGAACTTGAACAAACAACGCCAGGATTCAATAGAATTTAATTACCTCTCATAAAAAGTAGCTTTGTCGTTTGAAATTCTGTGTACTGTGTGATTCTGAAGAATTAAGATCCGACACTGAAGTCAATAGTCAAGCGGAAAAACGGCCGGTTTCGAAACCTCGATCAAAACTAATCGGATGTCAAGTCACTCGCCATTTCAACTATTACATCGAATTAGATATATAGCAAGTGACTTGAATGCGATTAGTTTTGATCGGGCTTTCGGAAACCGGCCGTAAATTAGTTACAAGGTATTTCAAAATACTGCTCACTGCTACTGCTAATTAGCCTACTTGGCTAGATTGTAATGATATTAGGATACTGCATTTTTTGCGCTATACTAAATTTAAAAAAAAATACTAACTGTTTAAATATATTTATTGTGTCTATTTTAATAATATGGTATTAAGATATTTGAAAAGATTTACCGTGCCTGGGGACCAAAGTCGTGTGGCAGTTTTATTTCACTTTACACTTGTTTCGCTCGCGTAGTACCCGCGATATTTTATGTAATATTTCAACACAAGAACTAAATTTATAGTTTTATCCGAATCAGTTTAAACTTAGTATCATCTATAAACATTAAAATATCCATGCTTTAAACTAAACATCTAAACTTTCGCATGTATATTAAACAACAATGTATATAGTTAGAGCCATATTCTGATGGCGAGACGAGATAATGCCTTCCCGAGCTTGGCCATTACGTCTGGAAACGGAACCGACCTTTCCTGGGAGATCTTGAAACGAAACGATTATGAATCACATTTGCAAAACAAAGTAGTACTTTAACTGTTTTTGTACGAAGTGATAGTACATTCTCTGGATGAGATAGTACCTAATAAAAAAAGCTATATGTATTTTTTTTTATATGTCTTTGTTTTGGACGAGTGTAAAGAGGCGGAAATAGTATTTATTTGACGGATAGCGTTAGTCGGAATATATAAAAAAAGTACTAAGAGTAAACAGGTATTTGCATCCCATATTATTTTATACCAGCTGCCGCCCGCGGCCCTGCTCGCGTGTTAATAGTAATTGCTTTCATTAATATTTAAGGTGTTTGTCTTTTATTGGGTTTCTTTTATGTGTTCTACCCTGCCCATTTCCCAGAAGTTTTTTCGGGATAAGTAGCCTTTATATTCATTCAAGTTACGAACTATATTTGTTCTATGCGTCACTCACTCCCTTGTAAGGGCGTGATTGACCCACAAATATCGAAACTTTCGTAATAATATTTTTAAGTAGGATAGGTAAGAGGAAGGATGAAGGAAGTAGGATTATTGAATAGACGCAACGCAATTTTTTTTTTATACAAATCGCTGATGGAACAAGCTTATTATGGTCCACCTGATGTTAAGTGGTAACCATTACCTATAACAAATCATTGTCTCTACGATGCAATGCCCTGCGTTCGTCAACTTGGGATACAGATGTTAAGCCTCATGTGCCTGTAATTTCACCGGCAATCTCACCCTTCAAACCGAAACACAGCAACGCTGTTTGGCGGCAGAAAAGGGCATGGTGGTGGTTACTCCCCGGACGAGCCCTTCACAAAGAGCTCTCTACTCCTGTACTCCTGATATATCTTTAGTATTTTCAGCGCTGAATTTAGTAATCAGTAGTACCTACCTATTATTGATGGTGTGGTCTAAATAACTCAATGAAACAACCCTCCAAATCTCAGATTCAAAGAGCTGAGAAACCCGAAGTTCTTTTAAATGGATTCCAAATGACACTTACAACTACTCATCTTCCAATATTGCAAAACGAACGATTTTGCAGTGTAGCAGAATATAGGATACTATAGGTATAGATACAGGATTTCAAATAATGCAGTTTCTTTACGACGGTTGATATTTGACGTCTCAAACGACTCAATACCAAATCAAATGGTTTTATTAAACTCAAGAGAAAATGGAAAAGTGTGCAATTTCAGATCCAGTTGGATAAATGTCATAAAGGAGAATATTTGAAACGTCCAGATTGAAAGAAAAATTGTTTTTCCTTCCAAATAAACCCATTTGAGTCATATTATATTTGAGTCAACAATTCGTATGGGTTTAAACATAGTTGATTTGTAGATGTAGGTACCTGCAGTCTAGACCACATCAATATAGCTGTTGCATAGGAATCGCAATCGTCAGGCTTTCAACCATCGATGACAACAGCATCTCCTTAGTACTTATATTTAAGGGGCTGACAAACCTCAAACATCTTCTCGCTGGCACATTTTAACGTTAAAAATTACTGAAAGTTTTTTCAACAATTATTCATGTTTATCTTTGAGAATAATCGTTTAAAAATGGCTTACTTTAACTTTTTGTATGCAACAACAGCAATATATTCCTATAATTACACCATGGCCCCATGACATCCAAAAAAACATCAAAAACTTGCCCAGTCCGCCACGAATGGACGATTTTCCGAGCCTTTGTTTTTCGTAGCATTCGCTCAATACATTTTTGACCAAGCTTTGTCCTCCCGTGTAAGCCGTGCAAAACGAGGAACATTCATAAATTCGAACTTTGTTAAGTTGTCAAAGCTAGGATATCCTCATGCTACGACCATTGTTTTCCAGAACAATAACTTAAGCAATTAGCCCTTAAACAACTTTCAGCTAACTCGGCCTTAAATTGTTTACAACTTTAATGGCTCGCAACTTAATATCCGAGCATTGATTAATGTGGGCGTTTATCAGGATTTTAGTTAGCTGGATTTTCTGTACTTGCCTAACTATGCAGACAGTAGATATTATAATAATGTTAGGCTTATTTAATTTTTTGTGTACTGATAAGGTACTAAAAAACAACCTGCCAAAAATGTTGTATGCATCATGTTTACGAGTCGTCAAGTTGAAATTGCAATTGAATAGAAAAAAAATGGGAATGTCTGTCTGAGCTGTTATGCTTTTTTTGAGTTTAGCATAACCTTATAATAAGATTTTTCATATTTGTTTTTAATTAGCTGTGACTATAGAAGCCATTGTCTGTCTGTTATACCCCGTTTACACTTAGCACATGTCAGCGGAAATGTGCAGAGACATGGGAAGAAACTTGGCAATGCGAGAATGTAAACAGGCCACTTCCATGTCCACTCGCGTTGCCGCTCGCGTTCCGCGTGTTGCGTGAACACACTTTACCGGCGACGCTGCCGCAGACATATGGACGGCAACATTTCCGTCCACGCGAATGGCAGCGCGAATGTCTAAATGTAAACGCAGTTTAATGTACAATTTTCTTGTAATAATTATTTTAACTAGCTTAACGTAGATCGTTGTCCTATCACAAGTAAACAGATTAAGATAGTAGGGATTATAACTGGGCTTCTGTTTTAAGTTCTTCATCATGGGAAAGTTCAAAGTTGGATTATCTGTGGTCGAGATTGTACAAAGCGATAACTACTAACGAGCTGGGTAATAGAATGAAATGGTATGTATTTAGGTCAGTAACAAACATATATTATCATGCCTCGAGTTCATGGACTCAGGGCAGTGCATCGTAGGGCACATTCCCGTTGTGCGTGACTAATGAGGCAATGCTTTGTTATAGGTGATGGTTACCCCTTAATATCATTTTTTATTTTCAAATAGTTATAAGGGAATCAGATAACTATAAAAAAGTACAATGTAACACTCAGACACAAAATAAACATCTCTCTCTCTCCCTATTAATTAACAGTTTAAACGAAGGAAGATTTTCACCTTTATATGGTTTCTCGGATGAAACTCACAGAACGCGGTTTGATGTTTCTTAATATCATACTACGTAACATCAAATTGCGTAATAACTTGAACTAAAATAAGTTGATTAGGTAGTCTGGTCTAAAAATTGTTTTTCAATATCCATTTACTTTATCTGTTAAGGTATTGTAAACGGATATAAATAAATAAATCTACTATTATGTCCTTACACAAATTTTTGCTCGCAGTCGAGATCGAACCCACACCCTACTAGATCGCAAAAGGCAGAGCTACTACCAACGGAGCTGATACCAATATGCAAGTCTTCATTCATTTATAGGTGATGATGACAGGAGGTGGTGACTGCTAACATATATTAATTGAAGTTGTAACAAGGATCATACAAAAGAACGATAGGAACCAAGCCGTAAGTTTGTTGCATGTTCTTCTACGCTTTGGTCGCGTGAAACTGGCACCTAGATTCACATAGTTTTAAGACGTTTAAAGTGATCCTGTGACTTTACTGAATAAATACCTTCTGACTTTGACTTTGACATGCAAGTAAACGCCACTTGTCAGCCAGTCCATGAAAAGTTTCAGGGAAACCCATGTATTATTATTCGGGAGTACCGGTTGTCACAAAATACATAATCATATGCAAATCAGCCAAATCAACAGTCAGACAAAGTTGTTGAGAAGCAGGAAGAAACGTTATTTTCCCGAATGTTGCGAAATATTACTGATTTCCGGATGTTAAAGGTTTGGTGCGATTTGTCGCGATGGAAAAACCTGAAAACACATACTTGTTTTGACAAGATCAAATACGTGTTTTCAGGCAAACCAAGCGAAGACAGGTATTTTCCTACTATTTGATTCGGTATGTGAAACACATAACGTAATAAATATGAGTGAAATAAGTTGGTTTTTGTATCTGTGTAGTCTATCTACATCATTAAACACCTTAAAAAAATATTTACCGGTCGGTAAATATTTACTCTACCCTACTAATATTCATATATTTTATTCATATAATTTATCTACTCGGGAATCTTACATTGTATGATGGACAATGTTTGTTTTCTGTCTGGCTATAGAATATATAAGTCAGTATTTCTATAAGAAAGAAGTATACCTATGTATTGTATCAGTTTTTTTTATATCTCTACAAGCTTTGTTTAGTTTGGGGCTATCTAGATGGTGCTGTGTGAAATGTCCACCAATATTTATTAATTTATTGGCGTAGCGCATTTATTGCAAGATAAACTTTTATTATCCTCAAAATTGAAATTCTTTAGCTGGATCTCTTTGTGAGCTAGGATCATACTGAAACCTTGAAGATCATGACTTTAATGGCGTTTCGTTTTTCCAACCGGATATCTAAAAAGTATGGAACCCTTTATAGTAAGATTGTAACAAATAACCTGTAGCTATTTAATTTGCTTCGCAATGGGAATTGAAAAGGCAGGCACGATTTATTTGACAACGAACGATCAAATGAGATTTTTGTGTTTGATGTGAATTGCTTGGCGCCGCTCCTGTTCAGTTCAAGTAGTAAGGTTTTGGAGTGATCAATGAAAGGTTCATGTTTCTCATTACTCATAGCTACTGGCATCTTAGCTTTGGATAAGATATTTATTGAGAGCACCCATTAAAGGCTGGTCTCCTGTCATCTTGAGTTGGTACTTATAGTTATAGTAGGTACTCGTATACATCAATAAATCGGAGAGGATATCTACCGAGCCTGGTGATTACAGTCAGGGATTACCGTGCCTGAAGATTGCAGAGTAAATATCTATCATGATTTAACATGATTTAATTCGTAGTTTCTATGGTCTAAAAATATTGTTTCCGGCCGGGCGATGCTTCTATTTTGGATTTCTATGATTGAAGACAAAATAGTCTTCAATCCTAGACTGTAATTGTCTGTAATTGTCTGTAACTAGTTTTAAATTGAATTTGCGTCCATTTCAAAAAGTTCCTTAACTCTCTCAAGAAATGGAACTGTATGCGAATCTTCAATATTGAAAATACTTACCTTCCAAGGCATGAGCGTGGAACGTCCTGTACAATATAAGTATTCCTAGCTACTACCGGCCATATCTGCCGGTTAAGTAATTTTAAAATAAATATGGATATACCCACGCTAATAAGTAATTTAATGTTAAGACTACAGTAATAAATAAAGGTAAGAAGATGGTTACAGTGAAATGCTATTAAATACAACGTGTTGATGAAGTTATGTAGGGAAACAAAGAGCGTGTATTTAGACCAAGCACTGGAATACTTTGACGTGTGCAACGGTTGAATACATCGTTTTCGAAATTCCCATACAAAAGTAAAATTAATATTTTCTCAGAAATTTGCAACAGCCCTGTCTGTGTACGTGTCAAGGTCACACGCACGCGCGCTTCTATCTAGGAAAGAGAAAAACAACGATAACCTACGAGATAATTTGAAATACTTACCTTTCGGTAGGTAGGTAGGTACGCCGCCAATCCCCTGACACGATATTTTTACTGGTTCCTATGGATTTTGTCATTATTTACTGGCTATAATAACACTGGATAAAACTGGATTTTGGTAAGTTTGCGAGATTTCGCACGACACAGGCTTCAAACTTCACACTAAACCATTACCTCGTAGGCACTGCTCATACACACACTGACTGACGACGGCTTTTTACATAACAATCACCATTTTATCACGTTTGATGACATTTTCTCAACAAAACAATGTACAACAACGCATGTAAACACAAACAGGGTGACCATCTCAAAAGTGGCGGTTCTACCACACACCTGCCAAAAAATCTGTCAAAATCTACCAAGCTTGACGATAAAAATACCAAAAATATGACTTCATACCATCTCCTTCGTGGCTACGGAATAAATTAAATACCTACATTACATTCAGTTACTATCTTTTGATCGTTTGTAACGGTTTGCAGTTATCTAAAACGAGATAGAAGTTGTTTAGAAACCAAATCAATAAAGGTAAAAAAGAATAAGAAGTTTCCAGTTCGGTAAAAAATAAATAAATTATAAATATTATTTCATTAAAAATTCAAACTAATAAGATTTTTCTTGAAATATTTAAAATCTGCCAAATGGCAGAAATCTGCCACAAATGGTAACACTGATCGGCGGCCGTCGGCCCTCCTGATTGGATATGCGTTTTTAAATGCAACCAATGACAGACAGGTTAGTCAAAGATTAAATAGGACATACTAGACACTTCCCAAAATTGCAGTTGAATAATTTTGTCGTGTCAATGAACCATGGTGGTAAAGTAACATGTTACAATTTAAAGAACTATGAATATCATAAACATTGGTTTACGACATCTAGTAATTAAACAAAAATAAATATTCTATTAAATATTGAGTACGTAGCCACGTAGGTACCTAGTTACTGAATAGGTATTAGTACCAAAGATCTCAGAGAATGTTTACCGTGACTAGGGATTACAGTCGCGAAAATATTTCTTTTACATACCAAGATCTTTAAAAACAGCAACATCATTATTAGGTAGGCACATTACTAGGTAATTGGTGGCAGTTCTGTTACCTATTTTATCTAAGGTTAACAACTAGAGGTCAAAGAACAGCTGTAAATAGGGCTGCCTCATGATGCGTTTAGATTCAATTTAGATAAAAGTTTAAGAGGCATTTCATGAATGAAAAACTTTGAAATTTTAAAAGTCGTAGAACAAAAGTTGTTCGTTATGACCGGTAGAATATCCTGCTTTCGGATCCCTACAATTCTTAATAAACACGTTGTATAGGTATACCACACGACTAACTAACTAAGAAAATAAACACAAATAGCGTAGTTTGTTTGAAAACCCCACGGTTAGGACAACTAAATCGGTCGGTATATACATGTATAATATAAATAGGTGATTTTTATTCCAGTTAAAAGCGTTCTTGTTAGTTGAAAGATATCCATCCTCATATTACGGTTTCGCGATAAGACGTTGGTAATTGGTATCTATACGGTAGTTCCAGTTAAGACCCAGTAAGGTAAGGTAGGTAAAGTAGGGTACCACATTTCCCATTAACATTTTACAGAATTTGCAAAGTGCAAGTCATATTTTTTTATTTCTTTACGGTCGTCGTTCTCGTAGATCATCCCCTGAGAGTATCCGGGTAATGTATAGACGTCTGAATAGTCAACATTGTCACTTCTGCACTTTTGCTGGTATTTTTATATTACAAATAAAATGTGAATATTTCGCTTCAGTATTTATTTTCTGAATTGTTTTTTGTTACAAAGCAGTAATGATTACTTGTAAGATAGTTGTGTGGTTCTAACCCGGCTTAAGTCATTTATTATCAAGTCATATAATATAGAAATACCTATGAGTTTAAGTTATATACTTAGAAAGAAAGAAAAGACATTTATTTGACTCACACAAAACGGACAATGGACAGATACGGGCAAAACGGCAAAACCAATAGGTAGGTATTACAATAAAAAAATAATTCTTAAATAAAAACACATTATTTACAGGTTCTAGCCAGTCCCGTCCGTGCAGTATGCCAAAAAGGTCCAGACTCAGCTTT
This sequence comes from Chloroclysta siterata, assembly GCA_932294275.1. Lineage (NCBI taxonomy): Eukaryota > Metazoa > Arthropoda > Insecta > Lepidoptera > Geometridae > Chloroclysta > Chloroclysta siterata. The sequence goes on along the minus strand of OW028601.1, from coordinate 7,736,929 downwards.
TTGCTGCCTGACAAAAGTAGGCGCTGCTTTACTTATTCTTTTTTTCGTGTCACTAGTTCTTTCGAAATAGGTGAAAGTATTTTAAGTGTGTCTTAAAAGGCTCCAAAGTTGATACTTTAGCCAGGTTTTACGAACGATCTCAAAGCTATCTTTCAGATCTAAATATTTGCATCTTTTTTTTTTTAAAGTCTGAAGTTGAGATGGACATATTTAATTGATAGCGTTGCTCTGAGTTGGTAAAAGTCACCCTCGCTGTATACGTTCATGGCCTTACGGTGAAATTCTGCGAAAATAAAAAAAAATGCTTAAACTAATAATTTTGAAGAGAAGCAGACAAATGGGTAATCAACCAGTGACAGAGCAAATTTTAAGCAATGTTGTAATGAATCTATGAAAATTAAGAACGGCCTCTTATTTTTCATTTAAACATATTCATTTCGTATTCGTAGTATTACTTACTAAATATTTATTCAAAGGTTCTAATGAATCTCCATATTCACTGTTATGAAATTGAAACAATATTATCTTAACAATCCTGCTAAAGATGTGGCGTGGCATACTAACCCTCATATGACTATGATTACATGGCAAATCAAATATCACCTACCACACTCCTGATTCCAATTTGGATCATAGACATCTAAAGGTAGTTTGTTTCATAACACAGATTATATATTCGATGTTATTTTTTGTTCTGTGTCTGGGCGTTATAGTGTATTAGTATATAGGTGTATATATATACGGACCTGTCAACGACAGCTGTCTGGTTCCCACAATGCAAGCTTTGTTTAGTGTAGGACTAAATGGCGCTTTGTGCAATGTCCCTCATATTTATTCTTCTTGTATGGGCAGGTTATCCTGCCATTATAAGATGACAATATAATATGAGATATAATAAGTGACTAAGCCGTACCTATGGTAAAGGTGTGTATTCATCTACAGTAGAAAGCAAAAGTCGGTATATTAGGTATAATATACAAATAAGAATTTCGTTAATAAGTTAAGGCATAAGTTTTTATTTCTAATTTAGTAGATATTAAGATATTTTTAAAGTGTAGAAATAAATTTAACTATAAATGCAGGATTCGATTATATAATATTTAATATAATTATATCATGATCATTATCATCAGCCTGAGAAATCCACTGCTGGACATTTCCAGGAAAAACGATTCTGAGCCCTCTCCATCCATCGACAATGTCGTCAGTCCATCGGGTAGGAGGGCGTCCCACGCTTCGTTTTCTTGTTCGTCGTCGCCATTCGGGAACCTTTCTTCACCAGCGGTTGTCAGTTCTACGAGCTATATGACTTGCCCATTGCCACTTCAACTTGCTGATTCTGCGAGCTATATATTTTTTTTTTTTATTTTATGCCAACAAAACATGGCCAGATCGCATTTAAGCTTTTTATTTATATAAATAACTAACTAATTACCCGAGCACTCAAATTGTCGAGTGTTTCTTTTGATAAATTGCAAAAGTTTGTTATCTAAGTCGTTAGATTAGGCTTTTATCAGTTTCATTTATTACGAACCTTTTAATATAAGATGTTATCTTTCTTGAAGTTATAATTATAATTAAAGGTAGGTATAAAAAACATATTAACTAAACAAAGGACTTTGGCGGCTGAACATTAACAAATAAGTAATCAGTAATATTTTTTCAGAACAAAGTTACATAGTGCACAAGTAAGGAGCCTCTTGAGGCGCACTTAAAATCCTTTCACCACACTGTTTCGAAAGAAACTAGTGACACGACAAGAAGAAGAAGTGCACAAGTTACAAAATAACTATGAAACTGCAAAAGTTATAAACTGTGATGCAGACGGTGATACCGGAACTGTGAGTGGTGCTAGACCACTCACAGTTCCGGTACACTCAGTGAGCACTTTACAACGTGGATACAAAAGGCTCGTAGAGTAGCCCCGCGGTTCGGACAATTTAACCTTTAAAACGGCCCTCTGTGCTCGCTCAACTCTCAACATCTGTGTCTTGATAGACCCACCCCAGGCAGTAATAGTTCAGTACTGATTGCGCTAGAGCGAAGTATACCGTTTTCAAGTATTGAAAATCAGCGACGCTACTTAAAGTCTTGAAAACAAAGATGAGCTTGCGTCCTAGAGTACGGAACCTCATCTTTGTTTGGCTATTGTACTGTCAATATGAGGTGTCCATGCTAAGGTATTGTTGTATTTAATTGAGAGCGTACGTTCCAGGAATTGGCAGGAGCATGGGCAAGTACTTGGCAAGAGTGAGCACGGAGGGAGAAAGAGGTAGGTTGGGTACGGTTAGTAGGAGAAAAGGTGATATATTTAGTTTTAGTTGCAATAAGGGTTAATAGTTTTAAGGAGTGCCAACTTAGCGTCACTCTCAGGGCAGAATCAGCAAGCATTTGCACTTCCTCCCAATTCTTACCATCAGCAAGAAGCGCTGTATCATCCGCGTAGGTAATTATTTTACGATGAAGGGAAGAGACAAGTTGCACAGCTCGTTGATAAAAACAAGGAACAGAGTAGGTCCAAGTATACTTCCTTAGGGGACGCCAAAAAACAAATGCAGACACACTTTCGTATTTACAAATTGGAATAGGATGTAATAGTTATCATGATCAACCTATGTTTGTCCATAAGTTGGATGTAGGTCTCTCCCAAGACGTGCCACATAGGCCGGTCTCCGGCTCTTCTCATCCAGTGCTTGCCAGCTACATTTCACAGATCGTCGGCCCAGGATAAGATAATGATGATGATGATAGGATGTAATGATTTTGAGTAATACAGCTTGATCTGCATAACCGCGGTTGGAAAGCGCACAATGATTATCCTATTAGCTGGGATTACACCTCGCGAATATTCAGCGCCATCTGTACAAATAGATAACGTCGTAGATTGTACTAAGCCCTCAGCCTAGAGCTCCTTAAGAACGTACCATAGCCTGATTACTACTAGTTTAGGGTACCTAGAACTCTGTGTATAAGAAAACTACGAGTAACATATTTGGAAATTTTAAAATTAGAAATAATTTTTAAAAGAAAAAACTATAAAGAATGGTTTTAAATTAATATCTCATATAATAACTATAAGATAGATAGATAGATAACACTTTATTGTACACAAGAATACATCATAAATCTAGGCGTAGCTTATAAAAGTACAATGTGCGGCCTTATCGCTGAAAGCGATTTCTTCCAGGCAACCTTAGGATGGGAAGAGGTAAGGTAGTTTTTATTACACCGAAAATGAATTGTTTAATCAATTCATTGACTTTTTTCTTCAATAAAATAAGTGTATGTTATAAATTACATTTAAATGTTTATTTAACAGCGAACAATGTTTTAGTAGGTACTCAATAAATTTCATTCCATTTCAAAAAAGATTTCAACAGATGTTGTTGAGAAAACAATCGCTGCTAGAAGATCATAATACCGGCCATGCATTCAAAGACAAAAAGGGATTTATTCAATTGAATCACAAGGATCACTTTGACATTCAACAGCAGGCTATTATTATCTGGAGCTCGTTTGAAATCTAAAAGCTGTCGCATTCAAAATAGATTTATGTTGTATTAGTTATCAGAGTCTTAAAGCAGACTTTATACAAATTCTTATTTATTAAACAAAGAAAAGACTAAAATGTTAACAAAAATTGACTTTATTATCATAAAAAAAACTAAGGAAGGAGTTGTGATAATAATTAGAAGTCATGTTTACCGCGTGTTGAAGGTACAATATTCTGTGATTTTACTCATAGCAATAATTTTTATATCGCCGCTCCAACCGAATAAAATGGTAACCGACTATAACGATACAAGTGCTTTTATTTGAAATAATTGTTCCTGAGATGTGATTACACCTTGTGAATTTTTTTCAGGCAAATCGTACGAGTAGTTCTCGAGTTAGACTTTTTGCAATGGATTTCACTTGAATATTCATCGAAAAATAAAAACAACACTTTAAACCGAGCAAAATCGTAACAGGATACTACTCAGTCCTCGATGTCTCGCTTTTTCTTGTAACATGCAATTGCGATTTTATTCGGGTAAATGTGATAAAACTTATTTTTTGTAAAGTAGGAAACCCTCATGTTCCGGTTATAATTCAAGCCTTTTATTTCAGTAAAGTTTATTACAATATATTATTCAAAAAATCTGGAACGGTTACATCGATAATTGTATTTTACAGATAAATAAAACAATCGAAATTTTTGTAGCGATAATAGGTTGCGATTATTTACACACGTAATAACGGGTTACGAGATCCAGAGACGTTGTTTTGGCTATCAAAACACGTCGCTCTCATTTCGTCCTCAGGTAAAAGAAAGTGATAGCATGCCCCCCACCCAGCACTTGCAGTCCAATTATTTACTCTAATTAGTCGCCCATTTGTTTTCAACAGGAAGTGACGTGCATTGATAGGTAGGTACCTGTCTATTGATGTTGAATTACAACCAGGCTACCGCGCTTCAGGTAAGCCCTGGTACTTCCTAATGCTAATTGAAAATAACGTACCTACCTACCAACCTCAGGTCCTCAGGCTGGGCTAAACAGTTTAGCATCAACATACTACCTAGCTTAGTAAACTTTGTGCTCAACACGAAATAAGAAATTAAGTAGGTAGGTACTTGGATACTGCCGAATATCTTTTTTCTTCAGAATCTTCGGAGTATATTATCAAGTTTTTACCGCGAACTCAGATCTGACACACCAAGCATCGCTTCCAGTATCATAAGAGATTCCACTTTCATAAATGCGTTTATACATTCAAGCACTATTCAAAGTCCATCAAACATTTCAAATTTATCTTTAGTACTAGTTAATGTAGATTTTGTAGCATCACCCTCTGCTATTTATGAAGTTATGAATAACAGAGTCGGCACTCATAAACCAAATGAAGCTATGAACAGCATCGTGCGACAAGCAGTTCACAATTCTCTTCTTGGTGTATACCTACCTCAAATAACAGTAGGCCAATGTATGTGTATTTTCGAACAGAGCTACGAATTCCACCCTTGATTATTTCGAAGGTGAAACATTAACACCAGCTAAAGGAGACGTGGCTTTAAAGCCAAATGAAGCAGATTTCTATACAACTACTACTAGTGAACTCAATTCGACTAATGAAAATAACGATAGGAATGGCATAAATGCTTGTACTGATGAGCTGGATGAAACAGAGAGTTTGATAAGTAGCAGAAATGACCAATCACATGAAGAGAGCATAATATGACAAGGAATCGTAACAGAAAGATTAAACGACACCGAAATAATTCAATCTTCTCAATTATCATCCTCTATTATATATGATGATATACAGGCAGAAGTTAAAGCTGATATAATAGAACATAATGAACTCTCAACTTCAGAAAACCAGGTAAACCTAAGTAGACAACGAAAATGTAACAAAAACAATTGGCCATAGTCAAAGTGTGGGTGATAGCATGCATTTCTGTGTAGAACTAGCAATGAATAACAAAGTATTATTTACTCCTGACTATAAGTATACAGCGGCATACCTACTTATTTCCAAAGTTACAGGTGACAAATATAATGTGAAAGAGATGAAGCAATGTGACTTTTATGATTTAAAAAGTCTCATTTCTGGCAAAAATTGGCTAAAGGTTACCCAAAGCAGGAAAATTTTATGGACAAAGATTATAAATCTAATGATTAAAATCTCACATCTTGTTTCACATCAATCAATTCAAATACGATTTTGCAGACGAATATTTGGAATTAAGTACAGACGAGGTTCTTGGCAGATCCAGGCGAGGACGGTTCACGAGAAGTTGTGGAACCAAATAATATCGTGGAGAGTTTAAGGCAGATGTACCATCAACCCATTGCTCTAAGTAAACCTCTGCATCACGATTTACTTGGATTGTGGGCCAGCAAAGCTATACCAAAACATTAACATGGATTTTACGAGTCGCCGTCAAGCTGTGGGAACCAAAACCCACACGAGCACGATTTTCCAGATGAAGATGATCCTGAGGAGGGAAACCAGGAGTTTTCATTGAAAATGTTGTTTTTTCATTGTTGTTTATCTGCTTAGTTGTGTTAAGTCTAGTTAGTGTGTCTAATTCCAATAAAGATCTTGTAATTAAGGCAGAAAAAAGGCTTAATTTTGTATATTTTCTTAGATTTTCTTTCAATACCGATTCCAAAAATGCAAAGAGAGTTTTACAGTAATCTATTTTCACATTCACTGAACTTTTTCTTCTCTCCATGGAATATAAACGTAATTCAAATTTACCTTTTTCATAAAAGCTTAATTTAGTACCGAACAAAATGGTAACATTTGTAACGTCCGTTTTTTTACTGAAAACCATTAATATAGAAGATATAAAATTTCATAGATTTTTCAACTTACGCGCCATTGTGTTTTGAAATTTCGCTTCATTAAGATAGTTTTATTACCATAAGAACTCATCCGTGAACCTTGGCGCCTTAAACAGAAAATTCGTTATGTGTCGCGCTTCGCGCGACACATAACTCAGTCGCGAGCCATTGTGATTTTATACACACCATTTTATAACGTTATATCACCATTATAAAAACCATTTTGTCTAACGAGTTTGTCATAATTTTGTTGTGTGCGAAACAGCTGATAGGCTGGTGTTGCCGTGTTACACGAGCGAGCGTCGAATATTGATTGTATCGATAATTAGATATGTTCTCTCAAGTTAAAGGGTAATACTAAGTAATCCACTGCATTTTGTTCACGATCCTCTGTGGAAACTCAAGTCAGGCAGATATATCGTTTTTTTATTCATTCAAATCATTTTTTCCCTCGGTCGATCGATTATCGATCATCCGATTTGAGCGAATTACTGTTCGGGTGCTGGCAAGCCTAATTGAAAAAGTAGAGTGTAGAAAAATCTATGGTATGTTGTTTTTTTTAGATAGTGATCTTCGATTTCGAACAATTATATCGAGTCGATTAATCGCGTTTTATTATTTTTCAGTTTTATTGGATAGATACAGTTTTAACTTGTTTTGGATTCCTCGGGATCATTCCTGGAGGATTATAAGGATTTTTAATTTGATTCATTAAGACCGAATTGACGTAATCTTGTTCGTTTGTTTCATCGGGTATCTCGATTGTCCGAATTATAGAATCGGTCATGTACGATCGAGTTGAGTAGATGAATGGTCTATGAGGTCTATGGCGCAGACATGACACGACAAATGATAACTGATATTTTTGGGATAGATGGTCGATATATTCGAATCGTCAGAGAATAGTATTTAATTCTCTGTTATTTACTAAATAAATAACCCGTCGTCGATTACGAGACGCACGAGACTTAATTGTCCGACAACGCGCCGTCGTTGTATTATATTCAGTGATCATACTTCGAAGCCTGGTGAGTTGTGAAGTTGAGATTGTGATATATGTGGATTTTCCCTCTCGTGTTTCTGTGAGTCAGTTCTAATTCAAGTTTTATGTTTGGTCGATCAGAAAAGGCTGTACCCTGAGGCTGAATTCCTGCCCAGTCGTGTGTCGGCGCATTTCGGTGCCAACCTCAGATACCTCAGACGCCGGCAGTTGCCTTTCGCCAAGCTGCTTCGGGATTGAAGTGGTTGCTCCCGCCAAGTTCTTACTATCTTCGTGGTAGACTACACATAGTTACCTCGTAGCTACATTCATTCCGAGGACCCATTTAATATTCCCCAAAAGGTTAGTCAGAGGCAATTCCGATGCCCGCGTGAAATTCGTCGACGTTCTACCTCGCCTGGTTGCGGTATATCATTCGTATAAGAGCCTTCGATTCAGATAAATACTAGAGAGTAAGTTTTAGCCTAGCTCTGACCAAACGCTTCACCAATCCATATCATATTTTGTATTTTACTGTGTACACACACTATAATTATAAGTTTTGTGTTCCCCCAGGTATTTAGGATTTCAGAACACTAATATTAATGTTGACATCATATGCATAATCTTTTCATAACAAGAATTGTACATAAAAACACTTAGGCAATAAAAATAAAGCTTGTATTATTTTTAGTAAATATAGTTGTGTTTATTTACCCTAGATTACCCCTAGGTTATAGGAAAATATGTTACATAATGGCGCCCGGAACAGGGACTGGTGATTGCGTGGCTAAAAGTTTAAAAAAAGTCTTTTTTCTGGTCAAATATAGCTCATGAAATAATTGGTCCGGGCTAGGCTGAATGAAAACTCAGATTTTATTTTTTATCATAGTAAAAGTGTGTTTATTCTTGTAAGTTTGGTCAGTCTGAGTTCTATTACTATCTAGCTACCTATACTGAATCTTATTTTAAAAGATTACCTCAAAAATTTTGAGTTTTTTTAATATTTTAATATTTTTTGTTCTATACATTCATAATGTTGGAAGAAAGACCAATTGCTTTCAATGTCTTGGCTAAGGATGAGCTGGAATACGAAGTTAAAATCAGGGGCGCTAAACCAGCGGGGGATACCGTCACCGCTTTGAGGGTTCAGGTTCGAGACCTGAATAAGGAAATTCCTTCTGATGAAGTTGTTAGTACTGAGTTTGAGATTTCTTCTGAACTTGCAGTAATTCGTACTAAACTAGATAGTCTCAATGATTTGATTGCTGGTGCCTCCATGAAGCCATGCTCCCTGAAGATTTTGAATAGAGTACAAGCCTTAGGCCACCATCTGTTTCATAGGTTTGGGCGTTTGGTTACACCATGTGATACTGATGAGTTGTTGTCTTCATACACAACTTTGCAGGAGCGTTTGGGAAGGTTGTTGAAGAAGTTAGATAATATCTTTTGCAATTTCAAGAGTGCAGTCTCATCAGCTCCTTCTGACATAGCTAATGATAGTAATGATAGTGCTTCAAATTCTAGACCTGAAACAGAGATAAAATCAACCAGTAATGCAAGTTGTAGTAAGTATTCTGCTATTCACACCTTGAATCTTAAATTTAATGGGAAGACGTGTGTTAAAGCTTTCTTGCAAAGACTGGAGGAATTATGTCTGTCAAGAGGTGTTTCTGATACTAAACTTTTCAATTCATCATCTGAACTGTTCACGGATGAGGCCTTGTGCTGGTACCGTGCTGTCAGACTAGATGTCAATGATTGGTATGAATTGAAGTATTTGTTACTGGAGGAGTATTTACCTTTTGATTATGATCACAGGCTCATGCAGGAAATCAGATCGCGTACCCAAGGTAGAGATGAAAGTATTATTAATTACCTAAGCATTATGCAAAACTTTTTTACAAGATTATCAAAGTCTATCTCAGATGAGGAAAAGTTGAATATAGTTCTTTACAATGTTAGACCTTTCTATACAACACAATTGGCGCTAAGCCCTGTCAAGTCATGGATGGAATTGAAAAGCAAATGCAGACTACTGGAAAGTGCTAAGCAATGTTCTGAAGTTTTTACAGAACCCCCCCGGAGTAACAATCTCTCTTTAGCACCAGATCTAAGTTACAAAAACTCATCCCAGCACCCCGGACCCAGAGTGGCAGCGGTTCAGTCTAATGATGATTTCTGTGTCCGTTGTAGAGTAAATGGTCATAGTCTGAGTAGTTGCAAAGCTCCTTTTAGTTTAATATGTTATCGTTGTGGAGAAAAGGGAGCAACATTCAAAACTTGTCCGAAATGCTCAACCGACAAAGCTCCTGGGTCTGCGGTCTCAAAAACTTGAGGAAATGAATCAGCAACGTCCTGATACACATCCAGCGGGTAGAAGACATTCTAATGATTGGAAAACTTGGTCAGAATTTGTTACATGGTCCTTTTCCAAGGAGCATTCCTCGCCGCCGCCGCTGGATTGCGCGAGGATTATTAGGATTAATGGGGAAGTAGGTAGGTTACTTTCAACTAACATTATGATAATTTTGAAAGCGTTGTCATGTCTCAGTAACTTCAATCTGTGGAGGGCTCTTCCACACGGTTAGTTTTTTTTTTTGTGTGTGGCGTTGTTAAGTTTGTGAGATTTAATAGGGATATATTTACATCCGTCATTAGCGTAAAATAAGCCTCATGTGTCGAGCGGTTATACAACTCGGAAAATAAGCCTCATGTGTCGAGCGGTTATACAACTCGTAAAAGAAGCCTCATGTGTCGAGCGGTTATACAACTCGTAAAAGAAGCCTCAGTGTCGAGCGGTTATGCAACTCGTTAGCTTTTGACGTGGAATGCCATGTTTCCTTAGTAGGTAGGTTATGAGGGTTTTCTTGTTTTTGGTTCTGTATCAGTCAAATGGGTAAAAAATAAGCCTAAAATTTCCTCACGGATCACAATGAGTACCAAAAGCCTTTACCTTACCCTGGTGAACGCTCAGAGCGGTTGAAAGACTCTGTAACCATGGTTCTGGTACCTACTAGCCAAAAACTTGAATTATTGATTACCTACCTACACATATAGTTTATTAATATATAACCTAGTACCCCGTGTTGGCCCGGGTTTAGAATAGTCCAACAGCCATGACATAGTTCCAGGTTTATCGTAGAAGGCGATTCAGGACGTACATTATAACATCATCAACAGCTTTGATTTTTCGATTGACCATTATTTCTTTTGCTTAATCGATTATAATTATAAACATTTAAATTTTATTCAGCCAATCGATTATCGATCGATGTTTAGTGCCAAAGACTTGATTCCAACCTTATTGCATAGGATACCAACTCACACGAGTTACCCCAATTTTTCGGGTAATTTTCTTTCATTATTTTCAATACGAACTCCGGCAACCCGTTATACACATCTGTTAATGACCCGCTAACATTACCCGGTGCATTATTGTGTAGGTCGTAAATATTTGCCGACGTTCACCGCGATCTTCTGGCCTGGGATATCCGAATGATATACTATGTCGATCTGAAGATCAATCTTATTAATGAAAGTCATTATGCGGAATCCTACTTAGGTACTACTTATTTTTTTTCTTTTTACTTTCATTTTTTTTTCATTTCATTATGTAGACTCTTGTTTTTTTATTATTTTGTGTAGAATTGTGAATAATTAGATGGTAGTTAAGCTTCGCGAGTACGGACGAGGGCGTCCGGCGAATTCACTACGTGAATTCTTACCCGGGGGGAGATGTGCTGTAACGTCCGTTTTTTTACTGAAAACCATTAATATAGAAGATATAAAATTTCATAGATTTTTCAACTTACGCGCCATTGTGTTTTGAAATTTCGCTTCATTAAGATAGTTTTATTACCATAAGAACTCATCCGTGAACCTTGGCGCCTTAAACAGAAAATTCGTTATGTGTCGCGCTTCGCGCGACACATAACTCAGTCGCGAGCCATTGTGATTTTATACACACCATTTTATAACGTTATATCACCATTATAAAAACCATTTTGTCTAACGAGTTTGTCATAATTTTGTTGTGTGCGAAACAGCTGATAGGCTGGTGTTGCCGTGTTACACGAGCGAGCGTCGAATATTGATTGTATCGATAATTAGATATGTTCTCTCAAGTTAAAGGGTAATACTAAGTAATCCACTGCATTTTGTTCACGATCCTCTGTGGAAACTCAAGTCAGGCAGATATATCGTTTTTTTATTCATTCAAATCATTTTTTCCCTCGGTCGATCGATTATCGATCATCCGATTTGAGCGAATTACTGTTCGGGTGCTGGCAAGCCTAATTGAAAAAGTAGAGTGTAGAAAAATCTATGGTATGTTGTTTTTTTTAGATAGTGATCTTCGATTTCGAACAATTATATCGAGTCGATTAATCGCGTTTTATTATTTTTCAGTTTTATTGGATAGATACAGTTTTAACTTGTTTTGGATTCCTCGGGATCATTCCTGGAGGATTATAAGGATTTTTAATTTGATTCATTAAGACCGAATTGACGTAATCTTGTTCGTTTGTTTCATCGGGTATCTCGATTGTCCGAATTATAGAATCGGTCATGTACGATCGAGTTGAGTAGATGAATGGTCTATGAGGTCTATGGCGCAGACATGACACGACAAATGATAACTGATATTTTTGGGATAGATGGTCGATATATTCGAATCGTCAGAGAATAGTATTTAATTCTCTGTTATTTACTAAATAAATAACCCGTCGTCGATTACGAGACGCACGAGACTTAATTGTCCGACAACGCGCCGTCGTTGTATTATATTCAGTGATCATACTTCGAAGCCTGGTGAGTTGTGAAGTTGAGATTGTGATATATGTGGATTTTCCCTCTCGTGTTTCTGTGAGTCAGTTCTAATTCAAGTTTTATGTTTGGTCGATCAGAAAAGGCTGTACCCTGAGGCTGAATTCCTGCCCAGTCGTGTGTCGGCGCATTTCGGTGCCAACCTCAGATACCTCAGACGCCGGCAGTTGCCTTTCGCCAAGCTGCTTCGGGATTGAAGTGGTTGCTCCCGCCAAGTTCTTACTATCTTCGTGGTAGACTACACATAGTTACCTCGTAGCTACATTCATTCCGAGGACCCATTTAATATTCCCCAAAAGGTTAGTCAGAGGCAATTCCGATGCCCGCGTGAAATTCGTCGACGTTCTACCTCGCCTGGTTGCGGTATATCATTCGTATAAGAGCCTTCGATTCAGATAAATACTAGAGAGTAAGTTTTAGCCTAGCTCTGACCAAACGCTTCACCAATCCATATCATATTTTGTATTTTACTGTGTACACACACTATAATTATAAGTTTTGTGTTCCCCCAGGTATTTAGGATTTCAGAACACTAATATTAATGTTGACATCATATGCATAATCTTTTCATAACAAGAATTGTACATAAAAACACTTAGGCAATAAAAATAAAGCTTGTATTATTTTTAGTAAATATAGTTGTGTTTATTTACCCTAGATTACCCCTAGGTTATAGGAAAATATGTTACACATTGCAATACCGATACAACCAACATCACTATTTTGAGTTCAATAAGATCGCGATTACCTATTACTGTATGGGCCACTAACGGCAATTCCCGCGATTAAAATCGTAATGTTGCTTTACAGTATATAGTTATGTCTCTAATTCAGGTAAAACATATTTTTATCCACAACTCTACATTCATAAAACGTAGTAATATTTTAAATTATATTGCATTAATAAAAAAAATATAGCTATCTTTTGGTATAAAAATGAACCCGATAAGTATGATAGTTTAGGAGTTATTGGCAAAAAACGGTTTTATATTTTTCCTGTAAAATTTTGTTTTTTCGATTACGATATTATTCGTTGGGGACGGCGATATGACAGTCTACGTTGCTACGCAGCGGTGAAGCCGTGCGTAGCGACACGTAGCACGTAGCTACGGGCGTAGCAATAACGTCTGTACCTTATATCAGCATTCCGCACTTCTGCTTTTCAAATAAATAATCACCTTATATTCTCGCTTGTATTAATTTTGATACAAGTTTATACTTACCTTGCAATAAAAGTAGGCTTTACATGAACCAAACATCTGAATCATGGCATTTTTTTTTACGTTTCACTATTTCTTTCGAAAAAGTGTGGTAAAAGGTTTTAAGTGCACCTCAAAGAGGCTCCTTTCGAGCCATTGATACATGTCTAGATTTTTTGAGGTTCTACGACATGCCGGTTTCCTTACGATGTTTTCCTTCACAGTTTGAGAGCACTGGCACTGTGCACATAAACTTTTGAACAGAAATACTCATTGGTGCACGACCGGTTTTGAACTCACGACCTTATGATCGGAAGTCACTACCACTAGACCACCAGTGTTCTCACTGGTGCTGGCATTAAAAAAAGTCTCGTTGCTTGAAATACCAGAAGATTTGAAAATATGATTTATAACGACCTAACGACTTGTTTACATACAAAAATTGTAATAGCGACAGCTTGAATTCCATTTCACTAATTAGATTTCGGTATTAACATAGAAAAGCGTTTACATTTACATGAAATCCAGGGATTTCAGAAGGTTTTATTTTAGTCGTATGGCGGCGTATGTAATTAGGATTAATTCATGTAGGGTTAAATTGTATATATGTAACTTAATCTGCCGTGTAATTCTGTACGTCAGCCACAAATATTTATTTCAAGAAAAATACTTACACGCTAATATAGGTAAGTACACTAGCCAGCATTATGACGTAGCACTTAAAATTTTCAAATTACGATATTACTTTTGTAACCACGTCTAGTACCAGACGTGTTTAAAAAGCAAAAACTATGAATTTAACCATCAGTGTAGGTACTGTATAGTCAACGTTAAAACTAAATTAAGATAACAGGCAAGGATAAAAAAGTGGTTTAAGAATAAAAAAAATGCAATTGTTTATGTTATATTTTAAAAATGTCAATGACAAATGTTTTGTCTGAAATATATTTTTTGCTTCTAGCGATAAAACCACCCATTTTACAGTTTAATTTTATATAGTATCTATATATATTATTATTTTATATATTATCCCTTAGTTTAATAAAAAACTTCTTAGTGCTAATCTTACGTTTTCTTTTCAATTTGTAAGTGTAAAGTCGATTTGTGTAGTTTGTACAATATAAAAATACAATTCATATAAAAGCTGTAGTTTCAAATAAGTTTCAAGCTGAAAAACCAATGATAATTTCAAAGTTCTCAAAAAATCATCAACTTCGGATGCTGATTGTACTTACAAAGATAGACGCGCGTTCGGGTAAAAGAAGAAAATAACAATATTCGACAAAGGAAATAAAGAATTCCAATAGAGAAATTTCGAAAACTTATATTTCCAAGCTGAAATGGAACTTTCAAGAACCTGATAAGTGTGTCTGGTACAGTTGCAGTGCGCTTTCAGTTCTAAATCAGCCAGAGCTGAGAGTCTCTTTGCAAGTATAATGGATGTTTGGTGTGTGTTCCGGAATAAAGGCCCTGTTTCACTGTGCTATTTGCTATTTAGCTCGTGAGCAATTACTCGCGCAATCATGGTATCTTTAAACTTTCAAAGCAGAGTCTTCCTAGAAACATTTTGTGGAACCAGCACGCCTTTTTCTGCCGCCAAGCAGCAACGCTGTGTTTCGGTTTGAAGAGTGTGGTTGCCGGCGTAATTAAAGGCACATGAAGCTTAACACCTGTATGCCTCAAGTTGATGGACGCAAGGCAGTGCATCGTAGGGCATGTAGCTATCGTGCGTAACTTACGAGGCAATGCTTTGTTATAGGTGATGGTTACCACTTAACATCAGGTGAGCCATCTGCTTGTTCCATCAGCTAGTAGTATAAAAAATAAAAAAACTAGTTACATTCCGGGCACTCGCCAGCAGATTGTGCTACCAAGCGAACACCAGCTGAGGTACCCTCCATAGAGCTATATACATTTTATTGGTCGCGCGACTGGACTGCGTGACCGGTGATCTCTTAGTGGTGAAGTGTGCATTGTAAGCAATTGCCTTTCTGATATGAAATGTAAGTATTTCATAAAAATAACTGTGCAATGACGAAATAGAATCAGAAATTAGGAAATCTATAAAAGAACCAAGTTCACCGAAATAGCTCGCAGAATTAGCAAGTTAAAGTAACCTACCTACCTGACTATAATGTTTAATGTGCCTACAACAATTAAACAGACCTACCTAGATAACTTAAACGGTATTTAGTAAGCATGACTATACCTATGTGCCCACTATTTAATTGAAAACCTCGGCCTGCCTCCATGTGGCCATACCCTATGCAGGGTCCATGTGATATTTACTAACACCCAACAACTATGTATGTACCAAAACTAAACCATGTGTAAGCAATAAATATATTGAGTATTGAAGTGGCAAATATGTTCAGTGTTCAGGTTTAGCTCGAAGAACCAACAACGGGAATCAAGGTTATCGAATGGTGACCACGATCTGAAAAGTAAAGCATAAGATGCTCACTCGTTCGATGGACCGAGACATCCCGTCGCGGGAGGACTGTGGATGGAGACACGAAATCGTTCTTCTTATAAATGTATAGTAGAGGCCTATGTCGAGAAATGTCTTGTTTAGGCTGATTATGATGATGATGAATAACAGTGAATAGAATGCCTCACTAAACTTCAATAATATATTATATTATTACATTGTAAAAGGATCATACAAAAGAACGGTAGGAACCAAGCCGTAAGTTTGTTGCCTGTTCTTCTAGGCTTTGGTCGCGTGGAACTGGCACCTAGAGTCACCTAGCTTTAAGACGTTTCAAAGTGACCCTTGTGATTTTATTGAATAAATACATTTTGACTTTGACTTTGACTTTGGACATGAAGTTACTGAAAGCGACATATAACTAAATAAGTAAGCAGGAAACTGATTGTGGACACGAAACTGAATACATGTTTAAAAAGTTTGTTTAAACAGTGCACTGTTTGTTCCATATAAAAAGATATTCATGTACATAGTGGTAGGTGATAGTATAGTAAGGTTTTTAGTACTTTTGCTATCTTCAACTTTGCTGTCATTTTTAGAGCTAAAACATGTACATAAATTATAGAAGTCGTAAAACAAAAGTCATTCAGATAGTGTATGGAAAACGGTAATGTATGAACAAAAGTATACTCACCACTGGTAAACGTTATGATATTGAGGTAATTTCAAAAAATGCCTGTTGCATTGAATTGGTCCATTGTTATGACCCTCTTTATATTTTGTAGCCTTTGTATACCTACTATCTATTAGGTGAATATTATAAAAACCACGTGTTTTCACAAAATATGCTTTGATTTCAAATAATCGTCAAAAAACATGGCTTTAATAAGAAGGGAAGTGTTAGTGGGTGTTAACTGGCGGATTAAAGAATTGAGGTTATATTACACGCCTGTCAGTCCTCTTTTCAGGCGATCAAACTTCGTTTAACCCCTTCCCACCGTGTCCGACAGGTTACATGAGTTATTAAGGCTTCGCGGCTCATTGTATGTGTGACACCAATTGCGGTGACGTGTGGTGGCGGATTGAGATAAATTGTTTTTATTATCTTTTGTATTTTTTTCTCGTACAGCCATAAATATATCAATACAGGATGAAAAGATTAAATGAAAATGATTAAAAGAAAAGAGGGGACTCTTCTAACACAGGTTGTAAAACTTAAAAGAAGAGATCCCAACCCAATTCTTAAACAATGTAAAAACAATAAAAGTTTTTTTATTTTTTTATTAAATTGGTTCAAGAATGAAAAAAGCCTACTGATAACTCAAAAAAACAATCATTTTTTGTACCTCATCAAATATACTTCATCGTTTAAAGGAACAATACCTCTATATAATATAACAAACTTATCTTAAATACCTACCGTGCCTGGGAATTAAATTCACAAAGCTATTTATCTTCTATTTACAAAATCGAATAATAACGTATTGGATAAGAAGACCAAGACACCAAGATTTTATAATGTCCCTTACTGCACGCGCGTCTCACTAATTTAGAAAGCTCCATTTTTGAAATATCCCCCACTTTAGTCACATAATAAAATATTAGGTACCTAAATCAAATTTGTTAGAATCCTCGAATAACTTGAGGTTCTATTCTCGTAGGTAATAGCGATTCCAAATTTCTTTTACAACTAATTATGTTTTTTTTTTTTTTTACTATATTAGTGTAGCGCTTGTTATGCGATACCCTAATATCATTACAATCTAGCCAAGTAGGCTATTGAGTAATTTTGCTTTGACTTAATTTTATAGAAATAATATTACTAAGAATGTGTCCATTGGCACTTTTCTTACAGTCTCTATTTAAGGCTACACTTTGTTATTGTGTTCATTATAAGTAGCACTATCACTACACAATATTAGGTTTATCACTGCACTAACTCAAAAGGTTTGGTTCTTTTGAGTCTTCTCACTTTGTCTGTGTTGTCGAGGAGCTGGATGGCCTCGACGTTCACGTGGTGAAGAAGTCTTTTTTCGTGAGCTTCTGCGTATTTTTTAATTAATTTATCAACGAATTCAATCTGGAGGTCCCGGTGTAGATCATCGTTTCTCACGTACCAAGGTGCATTGACAATGCCTCTGAGCACTTTATTTTGAAATCGCTGTATTATTTCAATGTTACTTTTAACGGTACAGCCCCACAGCTGTATACCATACGTCCATATTGGCATCAGGACTTGTTTGTACAACAAAAGCTTGTTATGCACTGACAAAGCGGATTGCCTTCCAAGCAGCCAGTACATCCTTTTGTAGCGTAGTTCTAACTCTTCTTTTTTCTTCTTGACGTGTGCTTTCCAGCGCAGCTTCGCGTCAAGCGTCATACCTAGGTATTTTGCTGTGTTTTCGTATGGTATGATTTTATTGTTAATAAATACCGCATAGTACTTGTCTTTTTTATTAGTAAAGTTGATATGAACCGACTTGGATTCATTAAGCTTTATTCTCCATCTTATAGTCCAATCATGGATTTCATTTACTGCTGCTTGTACCTTTTCAGCAGCTTCTGCATGAGTGCTTCCGACAGCCATTATAGCAGTGTCATCAGCGAAGGTTGCAATGGTGTTATTTGGTAGCACGGGAATGTCACTTGTGAAAAGAAGATACAGGACCGGGCCTAGTACGCTTCCTTGTGGCACCCCAGCTTTTATTTTTTTAAGTTCTGAGTAAGCGTCTTCTTGCCTTATTCTAAAAGCTCTATTTGATAAATAGGATTCTATTACATCTGCGATTTCTGAAGGTAGTACTCTCCTCAGTTTCAGTAATAGCCCTTCATGCCATACCTTGTCGAATGCCTGTGCTACATCTAAAAAGATAGTGGAGCAAACTTTTTTTTCTTCGAGTGTTTTCTCAATGACATCTGTAATCCTGTGAACTTGATCTATTGTGGAATGCTGTTCTCTGAATCCAAATTGGTGGTCTGGTATAATACCTCTATTATTTATGAGTGGCTTGAGTCTTTTGAGTAACAACTTTTCGAATAGTTTTGACAAGATAGGTAGTAGGGAAATCGGTCTGTACGATGAGGCTTCATGTGGCGGTTTTCCTGGCTTGGCTATCATTATAACTTCAGCAACTTTCCATAAATCTGGTACACTCTTTAGTCGGAATACTGCGTTGATTAGGGTTGTCAGTTTGACTAGTGCTTTTCTTGGGAGGTTATGTAAAATCACTCCCGTTATAAGGTCAAATCCAGGAGATTTTCTTGGGCTTATGTGATGTTTTATTTCACTCCAAACTTCTCTGGGTGATACCAGCTTTATGGTTAGTGTTTCGTTACAAACTTCGTTTATTGTTGGTACATCGTTGCTTTGGCCTTCGTTAGATTTAAATATTTCTTCTAGATGCTCTGCGAATCTTTCAGCTTTTTGTTCGTTACTAACGGCCCACTTCCCTGGTCCTATTTTTATTGGAGGAATTAGGGTAACGGGTCGTTTCATATTTTTAGTTGCCTTCCAAAGTGAGTAGTTTGTACTACGGTCGCTGGTGAGGTTTTGGAGACATTTTTCAGTTGACGCATCGTTAAAGAGTTGGATTTTTCTTTTTAGCTGTTTTGTTAGATTATTCAACTTCATTTTATCTTGTGGAAATCTAGTTTGGTGCCAAATATTTCTTTGTTTCCTTTTTTCATTGATAAGTTGTAGGATATCATAAGGGTAGTTGTTTCTAGTGGCTCTTTTCTTGTTTACTGGTGTATTATTCCAGGCAACCTGTTGTATAAGTTTTGTAAAATTGTTTACTTCTACGTTAAGTTGCTCCGGTGTTTTTAGTGGAACCTTAAGATCTATATTAAAATCTAGTTCTATCTTAAAACTCTCCCAATCAGTATACTTATTTACTAGGGTCAGAGCGTTTTGAACTTGTAAAATTTGTTCACTTATTTCTAGATATATTGGAGAATGGTCAGAGTTTAGATCATAACTCTCTTTTATTTGTAAGTAGTTACGCGATAGGTTTTTAAAGATAAAAAAATCTATCAGGTCTGGAATTTTATTTGGATCTGTTGGCCAGTACGTCGGTGAGCCAGTAGATATGACGTCACCTTTTATCTGTTTTATGGCTTTCATCAAATTATTGCCCTTTGTATTCGTTAGTCTGGAACCCCAATACGTATTCTTGGCATTGAAGTCCCCTCCCAGTACAAATCTTTGGCCAAGCGTTTGAAGAAATCTTAAATATGTATCTTCATCAATTGTATGTCGCGGTGGGCAGTATATGGCTGCTACCGTAAGAGAATATCGCTTTGTATTGACACATACAGCTACAGACTGGATATCTGGCTCTTCACATTTACTCACTTCATAGTGTTTGATGTTTTCTTTTATGATAACAGCACTACCCCCTCTTCCTTTGTTAGCAGGGTGTAGAGCATGATAGACTTTATAGCCATTAAATGCCATGTGTGATTGTTTATTGAAATGAGTTTCCGATACGAGACACAAATCAATATTTTCTATGTCAAGGACTACTTGCAGTTCGTTTTGATGATTTAGTAGCCCATTACAATTCCAAGCCATAATTTTAAGTTTGCAAATCATTTTGAATGTTTGGAAATAGCCATTTTATTGCTATGTTCGATTTTTTTCAGGCGTTCATCGAAGGATGACATTAGTTTAAGAATTTCGTCTAGCTTGCTGTTGTTAGTGACGTCATGCGCCTTGTGTTGCACAAGTGCAGGCGTAGTATTTTTGGAAGTAACTTGAGCGTAGCTGACGCTCTTGGTTGCAGTTGACAATTTAGCAATACTAGAGTGAAGGCTAGTCGTGGGTTGCTTACCGCTAGCAGTTTGCCGCATTGCATCTGGTTTTTTAATGCTTTTACTACGAATTTTCTGCATTTCCTTAGCTATCATGCACCCTCGATAATTAGCCGGATGTGCATCTCCACAGTGCACGCATTTAGGCTTCTCTTCTGTAGGCTTTTTACAGTCCATTGTTAGGTGTTTTCCGGTGCATTTAACGCACCTTGGCTCTTTGGAGCAATACTTTTGAGTATGTCCATAGACTTGACACCTCTTACATTGAGGAACTAATTTTGTTGTTCTGAGTGGTTGTATTTCCACCATGCAACCTAGTATAGACTTAATTCCATAGATTTTGTTAATATCCTCTTTGTTACTGAATGAGAGCTGGAACATATTCAGGGGTTCTTTGCTCTTCCAGCTTAGTTTATTTACGGCTTCCTCGATTTTGTACCCATTAAATTTTAGGTCTTCAATAATCCTTTCTGGCATACAAGTAAAAGGCAATTTCTTTACCATTACCCGTATCGGCCTTTCCTGTTTATTTTCATATGTATGCCAGAGGCTGTGGTTGTCCAACAGCGTCTTTGTTAGACCTCGGTAAGATTCCTCATTTGAGGCATTTATTTTAACGCTGTCTCCACTTAACATTTTTATTGTGAAGGTGCCAGCTGGTTGTTTTGTAGACAAGAAGTCATAAAATTGTTGGTAGTTCTTCACATCATCCACAATAATGGGAGGGGGTGGGGGAACTTTTTGAATTTTTACAATGGTGTTCTTTTGCGGCGGGGACTGAGTGGGAGAGGTGTTCATTTTCCTTTTTTTCCTGGACTTTGCTCTAATCCACTCAGTTTCTTTTGCTAGTTCCTCCTCGTCCGTGCAGTAATCAGCATTACTGAGTGCTGAGGAGGTTTCCATATTCGATGTTGATGGAATGTTAGATTCTGCAACGCATTTCAGCTGTTGTTGAAGAATTTCAATTTGGTTCTTCATATTTTCCACAAGGCCCTGCAGCTTTTCCCGCTCTTGCTTTTCTTCTCTGAGGCGCTCATATGTTTTATTGTAGCGGTCATACAATGTATACTCCAGCTCTGTCCGCAGCAACACTGTAAATTCCTTACTTGGTGTATCCATTGTTAGGGCAAGTAGTGTCGCCTTAACAATATGATTAGTCGTCGATAGACATGCCTTACGCGACAAATAACTGGGTCATTGTCACAATCCGGCGGCACGTCGGCGGCGACGTTGTTATGATGCGTTTGCAATTTGCACTGTAGGTACCTAGGTACGCGAACGCGACGCGAGGGACACTACTGTTCTCATCGAAAATTGAACGATCACTTCTACTGATAAACTAATTATGTGAACACGCTAAAATGTAATAACCCACAGGCGAGTAAAGAAACTTTTATATAAAAAATGGTTAGTGGTCTTAAATAAGTGACGCTCGTGAAAGACATGCTCGAAACAATACAATTCTAGAAGCGAATGGCTTCATAACGCGTTACGTCCTTGTTTATGGTCTTTTTACATTCGACATTAACTTTACTACGTCAACTGGTTGAGCTGTATCTGGATTAGAGAAATAGCAGTAAACGCCTATTTACGACCAAAATGCTCGTTTCTGTCTAGTGTAATTCCTCTTCGAAATAACTACCTGTGTGTTCATATAGCACTCAACAGTGTATCTGTTTGTGGAAAGAGTTCTAGGAAGTTACTATTTTTGTAGCTTTCTTCGTTTTTCTTTTCAGGGTTTCACGTATTTCAATTCGAAAATAAACCGGGTTTGTGTGGCGCACTGATAATATTTTTTTAATAACTAGACAACGGCGTAGCACGTAAATAGTATTTTGTTTTTAGTTTCAACCATAACGTCACGAACACATCGGTTTATTTTTGTGCCATGTTAAAAATAGAGATACATAACCGCCGACCTTTTCTCGCTGATAAGATAAATGTGCTGTGCGCTGTTCCGCATACACAAGTACTTTCCAAATTCGTTATTTTGTTGATCTGTTTTACATAGTCTTTCATAGAAGCGCTCAAATGTCGCTGCGCGTTTTCACATCGAGTTTTCTATGTCTGACCTTGCAAGTGACGCACGGACAAATGACCAGCAATTTGTTTCCCTAAACCTGAAAGTACCTAATAAAATAAAATGAAAACTTTTATAGGTCAGACTTGAATGCTTTTAATAATATAGAAGAGCCGCGCGATGACTCGTCGTATTTGTCGGCGTTGCGACCGCCCGCACCAGCCTGAGATTGATTTATCGTAAGATCGGGTTTCTTGCTATAAATCAGCCCCGGATAATTTTCTAATATTTTTTTCTATAGGTAGCAGACACCCGATGGTCAACATTAATATAACCTCGTATTACGTAGATATTCAACTATACGACCGACGGTTATGGGCCTTTAAGCTAGGCAAAAAGACTAAAAAATAATAGGGGCGCCACTTCCCATACATTTTCGACGTTCACTCGCATGCGGTCTTGTTCATACCTATACGAAACACCCGCATGTCAAATTGGTTGAGTTTGACTTTATAGCCAAGCTTTAAATAAAGTCAGCTTGTCAGTTTGTTCATCAAACACAACATTTTCATGAGTCATTATCGAAAGACAAATATAATTGTATAGAGTTTTGTTTTATTGTAACATTTGACTAATAAACTTGAGATTGCGGCTGAACAAAACATGATCACCACACGCCACCCCGCGGACACAGCACAGGTAGAATAAAATGCGTTGGTTTGGCCTTCGCTTTAGAGATAAAACGGGTAGTTAACATTTTTATGAAGGTTTTAAATAAAATAATAGGTACTTTGACTGCTTGGTAAAAATATGAGGGTTTATTTTTATGTGTTCCGAGAAAGTGAAATTATTTTTATACGACCAAAATGTCGAGTTTTATTGATAAATGTTATCTATTGTAATCAAGGATATAGGGTACCGCGTTGGTAAGATCTCCGATATCCTCAGCCATTGAAATATGAACACTATCCATCATGGGGCCTCTGTAGCAACTTCAACCCACATAATTGATACCAAACTAATTCATCTATCTATTCAAAATAAGGTATGAGGATAATGCTTTGTATCATTTTACAGAGTTGAAGTTTCTTTAGAGTCAAATAAAAATTAATTATGTTATAGCGATACATTTCAGTGAACATAAATTACCTACCTAATTAAGCCGGCCTGCTGAGGCGAGGAGGGAATTCAATTATAAGGCCTGCAATAATAATTATAATACAAAGTTTTGCCACATTTTGCACAAACGTTTTTGTAAGAGTTAATTTAAACTCCTACAAGTTCGTGCCTATTGTTCCCAAGAGGAATTTGTAAGTTGTATATCGAAGTCGGTGTTGATAGTCATAAAACGTATGCCATATATGTAATATATTTGGGCTATATTTATTGATCACACCTAAGCCGCGGCATAGTTAGGTACTCGTAGGTATAAACTGCGTCAAATGTCACAAAAATCTAACGAATCCTAAATGGCAGCCCTAAACTATGTATATCTCTCACAAGTAGGTACCTAATGTCCACAATAGGGAAAGTGAGAGGCACTGATTAGCGATGCCATTCTTTATTGACGTAGGCTGGTTGTGAGAAAAGTCAAAGTTGGGTCCAAATAGCGAACATACCGTTATCCTAGTGAAGGAGCTGAGTTTTCAAATCTCTTACTAGGTATATGAATCTTTGATTACTATTATAATAAATAAGAATAGACAACGTAAGCAGCTGGTTGTATGAGGTAGTTTTTGAGAGTATATTTGTGTTAGTACGTAGGAGTATACTAATAAAAGGATTCCTGAAATTCAACACCGCAGATGTTCAAGGGATGAAAATTGTATGAATATAGATTTACGCAAAGAAAGACGTGTGGGTTCCAAATTGGCGAGAATTATCTAGTTAATAGGGGCCTGCCTGAAAGAAACGACTGTCTTCGTCTGTTCAATATTGAAACAAACCTTGTTCCTGATAGTCAAGTATATCCAAATTAAATAATTTTTAATAACAGTGGGTCAATCTACAAACTGAAAATCGGCGAGCCATGGAGCGAACTATGCTTGGAGTTTCTTTGATGGAAATAAAATAAAAAGAGAGGTTATCCGACAGAGTGCTAAATAGTTGACGTAGTTAAACGGATTAGCAACACGAAATGGCAGTGAGCCAGTCATGTTAGCCGTATACCTGATAAACGTTAGAGCAAAGAAATACTTGATTGGAGACCGTGTTTAGGAAAGCGTAGTTTAGAACGTCCTACGGCAATCTGCGAAATGGCAAACACTGGATGAAAAGAGCCAAAGACTGGGCTCAGTGGCACGTCTTGGGAGAGACTTACTTCCAGCAGTAGATTTCTGTTGGTTGATGATGATGTCATAATTTAAATACAAATTTTAAAATTAATAAATAACAGTGAACAGTATCATCCCACTCCACGTATTCCTTGTTCCAGAGCCGGCTCAATAAAATCACAATCTGTATTTCATTCCCGCCATGTATCCAGTACTGAAACCTAAACTGGGTGGGGTAGAACAACTTCCCAGTCACGATAAGAATCTAAAAAAACACTCTAAATAGAAAGTGCCTGTGCCCGTAGCTACATTTGCAATAAACGATTCTATTGTTGAGCTCGAAGTACATTTTGTTACACTCGATTTGTATCAAAGAAAGTGGCAATACCTATTGATCCAGGTTTTTTATTCAGTATGGAGGTGGCGAGCTCGTTACCATAGGCAATGAAGTCACGCTTGACGTCTCAAGCTCTTGTAGAAGGTTGGGTTATCTCAAGCCAGCTTAAGGTACCTAATGATCACTTACCCACTGTAATGTGACCTAAATAAATGGTTAGTAGATTTTATGCTAATAATTTGTGGTTTCACACCGCGCACGATCCGAATCCGTGAAAATACATTCCCAACTAGTCATAGAATTATTTAGGTATGGCATATAGTATAAGTGTGGTAGTTTGGGAGAAATCGACACAAATCGGATCTAGTGCGTAACCGTAAGCGAATAGTTCTTCGGAATGTATTTTCACGATGCAGTTCGAAGCCTCTCTATGAATGCTATGGCACTCCAGGCATAGAATATGACACCTACCAGCTCCCGTAGATGTCTTAGGAGGATCTAAAGGAACGCACCAGGGAATGGGCAGCATCATATCCCGAATACATAATACTGTACACCTGGTCAAGAATACGCCCCTCAAAGGCAGTCCAGCAGTGGATTTATTTAGGCTGCTAGCGATACGATGTTTAGGATTTCTATAATATCCTAGAAATGAGGAGCTGAATGGGATTTAAATCCACTATGTGTCCAAATCCCATTCAGTTCCCTGATGTTAAGTAGTATCAATCACCTTTAACAAACCACTGTCTCGCAAGAAACGCCCAATACGAACGTGCCATGTAATGATAAATTCTCCTAGGGATGTATCCTACCGATCTACCTAATAATAGTCTTGAAATAGTGTCGGCGTAATGATTGGTCTTCCGTCCTCACTCAAATCAGGTTCACTGCGCGCACACCCAGCGTTTCAATGGTGTCCGGAAAACGCGAGATTTGTTGCGATAAATCATCAGTCCCATGCCACTTTATTGCGCCATTAATTAGAAGTAAAACCGCTCAGCGCGTGCCTGACCAAGCGTTATGGGGTTCCGTTGTCAATTGACAAAGCCAGTAGCTATTTTTTTATATCCGTCTAAATACACTAGATCAGTTAGTGCACTGATCGTGAACATCTTGAAATATCCCTAGTCGGTGCTTGGTTTTTTCTGTGAACGTGGTACAGAAAATGTAATTACATTTAGCTGGGACAATAATGGAGCAAAATGGATTACTTAGATAGGTTTTTGTGGGAATGAACATGTGACATTTAATAAAACCGGCCAAGTGCGAGTCGGACTCGCGTACGAAGGGTTCTGTTTCATTATCAACTGTCTAACTATCGCGTTTCATGAGATACAGCCTGGTGACAGACGGACAGACAGACAGACGGACAGACAGACAGACAGACAGACAGACGGACGGACAACAGAGTCTTAGTAATAGGGTCCCGTTTTACTCTTTGGGGACCAAAAATCACGTTTGTTGTATGGGAGCCCCCTTAAATATTTATTTTATTCTGTTTTTTGGTATTCGTTGTAATAGCGGCAACAGAAATACATCATCTGTGAAAATTTCAACTGTCTCACTATCACGGTTCATGAGATACAGCCTGGCGACAGACGGATAGACAGACAGACAGACAGACGGACGGACAGTGGAGTCTTAGTAATAGGGTCCCGTTTTACCTTTTGGGTACGGAACCCTAAAAACAAAAGACCAAACCAACAAAATATTTTTATTTGAATGAAAATTAAAAAAAAATGCCCACGTCAACGGTTGTTAATCCAAAAACACATAAACATCTCCCCAAAACTTTTCTAAATGAAAAAAGTGGACAGGAAATTATTCATAGACATTACTAACGCCCAGCTAATGGCATTTTCATACAAATTTATCGTTCACTGACGTAAACGCACTCAGAAAGTGAACCCCAAGGCCAACCAAAGTCAAGAGACTATATCAGTGGGGCTCTAATTTTCAACGACGCCAAAGCATTTCGTAAGTCCGAATGGTTGTAACATTTTTTTATGTCCCTATCCACCGTTTTGGTAGCAAAAAACTATTGATGAAGTCAGTGACAGTCTAGGATTTTCACAGAGGCTCTATCGTATAGTGCTCGAAAAGAGTCTCTTTGAGACGCACTTAAAATCTTTTCACCACACTGTTTAGAAGAAACTGGTGACACGACAAGAAGAACTGAGGATCGAATATGAGTATAAGTCAATGAATTGTAATGAATTGAATGAATTGTAATGATCGTGTCCACCTGGATACGATCTACAATGGCCGATATGGAAAGCGCTTAATCGCCTCCGTACCCAGGTCGGCCGTTGTAGGAAAAACCTGGCTAAGTGGGAATCATTGACCCAACCAGAGTATCATGCAATTGCGGAGCCCTGCAGGACATGCCACACCTGCTTTCTTGTTTGCTGTGCACGACCACCTGCACTTGGGAGGATTTAAGCGAGGCAACGGATAGGGCTATTGAGGTGGCAGCATATTGGTCTAGAAAAGTTTGAGTGTGTCTTGACACGAAAACAAGAAGAATGAATTGTACCTACCTGTAACATTTATTGCTCGGAAACGCTGCTCGGCGGCAGAAATAGGGATGGTGGTACTTCCAAGACGAGCCCTTCACAAAGTCAAATTTGATGCATTATCATCAGCAACAGCACGTTACGCCCAACACATTTACTCGCTTCTCAAAATTTATGATGATGTATTAGTAACAAAACCATTGTTCCATTCGTAACAAATGTCGTAACCAACCGAGTTGACGCAGCACTTAGGGAAATGAAGTAAAAATAATTGCAAACAGTGTTTTTGCTATACCTTTTTGGATGGATTCGCAGCTATTTGTGTATTTGTGTGTGTTGGAGGAAGGAAATTAAAAGGTGCGGAAAAGCGTACTAATGGTGTCCCAAGTTAGTGACGCGTTTATGCGTTCGTAGTTCGTATAGATACATCTATCTAGGTGGGTGGATTTTTATTACGAAAAACTCGAAGCGACAGCGAAAAAAATTAGTTTTTGTCTACATTCGCGTGGATTTTATTTCGTTGGATATAACTTTTTTTAATGGAGTGCGACTGGATCGTTTCAGTCATTAGTCTTGTCTCGCCAAGTCCATCCCATTTTTATACAATTCTATGTATAAAAATAATCAATCATTTACGAACATAAACACTTTAGCTTCTGTTTGCAGCTTTGCTCTCTTTGTACCCACATATTAATTTTACATACACAGTAGTCAATTTTCAAAACTTTAGATGCCAACCGTCAAAGTACGAAATCCAAAGATTCATTAATCTACAGACGTACCTCTACCCTCCTTGGACATCTTAAAAAAATCTCAAGCTAGTACTTGCATGGTACTAAGAGATCTGAGGGAACATCTACCGTGCCTGGGAATCAAAGTCGTTTCAGTTTCCGTTTTATTATAGGTGCGAGTGTCTGTTCAGGTAGGTTACCCAATATTCTTTATCGATATCATACTAACCATTACTGAAACAAATTATTTATGTACCGGACGCAAGCACGCAATCCAAACATTGAAACTGTAGGCAATTATAAATATTTGAACGAAGAACAAGTAAAGTTCTCCCTCTGCCAAGACGAGAGAAACTGAATGGATAAAAACCGTAGCAAGTACTACACTCAGACGTAGAAGTCTTTAAAGAGCTTCATAAAGCGTGGAGAGTTTCAAAACAAACTCCGCAATTCACTTTATGTATACGGCAAACTTCTCGAGCTCACACAATAAGTAGCCAGTTGAGAACTAATTATGCCCGAAATGAGCCTTTTGGAAATCGTTGCCATTGGAATATTGGAAATCGGTAGAGCTATTTTAAAGTAGCTTTTATTTCGCTTAACTGATTGAAATTGATCAGCAGTTTAGTTTTATTATTTTTCAGTGAGCATGGGTTTATTTGATACTTACCATTATTATTACGAAACGATCGGTATAATTTTCATAAAAAAATATAAATAATCCCTCCTAAAACCCAAACTCTTTAAGGGTATAAGGAGGTGAGAGGAAATGTCGCATCTACATATTATTTTGGCATAATCGTCATCATAATATGTCAAGTGTATGATGGGTGCAATACTAAAAAGTGCATTCGATTGACGTGCTCTATGAGGTAGTAATTCAATTTCTAAAGGCCGAGGTAACCACTCCACATGAGATGTTGTTTAATCTATTAGTGAAAAAAATATATGGAAAAGTAGGGATACTTATAGATAGGTAAATGAATACTTTTTGATTTTGACCTCCTCAATTATACAATAAGAGGTCGTAGTTTACTTCGTATTTACCAAAAAAAATATTATTCAACTTCTTACCTGCCTCCCAAGTGGATCTTTCGTTTCTAGCACGGTGGTGCCCCGAAGCGGTTAAACTGAAAATTATTTTTCCAACTCTCTATTTGCCAGCTTTCAAATGTCATCAAGAGATGGCGTTATTTTTAGGTTAGACTATATGGTAGGTACCCTTTCTCACGCATCATGTACAAAGACGGATGGACCACCTTACAGATGTCGCCACGTGTTTTATTTGATGTTAACTAGCTATCTATAAATTAAGAATTCATGAAGAATATTACGAAGTTCTTAGGATAAATACTATCTATCTAATGAGCAGTAGGTACCTATTAAAATAAAACAACAACATTAATAAAGGAACTATTAAGTATTCTATTGTTCTAGTAATATTATACAAAGAATTTCATTTCATTATCTCTCAAAGAAATTAAAAAAAGATTTAATCTCCCACGGTCGCATAGTCGCCACAAGGAACTTAAATATGAAACTTAAAATATAGTTTTATTGCTGCTGTGGCTATTTACTACTACTTTACTATACTATCTTTCTTTTGAATAAATTTATGAACTTAGTTAGGTTTATGAAACGTAACTAAGATCTCGCAATGGCTAATACACTTAAAAAAAAGATACAGATAATAATGTAAGTGAAATTCTAATTGAAGCTAATATGTTATTGTTTTTCCTACTATTTCCTTCTTACTCTGAGACAAATGTTTTCGTCGAGCATACAGTTATAGACACTGTTATCTAAGAAACCCTTTGACTGAGTTTTCTCATAAAATTCTACCTGTATTTTTAGGGTTCCGTACCCAAAGGGTAAAACGGACGGACAGCGGAGTCTTAGTAATAGGGTCCCGCTATTACTAAGACTCCGCTGTCCGTTCGTCTGTCTGTCCGTCTGTCGAAAAGGCTGTATCTCATGAACCGTGATGAAGACAGTTGAACTTTTCACAGATGATGTATTTCTGTTGCCGCTATAACAACAAATATTAAAAAAAGAGAATAAAGTAAAAAAACGTTTGTTGTTTGGGAGCCACATACAACAAACGTGATTTTTGTCGTTTTTATAGATAATGGTACGGAGCTCTTCGTGCGCGAGTCCGACTCGCATTGGCCGGTTTTATTTGATAAAACCAATATGTTCCTTGTACAGTGGATTAAAGATTCGAAAGTTAGTTGCTATCGGAAGAAAAATCAACGACGATTCACGCAAGTGGTTTATCAGTTTATATCAGATTTGAGTCTCTCAAACAACTTGCGTGAGAGATGTAGGTATAATCTTTCTTTACAATATTTACGCCTTTGCACTGTCACATACAAAATGCATTCTAAACTGTGATGTGGACTTGATAATGACTTGAAAGATGTACAAACTGTGCAGCGATGCTGGCCGGTGTTTATTTTGTATATTAACAGCTGAACTTATTATATGAGTCTATCCTATAAAATAATTAACTGTAATGCTGTCATCCCTTCTCTTCTTCATCCCTTCTTTGTCATCCTTTGACTACCATCTCAGCAGAACTTGTTTTAAACAGATTAAGGCTGTAGTGGTCAGGAAATACAGACAATATGCAAAATTTTCATTTAAAACGAGATATTTACCATGATTTGTGAGTTTGATTGTTTCCCAATATTTCGGCCCAGTTGCATGCTCCAAATTATGTTTATAACCATGATAGTTTTAAAAATGATAATACGATGCAAGTTGTACATTGAAAGTTGAGAACTTGAGAAGAGTAGTAGAGCTCTTTGTGAAGGGCTCGTCCGGGGAAGTACTACCACCACGCCTTTGTGTTTGTTTGTTGTAGCGTTGCTGTATTTCGGTTTGAAGAGTGTGGTTGCCGGTGTAATTACAGGCACATGAGGCTTGATGGACGCAGGGCAGTGCATCGTGGGGTACGTTCCTATCGTGCGTGACTTGCGAGGCAATGCTTTGTTATAGGTGATGGTTACCACTTAACATCAGGTGGGCCATCTGCTTATTCCAACAGCAAATTGTATAAAAAAAAATTATAGAACTTAGTGGAGCCGACTGTACTATCCAATGCCATATAACACACAACATTCTTGCAGTATTGCATTGATACCAGACCGACATAGTTAGTAAGTTTATCAGCTAGTGGAGATCGGTATTTCAATTAATATTTCAGTACGAAACCTGGGTAGATTTTGTCTGGAAATGTTAGCAAATCCTGAAACTAATGTTCAAACTTTCGATGTTTTCAAAGTGGTTCTTGTGATTGAAATTGACAAAAACTATTTTGATTTTGACTTTGTAGGAAAAGGAAATATTGGGTTTTGTAGGCAGCTTTCTAACTTTACTTAGTTCATGAAGTTGTAATCGTGGTGCTGGTTTTATATTTCATTAAAAACTTTGTTAAACTTCTTAAATTTCAGTCAAGTTACTAAACAAGTCGGTTGTCGCGACGTTATTGTTCTTGAAATAAGATATCGCTGACAAAATGTTTAAATTTATATTTCATGAAACACAAACATCAAATTGGCCATAGTGCAAGTAAATGTATTATGTATATCAGAAAATTATGGTCTGATATACATGACGGTCTAAAAAAAGTTTTTTTTTATACAACTATTTGACGGAACAAGCAGATGGCCCACCTGATGTTAAGTGGTAACCATCACCTATAACAAAGCATTGCCTCGCAAGTCACGCACGATAGGAACGTGCCACATGAAGTAGAAACGCATCTTATAGGTTGACGTTGTAAATTATAATATAAATAGAACTAAATGAAGCACTGAAGCGTCGCATCGCACCGGCGGCAACGCATCTTTGGGCCTCACTGCAAGGGATCGAAAGTCAAACACAAATCCCTCAAAATATAAGAGAGGGCTATGTCCAGCAGTGAATTTAATAAGGCTGAATAT
Source organism: Chloroclysta siterata (assembly GCA_932294275.1). NCBI lineage: Eukaryota > Metazoa > Arthropoda > Insecta > Lepidoptera > Geometridae > Chloroclysta > Chloroclysta siterata. The sequence goes on along the minus strand of OW028601.1, from coordinate 7,704,525 downwards.
GACGAAAGAACCAGTGAGGTGTATGTACCAACAAAACGGTACAAAACGTTGCAAATTCATTTCATCATAGTTTACAAGCTGGTGCCCGCGACTTCGCGCAGGATTAGTCACACTTATATTGTAGCCTATTCTTTATAAATTGTAGCCTATGTGTTATTCTGATGTATAAGCTATATTATTGTGAAGTTTCATTAAAACCATTCAGTAGTTTTTACGTGAAAGAGTAACATCCATCTATCCATCCATCCATCTATCCATCCATCCATCCATCCATACTTACAAACTTTCGCGTTCATAATATTAATATAGTAGGATTTCTAAACAAAACCTCATACATTATTGCCATTTTTTTAATTAAAGTGGTGTTTTAGTTAAGGTCAGTTAGTAATAAACGTAAAAATGATTTAGCAACTACTCTTCAATCACGTAGCACTTGAACTTTTTTCTCCAGTAAACAAACATTCAATCACCCAGAAGCTATTTTGAATCTTCGAATCGCTTTGATAACAAAAAATGTTGAAATTACGTTCGACGTATAATCTCACCATTTTGCCGACAGAATGTAAAATTAGTCTTTAGCTTTATAGCTGTGATTAAAGCGAAAGAAGAACAGTAACTAGGGTCACCAACAATGGCGAACACGGACCAAAACACAACCCCCCGCCTATGAATGACATTGTAAAGATCGAGAGAAGTTGGTGGATGGAGAAAACTGTTTTGTGTTGTTTTGGCACAAAATTGCTTTCCTGAAAATGTATAAGGGAGGTCTAACATAGTAACATTGGCCGACCTTCCACACAGGACTATCTAACCCCAAACTAAACAAAGCTCGTACTGTGGGTACCACAAAGTTATATACAAGGTGTTCCATAAGTTGTGTATAAAAACTTCAGGGGGCTAAAGTACCCATCAATATGAACAACTTTTTCTAAGGAACCAACACTGTGAACGCGAAAAAAAAAACAGCTGTTTCATACATTTTAGCCTGGTAGGTATTGAACTTTTGTATGAAACAGCTGTTTTTTTTTTCGCGTTCACAGTGTTGGTTCCTTAGAAAAAGTTGTTCATATTGATGGGTACTTTAGCCCCCTGAAGTTTTTATACACAACTTATGGAACACCTTGTATAATACGAATATACTTTTTTTTGCAAATACATGGTTACTTATTATTATGTTATATTACAATACCCAGACAGAGGCTGGTGATGTCCAGAAGCGGACATTCTTCAGGCTGATATATATGATATGATATATAAAATGGTGGTAAAATCCCGTTCCAAAATGATACAACAGTGAAGAGTTGCTCGTGATGCGCAAATGCCTGTTTATTGTTATTTTAACGATGGTAACATGGTTATTTTATAGACCCCGTACAGCGTGTACGGTCACAAAGATATGGGCAGTAAGAACCTTGATATAAGTGAAATAACTTAGCGAAGCAATTTTCCCTCTTCACTTATATGTTTTTATCTATTGTAAACGTACGAGACGCAACCCTACTCCATAAAGGGAACTTCTATAACATAGCAAAGGGAGGTATTTTCATACACGAAATAAAAGCGCAATGTGATCTCCTAGTACAAAGTAGCAGCACGTTCAAAATGACACGTAGTATTTTAGAGAAGTATGAGGGTCTACCATAAGTTTTTCTAGAATCTAATCGTATTGTACAATAGTAGTAAAAAATGTGTATGTGTAGGAGACAAATCGTCACGTACCTCATTCAAAGATTGACTTATTGAATAAAAAATATTTGATTCGCCCACAGAAAGACATTGAAGGCGGGGGCTGGGACCGGAGGACGCCTATACTCGGCACCGACCGGCGCTGGACATATTCTTCAAAAGATCACAGACCTCAGTAGACACGCATTAGGCATCACATTAGTAGTTCAATAGAACCGGTTAGTAATACACCTTCATTTTATTACACCTACAGCAGAGTCAGGTACACCAACATAATGTAAACTTGACCTGCCTTACATTTTGACAAGCTTTTAAATGAGGTTTTAATACAGTTGCTGGCGAGTATAGTGTGTGAAAACTTATGGTAGACACACTGGTTGCAAGTCCATTGTTTCTAGTAGAATACTAGGACTGTGCACTGCACAGTGCCAGTTCCAGTATTCGCGACCAAGTCTAGATAGAAGAACAGGCAACAAATTTACGAACCAAGATATAAGTTTGCAGGAACCAATTCCTGTTGTTTTGTGTAAATAAAGTATAAATGCAAATAATATAAATGAATGTTGGTGAATGCCCTGATTTGCACACGATCTAAGATTCAGAAGGCAGGTATGGCTGGACGACTGTACCTATCAAAAGTGCACTCAACAAAACAATTTTTACTAAATATTCAAACAAAGGCTGTCTTTTTTCAGAGCATTCAACTTTATTGTTTTATATTCAAAGCTCTGCAGGTTAGATCAACGTCTCAACGGGATGGGTGAACTCTTGCTTATTTTTCAATAATCCAGAAAAACAAAAGATATTGATACAATATAAAAACGTTATCATTTAGCTCATTCACCTTTGTTTTGGTATTTGGTATTAATGCCCTGAACACAATAATAAACAATAGCCCCTACATCGGACATAATGTGTTATTTAAAAACATAGCTTTAAATTAGCCCTGTCATTGTGCTGTACGTCAACACGTACGTTGCTAAAACTTTTTACTGATTTGCGATTTTTATCACACCATTTCATTGATAAAATAATAGTAAAATAAACTGATAATTGGCTATTTTTTTTTATTACGAAATGGAGCCTTAGCTACGGTTTTTTCTGAAAGCAATATCTCAAGGAGTTTATTCAGATAACACGGTGTCTCAGAATCTAGAACACCCAGTTACCTGAATTAACTATAATCTAGGACCCAAGAGGAAAACTTCGTCTGCATCCTTTGTCCCTTCTCAAATATCTGTCAAAAATTCGATTCCACAATCTTAGATCGTAGACCAAGGTCTTGTATTTCGGCAATGTTATTTTAATTTTGCCAAATCCAAATATTTGTCTTAGAGCTTCTTAAATGTTGGTTGCAGATGTGGAGAGACACGTCCAAACTCTGGGAAGATTAATAGTTTTGAAGTTAATTAGTTTTGGGCAATAACATCACAAGACGGTAAGCCTCGCCATTAATGGAATAAATTTAACATTGTGGGCATTAAACTAAAGGTATTCTCTTACCTTTAATCAAAAATAGAAGAGAGGCGTGACCCAGCAGTTGTACCCCCTAACCTCTGTAACCTCTGTAACATCTAACATCTGACGTAAATAAATAAAAACAATTGTATCTTCCTATGGAGGCGTAGTTAATTGGGCAGTGAAATATGTAACTGGACATCTATACTAGCAGCGGGTTACTGTCACTACTCATCCTGACGTAGGCCTCTCTGTTACTAGAGTTAGCTACTACCTCATAGGACTTCTTCTTCTCTCCATTTATGCCACCTGTCCGTCATTCGACAGACAATGTTGCCGGTGTCAAGTGATATCGATTAAATAGTCAAGTCATTCCATAGTCAACTCGGCCGTCATTTGTTTTGAAGAAAATGGTGGCGGTTTCGTTCAAAACTTACGAAACATTTTCGTTCAAATCAGGATATCACATGAAACACGTTACTTTCATTCCAAATGTTTACACTTTGTGCCAATCAACATTACCACAGGTAATGTTGGTTTAAATACCTCTGAAATTACACAACACAACTCAAAATAATACTAGAAAAACAATTAAAATGAATAAGCTATGTTGCTTCCCAAAATGCCAGAAAACGAATCTCATACGAAATTATGTTTTTACTATTGTCACTTCATCATACATCACTACATAGTATAAAACAAAGTCGCTTTCTCTGTCCCTATATCCCTATGTATGCTTAAATCTTTAAAACTACGCAACAGATTTTGATGCGGTTTTTTTTTATAGAAAGAGTGATTCAAGAGGAAGGTTTGTATGCATAATACAAGCATAATCTCTTAGGGATAACCCACAATAACCGTGCGATGCTGGGGCGGGTCGCTAGTTGACATTAATTTGAAAACCCTCACAGAGTGTTTATTTATTTTTACTAGGTGTAGCGCTGCCTGCTGCGATGAAGGTAGTGAGTTTGATCCCCACCGAAAACAAACATTTGTGTAGGTATTAAACATAAATGTCTGTTGTCTGGGTAACACGTATGTAATTAAGAAAAAAAGTTTATGATTATTAAAACTCTAAATAGGTATCTGTTTCCTTAGTTCAAGCTTTGCTTAGTTGGGGCTACATAGTGATGTGTGGTATTTTCTAACACAATTTCAATTTTTATGTTTATTTCGTATACCGGCTAACAAAAGAACAGTCACAGCAAAAAGTGCAACTAACTTACACTGGCTTAACTAATTGTCATAAAGAGTAACTGAAATGTTTAGCAAAAACTCGTAATTAACTCGCCTCGAGCTATAGCTATTGCAGTCATGACCCCGGCCATGACGTAGGAAAATAAAGAAAGCCAAGTTCGAACCAGACCTGCGCAATAAGGGTTCCGTTGCACTCTATAATAAACACAATTGATTTTACAAGCTTTTATGTAACAAGATAGATGGCAAGTTTGTTTGGAATGGAAGTGTATCATTGGATATCCTGTTTTTTTTGTTTGGCATAAGTCCTTAGATTGGAGATGCCAACAAATGCTCGAGCATTTCCAACGCACAATATTATAGTGACACTTTCGTATCTAAAAGTTCTTCTCGGATCAAACGCTTTGTCTCAACTTTTATGTTGTACTGGCGATTGTTTTTCCGAACATTTATAACTTGGATGTTTTAGAAGAGAAGAGTGAATATGTATTTTCTAGATAAAAAAGTACTTCATTGAGCCGAAATAATTAACAGTGTGCATTTTTAGTTATTACTTGTAGATTTATATTGTTATTTGCCATGATAGAGGCCGAGATAGATGTGTAGAATACGTATTCATATGGAACAGACGTGGACATGCAGTGTAGTCTTAGTAAATAATAGAACAGTCCATTTATTATACATTATAGACCCCTGTTTACAGAAATGGAGTACGAGCCCCTAAAAAGAGGGAATATATAGTTGTGTCCGCTCTGTGGCGTTCGCAAAGGTCTGTGGAGCGAGGTTATTTTTTTATGTACTTTACTATATAATTTTAGTTTTCTCTCATTGCAAATAAACGATGGAACGTGTTGGAACCAAACTATGAGGAATGTTTATAAATAATTATGCAGCGCAATATAATTTGTAAAGTTTATTTTGTTGCGCAGAAAAAATATGTGTGAATCAAAGCTCTGAACTGCGAGAAAATTTCGTGACGGAACCTGCATTGTTCTTTGTGGATAAAATTGACTAGGCTTAGAAGATGCTAAATGGGATTCCGACGCCACAAACTCAGACAAAAAAAATGGTTAAATTAAAAAAATACGTTGCTCGTCCCGTTCTTCTTCTTCTTGTCGTGTCACTAGTTCTTTAGAAACAGTGTACTGAAATAATTTTAAGTGCACCTCAGAGGCTCCTTTCGAGCACTTGACACATGTTGCACAACTCTTTAGTTTCTACGGCATGTCGGTTTCCTCACGATGTTTTTTTTTACCATTTGAGTGTACGTCGGGAAAATAATAAAGGTAAACGCGATAAATACCCGTGTAGTACTTTTAAATAAAATAAATATAAGTAGATAACCTACCCCAAGCCTGAGTTTTGTTTTTCGTGATTCGTTTTTCATAACGTCAGGCCTTTTTTGTAAGGAAGCTTGTAAGTTCGCAGCACGTCCGATAGAGGCGCTTATCAAATCTCCATACAAAAAAGGCCTGACGTTACATAAAACGAAAAAGATTTAATAATTTAATGTTTGATGTTTAAGAGTAGTAGAGCTCTTTGTGGAGGGCTCGTCCGGGGAAGTACTACCACCACGCCTTTTTCTGCCGTCAAGCAGCGTTGCTGTGTTTCGGTTTGAAGAGTGTCGTTGCCGGTGTAATTACAGGCACATGAGGCTTAACATGTGTATGCCTCAAATTGATGGACGCAAGGCAGTGCATCGTAGGGCCCGTTCCTATTGTGCGTGACTTAAGGTAACGCTTTGTTATAGGTGATGGTTACCGCTAAATATCAGGTGGGCCATCTGCTTGTTCCATCAGCTAGTTATATAAAAAAAAGCTCAGTCTTGGGGCTTTGATGTTCGCTTGTGTATACCTTTGTATGTATTTACATAGTTAGAATACAATATAACACCCATCCACAAAATGAAATATGCTCACAACCAATAGTCCCCAGACCCGGCAAACATCCCGTCAGAACTTTTGGTACTTACCCAAGACAAATATGTTTTGTCATTTTGAAGTCGTGGAAATTCGACTAAGATATTCTACGTCGTATCGTCACTTCGCCAAATGTGTCGCAACAACGCGACACTAAAGTGTGGTACTATCCTAATGATAGAGCAGTACCACAAGTATGAGTTGTGTTTACAATATTTGCATATGTTGCAAGTATCATGAAAATTAGTAGTAGAACATAAAGTTCCGTATCGGTATCTCTATCGCGTCTTCATACAAAACCCGCAATGAACACGGAACAAAAATGAAAAACGAAAAACCAAATATGGTAAACACAACTCATACTTGGGGTACTGTATGTTTGGTTAAGTAGCGCAGCTCAAAATGCGCTTTGAAATTGGAATTGATGTTATAGCTTCCTAAGAAACGGTGGACGTTTTTGGTTGTCGTTATTTCCCGTTCTAACACGTGGATATAATAATGTTATAGGGGCTAGGCAAGATTACTTCGACTAAAATCACTGTACTTAATTAGGTGCCTATGTATAAATTCAAAATAACAGATTAATTGGGTACAATAGACTCACCTCGAGATGTTTAAGGAGGGTAAGCAGAGTACGTTCAATGTTTGAAGACATTCATACAATTATTTTTATAAGTTAATATTGGGTCTTAAAGTATGAAGTCACCGTTTTTTACGGTACGGCGGCGGTAATTTCATACATTATGGCTTGATTTGATATTTTTTTGATTTTTTATACTAGACATACTCGTACTAGATAGAAGTTTGTAAAATAGCGTTGTGGTCTACTATTGAGTCGCTTTTAGAGGGAATCATTGCTTAGTAGTTCCCTCTTCAGTGTTCGTTTCTTAGGTACAAAGTCGTCTAGAAAACATGGTAGCAATTTACAAAGAGCTTGTACTTACTTCCATACCCGCAAAGAGTATCTACTCTAACGAGAATACTCGTTCTTTGTTCTACGTTATATTACTGCAAAAGTTATAAGATCATGCAACTCCTTACTTATAAAAATCTGTTAAAAGGTCAAAATACTATTGCCATCTCTTTCCAAAGGGTAATGACAAATAGTGGTATACTATATAGGCATTGGCAAATTTAAAGTATCATCTTCCTACCCTTGTCCCACTTCGTGTGGATAAGGGCAGGAATTCGGATAAACCAGCAGAAGGAATCCGGGTTCGGCCAATTTAAAGTAGGTAACATTTTATTTATTGATAGTTCGAGTTTCGAGTTTTAATTTCATGAATATTTTTACCTTATTGTGCAGCAATGTCTAAGCAGGTGGGTACCTAAAACTAGTTAGCAATTTTCAGGATATCATTTTGCAGAATGCAAACTCTTTTTGTGCCTCATATTGAGGTCAGCCAGCGAGCGGCTATTTCTAATAACAAGGAGTAGCGATAGCAGTGCAGGAAATGAATCGTTGTTTGTTTTCAGATAATACGTAAACTTTTGTGACAGACAACAATCAACTAAGCTAAGAATAGCGATACTATTTCTTTACTCAACAAGCACGGACTTATTTTTCTTCTACTGTACCCCAAGTATAAGTTGTGTTTACCATATTTGGTTTTCCGTTTTTCATTCTTGTTCCGTGTTCATTGCGGGTTTTGTATGAAGACGCGATAGAGATACCGATACGGAACTTTATGATCTGCTACTAATTTTCATCATACTTGCAACTTAAAGTTCCGTATCCGTATCTCTATCGCGTCTTCATAATAAACCCGCAATGAACACGGAACAAGAACGAAAAACTCATTGATAAAATATATACTTACTATTGACTTAAAAATAATATAGACAGACTAGCGCAAAATTTAACTATAAAGTAAATTCTACCCTCTTTGGTCACGTTTTATTCTAATTTAAAGTGGTATTTATGACCGCTAATGATATTGATAACCATATTCCATGTTTCTCTCTCTGCAATACTTTATCCGTAATTTACAATGCTCAAACGGTAGATTGAGTTGTAAACATCAAAACTTTTGCAATATGAGTCCTTAGAATGGCCTATGTATCTATAACCTACCCGTGGTGGCTACCGGCTAAGGTTATTTGAGAACTATTTTTAGACATAAATAACCTTACGTATACCCGAAAATAAAGTTAGGTACTTCTACGTAAAGCCGTTAGTTCGTCTTCGATAATGCATGCACTTATTTCGTTTTCAATCTTGACTTTGCAGCTACATAAATACCAGTTGTCAAGAATAATAAGAATTCCATTTTGTGTAAGAACTACGTCCATTATTTTTTCAAAGTAGTTTTCATGAAAGCACTTGGCTTAGTCCGCATCAAATACCCGTTTCCATTATAAAAATGACTGCCAATCTAAGGACACCCACGTAGGATACTAAAACCGAAGTATGGCTACCTACTATCATGCACCATCACAAAAGCAACAAATTGGTGATTGAATGAAGCGTTGCTGAAGATTTGATATTAGTCTTTGTTTCGTTTGGGATCATCACTACTTCCTTTATTAATCGTTTTGGCTTCTAGAAAATATATTAAATCGAGCAGGTCCTTATACAACAGAACAGACATACCTACATGTTTGTTTGTGGCATAATTTTTTTTTGTATTCTATTGTATTCTTAGAAATTCAACGCTAGGTAGCACTTATAAGTAGCACTTCAGTTTTGTTACCGCCAACACAAATCCTAAAACCCGATTATTAAGGTATATTTAACTATTGGGTATAGGAGTACTGACTGAAATGCAAACAATGGAATCTCAATCAATTTTGAATGGTTATCCTTGCCTAGATAGGTAGGTACCTACTACCATGTATGTCATTTGAAGATAGCCTGTTTTCTATGGAGACGAATTTAGAATTGCACCTAACCTAAGCCGATGAACATCAGGGCGAAGTCGCGGTTCAACAGACGTGTAATTTTACAGGTCTGTGAAAACACATAGGTATTATTTGATTATTTTATATTGGCAAGTTTTTGCTAGGAATGTGCGTATCCATGTATAAATACATGAAAAAATAAAAAAACGTTTATTTCAAGACCATATGTACACTAATACCATTAAAATAACAATTAAAACGAATTAAACCAATTTTTCTTTGTAAGGGCGATCAATGGGAACAATATATTCCTCCATTTATCTATCTCAACACAATATATTTCCACATCAGAGACGTCCAGCTGCCTGTGACAGTCAGCATGCTGTTGCGAGTGCCCGCACTCTGCTATTCAGTGAGGCAGGTTTCTGGGGCACCAGGGCGTGGATCCATCAGTGTCGTAGTGCGCAAACAATTGCGTGCGCGTCAATTATAATTAGTTTTTATCCTTTTTAAGAGTAGTAGAGCCTCAAGTTGATGGACGCAGGGCAGTCTATCGATGGGCACGTTCCTATCGTGCGTGACTTACGAGGCAATGCTTTGTTAAAGGTGATGGTTAACCACTTAACATCAGGTGGGCCATCTGCTTGTTGCATCGGCTAGTTGTATAAAAAAAAACCTTGCCAAGGTTGCCTACAGGAGTTTGCTCTCAGCGATAAGGTCGCCTATTGTTTCACCTAAATGAAGCTTCAACCCTGTACTTTGTTTCTGGTTGGTGAACAATAAAAAGTTATCTATCTATCAAACATCCCTGATGCACTGCAGAAACGAGGCAGTCCCAACATCCCGAAGATGTTATTATATTGGATATGTAGTGTCCTTTTGGTATGCCTGACCCACGGACTTCCTGTTTAAAATCTTTAAAATAGCTTTATATGTAAGCCTTATATTGGGCATGACAGTGCATCTTTAAAAATAATGGTTCGTCCGCAAAAATTCTTGAGACTGCGTTGGTTGCTAGCTTCGAAAATAACGTTCAAAGCCAAACCACTTTACTGGTGATAGATTAATTGCTAAGTCATTATCATCATCTGCGATCAATAAAGCTATGGGAAGATACATAATAAACACTTGCGTCACACGTGTTTATAGAATAATAAACTTTAAAATTTGTTTATGCATACCCGAATAGGAATATGAACTACAATGATTTGAAGGCATACGTCATTTTACCTCAAATCATTGTGGTTCATAAATCATAACGATTTGAAGTAAAATATCTCGTTTGACTTTCAATGTACTTAGGTCCCTAAATATTTTTGTCAGGAAGTTATTGTATAGTATTCGTTAAATAAACAAATACTACTTTTCTTTACTTACTTTACTTTACTACGCAAACAAGCTATTATTTTTTAATGTACAATTTTGTAATGAATAAGTTATTATTTGTTATGTAGAAGGTTGAGTATCTGAAGAATAATTTTATTTTAACTTTTTTACTCCTTTTACAATATGAGGCAGAGGCCCCTTATTAAATTTAAATAGCCCAACGACGCAGGTGGTATTTTTCCCAACGTTTCGTGTGTTATTTATCAAAATACACCTTGAATTTGAAATTTTAAGGAAACAAAATTTAGGTACTTATGCCCTTTTTAGAGGCCACAGTTTGGTATTATAAAGTTATACCACTGAAGCCATGGATGAACTCACAGCTCAGACAGCCTGCATAGCTCAGTTGGTAGTAGCTCTGCCTTCTGCGCTGAAGGTCGTTGGGTTCGATCCCAACTGAGAACAAACATTTGAGTGATGAACATAGATAGTTGTTCTTTGTCTGGGTGTTATGTATTATTAAAGCTTTGCTTAGTTTGGGGCTAGATAGTGCTGTGTGGAATGTCCATCAACATGTATTTATCTTTTTTGCTGCCATGGCAGGCATGGTGATAGCAGACAAGCATGCTACCGCGCCGCGACGCTATACTGTCAAATAAATAATTCAAATTTTCGTTCGCAGTTCGTAGGACGGACACCCCGTTCGGTAGCCAATTTTATATGTACCTGCATAATTCATACAGGTACATCTGCCTAGCTCTGCCACTACGTGATGGATGATGAATGATACATTTTGCAACGTAGTGATATTTGGGCTTAAAATATTTCACGAGATACTCACAAACAAACTACATGATCACCGGCGCGTTTTTCAGCGCAAGATGGATCACTACATCAGCCTTTGTTAGTTTTTTGTGTATTTGTGCTATGGATTGGTTTGTATAGTATGCAGAAAAGTTTTACAAAGACTACGTTTTCATTTTATGGTTTTAATAAGTAGTGTCGACTTTTATACCTACAAGCGATATTCTTGTCTAGCTGCCGCTCGCGGTTTTACTTGCGTATTAGTAGATACTACTTTTTAAGGTGTTTTTCCTTTCTTGGGTTCGTTAATTTCAAATCGCTTGTCTAAGGGGGGTCGTCGGAGGTAAGACCAAATATTACATTTGGCACACACCAATTCAACCGACACCCTTCATTAATCCGGGTGCTTCTCAGTATTACCCATTGCAATGGGTGCAATGGGTATGGAATACTGAGAACCACCTGATTCTGATACTAAAACACGGTATTACATATTGAGTTTGAAAACGCGTCATGGGAATAATAAATAAATAAATAAATAATAAATATTGGTGGACATTCCACACAGCACTATCTCGCCCCAAACTAAGCCAAAGCTTGTGATATGGGAACCAGAAAGCTGATATACTACTTATATATCTTTTTTTACATACTTATAATATTATATAACACCCAGACAGAGAACAAACATCTATGTTCATCACACAAATGTTTGTTCTTGGTGGGAATCGAACCCACGGCCTATGGCGCAGAAGGCAAAGCTACTACCAACTGAGCTATGAAGGCTGTCAAATATAATACTCACAATAATAATACTCATTTTCTATATTTCTATCGTTTTAGTGTAGAAAAAGGTAAAAAAAGAAAACACTTTGATCTTTAATAATGTATAGGTACTTTTCAATTTTATTCATTAGAGCAAACCAAAATTTTAAACGTCCTGAATTCCCCTTAGCATTTTGGAATTTCCAGCATTTTGCGCAGTTCGGATGGCTGCTGGGTTGCACACATCCATCACCGATTTTTGACACTTCGTTTCTCGCAATGGGAATAGTGATACAATAGTATCACTATTCCTATCAATAGTAATTCACAATGGGAATAGAGAATAGAGACCCACCCCGAAATCAATAGTTCAGTTGCTGCTGTCGGTACCGCTAACAAAGAGGGAGGAACAAAGAGGTTCAGAGCTACGCCGTATCAAAATGTTTTCCTAAATGATACTCTGTGGTTGAGACTTGATTCGGACAGCCCTTTGTGTTACTCGAGTAGATATGACAGGTGCTTTGTAACACGCTTTTATCGAATTAACTTATCATAATATATTATGTTGTTCGTTCTAGTTAGTACTTTGTCTTTGCTGTAGAATCCTTTCATCATCTGTCAGTTGAATTGAAACCAAAGTATCAAACAAGTTGAAGTAAGTACGTGGAGAATTATACTACAAAGTTTTCGATTGTATCACTTCCTTTGCTGACTGTACTAACAGAGAGCGGAATCAAGTCCATAAGCTGTTCCCACGTGGTTTCAGATTAATCTATAATTGCTACGACAGAACTCACATAGTAAATCAGTGATTCCATTTAGCAATTCTTACTCTGGTATAATTGACTAAACTTCGCCCGAAGTTGTTATTTTCTTACCCTGAAACTATAAGTGGTTGAATTTCAGAAATTCCTTTCAGCATTACTTAGACAGGAATTCCTTCTTTGTACCCTTACACTGAGAAAGGAAGACACGCTAGAATGTTCATACTTCTCAGTCAGTCAGTTCACGTAATAATTTTTTTGATGAGTAACTTCAGTGGTCTAGTGGAAGCGACCGCGCCTTCTAATCGTAACGTCGTGGGTTCGAACCCGGTCATGCACCAATGGATTTTCCCCCCGAAAAATGTATGTGCGCAATGCCAGTGCTCTCAATCGGTGAACAAAAAAATCGTGAGGTACCTAGTTAGTATTATTGCATTGGGAGCGACCCCGCCTTCTAATCGTAACGTCGAAGGTTCGAACCCGGTGCACCAATGGAGTGAGCTAGGTAGATAGATATGTATTTTTGTTTTCTTATTACTAATATAACTACCTAAAACGATTAGGTATGTAAAAGACGCACTATAACAACAAAATGAATAAATGGTTGCGCTGAATGAAACTTTCATAAAATGAAAAATACATTTTCAGCCCAAGAGGCTGACACCCGTCAAACAACTTTTCGCTCCCAAATTATTTCAACATTTAGGAAGATATTAAATTACTGAAAAATCTCTGAATAATCTGCAAAGGTTCACCAATTTTTGATACAACTAGCTGATGGAACAAGCAGATGGTGTTAAGTGGTAACCATCACCTATAACAGAGCATTACCTCGTAAGTCACGCACGATAGTGCCCTACGATGCACTGCCCGCGTCCATCAACTAATATTATTTTGAATCAAACAAGTTTTCTATCTAGAAGTTTGAATAAGTACGAAATCAGTTAAGCATATTTTTGTTAGGTTTGTTATCAGAACCAGAATCATTTATTGACCAAGATTTAACACATTAACAATATATTGTAATGCATAATAAAACCTTGGCTCGTCAAGTGTAATTTAACATTATTCATAAAAAATATTACATTTAAATAACTAACCACTTTTGTATATTATTCATTTTACATTATTATCAAATCAAATCAAATGTTTTTTATTTCTGACAAAGTATACAATCCATTGTGTTAGTAAGTAGTAGATTAGCCTAGTTGTTAGTAATGAAACAAAAATATAACAAAGTAAAAATACAATTATTTACAAGGGAAGGTAATCAACTGGTACGATCACACATATTGGTTGTATCAGTTGATCACCCTCCACACGACATGCCTCCACATAAGGGAGGACATCTTTCCGCAACTGTTTTTAGTATATTGTTATCAAACATAATTTAGTGATTTTATATCTTTAAAAAAGCTGAAATGTGCAAACGAAAAGAACATTAGCGGTAGTCCGCGCCTTAAAATATTGTTTTGGTATTCAGAGGACCGATGACTAGAATGATGGATGGAGTTATGCACTTGGATTTGCTTTTACGATCGTTAATCTAAAAATGATTTTGATTCTATAACAAACGTACCTATACAAAAAAAATTTAGAATAAAATGGTAGAATATCTTATATCTTTTTCTACTGTACTGTGTGTATGTCACTGAACTCCTCCTAGACGGCTGGACCGATTTGAATGATTTTTTTTGTATGCGTTTTGGTTAGCACCCTGGATGGTTTAGATTCACAAATCAGCCCGGCAGATGGCGCTGCAGTCGCTTGAAATATCATGCAGGACAACGTCTGTCGGGTAGCGGACCCGACAGTATCATATAAAAATATATAGGTCCGTTATATGTGTCAAAATGTACGTAATTGATATCTAAGGTTAGATTTAACGGCCTGTTAATCCTTGATCAGTAACTAAAAAAGCATGGTGAAATCAGCTCTGAGCCACAAACATCCTAACATCCAAACATCGTTACCTACTTTCGTACTTTTATTAGGTAGGATAGTTAATACAGGACAGGATAGGATAGAAAGTAGGTTAAAAAAAATAGAATAGGTAAAAACAAACTTTCATTTTATTAGAAATAACGTAACCTATAAACCTATTATGCGATGTGTGAGGTTTTTAAACGGATTGCTGCCAAAGTGTGATAATGTAATTATGCATGCATCAACTGGGAGAGCGATCGGGCTTATGTTGCGAAACCTTTTTATGAACTGAATATACGAGACAAAATTCACATTACTCTAAGCCTTCGTAGACACAATGAAAATCTAATTTGTTTGAAATAGCTAGAAAGCAGGCGTTGGGCCCGAAAAAGGGACCGCGGTCCCAATCGCCTGATTGCATTTTTTTGTTCTGCCATTAAGGAGCACAACCTATATAAAAGTAATTGTACAGTCGCCAGAAAAATCGAAAGCTAACACGCGATTTTTTTTGCATTAATACTAGTATAATTAATTATACTACGCCGAATTAAGACTGTTTTTTTAATAAGATTATTTACTAATTTTGAGATTCGTGAGGTAAGAGTATACCAATGTAAAACTGATTTGAAAAACACTTTATGCTATTTATAATTTTTGTACATAAGTATTTATAATTGTTAGAATATTTATTCTGTTGAAAAATAAATATTTTTCGACAGATTTGTTTTTTATTTCAAATACTTTTCGTTCTAACTGTACTTAAATTCGGATTCGGAACAATAGATTTAGTGGCCATATTATGAGTGGTCCCAATTGCCTGAGGAAAAGTAATTAAATTAATGAATCCGGCTTTAGGGACCACGGTCCATTTTTCTTGTGGTCCCAAACGTCTGCCTTCTCAAAATAGCTACGGTCAGTAATAAAAGTTTAAATGGTCCGTAAAGTACAATTTCTAAAAACAGCTGACTTTTGATCAATTGTAGGTATTAAACTTTATATGAATATCCATTTTTTTATACTACATACTGATGGAACAAGCAGATGGCCCACCTAATGTTAAGTGGTAACCATCACAAAGCGTTGCCTCATCACTTCATAAGTCACGCACGTACGAATGCACTCTCCTGCGTTTATCAACTTGACAGATGATAGGTATACAGATGTTGCTTCGTTGAAGTCAGATAAAAGCGTTATTGAATAAAAAAAAAACTGTAAATCTACTTCTGTCGCTGACTCTACAGTACAGCGACGGAAAATATCGAGAGAAAAAGTGACTTTGTCAAATTCGTTCTTATAGAGCACTAGCTGGTGTCCGCGACTTCGTCTGCGCAGGATTAGTATTTCGAGTAGCTTATATTAGCGTAGCGTAGTAGGTACATATGTGTAACTCTAGCTGTTTTGGCAGCGCACGCCAGAATAGCTCGCAGATGGTAGATTTTTACCTACTTACTTGACACTTATCGTCATATTTCGGACAATTCACACCATATCTATTTATATAGCTAAAACGAAGATGCTACAGTTAGAGAGAGCACAACGGGCTGTACTTAAGGTTATGCTCAGGAAATCATATAGATACCCCACTTCTACACTATATAGTGACGTCAAAGTTCTTACAGTAAGACAGATGTTTATAGGTACTACAAACCATAATGAGAACCCATTCCTCCATATATTTTGACACAAGCCTATACAAAAAGAAACGTAGGTCTGGCAGAGTCTGCAATATCCTTAAGCACAGAACTAAATTCTATAGTCGATGATATCCTGTATTATCACATCAACAAGCAGTTAAACATATATCATCTAAATAAATATAAATTAAAAAAAGAACTAACTGATTGGTTACTAAACTTGGACTACAAAAGCACCGAAGAACTCCTGAGAGTTGACATTTAAGGTTCTATACCTTTCTTAACTGTAAATTAAATAGTAAATCAAACATAAATTATTGAATCAAATAAATTAGTTTAAAAATACCCTTAGAACACACGCACACATGAAACAGACTCCCAGGTACCCAATAACAAACAACATGATACACACACACACACACACACACACAATTCTAATAGACCTCAACACACACAATCACCGAGTCATCATGCAAACTTTCATATTTAAAATTAGTTTTTCTTATTAAATTATAATAAAAAAAAAAAAAAAGTCAAAACACCTTTCCGTAAATCATTAAACACAGTGCAAGCAGGGCTCTTCCGCCTGGTGTTGGAGACTGTGCGTTATGGATGGAACTAGCTCCTGAGATACAGTTTAAGGCGAAGACAAGAGCTAATGTGACTCTCGCTCGCACGTTTCGACATTTTGAATGATATAAAATTAATAAACTCATTTTCGAAAAATCGCAATCAACCATTTTGCGTGCAATCACATTGCACACAGTTTAGTAAAAATTTCATTTTGATCGATACATTTTTTCCTACTCAAAAGTTTGCTTTACTAGTTTTCGTACATAACCAAACTTTTAAGTAGGAAAACTTGTATCGATCAAAATGAAATTTTTACTAAACTTTGTGCAATGTGATTGCACACAAAATGGTTGATTGCGATTTTTCGAAAACGAATTTAGTGATTTTATATCTTTCAACATGTCGAAACGTGCGAGCGAGAAGTTGTTTGATAGTTGTCAGCCCCTTAACACTAGTTCAGGAGGTGGTGAACATCCAGATCGCTCATCACCCGCTGTCTGTGGCGGTAGAGCTTTGTTTGGACGCCTAGTGACTAAGCCTTAGTTTAAGTTAATTTTAGGTTTTAGGTTAAGCAAACGGTCGTCTGGAAGAAATCGCTGTGCGTGATAAGACCACCGATTGTAGGACTAAGTGTAATGTATTGTCTATGCTAAGTGCATATTTTGACATGTTTTAGTCCTCAATAAATAAATTATTATAAATTATAAATTATAAATATTCTAGCCTATGTGTTATTCCGATGTATAAGCTACATTATTGTAAAGTTTTATTAAAATCCATTCAGTAGTTTTTACGTGAAAGAGTAATAAACATCCATCCATCCATCCATACTTACAAACTTTCGCGTTTATAATATTAGTAGGATGTCTTTCCTGTGGTTAAGGCAAACTAAGCAGAGAGGATTTGCCAACCTCTTCTATCTTAAATCCCTGGCCGCATCTCGCCGTACTACGTATGGATGTGGGTAAACAAGCCTCACAGCTCATTTGGTAGTACGTCTGCCTTCTGCGGGTTTCTAAGGCAAAGACAAACACCAGTTTAATGAGTGTAGATATTTTTTTATTGCTCAATGGTAGCTATGGTTTGAGGAAGTTATAACGTTTCTATACTAAATTTATAAAAAATATACCTATATGTAATTTATCCGATATCTATTTTCAAAATCCCATATAGGTTTGCTTAGTTCAGGGGGATGGCGATGATGGGGGAAATGTCCGTCAATATATAGGTACCAAAGAGATCTAAATGGATTTCTACCGTGCTCAGGATTAAGTACAGACAATGTGAGTCAATGTTCTGGATCTGCTTTTAAATGATTTAGAATAGGTAAAACGCTTAAAAAAATCAGAAATATTTTTTTACATGTGATCGGTACCCCAAGTCTGAGTCAGGCCACTTTTGTATGGAGACTCGATCAGCGCCTCTACCGGGCGTGCTGAGAACTCACAAGTCTCCACGAGTCTCCATACAAAAATGGCCTGACAATACGGAAAACGAAAAACAAAACTAAGTCTTAGGGTACGGATATAGTGGTTTTATACCATAAATTTACAAGAAACCAATGTAGTAAAAGTTATTCTTCTTCTTGGTCGGTACTTCATTCCTGAAGATCGTGATCAACCGGGTGTTGTTCTGTAGGCGTAGACGGCCTGTCTCCAGCGACTCCGATCCGTAGCCATCTGGACCACACTGTAGAATGACGTTTCCCTTTCTCTAAGCTGGTCAGACCATCGGGTTGGGTATCTTCCACGGGATCGTTTTCCTTCCACGTGGCCGACTATGACCAGCTTTTCTAAATTGTTGACTTCGCGTCTCACAATGTGGCCAAAATATGAGAGGATACATGATTATGGCCGTATAATATAAATACGAAAACAAAAAAGTTTAATGTCAACAAAATGAATACATATCAATGTTACAATGGATGCAGGGTAAATACAAGTTTGACAATAGGTGTAGGCTCAGCCACATACATAATTGGTACGCAGACCTGGTTTTCAGTGAGCCCCTTTGATGAAATACCTAATCAAAGGTTTGCCCGAGACGTTCGATCGAAGCTCCGGGTTGCGCGCTATGCCGTTTGCCGAGTTGCTCAAAGTGACAATTAAAAAAATTGGTGTTGAGGTTGAAATTAAACTACGCAACAAAAAAATGCAACTTAAAAAATTCACTGAATAAATGAATAAGACTAAAACACTACGTATTGTTAGAGTATAATTATGTACATCTGTATCTTGTATGTTTATGTTTTGTTTTATAGTATTTGTGGTGTCTAGCCGAGTCGCGCTGGCAACACTAGCGACATGCTGGCGAGACTTGCTTGGTGCGGGCGTGCTGGGCGGACGGCATAACCTCGTATAATAATATATTTGTGTTTCATTGGATCTAAAGAATCCCACAAAGTGGCGACTGAGGAGAACGTGAGTAATTTATCTCATTTTTACTGAAAAGGAAGGGATAGATGGCATTCCAAAGTAAATATTTTGCAGTTGAAGTTCAAGTTCCAATTCAATAAACAGGGTACGAGACCTACGTTGAACTAACATGTACAGTACGAGGGTACTGTATATTAGATCAAAGTATTACTTACGTAATTGAGATACCTGTTAGAAATAGACCTAGAAAAATTTATCGCTGCATAATAATTTTACCTGCCTACCCTAACCTACGAAAACCTTCTGTGAAAGAAAAGATTTTTACTTTGATCACTATGAAGGTAGAAATGTTTTGAAAATTATTAGCATTAATAATGCTGCCGTAGCCAAAATCGGCCTGGACGACACATCATATCATCATCAACCATATCTGTACGTCTTGACCCACGTCACCAGGTACTACAGTATATGGAATACCAACTACTGTAATATGTGGGTTTGTGCCAAATGTTAAAAGTATTTGGACGTATCTGACCACCTTAGACATCCTCAAAAATCTTTAAGTTGATACTTGGTAGTAAGGGATGTGTGAGGATATTTACCGTGCCTGGGAATCAAAGTCTTGAGGCTGTTGCTATTTTAATATTATTTTTATTAGCAATTGGGTGAATGGTTTTTATATCTTTTATACCTACCTATTGCAACTGAAATCTAGACTGGAAAAACCAGCACCAGTTTTAAGGGCAATGCAACAAAGTAGCTATTCTATTGTTGCGCTGAGCATGAGCCACGACCTAAAATGAATAAACAATATCTAATATGAAAAGTGTTATGTTACAGGCTCCAAATACCGGTCATGTAAATAAAGGCCATGAAATAAGTGTCATCACATCAGAGACGACGAAAAGGCTATGTAATTAATCTCATCAGAAATGATGTAAAGGCCATGTAATTAATGTCATCAGAGATGATATAAAGGCTATGTATAATGTTATTAAAGATAACCAAAAAGCCATGCAAGAAATGTTTCATCAGAGATGGAAAACAAAGCCATGTATTTAATAAATGGTCATCGGAAATGACAAAAAGGCAAAAGAAATGAAAAATCATCAAATGCACTGTGTGTGATCACATGTGGCAATATAATAAAAAATTAAAGGCCATGAATAATTCATTCATTTTGTTGATATGCATCGGAAACTGGATCACAAACATACTTAATAACACTTAGCTTTTAAGTGTTTTAGATGAAATGAAATTTATTTATTTAAAATCGTTAACAAACAGTATTTTATTAAATTGGATTTATGTTAAACATTTGCGATATTTCCTGTTCGAACAACATTTGTACCCAAACTAGAATAACCCTGTGTTATAGTATACCAATGCCAGGTGTGGCAGGCAAAACACAGGAAGATTATTGGGTATTATCTCGATTTCCGTTTCATATGTAACTTACTATATACTTACCATTATCATTATAATTAATCTACTGGGTGAGTATAATCTACCTAGTTGATTATTCGTAGTGGTTGCTTTACTGTCAAAAGTTTATGTGTGTTGTGAATTTTACAATTTATAATAATATTACCGCATCTTTAAAAAGAAATAAAAATATTTGTTCCGTAAAAATACAGATATCAAACTACCTCCCATTATTAAAATGTGAGTAGGTATTATGTAACGAGAAATTAAGAAGAAACTTAACCTACACAAACACGGCAATGCAACTGTTAACAGTTGATAACGCCACGAATATGCATAAATATGCTCGAATACATAATATAATTCAATGCCTTGACAATTTATTCAAATTATGTTATTATAACTCTGCTAATTTAATATATGTAAGATAGACCATCATCATTTACAGCAAACAAGGCGGTCGAAACCACTCGGGTACGAACACTCCAAAAATCGACCAACCTGCTTGGTAGCTATTATAAATACTACATACTTATCTCATCTACATACTATCAATAGAATGGTAATCATAACTGCATATTTTGTACAGAGATTTTTGAGCTACCTACCTACATTGTAGAACACTATATAAATTCAAAACAGCCATACGTAAATCAAACTGTTTAAAAAGTGGTTAATCTATTTAAAGAAACTTCAACAGCATTTACGAAAATAAAATAAAGGTTATTTATTTTCTAAAAAAAAAACAATTACAGGAATGATGGAAACAAAAGCAGAAATTGTGTTAGTAGGAGTATACATTCTGTAGCTACAGCAGCAAAAGAGACTTGTGCCTATGTTCAAACATGGTGTATGGATGGAACATCCACGTGAAAAGTAAAATTATTGTACCGATGCCTATATACCTACTTAGGTAGAGACAGTCATACCTCACAATATTCTTATATTTCCTGGATGATTGATAGATAATGCTATTAGCATTAAGTCTGCCTAGAACTACAATTTTATGTGTGAAAGTAAGTATTAAATAACCTATCTGCTTATCACAAGCCAATAGAACATTCAACTGGCTTAACTAATGACATACAACATAGTATGTAGGTACCTTGGTATTTATTACTAAGTGAACGAATGAAGATTTATAATAGACAATAATATAATAATCAAGTAAACAAAAGGAAAAGAATTACATTGGCTAAACTTGACAAAGTACAGTTTAAAAACTGGTTTTGAATAGAAATAAAATAACAGTAATACATAACAATTAAAAATAAATGTTTAAGCAATATTTTGATAGAAATTGGTATTTTACCCTGTTTTATCTGATAATGGAGAAAAAGTACTTTTTATCTCTACTTTTATTAACTTTGGCCTTGCACACAGTTCTTAATGTGTCAATAAGTAAGTTTTTCAATGTGTTGTATGATTTTGATAATGTTGATAAAATCTACTGGTCACTCAGACTGGTAGTGAGCAACGAACGTACTGACTTATAAAAGTTACCAGACTCTTTGAAGGCATGAGACATCTAATGAATGAAGCTGAATATATCAAAGCGTGTCTTCTTCTGGTAAGGATTCTACCAAAAGCTATATCAACTGTATTAATGAATTGAACCTATATCAATACCTTAAAGTCACATAGTATATTGACTAAGTGTACATACTACAATTATTACATTAGAATAAGGGTGATGATGATGAATAAATAAATTATGTTACTTATTTACCTAGATACTTAAAACAAGGTAAAATTACTACAAGAAGTTTTAAAGAGATAAAAGGTTTTATTATGAAAATTTTAACATTGTACCTATCTTGAAAGAACCTTGGTTTTCCATGATATGTCTGTTAATGATCTGAGAGTGAAGAGACAAAATATGAAATCTAGATCTTCATATTTGTTTTAAATGTTTACGCCTTTTCACACCCCCTGCTTCTGCGGACCTACATTCACCTTGAGTGTGTTTTAGATAGAGTACCGGCTGCAGTAGGGGCGATGGAACCTGACCTAAGTATTATCTATTTGATACTGCCATGGATACCTAATGAAAGTTATGCATAGCCTAGAGAACATTATCAATAATTGGATTGGTGGCAGATTTGGTAAGTTCTTATACCTACATACCCCTAGTCCCTAGTTGTTCTAAAGGTCCTGTATAAACTTGTACATTTTGGTGTACCTATCTGGAAAATGGTGAGTATCTGAGTAACAGAATCAATCAGTGATTACATACTTCAATGGGTTAGGTAATTTGATAATTGGGTAATTAGAGACTGCTTCAAAGTATGATCGATTGTATCCGCACGGATCCTGGATCAGACCGGTGGATTGACCTCTTCTTGATGTTATGTACCTATTTCGGCAAGAACTAGATTAAGCTAATCAACACACAAAACAAACGCCAAGAGCTGAGTTGTTCTGCCCATGGAGGTAAATGTTCTGCCTGTTGAATTCTTCTTCAATTTATGGCTCCTGTCCGTCATTCGACAGACAATCATGCCAGTGTCAAGTGATTTGTATTGAATACTTTTTAGTCAAGTCAGTCCATAGTCAAGTGGGCCATCATTTGTTTCGAAGAAAATGGTAGCGGTTTTCTTCAAAACATTAGAAACATTTTCGGTCAGGATATCATATATACACTTTCATTCCAAATGCTTAAACTTTGTGCTAAGACCTTAGACGCAGTTGAGAAAAACAATTAAAATGAAAAAGCTATGTTGCTTCCCAAATTGTCAGAAAACTTATGGCCTGTTGAATTGAATTGAGCTATGAAGAAACTACTAGGAACCAAGTCAGGCTAAATTGTTCTTTCAGCTTACTAAAGAGGTTACATTCAAATTTGAAAACGACTGACAAAATCAATGTTATGATAATGATATTATTCTATTTCTATATAAAATCTGTTGTGCATCAGACAAGATTTATGAGTTATGTAGAATTGTGCTTTTATTCTTGTAGAAATATCGTTCTACTAATACGATGAATATGAAATCTATTCGTTCAATTAATAAATTGTAAATGTACCTACAAAAATGTTCATGTTAATATTAACAATTAAAGCATCTTTCATGCTGATATAATGTAAGAAATATTAGATTTAAACCAGCAAATAAAAGTAACAAGAGGTGAAATCGGCATGATTTTTATATGATGTCTCATCCAACTATTGTAACTAGTTTCCTTTTAGTATAGTTTATTGAATATGAATTGTAAAATTCAATCAAAGAGCACGAATGGATTGCCTTGACCACAGATAAACAAATATTAGTGCCTTGACTAACCTGTAAGTTCTACCAGTGTAGTTAAACTTTTTGAAATTTTAAAATTCCATATGTTAATCAATGTTCAATACTAAAGGCCGCAAATTAATAGAATGGCGAACGGAATGTTCAACATTTTGAATAGGTCAAATTATATTCTATTACCTGGTATTAGTTTAAGGTTAAGGATTCAAAAAAAAAAAAAAGGAAAAGGGGAAGGAATATAGGTAGTGATAGGAAGAGGAAAGAGTTAATCAGTTATTATTTATAATACCTATAACTATTCCAAAATATTTGAAAATGTTAGTGTTGACTTAAAATGTTGTACCTATACTATAACAGTAACTGTTAAAATAACTAATTTTACTATTTATTTCATCGTGTTTAATCTTTGTTCAACCTATGCTACATTTCCAATAATTTAGGTATGTACTTACATAATACAATATGTATTGAATATTGGTAAGTAAATAAGGAAATCAATGGTGACAATATAATCTAAAATGTAAGTAATAAATAATAGCGTTTGCAAAGGGCTACAAATGCTCCATTGCATCATGTGTGTTTTATACATTTTTGTGTACCTGTATAAGTTGTGGTTTGCTTATTTATAAATGTGTTATATACAAAGTATAATAATATAAAGTATAAACTAATCCATAACTATTAAACTGTGCCTTATACTTTCATGATTACTGACTCTTTTACAAATATGGTTTACTGTAAGTGTTCTGAAGTGCTTAAATTTTAATAAAGATGAGGATGTGGTGTCTAGCCGAGTCGCGCTGGCAACACTAGCGACATGCTGGCGAGACTTGCTTGGTGCGGGCGTGCTGGGCGGACGGCATAACCTCGTATAATAATATATTTGTGTTTCATTGGATCTAAAGAATCCCACAGTATTGTTACGAGCTCGGGGTTCGTATGGATAGAAAATGCACAATAATAATCCAAGAGATGACTTATTTATTTAACTAACACTTAACATAATTAAAACACTACTTAAGGCTACTTAGCTTAATTATCACTCAACTATCACTTAACAACACTAGTTATCTTCTTCCTGTAGCCACTTCCTCCAGCTCACTTCTTCCTGAGCCATTCCCTTCAACTGACATCTTCCCTGAGCCTTTTAATTTCCAGTAACTGACTCTCTTCTCGAGTCATCTCCACGAATGACTTCTTCCCTGAGCCATTTCCACTTACTGACTTCTTCCTAGAGTCATCTCCAACAACTGACTTCTTCCCTGAGCCATTACCTCTAAGTGACTCTCTTCTCGAGTCCTCTCCACAAACTGACTTCCTGCCGCACTCGCCGACTGGCTTTATATACGACACAGCTAACCCGAGAATGTTCTGGATCATACTAGACCATACTTGCATCTCTTTCTACAGTAATAGCTCTCGTTCATTTCCTTCGATTGATTCTAGAACAGTAGTCTAGAATATTCGAACGTCTGCTATCTCTTTCCAATAGTGCTATCTCTTTCACTCCTATGCAAATATGGCTCTATAGTGAAATGTCCTTCAAAGGTCCATAAGGTGTCCTGAAAACGCCTGAAAACGGGTTTTCAGGAAATTGCATGGATCGATGGATAATAGCCTGAAACGGACTGAAAACATGTTTCAGGCGCCTGAAAACTACGGCAACTTGGCCAAAATTGTAATCAACTGGGAGGTGACAGAGCCTCTTCTGGCAACGGCTTAAAACATATTTCAGCCTTCTGAAAACACCTGTACGTCAGGATAAATAACGAAACAAGTTGCTAGGCGTCCGGCGCAACAGTATAAAAAACTTTTCATTTAATGTATTTTTTTCGTAAAAAAAATTGATTTAGTTTTATCTTTTCCAATCACTTGTTTGTTCTTTCATGCCTACATAAATTCCTATGTCTGATGTTGTATGTTCTTGTGGCGAATAAATGATTGTGAAATATGCAGAAAAAACTAAAATATAAATTCACCATACAGCATCACTCTATTTACTCATCCTACAGTAGTATAATAATCCTACTGCGAACGTGTCGAAGTTTTGGTGTTTGTGGCTCAGCTCAATCAGAATTTAACGGTTGAACCGAATTGTACTAAAGTTGGAATTGATATAGTTCGTGGCCTAGAATATCACAAATGCTACTTTGAATACCACGCGAGCGAAACCGCGGTTGGAAGCTAGTCCTTAATAACTAAATTTTTTTAACATTCTTGGCACGAGTATAAAACTTTATTACTCAATAATGTATTTTTAGTGTGGTGGTTAACCCATGTCGTGGGCTAAACTTTTGTGATACACGTGGTTAGTTTTCGTTTAATGGTTAATATAGTTACACCATTGGGTCCATTAAATAATTTTCTACGGTTTATTAATGAGAATTAAAACTTTTAGGGTTCCGTAAAAAGGTAGCAACAGGGGCAAGTAATCTTAATTCCGTTCCAGATTTTGAATTGTTTAATAATGTACAGAATGGACCTTATCACGACGACATTAAAGTCATAGATTTTTTTATATGTCAGTGATTCAATAAATTCAATTTCAGTAAGGCTTCATGGCACGGCACCAGCAGGGTGATTACGTGACTTTGTTATAATCAGTTCTATATGAAGCCATTAAGTATAATAAAACAATATGAAAGTTTTGCGATTATCCATCAATAGAGACACCAGTTGTAATCTAACTTTGTTAGCAGCTAAAATGTAACCGCATAGCCGTCATATTTACTTATTACAAACAGAAACTGATTGCAACAAAGTTACGTGATCAGCCAGCAGGAGCCTGTTATAAGCCATCGGTCTATGGTAAGGCTGCGTTTTCACGTAATTCATCATCTACTTATATTGCGGTAAATAATAGCATATACTTTTATAACATTTACATGAAACTGTCTTCAATTACCGGTAAAAATGTACTCGGAAAAGGCGTTGTTTCATCAATATATGGAGCCGGGGTCTGGTCTATGTACAGTATATATAATTATCGCTTAGCAATATAGTAACTGTTATAAGTGCTTATTTGCCTCATTTTTACTTCGTTTTCTTGCTTAACAAGATTTTCTTTGTCAAGGAGAGCAACACAATGCACTAAAAATATGGCGGACTGACATGCGTGAATGTCATTTTAACAACTGTTGTTTAAGTCAAGCTTGGAGTGAAAGTCATTACGTCAAAAAAAGCAACAAAACTGTCAAAAAATTATAAATTGCAATGCGTCATATCAAACGTCATGTCAAACGTCAATTACAAACTGTCATGGCGGCTCTAGAACTGTGCACATAGTAAGAAATTCGAACAGTTCAACATTTAGTGAGAACAAATATATTATCCTACATATTAATGAAATTGCATTTGAATGCTAATCTCCGATTTTTTTCAAATTTTTCTATGTGCGGTACAAAGACCAGACCCAGAATAAACCTGTCCTGTTTAAGTCCATGTTGTATCATGAACTTCACATTTGTCGCTCAGCGACAAAGGCCTTAAAAAAAACTTCTCATTTTTATTTTATATATAATATAGTTTTTTTTGTAATAAGGACTAGTGAATTAATAAAAAAATGACGTTATCTTTGTCAATGCAGCCAGTGTCTTGGGGACGCTTCCGATTGGCACTGATTTTGATCAGTTGAGCTATCTGTAGATCGTTTGCAACGGTCTGTAGATAGCTCAACTGTTTCATATGTATTTTTTACATTTTGTAAATACTTGTTTTCATTGTAATTTTCTTTGTAAATAGATGTTTATGTCATTATCTTGGTTATGAGCGAAAAGTGAAAAGCTTCCTTGAGGGATTTTGGAAAAGGAACATTGATTGTCAAAAGACACAATAGAACTCAAATTACGCTAGAAAATAATTTTCAATGTATATAACCATCTAGAGGTAACATTCATCAGCCTTTAAGGTGAAGTGAGACCCACAGTTACGTACGCAATATCAATTTTTACAACTCAAAAACTACAAAATCAACAAAAATTTTTGGTTGATCATGAAATTAAAATATACTAGTAATTTAGTTACTAGATTTACGCTTGACCACGCTGGGTTCGATAAAATAAAGACAAAGTTTGCCTGAAATCTTAATTTTTTTCTAGTAGCAAGCCAGTTTTATTCGATTGTCTTATGAGATATTCTAATGAACTTTACATCTCTCATGTTCGGTAAGTAGGTTCTTATTACCTCCAAATGGGGCTTGTAGGTGACTAATTAGCGCTCTAGGGTAATAATGTAGCTAGAAAAGCCCTAGGGCGGTAAGTAATTAAAAAAAACACTTCTTTCTTTCAAAAAGTTCGCGTACATCTAACCATCATACTGGCAATAGACATCATGCATTCAGCCCAATGACCAAAGAGGTCGCTTTGCTATTCAGCCTTGTCTTCGTGTGAGTATAATAGTCATCAATTTTAAATATCGAACGACGAAGCTCAATTTCAATCTTGAAAAAAAAAAAAGTTCTTTACTTGATTCTTTTTAATGAAAAAAGGCGGGAATAGAAAACTTTTACTTGAAATATTGTTTATTCTTGTAATGCCGGTTTTTTTCTACTCACCTCACAATCGAGATGTAAAGCAGAATAGTTAGCTCGGGTGTCAGCACCAATTGCACCCTCGAACTATAAATATCTCGGGCTGCAATTGATGCCTTACAGCCCTTGGCTACTAATCTACTATTATGTTCCTGTGTGCTTTAATAAATACTTAATTTTGTTATGGGCTTACATACCTTATTTTATTTTTAAAAGCAATAAGCTGCATTGAAACTGCGCGTGAACCTGTAATATTTCCGTCGCTCCGCGTTTAAGGAACATTGCTTGCGGTCGGTAATGAGATCGGTTTATTTACCAGTAGTATAAAAGTAAACAGACCTTTGCATCTATTTATAGATGATTTATACTGCGTAAAGGGCATTTTTTTCATACATGCCCCTTTTCCGGGGTGCTATAGTGCTTGTGACAGTATTTAAGATGCAGCAGACTTGCCCAGTATCTATGCCATCCTCACAGCTTAGTAAGTTACAGGAAATACTTGTTTAATACGTGCGGAATTTTAATTCACCGTTTGAGAGTACTATCGCTGCGTAGTTACGTATATTTTTGTGTAGAAAAACCTAGGTAGGTAAACAATGTAGTCGTGTAGGTACAGGACTACATTGAAACCCACGATTTTGTAACGGAAGGCGATGCTGCTACCACTGAGACCATCAGTGCTCTTTCATACCGACAGTTATAAAACATATCTCATTTATAATGTATACATTTTTTTATTATTGTATAAAAATGTTATAAATATAAAGATGTAAATAAAAAAATCTTATGTTTCAGTAATGGAAGAGTCATGTGCCTTTAAAATTACAGAAAATCAATCCCCATCTACATCTACACTAACATTATAAAGAGGAAAGATTTGTATTCTTGTATTTTTGTATCTCAGAAACTACTGGTCCGATTTCAAAAATTCTTTCACCGTTAGAATGCTACATTATTCCTGAGTAACATAGGCTACATTTATTACAAAATAAAATTAGGGATCCCTTCTAAAACTTCAATAATGAAACCCAAGGTGTATAAAAAATGGCCATAATTTGGCTTTCATCGCATGCGCTGCGAAAACTATTGACGATAGAACACAAAAATGTTCTACAATATTAAAGAACACATCAATATCTACAAAAAAGTCAGCGAATTATGTCAAACTATCGTAGTTATGTTACTATAACTTATTTTTTACATATTTAAAGTTGATATAAATGCCGACCGAAATCAAACCATGATCCATACCTTTATATTAATCTTTATCCAAATAAATCATTTCATATTCAAGACTGTTTGAAAAAATCAAGAAGTAATCTATAGGTATTGATAGATTACTTCTTGATTTTTTCAAATCAAGGACATTCCATTCAAAAGATATTACAAAATTAAAAATTTTAGTTCGCTTTAAAAATATTTGCGAACGCGATAGCGGGCCACGGGGCGCGTCCTCACTCACTCAGGGAGAAGGGCGTGCAAATGTATGAAAGAAGTAGACGCGAGACTCTAACTAAGTTTAGTCTAAGTTTATCCCAAAATGTTCAAAAAATTTATGTCGTCCCATGCGAATCTAGGACAGCCCGCTAGTCTTAAATAATTTCAAAATTCTCCCATTAAACTCGATTCAGGCTAAGCTGCCGCCCACCAGCAGTATCGAACTCATATAACCTTAGTTCGGGTGCTGTTCTGCTATGTAATTTCGGAAATGTTTTGCGAACATTGACAGCCCACACAGCTCAGTTGGTAGTAGCTCTGCCTTCTGCGCCGTAGGCCGTGGGCTCGATCCCCACCGAGAACCAACATTTGTGTGATGAACATAGATGTTTGTTCTCTGTCTGGGTGTTATAGGTATATAACATCCAGATATAAGTATGTATTTATACAAAGGAAAGTATGTCAGTATTAAATCAGCTTTCTGGTTGCCAGCTTGCCAGCTATCTGGTTGGGGCGAGATAGTGCTTACGATGGAAGAAGTGTACCCTCTATATAGGTAGGTATATCCCGAATCACAGGAAGCCAGCCATCGGTCTGCCTCTAACCATAGCAGCACTTCAACACTTCAAAAGCACTGCTATAGAAACATTTCGAGTTATAGTGGTTTAACTTCGCCATCAACGGAGCGCGGTGGCTGCCTGTGGGAGTTTAGCCCAGCCCACCAGCCGCCGCCAGCCCACGGCAGTGTGATAACCGACGCGGGCCTGCGAGCACGTGCGTACGGTCTCCGCGTTTTCCCGCTCACAATCTGTCGATCTTCAGACCTGCGCCAAACTTCACACAGAGATCAGTAGTGACTGGAAGGGCTCAACAATGAGTTAGAACTTTTTTCGGTAAGGATCAAATATATGTTGTTTATTAATTGATCGAGTGAGCGAAGCGAACGAAGATCTTAGTTTCAACTTGGGCGATTTGGCATTTTATGTATGTATGTATGTATGTATGTATGTATGTATGTATGTTTGTCTGGCGATAACTTTAGAACCGTTGATCCGATCTGCATGAAATTTGATATGTCGATAGCTTGTTCTTGAGAAATTTACTGGTAAGTATATGAGTAAAATCGGATGAAGGGGTTTTGAGATATGGGGTTTTTTAAGGGGGCAAAAATAAAAAAAGTTACATAAAAAATCAAGTTACATGTCATATGAAAGGGCTTTGTTTTGACATCCCAAAACCATTTTTACTTTTTATTTGTGACGCTCGGTTATTGAGATATAAAAATAAAAGCTAAATTAAGATAACCAGCGATCCAAGAGCTCCCATCTCTAAGAGTTTCGTTGACATCAAGGTTTTTCTACTGGTCGGCCAGTTCCTTTGCTTTATCGTAAATTTTTTTCTTGAAATAAATTAAGGAGGTACTCAGTTCTCATAAAATGGTGAAGACGACCAGGTCTGATGATGGAGCCAAGGGCTGTTCAACGGAACTCTTCAATAAATAGGCCAATAGAGTTGAAACTTGGTAACCATACCAAGTTAGTAAGCGGTAGTCAGAAAAAAGTCCAAAGATAATGTTTGGACTTGCCTCTGACTACTACGTACTCAAAGTTTTGATGCGTTCGTCGGGTCGCATCACGAGATCTCAGTTCGGGGCGAACTACTAGTTTTAAATTGTATAAATACAAGTGTTTTTGTAAATACTCTGATTATCGGTTTAAGTTTTCGGTTAACTTAACGAAGCATCCACAGCATTCTGATAACGAAAATAAAGTCAGGTTTACGTCAGTAAGAGTATAAGGACTCGAATACTATAGGGTTAGACTCACATCCAGAGATTCCTATATGCCTGAATGCCAAGTTTTGACAACCTTATTGATATTTTTTTAAGAGTAGTAGAGCTCTATGTGTAGGGTGCGTCCGGGAAGTACTACCACCACGCCTTTTTCTGCCGCCAAGCAGCAACGCTGTGTTTCGGTTTGAAGAGTGTGGTTGCCGGTGTAATTACAGGCACATGAGGCTTAACATCTGTATGCCTCAAGTTGATAGACGCAGGGCAGTGCAACTGGGGGCACGTTCCTATCGTGCATGCCTTGCGAGGCAATGCTTTGTTATAGGTGATGGTTACCACTTAACATCAGGTGGGCTATATGCTTAATCCATCAGCTAGTTGTATAAAAAAAAAACCTTTTTGAAGAAGAAGGAACAAATCGACACGTCATAATAAGGCTGTAAACTTACCGGCTGTGTATGTTATTGTATTATAGGAGTATTATTAGGTACTATGAAACAAAATTCGCTAAACAGAGCAGTAGGTGCACATCAAGTGGGCCGTCTGCTTGTTCCATAAGCTTGTTGATTGAAAAAAAAAAACAACCAATCCCACTTCGTTTTATGCAAGAAATGTCAGTTTGGTACGGTGCGCAGGGAAGACACATCTTAGGTTACGTTTTCATGTCGAGGTAAAAACAATCGATGGATCAATTTAATTCGGAAACCAAGAAATTACGCAGCAAACTCAAGTGGTCCGACCGACGTCAGAGATGAGCCCTAGAGAATAGACCCATTTCTGATACACTGCTAGTACCTACTTACGTTGTGGGTTCCCAATCAGAGATGGCTGACCTGGTACAATTTGTTTGATTGGAATCGAAGTATTTTTAGGATAATAACATTTTTGGACTTTTTATAATGCTCAATCGTTAAAAATAATAAATTATCTCATAGAATTATGACGATTTTATCGGTGTTTATGGAATCTTGTTATAGAGCATATTATACCTACTAATTATAGGTACCTCCTATTATAGTTTGTCAACAAAGAGAAGGAATCGCATGACATCAGTATCCTACTTCCTGTTTCCTACTAATATATATTATAAATGCGAGAATTATATACCTATGTTTGGACGTTTTGGGACGTTTGTTTCATGCCCTAACTACTGATCTGATTTGGGTGAAACTCAATAGAACGAATAAGTATAGTTCGCAACCTGGATTAGCAAATAGTCTACTTTTTATCTCGTTAAATTACCGGGAATGGGGTAGAAAACATAAACGAACCCAGTAAGCATTAGGTACTGTTAAAACGCCAAACTTGTTATATGTGATGATATCAGGTGGGGCATCTTGCTGATGGAACAAGCATGTTCCATCAGCAAGCCATAATTATTACTGTTAGCATTCACTACTAAATCGTGATCGAAGCCGCGAACGACATCTAGTTATTTTATAATATCAGTTTTCTTATTTAACCACGACGTTGTTTCATATTTAGTCATGATTGGTTTGTTCATTACTGAAGCCTCCCAGGGATATCTGAATCTTAATAAGCTTGAACAAATAACTAGTTTATAACTCAGATGATCGGATTGGAACAAATAACTAGTTTATAACTAGTTATTTGTTCCAATCCGATCATCTGAGCTGCAGCCTTCTTGTATAAACTACACATGCTATATCAGCTACTTTTTGAAAACTTATAGCCATCCATGACCTTTACCCGTCTAATTCGTATTGTGTATATGTCATGTCAAATTTTTATTCGTGGATGTTGTTCATCCATGGGCAGTTGGGAGGGCCCACAGGCTAGTAGAATGCTAACGCATGGAGGGCCAGAGAATGAACAAAGCTCTATATTTTGATAGTATTTGGTATTGCGTAGCGCCAAACTGATATTCATTCATAGACTTAGGAAACTCCTATACCCCTTAGGTATATGAGTTTTCTTTTGTATTCAATAAACTACTTCTATGATTATTTTAGGTGTTAATAACCATTTATGTTTTTTTTATACAACTAGCTGATGGAACAAGCAGATGGCCCATCTGATGTTAAGTGGTAACCATCACCTATAACAAAGCATTACCTCGTAAGTCACGCACGATAGGAATGTGCCCTACGATGCACTGCCCTGCGTCTATCAACTTGAGGCATACAGATGTTAGGCCTCATGTGCCTGTAATTACACCGGCAACTAACTTCAAACCAAAACACAGCAATACTGCTTAGCGGCTGAAAAAGGCGTGGTGGTAGTAGGTACTTCCCCGAACGAGCCCTTCACAAAGAGCTCTACTACTCTTAAAACTACTCTTGATTATTATTATTTATTTTTTCGGATAATAAGTAGCCTGTATGCTTATCCAGCTTACGAACTATATTTGTAATAAGTTTTATCCCAATCAGTTTAGTGATTAAGCCATAAACATCCTAACATACAAATATCGTACCAATTCCCTATAGAATCAGTCGTGAACTGCATTTTCTCGTGTCTGTATTTTTCCTTTGTAAATAGCCGGGAAAGTTAAACGAACAAGGATCACTAGATCACCTTGTTATAAGTCGCTTCAAGTATTTTAAGCTAGCTGAATCTAGTGGCCACGTGGTCCGACAGCATTGTCCCATCAATCGAACTACGTGAACTAATAGGCGCTGTTCCGTGCGCATATGCGTTCTTTAATATGAGTGTAGATTACTTTTACTTTGCTAGCATTAAGAGGCTGACAGCCATCTAACAACTTCTCACTTGCATTCAACATTGTTGAAAATAAAATAATTACAGAAGGTATATAAGAAAAATCGCCAAACAACAATGTCGTTGAGAATGACATTACATAGGTATAGCACGAATATCATTTTGATCCAAACAAGGTTTTCTCCAGTTTTTCAGCAGTTTGACTAAATACGCTATTGTTGCAAGCGAGCAATGGTTTGAAGGCAGTCTGCTTCCTAATTTCCATTGAAATAACATGAACGGGAATTAGGCGTGGCTCTACACCAATACCGACATGTGCCAACTTGTAAATACGCGCGGGATGCTTCTAATTTGTAAAGTGAATGTTAGGGCTCCTACACAAAACTGCGAATTCGCATCGCATCGCAAATATCTGAGAGGCGCGGTCACACGATGCGGTGTCGTATCGCATCGCATCGCGTTTTTGTGTCGCAGCCCTTAACGCGGGACGTACCTAACGATGTTTTTTTAATGAACGGGAACGGTTTTTTACCGAGTTATCGTAGAACCAACAATCGAATTGGAGCAAACTAATTACTTGAGTAGAGAACGCGTTTAGGTATGTGTACCGTAGCAACCTTCGGCAAAGTGCGACGATCTGTGAAATGTTGTTGTCACGCGCTGGATGCAATGGCGTAGCTATCGTAGGGCCAAGTGGTGCAGCTAACCTAAGCTTTGAAAAGAGAGGGTCAGTCAGCTACCAAAGCTAGAAAATCTTGAGCCTGCTCACAAAATTATTTCTCTATGCCCGATTCTTTCTTTATGCACCGGGGCTCTTGTCCACCTAGCCACTGGCTGGATGAGAAGAGCCGAAGACTGACGCTTCTCTAAAGAGAAGCGTCACTTAGGCCCCCGGTCCCACGTCCAGCAGTAAACTAGTCAAATCAAAAAACAATACGGTCTTTACCCAGTTCAATCACAAGGATCACTTTGACTTATAAACTGGGTAAACTTAGGGCCAGGTCCTCGCGACCAAAGCCTAGAAGTACAGGTAAACTTCTTAACTGTAGGTACGTATTGTTATGGACATCTCAATAGTTGGTAATTTTTCTGGTTGGGTGGCCTTTTCTGTATATATGATCATTTTTCTAGTTGGGCGTTTTTATACTTGGACGTTTTTTCGATTGAGCGTTTTTTATAGTTGGGTATTATTAAGCTCTTGGACATTTTTCTTTTTTGACATTAGTCGTGCAAATCTTCTAGATTATGATGATAATGATAAAGCAACCTTCTGCTAAAAACTTTATGAAAAGGATAATAAACAAAACGATGTGAACCAAGTCGTATTTTTCTTGAGTATTCAGGCTTTATTCTTTCTTTCTACTTTTTTTATTTTAAAAAGTTTCAAAGAGTGTTTGTGATTTTATGAAATTAAATACCTTTTACTTTTTTCTTTATAAAGCAAGTATTTAACTATCAATTCTCTTAGAATTTCATTAAGAAATCAGTGCTTTTAATCTGCGGTAATGATAGTAAAGTAAACGGGTTGTCTGTGTCTAGGTGTATAGATGTGTCCGGTTTCGTTGCGAGGCGGAAATTCCATTAGTAAGAGTTCCGTCGTTCATTGGGTAGTTTTCTACTCCAAGATGGTTGGATTTCATTTTAGTTACCTAGATCAAACAGACGCGTTTGCAAAATTAATGACGTAATCAACTAAACGAGAATACAAAAGTAATTTAATTATTATGAAAGTGTCTTAGGGCAACCCACTGCACGTGACTGTACGTGTGAACTTGTATAGTCAGCAGTCAAAAGCTTATTGCTTTATCAGAATGACAAAATTGTTTGTTGAGTTTTGTAATGACTGTTGGAAAAGAAAAATAAAAAAATATTCGATGTACATTTTATTTATTTGCTCGTTTATTTTATTTTGTTACTGTGCCTGATCGGAGTACTACGCTGCATTGATAAAATCTTACAAGATATACTGATTATTCAGAGGATAAAGAAAGAAGGGCCTTACCCCAACAAAATACAAAATAAATACCTACTTGTGGACGTTTTACACTACCCTATCTATTTATAAACTAAGCTAACACAGGGATAAGCATAATACGCACACACTGCTCGTTTTTAAGTCCTTGCCCAGCAAACATTTTTGGTTTGAATTACGTGTTTTTACACCTATTTTAAGTTGCCATTTTAATGCGACCAAATTGAATTACCTCGAATCTACCTCGAATCCACATCGATTCCACCTAAATGGGGAAAATTGGCACGTGCCAGTTACCTGGAATCGACGTAGCGTAAGTAAATTTAACCTCACGGTCGCAAAGTAGGTAGCTGGTGCGACGTCGATTCGACGTAGTTACAACGTGTCTTAAGGTTGTATTTACTTGTTTGGTCATTACGACTTCTATATGACGTTGATTTGACGTAAATATTTCTTAATTATGACTTAATGAGGTTTAATCTCCTATGGTATTATTTTGTTGAGATATTGCATCAATTTTGTTACGATCTGTATAAAGTCTATTTTTCTTTAACGTTAAACATGAATGAACAAGAATTTAAAAATGGAGTAACTTGATTTATAAAATTTGCTCACTAAAAATTATGAATTACAGCTGAACTAGAGGCTAAAATCGTATGCGGAGTAAATTTCACTGTGTATTATGATAATGGTGCTTCGAAAAATAACAACGGGCCTTCAAAATATTCTAATATTAACACAATAAATATTTTATTATATAGATTTCAGTTTCCTACATTTCATAAATATTATGTTTTTCAGACTAATTATTATTTACCATGATATATTATAATACCAGCATGCCTTATTTATGTAAATTGAAGATTGGTATAGGAGTAATTAACTAAAAACTCATTCTGTTCCTGTAAAGAATTTTAAATTATAAGAAACAAAATGGAGTTCTCAATTTTCTCTACCATCACGTTAAAACTACTTATTATCCGACCTGTAAGTATTTAGTGACAAAGTAAGGTCGTATTAACTTCGCGTTTAGTAAATGCGACCTATCAAAGTCGCAATTACTACAATGTTGGCTACTTACAAGAAACTTTAGCGACCTGTTGGTGACATGATACAGATTGTGGAAGTTGCTGCTTATCGAATCAGAACCATAAATATTCATGCAGCCTTCCAATAATATTTTTGCAATTTTGATATATATTAAATACATTTTACAGCTCAAGATTGTGACAGCACAAGCTAATAGTACATAATGTTCATACACTTCTTTAGTTAGAACATCTTTTAGCCCAACAAAGCCCAAGTATAAGAGCATCACACGGTACTCAGTACCCTTCAAATATTATAAATTAATATTATGAACGCGAAAGTTTGTAAGTGTGGATGGATGGATGGATGGATGTTTGTTACTCTTTCACGTAAAAACTACTGAATGGATTTTAATGAAACTTTACAATAATATAGTTTATACATCAGAATAACATATAGGCTACAATTTATAAAGATACTAGCGGCCTGTCCCAGCTTCGCATGGGTGGTCATAAATTTTTTGAACATTTTAGGATAAACTTAGACCTCGAGTCTCGAGCCTCGCGTCTACTTATTTCATACATTTGCACGCGCTTCTCCTTGAGGGAGTGAAATCGCACCCCGCGCCTGACCCGTGGACCCGTTAACATTTTTAATTTCGTCATATCCTTTGAATGGAATGTCCGATTTGAAAAATTTAAGAAGTAATCTATAGGTATTGAAACCGTCTTAATTATGAAATTATTTATTTGGATAAGGATTAATACCAAGGTACAAATAAAGACCCTTTTCTAGCGGAGGCATTTCAATTAATTTTTTATAATAAAAGAACACTTATTGTGACATAACTATAATAGTTAGACATATGCTGTCGCGACATTTTTTGTAGATGATGACGTGTTCTACAAAATCGTAGTACATAATTTTGTTCTATCTTCAATAGTTTTCGCAGCGCACGCGATGTAAGGTTTTTATTTTCCACCTTGGGTTACATTATTGAAGTTTTAGTAAGGATCCCTGATTTTTTTGAAAATATAATATAGCCTATGTTACTCAGGGATAATGTAGCATTCTAATGGTGAAAGAATTTTTGAAATCGGACCAGTAGTTTTTGAGCCTATTCGTTACATACAAAAATACAAAAATACAAATGTTACCTCTTTATAATATTAGTGTAGATTGTGTGAATTGTCCGAAATATGACGATAAGACGGAGTCACGGGCACCAGCTTGTATTGAATAAAGACATACCTACTATCAACGTTAAAATGTAACTCAATATGCAAAACCCCATCAAAGTTAATACAGTTCACAAAATTTTCTAAGTTTTGTTATATGCAGTTGTACCAAAAATGTCCATTGCCTATCGGTTTCATATTATTATAAACATCATAGGTTTTCAGTAATGTCCAACCATCTTTGGGTAAATCTTAACCGTTTTCATTTAAAATTTTAACAAATCGTTCAAAGCCGATACGGATGGTTTAGAGTCTGCCCATGTTTTTTTATTTTTTATTCAACTAGTTGATGGAACAAGCAGATGGCTCACCTGATGTTAAATGGTAACCATCACCTATATCAAAGCATTGCCTCGTAAGTCAGGACTCCATGTCCTCAAGTTTTCATGTAATTTAACTGGCTTTGTGGCATCACTTGTTTCGTCATCTTTTGTGTTATATTCTTCGTCTATCTCTGTTACTATTCTACCATCTGTTGTTATTCCTCATTCTTATTGCGAGTTTACTAAACTTTCTTCTAAAAGCGAGTAATTGCGAAACGAAGTTGTATGTGAAACGAGAGTTGATGGTCATAACATATCTTGCAAAGGTGGAAATGGTATGTTTTGTGATAATTCCTGGGATGAATAATTCTAATCGTTATTATTAAGCTTGTACTTACATTTTCTATACAATGTACTGGAATGTCTGTACGGTTTTTTATCTGTGCCCATGACAATTTCAAGTTTATTCGATGGCGGTTCTTAAATAAAAATGAACGCTAAGGTGGAAGCGTCTTCTATCACCAAAATATTACTGAAATGTGACTTATACGAACGAAGTTTAAAGTTCCTGTGACTTGTTGGTTCTATTTCCGAGTTATTGTTACCATAAAGTCGAATAGATGAGTACTTATGGAAATCTAATGGTGCTGATATAGGTGTATAAGTTACTTTAACTAATTGGTTGAATTTTAGTAAACAAATGGGGTAAAAAAAACTTCATTTAAGTCACAAATGTTACATTTAAGTCAGCGACTGATAAGTTGCAATATTTGTGTAGTAATTACCTAAACTGTCACCTGATTTCAACCATCTAGTAAAAATAACCTGACGGCAATTATAATAAGTCTTTCTGGCCTGATTTTAAAACCAAAATACAACCATGCGGTTGTCTAACCTATAAGTTATATAAATTGGTGAGAATGATGAAATTTTTACATCGATCTTGTCGTTATTGGTAAAAAATTCTAAAAAGTTTAAAATAATGGTGATTAACACGTAATTTCGACTATAATAAGTTAATAAGTCGAGAGCTTAGAAAAGTTGACGTGAAATGTTTGCTGGGTGTAGTTACGTCATTTTTTTTAACTTTGTGTAGATTGATCTGTATCAGCGTTAACTAAAAAGAACCAGATAACTGATATAATACTAAAATACTTTTTAAACCCAAATGCTTGTCCTCAATGGGGATCGAACCCGCAACCTACCACATGAGCTGTGAGCTATCAATAAGACGCTGCAAGGTTGATTAGATAATACATAAAGATGCCAAGTGCCCGAAGCAAGTAGAAGTAGACGAACAGAAACGACAGTAGAAAAACCTAATAGGTAATATTCGTGCAAAAAGACTAATGAGCACATGCTCACCTTGAACTAGCATAAACAACTTGAGATTAATAACTCACTCGGTCTTGATCCAAAACAACAGATGCCAAGATTAATTTATCAAATTTGACAACCACCATCAGATTTGGAATTTGTACGGGCCAACCCGCACGTTCAGCATATTTAGCATTATCCCTACTTTTCCTTATAATAAATCAGTTTTCAAACACTCAATAGTATTGAGCGGTCGTTTTAATTATCCACCCGGTCTCATAGCATAGCAGTATCATTATCATTATCTGTATAGGGAATAGCACGTCCCCGTACAGAATTCAAAATGGAACGCTTTTCTATTAGTCAATAGAAAATGGATGTGACCTGTTTGCGGAGGGATGTTCAAAAGTTATATCTGAATGCCTGAAGTTCTATAAGCGAAAAAAAAAATTGCTTTCTTTTATAATATACCTACAGGGTGTCTTAGGCAGTATTGTCAAGCGGTGGTCCGGAGATGCAGCGCCGTAAAAGTTGCAAGACAGTTCTGGTCATATTGAGGTAAGTAATTGAAATAAATCTTTCACTTATTTATATAATTTACCTAATAGTTAGGTATCTCTAAAACAAAGACTATCTACTCCACAACCTATACAACTAAACCATAAAATAAAAGAATGTTAAACTAGTAGTTTGCCCCGAACTGAAATCTCGTGATGCGACCCGACGAACGCACCAAAACTTTGAGAAGGTGGTAGTCAAAGGCAAGTCCAAACATTATGTTTGGACTTTTTTCTGACTACCGCCTACTAACTCAGTACGGTAACCAAGTTTCAACTCTATTGGCCTATTTATTGAAGAGTTCCGTTGAACAGACCTTGGCTCCATCATCAGACCTGGTCGTTGTCACCATTTTATGAGAACTGAGTACCTCCTTAATTTATTTCAAGAAAAAAAAATAAGAAAAAGCAAAGTAACTGGCCGACCAGTAGAAAAACCTTGATGCCAACGAAACTCTTAGAGATGGGAGCTCTTGGGTCGCTGGTTATCTTAATTTAACTTTTTTGTTGTATCTCAAAAGCCAAGCGTCCCAGAAAAAAAGTAAAAATTGTTTTGGAATGACCAAACAAAGCCCTTTCGTATGACATGTAACTTGATTTTTTTATGTCACTTTTTTTTTTGCCCTCTTAAAAAACCCCATATCTCAAAAACCCTTCACCCGATTTTACTCATATACTTACCAGTAAATTTCTCAAGTACAAGCTATCGACTTATCAAATTTCATGCAGATCGGATCAACGGTTCTAAAGTTATCGCCAGACAAACATACATACATACATACATACATACATACATACATACATAAAATGCCAAATCGCCCAAGTTGAAACTAAGATCTTCGTTCGCTTCGCTCACTCGATCAATAAAAAGACAAAAAGAAAATAACAATACTTTCAAGGGCCTAAAAAAGTCACAACTTCATTAACACAAAAATATATCAAAAACTTCCTTGTTTCATCAGTTAATTACCCTGTGAGATATATCTATGGCATCCTATTTAAATTTAGAAACAAAGTGTACTAAGTCTAAAAACCACTCCAAAAACCAAAGTTTTAACGCACTCAAAAACGCATGTCGTAAAATAATACATATTTTTTGTATATTTTTGTGGTTTCTAGCGTTTTACGTTTTTTTTTTTTATACAACCAGCTGATGGAACAAGCAGATGGCCCACCTGATGTAAAGTGGTAACCATCACCTATAACAAAGCATTGCCTCGTAAGTCACGCACGATAGGAACGTGCCCTACGATGCACTGCCCTGCGTCCATCAGCTTGAGGCATACAGATGTTAAGCCTCATGTGCCTATAATTACACCGGCAACCACACTCTTCAAACCGAAACACAGCATTGCTGCTTGGCGGCAGAAAAAGGTGTGGTGGTAGTACTTCCCCGGACGAGCTCGTCACAAAGACGTTACGTGCCTATAATTCCGAATTTAATCTTAGCAGACCAATGTTTTGTAAGCAGTTTATTAAGACGGAATAGGATTAGTCCCAAGGACCTATCAAACTTGAACGCGAACAAAAGTGCCATTATGCTGGAATAACGAACAAATTTGTAAGCAAAACTGGTCTTACTGGGAAAATGATCTCCCAGCACGATCTCCAATACTGCTGAAATATTATTGAAAGCCGTTTCATTTCATAAAAATGCCATGATATTTTATTAATTTATCCCAGGTGCAATACCGCTTGCGTGAGTATAGAGTCACAAGTAGTGAAGAGTAGTGACAGGCTGTATTCGCATTGTAGCTACAAACACCAAACAAGATGCTTTATTGGTATTGAATTGATCAGCCATCGAGTAACCGCGGGGAATGGTAATCATTAGTAGTCTTTTTTACAATATTAGCAAATCAAACACTTTGTAGACTCTACAAATTAAAACATTTTAATATAAACTACCCCAAAAAGTTAAAGGGTAAGCTTAAGTAATTAGGTATTCAGGTAGTTTCTACGTCTAGTCGTACTATCAGTAACTGATAATCAAGTTGCAAATTAACGAGCGTGTTACCCCCTTACAATATAGGAGTAGGGGGGACTCCACAAGCGCCACTGTCTTGCGTGGTATTATTTTGAACTAATAAGTAAGGTAAATCCCACTCAGGCGCCGGCTGCCGAATGCAAAATTATCAATACTCTCAGATTAGTTGTTAGCTAGTCAAGCTTACCTGATCGAAGTTAGTGAACGAGTGAGTCATCTCTATAATGGA
The DNA here is from genome assembly GCA_932294275.1 of Chloroclysta siterata. Lineage (NCBI taxonomy): Eukaryota > Metazoa > Arthropoda > Insecta > Lepidoptera > Geometridae > Chloroclysta > Chloroclysta siterata. Next base: position 7,661,556 of record OW028601.1, on the reverse strand, counting down.
GTGATATTCACATATTATTATTTATCAGAGATTCAGATAATTATCATTGTCATTACTAAACGATAGCAACCAAAAACGATCCGTACGTGCGAATAAACAGTTTGCGATACAACATGGTCTGAAATAAAGTTTTTATTTATTATTTACTGAAATAGCGCGGTTAGTATAAATTGATGTAAATTATTGAATTTATTATACCAATTTATCATTAAAGTAAGTAAGTAAAAGTTTATTTGGAAATAAGGTACAAGATAAAACTAAAAACTAGTGTAACGATACTGACTGCAGAAGTATAAAACTGTGTCGCAGCCAGTAACGCCCTCCTCTTGGCATGTGTTTCCAATTTTAAAACATAAATAAAAAATAAGTTGACACAAAAAAATAGCGGAAACATCTTTCACATGCAGGTGTAAATTATTGTGGTGTGTGGCTGTGTTTTTGTTTGTATGTAGATGTAAGTGTAGTGTGTTGAGTGAGTGTGAGTTTTAGTTCTCCTAAAAACACCCAGTCTCTTAAGAGTCTGGGCAACAGAAGCACCATCAGTGTGAGGTAAGGTGTAAAAGGTATTGGTGTTAATTGTTTGCGTGATGTGTGCTGTAAGCAATAAATTAAACGTTTAATTCGAGTAAGTGTTCAGTATCTGCATAAGATAAGCTCTAAAGCCAAGAAGATACCGTAAACTTAAATTAGTGTAAACTGTAATGCTTTGTAATTATTGTTCAATAAATAAATAAATTGCAGTGTAAAAATCGACTGCGAACCGCCTCGTTTAGCCACACGCAGTTAGTTAACCTTTATACATGTAAGTACCTTTTTATAGGCTAACGAGTTTAATATTATAAGCTACCAATAATATTTTGCAGTCGTTTTACTCGTAAATCTCGGACAGTCCGAGTAAATCTTGATTTATAGTTTCATACGCTATTTGCATCATGAATTATTTTATTCAAACATTTAAATGTTTCTCCAAAAATATGAACATTATTTTTATCTTGACGGCCGTCACAGCTCAGTTTGTAGTAGCTCTGCCTTCAGCGCTGTAGATCGGTGGGTTCGATCCCCACCGAGAACAAAATTAAATATTTGTGTAATGTTTGTTCTCTGTTTGAGTGTTATAAATTTATAATATTTATAAGTATTTATGTATTTACAAAAATATATATATATTATGTAGTATTATGAGCTATCTGGTTCCCAAAGCTATGTCTGGTTTGGGGTTAGACAGTGTTGTTTGGAATATCCACCAATATAAATATTAATAATTTACCTTCACACAAAACAGACCCGCTTTATATGTATATTGTGCATTGACACAAACGAGTAAAATGAAAAAAAAACGTTGAAATTGCATGGTAAATTTTACGGGTCTAATTTTAGTACTGAGGTAGCTAATTTAAAACATAGGCTTTCTGATAACCTTAAACATAAGTAGACTCAATAGATAGATGTGTGAACGTGATTTGACGGTTCCATATTTCCCCGCACCTCGTCGGTGTTAGTCGCCAGCTTCGCCAGAGAGAAGTTTAGTTTGAAACATGTACTAAATTCTATTCAACGTGATTCTAAGAATTTGACTGGCCGACTGTCATCCGAGTACAACTGACAGTCTAAGCCACTGGAACCTAGGTGAAATTAGAGGGTGGATACATTTGGAAGGTGTTAGTAAGTTAGTACACAAGAACGGAATAAAGATTGCATTTTAGAGGGTCCAAAATTGAGGTCAAAGTTCTCGGAATATTAACTGTGATAATAGAGTTTCTTCGAAATGGTTATTACCACGGGAAAACAAACTCTTTGTGGACGAAGTCACGAGTTTATAATATTTAACATCAAACGACATTACACAAACGCAACGGCAAAAATTAGAGATACGTGATTTTAGTTTTTACGAAACAGAAGCGATAAATGCGAAACTCACTTAATTTATACGAAATATAATATTTTGTGTATTTAATACTTTTTCGACGAAATTTCGAAGAAAAACATTTTCAAACGAAATAAACACGCGAATTATCTAATATTACGAGCCTCAAAATGTTGCTACCTGTGGTTCGCGAATGCAGCTTTACAAAGTGTTCATAGCTCAGTCAACAGTGTAGATGCTGAAAGATATTTCAGTATCTACAATGTCGTCATAAATGACCGAAGGCAAAGGAAATATAGATACAACCACGATGTTAGCTTTTAACTTTTCTGTAATAAATATTTTGTTATTTTAATGATTATAAATAAGAGTTTTTAAATATTTTTCGTTTTTTTTTATGCGTATAAATGCTAAATATTTATGCAAAACATTAGTTTTTTAGTTGCGAAATATACGTAACCCTAGCAATAATACAAGTCTTGGCATTATTATGCGTGGTAACGAAATCGAGAACTTTCTAAGAAAAACACAGTTCGATTAATATAAATATTTAAATAATGTAAAATGACTATTCTAAACTTATACAAGGTGTTCCATAAGTTGTGTATAAAAACTTCAGGGGGCTAAAGTACCCATCAATATGAACAACTTTTTCTAAGGAACCAACACTGTGAACGCGAAAAAAAAAACAGCTGTTTCATACATTTTAGCCTGGTAGGTATTGAACTTTTGTATGAAACAGCTGTTTTTTTTTTCGCGTTCACAGTGTTGGTTCCTTAGAAAAAGTTGTTCATATTGATGGGTACTTTAGCCCCCTGAAGTTTTTATACACAACTTATGGAACACCTTATAATAAGCCTCTGTGAGTACAGAGAGAGTACCGCTTCTCGATTACAACATAAAAATCGATTTTAAATCAGTTTTGGAATGAATATTGTCGTCAACATTCCCAACAGCAACCTCTTCCGACCCTTGGTTACGTAACTCGCAATCTAAGCACAAAAACGTGACTTTTACCACCTGATTAAGTAGAGTAATGTATGCGGCAGGCATAAATAGGCATTTACGCCTGTCTTATACACTACTCTACTTTTTTTCAATGAAACTGAAAAAACTGAAACAGCTTCACAACTTCGATACCCAAGCATAGATGTCCCCTCAAATAGATTATTACCAAGAACCGACTAAAGATTCTTTAAGGTTGTCGAACGAAGTAGTCAGAGTAGTTTTTTATTTTATTTTATTTTAAGCCCCATATCGGATTCTATGGTTTTAGGTATACCTTTATTATCTTTAGTTATTTGAATCTGTGCGCCCAATGGCAAAGGCCTCCTCCAACCGCTTCCACTCCTCGTCCAGTCAGAATAGTAGTAGTAGTAAAATAAAGTAAAAAGTAAAAGTAAGTAGTAGTAGTGTATGTCCAAAAAATAGGCACATACCCACATTTTTCAGTAGTTGGTACTCCATACGGGAAACGTTGCAAGCCTTTTGCAATGACTTGCTGTATTATTCGAGTAGTAGGAATACGTATTCGAATGCGCAGCTGCGTAGACACGAATAGGATGTCTGCGGTGACAGGCTTATCGGTATATTATTGGCATCGAGCCAGTGAATGTCAATAAGTCAAAAGTGGATATCAGAATACAGAATTTCATACATAAAACATAGCATCAGCCGACGCGACGTTCGAAGGTAGTTTTATTATTATAGCAATCATGCATTTGAATTACCAAATTCTTATAAAATTTCCTCACAGTTCCAACAGTGCCGCCGGTGATTTGAGAAAATTCAATGCATCACTTGAAAATGTCTTAAAACGAGGTGCCAGTTCTACGCGACCGGCAACAAACTTACGAAGTGTATGCATCTCTTTTAAAGCTTTTATAGATTTTATAGATTGTCATTAGTATACTGTGAGAATATTAATTTATTTAAATCATTAACTCAATTCCTACGAGAATCACGCAATTCATTTTATAAATGGCACGCACGTGTTTGAAAAACAAATTTAGTTTGTATCAGCAGCAGCTTTGAACTGATACCATAAGTCATTATAAAGTGCACCCAGAAGATATCAGGCCAGGCACGTTCCGTAGACTTGGGTTAAAATTGTATTGTTATTTTATTTTAAATAATATTAATGTAGCATTTTGTCTGCAATTTGGTACTTCTTGTCCAGGTAAGGAAGTCTAGTTCTAGCAAATTGTCAGAAAGTAAGACAAATTAACGTAGTTTAAAGACTGCTGTGGTTGGATCTGAGAGTTTATTTTGGTCTTTAACAATTAGAAAGCCAGTATAGATGGAAGTAGTAGTAAGGGATATAAGATAGATACTGATGGGCCCGGCGTTTACGCCGTCTGTTTATTTATTAAAACTTTCACACAAAATAATGTAGTGCTAGGAGGACTTAATGCTAATAGCATTGTCTACCAGTCATCCTGGGCGTGCAAAAAGATGGTGAGGAAGGATGGTACGCCGTCTGTTGGTATAGAGCCACTGCAGCAACTTTTGGGCACGCGGTAAATATATCCCCCTCCGAGTAGAAGTAAAGTCCTAGATTTTTTAGTTTTTGATTCAAAAAAACCCATATATAGCTGTCAGTGTTGCGAACTTGGGTTTTGTATGGAGCCACGAGAGTTATCAGCAAGACCCCATTGCACTTTCAAATGCAAAACCCGGGTTCGCAACACAGAAAAAAAAAAACTAAAGAAAAACTCGGATTTGAGGTACAGATCTCTTGGTTCTTGTAAAGAGGGATAGTGAGAAGCACGTCCAAACTTTTGGTATGATGTGGCCATATTTCAGTATCTATTTCCATGCATGACAGGTTGTATGCTCATCGTCGTTGTATGTATAAAAATACAATATATGTAGGTGGGTATCTATCGCAGCCGTGTTAATTACAGAGCGCAGCAAATTATCAATTTACTCCACTTATCGAAGGCAATCTCTCAAAATTAGGTGGGTAGGTGGGCAAATTTGATATTGGCTCAGTCAATAGCTATGCAAATAAATCTTTATTATAAATGTAACTGATTGCGTTGCGTTGTTGTCAGATTTTATCCTATTTCATTATAAATGCAAATACCACTAAATGGGTTTTGATTTTAGGCTATGGATTAGATTATATGGATTTTTAATTCTAGTCGTCATGCGTGAATAATCAATCTAAACTAAAGAGTTTTAAACATCCTTGTCATAGTGGCACTTCACATCGCGTATTCGTCATAATTTCCCAAATACTCGAAGTACTTGTCTATTATGTGTTTGCCTATTTATTATTGTTCCTGACGATATGTTCGTGTTATTTTGATTTCTACACAATAAAGCAGAATAAGCCACACTTCACGTCGCTATTCGCTATACCGATGTAAAGTGTGGCTCCATTAGAAAAGAGTAGAATGAGTGAACAGCATAACAAAAGAAAACGTTTAAGAGCAAGTAAGAATTAGAACTCGTAATCGCAGTGTACCTACCGATAAAACATAAAGTTTTCAAAAGCTTTTGTCAAAGTTTGAATGTTTTGTAAATTCTCTCTCCGATTAAATAAATTCTACTATGAGTTGGTTTTCAATGGTTAACTTTTCCATTTCATTGTGTGAGTTTTATACTTACAAGTGGTATTTTTTATAGATTTATAAAAAAAATATACGATTTCGATATGTACATGAGTGATTTTTACACATAAAAACCTGTCTGAATTTCACGCAAACTAGGAAAGATTTACACAAATCATTTGAAGTTAACCAAAATCATGTAATTTTACTGATTTTCCTATCGCTTTCTCCGTTTTAAGTATTTTTAAAGATTTAATAAAATTATTATGTTTTTTCTAACCTTAAATGTAATTAACGGGCTACTAATTGCCTAAAAAGCAGTTAGGTTAGGTATAATGGAGCTGCTTTAGTGGGGTTCAATCCTTAACAAGGTTAAATACGGTTTTACGTTACGCTGAATCTAAAGAGGTTTTTACTAGACTTCGGGTGGTCATTATTCTTGTACCTTTTATATACCTACTAGCTCTTACCCGCGGCTTTGCTCGCGCACGTTTACTTTACTAGCAACATCTTTAGTAATTTTTTTTGTATTGTATCCTCATGGAACCATCTTGAGCCACGTAATTTTGTCAGAAGAAACAGGTACTAACTGACGACTTGAAGTTCCTGCCTCTTCGATTGTTTGTATGAAATATAAAAAAAAAGTAAAAACAAAAATAAAAATGAAAAATACAGAATAAAAGTATCCTATGTCTGTCTCCTGGTTTTAGCTATCTCCCCACCAATTTTCAACCAAATCGTTTTTTTTTATATAAAGATAGATAGATAGATATATGGTACCTATGGAGAGCCCTGGTGGTCTAATGATCTTAAGGTCGTTGGCTCAACCGGTCATGCATCAATCAGTTTTTCAGTCCATAAATTTATGTGCACATTGCCAGTACTCTCAAACGGTGAAGGAAAATATCGTGAGGAAACCGGCATAGTGTAGATCCTAAAAATATTTTTAAAAATATGTCAAGTGCTCGAAAGGAGCCCCTTTGGCCTCAAAAAGGCACTTAAAATTCTTTCCCCACAATGTTTCGAAAGAAACTAGTGACACGACAAGATAAAGATATCTATACACAACAAACTAAACTAGTGTAGTGTAAGAGTGTAGATATTATTTACTTCGCATTGTGTGTAAAGTTACGGGTCATAAAACCTATAATTGCAACAATTAAATCGCATTGTTGTCGTCACTAAATAATGGCTGTATTGATGAGCGAATGGCAGACAATGTCCTCGCAAACCACTTAGAAAACTGTTTTTATGGATACCGGAAACAGTTTAGCTGCGTCGCCGTAATCTAACCGAGTATTTTTACTAATTTTGATAGCTCTCATACCTCAGTTGGTAGCAGCTCTGCCTTCTGTGCTGTACATTTTTGTTCTCTGCTTGGGTGTTATGAATTAAAAGCATGTACGAGTATTTACAAAAAAAAAAGTTAATTAGTATAATATCAACTATCTGGTTCCCATATTACAAGCTTTGTTTAGTTTTAGTTTAGTGCTGGTATGGAAAGTCCATCAATGTCAAAGTCAAAGTCAAAGTATATTTATTTGCAGAATTACATGTAATGAGATGTTATAAGTTTGTTTAGAGCCAATGTAATTCTACCGTGTAAGGGCATGCAAATTAAAATGTATAAACAAATTAGGTCAAAAATAAAAATAAATAAAATAAAATTGGAACAATAATAATTATATTAAAATTAATTGTCAAAATTATATCAAATGATTATTGTGAAATTAATGAAGGAACAATGGTAGTCAAAATGGTTATAAAATGTCAAATCAAAGGAAATTACAAAATAAAAAGAATTGTTGAAAAAATTAAGAAATAATTGCGAAAAGGTTATCTGTCATAAATTCATTGATTGTGTAATAACATTTATCAGCTAAAATAGTTCTCAGCTTCCTCTGAAACATTGAAGTTGGAAGTTCTCTTAAGGATAATGGAAGTTTGTTGAAGATTAATGGAGCCATACAAAAGACACTTTTGCGCATCAATGTGGTTTTAGAGTTACGGACGCATACTTTGTTTTGGTTACATCAATGTTTATTTATTTATCTTCCACTCAGTGCACTTCCTGAAAAGTAGTTTTTAGTAATGTTTATCAAACAAGCGGATAGCCTATATTTGATGTGAAGTATCCATCACCTACAACAAAGCATTGTGTAGTTCACGCACGTTAGGCACGTGCTCTACGATGCATAGTCCATCAACTTTAGGCATAGGTAAAGGTGTTAAAAGCCTCACGTACCCGTAATTTCACCGGCAACCACACACTTCAAAACGTTCAAGTCTCGTGTTTATCAAAATGGATCTAACTTTAGGTGCCACTTTAAATTATAAATAGGTAAATTTTCACAATTTTAAAGAAACACTTTACCTACCAAGAATATTCAACTTACCTACGCCTGAACGCTAATGTCTGGACGCTTGAAAATCAATTACTGCCTTCAAATATCTAATCAAACTATTAATTAAGTAACTAATTTACCTAGTTAAGGGCCGGTTTCACCATGCTCTGTTAGTTACTAATCGAGGATTAAATGACCGTTAAATCTAACCTTAGCTGTCAAACGCGTACATTTTGACATATTTAACGGCCCTTTAATCCTTTGTTAATATAACAGAGCATAGTGAAACCGGCCCTAAGGCGATGAGCCGATGACAACTGCTAATGGACCTCTCGCTCGCACATTAGCTTTCCTAGTTTTCGTACATAAGCAAACTTTTAAGCAGGAAAATTTGTTTGGTTTAAATGATATTTTTGATTATAATGATATTTTTTACTTGGTTGATTCAAATAGTGATTTTATGTCTATCTAAATATTGAAATGTGCAAGCGAGAGGTACATTCGCTGGTGTCATCGCCTTAATTGTGCGAGCGAGGGGTAGGAATGTACCATTCGCCATTTTGACTGATCATGGCGATCAGTTTTTATGCTCGTTTGACTACTTTTCATGGTTTTATTTGCTTTTACGTAAAGAAATAGGGTTTCCTTGCCCAGCAGTGGGATCTTACCGGATGATTTAAAATAATTATGTATACCTACCTCCTATTAATGCTACTAATATTATAAACGCGAAAGTTTGTAAGTATGGATTTATGGATATTCGTTAATCTTTCACATAAAAACAACTGAATGGATTTTAATAAAACTTTACAATAATATAGCTTATACATCAGAATAACACATAGGCTACAATTTATAAATATATTGTGTGAATTGTCCAAAATATGACGATAACTGTCAAGTAAGTAAGAAAAAATCTACCATCTGCGAGCTATTCTGGCGTGCGCTGCCAAAACCGCTAGAGTTACACATACTCGTATGTACTATGCCACGCTACTCGAATATAAGCTACTCGAAATACTAATCCTGCGCAGACGAAGTCGCGGGCACCAGCTAGTTAATAATAATGACGATACCTATATGGTTTAAAAAAGTGTAATTGTATATTTGATATAATGAGAGGTTTTATTGGTATAACGATGAAATAAAACCCGTGCTACAAACGCGCTAAGGATCTAACTCGAAAGTGCCAAAGAAAATAAAAAATTAAAATATTCAATACATAGTAGACGATAAACCGGCTATTTATTTTGTTAGATGGATTTATTTTGCAAAACTTCAGAAAGACGAGAGATCTCGCAAATTGCTCAGAGCTTGGTTCCTTAAAAAGCGCCAACTGTTTTAAGGGCATAATAGCGATAAAATAAATAATATTACGTTGGTCTATGTACCTCTCTCTCTTTTGTCGTGTCACTAGTTTCTTTCGAAACAGAGTGGTGAAAGGATTTTAATTGCGCCTCAAGAGGCTCCTTTCGAGCACTTGACACATGTTATAGAACTTTTTAGTTCTACGACATGCCGGTCTATGTACCTAAAAACGAGCAATAAGTTGTAAATTCCTATGTACGAATATGTTCAGGGTTATGGCAGCCACCGTTTTTAAGGAACAGCTTCGCACTCTTCATGTCGTGCCACTAGTTCCTTTAAAACAGTGTGGTGAAAGGATTTTTAAGCGCGCCTCAAAAAGGTTCCTTTCGAGCACTTGACATATTTCATTGAACATTTTAGGTTTTACAACATATGGTTTCTATACGATGTTTTCCTACACCGTTTGAGAGTACTGGCACTGTGCATGTACATTTTTGAACAGATAAAGTCAATGGTGCACGACCGGTTTTGAACCCTCGACCTTAGGATCGCAGCTTATCGGAGCTTATCTTCTCAAGCTTCGCGGCAACGACAACTTGACTGCAGAGCAATATCGCTTTACTTCCTAAAATGCTGGTATAATCGCTAAACGATTGCCAACAACGTTTCCAAACTAAAACGTTACCGCATTACCACGTGTGTCCTTCTACGAGACCGAATGCGCAAAAAGGTTTTATAGTCACCGCAACACCCGACCGAAATCGCTCTAAAACTACGGTGCCAATCTATTTATTTCATTTATTCGTGTACATTTGTTAGAATGTGGTGTGACTTAGAGTCGGTGTAACTGCTCCCTGCGGCGAAATTACTCGAGCGTATTAGTTTGCCACATAAGGCACTTGGTAACGTCACAATCACCGACGTGTTACATTCGTATTTATCGTTAATCTATTTTTAACATTTGAACCTTGGCAAAGCCTGCGTTAATTCAAAGTCAAAAGGCATTTAATCAATTAAATCACAAGGATCATTTGGAAACGACATAAAGCTAGGTAAATCTAGGTGCCAGTTCCACGTGACCATCCGCATTAATTCCATCTTGTATTTGGTGAATAGTAAGTCTGTATTCATTGCTAAGCTTTCTATTGTTAAATACGAAGTGTAGAATAGAGGAGAAACCTACTTTAGGCTGCGATAATTGAGCCATTAGATTTACGGTACAGCAGTGCAATTCCGTAAATAATATCCACCCAAGTGACCGTGGAATCCGCACTGACTTTTGACATTCTGTAATAAATCACCCTTCGCTAGCGCCACCAGCGAGTGATTAGGCAACGACAACGTGAGTAAGGTGAAGCTCGTTATCGAAGTGAGCGCGGCCACACTTACGTAAAACTCCCCGTGGTTTTTTTGTTAGAGAATCTACACCCTAAATTTAATAAAATGGAATACCAACTATTGCAAAAAAGTGGGTGCAATACCTCTGATTACCCTCTTAGACATCTTCAAATAATTTTAAGTCCGTACTTGGCACTGTAAGAGATCTGTGGGGATCTACCTTGTCTGGGGATCAGTCATGAATCTGCTTTAGTTTCATATATGATGTAGAATGCTAAATGCAACAAATACGAATGTTCCACATCTATTAAGATTTGTACAGCTGCTGCGCTAAGGAACGTGTTTCAAAATAAAGCCTTATTCTAGCTTCATTACACAACCAAACAAAACCATCGAAGACTCGATTGAATGTTCACTGACTGTTTGACTGAGCCAATTGGCTGAAGTAAATGTACCAAAAAGGAGTGTAGGTTTTTATACCTATAGATACAAAATGTACATGTTTATTTAGATAAGTAGGTATCCGTGAATCACATTTTTGAAATGTATTATTATTTATTGAAGGTTTTGGAATCAAATTCGATTTCTTCACAGACTTAATTTGAATACAGTGTACATAATTTGAGATGTAAAGAAAATGTTTGGTTGAGATATTTCTTTTAAAATGTTAACCTTGCTTTGTAGGCAGATTGCGTAACAATACTTGGGTTGCTCAAAGCTAATTGAAATACCGAAATTCGACTATGGAATTGCCGAAAATATGATAACAACTTCAGAACTTTGATCATCATGCAGAGTAGATGGGGTCTCCTAATACCAACACAAGTTGTTTGAGGATATCTAAGGAAGGTAGTCAGAGGTACGTCGAATATTACATTTGGTATATACCCACATGTTGAAGTATAATTGGTAATCCATACGTGTAAGGTTACAACCCCATTGCTTTTATAATAATACTAACTGGTTTTCATACGATGTTTTCTTTCTCGGTTTTTACTGGCGTTGCACACATAAATTTTTGAAGAGATAAATCCGTTGGTCAGGATTCGAAAACATCGACCTTCCCATGAGAAGGTGGGTTACTCCCACTTGACCACTGTTCTATGGATCACCAAACAATAACAGATAGAAAACTGTTTATTGCACACAACAAGGACATTTAACACATTAAAAACAAAAATAAAGTTAAAAAGTTTCAGTGAAGAAGGGCGGTCTTATCGCTGAGAGCGATCTCTCCCAGACAACCTTTACTATAAAAATCACAATAACAATTATCTACACTATCTACACTAATATTAAAAAGAAGAAAGATTTGTATTATGTATGTTACGAATAGGCTCAAAAACTACTGGTCCGATTTCAAAAATTCTTTCACCATTAGAATGCTACATTATCCCTGAGTAACATAGGCTATATTATATTTTAAATAAATCAGAAATCCTTACTAAAACTCCAATAATGTAACCCAAGGTGGAAAACAAAAATCTTACATCGCGTGCGCTGCGTAAACTATTGATGATAGAACAAAATAATGTACTACAATTTTGTAGAACACGTCATCATCTACAAAAAATGTGCAACAACATATGTCTAACTATTATAGTTATGTCACAATAAGTGTTCTTTTATTATAAAAATTTCATTGAAATGTCTCCGCTAGAAAAGGGTCTTTATTTGTACCTTGGTATTAATCCTTATCCAAATAAATTTAAGACGGTTTCAATAAATAAGTAGACGCGAGGCTCGAACCCACGGTCTAAGTTTATCCTAAAATGTTCAAAAAATGTATGACCACCCATGCGAAGCTGGGACAGGCCACTAGTCACAGATAATTTCCAAAACAATTTAGTCATTACTGGGGTGGGATTTGCCAAAAACTTCGTCTAAGCCATGACAGTATTGAGGCAATTTCCATTTCCGTTATATCGTCATTGCCTTCGGGTCGTTTGTGGTTTAAATGCTAATAAGGGCTTTTCAAGCAGCCTTTCACACCCCTCAGACTAATCTCTATTTGACGGCATACTAACTAAAGTTTTGTTGGATCAGTACACAATCAGAAGTCTAAATTAAAATAAAAGTCGCGTTAAGTCAAAGTCAAAAGTATTATTCAATTGAATCACAAATGTCTCTTTGAAACGTCTTAAAGCTTTAGGAGACTAGCCAAGCCTAGAAGCTTAGAAGCATAAGCCTAGAAGATCCGGGAACAAAGTTACGGTTTGGTTTCTACCATTCTTTTGTATGATCCTTGTTACGAAATAACCCTCAAATAATAGTTACAATAAAATTTCAGGTCACGTTCAGAGGCTACAGTATGAATAAATTTGAAAACAAACTATTTTTTTATTTATTATCTAGTACACAAAATGAGTGACGAACAAAATATAAGCATGTTCAAAAACTGCTTTCGACCGAAAATGCTCAGTTCTGCATATTTGTTTATGCAACATTTAGGAATCAATTATGGTTTTTAACAACTGCGCGTGAAATGTCACGTATTTGCGTAACATTATTAAAACGCTGCATACGTACTATTATAACTATTTTGAACTTTATTTCGACATTAAATTCGATATTAAATCTGTAATTTGAAACTGCATGCGCTAAATTGCTAGTCTGGCAACACTGGTGGGAAATGCGACACTTGCAATAATTTCTGGACTTTACAAGAAACCTTTTTCATACAGAGCTCTGATATTTAGTAATCTATGTGCCATCGAGCTAAATTATATATATTTTGGTATTAATCATCATCATTTTCCTGCCCATAACCCACTTCATGTGGAGTCGGCACAACAGGTTTTTTCCCTTCACTCTCCTCTATCAGCCGTCATCACAGCAGTCACTCCTTTCTTACTCATGTCCTCTTTCACACAGTCCATCCATCTTTTCTTTGGCCACCTCTACTCCTATATCCATCCACATTCATCCCTAGCATTCTTCTCGTTACATGTCATTCTTCCCTATTTATTTTATGTATTTTGGTATTATCTCTTTTAAATACTATTAGAATAATCTAAAGGAAACCTAAAAGCCATTTTAATAAAACTAAGTAGCTCTACTGAGGTACCGATGTTCACTGAGATTGTTTTTTCCGGTCGCACAAAATCAAATATCCTTAGGATCTGGGCCATTAGATCAAATAACTCCATTACAGCGCCCTTAGGCACCATCATTGGTCCATTACACGGTCAAAGGGGCCACTTGGTGAAGGTTCTAAGACAAATTACTTGCTTGTTAGGTAGAAAGGTGGATTGGGCATCCATACCTCTTAAGTTATGAACGAAATTATTTTCTGTTCATAGTAGGTATGCTATAATTATAATCAGCTTAATCGGTATTTGTAAAACCGCCAAAATGTCACGTGTAAAAAAAAAACAAAAGTAAAATTATGTACAATGCGTTCGTACAATTTGGCCTGAATGCACCATAATAGGATATCCTTCATCATACATAGTGTTCCATTTATTTGAACGCGAGAGCAATGAATCCATGTCACTTGCATAAAACTTGATACCTCGGAGGTAAGAATATTGGCTTATTGAAATGACTGTTTTATTGTCAAGTCTTGATTTTAATTCGGAAGCAAAAAAATTTATTCCCTGGGAGGGATTTTTACTTCAATGAGTAATTCAAACCAGTTTCCTACCAAAAGTCAAAAATAGTAGGAACGTAGTAAGTTTCTTAAGTAAACACTAAAATTCCAGCATGTCAAAACTTGGCAATTTTATCACACGTACATAATTCATGATTGTGACGCACATGAATGCCGTGGCTATTTTATTATACAAATTTTGATCCCACGTCTGTTGACCTTGACTCTTTTGTAAATTATTTACCAATACGTTAGAAATGTTACTTTACAAACAATCTCCATTACGAATGAACCACTCGCGCATCGACACTAGTGGGAGGCACATGATCAATGCGTGATTCTATCGTACTTTCAAAGACTCTCGATAAATTCACATTTATAAGTTTTGTTTAACCAAGTATCATAATTACATTTTCTTTGTTACAGAAAATGGAGGTGAAAAAAAATAAATCCCTAATGGGATAACGAATTACGATATCAGTGCCGATGACAAACTCTAACGAGGTGATAGTTGAGCTCGAGAATGACGAACGCAACGGATGCGTACTGCGTGCCAGGCGCCACCAACTTCAACAAAGTATACAGCCGTCTGCACGGATACATAGCACTGGTCATTTGCATCGTCGGCTCAGCCACAAACTCCATCAACATCGCCGTGCTGAGCCGCCGCGAGATGAGCAGCTCCACCAACTCCATCCTCACCGGCCTCGCGGTCGCCGACCTTCTAGTCATGCTCGAGTACATACCCTACGCACTACACATGAACATCAAAATCGGACCACAAGTCAATAAGAACACCTACGCGTGGGCTGTCTTCGTCTACTTTCACTCCATATTCAGCCAAACCTTCCACACGATTTCGATCTGGCTCGCGGTAACTCTTGCCGTCTGGCGATACGTCGCCATCGCTCTACCACAAAGGAACAGGACTTGGTGCAGTAAAAAGAACACTAGTTTAGCTATTATCAGCGCTTACGTGATTTGCCCATTCTTGTGTCTTCCTATTTACTTCGCGATGAATATAGTGCCTAGTGAAGTGACGCCACACAACAACTCTCAATTCGCAGAGGACCTCTCCCTGCCGCAAAACAGAACTGTATACGTGCTTGAGATGTCTAGAAACGTGGAGTTAGTGACAGCAATAATGTGGATATACAGTGTAATATTGAAGTTAGTTCCGAGCATAGCATTATCGATATTGAGTACGTGCTTGATATCCAAGCTCACTACAACAGAGAAGAAGAGGCAGAAGCTTCTAAAACGATCAATAGTTGGACCGAATGAGGTGAGTACATTTTTTAGTTGAGTTAATCTTAGCCTTATAAAAACTACATGACCGCTAAAACCTGTTTGAATTGATAACATCCTATCTTAAAATCAATTAACGTTAATTATTGCCATTATTGCCATTTAATTAGAAGAAAGAATAGTAGGTACCTACAGATTTATCATACGGCTTCCGAGTTAAATTTACTGCGGTAAACACTACGAAAAGAAACAGTCTTCAGTGGTAATACCAATTATTTATCCATTGAATGTTTTATTTCACTAGAGCCTCTAGGCTTTTTCTTGGGCGTCTTCCTAAGCTTTCTTTTGCTGGAAAGAATTTGGAATAATTAAAATGGTTTTGGTTAGGTATAAACTACGGTGTTTTAATAAACGTATTTCATGCTACGTCTGCTGCATATTGGTTTTAATCAAGGTTTGTTTTTAAAGGAGTAAACATTTCAGTAAACATCAGCATACTATTTTGACAGAATTCCGCTATGAAACAGAAACAGCTATGACGCTTTACGACTTTGATCCCCAGACACGGTACATATTCCTTCAGATATTTAGATATCTGAGGGAATATCTACCGTGTCTGGGGATCAAAGTCGTGGATACTTAGGTACCAATTACCAAATCAAATGTATTTAAGGATATCTAAGGCGGATAGTCAGGGGTACATCCAAATATCTCAATTAGGACGTACTTACACACGTTGCAGTAATTCCATACATGACCACAAGCTCATCATCGTTGCTTTAATAGAACTTGTTTCTCTAGTAACTAACTAGTTTCCTCCATGATGTTTTTCTTCACCGATTCAGAGCATTGGCATTGCGCGCATCATTTTTTCCTCTGTCTACTAATTCCACTATGTCAACGAAAAATAAATTGAAAATTCTTGAACTACATTCCTTTATCGACAGGGTAAAGTACATACTTACCCTGTCGATGAAGGAATAGAGATCTTTCAATAAAGAGTAGCGAGGACGGTATTATATAGGATGAAAAGAATTCTTACTTAAATGGAGCGCTTTCTATCATCAAAACATTCGGAAACGTTTCCGATCAAAAACTTCAGAATTGTCTCTCTTGCTCGTGTTCTTACAAAAATGATACATACAATGATAGACGTTATCTATTGGGAACGTTTCCGAATGTTTTAAATTAACCCTGCATGTCCACTAGCACTAAATATAAAGACTGTATAAAGTATTTGCCGCATTACGCTAAATTACGTTGTCTGTTTATTAGGAAACCAGACGTCAAATAAAATTTAGTAAATTTTTTATTTTTTATAAATTACATGCTCGCGTTTACGTCAATCTCACCCCATGTTAAGTAATGATGCGTCGACCGTGTCACCCTTATCAAGAAGATAATAAGAGAGAGAGTAGTATCATAAGAGTAGTAGAGCTCTTTGTGAAGGGCTCGTCCGGGGAAGGACTACCACCACGCCTTTTTCTGCCGCCAAGCAGCAACGCTGTGTTTCGGTTTGAAGAGTATGGTTGCCGGTGTAATTAAAGGCACATGAGGCCTAACATCTGTATGCCTCAAGTTGATGGACGAAGGGCAGTGCATCGTAGGGCACGTTCCTATTGTGCGTGACTTACGAGGCATTGCTTTGTTATAGGTGATGGTTACCACTTAACATCAGGTGGGCCATCTGCTTGTTTCATCAGCTAGTAGTATAAAAAATAAAGATACCTAATTTTCACTCACTTCATTCTTTTGGGCAAGGCATTTATTTCTCAAAAAGATTTTCTTTTCTAAGTTTTTTAAGCTCTCTTTTCTTTCAAATCAAGTAAAATTATTTTAGCAGTGCAGGCATTCCTCGTAGAGCACCGATTTTTAGAACACCTATCTTGTTTTTTGTAGAGCACCAATCAATATTCGGATGGGTGCTCTACGAGGAATATCAAAAACGCTTCCTCGTAGAACCTTTGGTGTAGTAGCGTCTAGTCTTGTGTTTTTCTTTATATTCTACAACGTGTAACATAATACCCGTATAAGACTAAAGACCAAGTGATCAGACCAAGCACTAGAATACTTTCATATGTGCAAAGTTTGAATACTTGTTTTTCGAAACTCCAATACAAAAGTAAAATTAATATTGTCTCAGAGATTCGCAAAATCCGTGATAATGTGTACGTGACCTGGTAGTATACGCTATTTGCGTTCCTAATTGGTGGCAGTTCTGTTACCTATTTTATCTACAGTTCACAATTATAGGTCAAAAAACAGCTGTAAATATATTTCAGTTTGGCGGAAAGTTTAAGAGGCATTTCATGAATGAAAAAGTTAGAAATTTCAAGTCTTATAACAATAGTTTTTCGCCATGACCTATAGAATACCCTGCTTACAAGGTCATAGGGGTGTTTATGTTAAACGTTGTATAATGGGTAGATTTCTGCAGACTGACCAAAGGCATTCGTTCAAGAATGCAATTCTGTAAATACTTTGCTCTTTAAAACATACAAGTAATAGGAGGGAAAAACAGATGCCAGTAAAGAATTCCACTCTTTGTCTGCATAGGGTTGAGGGAACTAAGTTGTAGAGTTCTATCGCACATTTCCCGGAATGTATTCTGTAAAATACCGATAGTTTGGTAACTTTGCGGCAAAGTTTGAGGCTCAGGAGCTTATAATAGAGTTGGCTACCGTTTCGATACCGTTGACCTATGAGCCTTGGATGTAGCCTTAGTAATATGAATGAATAAATGTATTTTTTTATTGTAGGTACACCTTATAGATTAAAAAAAATAGGAAAAATAACAACTATTAACATTAACTATTAACAACAATTATTAATAACTATTGATACGTACAATGGAAGGTCTTATCGCTAAAAAGCGATCACTTGCAGACAACCTTTGGATGGAGAGGAGCCTAAAATAATATGGTTGTCTTGGGTGCACCATGTTCTGTGCCAGTGTACCAGTCCTTTACCTGACATGTCGATTTTTCGTTTCAGACGTTTTACTCATAAGGCGTTTTGAATTGTAGACGTTTTACTAGTAGGTCATTTTACTTTTATGTCGTTCATCCCACAAGGGCGTTATGCTAGATTGTCTTTCTGATACG
Source organism: Chloroclysta siterata (assembly GCA_932294275.1). Classification (NCBI taxonomy): domain Eukaryota; kingdom Metazoa; phylum Arthropoda; class Insecta; order Lepidoptera; family Geometridae; genus Chloroclysta; species Chloroclysta siterata. The sequence continues at coordinate 7,643,200 of OW028601.1, read as the reverse complement.
GACCGTTAAAAACATATACCTGCATAAACTAGCTAAACGTACTTAGGTACCTATATAAAATTACATACATATTACATTCTATAAATAAGTACATTATTATACACATAACATCTTATATATTTTATACCTGTGACAAATCTGATGATGATAAAAATCATGCCTCAAGATAGAACTTCTTGACTTCAGCTTTAAATACTGCCTAGTGAAGAGGATCGCCTTATGGAGCCTGGCAATGAGTTCCATAAACGAACAGTTTCGACGTAAAACGGACTAGTAGGTATGAGTATTTGTAGCGAAAATGTTTTTGAAAATAATTAAAAGCTTGTCGAACGTGGTTGCGGGCGTATTGCGGTTGACTGAACTTTTCAGATTAGATAATTACGCACACGCAACTATGTTTCATTTTTCAAAGCACTTCAGAGTTTCAGAATTAAATAATGTTGTATCTACTTACGTTCTAAGTTGGTATGTATTCGAAAAGCCATATGGTAAACACGCCTACACATAAGGTTTTTTTTATACAACTAGCTGATGGAATAAGCAGATGGCCCACCTGATGTTAAGTGGTAACCATCACCTATAACAAAGCGAGGCCTCGTAAGTCACGCGAGATAGGAACGTGCCCTGCGTCCATCAACTTGAGGCATACAGATGTTAGCCTCATGTGCCTGTAATGACACCGGCAACCACACTCTTCAAACCGGAACACAGCAGCGCTGCTTGGCGGCAGAAAAAGGCGTGGTGGTAGTACTTCGCCGGACGAGCCTTTCACAAAGAGCCCTACTCTCTTATACGCTATAGGTTATAGGTTATATTCTGCTCGCAAAACTCTGAGATCACAAATGAGATAAATGAGAATATACGTAAATGAGATAAAGTAAATACGTCCCTTTTTTATATTTATTTAATAGACATTTCAAAAAGCGCTATCTAGCCCCAAACTAAGCAAAACTTGTACTATGAACCATCATAATGTAATGATTTCTCGAATTTTATAATTCATTTTGTAAATATTAAGCTTGTTTTTTAAGATTAAAATTGAAGTAGTATAATTAATTTTATATCTTCCTGTCTTTTAGTCAGTCAATTGACCGCCAAGTCGTAGCTTTGGTCGGTAAGGTTGGTAGGATTGTTAACGTGGGTAGGTTGCCGAACTTTAAAAAGTGGGAAAGGAGAAGATTGAAAAAAAATGTGGCATTCTGGGAAGAGACTTGGTGGAGTAAACTTGACTGGCTAACATACTGTGATCTGTAACAAGTGCGAAGAATAAAAGTGAAATTGTTTTACCTGTGTTCTACGAATAAATAAGAGGTGTTAAAGTGTTCATCTGCTGCAGTTCATTTCATCTCAGAAGTGGGATTGAACCAAGGTATGTAAGATGTTACCTATTCTGCCCACATGATATTATTTTATTGCCGCTTGGAAGATTGGTACAATATTTTATTCCATTTATGTATAATGGAGATACAGATTTCACTAGCATGTATCGGTCGGGATTGACCCGAGACTATCCGATCGTGCTAGTTTTGCTCAGTTGAAAGCATAGGTACTTAGCGGCTTTATTTCTACTGAATCTTTGTTGGCGTGGTCCAGTCGGGATTGCTCCGAGACTATCTGGCCATGCTAGCACTATTCGGTTTATGGAGCTGTTGGTACTTGTGCTTACCCATTAAACATAAAATTTACAAAGTCTGGATAGATTTTCTAGAAAAAGCTGATAGAAATCGACAAAGAATACCAATCTACTAAACGTGCAAGTGACTGTGTGTGATCATGAGTTGCTTTTCTGTACCATATCTATGAAAATATTTTTTGATAATACCGTCACAAAAGTTTTTGTGATAACAATTTTTGCTAAAATTATATTTTTTAACAATGTGGAGTCTAACGAATACTAGGAATAAAATTCATGCTGTTTCACTCGAAGTATTAAGTTTGAAACTTATTCATGTCTTTCATCAAATTTTTACCGTAGTTACTTGATAAAATTATTACTGGTGAAACTTTTTGCCACCATGGCATGTTGCTAATTGAAAGAATATTTTTCGATAAAAAGTCTAAAGTAAAAATAATATATTTAAATATAGTGATGTAGAGAACCAAGTGAGTTTTAGAGGTTATATAAGCCATAACAATAAGTAGGGTATGCTGTGATGAACCAAGTGAGTTCAGGGGGCTATGTATGCCATAACAATAAGTAGGGTATGCTGTGATGAACCAAGTGAGTTCAGGGGGCTATGTATGCCATAACAATAAGTAGGGTATGCTGTGATGGACCAAGTGAGTTCAGGGGGCTATGTATGCCATAACATTTTTTTTTATAAGCAAGGTATGCTGTGATGGACCAAGTGAGTTCAGGGGGCTATGTATGCCATACAATTTATTTAGATAATGCTAACAATTTTGCTACGTACACAATGCACTGATATTTGCCAAATAATTACCTACTTGGTAACTGTAGCTGTGATTAAAATTTATTTCATCCACATTATAATATTTTTATTTCGAGTAAAAGGTTATTAAATTCGACTTAAGATTGCCCCTTTACTATCTGGCCGTACTAGCACTATTCGTTTTTTAAAAATTGTCAGGGCCTATACTATTACCCATGAACATTCAAGTTGAATACATATCGAGCAAATTTTTCTAGAATAAAGTAGGTGAAATCTTACAAATTTTAATATTATCCGATAATTTTAACATTGAAGGGTAGGTTATTTTATCTTTTTATCTTATTTTATATTCGCATTTTGAATTGTTCCTCACACGAACTGGTCTGTACTGAACAGAGACTATCCGGTAGTGTTAGCACCTTTCAATTCGTGGATTACCTACCTATCATTTATATATTTTTATTCCATTTCACATTACTGCTACTATCAATATTCCAATAGCAATAAAAATTGTCTTACCTATATCAAGCAGAAATTAACTATACTATAGTTGTCACCTGATAAACTGTCGTAAAATTATAAATATCGATGATCAAGCCTACCCTCTGATGAGTCTCTGAAGCAAAGTGTACTAAATTAAATATCTATAAAGTAAAAATTTATAGATAATATTTATAGGTAGGTAGTAGGTACATGCTATGTATGCAGGTATAGGCTATGTATGCCAGAGTTTAGCCATGTGCGCTATTAGCAGGCTATGTATGCCAGAGCTTAGCCAGGTGCGCTATTAGTGAATTTCTTAGTGAAAAATGGGGTATGTATACCTGTAAGTTCAAAACTAACAAATTAATTAGTACAATGGTGCAAAAATATATATATATATATAAGCATTTAAGCACTGGACCTGTAAGTGGCTAAGTACGTCGCAAAATTACATGGACAGCTGTTATGCTAAGACAAGTAAACCATATGAAAAATTAAAAAAATAAATAAAACATGAATATAAATAAAAAAAAAAAAGTAAGAAACTAAGAAATAAGTTTTATCTGGTGAATATGATAACTACAGTATTTTTTTTCTCTTTCTATGAACTCTGACGGTGCGATGACTCCTGAGGAGGATCCTCCTGTTACACACACTCATTCTAAACGAAAGCGAAAGTCTTCGAAGACATCTGCAGGAGATTTGGCGTCAACTTCAAACAGCAGTTTAGCGCTTGGACGAAGTATCATACTGGACGGAGCCTTTCGGTTTTTGGCGTGTCCGTTTTTTTTGTTAGTGTGCAGTTGTCGATATTGTATTCGTGTGAGTTACTAGAGAAGGGACTACATTGACTAACCTATCGATAGAATAAGAGATGGATGAAAAAGGCGTTTTAATTGGAAATCAACTTTTTAATTTTAACTGGTTGTTGACTTTTATTGCGACAACCCAAAACCAATATAGATACTGGAACACTATTATCGTCAATATTATTTCCCATATTGACCTGGCCGTGATAGCGATGTCCATCCCACTCGATACTTTCTTAGGGCCATTTCGTCCATGCATAGGAAAATTTTGTGGACTCCTAGTTTTCACACCTAACAGCTTTTATCCACTCATCTTCATTCTGGGCATTTCGGGAACCAAAAAAAAAAAAAAAAAAATGTAAATTTTAACGAAATTTGAGCCGGCGCGAGACGCCTAGAAGGTGTGAAATATAAAGCTAAATTAATCTGTGTATGTTCATCACTAGAACAGATGACTAAAACAATAAATTTTATTTTACAATAATTAATGGGTTTACATCGTTTTCATATTGGAAAATATGACTAGTACTAATAAAATGTAATTACAGTCTGTAAATTGAAAAAGAATATTACGTATCAAATGACAATTCCGGGTCTTTAACCTCCTTTTGTATTTTTTTTTTGTTTTTTTCCTTTTGTTTTTCTTGATGCACAAGACACAGCTGCACGGGATATACTTTCGCCTTTTCTTTATATTTTGCTTAAACAATAGGTAATGATTCTTTTAATTTTTCACTATTTATTTCGCTTCACCGCATATTTCAACCAACTCCAACTAGAACATAAAAGCATTGCATCAACTGACGGACACTATTTACACAGACAGTGAGTGAGTTGGAGTGAGTGAACTTACATCTTCTTTTCTTTTACTTGTAGCTAGGCTGCGTGGGAGGAACAAAGATAGATGATCAATGTTTGATACACAGTTGCAAAGGGTTGTGGATCTTATGGCACTCTCCATTATGATATTACCTCCATGGTTTAGCGACTTTTTTTTAAATGTCGCGCAAAAGGTCACTCTTACTTTAAATGCCCTAAGCCGTTAGTAAAATGCCAAAAGTGTCAAAGGGTTGATCACGACAATGAAAACTGTAAACTTCTACCAATGATACCGCATTTCGCGTACGGACGTTTAAGAACGGAAAACTTTGACTATTTCCACGACTGGTGATACTAACAGTAATTTTTTTCAAATAAATCGAAGTTCGTGAAGATAATGCTCAAGACCTAAACTTCTTAAAAAGATACACACAATTGCCTATTATCAAAGGTTTCGGTAATTCTGTAGTTACACCTGTCTATAGGAGCTTTGTGAACATTGAAATCGATGATGTTGAGGCGACGATCGAAGATCTTGTAGTTACTGATGAGTTTGTGACAACAGCATTGCTTATAGGGCAAAACTTTATAGAGTTTTCTTCTGTGTCTGTGTTCAAAGACAATTGCAAACTATTATTCTACAAAAGTCCTGCTCTTAACGCTAACTTGACTACATTAAATTCTACCCAAGTTCCTTTGTCAGGGTTAGTTGGAGTTATAGCGTAGGGATCTAACTTTTCAGGGGATGTGTATGTGGAAGATTACAGTAGTATTGAACCGGGTAAAGAAAATCAATCGATCAAAAATGCACCAAGGTGCTTATCACGTAGTTAATGGAAAATGTCATCTAACAATACAATACAAAACAAAACAAAATCATTTATTTATGCCACACGTAAATGCAGTTTATAAAAAAAAAATACAAGAAAAGACAATACAAGTAAGTAGGCAAGTGATATAAATTGGCAGTCACTCGGCATTAATGCTATAGCAGCATACGCTATTATAACGCTGGTCTTCCGACACCCATGTCATCGTTACAGTTACAGTAAATAATAATAATATTCTAATTTATTTCTAATAAAAAAACAGAGAACCAATTTTAACAATAAAGACAATAGTACTAAGCTCTTATAAAAATTTATAGGCTTCTTTAAAATCACGGAAGTATATAATATAATGATCGATATAAAATTTTTGATCTTACTGGATTTAGTACTCTTAAAAGTAAATACGATAGCGAAGTTGCTTTTGATCGGATTCGACCTTGGATCAATGTTAACCTTTCTCATAACAACGATGCTAATATCTAACAAAAGTAAAACTTCATCCGAAAGCGTGGATAATGATGACGAAAATATGCCTACAAAAGGTCGGCAACAAAATAATACAGTCAGATCTGATACTAATTATATGCCAAATGTAATGATTAATAATTTAAAGTAATATTGTTAGTATAATAATGTAGCGAAACACTGGGAGTTATTGTTTTTTTTTGTTATTCACATGTTGTTTTATAATTACTGAAAATGTTCATTGTGTTAAAATCTTAAATTCAGTTTATTTGAGTATTTTCTATAATTATTTAATAAAATAAATTTTAATAAGAAGTTGAAGTTGATAAGGACTGAAATAATAAAATGAATTTGTATGTAAGCTATAACAATAAAAAAAAAAAAGATTTTTTTTTGTTCTTCTTTAAAATTAAAATAATATTAATATTCTTAATTGATTAGTACGTTCAGTTTATTTATTTGATCATGCGTCAGGAGATCGCATGATGGCGGATGGCCGAATGTAATGATTTCTCGAATTTTATAATTCATTTTGTAAATATTAAGCTTGTTTTTTAAGATTAAAATTGAAGTAGTATAATTAATTTTATATCTTCCTGTCTTTTAGTCAGTCAATTGACCGCCAAGTCGTAGCTTTGGTCGGTAAGGTTGGTAGGATTGTTAACGTGGGTAGGTTGCCGAACTTTAAAAAGTGGGAAAGGAGAAGATTGAAAAAAAATGTGGCATTCTGGGAAGAGACTTGGTGGAGTAAACTTGACTGGCTAACATACTGTGATCTGTAACAAGTGCGAAGAATAAAAGTGAAATTGTTTTACCTGTGTTCTACGAATAAATAAGAGGTGTTAAAGTGTTCATCTGCTGCAGTTCATTTCAATAGCAGATAGAATACAGCAGAAAGCAAAGCATTCTATCAGCTGAGCTGTGAACATACAGTACCTAGAATTTATTAAAATAAAGACATAAATTATAATTCGTATCGATAAATGGACAAGTGTATACAAAACACTCTTACACATGTGACACAAAAACTCAATAAGTAGGTACTTACATTAGCCCAATCGTACTTTCACACGAACGCCCTTGAGAATGAGGTACGCTTATTTGCTTAGTTAGAAAAAGATCCTCTTGAGAAATCTTTGCGAGCTTTCGACGTTATTAAACGGATATGATGTTTCTTTGCCTTTGTCAGAGCTACCCTCCGATATACATACAACTACTCCGATGTAAAGGTCTGTATATTTTACTTTACTTTTCATTACAATTCGGTTAATAAATAACTCAAAGTCAATTTTGAAGCTCTAAACTCGTAGCTGCTTTATTCACAACGCAATTTCGTCTTTGTGATGATAAAGCTTGTTTTGCTATTCAAGAGCTTGAATAGGTAAAAACATTGAGTGATAACATTTTAAAGATAGCGGGGAGTAGAATGGAGAGAGACGCGGTATCGCTCTTCCTGGCAATGTATCCGGAAGGCATACGTCCAGCAGTGGATTTCTTCAGGTTGATGATGATGATGAAATATAAAAAAACATAAAATATTACCGGACTGTACACTGTGGGACCTCTATAGAAAATATATAAATATTGGTGGACATTCCACACAGCACTATCTCGCTCCAAACTGCCAAAGCTTGTGATATGGGAACCAGATAGTTGATATACTACTTATATACTTTTTTTTGTAAATACATACTTATTATATTATATAACACCCAGACAGAGAACAAACATCTATGTTCATCACACAAATGTTTGTTCTCGGTGGGGATCGAACCCACGGCCTGGCACAGAAGGCAGAGCTACTACCAACTGAGCTGTGAAGGCTGTCATCATAACATCATGACATCATAAAGTTGAAACGGCAGCTTTACACTTATTTAGGATTTTTTAGACAAAGCTCTTGTTTCATGTATATTTTGTTTGTGTAAAATAAAATAATCAAGAACTGAAATTATTATGCTCAGCCCGTAGTGACTCGTTTAGATTGGTGATAAGAGAATCTCATTTGGTATGCATCATACTGTCAGGTTACATTGAAATTCAGAAATTCTAAACAAGATTTTTTTGTTTTTGTGGCAGATGTTATTTCTGCAGACCCCGGTTTATCTTAAATCATTGCGCAACATGAAAAACATTGAATAGAAGCAATGACATGTATATTAAATAATTAAATGAACACTGGCGGAAATTTCACTCAGTAAACTAATTTTAATTTTTTAAACGAAAAAATTATAATAATCACTTTAGAATCGTCAGTAACTGATATGATTTTGACATACTTTTTTGTGAATACTTGTTGCATTTGATAAAACCCAGATAGAGAACAACTATGCTCATCACAAAATCAAATCAAAACGGTCATTATTATAGCTTTTTTTTAATACAACTAGCTGATGGAACAAGCAGATGGCCCACCTGATGTTAAGTGGTAACCATCACATATAACAAAGCATTGCCTCGCAAGTCACGTACGATAGGAACGTGCCCTACAATGCACTGGCCTGCGTCCATCAACTTGAGGCATACTGTAATTATTACTGTAATTACATTTATGCTGAGTGACGGCCAATTTATGTCACTTACTTACTTTAATGTGTTTTCTTGTTTTGATCGAGTGAGCGAAGCGAACGAAGATCTTTAGTTTCAACTTGGGCGATTTGGCATTTTATGTATGTATGTATGTATGTATGTATGTATGTATGTATGTATGTTTGTCTGGCCATAACTTTCGAACCGTTGATCCGATCTGCATGAAATTTGATAAGTCGATAGCTTGTGCTTGAGAAATTAACTGGTAAGTATATGAGTAAAATCGGATGAAGGGTTATTAAGATATGGGGGTTTTTAAGGGGGCAAAAATAAAAAAAGTTACATAAAAAAATTAAGTTACATGTCATATGAAAGGGCTTTGTTTGGACATTCCAAAACAATTTTTAAATTTTTTCTGACCCGCTCGGTTTTTGAGATACAATAAAAAAGTTAAATTAAGATAACCCAGCGATCCAAGAGCTCCCATCTCTAAGAGTTTCGTTGGCATCAAGGTTTTTCTACTGGTCGGCCAGTTACTTTGCTTTTTCTTATTTTTTTTCTTGAAATATATTAAGGAGGTACTCAGTTCTCATAAAATGGTGACAACGACCAGGTCTGATGATGGAGCCAAGGTCTGTTCAACGGAACTCTTCAATAAATAGGCCAATAGAGTTGAAACTTGGGTACCGTACCAAGTTAGTAGGCGGTAGTCAGAAAAAAGCCCAAGCATAATGTTTGGACTTGCCTCTGACTACCGCCTACTCAAAGTTTAGGTGCGTTCGTCGGGTCGCATCACGAGATCTCAGTTCGGGGCGAACTACTAGTATTTTTATTGTATTTACGTGTGGCATATTTTTTTTGTATTGTATTGTATTAATTTCAATCACGTTAAACAACGTATAAACTAGGTGAATCTCGGCGCCAGTTCCTCACTGCCAAAGCCTAGAAAAATAAACATTTCACACAAGCACTTCATTTTAGTAGATGTTTAGAAAACGTCTCTCTATCTAAGAAACGTTTATCAATAAAACCACTAGCACCACTTTGAATCCGCCTAATGAAGAACTGACAATTATACATTACCAGTGTACGTATTATATGGTATATGTACAAAAGTACAGTGTAGTATATAGCGGCGATGGGCTTGCAACCTGTCACGTATGGAATACCAACTAATGCAAAATGTGGGTATTTGCCAAATGTTATGTTTGGTCGTACCTCTGAATACCACCCTTAGACGTCCATAAAGAATCTGGAGCTCGTACATACTTGGTACTAAGAAATATGAGGGGATGTCTGTGCCTGGGGATCAAAGTCGGGTAGCAGTTTCAATTTTAGATTTACCGAAACACCATAAGTACACATAGGTACAGAGCGGGACGGCAGCCTAAAGTAATTACTAAGGGTTTAATTAAATTGTATTACTTAGAGATCTATTATTCACACTAGGCCTATCTTCGAAATTATGGAAGGCAGTAGATCGACCACGCTCTAAATCAAATTAACTCCATGTGTTTCACATTGGATATGGCACAGTACGATAGTAATGCGGTCGCGTCGTCCAACAGATCAAAAACACGTTCATATACCGTTGTACTGGTAAGGCACATTGTGATGAGCTTTTGCGCGGAAGTACTACTATCATACCTTTTTTTGCCATCAAACAGCGACTCTGTGTTTCGGTTTGAGGGGTGTGTTGGTTAAAATTACACGCACATGCACCTAAATGCCTTAATAAATGGTGTTGTTCCATTAACAAGCGAGTTAAAGAAAAGGTTGGACACTCTTTTCTGTATTTGTTCTTCCGATTTTTTTTATACAGCTAGCTGATGGAACAATCTGATGGCCCACCTGATGTTAAGTGGTAACCATAATCTATAACAAAGCATTGCCTCTTAAGTCATGCACGAAAGGAACGTGCCCTACGATGCACTGCCCTGCGTCCATCAACTTGAGGCACACAGATGTTAAGCCGCATGTGCCTGTAATTACACCGGCAACCACACTCTTCAAACCGAAACACAGCAACGCTTCTTGGCGGCACAAAAAGGCATGGCGGTAGTACTACCCCGGACGAGCCCTTCACAAAGAGCTCTACTACTCTTAAAACTCCGATGCTGCTACATACCGTCGCTGTTCTGTAGCGGTACCGCATCCGTACCGTTGCCGGTCAATGTGAAAATACCCAGTAAGCTGTTTAAGATGCTATAGAGAAGCCCAACGATGTAAAACTGTTTCAGTAAGTCCACACGATTTTCTGAAAGTTCAGTGATTCACTGCAAAATGCTTTTAAACATTCTAAAGCTTAGTCTTCAATAATTTATTAAATGTATAGTTCAAAACTCAGTACAGTCACGAGCATTATAAAGACAGTTGCCTCGTAAGAACACGGAGGTTGTGTTTAACTCCTCGTCTGCTTAAACACAGATCGATCGAAACACGATAGATTTCCTATTGTGTCTATTTCACACAATAGACTATTGTGTCTGAAATTGCCGTAGTCAAGAGGCTAAACACTGCCTAAATGTACATTCAGCTTCTCTCGGAAAACAACCGCCAATTGACTTTGCAATTCAAGGGTTCATTGACTAAAAATATTTCTCGTGACTGTACTCAGCATAAAATAACGGCTGTCCATTAACGAATTTAAAACCAAACTACACAGTCAATAAATTTTTGTGTGACTGAATTATTTCTTAGTTTTGTTTCTTTATAATCTGAGTTAGTATTTTGTTTACATATTCTGTTACTATTTCGCTGATATCCATAAATTTTATTTAAATGAGAATTTGTAAATGCACCTACCTAAAATTGAGTGTATGCCCAAATGGCAGGTGTTCTTTTCTCAAACGATGACCGCTGGTACATACCCAACTAGATTCACCTATACATCACCAAGATGATAGATATTAGCTAGCAAGGAACTAGGTGATGCACGCAGCTTCACTCGCGTATTAGTGGTAATATCCGGTAATATTTCGGGATAAAAAGTAACTTCTACTCTAATCCAGGTTACGAACTATATTTTTTCTAAGTTTCACAAGTATATTGGTTCAACATCGGTTCAGTGGTTATGGTTCATGATTTAGCGACAAACATCCACACATCGCAACTTTCAAATTTATGTATTACTAGCGGCCTGTCCCAGCTTCGCAAGGGTGGTCATAAATTTTTTGAAAATTTTAGGATAAACATAGACCGTGGGTTCGAGCCTCGCGTCTACTTATTTCATACATTTGCACGCCCTTCTCCTTGAGTGAGTGAAATCGCACCCCGTGCGTGACCCGTGGACCCGTTAACATTTTTAATTTCGTCATATCTTTTGAATGGAACGTCCGATTAGAAAAATTCAAGAAGTTATCTATAGGTATTGAGACCGTCTTGAATATGAATTGATTTATTTCGATAAGGATTAATACCAAGGTACAAATAAAGACCTTTTTCTAGCGGCAGCATTTCAATTATTTTTTTATATTAAAAGAACACTTATTGTGACATAACTAAAATAGTTAGACATATGCTGTCGCGACATTTTTTGTAGATGATGACGTGTTCTACAAAATCGTAGTACATTATTTTGTTCTATCATCAATAGTTTTCGCAGCGCACGCGATGTAAGGTTTTTGTTTTCCACCTTGGGTTACATTATTGGAGTTTTAGTAAGGATCCCTGATTTTTTTGAAAATATAATATAGCCTATGTTACTGAGGGATAATGTAGCATTCTAATGGTGAAAGAATTTTTGAAATCGGACCAGTAGTTTTTGAGCCTATTTGTTACATACAAAAATACAAATCTTTCCTCTTTAATATTAGTGTAGATAGTGTAGATTTAGATTGTTATGATAGGATATGATAGGAAGTAGGATGTATTTATTATTGGGTTTTATTTTGATTCCCAATATTCAACCATACCTTGACAGCCTTCTCAGCTCAGTTGGTAGTAGCTCTGCCTTCTGCGCCGCAGGCCGTGGGTTAGATTCCCACCGAGAACAAACATTTGTGTGATGAACATACCTATAGATGTTTGTTCTCTGTCTGGGTGTTATTTAATATTATGTATGTATTTACAAAAAAAATGTATATTATATGTATTATATCAGCTATCTGGTTTCTACAAGCTTTGGCTTAGTTTGGTGCTAGATAGTGCTGTGTGGATAGTCCACCAATATTTATTTATTTTTATTTATATACCTTGGTTGAACTTCGGACGTAAGATGGCCACTCTGTGTTTGCAACGTATGGTACGCACAAGGTCCGACAAATTGAGAAATTGTTGCCCAATTTATCCGGTCGTTTGATTGATATAGGTACAGTACACGTCTTTATCCAAGTCAGTTTGAATACTCTGCTGAACATAAAATATTTATCTTATGGGATATCCTTGAATAACTGACCAGCTTTTTTTATTTAAGTTTTAAATGAAAATGTCCGATAATGGAGTAGGCCTATTTTTTTTTATACTACTAGTTGATGGAACAAGCAGATGGCCCACCTGATGTTAAGTGGTAACCATCACCTATAACAAAGCATTGCCTCGTAAGTCACGCACGATAGGAACGTGCCTTACGATGCACTGCCCTGCGTCCATCAATTTTAGGCATACAGATGTTAAGCCTCATGTGCCTGTAATTACACCGGCAACCACTTTTCAAATCGGAACACAGCGTTGCTGCTTGGCAGCAGAAAAAGGCGTGGTGGTAGTACTTCCCCGGACGAGCCCTTCACAAAGAGCTCTACTACTCTTAAAAAAAATATGCCTAAAAATATGGCCTACCCGAAAATGGACGTATTTCAGGTTGACGATGATTATGATGAATGTTCTTGGTTTTGGGCTGCTATGCGGAAAATTAAGATGAAAGTTCAAAATCCCCCTTGATCCGTGCGCGGAATTCTTAAGGTGGATTGTGGGACTAACACTGGCAAAAGATCTAACAGAAATTTATATACCCACATACATTTTATATACATTGCCATTGGTCTTAATCATATTGGTCGTTCAGCTCTCCATTAGATTATCAGACCGATAAGTCTGTTGCTGTCTCTTTTCGTTAGCATGAAAGTAGACACTGTAGACAGTGACAAGTATACTCTATAGAGCAACTATAAAACGGCAGAGAATATGAATAAGGTCCTTAATATATATTTCAGACTGAGAAGCAGTGCCTCGCCGAAGACCCATGTCCGCGCCGGTCAAGTCGCACGGACCGGACCACCAGGATGCTGCTAGCTGTCCTGGGGCTGTTCCTCTCCACGGAGGTGCCTCAGGGGCTGCTGGGCCTCGCTAGTGCACTGGCACCGGACTTCTTCAAAAGCTGTTACGGCATGTTCGGTTAGTTATATCTTCACCTCATACTATACATATATTCTACATGACATTCTCACAACAACATACTTTTTTAAAGTTATTATGCGTTGAGAATGTCAGATTTGTATTCAAGTCTAATAGAGTCTACCCTAGTAAGTCTAACCCATTATTAATTTATATTTATTTTAGAAATTTTTCAATATTCCTGAAATTACTATAATCTTTACCTGCAAAAAAAATCTGCTCTGAAAACCTATTTCGCTTCCTATTTTGCACATAAATAACGTACATAGGCGAACTTAATGCTAATTATCATTTTCTTCCAGTTAACCTTTGTGTTATGTGGAGTAGTACACTTGAGACAATACAGGGGAAAAACCTTTGAAAAACAACATCTATAACATAAAAACCTATTTTATAAATATATACTTACATACAATACATACTCGTACATACAAACTAAAGAGATACATACATACACCTAACTATAAATATATATAATACATAAGACTGCATATAACAAACATTTACATATAAGAGACAAATAAGCAGTTCTCATAAACCGTCTTTATTTCACTTGTGCACACGAACAAACGATCAAATCAACCATTTTGTGATTCTGAATGTGGTGCCCCAATAAAAAAGGAAATGGTCAATAAACGTCGCCAAATTGCTTTGTCATCTGTTTCATACGAACGTTACAATAAGTCTAGAGCCGACAAAACTCATTAAAATTCAATCGAAACAGCACAATGAACCAAAGGATGTTAACGGGAGTTATTGTTAATTATTTCTTTATTAATTACATAGTAGGTTATTGTTCACCATTTGGTTGAAAATTAAAATCTATAAACTGAGCTTAAAGCTCCTCCTCATACAACTATAGCTATTTCGAAAAATGTTCTGTCAAAAAAGTATTTGAGAGTTACAGTGGTAAAATATAGTTTAACCTTTCAATGACTCATACTCAAATATGTTAATTTTAAAACAGAATATAGAGTATAGGTCGTTATTATCACTATTACTTTTGCTCGTTGGAATATAGTAGTAATACATTTACTTACTAGTCGTAATAGTGTACCTAAGGGCTAATTATTATGTAAGTGGGTACATCAAAAACTACTACGCACTTACTTAATTACTAACTATCTTACTGGAAGCTAGGCTATTTAGTAATTAAGAACTACCGGTACTACCTACCTATATACAGACGGCTGCACTAGAATAGATATAACAATAAATATTGGGGGACCTTTCACACAGCACTATCTAGCCCCAAACTAAGAACTGATTTCACCATGCTCTGTTAGATTAACAATGGATTAAAGGGCCGTTAAATAAGTCAAAATGTACCTACGTGTTTGACATCTAAGGTTAGATTTAATGGCCTGTGAATCCTTGATTAGTAACTAACAGAGCATGGTGAAATCAGCTCTAAGCCAAATACGGATGTACTTAGTTATTTCACCAGATAAATTCGTGCTCAAAAAATAAGTGATCCTATGATTATAAATTGATTTCATGATCTATGAGCAAAATGCCCATTGCATTGCTGCAACACTACTATGAAACTTATGAATTGTATTCATTCTAGTGCAGCCGACTGTAGAAGCTATGGATATCTTTCTATAATTCAATATAATTACTCAAACCTTTTGGAGACCCTTTCGTGATTATATTAGAGCCACCTTAGTTTATCAAAATGGTAAACACATCAAGCTACACAAAGCCAAGGAAAAATGACGCTTACTACAAGGACATAAAAGCGAGCAATATAATGGCGTGATGCGTATCTGTGCTTCAGAGGCTACAGATAACTCTATCCTCCGACACAGAATACTAATAAACGTGTGCCATAAATAAAATTTTAAAAAAATAGTCTCGAGGTTAGAGACCTAATGACAATACTATACAGGTTCATGTATAAGGTCTTTATGTTATCAGGGAATAGCACGTGATGCGAATGAGCAAAATGTCAATAGAATACTACGTGTTCTACACATAATTGTTTGTATGCGAGCTAAATTTCCTGAAGGAAAAAGCGTATAGAGTCATGTCAACCTTTTTTCTTTCAGATTTCATACTTTAATGTACAAGGTGTGTTAAAATAATAATTTGCTGAATTTGTATATATTTTCCAAATTTAGTTGTTTGCAATTTTTCTCAACTCGGAGATTTTAAATCTTCTAAAATGTAGAGATGAGCGAGCGAGAAGTTGCCTGTCAGTGTCTTAAAGCCTGATTTGTTACAGGCGATCTTATGGACATGCTGGCCCTGTTCACGTCGTCAGTGAACTTCGTGCTGTACTGCAGCATGAGCCGCCAGTTCCGGTGCACCTTCGCGCGGCTAGCGCGGCGGCTGCTCTCCGCCACAGAGGAACCCGCCAAGTTCGCCACCAAGCTAGAACCCACTACGCAGGTATCTTTAGTATGCATAGGTAGTACTGTTAAAATAAGAATGATCAATGGTTAATATCAAATAATACAATACAAAATTATTTATTTATGCCACACGTGAATACAGTTTATAAAAATACAAGAAAAGACATTAAAAGTAAGTAAGTCACATAAATTGGCCGTCACTCAGCATTAATGCTATAGCAGCATACGCTACTATAGCGCGTGTCTTCCGTGACACCAGTACGCGACAACGCAGCAACTGTGACACCCATGACATCGTTACAATTACAGTAAAATAATAATATTCTTATTCAATTCGAATGAAAACCATAGTTACAATAAAACATCATATCAAAAGAAAATACTAAAGACTTGAAAAATTAAATATAATAACAATAATAAGCATAAACCAGGGCCCAGAACGAATAAATAACTATAGATGGCGATTTGCCCGCAGGCTAGGTCTCGCTGACGAAAACACACAGAGTTTTTATAGGGTTCACTTAATTTTAAGAATAGGGTAATTATAGGGTTAACCTAATTATAGGATAAGTATGTATCTAACTGGACTGGACTGGATCATAACTTTAGTCCTACTAATATTATAAGCGCGAAAGTTTGTAAGTATGGATGCATGGATGGATGTTTGTTACTCTTTCACGTAAAAACTACTAAATGGATTTTAATGAAACTTTACAATAATACAGCTTATACATCAGAATATCACAAAGGCTACATTTATAAAAATGTTGTGTGAATTGTCCAAAATATGACGATAAGTGTCAAGTAAGTAGGAAAAAATCTACCATTTGCGAGCTATTATGGCGTGCGCTGCCAAAACCGCTAGAGTTACACATATGTACTACGCCACGCTAATATAAGCTACTCGAAATACTAATTCTGCGCAGACGAAGTCGCGGGCACCAGCTAGTAGATAATAAATCTCCATAATATGTGATTAACTCCGTACAAGTTAACAAGTACTTATATAAATAAGACGCAGACAGATCGTAAGGTCGTATGTTCGTGTCCGGTCGTACACCAATAGATTTTTCCTGTCGAAAAATGTATGTGCTCAATGCCCATGATGTAAGTGCTCTTAAACGGTGAAGGAAAACATCGTCAGGAAACCAGTAAACTAAGGAACCATCATCAGGAAAATTATGGTACCTTAGTTGAAAGAAAATTCCTTTTTTAATTCATTCTTATCTCCTCCCACACACTTTTTACTACATGTAGGTACACGGCACATGAAACAACTTTATTGTTCGCGAAAATTGTTGATATGAGTGACGTGCGTGCGTAGGTTTTAATAATTAATGGCCCCAGGCGACGCGACTGCCTGTAGGGACATACTAGACGTTCATACATACCTTTACGAATTATTCAAATATGTTTAACTTTTAAGTTATTCGTCGTTATAAAAAAATAATTAGATATTTTTAATTGATATATTTTGGAATCAGAAGATCTCATATTATTTTGTGCCTTCGAGTGACACCACCCGGGCGTTGTCAGTGCTTTGCGTTTTCCATGCAGTCTATGGTGCCACGCAAGCAATACGGCGTCTCAATGCAATGCCGTCAGTACGGTGTGTCAACTCTCCCCTTCGATGGTAAAACCATACCTCCATGGTAAAACCAATTCGCTACGCTGCGTTGCTGATCCGATGTCACATCGCATTTTCACATCGTATTTTTCCCCCGCGCTTCATCTCTTTGGTCCACTTGTGCATTTGACGTCGCCACGATGTCGCAACGCATCGTGTGGCATGTCTTTGTTATTTCTTCGTCGTCGGGGCGACGCAGCGGCAACTGAGGTCCACGACAAAGATACCAACATAAAATAGCGTCTTATTTTTGAAATATGACAATGAATGTGAAATAAAAAAAAACCTATGTGACATCATATCAAATCTAAATCAATCATCATATAAAAAAAAACACATATGAAATCTAAATACTCTTCGTCATTACCTCCCCCATTTTGGGGGGTTTCCGTAGCAATAAAAATGATCTTCATATTAAAATTAACGCTATACTACTGGTTCGGTCCGAACTGAGATCTCGTGATCACCAAAACTTTGAGTAGGTAGTAGTCAGAGGCAAGTCCAAACATTGTGTTAGGACTTGTTTCTGACTACCACTTACTAACTAAGTATGGTAACCAAGTTTCAACTGAATTGACCTATTTATTAAAAAGTTCCGTTGAACAGACCTTGGCTCCATCATCAGACCTGGTCGTTGTCACCATTTTATGAGATTTGAGTACCTCCTAGTAGGCAAAAAAACTGGCCGATTAGTAGAAAAACCTTGATGTCAACGAAACTCTGAGAGGTGGGAGCTCTTAGAACGCTGGTTATCTTAATTTAACTTTTTTGTTGTATCTTAAAAATCGAGCGTCCCAGAATAAAAGTAAAAATTGTTTTGGAATGTCCAAACAAAGCCCTTTAAATGACATGTAACTCGATTTTTTATGTAACTTTTTTATTTTAAAAAATCTTAAAAAAACCCCATATTTTAATAACCCTTAATCCGATTTTACTCATATACTTACCAGTAAATTTCTCAAGTACAAGCTATCGACTCATCAAATTTCATGCAGATCGGATCAACGGTTCGAAAGTTATGGCGTGACAAACATACATACATACATAGGTACATAAAATGCCAAATCGCCCAAGTTGATAGTAAGATCTTCGTTCGCTTCGCTCACTCGATCAATAATATTATCCCAAAGCTAAGGGTATCATAAACTTCAACACCTAATTCAATGTTCGCTGAACTGTGCGTCACTTTCAGTGTAATTTGCGCTGAGCGGAGCAATACAAAGTACTTTTTTACCTAGTTACTTGAGAACACAGAACAACGGAATTGAATTTATGATATTATCTGACAAAATAAATTTTATATGCAGCAAAGGAAATCAAGTATAGGTAGTTGACGATAAAACTCTAACAAAAGTATCCGCTGAGTAAGATAGCACTTTCATCAGAAAATTTGTTTGAAGATTAATTATCTTTCACTTGGAACAACCAGCATCAGGCGGATGCGAGGGTAAAACTGATCACGCTTTTGATAAAAAGTGGGTGGACTGAAGTGGAAATCCATGGTAGACGCGCACCGTTGGCTCGAGGCGTATGGGTATTTACTACGCTTCGAAAGGGGTAAAAACGGCGACAAATCTCTATTAAAAAAATAATTCATAGATTGATCAAAAATGTGTTCCATTAACATAACATCTTAGGTTACACACTTTTCATGCGTATAGAGTGCCCCATACACTCTAACAGATTAAACATTGACCTCAGTTTCGGCAGGTAATATGAAAGTGAAGCGAAAAATTCGACTAGTTTATGTAAAGTAAAATAGCTTCACCTATTTATTACACTACACTGTAAACATCCTATCAGATCTCAAGGATATTGAGAATCCTTGAATTTTAAAGGCTAAATAAAACGTTGAGAAAGTCAAAAGGTATTTTGAATCACGAGGATCACTTTGTCAAAGGAAGGAGAATCTATGTACCAGTTCCACGCGACCAGTACCTCAAGTATGAGTTGTGTTTACCATATTTGGTTTTTCATTTTTCGTTCTTGTTCCGTGTTCATTGCGGGTTTTGTATGAAGACGCGATAGAGATACCGATACGGATCTTTATGTTCTACTACTAATTTTCATCATACTTGCAGCATAAAGTTCGGTATCGGTATCTCTATCGCGTCTTCATACAAAACCCGCAATTAACACGGAACAAGAACGAAAAACGTAAAAACGGCGACAAATCTCTATTAAAAAAATAATTCATAGATTGATCAAAAATGTGTTCCATTAACACAACATCTTAGGTTACACACTTTTCATGCGTATAGAGTGCCCCATACACTCTAACAGATTAAACATTGACCTCAGTTTCGGCAGGTAATATGAAAGTGAAGCGAAAAATTCGGCTAGTTTATGTAAAGTAAAATAGCTTCACCTATTTATTACACTACACTGTAAACATCCTATCAGATCTCAAGGATATTGAGAATCCTTGAATTTTAAAGGCTAAATAAAACGTTGAGAAAGTCAAAAGGTATTTTGAATCACGAGGATCACTTTGTCAAAGGAAGGAGAATCTATGTACCAGTTCCACGCGACCAGTACCTCAAGTATGAGTTGTGTTTACCATATTTGGTTTTTCATTTTTCGTTCTTGTTCCGTGTTCATTGCGGGTTTTGTATGAAGACGCGATAGAGATACCGATACGGATCTTTATGTTCTACTACTAATTTTCATCATACTTGCAGCATAAAGTTCGGTATCGGTATCTCTATCGCGTCTTCATACAAAACCCGCAATTAACACGGAACAAGAACGAAAAACGAAAAACCAAATATGGTAAACACAACTCATACTTGGGGTACAGGCCTATTATGAACTGCAATTTTGCATTTATGCTACTATCATAACAGTAATGTTTATAAAAACAGTTAGTATCTATTCGGTTCATAAGTAAAAAGAAATTACACTCTTCGTTACTTTTTGTGGTACAACCAAGGACAAGTAACCTTCATAAAAGCTGACTGACTTTATTTGATGTTTTTCGGTTCGTCTGAAGTCCGTTTTATTTTGTTTCATCCTTTTTATACAGTCTCTCGTGTTTTTTGTGACTTAAATCAGTCAGTAAATTAAAATTTAAGTAAAGATTTTACTTGAAAGTGTATTTTCCTTAGTGGTTTGAATTAAGTTTTTCTACATTTATACGAGTACTTCATCATAGCTATGAACATACTACGAACTATTTTACTTTCATAATCATAAATTATTTATTTGCTTCATTCGTCGTATCCCAAAAACATACTACAAAATATTTTACATTCATAATCATAAATTATTTAATTGCTTAATGGTGTAATAAAAATCAAAAAAGGAATAAAATAATTGACAGTCATTCGCCATAACTGGGATGCATTTAACTAATAATTAATTGTTTAATCCAAAGGTGAAATAAAATAATATGCCATGATACCATTTACACCTATAAATTTTACTCAATACTAAAATATACACATATTGGCAGGAACATGGATAAGTAGTTACACAATATTATAATCTGCAATATCCTACTAATCTAAATATATATAAATTACGCGTCACGTTGTTTGTCCGCTATGGATTCCTAAAATACTTAACCGATTTCAATCAAATTTGCGCACCGTGTGCAGTTTGATCTAACTTAAAAGATAGGATAGCCTTCATCTCAATTTATAGCCGCAATTTTATTTTATTGCAAATTTGACACCGCCCAACTAAGTGGGCACGGGTCAGCTAGTATTTTATAAACGCGAAAGTTTGTAAGTATGGATGGATGGATAGATGGATGGATGGATGGATGTTTGTTACTCTTTCACGTAAAAATTACTGAATGGATATTCATAAAACTTTACAATAATATAGCTTAAACATTCAGAAAAACACATAGGCTACGATTTATAAAGATATTGTGTGACTAATCCTACGCAGACGAAGTCGCGGATACCAGCTTGTTGGGTACATAATGTTATGTTCACTTTTATATATCTACGGGCTAAGAGAACACCTGTCACACCTTCTTCTTTCGTGTCGAAACATGTCCGTAAAATATGTACATGGGGATCTACTTTGTATAAAAAGGGTTGTGGAAGGAAGCCACGTGGCGCAGACCATGAACAAAGCTTTGTTACGTTATGCCTATAGGCATATATATAATCTTACAATACAAAAGTTCTTTTAACAATGGCCTACAACAGCTCTATTAATAACGGACAGGAAGCTTGGAAAAAAGCAGGTACCTTCATAAATAAATAAACACAGGTTTTCTTTGTTATTTTCCACGAACTATACACGTGTTGCGTTAGGACAAAGGAGGAAGCCTAAATGATGTAAAATAAAAACAAAATAGCGTCCGATCTCTTAGTACCAAGGACTAACTACCCTAACTAAGAACCTACCTCTGCCGATACATATACATTTTATTTTAATATCATTTTGTCTACGATCTTTTTGGTTATTTATTGAGTAGGTACTTTTTTAATAATAATAGGTTTTTCTGCCTAATTATTTATGTAACTATAATGTAAACTTGGTTTTGTTTTAAATGCGTTTTATAGTGTTGCCTACATGAGGATTTTTTGTTTACTTCTTACTCAAAAAGTTACAAACTGGTATCCATGTAAACTTACCTAACCTGTAATAATTGTCTACCTACAACACTTAGAAAATGTGTCTAACATTAAGCACCTACCTACTAGCTGACTACCAATCTTATCTTTTAACTACCTACTAGAAATTGTATGAAGACTCATTATAAGTGGACTGTAAAGTCCTTCTATGAGTTATTTAATAATAAAGATCTTTAAACCGAACTATAAATAATTTGGAAGTATCTAAGAGGGTAGTCTGAGGTACGTCCAAATAATTATATTTGGCACATCCCTCTTATTCCATACGATGGCAAGTCCATCGCCGCTGCAAGAATAAAGAAACCGTAACAAAATTTAATCTCAAAAATG
The DNA here is from genome assembly GCA_932294275.1 of Chloroclysta siterata. Classification (NCBI taxonomy): domain Eukaryota; kingdom Metazoa; phylum Arthropoda; class Insecta; order Lepidoptera; family Geometridae; genus Chloroclysta; species Chloroclysta siterata. The sequence continues at coordinate 7,620,632 of OW028601.1, read as the reverse complement.
TTTTAGGTATCTATTCTCTATTTAGGTCGGATACGATGGTTAGCTTAGTTAGGATTCTCTTAGAAATCTCTTCAGCCTCTATGTAAGACGTAGTGAGTTCATTCATCATTGGTCACAAATCCCCCCGACTATCTATAGTTCATCTTCTATAAGGCCTGTTTTGTTGTTTTAGTCACAAATCCCATTTTGGGACTTCGGTGGGATTTACAAGGTTTACAATAACCATTCAGTTACACTGTGCTTAAGCTGTTAATTACCTTTACAATAAATAAACAATATTATATAATGATTGTAATTGCTATTAATATTACCAAATTACGAACCATATTTGTTCTAGGTTTTATCCCATAGTGTGGTTAGGGCTTGATAGAGCTACAAAAATCCAAACAACATAACTTGTTTTTCTGTTTAGAACAACTTTCGGTTTTTATATACAGGTACATAAGTCAGTATGGGCACAGATAAGAGAATACGTATGGGCAAGTCTGTCACTATAAGACATACAAATATTTGTTTATTGTTGTTTATTGATTTGTTTGTTGATTTGTTCTTAGGAACCATGCTATCGCTTTTAGTGACAAGAAATACTGTACAAAGATTAAAAAAAATTGTACGTAGTTTGGGAATCGAACACGGTCGTATTGAAAAATAAAACTTACATTATTTCTATTTGGATATCGATTGTGTAGGTAGCAGTAAATGTTAGTATGAAACATGATATCTAAAATGCAAAAATGGTCTTGCACCAATTATTTCGAACGTTCAAAAATGTATGTGCACAGTGCCAGTATCTCTCAAACGGTGAAGAAAAACATCGATAGGAAACCAGCATGTCGTTGAACCTACAAAGATCTTAAACATGTGTCAAGTGCTCGAAAGGAGTCTCGTTGAGGCGCACTTAAGATCCTTTCACCACACGGTTTCGAGAGAGCAACTCTCGGAAGTGGCTGGTGCCGACGTACTTGTAACTTTTAACCAGCATCATCATCACATTTTAATTGGGTTTATAGTGTCTAATTTAGGAAAATACCCACTTTAAGAATAAGAAGAGAGACTATGTTATATATATTAAAATAATATTTCTGTCCATCAGGTGACCGGCCCGCTATAGCGACAGATTCCCGCCCTCATCAGGGTGGTAGAAGAAAGTATAATATGAATATTTTGGTAAGTATATTATTCATGTTAAGAATTTTCCTTTGAACCAAGCTTTTTAAGCTATTAATATTCACTCAGGGACTTAAAGGAAAATGCTGTTTTTAAGTGATCGCTCTCTGAAAATGCTAATGGTTTAATACATGAGGTAGATGTTGTGATCGTTCATAATATTATGTAGCCTTTATCATTATGGTAACATTATAGAGGACCGGTGGTCTAGTGGGCGTGAAGCCTTCTGGTTTGAATCCGGTCGTGCATCAATGGATTTTTCTTTTCGAGAAAATTATGTGAATAAAAACATCATATAAAACCAGTTAGTATTTTAACAGCGGCGATGGGCTTGCAATCGCAATGCTTGATGGGTTATGTGTCAAATGTAATATTTGGAAGTATCTCTGACTACCCCTCTTAGATATACCAACTTAATAATCTTAAGTTGGTAATTTGTACTAAGCTAATTGACGGGCCATCATGCGTGCTTGGAAGTTAAAGTCGTTAACCTGTTTTTTTGTATTTATTTGAAATGTTAATTATAGTTTAGAAAAAGGAATTTTAATTTTATTTACGCACGGGTACGCTATGCAGTTGTAGAACACGTAGAGGTTTGCTTACTCAAGCCTACCACTTTTCACCAAGAAGGACATTGCTCAGTTTTATCTTTTAGGTACTTTATAGTACTACAAAACTTGAATACAAACATACATTATTGAGTCAAATAATAGGCTAAGACTAGATCCCTAGGCAAAATATATATTAATTTTTATTTAAAATTAAAATATATTTTGCCTGAAAATATATATTAATTTTATTTATTATTATATTTAAAATTAATATATATTATTAATATATATATTAATTTTATTTAAAATTAATATATATTTTGCCTGGGGATCTAAAAAAACATTAACGTCAACATATGCAAGAAAATTTACATATTTTTGGTAGAAAGTATAGTACATCTACCTACCTAGTATTGCAAAGTAGTGGCAGCTATTTTACTAAAGTGGTTCATATAATCCATAAGTAACGTTAAACATAAGTAGCCAGTCCTAATCCCTCTTTGGTCATGTCACGTACTATCATTTGATCAGGTGTGGTAGAAAGATTAATATTATTGAAAGGTAGCAAGCTTCATAGAGTTTTATATTTACAGCCTCAATTTATGAACTTCTAGAAACGTTAGACATGGCACGTTTTCGATATTTTCCGTTAGATAAACCTTTAAGGCGATAAACCTACGAGGAGATAAACTTGAGAGGAAATTTCGCAGACGTGAGTGCTCTGCGCAGTTGTTCTAATTGAACGATAATCTACTTTGCTGTAATGTTTATATTTGGGGTATACCTATTACCTATACCCAGCACTGGGTGCATACAGGGTGAATAGATAGATAGATACCTATTAATGTTGCTTAATAAGGTGAAGGTTAAAGTGTATTTATTTCTCATAAAATGTTAAAAAACACTTACTGAGAAACAAATTTATACAAGTTTATAGTTTGCTGTAAATACTACACAAGTACCTATTTACATAACTATAAACGCAGAGAGTTTAGTTATAAACAAATGAAGTTTGACTTCATAGGTATGCAAATATAATTATTTCCTAACCCCAGAGAACCAACACAGAAAAAAATCGAATTAGATAGTAAGTTAATATTTATTAGATAGGTACGTGATTAATATTCTACCAAACTACTCAAACTTAATCCTATTATGAAGATTTATTAGTCTCTCATCCTCCTACACTAATAATAACTTTCTATTCAAGAAGCTCTAGAAACGCTAATATTTAATCTTCATTTTTAATATAAGCTTATCAGATTTTATACACCGCCTTCCCGTTTTCTCTGTCCCCTCCGTCATTCCACCTACTCCGGACACGATTAAATGTTAATAATGCACGATGCACGTCATGCACGGGTCGAAGACGTCTCCCTACATGTAATAAAGTCCAGCGACCCGATTAAGCCGCATGGTTGGGAACCAAATGTCAAACTGAAAGCCATCTCGATGGCCAGACATTAGCGTAATCGGGCCGCAGACCGGGGCTCACTGACCCGTCGCCATTGCCAACAGCTCCAGCCAATGTTCGTACCGTTTTTTATACAACTTGTCGATGGAACAAGCATGATGGTGGTGTAGATGGTTATACCACTTAACGGGGTAGATGGTCTTCTTCTAATCGTGTCACTTGTTTCTTCCGAAACAGTGTGGTGAAAAGATTTTAAGTGCACCTCAAGAGGCTCCTTTCGAGCATTTGGCACATGTTAAGTATATAAATTTTTAGGTTCTACGACATGCCGGCTTCTTCATGATGTTTTCCTTCACCGTTTGACAGTACTGGCATTGTGCACATACATTTTTGAACCGAAAAACCCTTTGGTATACCCACGACCTTAGGATCGGAAGGCGGGGCCGCTACCACTAGACCACCAGTGCTCTCAAATCACTTCACCTATAACAAATCATTGCATCGACATGTTTCTACGATGATTACGAGCAACTGAAAAAACTTCTGCACATTACAAAAAGCGGTAACGTAGACGGAAATCATTACAGGTAAAACTACGAGTAGGTACCTTCATAAAAATACGAGAACTTTAAGATTGTCCAAGAATCTTTAATATAAGGACACAGTTTCTTGTTCTGAGTTTTATCCTCCCAAGTTTTTGTGCAGCTGAGTTTAAATTTTCGATAGAAGTCTTCTTCGACGGAGACAGCTAAATTGATCGTTCCCATTTGTTATTACACTAGTTTGCAAGTTTCACTGCATTACGTACAGTCGTCTGCATTAGAATGTATACAATCGTAAAGAACATTGAGCAACGGGGTACCTATTCGTGCAAGACGAAGAGATATATTACCTGAATGTAGCTTCAAAGTTTTCTTTGCTTTGTTGTGATATTTGTAATCGAAAAAAAAACAAAACAATTAATAACATACAATAATTCAAAAGGTTATTAATTATATTAAAAAATATATACACAAAATATAATAAGGTTTTAAGTGGTACGAATTAGCTAGAATGACGATCTGAGACTTACCGCCGGTTTCTGAAAGCCCGATCAAAACTAATCGATGTAATAGCTGAAATGGCGAGCGACTGGACAGCCGATTAGTTTTGATCGAGCTTTCAGAAACCGGCGGTAAGACACTCTGAGTGGCTACTCTCGACAGTCGATTCCAATCTCATTTATCTATTTATTATTACCCATGTGCTAATTTTGAGAGTAACAAACTTTCTTTATTATAGAGCTACTTAATAGTAATTCAATTTTTAAAACAGAGCTCTTGAACCGAGTAATTTCTATCTAAGTCTCGAGTAACGTTTGCAAGTAAAGTTTAATTACTTGATTTGATTTATCGCTGAGTAAACCGACTCGCTAATTTGAGCAAGACAAGTTGAAACAGGACGCAGCACTAATTGATGGCACTAGCTGGCTGCATTACCAACTATGGAATGGAATAGAAAGAAGAAAATAAAATATCTGGCATACAAGCACAGAATAAAAAAAGAACATAAAGAAATAACATAGATAGACAGATACACTGAAGAAAAAAACGAATTCTATAGGCACCATTGTAGATGCTTTTTGCATGAGCCAAAACGGTCCCAGAGGTTGGACACGGCGCTGGTTTTCAGTATAGGACCAACTTAATCTATCAGAAATCTAGAATTCACTGAATTTTCAGTTACATTTTAGGTTTACCTAACTTTTCGAAATGCTAACTTTAAATTAAAATCAATAATCTTGATTCAACCTACTGATTGACCTTGTAACAAACGCGAAAAGTCAGGTTGTCAGAGGCTACGATGCACAAGAATAAAGTATCGTTTTTTTTCTGGAAATGTACAGGGGACGCTGATGTCCAGTAGTGAACTTTTTCAGGTGTTTCTATAAGACGTATTAATATTAGGTATATTTGACACATGTCCATTTTTGCAGTGTTGAAAGCTTATCGTCCCGCTTTCGTGCAAGAATACTAACTAATGTTTACTACTCAGGATGTTTTTTATTGATGCCGCTTCCACTAGAGTACCTGAGATCTATGTTTACCTTTTCAATTATGTTTTTCTTCGCAGGGCAATCTGCGTTCTGCACAGCTCTCTACAAAACAACTATTCTTAGTGTTCTATAGTCTGCATAAGAAAATAAGGTGGTTATTTAATAGTTGATTGTTTATTTGATAGTGAAATATTTAAACTATAATGTGTGTATACTCCTCGTAATATAATAATCATGAATTAAGTAGCTTAAATATTTGTTGTACAGGTAGGTAGTGAAAATTGTTGTAATACTTTAGTTTTTACGTTATATGAGCCATAACGTAAAAACTATTAAGTTTGATTTAGGTAATAAATCCTGTATATACTATATTTAACTTGTGATGTTCGATTCTATACTGTTTGTAGTTATAAAATAATATTAAAATAGATGTTTCATAGTCATTTCACATAGGGTCCAAATTGTATTTTTGTATATAAATAAGTATAGGTAATAGGTATTACTTTCGTAGATTAGAAAGCGTGTACCTGTTTCAGTTGAAATGCATTTTAAATAATATTTTTATATGTATAGTGCTAGGTACTAAGAAGCAAGATTTTTATGATAATAAGTCAATTTTAATAATAAACAATATTTTTACCAGATCGAAATTTCTATATGGTATAACTTAATTCTGATAATATTTTATATTGTTTATATGACACGATAATTATAAATATTAGCTATTTAAAAATTCAATATAACAAGCAGCACCGATTGTGAAATACCTATTGTATATTTACTTAAATCATACTATCAAGTTCAGCCTAAATATTCTAACTGACACTTTTAACGGTAGTTTAACAAATTGTTGTTGCACAATTAATAAAGCTCAATTAAATCCATTTTTTGTATTTTATTTGACAGTTGTTTTCCGATCCAGGGGCATTTTAAATTGGTGATAGGTCTTTCAAATATTCTACATACCAACGGCCGATTTTTGAAAGCCTGATCAAACCAGATTGAATCAGATGTCAAATCACTTGTTAACTAAAAAACAGGCTCCAAGAACGCAAGTCAACTACTAAATTTTGAATCTTTTAATCAGAGATTCAACATTTAGTAGTTGTTTTCCAATCCAGTGGCTTTACATTTTAAATTGGTTATCAGCCTCTTAACTCATTCAAATATTCTACATACTTACGGTCTGTTTTCGAAAGCTTGATCAAAGCTAATCAGATGTCAAATCACTTTTTAACTGTAAAACAGGTTGCAAGAACGCCAGTCAACTACAAAATTTTGAATCTTTTAATCAGAGATTCAACATGTAGTAGTTGTGTTTCCAATCCAGTGGCTTTACATTTTAAATTAGTTATCGGTCTCTAAATCATTCAAATATTCTACATACCAACGGCCGATTTATGGAAGCCTGATCAAACCTAATCAGATGTCAAATTACTTGTTAACTGGATAAACGGATTTCAAGAACATTTGTTTGTGTTGCTGTTCTTGCAATCCGTTTTCCAGTTAACGAGTGATTTGACTTCAGTAGGCAAAATGAATTTTGACATTTGTCGCGTTAACGTATCCTAGCGATATTCGACCTTATTTTGGTGTAGTTAGGGATACAATACGTTTACGAGACTAACGTTAAATTCGTTCGTGCATAGGCCTCTGATTAAGTTTGATCAAGCTTTCTTCTTTTTTTCTAGACTTTTCAATAAACATCTCCATATCATGCTTTTTTTTATTTTGATAAAATTTTATGAATCTTTAATTTAACAAATCCAATTTCTGCTAAACCGTCCTGCTACGGTCCATTTTTGTCCATTGTTTTAACGATTCAGAGAATCGAATTGCAATAAGACTTTGTAGTACGACTCCTGAAATCGAAATGAATAATGTAGAGTTGTTTGACGAAGATAGATTGACGTTTCATGTCAAGAAATAAAATACATTCGCATTTTGTATTCACATAAATTAGTATCAAAAGCGTATGTTCAATCTTTTTATGAATAATTTTACAAGATACTTGCTGGGATTGTTCTTTGAAGTTTAGCTTGTAACTAAGTTAAGCAGCAGGTATACCGAACCTATTTCCGAACAATGACGTCACTGAATGCTTTATCCTTTCAGCCTTTATAACTACAAATAAACACCAGATGAACACATTCTAAAAGGTGAAAAGACTAAAGGCTCGGCTCAACCCCAAAAGAGACCCCAAAAATCTGGTGTCTGATAGGTAAATTGTGATTGGCTATTTTGGAATCTTTTCTAATTGAATATAATGATTATCCGGTTGACTTGTGTTTATTTAGAGTCACCCTTAAATCTATCTACCCTTCTCTACCCTTAAAATCTCTTAAAATAATTAGCAATAGGCTCTAGCGATCCATGCTTCAGTCATGCATGAATAAGAAAACGTAAATAAATTGCAGCAGATTCATGTTTTAATGCCGGCGTCTTTGGTTAGGTCGGTACCTAGTTAGTTTTTGTAGTTTTTTTGGTGACCTCGGCACCACAAGCGGCTCAAATAACAAAGTTCCTAACACGCTCGTACTTTAAGTGATCCAATTTGTTATCGAACTTACGAAAACAAAAGTTTTTATGAACAAGACCAGGTTTTTGTTTTGCTTAAATTATTTGGGTGCCTTTGGTTATAGTTTCTCCATTTATCAGGACTACGCTATGGAAAATGTTGAAATAAAACAATTGCATTTTACATCAAATTCAGGTAAATCACAAGGATCACTTCCATGAAATTTCCTTTTCGTCATAGGTACTTTTTTAGCTGTCATAAAATAATGGATCAAGATTTTGTGACTAGTTTTACGACGGCATAAAATTCATTCAAAAACGGAAAATTGAAGACCAGTCTTCAATACGATTGCGGTCAAACCATAAAGGATGTTAAAAAATAAAAAAATGTAACGTTATTAGTGGAGAAAAGTTATCGTTGCATAGTCGATAGTAATGAACACGAAAAGTCATCGTTGCATAGCTAATAATAACACCAGCAACACGAACGAACCTTACTTAATGAATTCAAACAGTTTGCTTATTGTTTAATCGGGAAGTTTGTAATTTATTACAGTCACAGTTACTTACAGTTCTTAGAAAGGATCAATAAGCAAACTTTACTATAATATAGCCTTTAGAATTTCTGAAGAACTACTATTACCTGCTTTAGTTACGGTCACTGAGTACACTTTTTTAGGATTCCGTACCCAAAGGGTAAAACGGGGCCCTATTACTAAGACTCCGCTGTCCGTCCGTCTGTCTGTCTGTCCGTCTGTCACCAGGCTGTATCTCATGAACCGTGATAGTCAGATAGTTGAAATTTCAATGATATATTTCTGTTGCCGCAATAACAACGAATACTAAAAAACAGATATTGAAATATCCTATACAAACGTTTTTTGCCGTTTTTATAGATAACGAAAACGCTATCTATAAAAAATCGTTTTATCCGTTTTTATAGAAAACGTTATTATAGGTACGGAACCCTGCGTGCGCGAGTCCGACTCGCACTTAGTCGGATTTTTTTATACTTCCTGCAGTTGGAACTGGCTGATGCTATGTGGTAACCATCACCTATATATCAAGGCATCGTATGTTCCGCACGTAGAAACGCGCTTTACGATGTACTGCCCTGCGTCCATCAACTTGAGTCATACATATGTTACGCCTGTAATTTCACTAGGCACCTTTCAAACCGAACACAGCAACGCTGCTTGAAGGTAGAAATAGACATGGTGGTAGTACATCCCCGGTCCAGCCAGTTACCACAATACGTTCTACAGAAAAAATAATAGGTATTATGTCGTTACAGCCAAATTGTATACCAATTTGACTCAAACAACAACCAACAACTTTAAGAACAATTTACTTTCGAAGATCCCTATTATTCATTACGTGAGAGGTCCGTAAGTTACCTAAGTAGTTGAGTAACTAGTACTAATTGACTAAGTGTCGCCTAAGTATCTATAGCCAAAACTGAAGTATCTAGTCTAGACACTCCATGTGGCTGAAATGCGTAATAATGAAGGGTTAATTGCGATCTGCCCCTTTACCGCCCCCGGTCCCTTGTTAATTTACTACGTACCTATGTGACGCAGCATTAAATAAAAAGCTTATTAACTTTCCATTAGGACATTTGAAAGACTAATCAGAAGGTCAATCATTAAATTGTAGACTTAAAGTAAATTTCTTTCGTTTCGATACAATTACTTATAATGTGTGTCATACTCTCAACTCAACTGAATTAACCGAATATGGAAATCGTAGTAGATCCGGTTCGCCGTAACCATGGCCGCTCTTAATTGGATCATTCACGACACGAGTCAGTGGTGTCAATTCTGTTGTTTAATTTTCCTAATTTTACCTAATTTGACAGCACTATAAATATTGCTGTCCCTTTCCAAAAGAGCGAAACAATAAGGACGGCTATAATTTTCGAGATGTCAGATTAGATTAGTTTAGGATAATGCAACAACAGAATCGACACCAATGTCTGCTATTATGGTTTATTTAAAGTAGGTATCTGTAGAAAAGTAGGCAGGATTACTATATTCGGAAAATCAGCCGTTCTCTGATCAGCTGTGAACAAACATGAGCTTTCAAAAGTTTGCCGGCCACACCCATTCAATTCATCAATTAATTTCCATTTCCATGTTCTCGGTGGTAAATTATATGATGCAATATTTTTAAAAGGTTCGTAAGTGATGGTAGCGTAATTTATACCAACTTCGGCACAAAGTAACGCGTGGGCACGCGTTACTTTGTATATTTGACGCAGATATTTGAGTCGACAAACTCTTATAAAGGTGAAAAGGAGGGTGCAAAAGCTGATCAAGCTTTTATCTTCATAGAATACTAACAAACAGCAACTTTGAATTAAATATGAATAAGATTTTTGTTTTGTTATGCTAGAATAATAATTGCTGGGAAAAAATATTTGCTTCAAAAATACAAGCGACTCTTTGTTTTTCTCAGAGGGGTAAATAAATAGGTAAAATAATTCCTTCAGGCAAAATAAAACAAAGGTTTTGAATGAAATTGTAACCATTATGTGAAAGAGTTTTCTGTATTTTGTTAATAATTTTGATGTATCACAGAACACAAAAAAATACATTCTGTATTAAGATGGGTTCGTAACTTTCAAAATGGTGTCACAGTATCAAAGTCAAAAGGTATTTATTCGATTGAATCACAATCACTTTGAAACGTCATAAAGGTAGTTAAATCTTGGTGCTAGTTCCGCGCGACCAAGTGTAGAAGAAACGGTAAGTTTTTTGCCTGTCCTGTGCACTGTACTGTACCTAGTAAAAGAATTAGGTTAGAAGATATAGCAATAATACCTAACATGAAATTTAGATTAAAGCTAGCTGCATGAACGTGTGCAATCTCGGCGTACGTGAGCCTTTGAGTTCCGTTGACATTTTCGTAGCCAATTTTCAACCACTGACAAGAATTATTAACACTACGAGACTGCTACAAAGAAAAATCTAGATATATTATCTACATCTATCTTATCATGTACGAGACATCTACATCACAATACTTACTTTCCACTGCATTACCCTGTTTTACAACCTTCATCAAATTAAAGCAAAGTATACAAATTATATAGGTAAATAAAGCTGTTTAAATTATTAAACAGATGCAATGAGGTTTTAACAACAAAGAGTGATAATTCATAATTCATAATTCATAATTCATAATTCATAATTCATAATTCATAATTCATAATTCATAATTCATAATTCATAATTCATAATTCATAATTCATAATTCATAATTCATAATTCATAATTCATAATTCATAATTCATAATTCATAATTCATAATTCATAATTCATAATTCATAATTCATAATTCATAATTCATAATTCATAATTCATAATTCATAATTCATAATTCATAATTCATAATTCATAATTCATAATTCATAATTCATAATTCATAATTCATAATTCATAATTCATAATTCATAATTCATAATTCATAATTCATAATTCATAATTCATAATTCATAATTCATAATTCATAATTCATAATTCATAATTCATAATTCATAATTCATAATTCATAATTCATAATTCATAATTCATAATTCATTTATTGCGAAAATGTATATCATCATGTCAATTTAATTATATAGATTTATATAGATCAGCCATATTCAGCTTTACAGCATGCAACTTTTACAATTATATTATTAAGTAAATTAAAACAAATAAATCAGTATTATACGGTAAAAAAATAAAATGTCAAAGAGTTAATACTACTATACACTTTTAAAAATAATAATTAATACGAAATGAAATGTCAGATATCAAATTTGTCACATAAATAATCTTCAATACTATAGTAGGCTTTCTGTAGGAGAACACTTTTAACTTTATTTTTAAAACCTTTTTGGGAGTCTGACTCAACTATATGTCTAGGTAAATTATTATAAATCTTTGGCGCCATGCAAAATATGCTATTGTTAAGATAGGCAGTTTTATTTAAGGGACAGCAGAGTTTTGAATTCTGACGCCTACTTTTAAAATTAACAAATATATGTAGGTTGCTCCTTACAAACTGGACTACTTCCAATATATAGAGACAAGGCAAGGTCAAGATGCCTAGATTCATAAAGTGTGGTCTACAGCTATCAGTCTGCTTCAACTTGCAGATTGCCCTTACGCATTTCTTTTGTGCCTTAAATACCATTTCTTTATCAGTAGAGTTACCCCAAAACATGACACCATACCTTAGAAGAGATGCCACATATCCATGATATGCAGTAACTGTAGTCGAGATGCTTGCAGTCTTTGAGAGCATATAAAGCGCATAGGAAAATTTATTAATTCTAGAGCAGAGATTTTCTATGTGGGTTTTCCAATTAAGGCAAGAGTCAATGTTTAAGCCGAGGAATTTAGTTATGTCAGTTTCATCAATTTTATGTCCCGAGTAATTAATATCAATATTGCTTATTTTATTTATTCTATTTTTAAAAACCATTATATTTGTTTTAGTTAAATTTATTTTCAAATTGTTTAGCTCGAGCCAATTTATTATACTTGACAAGGTATTATTAATTTCAAGTTGAAGGCATAATTTGTCTGCGCCTGTAAACAGTATTGTGCTATCGTCTGCAAACAAAGTCATGTGGTGTTTCGTTATATTGGGAAGATCGTTAATATATATAATAAACAATAACGGACCAAGTACGCTACCTTGAGGCACACCGAATTTAACTGTCCTGAACTCTGAAAGGTATTTTACCTCTTTTTTAAGTTGAGGACATATCCTTGTAATTTCTGTTGCTTGTTTTCTATCGCTAAGGTAAGATTCAATCAGTTTCAAAGCATTGCCGCGAATCCCATATGCATCTAATTTATTGAGTAATATGCAGTGATCCACATAATCAAATGCCTTTGTTAGGTCCATGTACAAGGCACAAGCAGGAACACCGTTATCTATACTACCCATAATAGTTTGAAGAAAATTATAAATTGCCATGCTAATGGTTTTATTCTTTCTGAACCCCAACTGTTCCTCTGAAAAGATGTTAAACGTTTCAAAAAACGAGTTAATATTATTATATATAATCTTTTCAAAAATTTTAGAAAGTACTGGAACAAGTGCTATTGGGCGATAGCAAGACATGTCAAATTTATAATTTTTTTTAAAAAGTGGCTTGATTATTGTTATTTTCAGTTTTTGAGGAAATACTCCATCAACTAGGCATAAGTTTATTACATGACTGATTGGTTCAGATATTGTATTAGATACTAATTTCAAAACCTTAGTAGATATTTCATCGTACCCCGATTGATTGATTGGATTGGTATTTGTATTAGTTGTGATGAGGGATTATTTGGATTATTATTATGCAGAAATATAAATAAATTAAAGCCACGGATGTGGCTTTCAGCGAGCAGCGGAAAATTCAAACAGTTTGAAAACGAACCGATGGATGGTTGAAAATATGAGCGTTGAAAAATAAGCATGCATTTTCTTGATGTTGGTAAAAATTGCTGGATGAAATCATATAAAATACTCTGACGTGCGTATAAAGTAAGCAAATAAAAACTGAAAGCAGTCTATGTACCGAAATAGCTGTTTTACTATGTCTATTATCTTACTTTTAACCAAACGATCGTTTTTGTACTCGGCTCATTCTATTATGATGTTCATGAAGATATTTTTGATCTTTTGCTACTGTAATAAAACTTATTTACTTATTGCCTAATAACTAACCTAACTAAGGCGTAATTACTTATGATCCACCACTTTATTTAGCAGCATTTCGGGCTGTATGGGCAGTATTTTATCAAACAACGCTATTACACTAGTTGACCATGCGTGTGATGCAGTCCGACGGCGAAATAAACGAGTCCTGACAAGGAGGTTACACTAGACTACACTGACGAATACCCACGTAGGTGTCTATCAGTGAGACATAGCCGAGCTCGGGCTATATTTATACTTTTTCCTTTTATGGACAAGGTAATGTGTAAGTATCTCATCTCTAATACTATAAGAATCAAAGTCCTGACTGACTGACTGACTGACTGACTGACTGACTGACATATAGACAACCCACAGCCCAAACCGCTGGTCCTAGAGACTTGAAATTTGAGGAGTACGTAGGTCTTATGGCGTAGAGGTGTACTAAGAAGGGATTTTTGGAAATTCAACCCCTAAGGGTGTAAAAAGGGATGAAAACGTTTGTATGAAAAATTGTATTCCTTGAACCTACAAACTTGAAACTTGGAGTACTTAAACTTCAAAGCAAATAAAAAATAAATGCATTTTTAGTTTTTTAAAACTACCCTTAATAAGTGTGCAAAGGGATGTAAAAGTTTGTATGGGAGTTTTTTTACCGCTGGTCTTAGAGACTTGAAATTTGAAGAGTACATAGGTCTTATAGCGTAGAGGTGTATTAAGAAGGGATTTTTGGAAATTCAACCCCTAAGGGTGTAATAAGGGATGAAAACGTTTGTATGAAAAATTGTATTCCTTGAACCTACAAACTTGAAACTTGGAGTACTTAAACTTCAAAGCAAATAAAAAATAAATGCATTTTTAGTTTTTTAAAACTACCCTTAATAAGTGTGCAAAGGGATGTAAAAGTTTGTATGGGAGTTTTTTGACCGCTGGTCCTAGAGACTTGAAATTTGAAGAGTACATAGGTCTTATAGCGTAGAGGTGTACTAAGAAGGGATTTTTGGAAATTCAACCCCTAAGGGTGTAAAAAGGGATGAAAACGTTTGTATGAAAAATAGTATTCCTAGAACCTACAAACTTGAAACTTGGAGTACTTAAACTTCAAGGCAAATAAAAAAGAATTGCATTTTTAGTTTATTAAAACTACCCTTAATAAGTGTGCAAAGGGATGTAAAAGTTTGTATGGGAGTTTTTTGACCGCTGGTCCTAGAGACTTGAAATTTGAAGAGTACATAGGTCTTATAGCGTAGAGGTGTACTAAGAAGGGATTTTTGGAAATTCAACCCCTAAGGGTGTAAAAAGGGATGAAAACGTTTGTATGAAAAATAGTATTCCTAGAACCTACAAACTTGAAACTTGGAGTACTTAAACTTCAAGGCAAATAAAAAAGAATTGCATTTTTAGTTTATTAAAACTACCCTTAATAAGTGTGCAAAGGGATGTAAAAGTTTGTATGGGAGTTTTTTGACCGCTGGTCCTAGAGACTTGAAATTTGAAGAGTACATAGGTCTTATGGCGTAGAGGTGTACTAAAAAGGGATTTTTAGAAATTCAACTCCTAAGGGTGTAAAAGGGTTGAAAACGTTGGTATGAAAAATCGTATTCCTTGAACCTACAAACTTGAAACTTAGAGTACATGTACTTTAAGGCAAAAAAATAGAAAAGACATTTTTAGTTCTTTAAAACTACCCTTAATAAGTGTGCAAAGGGGTGTAAAAGTTTGTATGGGAGTTTTTTGACCGCTGGTCCTAGAGACTTGAAATTTGAAGAGTACATAGGTCTTTTAGCATAGAGGTGTACTAAGAGGAGATTTTTGGAAATTCAACCCCTAAGGGTGTAAAAAGGGATGAAAACGTTTGTATGAAAAATAGTATTCCTTGAACCTACAAACTTGAAACTTAGAGTACATGTACTTTAAGGCAAAACAATAGGAAAGACATTTTTAGTTTATTAAAACTACCCTTAATAAGTGTGCAAAGGGATGTAAAAGTTTGTATGGGAGTTTTTTGACCGCTGGTCCTAGAGACTTGAAATTTAAAGAGTATATGGGTCTTATGACGTAGAGGTGTACAAAGAAGGGATTTTTGGAAATTCAACCCCTAAGGGTGTAAAAAGGGTTGAAAATGTTGGTATGACAAATTGTATTCCTTGAACCTAAAAACTTGAAACTTGAAACTTGAAGTAGATGTACTCCAAGGCTAAAAAATAGGAAAGACATTTTTAGTTCTTTAAAACTACCCTTAATAAGTGTGGAAAGGGATGTCATTGTTTGTATGGGAGTTTTAAACGCGTAGTGAGATTGACTTAAAGCTTGAGGTAAATATACTAAGAAACAAATAATTAAGAATGACGCTTTTAACTTTTGACAATTACCGCTGCAAAGGGTGCAAATGACTGTAAAAGTTATTATGAGATATTTTTAACGCATAGTGCGATTGATTTCAAACTTGAAGTAAATATACTCCACAATAAATAATTTAAAAACACATTTTCAATATTTAAAAACTAAGGGTGTATTTTAAACCTGCAAAGGGTGCAAAAGACTGCCAAAGTTAAAATTTTTGTATGGGAGATTTTTAACGCGTGGAAGATTTTTAAAGTTTGAAATTAATTACACTACGCGTAACAGAAAATATGTTCTGTGGATAAATAACAAAAAGACAGTTTGATTTTCGAAAACAACTCCTAAAACGTTGTTGCGCTCATTCGTTGCGCTCGAATAAAAAGGATACAACGAGGCGTCAATGTTTATAAGAGTTTGGATGTTTGGATGTTTGTGGCTAAATCACGGCCACCACTACGCGTGCGAAGCCGCGGGAAGCCACTAGTCGGTTATAAATAGAAAAATATTTGCTTTTAGCTACCCACTAAAGTTACAGGCTTAACATCTGTATGCCTCAAATTGATGGACGCAGGGCAGTGCATCGCATCGTAGGGCACGTTCGTATCGTGCGTTCGTACCGTTTCTTCTTTATTTTTTGTCATTTTTTTATAAGTTACTTTTTAATAATTATAGGTTAGGTATACTTATTCTATATTCATATTCTTATAGTAGAGTCTGGCGGAAATAATTATACTGACGAAAATGTATAAACGGTGGGTGGATATAGCGCTAATAAACAGATATAAACATTTTATTAATATTTTTTACAATTATACGTCACAAATTCAGTTTCACTTATACTCTAGGTAAAATAATCAGTGCATAAGTATTATATCTATAAAATAAATAAAATAAAAAAATAAATGAAATTTATTTAAATTGAATACAATTGTTTGATTAAACCTATAAACAGCATAGGTACATAGTTGGCTGTCTTCATGTATAAATTATAAGGTTGACTATTTTCAACCTTACAATATAATATACATAATAATGTAAGTATTTTATATTATACTTTATTCTGTGTTAGTTGATCGAGTGAGCGAAGCGAACAAAGGTCTTTAGTTGATCGAGTGAGCGAAGCGAACAAAGATCTTTAGTTGATCGAGTGAGCGAAGCGAACAAAGATCTTTAGTTTCAACTTGGGCGATTTGGCATTTTATGTATGTATGTATGTATGTATGTTTGTCTGGCGATAACTTTAGAACCGTTGATCCGATCTGCATGAAATTTGATAAGTCGATAGCTTGTGCTTGAGAAATTTACTGGTAAGTATATGAGTAAAATCGGATGAAGGGTTATTAAGATATGGGGGTTTTTACGGGGGCAAAAATAAAAAAAGTTACATAAAAAAATCAAGTTACATGTCATATGAAAGGGCTTTGTTTGGACATTCCAAAACAATTTTTACATTTTTTCTGGAACGCTCGGTTTTTGAGATACAATAAAAAAGTTAAATTAAGATAACCAGCGATCCAAGAGCTCCCATCTCTAAGAGTTTCGTTGGCATCAAGGTTTTTCTACTGGTCGGCCAGTTACTTTGCTTTTTCTTATTTTTTTTTCTTGAAATATATTAAGGAGGTACTCAGTTCTCATAAAATGGTGACAGCGACCAGGTCTGATGATGGAGCCAAGGACTGTTCAACGGAACTCTTCAATAAATAGGCCAATAGAGTAGAAACTTGGTTACCGTACCAAGTTAGTAGGCGGTAGTCAGAAAAAAGTCCAAGCATAATGTTTGAACTTGCCTCTGACTACCACCTACTCAAAGTTTAGGTGCGTTCGTCGGGTCGCATCACGAGATCTCAGTTCGGGGCGAACTACTAGTATAAAATACAATACAAAACGGAATATACTTAACTACCGAACCGATTACAAATTCACTATGAACCAGTAAAACGAACGAGACGAGATCATACGATTATTGACTTGACACCGTTTCCTCACTTACAATCAATCACGGCACAGATCAATTCATATTTCCCTTTGATATTAAAGTGAATCCACTTTATCTACTCGTATGCTTCTTTTACGAGGCTTCGGGATAGGTCATTGCAAAGATAGGCATTAAACTAAGCTAATTTAGTCCCGCCTTCCGATCCTAATGTCGTGGGTTCGAAACCGGTCGTGCACCAATGAGTTTTTCTGTTCAAAAATGTATGTGCACAATGACAGTACTCTCCAACAGTGAAGGAAAACATCGTGAGGAAACCGGCATGTCGTGGAACCTAAAAAGTTCTATAACATGTATCAAGTGCTCGAGAAAAGCCTCTTGAGGCGCACTTAAAATTCTTTCACCACATTGTTTCGATAGAAACTAGTGACACGACAAGAGAGAGAGATCACACAAATGTTTGTCATCGGTGGTAATCAACCCCACAATCTACAACGCAGAAAGCAGAGCTACAACCAACTAGATTTATAAGTTCTGACGCATAATGACCAAATATACGATATCTTTCAAAAACATAGGTATTGTAACATGCTATCAATTTTTCATAGACTTATTGATCGAGTGAGCGAAGCGAACGAAGATCTAGTTTCAACTTGGGCGATTTGGCATTTTATGTATGTATGTATGTTTGTCTGGCGATAACTTTAGAACCGTTGATCCGATCTGCATGAAATTTGATATGTTGATAGCTTGTACTTGAGAAATTTACTGGTAAGTATATGAGTAAAATCGGATGAAGGGTTTTTGAGATATGAGGTTTTTTGAGAGGTCAAAAATAAAAAAAGATACATAAAAAAACAAGGTACATGTCATATGAAAGGGATTTGTTTGGACATTCCAAAACAATTTTTTTTTTGGGACGCTCGGTTTTAGAGATAAAACAAAAAAAGTTAAATTAAGATAACCAGCGATCCAAGAGCTCCCATCTCTAAGAGTTTCGTTGACGTCAAGGTTTTTCTACTGGTCGGCCAGTTCCTTTGCTTTTTCTTATTTTTTTTTCTTGAAATAAATTAAGGTGTTCTCATAAAATGGTGACGACGACCAGGTCTGATGATGGAGCCAAGGTCTGTTCAACGGAACTCTTCAATAAATATGCCAATAGAGTTGAAACTTGGTTACCATACCAAGTTAGTAGGCGGTAGTCAGAAAAAAGTCCAAAGATAATGTTTGGACTTGCCTCTGACTACTACCTACTCAAATTTTTGATGCGTTCGTCGGCTCGCATCACGAGATCTCAGTTCGGGGCGAACTACTAGTTTCTATTAAAATATACTGCAAAATTCAGCCGGTGGGGACCAATTAGTTAAAACGTAGTGTGTGTTTAGGTACAATACGGTTAGAATTTAGACTGGTTTTTAAAGTATTCTTTTGACGCTGGGGAATCTGTTTTCGAAAGGTGAACACAAACAAGAAAAAAAAGCCTAAAACAATTCCTCAATCGATGGACCGAAATCGTCAAAGTCGCGGGATTTCGGTAGATATGGATAAGACTTAAAATAGTTCGTCTTAGAAACTTATGGGAGAGGCCTAACTCGACTCGTGGGGTGGATGGGGAAGAGTGTTACAATATTATTTCCATAATATATGTAATAGCTACGAAGTTTTACCTATATGTATGTAAGTTAGAATCATTATTCTCACAATAGAGCCTTCGAATGTGAGATAAGGGGTGTAGTCATGTGTAAACAGAAGCTGTCAATCGCTTTATCTGTGAGAGTATCGCAATTACATTAGCAATTCTTCAAAGTCTTGTTCTTATGAATAATACTTTTTCTAACCAAATAATTGGTCATACATTCTAGATTCACCAGCGTACCTGAGACAGACCTACCGAGGTACCTAATACTGAGGTAGTACCTGACATGTTGTTAGACCTACCTGGACCTACTAATGTTAATAATTAAGTTAAAATATTTTCATATTTACCGAGTGATATTCTTCATCCATTTGAGAATAATTTTATAATACATAAATGAAGTACCTAGTATTTATAAATATATCTTCCAATTTGACAAAGTGTTGCCGTAGGCGAAAACTCGAGTCTTGAATATGAAAAGGTTACAAGATGGTAAAATAATTGGCTATGTAACGTAGATTATAATAGAATATAAGTATACTTAACATTTTCTTTGGCTTAGTTACAGGATAACGGCATTAGATTTTCACTATACTGGAGCTTTATTATTCGGTATATTTTTTTGTAACAAGGATCAAACAAAAGATCGGTTGCAACGAAGCCGAAATAGTAAAACAAACAACGAAATAGTAAAACAGGCAATAAGTTTGTTGCCTGTTTTACTATTTAAATCAGAACCCTAGGCCCCTCGAGCTAGAGACCTGGATTCTATGGGAAGATTTAGTAATTATTTTGTAGTTCCCCAAAACACAGTCTTTTAATTTGTAGTTATACAGTTTTTAAGTTATTTGCATTTATGTGTGCTCTAGTCAAATCTCAAGTCCCTGATGGAGCCACCTGGATCTTCGTAACTGAAGACCTGAGAGCATCTGTCAGTAGCCTAAGTTTTAGTAGTGAATTTGCAGATGACTTTTTTTTGTTATGGCTCTTGTTTCGAAATAAATGACCTTCAATCAAAGTCGTCTCAGGTTCCTAAGCTCCGCGGATAACTAGGGTCTCCAGAGAATCCGTCAATAGCTCAGTTTGTAGCTGTTGTTTAGTTTAGTGGTTTAGTTAAGCATTTGCTGGTACTACGTTTTTTTTGTAGTGGCTTCAGTATGTAGTGTAGTGGTTGAGATTTGACCCCAAGAGCACACATTAATGCAAATAACTTAAAAACTGTTTAACTAAAAATTAAAAGACTGTGATTTGGGGACTACTAAATAGCTACTTAATCTTGCCATATAATCCCGGTATCTAGCTCGTGGGGCCTAGGGTTATTTCAATGTTTTGCTAGCCGCCTGGAACTAGCACCTAGATTTAACTGGCTGACGCTTGTCGAACAAACTTTCATAATTCAACATTTATATAGCACATTTCAACATTTATAAAGATTTAAAATTACTGAAGGTAGTTATGAAAAATCGCAAACAACCAACTTTCGGAGAAAAGCATTACAAAGGTTTATATAATTCTATTCTACGAAACTTGGTTCTAGAAAATGTAGTGATACGATTTGTCTCTAGGCAATTTATTACTGAGATAATTGGTTTGTATACGTACGTTATTTAGCATAAGAATTAATGACTTGAAAACATCAAACTGTTTGTATAAATATTATCTTGTTGTTTTCAGCTATTTAGCTGTTTAGGAATCTCTAATGTTGGATTAAGGACTAACGGATAGGTGCACCTACAGAAAAACTATAACATAAAATCGTACCCTGCGACTGAAACGTCTGGCCGATTACGCCTACTCTTTTTCCTGAATTTTTTTCAATTTATTATTTACTGACCTAGATAATTTTGGTCGCCAATCCAAGAATTTCCAATTACTTGCCTACCTTCTTATTACCTCCCTTTTGTTATATCACGCCTCAAGCAACTTCAGATTCGTTCGCTCAATTTCCAATATACCTATACTTTCTCATTAATTTTATAATTAATATAATTATTTCATAACGAACTTAGACGTTGTGACGTTAATAATAATTATTTTAGTTGACAATCATGACGTGTGGAGAAATAAAGGTGAGTACTCACATCATTATCTTTTGAGCCAAAGGAACACTGCTGAACCACCTGAACTACCTGAACTACTATAGATTTTAATGGTGACCGATCTTATATCCAATGTTTCAGCAACCTCCACTAGGTCGTCTTTCATCTAGATGGGGGGAACTCTTGTGTGTCACGCTCTGCTTTTCAGTGCTTGGACTCCACCCGAAAATTTTATGGTAAATGTGGTTACATGAAACGTTTATTAAACCTATTAAAATATGAAAGGACCCTTAACAAACAGGCTGATTGAACATTTGGTATGTATACTTAATTTCTAATGAGCACTACAATATAATACTTGCTATAAGTAAAATGATCTGTTTGCAATGAATTGTACCTACATACTACTGTGTAAGCTGATTTCAATCCTTTGAAGTAGTAACATTACAACACAAGCTAACACAAATGCCACTCAAACCCAAATGGAACAAATATTTACTTTACCCACGACTCTAGATATCGTCCAAAGAGGATTCTGCAAGTTTCAGCATTAGTCTTCCAATCAAGCTTTGGTGCAAAGACGAAGCCTATACCTAAACCTACTCCAACTTTCGTGTAGATTTTTTTTTAGTAAAATAAGTACATGGCGTCAAATCTGTTTTGCCCAAAAAGTTGCACCGCTATGGCAGCATTTGTAGCGGTGTTGAGGTCAGCTCTGGTGGACGTAAAACGGCAAGCAAATTCAATTCAAAGTCAAAGTAAACAGGTATTTATACAGTTGAATTACAAGGATCACTTTGAAACGTTTTCAGCCATTCAGTAGATTCGGCATAGTATTAAAAGCAAGTGCACAGTCACACTGTGCACAAGAGGAGTCTTACCTACAGTGACGTAGCTATCGTAGGGCCAGGTGATGCAGTGCACCAGGGCCCCGAAGCTCAGGGGGACCTATGCTTTGAAAAGAGAGGGTCAGCCCGAAGCTAGAAAACCTTGAGCCTGCTCACAAAACTCTTTCTCTATACCCGATTATTTCTCTATGCACCGGGGAAAGGTAGGCATAGGTGCCTGGTGCGGGTCCACTGTAACGTCCGGTTTTTTACTGAAAACCATTAATATAGAAGATATAAAATTTCATAGATTTTTCAACTTACGCGCCATTGTATTTTGAATACTCCTTTCATTGAGATAGTTTTATTACCATAAGAACTCATCCGTGAACCTTGGCGCCTTAAACAGAAAATTCGTTATGTGTCGCGCTTCGCGCGACACATAACTCAGTCGCGAGCCATTGTAATTTTATACACACCATTTTATAACGTTATATCACCATTATAAAAACCATTTTGTCTAACGAGTTTGTCATAATTTTGTTGTGTACGAAACAGCTGATAGGCTGGTGTTGCCGTGTTACACGAGCGAGCGTCGAATATTGATTGTATCGATAATTAGATATGTTCTCTCAAGTTAAAGGGTAATACTAAGTAATCCACTGCATTTTGTTCACGATCCTCTGTGGAAACTCAAGTCAGGCAGATATATCGTTTTTTTATTCATTCAAATCATTTTTTCCCTCGGTCGATCGATTATCGATCATCCGATTTGAGCGAATTACTGTTCGGGTGCTGGAAAGCCTAATTGAAAAAGTAGAGTGTAGAAAAATCTATGGTATGTTGTTTTTTTTTAGATAGTGATCTTCGATTGCGAACAATTATATCGAGTCGATTAATCGCGTTTTGTTATTTTTCAGTTTTATTGGATAGATACAGTTTTAACTTGTTTTGGATGCCTCGGGATCATTCCTGGAGGATTATAGGGATTTTTAATTTGATTCATGTTATAATAAAACGATAGAAAACCAAGTAATGTGGTTTTATCCAAAATAAAGTTGTGCTAAGAATGAATGACAGACAGTTGACATTCCTATCGTAGTCAGACATATTTCTACAAAGAAGTATTTACACCACATTCACCCCTGCTCTAAAACATCAACTAAAGTTCGTCTTGCGAACGAACAGGGATTCGTCGTTCTCTGGTCGAGCTTCGAATAGGTAGGTGTTCCCGGAATACTTTCTGGGATATCTTCCATAGCATCCTCGAACTGTTCTTCAGGCTCTGGGTCTGATTCACTGTCTATGTTAGGTTGTGGAAGACAGCCCGTCTTCCTGTCTGTTTGAAATAGTGAAGAATTTCTTCTAAAAGTTTAACTTCTTCACACTACGAATCATATTTTGTGCGTCGTGTTTCGCATTAGTACAGTTGCAGAGATTCTACATTTTCTGTTCGACGTGGATAATTAATAAATCTTTCCTGTGGTGTAGCATTAGACGTACATGGTAAGGAACGAATTGAATGAAGTGCGTTTAAAAGCACATGCTCCCAGTTTGTTGTGTCTAGCTCTCTAGTCTCTCTTAGTAGGTGTGGTTCGGCCGCAAGCTACTCCATTTGATGCTAGAAAGGTACGTAATTCTTTTGACATGAAGGCGGTTCCACGATCCGAATATATGTACTGCGGAGCTCCGTAAGTTGAGAATAATTCTTTTAAACATTTGATAACTGTTCCAGCAGATAGGTCCTTACATGGGTAAGCGAATGGAAATCTGGAATATTCATCTATGATTGTCAAGATGTAGCGATTCTGCGTATTAGTAGGTAGAGGTCCTTTAAAATCAATATTAAGTCTTTCGAATGGTTTAGTCGCTTTTATAAGATTTCCTTGCATCTTTGCAAATCTCGGTTTTATTACTGCGGAAATACGACAAGTTGATGTCATCTTCT
Source organism: Chloroclysta siterata (assembly GCA_932294275.1). NCBI lineage: Eukaryota > Metazoa > Arthropoda > Insecta > Lepidoptera > Geometridae > Chloroclysta > Chloroclysta siterata. The sequence continues at coordinate 7,596,537 of OW028601.1, read as the reverse complement.
TGATATACTTTCGCGGTTTCATAGCGATTGGTTTAACATTAGTAGACAAATTGGTGAAAAGTGGAATTGGGGGCACTGTAGCTTCCTTAACGTTGCTGATCTTGAGTGGTTTATCTAGGCCTCCAAATTTGATCTCTAGTGTTGAGTGCAAGTTTAAGATATCATGGCCAATAACAACATCAGCACATAGATCTTGAAGAATGTACAAGGGCCTTCGAGTGTATTTGTGCTCATTCAACGTTATATTTGCATAACAGAATCCATCAACGGCTGTGGTCTGTTTCTTTGAAGCTAGTGTTATCGTTTCCTTCCAAGGATGGCGTTTTAAATTTAGCATGTGAGCGAATTTTTGATCGATGAAGCTAGTCGAACTTCCGCTATCGATTAAGGCCTCGGCTCTGTAATCATTTACATTGATGGAAACTATTGTTTTACGAAGACTTTCTGGCGAAGCTGCTGATATTACTCCTGTATATACCTCCATTTCCGCTGCAGCTGTAGTTTTGTCTGCATTTTGACTTCTACAAACCTTAGCGAAGTGACCTTTCTTCTCGCAGGTTGTGCAAGTTGAGTGGAATGCTGGGCACTTTATTCTCTGGTGGATGTTCCCACCGCAGAAGAAACAACGTCTACGTGCCGGTGTTGCAGCCAGGTTTTGATTACTTACGTTTCCATCGTCATTGTTTTCTATTTGACTAAGTAACCTTGTATGATTATCATCGCTTAAGTCTCTTGAATTGTTTTCAGCCATTTCGAGTGACATTGCCTGATTACTTCTAGCAGTCTCTGTCGAATTCTTTGTGAATATATGCCTGTAATAAAAGCATCGCGTACATATTCGTTTCTGTATATTTCGGCAGAAACGGCTTTGAAGTTGCACTCAAAAGAAAGTTGTTGTAGTGCGAGTAAATACTCTGCTATCGTCTGATCTGGCTTTTGCTTCGTCGAGGTGAGCATGAATCTGGCATGTATTTCATTTTTGTATTTAATATAAACTTTATCCAATGCATTTATAGCTTTAGAGTATGTTTTTTCTTCTCGAATGATTGAGTATATGATCGGTGATACGTTGTTCAGTAGTAATTTAAGCTTTGTGTCATCAGTAACTTTTGACGACTCTGTTTCTACGGAAATAAGAAAATTCTGGAACGTTTCCTTCCAGTGTCGGTACTTGAGATCGGCCGTTGGAGTTCCCGGATCAATATCAAATTTTCCTGGCCTTAGTAGTCGCGTTATTAGATTCATGATTCACACGTTTTTATATTTTGGATAAATTGTTATAATAAAACGATAGAAAACCAAGTAATGTGGTTTTATCCAAAATAAAGTTGTGCTAAGAATGAATGACAGACAGTTGACATTCCTATCGTAGTCAGACATATTTCTACAAAGAAGTATTTAAGGCCGCTCCACATTCTCAAGAGAATCTCGCGAGAACGCGAGAAACATGCGAGAAACGTGAATGTGGAACCGATTCTCGTATTCTTCTCAAGTTCTCGCGTAGTTCTCCGGCCTTTCTCCACTTTTTGTCGGTATTTTGGCGCGAGACAAAGGAGCGCGAGAACGTGAGAAAAGGCGAGAACGTGTATTGACTCCACACTCGCATGTTTCTCAGTAGCGCGCGAGCCGCCGACTTGAACGGTTGTATGTTGTGTACCTACCACGTGGCGTTCTACCTTCTTTTTAATAACTTTTTTCTCTTTAGCATACGCATAATTATAATATGCGAATGCGCATAACAATAAACTTGTCGCAGCGGTTACTTCTGCGTCCATCGTCATCGAGCGCGAGAACTGTAGTGAGAACTATTTGAGAACTTTGTGAGAGTGTGTACTCAAAGAAGTTCTCGCTACAGTTCTCGCTGAGAATCTCCGGAGATTCTCGCGTGAATGTCTCGTGAGAATATGGAGCGGCCTTTACACCACAATTCATTAAGACCGAATTGACGTAATCTTGTTCGTTTGTTTCATCGGGTATCTCGATTGTCCGAATTATAGAATCGGTCATGTACTATCGAGTTGAGTGGACGAATGGTCTATGTTATGTGTGTCTATGGCGCAGACATGACACGACAAATGAACTGATATTTTTTGATAGATGGTCGATATATTCGAATCGTCAGAGAATAGTATTTAATTCTCTGTTATTTACTAAATAAATAACCCGTCGTCGATTACGAGACGCACGAGACTTAATTGTCCGACAACGCGCCGTCGTTGTGTTATATTCAGTGATCATACTTCAAGGCCTGGTGAGTTCCGAAGAGAGATTGTGATATTTGGATTTTCCTCTCGTGTTTCTGTGAGTCAGTTCTAATTCAAGTTTTATGTTTGGTCGATCAGAAAAGGCTGTACCCTGGAGCTGAATTCCTGCCCAGTCGTGTGTCGGCGCATTTCGGTGCCAACCTCAGATATCTCAGACGCCGGCAGTTGCCTTTCGCCAAGCTGCTTCGGGATTGAAGTGGTTGCTCCCGCCAAGTTCTTACTATCTTCGTGGTAGACTACACATAGTTACCTCGTAGCTACATTCATTCCGAGGACCCATTTAATATTCCCCAAAAGGTTAGTCAGAGGCAATTCCGATGCCCGCGTGAAATTCGTCGACGTTCTACCTCGCCTGGTTGCGGTATATCATTCGTATAAGAGCCATCGATTCAGATAAATACTAGAGAGTAAATTTTAGCCTAGCTCTGACCAAACGCTTCACCAATCCATATCATATTTTGTATTTTACTGTGTACACACACTATAATTATAAGTTTTGTGTTCCCCCAGGTATTTAGGATTTCAGAACACTAATATTAATGTTAACATCATATGCATAATCTTTTCATAACAAGAATTGTACATAAAAACACTTAGGCAATAAAAATAAAGCTTGTATTATTTTTAGTAAATATAGTTGTGTTTATTTACCCTAGATTACCCCTAGGTTATAGGAAAATATGTTACACCACCTAGCTACGACACTGCTTACCTATACTACTAATAAAGGTAATCTACGGTACCGGGGTATTGACAATAGAACCAAATAATTAAAACTTTTTAATTTAACTTAATAAATTCCAGCCTCAAACTTGCTATCCTTGCAAAGCTATTATTAGTACGCCCTTGAAATGTATTTAAGCTTGAATAACTTTTTAACATTCAAACTTAGTATTAACGTAGTATTATTTCGATTTTTCAGAAAGGAGCTTTGCAGATTATAATAAGAAAGTCGTACCGGCTTTCTAAATGCCTACCTACCATATTACAAGTAATACTAGGAATAAAAAGAAAAACTTGACTTTATTTCATTGACTTAGCTGTAAAATTTGATTGTATGAGCTACCTCACGTCTAAAAATAACAATGTGTTTATCTGAATTGATTTTCAGTTTTCAGCAATTCTCGGAAGAGGCTGGTGCCGACGTAACTTGTAACTTTTAACCAGCATCATCATCTCATTTGGGTTTGTAGTGTCTAAGTTCTGTAGGAAAATACCCACTTTATTTAGATGCTGTAAGTGTCTGTAAAACAAAGTGAAACCATTAAGATAGTACGAGACAGAAGAATGAGTTTACTCTTCCGTGACATGAAACGATAAAACAGTCAGTAAAACCACTTGGTTTAACCGACTGTTTTATCGTTTCGTGTAGTGTATAATAGTCATTGTCATGGCAAGTACAAAAGTACCTAAGCGTTTTATAATGCTAAGGATCATTAAATAAATAAATAAATATTTTTGGACTATCCACACAGCACTATCTAGCCCCAAACTAAGCCAAAGCTTGTAATATGGGAACCAGATAGCTGATATAATACATATATACTTTTTTTTTTGTAAATACATACTTATAATATATAATAACACCCAGACAGAGATGTTTGTTCTCGGGGGGGATCGAACCCACGGCCTACGGCGCAGAAGACAGAGCTACTACCAACTGAGCTGTGAAGGCATTAAGTTTACTACGGATATTTAATGTCCCTTATTAGCCAAGAAAACGTCCATCTTTCTGAAGATAACATGAAGTTGGCTAATATAATACATATCTACTTAGGCCGTTGATATGACTATGGATTTATATCCATAGAGTCATATCACCCGTACGGGACATGCCGCATCTCTATTATTGTCCGCTGTGCATGACTACTGACTACCTGTACGACTACCTTAAAGAGTAGTAGAGCTTTTTGTGAAGGGCTTGTCCGGGGAAGTACTACCACCATGCCATTTTCTGCCGCCAAGCAGTGTTGCTGTGTTTCGGTTTGAAGAGTGTGGTTGCCGGTGAAATTACGGCTAATAGGTAGGGGAGGGGGGGGCATAACGGGGACGTTAAGGGAAATAAACAATAAAACAATGAAGATAAAATATTTTTTAATCAAAACTAATGACAACTCTTTGGTTACTTATTAATTAATCATTTGGCACCGAATTTGGTGAAGTAAGAAATCAAATAATATTTTTAATTTTAATTTCACAAAACTTTCATGAAAACTCCATCGTGCCCCGGGGTAGGGGCAGTATGGGGTACCCAGTGCGGGGCAGTACGGGGTACACTATTTTATTTGTCACAGAATAAGCAGATGTGGATTTCTTCTAAATCTGCGTCATCAACTCCTGCACAGGCGGTATGGGCCCACTGTCCACATAGCTGGCAGGCCACCCAACGCTCCGAAGACTTCAAATAAGTGTGGTTCGAGTCAACACAGTAAATGCATAAGACATCCTCCTTAATATTTTCTCCATCTGTCTGAGTCTTCTGTTTTTTTGAGTTTTTTTTCAACCGGGGATCATTCGGATTTGAACACTTCTTCGTCCGTTTAAGTTGTTCGCGTTCTTCTAGTTCGTTTTTGTAGGGGGTTGAAGTGAGAACAACCGTTTTCCCTCTGCGATAATTTTTTCTCGCTTGGTTTCTTTGTTCGACTGTGGGGATGGGGAGAATGTCTTTGGGAGAAGCGTTTTCAAAGGAAGTTGTTAGATCACGACATACTCTTCGAATTGGAGATCCGGAAACGTTATTTTCGTCTTGCATAGATGGTCCAGGCTGAGGCTCTGAGATAGGAGTCTCCTGATGTAAATGTATCGATATTGCAGGTAAAACAGGTTCACGAGGTATCTCTTCAAAGGGAGGCGGTTGCTGAATTTCAGCAGTTGAAGCAGCGGTTTCAGGCTCTTCATTTGTTAACGGTATGTCTGTTGTTGATGCAGCTAAAAAATCTGAATCTGTGAAATTATTTTGGTTAAATGGCCATATCCCACATTTTCTGAATGCATTGATTGCCGTGGCCATTGTTGCAGCTTGAATATAAGCATCTGCAAAAATTTCGCTTATTTGAAAAGTTGTTATTATTCGCCCTGGGTGCGACCGTAACCAGTTAGAACAAGCATGATCATAATACACACTCAATGGTTTCATGAAGCCAACATCCAAGGGTTGGAGTCTGTGGGTGCAATGGGGGGGAAAGCAAAGCATTACAACACCATTCTTACGTGCACATTCAATAATCTCTATATTTTGCGTATGCGTTACGTGCCCATCTAGAAGTAACAAGACCGGGTTAGTTATTGAGGCCCCAGAAAATTTAACGAACCGTTGGAACCAGCTCATGAAGGTTTCAGTTGTCATCCAGCCTCGAGTGTTGCATTCTGCCGTTGTCCCTGGAGGAGCTCGATCCAATAACTCCTGCTTCATTCTCTGTCGAGGAAATATTAGCATAGGAGGCATATACGTTCCGGCTGCATTGAAACATATCTCGACGGTAACTGTCTGCCCTCGTTCAAAGGGAGCCTACTTGTTTTCTTCCTTTTTCAGCAATGATTTTGCTCTTTGTTTTGGAGACGCATGATATTCCAGTCTCGTCGCAGTTGTATGTTCTATCTGGCGTTAAATTATATTTGTCATATACTTCCCCAAGCAAGGAATAAAATTTATTCACGGCCACTTTGTTAAACCCCATAGCTCGCGCTGCCGATGTGGCTTCTGGTTTTCGAATTGATAAATCCGGGTGACGCTTCATGAAGCCTTTTAACCAATCTATGCCAGCAATCTTTTTAACATGGTTAAAATTGTGAGTCTTAGCATTTTTTTCTGCGAGCTGATAGGCTAGTTTTCGTAGGACGACAGTTGTCTATCCAAATAATCGTTTCTCCATATCTTTTACATACCTAACAAGCTCCTCTTCTTCTTGTTTGGAAAATACGGGTTTAAAGTTACCTGGAGCTGAATTAAGAGATACCTCGCCCTTCTTTATTTTTGCGACGTGACGCTCCAATGTGGTCTGTGGAACACCGTGCAATTGAGCTGCTTTTCTGAAACCTGCTGATTTGCTTAAAACTGCATCAATTGCGTGTTTCATGCTTTCTACAGACCAACTGCCTCTCGATGTCTTCTTTTTATAAGTACGTACCATTTTTTAAAAACCTAAAACAAAATAAATAATATTATCAAATGAACAGACCATTCAGGGGCATAATGGGGACGGGGCACAACGGGGTACCCCATTATGCCCCATAGCCATGTCCCCGTTATGCCCCCATGTCTAACAGAATTTTAAATAACAAACAAAAAATTGAATTCAAGGTCAGAGTGATTTTGCTCAAAACATATCAATAGTTGATGTTGGTAGTAATACACATTAAAGAAACTATAGTACTAATCTAACTGTACTGTACAGGTTGCTTGGGTACCAAATAATACACACAATAGTTATAATAACGCTAACGTCTGCTTGGTTCGGCTGCCTGGAATTGAGTGCCACACGACGACCGCGTGTTTAATAGCTACCCGCCCACGCTTGCCTTCCCAGTCAGCGCGCATAGTATAATGTTAGACACTACATCTACCTTTTACAAAAACAAAATATAAATTTAGGAACTTATGAAGTAGGTAATATAAACTTTATAAAACACATCTAGTTCATAATTCGTTAAGAATCACAGTAAGCAATATTCATCAGCAGTTGTACTAGCTTCAAGATATATTCATACAATTCACTTAGTTTTAACTATTAGTGGCAGTGATAACGAAGTGCCCAATTAATAAGTTACAAGTTACTAATAGCCCAATCGCATAAGTTTAAACCTCATTTTTAAACCTCATTTAATTTCAGGATAAAGTAGCCTAGTAGAAATGCTATTACAATATTGTAGCGGGTTGCATCTCACAACCATGAAACTATACTAAATAAATCTCTCCATCTATATATCTACTTGTATCATTTTCATCCAAACAGTCCTTCCATTTTCTTCAGACCTTCGACTTTCCTTTACCTTTATACCTTTTTTAACGAGTTACCGATTCCAATTTTACTCTCTGTAGCACATCTTCTTATGACGTCATAACGAAATATCAGCATACTCTTGGTAGTGGGATAGTTCTATCGGTCTGGTCAAGGTTTTTACATTCTGAGTTCGCACAGCTGACAAGAGACTCATTAACAAACATTACCTTTGCCTTCATAGGTAATGTTAGATATTGCTAGTGAAGCAATAGCACACCTATAAGTAAAGTTTAGTTAAAGCTATCAGTTCATGGAAAACCTGCATCAAACTCTCCACAATTGTAGTTGGTACTAAATTTTTTAGATGGCTCCCCTTTCCTGCTTTTGTAAATATGTAACACTTTCGTCTAGTAATATCTAATAGTTATAATATCTTTTAGTTTTTTCGTAAATGTGAATTTAGCATAAATCTAGGAGTATCATTATTTTTAATGTTTCTATTGTTAATATTATCTTTTCCGTAAAGCTATCTATGTTTTAATAAACCACTTATAACAAACAAACAAAGTTCCATTTTCTAAAACTAAAAGGCATTTAAGGCATGTATATTGAAAAACAATACGGTTTGCATATATGGCAACTGCTGACTCCCAGAGAAAGTTTACGTAACATCATTATTAGGTATACCATAGAAGTAAATAAAATAAATAGCTGTTAGCATCATCAGCAAGTTAGCAACCATCTTATTGTACTATCTGCTACAGTCTACCAGAAAGTGTTTCAATGTGTGTACTTACTGCAATATTGCATCAACTTTAAGTCCAAAGAAAATATTAGAATCGGCAAGGTTTACTGACTCCCCATTTAATAAAGTATCACGTTTTGCAAGGTAAATTAAATTCAATTCGTTTTCTTGATATTAACAAAATCATTATTAACAACGGGTGAGCCAGTTAAGTATTTTTTTTTCCTTGTGACCAGACAAACAGACGGCCCACCTGCTTTTAAGTGAGAACACTACCCACAACAAAGCACCGCCACGCAAGCCACGCACGATAGGAACACACCCTACCATGCACTATTTTACGTTTAGTAAAACTGTCAATGTAAGGGTCAATGACCTGGTTTAGGATGCTTTAATGGTTTAGTTTCACTAACCAACATAATGTTTTTTTTTTTAATTTTTCGACACTTCGCATTAATCCCCAACTCTTTTTGTAGTGTTCAAAGATCATGTACCACTATATTACCAACATAGCAACAGTCGTTTATTGACCTCTGTTAAATCCAAGCTATGGTGTACAACACAATGTTATGATTTCATACTCGTAAGAGATATTACCTATATTAAAACCACCATTGGTTTCTTCATAGCACAGGTACTTTTTTTTTTCAAACTCAATATCGAAAAATTACTTTGAAAGCTATGTGAATCAGTCAGTACGTCAGATCCACGCAAAGTCTAGAAGAACAGGCAACAAAGTTACGACTTTGTTCATACCGTTTTTTTTCTGTGTGATACTGGTTACTAAATACCATAATAATGATTTATCCTCATAATTGTTGGTACATTTAAATACATTTCAAAATGTCTTTCTTGAAAAATACTTGTCTGGCTTGGTTAGGTATTGCAACACCCGACTCAGCTGTTACTTATATGCGTACCCGCAAATATTATGAGGTCGGTAGGTATATGTACCGAGCTTATTGTACCGTGATTCCACCCATGCCAAAATATCGTTGTCCGCTGACTCAGTAATATACATTCCGATCAGATACAGCTGAAGCGCCCCTTTTACATTTCTTCCAACTTCTAAAGCTGACTCACTCCAACAATCTAGACTATAATGGAGATAAGTAGGTAAAGGCTCTAATGGGGGTTTTTGATACATGTTCATTTTCTGTCATCATTTAGTGATAGAACTGTGTGGAATGTCCACCAATATTTATCATATCATATCATTTCTAATTGGGCTACTTAAAGTTAGTAATTCCCTTTTAGGTACTGGTCAGATTTATCAAAACTACCGTTTAGAAAACATAATTCTGATGCTTTTCAACGTATTCTCAAACTGTCATTTTGTTAAAACTTTAGGTACCATTCTGTTTTTTCCAAACTAACCTTTAAAATTCATAATTCAGATACTATTCAACGTATTCACAAACTGTAATTTTGTAAGAACTTAGGTACCGTTCAGATTTTCCAAACTACCCTTTAAAATTAATAATTCAGATACTATTCAACGTATTCTGAAACTGTCATTTTATAACAACGTTTAGGTACCGTTCAGATTTTTCCAAACTACCCTTTAAACTTTTTAATTCAGATACTACTTATTCAACGTTTTCTTAAACTATCATTTGCTTTAACAACTTTTAAGTACCGTTCAGATTTCTCCAAACTGTCTCTTGAAAACATAAATCTGATACCGTTCAACCTTTTGTCAAACTATCAATTATAACAACATTTAGGTACCGTTCAGATTTCTCCAAACTACCTCTTGATTCTGATACCGTTCAACATTTTGTTAAACTATCAATTTTAACAACATTTAGGTACCGTTCAGATTTCTCCAAACTACCTCTTGATTCTGATACCGTTCAACATTTTGTCAAACTATCAATTTTATCAACATTTAGGTACCGTTCAGATTTCTCCAAACTACCTCTTGATTCTGATACCGTTCAACATTTTGTCAAACTATCTCTTGTATATAACAACATTTAGGTAACGTTTAGATTTCGCCAAACTACCTTTTTGTTCTGATACCGTTAAAATTTTTATCAAACTATCAATTGTAACAGCAATTTTATAGGTACTATCGTTTGTTATATCAAACTACCTCTCCAGTGGAACCTTATAAGTTCTTAGTTCTCGACATTAAAATAGGCACAAATAGTACTTTCTAGAACTATTAGCAAATTAGCAAAAGTAAATTCGCTCACTTAGGTAACATTCACACATTTTACTCACTGTATTAGTGTAGGTAGTTATTTACTTGTGCAATTCATTTTTTTCAATAATCAGAATATATCTGAGTATTTCTGTAACTGGTTTATTAGTATAGAGTATTTATCTATTTGTCAACAATTAACTTGATGTTACACTGTTTTTTGTATGTGAGTACTAAAGTTTACTTTCTGCAAACGCAACGGCGGCGACAGGCCTATTTGTAGGTACAATCAGTGATAAAAACCAGCATTGTCCCATAAAGTACGAACATCAAAAAGTCGGTAGCGTATTGATTTAAATTTTGTTAAATATTTTACCCGAACAAGTGGGTAGTACTTGCTACTTGTACATAAATTGATGTTGTTTTATCTTACTTCATAAACGAATGTTATGAAAGTTAACCCAGCCGAAAAAAGGTTACTACCTGCCAACTCAGGTGTTTCGTAACTAGGTACGTAAGTTCTATAAAAATGCATTAGCTAGCGTTCGTTTGCAGAACAAAACCGACTCATTTACTCTTTTTACACTTTTTTTTTGTATTTTTTTGGTACTTACTGTAATGGTTTTGACCACTGGCAGGGTCGCCACTTGTACTGTACAGGTTGCTTGGGTACCAAATAATACACACAATAGTTATAATAACGCTAACGTCTGCTTGGTTCGGCTGCCTGGAATTGAGTGCCACACGACGACCGCGTGTTTAATAGCTACCCGCCCACGCTTGCCTTCCCAGTCAGCGCGCATAGTATAATGTTAGACACTACACTAACCACTTAACTTTTTAGACGCGTTTTGGTAACCACTCAAAATTAGATGAAATGTTGCCAGAAAAAAGAATTGGTCGTCAAAAATAAACGCGTGCACTCTGGTCGCCGATCACTACCGCACTAAAGTTCGTTGCGAAATACCCTCTTATTGGCGAAAACAAAACACAGCTAATGTGTGTAGTTACTTATAGGTGTGGGTGGCCCCGTCGTGCCTCGCGACCCCGTTATGCCCCCCCCTCCCCTAATTTAACACTGACCTAGTTTTTTAAAGTAAGCTACATCTAAGAATGTGTCCACTAACACTTTTCTTACTGTCTCTATATAAGGCGAAGACACTTTGTTCTTGTGTTCTTGATTAGAGTTTTTCACATTCACTCATGAATTATAACTTTACACTGCACTAGTTCAAAAGGTTTGATTCTTTTAAGTCTTCTCACTAAGTCCGTGTTGTCGAGGAGCTGGATGGCCTCGACGTTCACATGATGATGAAGTCTATGTTCGTGAGCTTGGTTATGTTTAACATCATTATTGCATGTAATTCTGCAAATAAATATACTTTGGCTTTGACTTTGTTATGTAATCCTATATTATAAACGCGAAAGTTTGTAAGTATGGATGTTTGTAACTCTTTCACGTAAAAACTACTGAATAGATTTAAATGAAACTTTACAATAATATAGCTTATACATAAGGATAACACAAAAGCTACAATTTAAAAAGATATTGTGTGACTAATCTGCGCAGACGAAGTTCGTGGGCACCAGCTTGTGTGACTATAAATAATCAAATTACACTTTGGGTATATTGTGTTTAGCAAAATTGTTAGCTTGTTAAATTGTTAACAGAATACGCCGACGACTTCTTAATGGTATTTTTCATGAGATTACAAGATTACACTAATAACTGAGTTTACAAAATGAGATGAAAAACTCCTTAGAGACTGTAAATAGACATATTTTTTGCTCGCTTTTTTGATATTGTGAATACATAAAGATAACAAAACAAACGAGATTACGAACCACCTGCCGTAATGATAAGAGAAATAATACAAAACAGTATTTTCTCTGGTGTAATTAACGTTGCGAGTTGTCCCGATTATGATTATAACGAAACCTGCGACTTACGGCCGGTTTCTGAAAGCTCTATCAAAACTTATCGGATGTCAAGTCACTCGCCATTTTAGCTAATACATCGAATTAGATAGAGATGATAGCAAGTGACTTGACATCCGATTAGTTTTGATCGAGCTTTCAGAAACCGGCCGTTAGTCAATGAAATATTATTAAATATTGATCATTTGACAGCCTTCACAGCTCAGGTGGTAGTAACTCTGCCTTCTGCGCCGTAGGCCGTGGGTTCGATCACCACCGAGAACAAACATTTGTGTGATGAACATTGATGTTTGTTCTTTGTCTGGGTGTTATATAATATTATAAGCATGTACTTACAAAAAAAATGTTTAAAAGGTTAATATGTATTATATCAGCTATCTGATTCCCATATAACAAGCTTTGGCTTAGTATGGGGCTGGATAGTGCTGTGTGGAAAGTCCACCAATGTTTATATTTATTTATTTATCATATCTTTCCTATAGATAAGGCAGAGAAAGCTACGAGTTATTCAATCTAATCACAAGGATCGATCTAATCGTATTGGAAGAGCAAGTACAATCCAAAAACTCTGTCGCAGGTACAACGTCCCGTAAATAGGGGCAGGAGTGTCGAAAGTTCCCCAAATATCTACAAAAGAGGCTAAGGCCTTTTTAATTAATGTAAGAAGTCCATTAAAACCAAGATAAAATGTTTTCAAGTAGGTCAGATGAGTAACATTATCTTACTTAAATATTTAAAATCTTATGTCCACAACTTTGTTGGTTTTTATGTAGGCACATAATAATGCGGTTAAAAAGTAACTGTTATAGCCTGTCTATATAAACACACTCAGAGTTCATCGTTTCAAGCTTTTATTAAAAACTGAAAGATCTACCTTTTGCTGTTCGTATGGAAGCCCAACCAGCGGCCAGGGACGATTTCTTGAATGGATGGTTCTCACAGTAAAAATAGTTTGCATAGTTTGGGACTAGCTAGATGGTGCTGTGTGATGTGTCCACCAATATTTCTATATATACAACCTATACAACGTGTAACATAATACCTCTTTAAGACCAAGTGATCAAACCAAGTACTGGAATACTTTGACGTGTGCAAAGGTTTCCAGTATATGAGTGAATATATACAATACAAAAGTAAAATTAATATTGTCTCAGCAACACCCCTGACACTGTTTACGTAAGTATCACCAAGGTCACGCACACACGGAACGTGCAAAAAGCTGTGAATAGGGCTGTCTCATGGTGTGTTTAGTTTCATATTGGAGGAACGTTATAGAGGCATTTCATGAATGAAAAACTACGAAATTTCAAAAAAACTTCGCAAGAAATGTCGTAAAATAAAAGGTGTTCATCATGCCCTGTAGAATATTCTGCTTCCGGATAGGGTGTGCTTAATGTATGATGTTACACGTTGTTGTATTGCTAAGACGCCTCTGCATACAACACGAGACCGTCCTTTGCATAACTCAACGTCAGCTCTAGAAGATCAAGTAGTTTGCAAATGTTGGTAAATATCCCTTACGACAATATATCATATTGTCTTAGATTAGATATAACACTGCTATCCCTACAATTGACATACAATATTTATTGACCAACATTTTGAGTTACTAAAAATGCATTTTATTTATTTAAAAACGCTATAATATTGACATAATAAGTTTAAATGTTATATTATGACTTCATTCTCCCCTCTATAAAAAAGAAAGAAAGAAAAAAAAAAACAGAACGGACAAGTACATGCCGTCCTAGCCATAGCTGGTCATAGCCAGTCCCATCCCGTTGCAGAGTATGCCAAAAAGGCCCAGACTCAGCTTTTGCTACTTAACAAAGTAGATAATCTACCTTGCCAAGCAGCGCTGGTTTTCAGTCAGAGCCTTGATTAAGGTAACGTCACTACAAATAAAACATGCTTAATTATCTAGGTAAGTATGTGTGTATTTATAACAAAAAATGTGGTGTGTAATAACCGCCAAACGCTTCTAACGCTGTATAAATCATCCACATTTTGAATAGATAGACTGCATTTTTTGCAAAAATTTAATTCTGTTCTTAACAAATTTGCTACAAAAAAATATGCTAGTTCAGCATATTTTAAAGCTGAGATGGGTCTCAGCCTTTTAAGTAATTGTAACACGCTGCGGTACTCAAATGTTTAGGAAACTTTTATAATTTTTGGTACATCACTCCCTTGGTGCCACTTTCAGAGAGGAAAGTAGCATTGTACGCATTATACTGAAGCATTGTACTGAAGTGATGATAAAAATAAGTTGTTTTTTTCAGGTAATGTAACCTAACTTACTTTTAGGAATGTCATGAAAAATAGTGCGAGAAAAAAAAATGCAGCTTTTCCACAGAAATAAATAGTATAATACAGATCATAATCATTAGCCTGAAGAAGTCCACATCTGGACATAGGCCTCCCCTATACATTTCCAGGAAGAACAATTCTGAGTCCTCTTCATCCACCGACTTCCCGCAATCATCACAATGTCATCGTATCCGATGACGATGATGATATAGATACTAGTAATACAATTTATAGGTGCCATTAAACTTCAACCATTAAGGACTACTTAGAATATTATTTGGAGGAAAAACTTTCATGGATCTTTTTGTTTTAATACGTTTTTCTTAAAATAATTTCAAGGTTTAAGTGTTTTATAACAGGAGGCCAGGAAAGCCATTATTAAAACAGAATCTTTTTGAGGAAGTTTTTATCGAAGACGTGTTTGAATGTTTTTGTTATTTTACCTTGTTCTTTGCTACTTTAGGCCAAGTTTTTTTAAGGTTTGAATAAGGCGTAGGCCCTTCGGTGTCGTAATGAAAATTGAGAATATAATATCATGTTAACTAGGTAAGGTACAAGAGAATTAGAACTCTTTGTGAAAGGCTAGTCCGGGGAAATACTACCACCATGCCTTTTTCCGTCGCCAAGCAGCGTTGCTGTGTTTATTACTGAATTTACAGGCAGACGAGCCTTAAAATATGTATTCCTCAAATTTATGAACGCAGGGCAGTGCATCAAGGGGCACGTTCCTATCGTGCGTGACTTACAATGAAACGCTTCGTATAGGTGGTGGTTACCACTTAAAATCAGGAGGGCCATCTGCTTGTTCCATCAGCTAGTTGTATAAAAAAACGCAGGGCAGTGCATCGCAGGGCACGTTCCTATCGTTCGTGACTTACGAGGCAATGCTTTGTTATAGGTGATGGTAACGACTTAATACCAGGTGGGCCATCTGCTTGGTCTATCAACAAGTAGAATAAAAAAAAAGATAGTATATACTTACATACTTATGAAATTGTTATTACTAAGGTATGTAATAAAAATATGTTGTTTGGTTACGAATACTATTGCTACTATAATAACATGTAACATGTATAAAAAAATACTAACTTTAAGTAAGTTAGTATTTTCTTACCTATACATGTTATTATAGTAGCAATTTTCAAAAGACTAACGGCCGGTTTCTGAAAGCTCGATCAAAACTAATCGGATGTCAAGTCACTCACCATTTCAGCTATTACATCGAATTATATATAGAGATAACAAGAGACTTGACATCCGATTAATTGTGATCGGCTTTCAGAAACCGGCCGTATATCATGTATGTAGGTTTAAGGCACAGACAACCAATTTAAATTAATTAGCGAAATTTCAAATATAGACTTGAATTGTAATTACATTTCAATATGGAGCCTAAATAAAAGTTTATATTATTATCATTAGCTTGAAGGTCTCGTCTTTTGGAAAAACGGATCATTTATTTTTTTTAAGTGCTCGTATTTCAGGCTTCATATTGATTTTCTCATTTACATTTCTAAGAACTGAAGTAATTAATAACCGAAGTAAATTAACAGTCGACTGTAAAATTTTTAATTAAACTCTTTTGTTTAGTGGAAACCGGTTGAGAGAAGGCTCTTTATAAATGTTTCCTTATCCTAATTCTATTAGCTTCATTTTACTACGGACAGGTAGACTTGAGAGTGACTTGAATAAATCAATTTAACCTTTTTTTCAAGGTGATACGGGTATAGCTACGGGCAAGCTACGTGGCGTCTACGATCCTGCTACGAATGGCTACGAGATGCTACGAGATAACTAACTGTTATTTTTTATACAGCAACGCAGAAAAATAAGCTTATCTGTTACCTTAGCAAATGGACCGTTGCCAAATTATTTTTTTAACCAGTTTTTTCAAGAAACTCGTTCTGTAGTCTATATGGAAAACCTCAGTGATGCATGCTTACTAGGCATTTACTATGAGGTCAGCGTGACAGCAAAATGATGGCATTCCTTAGGCATCATGTTATGAAATGGCGTTAGCTTCGAATTTCACATCGGTAGTGTTCGCCATCAGGGCTCACTGGTTCTATGCTTCCGCTAAGGGAATTAGTGACAGCCTTCACAGCTCAGTTGGTAATAGCTCTGCCTGCTGTGCCGTAGGCCGTGGGTTCGATCCCCACCGAGAACAAACATTTGTTGATGATGTTTGTTCTCTGTCTGGGAGTTATATAATATTATAAGCATGTATTTATATTGGATTTTTTATTATTTGCATAATTTTGGCACTGATTTGTAGCATTTGAGTATCTCTAGATTATTTTCAATGGTCTGCAGATAGCTCAACTGTTTCATTTGTATGTTGTACATTTTATAAATATCTGTATTTTTTTGTAATTTATTTACATTTTCTTATATTTTTTAACATTCATTTTGTATTTATTCAGGCAAAATGCCATCTTTTGACGTGCAAGTAAAAATATTTTCCATGTATTTATAATATCCCTGCTATCATCATGTTTACTTATTTTATTACCGACATCGCTGGAGGCACAAAGCTCAAATGATGTTATTATATATACTGCAAACTCCGAAGCATGTTAAACTAATTTCAACTTTCATCGTGTTTTCAGGTTATTATAAAAATGCTTTTTGAGCCAAAGTTTAAGTCTATGAGTTTGTTAAAAAGGTACCTAAGTTGTAAAAAGTAACAAGCTTCAGTCCTAACACTTGAGAAGACATAGTATAATTCAGTCAAAGTTCAGTGCGCCTTCAAACAAATTAATTTTACAAAAAAATAAAGGTCTTGACTTGATATTATTTTTTTCTTGCTGATTAAAAGATTTATACCTATACAAAAACGGCTGAACAGATTTTTCTGAATCATACACACTACTTCTAGATACTAGAAATATAGATATAGACTCTCGATTATATAATTATAATTATTACCTATATAATTATAATTATTTTGATTTGACATTTGATTGCTATTGTTTGTTTTATGTTTATTGTGAATTTAACTGTTGTTTGTATAAAAAGTACCTACATACCCAAATGTATAAAGCATTGTATCAAGCACCTGCAATTTGCATCCCAGCTATGGGGAATGAGTGCTACCGATTTATTTTTATGTCATGTTTATGTACCCACACTATTGAAGTTTTTTTTAATTTATTTATTTAGAACGGTACGCAGACCAATTACACTAACTAATTACAAGAATACAACTAAAATATAAATACAATACAAATTATTTCAGTCAAGTTTAAATTAAAATACAATAGTTCAGTCATGCTTATAAATAGTGTCAGATGAAGTTATTAAAATATAATCAAAAATAAACCTAAATTAATAATTAAATAATATGAAATTAAATACGGAGGTCAACATTCAAATTAGATTTAATTATTCTATTTCACAAAACCTTAAACATTCTAACATAATTTTTTTCCAGTCATCCTCAAATATATCGCAGTGAGGGTTGCTTTTCAGTAGCTTGTGAGAGTGGTGAGGTATTAGGGAGTTCGCGCAACCGTACGACTAGAGGGCTCAGCAATATGTTTTATGACCTTGCAAAAAAACTAAACCAAAATCGTTTTATCTGTATGCGAGCTACGTATCCTATGATAATCTATTAATAAGCAAAATATAAATGCATAACGTCTCTGTCTACGTCGGGGGTTAAAAATGGGTGAAACCTAAAATGGAAACTATAAGATCCTAAATAAAGATTCTCAGAAATTTTATGAACGAGTAGGTATCAAATCAAATCAAATCATTTATTGTTCGTGAATCTGGGTTTTACAAAAAATACGAAGTACCTAACTACTGTAGTATAATAACTATAATAGGGAGTACTGGTTGTACCGAGGTCTTTTAATGTATGCATCGATATTATATTACTATTACGATCACGCGAGCGAATATAGTTTTTTTTTTCGAAAACAGTGTGGTGAAAAGATTTAAAGTACGCCTCAAAGAGGCTCCTTTTGAGCACTACATCCGGTAAGTAGTATCGACAGTAAAAAAGAAGTTACTAAACGAACAAAAAAACATTAGCGTGTTGTTTCAACTAGTGTTGAAGAACTGAAACTTATTGAGACGAATCTACATAAATATACTATATCCTATAGACACAACTGAAAATGTAGATAACATTGTGAAAATTCATAATTTGAATTCTTCCCGGGTGTCCGGGCTATTTCCAACTTAGTTATACAGTAAAAGCTTTGTAGTGTTGAGCTTTGTATAAAGTTTTAACCTACGGGAAGTGTTAAATTAGCTTAGTCTCATTACACCTGAGAACGACCGAGCCGGCCGAAAAGACGATCTTGATGTTCAAGAGGAGTGGTGGGAAATAGTGAAAAATCGGGATATAGGTGGAAGATGTAGCGCGATACATCTGCCGGGACCGGGAGTGAGACACAACCGTAAAAATAAATTCAACACATTGCAACGGCGTATAGTAAACTAAATATAGTGTGGTAATAAAATGAACATTTGCTGAAAAAATGTTGGTAGAAACGCTATATAAAAATTTAGAAATATGCACACGCCATGACTTAACAAATCTCACACAGTGAACATTCTCTCAGGTCTTTTGATACATACCCTACTAGATGTGTAAGGAGGTAATGAGGCACGTCCAAACATTACATTGTAAAATGATATGTGGAAATAAAATAAGAAAAAAATCTATTAACATTGCGGAAAAATTACTCATTTGCTTAGCGTAGCTCAAACGCATCACAGTTTTGTTTTATTAACAATGTTGGTGTTCATAAACGAGAAACGTGGATAACATACTTTATAAGGTAGACTTTCTTTCTATTTTCTTTAGCGGGCATGTATAACGGGTCACTGAACTACATAGTATTAAAAATATATTTTCTCCAGCCTGACACTGTGGGAGGTTATTTAACGTTGCTTATTTAAGGGCACTTTATCAACCTGTCTCCTAGGTAGTCTGACCTCAACACCTTCAGAATAAAACTAGAACGTACCTAGTTTCTTCTCGTAATTGGTGGTTTCAATCTGTTCTTCTCTCATTCATGGCTCCTGCCTCAACGGACAATCTTCCTAATATGGAACTGTGCCAGTGTCAAGAGAGTTCTCTATCAAAGGTATTCTCATACTTAAAAGAGTCTCACCCATTAAATGTTTTACATACTATGTTTACTGAAATAAATGTTTTGTATTTTTTGTATTTATTTTGTAAGTGAGTAGAATAATATTTTTCTATTTGTGCCTGGAAATTTCAAGCTGATTAAGTTGATTGTAACTTTTCTTATATTCTATAGTTATTACAATGGTATAAGTATTTTATTCCAATTGCTCCCGATTTTATAAGATCAGTATTGGTTGAAATACCACCAAATTACACGACAGAACAACTTAAAATAATTCGGTTAAAAGTTTGGTGCTTCAAAAAGTGTCTGAAAACATTAGTTACTTCAAAATATTATGTCCTCTTCCTATGTCATGACAAAATAATAGCTCATCTTCATCAGCTCGAAAAAGTTCACTTCCAACAGTGAACTTTTCAACAACAGTGACAACAGTCAACAGTGAAAAGGCCTTCCCTATACATTTCCAGGAAGAACGATTCAGTGCCATCTCATTCAGTGGCACATAATGCGGAACGGCACGGAAAACACTTCCCGCGATCCTCATAATGTCCTTGATAATGGTGAGCTATTTCGGCTTATGAACTTAATAAACTAAATTGATAACGTGCGAGTATAAACTGACTAGGGAATCCTACACTCGATTGTTGTACTGAAAACCAATGCGGAATTGAAAAGCATAAATCTAACGGCTTCCGCTTGAACACACTTTCCATCTAAACCAAGATTGGTCAATTTACTTTGAAAGCCAGTGGAAACCACAATACATGCAGTTCAATATGGGTCATCTATATGTCAGTATATAACGCTCGTTATTCCAACGTGCAGCTTTGACTACAAACAATGCTTTCACTTAGAAATTCGCATAGTAACTGGTTTGAAACCTGAACTAGTATTCTGTAATAATACCTGTCTGTATTAAACAGACATCTTATAAGCGAGCCGCCAGTGCCCATGCTTAGGTACTCAATACAAAGCTAAAGATACATTTTGTTTAAACTTATTCGCCAGAATACCGAACAGTTAGCGTACAGCACGGCGTACAGCACGGCGCACAGCACGGCGTACAGTAAGCGTACAGCAGGCGTACAGCGCGACGTCGTGCAAGCTATAGCCAAGAATAGTGTAATACTAGTGATATGTTCCGTTAAATTTATTAACAACAGTTATGAAAAAACATCTATGTTCATCACACAAATGTTTGTTCTCGGTGGGGATCGAACCCACGGCCTACGGCGCAGAAGGCAGAGCTACTACCAACTGAGCTGTCAAGGCTGCCACATTTTCACATTGCTGTAACGTTGAAATTTTTGTATTGTTTAAATGCCATTAAATACTAAATGATAAGGACAAGCGAGTTTACGCACTTTGGTCATGTTTTCTTTTGTATATTTTCAGATATTTTGTGGTATTTTCAGAGCAGATGTATGCAATTAATCATTATAAAAATGTATCACTGGAGTTTATAGTTATTTACTTGCCATTTTATTATCATTAGAAGACCAATACATACCGCACCTGGCTCCGAAGTTTTCTGTGATTCGATGGCTGATCCACGTGCTAGGGTGTAACACAGTAAATAGGTAAAATAGACAAAATTACTTATATTCTAAACTCACCCCAACTGCCACAACTCCTAGCCTGTATTTGCACTGCACAATAGTTCTCAATGTTTCCGCGTTACTAGTTTTTCACCGAAGAGTTGTTTTAGACCGCCATTGACTCTGTCCGTAATTTACCGAAGTGCCGCCAAAACGGTGACCGACTTCACCACATCGGTAAGTGGCGCTAGTATCGCCAAAATCGCTGGCGCAGGACTCACGCCAGCCGTGGATACAAGGCTTTGAGTTGACATTGACATACCCAAACGAAAACGCCAAAAGAGGGAAAATAAACTAATAGATAATACAGAATAAAGTGTTGTGTATGTGTTTATGCCGCGAATTCTGTATTTCCTTCATATACAGGTTGTCCCAGAAATCAACGTCAAGCCGGAAACGGGCGATGGGCCAAGTCATGATAGTAATCAGAAAAATATAAAAAAAAATATTTGTCATGTACCTTTCGAATTATGAGTATTACAAAAAAATTCAGAAAAACTGACACCCTGTGATGATCTTTTAAGTCCTGTGACTACAAATATTAACTTTTCGTAAAACTTTTTTCTGTAATGTAACCATAGATAACCCTTCTGTAAAATACAAATCAAAATTAAATCATAACTGCCTCAGTTTTAAATAAAATGTTAGATGGCCAACATTTAATTTAAAATAATTACATCACCCAACTTTAACCGACTGTGCCGTAAAAAAAATGTACTACAGAGTCGCCATCTTGTCGAAAGAGTAATATGGGTTATCAAGTAATTTGTTAGTTTTAGGTGCAAGTTTGAAATAATATTCAGTCATTGGATTTCTTTAGTCATGACCTAACCTAACCTACATCTCCTTAAAAATGACCGTGTAATTTTAAGGACATTTTAAGGAGATGTAGAGCTTGCATTACAGCTGAAGGCAAACAGTTTGAACATTTGCTGTAAATCCTTGATGTAATTAAATTAAAATCATGACTGAAGAAATCCAATGACTGAGTTTTATTTCAAACTTGCACCTAAAACTAACAAATTACTTGATAACCCATATTACTCTTTCGACAAGATGGTGCTCTATCTGTTTCACTCACATTGTCGAAATGGTATGTACTTGTACCTGTGAATTGTGAGCGACTTAAAAACACAGCATAGGCATTTTTAAGTCCACAATTTAAAGGTTGCAAAGATTTTATCTAATCAAATAAAATTGTGATGAAATCCGGTTTAGTTCAAAAAAAATATTTTTCTTCCAAAATTAAGGAGTACTCTAGCAAGTATCATACTATTTTGGAATCCTGACTAAATGCGCCATCTTTTAAAGTTACTTGCCAAAATAGTGTAGTTCATTTTTTTTACGGTACAGTCTGTTAAAGTTGGGTGATGTAATTATTTTAAATTAAATGTTGGCCAAACATCTAACATTTTATTTAAAACTGAGGCAGTTATGATTTAATTTTGATTTGTATTTTACAGAAGGATTATCCATGGTTACATTACAGAAAAAAGTTTCTATTAGAAAAGTTAATATTTGTAGTCACAGGACTTAAAAGATCATCACAGGGTGTCAGTTTTTCTGTAATTTTTTGTAATACTCATAATTCGAAAGGTACATGACAAATATTTTTTTTTATATTTTTTTGATAACTGTCATGACTTGGCCCATCACCCGTTTCCGGCTTGACGTTGATTTCTGGGACACCCTGTATATTAAACAGTGGTATATCCAAGTATAACACCTAACTAAGTACCTAAGTACCTACAAGTTCATGGGTTCGAATGTGATAGAGCAACATGTTTTCACTTAAAAAAAATCGGTTATTGTATCTCTATCTCTATCTCTATCTCTAATACTATAAGAATCAAAGTCCTGACTGCATGACTGACTGACTGACTGAGTGACTGACATAGAGACAACGCACAGCCTAAACCGCTGGTCTTAGAGACTTGAAATTTGAGGAGTACATAGGTCTTATGGCGTAGAGGTGTACTAAGAAGGGATTTTTGGAAATTCAACCTCTAAGGGTGTAAAAAGGGTTGAAAACGTTTGTACCCTTCCCTACTAATATATAAATCAATGGGAAAGTTACAATGTTTGGATGTTTGTGGCTCAGTCACGGCCCACCAATTTAACGCGTGTGAAGCCGCGAGAAGTTGCTAGTAAAATATAATATTTGGACATTACACTTTACATATTTGGACACACCTTTGACATAAAATTACCCTCAGACATCCTCAAATAATCTTAAGTTGATACTTGGGGAACAAAGTCATGATGCTGTTTTTGCTTCTGAAACCAATAAACAAGTACATGCGACTGGACTACCCGTACGGGCCATATGTCTTCCTTTTAAGTAATTAATGCAACCACTGAAAATTTTAAAACTAACCACTTAGAAAGGCTCTCGAAAAGGTCTGGCCTCGGTCAGTTGGACAAGTATTTTCATACAACCTTTCGACATTTGAATCGCAGCCTCATTTGAATCGGAGCTTCTGAAGATGTTACAAGTATCTTGTGCTCGCACAAGATACTTGAATTTAAATCTTACGGCTCTCAGCAACCAAACGAAGTAGGTATGTAAGTAACGAAGCGGGCGTCAATAGTAAGTAGTGCATTTCTTGATTTTTCAAGTTAAATATTCGTAAAGTGTACCTAAATATATATAAAATGTACTAAAACCAGCGCACTTTCGTATTTTTTTTCCACCTTGAGCCATGACTTCGGTTTGCAAGATCTGCAAACCAAACATGCAATTTTTTTGTAAAATTGCGTGTAGTGCTTGATACTATCGCTTTCCACCCTATTAAGTTTCAGATCCTTTACATTTATAGAATCAGGGCTTTGCTCTTATTGCTTATTCAGTTTCAAACCCTGCACAATAAGGGCTTCGGGATATTCATGTAAATAAATTAATGGACAAGGGCCGTAAATCAGTAGGTAATGTCTAGTAGCAAGGATTACTGGCCGTAGGTTATTTAAGATCTATGGGTTTCCTTAAGTAACTAAATAAATTACTACTAAGTGAGGATCACATGAGGGTTTTGCTGCCAAGTGAGAGGGCCAACCGCTTTAATTTTGTATAAACCACGACGTTTGGCCACTCTTTACTTAGAGCATCGCGATGCTAGTTGCCACGTTACTCTTTTTCTTCTTGTTGAGTCACATGGTTTCTTTCGAAACAGAGTGGTGAATGAATTTTAAGTGCGCCTCAAAGAGGCTCCTTTCGAACACTTGACACATTTTTAGTACTTTTTGGGGTTCTTCGACATGCCGGTTTCCTCACGATGTTGCCGTTTACCGTTTGAGCGTACTGGCACTGTGCACATACATTTATGAACAGAAAAACTCATTGGTGCACGACCAGTTTTGAACCAACGAGCTTAGAATCGGAAGGCGGGGCCACTACCACTAAACCACCAGTTCTCTAAGACTACAAACGTTAACTAAGACTGCCACATGGGAGAATTGTGCTTGAGAAACTCTAGAACTGTAGATAACAACATCGTTTTATTCAAACTTCAAACCCGTTTGAAACATGCACGATTCCCCTACATGATATTTCGAAGGTAAACATTTCACGAAAGTAAAAACTTTCTCAGAGTTCTGATTGAGGAAAAGCGACCTGGCATTGACAACTACTTTGTCTATTACTGCGGCGGAGATTATTGGCGCACCAAACTTATACATTTGACAGTTAAGTGCCTTGACATAACTTATGACAACTATTATGTTAACTTAACCATACAAAAGTGTAAATTCGATACCGATTTGCCACGGCATGTGAACGCTTTACTTTATATTACTTTAGGAACAAATAACACAAACAAAAAGAATTTACAATTTTTTTTTATACAATAAGTTTATGGAACAAATAGACAGCCCACCTGATGTTAAGTGGTAACCATTACCTATAATAACAAAGCGTTGCCTCGTAAGTCACGGACGATAGGACCGTGCCCTACGATGCACTGCCTTGCGTCCATCAACTTGAGGCATACAGATGTTAAGCCTCATGTGACAGTAATTACACCGGCTACCACACTTTACAAACCGAAACACAGCAACGCTGCTTGGCGGCAGAAAAGGCGTAGTGGTAGTACTTCCCCGGACGAGCCCTTCACAAAGAGCTCTACTACCTACTCTTAAATAATTACCATAATTGCCTACAAGGACTTTAAGTTCATGACAGATGTTACCATCATAAAGCTACGTTCACACCAAACGTGTAGTCAGCCACCGTATGTGAGTGAGCGTTTAACATTGCTATACGTTACATACATATTAAACTTTCCGTTCTCACCAAACCGACAATACGCTCATGTTCACATTGGGGCTAACAGTGAGCTTGTCTACAATCAGTATGTCCTGATCAAACGTACTGTGATGTAAACCCAGCTTAAGAAGCAGTTTCCCATTTTGGTAAGACTTAAAAAACGTCCCACGCCACACCACATTTAATGTGACATTGAGGTCAAATACTTGAAGCTGTGTTTAATATATTGAAGATAGGAAGTTTTACCCTTTAGACTTTCATTTATTTGTAAGTAAATATACAATTTTTATTCGTTGTGCGCAAAGATTTACCTACCATTGTATAAATACAACCCTAGTTACAAACCTCCGTATAGGGTGGTATAGGTAAGGCTCGAATTCCATTAATTTCATAACTTTATACCAATAAGTAAAACACGCTGTGATGCCATTAATTTGCATGAACCGAGGGTTGAACTTTTGATAATCTAAAGGCATCAGCTGGTGGAGTATTAAAAGCTTATGTTTTGATAAATATAACGATTATTATTCTACGTAAAAATGAATCAAGAAATATAAATAATCATAATCACCGTGTAACTTTGCGTTTGTTAATTTGTAACTGTTTATTTTTAATAATAGCACGCCAACATCATTTTCTACCTTTAAGGTTGGCTGGTAGAAAAAGCTTATAGCATTAAGCCCACCTTTTGTACACTTTAATTCTGAAGCTAGTACAGAACTATTGCTTTTGAATGATCAACTTTACAATTGATTACCTTTTTTTATACAACTAGCTTATGGAACAAGCACATGGCCCACCTGATGTAAAGTGTTAACCATCACCTATAACAAAGCATTGCCTCGTAAGTCACGCACAATAGCAACGTGTCCTACGATGCCCCGCCCTGCGTTCATCAACTTGAGGCATACAGATGTTAAGCCTCATGTACCTGTAATTACACCGGCAACCACACTCTTCAAACCGAAACACAGCAACGCTGCTTGGCGGCAGAAAATGGTGTGGTGGTAGTACTTCCCCGGATGAGCCCTTCACAAAGAGCTCTACTACTCTCTTTTGTTTAGTTCAATATTTTTTTTGCATTTGAAGCCATGAAACTGAAACTGAAACAGTTTCACGACTTCGATCCATCAAGCAAGGCAGATCTATTAGTACTAAGTACGAACTCCAGATTCTATGAGGACGTCCATGGGTGTAGTTAGAGGTACGTCCAAACATTACATTTGGTACATACCCATTTTTCAGTAGTTAGTTATCTTTACGTGACAGGTTGCAAGCCCAACGCCGCTATTATTGCTATATAGATATATAGATAGTGCTGTGTGGATAGTCCAAAAATATTTATTTATTTTATTTATTAATTTATTTATTAAAATACTCACGACGTTTTCTTTTGCGCACAATTTTTTTTATACCCTCACTTGTATACGTGTAGGTGAGTCTAGCTATATAAAGTGTATAAAAAAATATGGCAACCTAGTCAAATTTATAAACCAACTCATAAAAGCAAAACTATGAGTAATTTTGGTGAGGTTGGTAAACGATAAAGTAGGTAAGTATTGTCATGACGGCCTTTTTAGGAAACCATGAATCGACCATTCTTCTAGCTAAACCTTTACGAAAGTAGAAAATATTAAACCAGCAGAATGCGGGCATGGGCAGACTGCCAACTGGCATTAGATTGGCTCAGCTGAACAATCTCCACTCTTATCAATCTTTAAAATAATAAAAATAAATTTTAGAGAGCTTTCTTCAGTAATAGAGTGGTGCAATAAAGAAAGTCGTGGTTTTAGTCTCCTAAAGTTTCCAGCGGAGTAACCTCCAAGGGAGTAACGGCCGGTCTCTGAAGGCCCGATCAAAACTAATCGGATGTCAACTCACTTGCTATCTCTATCTAATTCGATGTAATAGCTGAAATAGCGAGTGACTTGACATCCGATTAGTTTTCATCGAGCTTTCAGAAACCGGCCGTCAAACTTCTAAATCTAGACTCGTACACTCGTAGCTGCTATAAGTTGACCTTTTAACACACACCGTACATTGGCTTACATATTGTGTTGTTGTCTCTGGATATCTACCAAACTTTGTATTCCTCCGGTATTTTTTTTATACAAGAAAATACAATTCTCAGCGGGTTTGATTGATTGATTGATTAAAAATACTTTATTTAAAATAACAGTACAAAGACAAACTTAATACTATAGAGCATTCTCTTCCAGATAACCTTGGGTTAGGTTTGGGGTTATACATTGCTAAGCTCAGTGCACTAAAAAGGGTGTAAATAAATAACGCCTCAGGAACGAAGTCGCATGCTCTATAGTATTTCATGGAGCTGTAAATTTTTTCTTGTTGCACATGTGTGGAGCGGGTGGAGAGTAAAATTAATGGTAGGTGGACGTGGAATGTCCGGGAACAGGGAATTTAAAAGCTTTGGGATTTTTCTCGTAAATAGCCGTAATTTATCAGAAACGTTAATTTCTAGAATCAAAGTGTTTGTGTTCGTGTGTGAGATACTTACATCATAAATTAGAGAATACTAGTACCTGTAAACAAATCCACGTCTTGAGTTTTTGCATGTTTTTAACTGTAGGTATGCATAATTCTAAGTGTCATGTTAGATAATACGCCCTATCCTACTAATATTATAAACGCAAAATTTTGTAAGCATGGATGGATGTTTTTTACTCTTTCACGTAAAAACTACTGAATGGATTTTATTGAAAGTTTACAATAATATAGCTTATACATCAGAATAACACATAGGTTACAATTAATAAAGATATTGTGTGACTAATCCTGCGCAGACGAAGTCGCGGGCACCAGCTTGTCATATATATGCAGTAGTACTCAAACCTATATTTACCTATATGAATACCGTTGGTTTATAAATTACTTGAGCATCACCCGTAAAAGCCTTCGACCACCTCAAAGTCAAAGTGTAAAAGCATTTACTCGGTTAGATCACAAGGATTGTGAGTCTAGCCCGAGCCAGTTCCACACGACCAAACCTGAAGTAGAAACAAGAGAACTAGGCTAGAAACTTACGGCTTGATTCCTCCCAATTTTTCGTATGACCCTTTTACAAAATAATATGGTAATGAATCACCAGTGTAGTGCCAATCCAACTTTCGTGAAGCGTAGACAATACATTAATAAATATGTAAAAGCAATCATGCTAAGAGCATAACAATTTTATTACTATACTACCTATACCCTATAAATGATTTAGGTAATTAGGTAGGATAGATTTTACTTTTGATGAAATTAAACTTTAGAGGGTTCGGGAGATGATTTAGTTTACCATGTACTCTTACCTAACTAAGAATACCTAGTATAAAATTGTAAAATATAGATATATTTATCTAGTGTATGTTCTCTTCGAAAAGAGTAAAGAATATAAAATTCCCTTCTACTGCTGTTTCGTTGACTATAATAAGGCTTTCGACTCCTTAGAACACGAACGCATATGGGTATCTCTAAAGAATCAGGGAGTCGACAGCAAATATATAAGAATAATCCGAAATATATACAGAATAAGCACATCTAGAGTCAAATTAGAAAGAGAAGGAGAGGATATCAAAATAGAGCGTGGAGTACGACAAGGAGATCCTCTATCACCAAAACTATTCTCAGCCGTTCTTGAAGACATCTTCCGACATCTTGACTGGGACAGCTTCGGTCTTAATATAAATGGAGAGAAATTAACTCACTTGAGATTTGCCGACGACCTTATTATATTCGCATCAACAAAAGACGAACTCCAACAAATGCTTAGCCAGCTAGACTACGAAAGCCGAAAAGTAGGACTTACCATGAACACCGAGAAAACTAAAATGATGACAAACGCTACACAAGAACCAATATATTTAAACAACAATAATATCGAATATGTAAATGAGTACACTTATCTGGGTCAAATAATATCACCGACTGACTTAATGTCAAAAGAACTAGAAGTAAGGACAGCTAATGCGTGGAAAGATACTGGTCGTTTAGGGAGATTATGAAAAACAAAGAAATTAACATTTACTATAAAAGAAAACTCTACAATATTTGTATTCTCCCAGTTCTAACATACGGGTGCCAGACCTGGGCCCTAACAAAAGTTAGAAGTCTGTCAATCTGCCATGGAAAGAAGTATGCTGGGAAAAAGGAAATTAGACAAAATTAAAAACGTAACACTAAGAAGACGAACAAAAATAGAAAATGTTACACTCAAAGTAAATACACTAAAATGGAGATGGACGGGACATACGGTAAGAGGAAAAGAGAAATGGAGCAAAATGTTGATGAATTGGTTCCCGAAATACAACAAAAGAAAAAGGGGGAGACAGTTTAAAAGATGGGAGGATGAGCTAAAACATACTGCAGGGAAAACATGGACGAGGATAGCGAGAGATAGGGAAGAGTGGAAGAGCTTGGAGGAGGCCTTTGCAAAAAAAGGGCAAACAGATAGTGTCGATGTCGTAGTATAAAATAGAGTATAATTCGTAAAATGTATCTGTATTAAAGGGCTTAAAATAATAAATAAATAAATCTAGTATATGTATGTAGATGATATTGTATACTTTTGTCGGTACATAAATTGTTTTCACTGTACCTTTAGTAGATTTACGTTGAAAGGACGACAATTGGGTCCCTTCCATATCATATTAAATCAGGTAGAATAAAATATAATATTATGAATTCCTATGAATGGGTTATTTTCATTTTATTGGTATTGAAATGAAAAGAACAATGTTTTGGGTATCTAAACTTACCATATATGTAACGGTACCAGGTACTCTTCAGTTAGTATTCTAGCAGCTTGCCTATCAGAAAATCTCATGATTGCTATTTAAAGCGACCTACTAATTACATAACATCATTTACCGAGTGCGGGCAAGACCTTCGAAACCAAATTGGTATATTGATCTGGTTACCTTATATTACGTCACACGTAAATAGACCTTGACATCTGAATCAGATGATTAATTTGGCGTCAGATGCAACTATTTCACTCATACTCCTACCCCTCATACTTATACCCATCAACACAACACTTATACAACACGGACTTACACGGACACTTATACTCTTACTTATACAACACGGACATAGTGAGAGACTTATAAGAACTAAACCTTTTGAACTAGTGTAGTGTAAAATTATAATTCATGTATTAGTAAAAGTGAAAACTCTAATCAAGAACACAAGAACAAAGTGTCTTGGCCTTAAATAGACAGTAAGAAAAGTGTTAGTGGACATATTCTTGGTTGTAACTTACTTTAAAAAAATTGGTTAGTTTTAAATTATCTATTAGCCGTAATGATGGCTAGGTAGATTGTAATATTATTAGAGTATAAAATAATAGCGTGCACTATTAAAAAAGCCAAGCGTGCCCTATTTAAGGGACGCATAGTGCTCAGGACAGGATTAAGATGAAATAGGCTTGCCCTGCAACTATAAGATCTTCACCTCTTTGTCGGCCAACACAACAGAAAACCCGAGAAGTGATGGTCAATACCTACGTGAGGATGAGAAGATGTTTGTTGAAGAAGATGATGATGTTTTCATGCACCGTTTTGGACTTACAATTATTTTTCTGGAATATAAAATCCATATAGATACACGTCTCGACTCAAACCTGCGACCATTGGATCGAAAGGCGCTACGACTAGAACAGCAGACTCTCAAAAAACTGCTAGAACATTCATTAATACGTTCGTGTAGCCTTTATAACACGAAAGGCTACACGAACATATGAATAAATGTTGGTTGAAACGCCGACAATCCTTTAAACAACGTGTCGTGCATACATTTCAACAAAAAAATTGTAATAAAATACACTGAATTTTTAAAAAATCGCAGTTACTGAAAAATATTGTTTAAATACGAAAACTAGTAAAATATTTTTGTGTTATTTAAAAGTTGTTTTGTTATTCTCCGAAACGATGAAACTTTGACAGATTTTATATAATTTTAACTAAAATTAATCTCTTGAGGGAGTGGGCGAGTTTCTAATGTTTCATCGATAGATTTGACTCCATACTTCAGGTTAGTTGCTCAAGTACGGATTTAATTAAGCGGGGGATTACATTAATTTGCTTTGATCGCAAATGAGTCGGGTTCCTTCCTACATAGTTTTATTTGCTTGATAGTTGCTGCTTATTAAATAATACGAGAAGACAATGCGTGGGACGCCCGATGAACCAATGACATTGGCTGGATGGACAAGATTTAAAACTCTCCTTTTCAAATCATGATAAATTTTTCTTCACAAAAACGTAACATAAGCTAAATAACAGAAAGAAAGGCCGCAAAGCAGGGTTCTTGTGTTTTATTATGGAAGGTGTGGTTACCGGTGAAATAACAGGCAATTGACGTTTAACATAATAATATGTGTGCCTCAAGTTGATGGACGCAGGCATTGTAAGGCACCTGCCTTACGATGCCTGCGTCCTGATTGCCTGCATTGCCTCGCAACTCAGGTACGACATACGCACCTTCCCATCTTGCGTGAGTTGCGAGGCAATGCTTCGTTATAGGCTATGGTTACCACTCAACATCAGGTGGGCTTGTTCCATCAGCAAGTAGTTAAAAAAATGCAAATAACAATATTGATTTGGACAACCAAAATGGTCGACACTTAGCTTTGTGCTGTATTTGATGCACTTCTATAACGCTGGTCTTCCGTGACGCTTTTTAGTGGGACTACCAAATGACTAAAATATAAATATGTAATAGCCGAAGCAGTGATCACTCGTCACGCGTCTACATACAAGTTTAATATACTTAGTTCGAGCGAGGTGTCTATGCAAAGACATTACAAAGGTTTATATTTTTTTATATAATCAATTATTTTAGATACCACTACTCTGTAGGTACTTCATTATTTTTATTAACCTCCTGTTTAACCTTTTTCTGGTTTTTTTTTTTTTTATTAACCATAGAGAAACTTATGGTTTATACTTAACAGCCCACACCCGCTAGCAACTATAGTATAAAAACAAAATTAAAAGTTTTCATACATATTTTTACGGCTCATCACTATTCAAATGAATCGTATAAGCGAATATTTATTTTACTTATTGTTTTCAATGAAAAAGAGGCCGTCCAAGTGGAAAAGATAAAATAAAATTATCTGTATCTACATATAAAACACGTCACGCCTTTGAATAAATTATAGCTTTACTGAACCGGCCACCGGTTATTCACATAATTTCAACCCTTTTATAGGGACAAAAATATTTTACCAATTTTAATACTTCAAAATACCTCCTAAAATGTTTGATCTGCGTTCGATGGAACAAGCCGCTGACCCACCTGATGTTAAATGGTAACCATCACCTATAACAAAGCATCGCTTAAACATTGATCAAATATTAATGTAGCACTATAGATACATAATAAAATGCAAAACTGGATTTTGATTTCCATTTTTGAGGGTTGAGATGGTTGTTGCCTTAATTTTAGATTGATAAATAGATTAGTTTATTGGATCATGTTTGTTTACATTTCTGGTCTTAAAGGTTAAGGTATAGACCAGGGGTCACCAAATGGCGGACCGCGGTCCGCATCCGGACCGCCGACCCATTTCGACAAAAATGTATCCACCATGTAAGCAGCATTTTCGAAGATGAACTTCATTAAGAATAAATTTCGATCTCGACTTACTGATGATCATCTCCAGGATTTAATGTCAATAGCTTGCACCAATTTTACTCTAAACTTCACACAGATAGTCCTCAACAAAAAAAAAATTCTCATTGATATGTAAAAAACTACCTTTGTTATTTCCGTAATTATATTTGTTTAATATTTTTCTATAAAATGTTGTGCGGACCGCGATATTCATTTAATTTCTTAAAACGGACCTTGAGCGAATCTAATTGGTGACCCCTGGTATAGACCATAATACAAGACAAGTGTCCTTGGCGTAAAGTTGAACCGGCGAAGCACCGCGAGTTCAACTGACCTGTATAGAACTGTATTACAGGTTTTCTAAACCTAACTCAGGCACCAGTCTCTCGCAAAACAGGTAAACCTCGCATCAAACCACTTTAGATAAGCCTAGATTGTTTAAGTTACCTACTTTGTGAAGATAACTTTTTTTTTTTACAAATCAAGTTTCTCTGGGTCACTTCAACCAGCCTTAACATTACACCATCTCTAATACTATAAGAATCAATGTCCTGACTGACTGACTGACTGACTGACTGACTGACTGACTGACTGACATATAGACAACGCACAGCCTAAATCGCTGGTCCTAGAGACTTGAAATTTGAGGAGTACATAGCTCTTATGGCGTAGAGGTGCACTAAGAAGGGATTTTTGGAAATTCAACCCCTAAGGGTGTAAAAAGGGATGAAAACGTTTGTATGAAAAATAGTATTCCTTGAACCTAAAAACTTGAAACTTGAAGTAGATGTACTCCAAGGCTAAAAATTAGGAAAAGCATTTTTAGTTTTTTAAAACTACCCATAATAAGTGTGCAAAGGGATGTCAAATTTTGTATGGGAGTTTTTTGACCGCTGGTCCTAGAGACTTGAAATTTGAAGAGTACATAGGTCTTATGGCGTACATAGGTCTTAAGAAGGGATTTTTGGAAATTCAACCCCAAGGGGTGTAAAAGGGTTGAAAACGTTTGCATGAAAAATAGTATACCTTGAACCTACAAACTTGAAACATGGAGTATATGAACTTTTAGGCAAAAAAATAGGAAAGGCATTTTTAATTTTTTAAAACTACCCATAATAAGCGTGCAAAGGGATGTCAAAGTTTGTATGGGAGTTTTTTAACGCGTGGTGCGATTGACTTAAAACTTGAGGTAAATATACTAAGAAATAAATAATGAATGACTTTTTAACTTTTGATAATTCCCCTGCAAAGGGTTCATCAATCAATGACTGTAAAAGTTAGTATGGGAGATTTTTAACGCATAGTGCGATTGATTTCAAACTTGAAGTCAATATACTCCACAATAAATAATTTAAAATCACGTTTTCAATATTTTAAAACTACCCCTGCAAAGTTTCAAGGTTTGTATGGGAGATTTTTAACTGTAACTGTGTAATTAACTTCAAACTAAAAGAAAATGTGTTCTGTGGATAAATAACATAAAGACGATACCCTCCTTCGTTGCGCTCGAGTAAAAAGAATACAACGAGCGTCAATGTTCTAAAAACGGGAATCTTGAGTTGGTACGAAGAGATCTTAGGGTACCTATCTACCGTGCCTGTGGATCAATGTCGTGAAGCTGTTTCGTTTCGTTTGCTTTTGGGGTAGAAACTAGGAACAAATAAGTACATATTTTCCGTGTAAGGTTGTCTTTGTTGTATTTGTCATGTTTGTGCTAAACTCAGTACCTATACCTACCTACCTAATATAGGTAATGTACGCCTATAGGTATCCCTTATACCTACGTAGGTATTTAAAATCCTACCCTAATAATAGTATGTATTTAAAATCCTACCCTAATAATATACAAATCAATGCGAAAGTTACGATGTTTGGATGTATGTGGTTCAATCACGGTTCACCACTTCAACGCGTGCGAAGCCGCGGGAAGCCACTAGTTACGTCTAAATGAGTTAAGTTCTAAACTTATGCTATGGGGCTATTGGGAATTTATAGTTTTAAATCCATGTTACCATCCTCACTAGGGGCTGAGAAACCCTACTCCATTAGGTAATATAGCTTCCCGTAAATAGAAGCATGAGTAATAAAAACTTGCCTCTGACGCTGTTTAAATCATTTAAAATAGACGTAGAGGCCTTTGCCTTTTAACCCATGTTAACTTACAGTACCCATGTTAAACTTGGCAGTGTTATGAAAGGCAGGTGTGGCAGGTTACAACTACTCTAAATAATTACGTAGAAAATAAATAAAACTAACGATATAGGTGGTGGGAGCTTGTAACATCGTGAAAAATTACGTGCTAGAATTACGTGCTAAATTACGTGCAAAATTAATGCAATTAAGAAAGGGAGAAAGAAAATGCATTTATTTTGGACATTTACTGCAGTGTCTGTCTATAAAACCTTGAAGATTAAACCTTGACGAAGCGCCGGTTTTATGCGTCTTCCTTCCTCTGTTTTTTTCTTGTTGTTCATTAATTTCATTGTTTATTTTTATTTAACAATTGGTAAGCTTTTCCTAGTTTTACTATGCGAAAACATTGTAATGCTATCTTTATATATATAAAACTACTGTACGTGTGTATGTCACAGAACTCCTCCTAAACGGCTGGACCGATTTGAATGATTTTCTGTATGCATTTGGGTGGCACCCTGAATGGTTTAGATTCACAAATCAAATTTATGAAACAAAATTTAAATTTATGAAATTAAAACTGCAGTGTTCCAGAATTATTTTTATTTCCATTTAAATATTTCAATAAAATTTAATGTTGTAATACTCAGATATAAATAAATAATAAATAAATATTGGGGGACATTCCACACAGCACTATCTCGCCCCAAACTAAGCCAAAGCTTGTGATATGGGAACCAGATTGCTGATATTCTACTTATATACTTTGTTGTAAATATATACTTAGAGGTATAATATTATATAACACCCAGACAGAGAATAAACATCTGTGTTCAGCACATAAATATTTGTTCTCGGTGGGGATCGAACCCACGGCCTATAAGAAGGCTGTCAAAATATAAAATAATATATTATATTTTGTAAAAATGTGATGTCACACAATGTCACACTTCGTAGACCCCCTCCCTTCCCTATAACGTGTGACGTAATTTATGGATGGCCCGTAAGTATTGTTCGTTTCTCTAAGAAATAAAGATTATTAATTAAAATATGTGCTACGCCGTATGAGTCGCAGCCGTTGACCATGAGGCCTACGACTGGCTCGTGGCTACAGCTGCTACGGCGTAGCATAAAAATGACAAAGACTCAATAGACAGGTACAAGTAGGTCACTAATACCAAAAATGCTCACTTTGGATATCTACTAACCCCAAAGACATACCCTCTAGATTTTTGGGCTGTCGGGATAGTTAACATAAGTTAATACCTATACTAATACTGACGCTACAAGGCCCATGAAAGAAAATCTCACTCTTTATATGTGTGCGTGCATTATTTTCTATGACTACTTCGTTTCCTTTCAACAATAAAATTTAGCCTAAAATAAACGAGCATAATACAAGCGAAATAATAAACCACACTAATCGTTGGTTTTAGTCGGAATCAACCCGCGTTTTTGTCATACAAATATTAAAGTTGTGCTTCAACTGAAACGTAATTCGGATTCGTTTGACCCACAAAGTTGTTTACCTTTGTATTGTTTGTGTTACAGGAAAACTCAAACTACAGAAATTTATAATAAAAGTTAAATTTATTATCATGGTTATTGTATAAGTTCGTGTTTGTCCTACAGGTTAACCCAGTTTTGATACAACGTCGACGCCAACGCATTTGGTTTAGTTTCCGGCTGCACTTCAATATACTGGTATCGATTCTGTTGTGACTGTTGTAACCATGGAGGTAGTAATCATACTGGAGTGAGCCATACCACACGAATACATATCGACAATTGCACACTAACAAAAAACGGACACGCCAAAAACCGAAAGACTCCGTCTATATATACTTAGTCTAAGGTTGTAACTTACTAACTAAAATTACTAAAATTGTGTCAAATATGAAAGATCATATTATTATTCAGTTAACGCTAAAGTAAAAATTTGCTTAACAGCTCTGTAGTGCTATTCCGTAAACAACAAAATGACGGAGAATTTCACCTAGTGAATCCGCGTTCACCTGACTTACCTTGGCATTTCCACTGCCAAATCCAATGTATTACAGAATGCTAAATTGAAAATTCACCGCCGATCTCGCGGTAACTTAGGTGAATGTTGTTGACAGAAAAGCACTTCTGACTGAAATTCCTAAGTATTTTTCTTTACAGTTGCGGGTATAGTTTCCTACGTGTATCTACGTCAAAAGTAAATTGGTGCTGCCTTTTTTTTTTAATACTACGAGCTGATAGAACAAGCAGATGGCCCACCTGATGTTAAATGGTAACCATCACCTATAACAAAGCATTGCCTCGTAAGTCACGCACGATAGAAACGTGCCTTACGATGCACTGCCCTGCGTCCATCAACTTGAGGCATACAGATGTAAAGCATCATGTGCCTGTAATTACACCGGCAACCACACTCTTCAAACCGAAACACAGCGTTGCTGCTTGGCGGCAGAAAAAGGCGTGGTGGTAGTACTTCCTCGGACGAGCCCTTCACAAAGAGCTCTACTACTCTTATTTGACGTAGACATACGTAGGTAATGTATGTCTACGTCAAACTAGGCAGCACCAATTTACATAACGACTAAAACCGCGTAAAAATGTAGCATTACTGAATAACTGAATGAATTTGACTGCACTAAAAATGTTGCAGTCTCTTTCTTATAAACTGAAACAACGAGGACGGCTATATCTTTAGCACTGTCTAATAACGCAACAGCAAGGCGACCTTGTCAACTCCATCGGGCAGTCGATATTAAAAGCATAGATATATTATAAGCATATTACGGCAAGAAGAAATCTATCACATATTAAAAAAGCAATTGAGACCTAGTTATATAAGTTTTTATTACTAGTGGTACATAATATAAATAAGTAATAATTGGCAAAAAAAAACAAAATATTTTATTGCGGAACTTTAAACAAATGGGGTAGGTAACACAATAAGAAACGATGACAGCTACAGTAGTTATAAAAACTGTGACGTAACTATCAACGCCCACCTCTTCGATTTAGGTATGGAGAGTTCCTTATACAGAATGGTATAAAGTATCAAGACAAAAACGAATTTAAAGGATACCAAAAACTTAAAACTAAATTAAATTAAAAACAGGAGCAATTTAACGTGTGCCTGTATAATGCCTACTAGGTAGTTTGCCTTTTTGAGATATTTTCTTTCTATATGAAAAAGTTATGGAGCTATTAGATAGTATTACGAAGTTATTAAAAACTAACAAATGGGAGCACACGTTATATTGGACTCTCAAATTTTACTATTTTCGCTTATAACAATAATTAAAATCGTTCTGATCCCACTATATTCGTATTACTTACTATCTATTGAATTCGTTGGCAGATTTTTCTTGTACTTAATTCCCTATCCAATCTTGTGCACTCTACCGACCTACATGCAGACAGATTGGATTAACGATTCGAAAGTTGCTCGGGAAACATTATACCTACGTTCAACACCGATTCAACTTGTTTGATAATTACATGAAGCGAGCGAAAATCTAACGATTTGGTTGTTATTA
This sequence comes from Chloroclysta siterata, assembly GCA_932294275.1. Taxonomy (NCBI): domain Eukaryota; kingdom Metazoa; phylum Arthropoda; class Insecta; order Lepidoptera; family Geometridae; genus Chloroclysta; species Chloroclysta siterata. The sequence continues at coordinate 7,557,935 of OW028601.1, read as the reverse complement.
AAATCAATTAGTCGAACAATGAAGTGGGTAAGCAAACGCTATGGCGGACCTAAGTTGATTTAATACTTTCTCGGTAGAATTATTAAATGGTTTGGTATAAACATTAATATATAATGAGTTACAATTTTTAAAAGCGGTTTAATTTTGTGGCTTTCAGGTTGACCACTGCTTACTACTTCTAACAGTGACTTACGGTAAGAACTAAGCCGTAAGTTTGTTATCTTTTCTAGTCTTGGTCACTTGGAACTGGAACCTAGATTCACGTAGCTTTAAGAAGTTTTAAAGTGATCTTTGTGATTCAATTAATTGAATACCTTTCGACTTTGACTAAAACGCAGGTGAGAAAACAGAAACAGCCTATGGTGACTTTGATCGCCAGGCACGGTAGATATCCCTCAGATCTCTTATCAACATGTACGAATGCAATATTGAGGATGTCTCTAAGAAAGGAAGTCGACGGTACTCGTACGTCCGAATACGGTACGTTGTTGTTGGACATTGTACGGTAGGTTGGTAGGTTATTACAAGATGGATACATGTTTGATAATCCCCGGAGCTCAATGTGGTGTCCCCTAGATTGAGAACAAGGAGATTAAGGTATACCTACATGCTTGGTTAACATACCTACAAGTTTAAGTATGTTATAAAGGAGCGGTTTCATCAATAAATGTAGCCGGGGTCGGATCTGTGTACAGTATATATAATTATCGCTTAGCAATATAGTAACTGTTTTAACTGCATTATCGCTTTATTTTTACCAATCAAGATTTTCTTGGTCAAGGAGAGCAACACAATACACTAAAAATATGGCGGACTGACATGCGTGAAATGTCCTTTTGACAACAGTATCAATTCCAGTACCAGTGCCAAGTCTGAGTTATGTTTTTAGTTTTACGTTACGTCAGGCCTTTTTTGTATCGAGACTTTGCGAGTTCGTTTAAAGAAGGTCCGATGTTACGAAAAACTAAATACGAAAAACTCGCACGCAACTACAGCAACAACAAAAACATAAAATTGTTAAAGCGATGTAAAATTCAATGCGTATCAAACGTCAAGGCGTCTCCAGAAGTGTTCACAAATTAAAAAAATCGACTAGATAAACATTTAGGTGACAACTTTATTTGCCTACAAATTAAAGAAATTGCAATGACATAAGGTAAACTCTGTTTTTTTTCTTCAAATTTTTCTATGTGGCGTAGGTACTGAGACCAGACCCACAATAAAAAAGGTCCTTTATATTCAGAAAATTTAAGCAAAAATGTTTGAAACATGTAATTGTACGTCATAATAGGGCAGGCTGTTTGTTCATTTTATACAATCACCACCTTATACATTCAACAGTTTACGTAAAGATTATTCTGATTCTGATTGGGGATTGTTCGAGACTTAAGACGCAGACTACCGGGAAACATCTTCTCGCTCGCACATTTCAACAGTTTCGAAGATATCTGTTTAAGATATAAAATGACTGAAGGTAGTTTTGAAAATCACAAATAACCCAAGTTTTGGAAAATAACATTACGAAGGCTGAGCAGAACTTTGTTTATGTACGAAACCTAATTAAGCAAAGTTTCTGGTAGGATTCCTGGTTTGGATCTTTTTTTATACATCCAGCTGATGGAACAAGCAGATGGCCCACCTGATGTTAAGTGGTAACCATCACCTATAACAAAGCATTGCCTCGTAAGTCACGCAGGATAGGAACGTGCCCTACGATGCACTGCCCTGCGTCCATCAGCTTGAGGCATACAGATGTTAAGCCTCATGTGCCTGTAATTACACCGGCAACCACACTCTTCAAACCGAAACACAGCATTGCTGCTTGGCGGCAGAAAAAGGTGTGGTGGTAGTACTTCCCCGGACGAGCTCTTCACAAAGAGCTCTACTACTCTTATTCAAAGCTTGATACGGTAGGTATACTGAATAACTGGAACGGTCGGTGACAAAGTAAATGCACATTAATAGCTTGTAAAGTTCAAATATTTCATACCGCCCCTAAAAGTTTTTAACTTCGCCTTGACCAATAACTATCTGCAACCCAAACTTGCTATATCTTTGCTTAATCCAGAGAAGATGTGAAATAGATAACTGAAGTTGTAAATTTACTTATCTCACCGACTGTACCTTCATGGACCCTTTTGTACACAGCGAAAGGCAGAATGATGTGAGCCTGAGGCAACGTAAAATATGCGGGTACTGTAGAACGCCGTAACCATTGCCTTGTTTCGTGTTTTTTTCCTGGTTGAGACTTTGTGTTATAAATTAGAAGGATTTGTTTCATGATTTATAGGAGCCCGGAGGGACTAGTATTCGGTACGGTTTTTTACAAGCGTTGCCTCGTTTTTTACACTTTTTAAATATTATTTTTGCATAAAACAAACAAAGCTGACGAAACGGCCATAAAGTTGCTGTTTCCATAGGCAAAGCGCGGAAGCGCACAATTTATTTTATTTACTACTTGATGATGTACCACGCAGATGGCCAACCTATGTTAAGTGGTAACCATCACCTATGACAAAGCATTGCCTCGTAAGTCACGCACGATATAAACGAGCCCTACGATGCACTGCCCTGCGCCCATCAAACTGATACAAATGCCTCATGTGCCTGTTATTTCGATGCCTCATGTACCTGTTATTTCATTGGCGATCACACAATTCAAACCGAAACGCAGCAACGCTGCTTGGAGGCAGAAATAGGCATGGTGGTAACGTAGCACTTCCCCGGACGAACCCTTCATAAGAGCTCTTACTACTCTATTGAAGAGTTCCGTTGAACAGACCTTGGCTCCATCATCAGACCAGGTCGCTCATCATCACCATTTTATGAGAACTGAGTACCTTCTTAATTTTTTTATAGAAAAAAAAATAAGAAAAAGCAAAGGAACTGGCCCACCGGTAGAAAAACCTTGATGTCAACGAAACTCTTAGAGATAGAGCTCTTGGATCGTTGGTTATCTTAATTTTACTTTTTTGTTGTATCTCAAAAACAGGGCGTACTAAAAAAAAGTAATAATTTTAAAAGGAATGTCCAAACAAAGCCCTTTTATATGACATGTACCTAACTTGATTTTTTTGTGAAACTTTTATTTTTACCCCTTTAAAAACCCCTTAACATAACAACTTGTCATCCGATTTAACTAATATACCTACTTACCAGTAAATTTCTCGAGTACAAGCTCGTGCGTGAGTTGCCAGGCAATGATTTGTTATAGGATACCAACATCAGGTGGGCCATAGGCTTGTTCCATCTGCAAGTAGTAAAAAAAATGGTACCAAAGGGAATTGTGTAGGTAATATTATTAGGTCCATGACCTACATACCTATACCTACACTTCTCCCGCTTTGGTAAACCATATTCCCAAGCGACATGATTGAGTTGTCGATTTACCTACGAAAAAGCTTGGGATTGCAGTAGCTTCAACTCATTTCAAAAGCTAAAAATAGTGCGAAATTACGTTAAAAGGAAGGAAGTATTGGCACAGAATAAACAAAAGTAAGTACGTACCTACCTAGTAGTAAACATAGAAGGTATTGGGAAAGTTGGAGAAAAAAGCTATAGGAGCCAAGAAGTTTCTCGTCCATTCTTCTTGGCTTTAGTCGCGAGGACCGGATTTCTAATTGATCACCTAGTCTGTAAGACGTTTCAAAGTGATCCTTGTAATTCGAATGAACAGAAACAGATGAGATGTAGGTAAGCAGGTACCTACATATCTAATCTCAGCACCTACTTATTAAACATGTTCTTGTTCTCTCCTTTATGAAAGTTTCTATACCGACGCGACAGAGGTGCCATAAATTGTTTACTGTAGCTCTCTTTATTAGACAGGAGATAAGATGAACCAGGTAATAATGGAAGTACCTACCTACTTTATCAGCGTAATGAAATTGTAGGCTCGTAACTTTTGACGCTGGCTTATTTGATGCCTACTTATGAACTCGCGCTTAAATAATTAAACGTGCTTATTGATACAATTTATAATGAACTTACCAAGCTAAATGCGGCGCGGCGCGGTGCTGCGCTCTGTAAATAAGGTGTAACATGTTTGTGCTCGATCATCGAACACGTTTGAAGAGCCTGTGTAAAACGGTATTGAGCATACCTACTACTCACTAGGTAATGCATTTACAAGGCTGACATCCGTCGAAATACCTCTCGCGCACACATTCAACATTTTGAAAGATGTAAAATCACTGAACTTATTTACAAAAAATCACAATCAACCAAATTCAGCATAAATAACATTTTGATCCAAACAAGTTTCCGACAAAAAATATTTTTTTTCTGAAGCTGAAGCACCTTTTAAATCCTACTTCCTATAAATATCACAGTATACATAAATGCGAAAGTTACGATGTTTGGATCTAAGGATGTTTGAGGCTCTATCATGCCCTAAACACTGAGCCGATCGCGATGAAACTTAGAAGAAACCTATATTAGTATTTTATAGATTTGATTTATCTCAATGTACACTAGCTGTTAAAGCTATAACGTGTAACATGTACTTACTATGTTATACAGGGTGTCCCAAAAAGAAGTAATAAGCGGAAGTCCAGAGATAGAGCACCACTTGGGGTAGGTACCCGAATCACCACCATATAGGTATGTTCCGCGATTTTTCATAATTTTCAAGTTATGATATTTTTTCTTAATTTTTGAAAACTTTCTTTAAAAATCTAAACAAGTGACTTTATGGTTCTTAAGTAGGTAAGTCTCAAAGTTTTTCCTAAATCTTAGCTTTCATCATCATTAAAAAAAGTACTACATAATGGGCTACTTCGGCTGAAATCGGCCTTCAAAGACATCTAAGTGGAAAATTCTTAAAATTAGCAATCTGATTGAAATTTTTTATAGGCCATTTTATAATTCGTAATTGTGGTGATTCGGGTACTCCAATTGGTGCTCTATCTCTGGACTTTCCCTTATCACTACTCTTTGTGAGATCCTGTATAAGGCCAAAGACTAAGTGATCAGACCAAGCACTGGAATACTTTGACATGTGCAAAGGTTAAATATAGTTTTCGAAATTCCCATACAAAAGTAAATTAATATTGCCTCTGAAATTTGAAGCACCCCTGATACTGTTTACGTAAGTACCAAGGTCAAGCACACGCGGAACGTACAAACAGCTGTGAATAGGGCTACCTCATGGTGTGTTTAGCAACTAGTGAGCTTAATTTTGAATTTGACATTAACTCCACTTTGACATCTATAATTAATTGGTTATCTCTTAATAATTTGAATATAAACTTGACAAAAACTTTTATTATGAATTTTAAGCAAAAAAACAATACTAAACTTGACATTGATATAAACTATTTAGGAACTACAGTTAACGAAGTTGATAAAACCAAATTTTTAGGACTCATTATCGATAATAAATTAAATTGGAAATTACATATTGCTGAAATCTGTAAGCGATTGAAACAATTTTCCTATGCTCTCTATAAGTTACAAAAAGTTACAAATATGTCTGCCCTTCTTACTGCCTACCACGGTCATGTATCGTCGGTTTTGCGATATGGCACGATATTTTGGGGTAACTCGGCTAACAATCTTAATGTCTTTAAGGCACAAAAACGCTGTCTTCGCGCTATTTGCGGTCTTCATAGGTTAAACAGCTGCAAGGATCATTTTATTAAACTAAAATTACTTACTTTTCCATCGATTTACATTTATGAAGTAGCTGTTTTTGTTAAATGCAATCCTAAATTATTTTTGGAGTTTGCGGCCGGAAGCCGCTTGGAGGGAAATCTTCATAATGTACCATGTAGAACACATTTAATACGCATGAGTGTATTTTGCATGGCTCCTATAATATACAACAAAATTCCAATATCTGTTCGCCGGCTGTCCACTACCGAATTTAAAACTAAATTAAAAAATATATTGATAAATAAAGCCATCTATAGCGTCAATGAATTTTTGTCTGACTGAATTATTATTATTTTTATTAACTTTCTTTCTTATTTGACTTTTTTCCATTTAATTTTGATTTGTTATGTATTATTTATTTGATTTGAATTTTCTTATGAATTATTTAATGTTCCCAATTACTATTTTTATAAATGATTTAATGTCAAATTTGTGAATTAGTTTGTAAGAAAATGCTTTGTATGCCTAATGGCAGAATCTAGTGTTCATCTCTAACCATGACATCTGTTTTTATAAACCTACCTAGATTCACAGAGAATAAATGATTTATAATTTATTTATGATTTATGAGCGCTGGTGGTCTAGTGGTAGCGGCCCCGCCCTCCGATCCTAAGGTCGTGGGTTCGAAACCAGTCGTACACAAATGAGTTTTTCTGTTCAAAAATGTATGTGCACAATGCCAGTACTCTCAAACGTTGAATAAAAACATCATGAGGAAACCGGCATGTCGTGGAACCTAAAAAGTTCTATAACATATGTGTCAAGTGCTCGAAAGAAGCCTTGAGGCGCCCTTAAAATCCTTTCACCACACTGTTTCGAAAGAAACTAGTGACACAACAAGAGAGAGATGGTGTCTGTAGAATACCCTGCTTCCGGGGTTATAGGGGTATTATGTTACACGTTGCATAAAATAATACTTGGTCTTTCCCCAGTTTTAATTATCGAATCCGTGTCCAGAGATAGTAATTAACATAAGCTACTCGCATAGTTTGCAACCCTGTAAAACAGCAAACAAAGTTATAAAGGGTTTGTTTGCCAATGTGTAATCAGTAGGGCAGTGAGCACTTGAGCAACACAATCGGACTAATTAGTACGACCTCTAAAATGGGCAAAGTTGTTTGTTTCTAAGTAACGATCACGATCTGAATCTTTGTTTGTGTTTAAGTTCGTCTTTGAAATAGAGTTTGGTAACCACTTTACTAAGCTTCATGCTAAGGAATAAAATTAAAAGACAAACATTAATAGATTAATGCACGAGTATAATATTATAAAATACTTTCAGCCTATCGAACATAATCCTATGGGTTCTAAAACGATATTTACATAAAAATACGAAAGGCGGGAGACATAAACCCAGAAATGAGAAAACGATGTGCCCCACCTGTGAGTCCTGCGAATTTGTCCTGCGTTTATTATTATGCTTAAAACTACTACAATTATATTATCAGTCCAAATTCGAGATAAGTGAATACAAAGAGGGGTCGTGTGCTACGCCGCGCGTCCCAGGTCCTTTGCTGGCGCGCGGACTCTACGGCCAGAACCCACAGGCAAGTGGCGCGGCTCTAGCCACCGCCCTATAACAATAAATAACAACATGATTCAACAAGCACATCCTCATTTCTAGATTCATTGACAAAATGCCGCTCAGCGGCGTTTATGCTTAGATCACTGGAGTAGCGGTGGAAATACTTCACGAAGTTTCATCACGAAACTATTCAATTGTGCAAAACATGAGGCGTACCTTATCACTTTCACGCGTTTTAATCACATTTAAAAAACTGCCTTTTTCGGGCAGGTTAGCTAACACCTTGATGTCGTTCTTGCAATCTAACAATTCGGGATACAATTTTTTAAATACTACCGTACTTAGATTGCATTCTCGAAACATGAATACACCCCAGTAGTTACGAGAGCTTCTACACCTGTGACATCGTCCATTCTCCTTCTAGTAGCTCACAACTATACATGCACCACCGGGATGCGGATTCGCGGAACCAAAGTCGAAGCGACAACGGTCCGTCATGACTACTGGCCCCGCTCGGAAATGTATTCATAGAGCATAATGTTCGTTGAAGTATTTATACCGCGCGTCCGTGTGGCGAGTTCTAGTCGTCGTGGGGTCGCGGCTCGGCGAACCCCCGCGCTGACATGAGGTCTGGCGCGGGGGAGGCTTGCGGCGCGAGGGGCGCGGGGGACGCCGCCGGCGACGCGGCCGGGGACGCGCTGCCCTGCGGCGAGGGCAGCGACGCGTACACCGTCGGACGCGGCGGCTGGTACGAGGGCGCGTACGAGTCGCTGCGCGGGTTGTAGAAGGGCGAGTCGTCGGCGCAGCAGTCGAGGTTGGGCGAGTAGGGCGTGGCGGCGCCGCAGGAGGGCGCGTCGTCGCTCGGCCGGTACGCGGGCGCCGCGGGAGCGTACACCGCGCGGCGCGGCGGCTCCGCCTCCGTCGGCCGGTGGTGCGAGGACGGCACGTGCGCGTCCGACCAGCAGGCCTTGCTGGGAGTGAAGTCCCCCTTCACGTACAGCTGGATGGGCCGGCTGAAGCCCTTGCTGGCGTGCTGCGGGACGCCGAGGATCGAACACTTGCTGAACCCCACCTCGGGGGACAGCAGGAAGTCGCGGAACTTGTTCGGGAACATCTCGATCGAGTTGAAGTTCTCGTATATTGTTGGCTGCAAAAATAAACGTACGAGTTGAATACATGTGAACCGCAAGAACATAATTTGTCTGCAAAAAAACCGCCTTCAAATACACTGAAAACATAAAAGAGCAAAATACGCAATTTCATTTACTTGGATGACATAACTTTTTCGTGCCAATTATAATATTATTTCCAAATCGGTTCAAAAAATAAAATGACGGAGTTAAGCGGTAACAAACATTAAAATAAAAACAAGAGAACCACCTTTTTTCAAGTCGGTGTAAAATAACTATCATTCATCTTAAATTGTAGTACCTATAAGATAATTTTGAGTTTACACGTGCAGCCAATATTTCAATCGATACGCAGATGTTACCCTCGATTCTGAAATGTAACATCTCAGAAACCACCCGCGGCTTAACAGTCTTATGCAACACATGGCCGATCTAATTATAATTTGTATTTTTGTTTAAAACATGCTTTAAAACATGCACTGTGCTCACGATGCTTAAACGTACTTATATTTAAAACGTCTTGTTTCTTGCCTTTTCTTTTTTCTTCTAGGCTTGGGTCGCGAGCAACTGGTGCTAGATCCACCTAGATCATAGGACGTTTCAAAGTGATCCTTATGATAGAAATAAATAAAGACTGTTTAGATTTCGACTTTGATCTAAAATATCTTCCAAGTACCATACAAATTGAGCACGCTAAATGCTTAACAGACGATCTGGAACGAACATGTGGCAATCAATTGTCCACTTAGTACATTTGTTATACAAGGTGTTCCAAAACTTGTATTTAAAACTTCAGGAGGTTAAAGTACCCATCAATATTAATAACTTTCCCTAAGGAACCAACACTGTCAACGCGAAAAAAAAATTTGCTGTTTCATACAAAAGTTCAATACCTATATGGCTAAAATGTATTAAACAGCTGTTTTTTTTTCGCGTTCACAGTGTTGGTTCCTTAAAAAAAGTTATTCATATTGATGGGTATTTTCACTCCCTGAAGTTTTAAATACAAGTATAGTATTGGAACACCTTGTATAGCAAATTGACGTCACCAAGTGTTCCACAAAAGTACCTAAGCTTTGAAATAAATTAATATGAATTATTACCGTCAAACGCTTCTTCTTCTTATAGCTCGCCCAGTTTTGTGCTTCCAGAACCAGCTTGCCGCCGGGACGTAGATCGGCGAACATGCGTCTAAAGGCACGCTTTAGGCCCGCGTCGCCCCAATTCAGATGCAACCACTTAGTGGTGGAAAGGCAGAGGATCAGGTCGTATTGCGGACTGTCGCCGGAGCCCACCGTCACGTCTTCTCGAGGGACGTAGTTGCCCTGGAAACCAAACAGAACAGAATAAATACAACAGTCACGGTCTTCTGATATCAACAGCCGTCACAGCTCATTTGGTAGTATGTAATATATCAGCTATCGGGTTCCTACAGAACAAGCTTCATTTAGTTAAGACTTAAAAGGACTAAACCTTTTGAACTAGTGTAGTGTAAAGTTATAATTCATGTAGTGAATGTGAAAAACTCTAATCAAGAACACAAGAACAAAGTTCCTTAAATAGAGACATTAAGAAAAGTGTTAGTGGACACAATCTTAGATGTAGCTTACTTTAAAAAACTAGGTCAGTATTAAATTACCTATTAGCCGTAATTATGGCTAGATAAATAAAATAAATATTGGTGGACTATCCACACAACACTATCTAGCCCCAAACTAAGCCAAAGCTTGTAATATGGGAACCAGATAGCTGATATAATACAAATATACTTTTTATATTTTTTTTTGTAAATACATACTTATAATATTATATAACACCCAGACAGAGAACAAACATCTATGTTCATCACACAAATGTTTGTTCTCGGTGGGGATCGAACCCACGGCCTACGGCGCAGAAGGCAGAGCTACCACCAACTGAGCTGTGAAGGCTGTAATATTAGATTAATGTAATATTAGATGTATTAGAGTATGTTATAAAATAATAACGTAAACGTATTAAAAAAATAACTTAGGGCTATAGATAGTGCTGTGTCAAATGTCCACCTATAAATAAATATTTTAATTATTGTTTTAAATTAAGAGTGCTGAGTAACGCTATTTTTACTCAGAAATGGCGAGGCAGACGGGTGTCTGTCGTTATTGTACAAAAAAACTAAAAATATTAAGTACAATACCTTATCCCTCAAAGCAATTTATTCCTGACAAACTTATAATGGAAAGGGTATACAAAGTAGGAAAGTGGTCATAAAATTAAAATTATAATAGAATCATGATAAGAGCCCTAGAATAAACTGTATACTACGAGAACCATAAAACCCCGATCCAAAAATGATATTTATACATCATGTAACACCCGTCGTGGGAATAGTCGGCGAACGGATCTTGATAGGATAGAGACATTCTGAGCGGTAATTTTAGTCCCAAAGGATATAGTAAATAGAAGATCGGGCGGAAAAGTTAGTAACAATTTTATCTGAGTTGACAAGGCGTAAAACAAGGAAGTAGTCGTGAGTAGTGCTTGTGAGATTTTTTTTCTTTATTATTTATTATGTCAGAGCAAATTCTTATACTAATCTCTTTTTGTGAAGCTTACACGCTATAGCTAGTCACATTACATTACTTTACATGACTGTTTGTAGGCTTAAGGTTTATCCAAAAATCAATATTTTGATATCCCTTAGTTGCAACCAGCAAATTTAAGTCCTTAGTGTCGGGAACACTGTGAAAACCAATGCACGGTAAACATCTACTCAGATCTCTTGGTACCTACTCAAGATCCTTTTTGACGAACTAACTTGTGGAACAAGAAGATGGCCCACCTGACGTTAAGTAGTAACCATCACCTATAGCAAAGCATTACCTCGTAAGTCAAGCACGTTAGGAACGTGGCCTACGATGCACTGCCCTGCGTCCATCAACTTGAGTTGTACAGATGTTAAGCCTCATGTGCCTGTAATCACACCGGCAACCACACTCTTCAAACCGAGACAGCTACGCTGCTTGGCGGCAGAAAAAGGCGTGATTTACTGTGGTGTGTGTCTGGTGGTAGTACTTCCCCGGACAAGCCCTTCACAAAGAGCTCTACTACTCAACGTCTGATTAGTTATTAAGATAAAATATTAGTATTTTTAGAAAACACTAGAAGAGTCCCCTCTTTTCCGTTTTCTAACACAGGTTGATAAAACTTAATAAAAGAGATCCCAACCAGATTTATAATAATACTTTATGAACAATAAAAATATTTTTAATTGTTAATGAATTGTTATCAAAAAAATAATAAGTAAAGAATTAACTTACATGTTTGAAAGTAACATTGTACGGGAATGCGGGTAGTGAGACGTTATCGCCCATCACGCCGAGCGGTCCAAACAGCATCGACATGGACATTGGAAAGAAGCACTGCCCCTGCTCCTTATTAAATGCTTTCCTATTCTTCCTGGGCTTTCTAATCTTCCTTTTCTTCACGTCATCTGGTTTCTCTGTGCAATCTTCGCATTTTTCCTCCTTGCACTCACCGCATTCGGGCTTCTTATCGGAAGTATCGAGATCTTTCTTGTCTTCATCCATTTTTGGCTCAGCTGGTACAGGTAAGAAGGAACGTAGGTTCTTTTGCGCTCGAGCTGAAATAACAGAATTAGTTTCAGTATGCCATTCATTCAGTATGCAATTCGCTTCAGTATGGAAAGATAGTAGACTGATGTCAGTGACTGTCAGTAGTATGGTGGACTGTGTCAATGGTAAAAGTGCAGTAGAAGTTTCATTCAAGATGTTTTCCTTCATTGTACAGTATTCTGTACCTACTTGACAGCCTACACAGCAGTCACAGCTCAGTTGGTAGTAGCTCCGCCTTCTGCGCTGTAGGCCGTGGCGTGGGTTCGATCACCACCGAGAACTAACATTTTTGTATTGAACATTTTATTTTACTCTAATTTTTAGTTTTAAACCATATTATTATCTTGTATTTGTGTAATTAATGTGTACCTACTATGGACTTTGTTGTCTGAAATAAAGATTTTATTATTATTATTATAGATGTTTGTTCTCCGTCTGAGTGTATAATATTTTTGTTCATTTACAAATTACGAGTAAAAAGTATATAAAGTCAAAAAAGACAAAAGGTATTTATTGAATTGAATCACAATCGAAGTGAATCTATCTAGTTTCCATAGTAAGTACAATATTTACTTAGTTTGGGGGAAAATAGTGGTGTGTAGAATGTCCACCAATATTTATCTTATTTATTTATTTGAAGGCTCATGTGATGGTATACATGGGACAGTCAACTGCACTATGATGTGTCATTATCATTAATAATCTCTAATACTATAAGAATCAAAGTCCTGACTGACTGACTGACTGACTGACTGACTGACTGACTGACTGACTGACTGACATATAGACAACGCACAGCCTAAACCGCTGGTCCTAGAGACTTGAAATTTGAGGAGTACATAGGTCTTATGGCGTAGAGGTGTACTAAGAAGGGATTTTTGGAAATTCAACCCCTAAGGGTGTAAAAAGGGATGAAAACGTTTGTATGAAAAATTGTATTCCTTGAACCTACAAACTTGAAACTTGGAATACATATACTTCAAGACAAAAAAATAGGAAATACATTTTTAGTTTTTTAAAACTACCCTTAATAAGTGTGCTAAGGGATGTAAAAGTATGTATGGGAGTTTTTTGACCGCTGGTCCTAGAGACTTGAAATTTGAAGAGTACATAGGTCTTATGGCGTAGAGGTGTCCTAAGAAGGGATTTCTGGAAATTCAACCCCTAAGGGTGTAAAAAGGGATGAAAACGTTTGTATGAAAAATTGTATTCCTTGAACCTACAAACTTGAAACTTGGAGTACATATACTTCAAGACAAAAAAATAGGAAACACATTTTTAGTTTTTTAAAACTACCCTTAATAAGTGTGCTAAGGGATGTAAAAGTATGTATGGGAGTTTTTTGACCGCTGGTCCTAGAGACTTGAAATTTGAAGAGTACATAGGTCTTATGGCGTAGAGATGTACTAAGAAGAGGTTTTTGGAAATTCAACCCCTAAGGGTGTAAAAGGGTTGAAACCGTTTGCATGAAAAATAGTATTCCTTGAACCTACAAACTTGAAACTTGGAGTACATGTACTCCAAGGCAAAAAATAAGAAAGGCATTTTTCGTTTTTTAGAACTACCCTTAATAAGTGTGCTAAGGGATGTAAAAGTATGTATGGGAGTTTTTTGACCGCTGGTCCTAGATACTTAAAACTTGAAAAGTACATAGGTCTTATGGCGTAGAGGTGTACTATGAAGGTATTTTTGGAAATTCAAGCCCTAAGGGTGTAAAAAGGGATAAGAACGTTTGTATGAGAAATAGTATTCCTTGAACCTACAAACTTGAAACTTGGAGTATTTATATTTCAAGGCAAAAAAATAGGAAAGGCATTTGAAGTTTTTTAAATCTACCCTTGATAAGTGTGCAAAGGGATGTAAAAGTTTGTATGGGAGTTTTTTGACCGCTGGTCCTAGAGACTTGAAATTTGAAGAGTACATAGGTCTTATGGCGTAGAGATGTACTAAGAAGAGGTTTTTGGAAATTCAACCCCTAAGGGTGTAAAAGGGTTGAAACCGTTTGCATGAAAAATAGTATTCCTTGAACCTACAAACTTGAAACTTGGAGTACATGTACTCCAAGGCAAAAAATAGGACTGGCATTTTTCGTTTTTTAGAACTACCCTTAATAAGTGTGCAAAGGGATGTAAAAGTTTGTATGGGAAGTTTTTGACCGCTGGTCCTAGGGACTTTGAATTTGAAGAGTATATAGGTCTTATGGCGTAGAGGTGTACTAAGAAGAGGTTTTTGGAAATTCAACCCCTAAGGGTGTAAAAGGGTTGAAAACGTTTGCATGAAAAATAGTATTCCTTGAACCTACAAACTTGAAACTTAGAGTACATGTACTCCAAGGCTAAAAAACAGGAAAGGCATTTTTAGTTTTTTAAAACTACCCTTAATAAGTGTGCAAAGGGATGTCAATGTTTGTATGGGAGTTTTTTAACGCGTGGTGCGATTGATTTAAAACTTGAAGTAAAATAATTTAAAATCACGTTTTCAATATTTTAAAACCACCCCTGCAAAGGGTGCCAAAGACTGACAAAGTTTCAAGGTTTGTATGGGAGATTTTTAAAGCGTAGTGTAATTAACTTAAAACTTAAAGAAAATGTGTTCTGTGGATAAATAACAAAAAGACAGTTTGATTTTCGAAAACAACCCCTAAAACGTTACCCTCCTTCGTTGCGCTCAAGTGAAAAGGATACAACAAGGCGTCAATGTTTGTAAGGAACATTCTAAAACGGTAATCTTGAGTTGGTACGATGAAGAGATCTTAGGGTATCTACCGTGCCTGGGGATCAAAGTCGTGAAGCTGTTTCGTTTCGTTTGTTTTTGGGGTAGAAACTAGGAACAAATAAGTACATATTTTCCGTATAAGAATGTCTTTGTTGTATTTGTCATGTTTGTGCTAAACTCAGTACCTATACCTACCTACCTACCTAATATAGGTAATGTACGCCTATAGGTATCTATAGGTATATACCTGCGTAGGTATCCTAATAATATACAAATCAATGCGAAAGTTACGATGTTTGGATGTTTGTGGCTCAATTACGGCTCACCACTTCAACGCGTGCGAAGCCGCGGGAAGCCACTAGTCTCTAATACTATAAGAATCAAAGTCCTGACTGACTGACTGACTGACATATAGACAACGCACAGCCTAAACCGCTGGTCCTAGAGACTTGAAATTTAGGGAGTACATAGGTGTTATGGCGTAGAGGTGTACTAAGAAGGGATTTTTGGAAATTCAACCCCTAAGGGTGTGAAAAGGGATGAAAACATTTGTATGAAAAATAGTATTCCTTGAACCTACAAACTTGAAACTTGGAGTACATGTACTTCAAGGCTAAAAAATAGGAAAAGCATATTTAGTTTTTTAAAAGTACCCTTAATAAGTGTACAAAGGGTTGTAAAAGTTTGTATGGGAGTTTTTTGACCGCTGGTCCTAGAGACTTGAAATTTGAAGAGTACATAGATCTTATGGCGTAGAGGTGTACTAAGAAGGGATTTTTGGAAATTCAACCCCTAAGGGTGTAAAAAGGGTTGAAATCGTTGGTATGAAAAATTATATTCCTTGAACCTACAAACTTCAAACTTGAAGTAGATGTACTCCAAGGCTAAAAAATAGGAAAATAATTTTTAGTTTTTTAAAACTACCCTTAAAAAGTGTGCAAAGGGATGTAAAAGTTTGTATGGGAGTTTTTTGACCGCTGGTCCTAGACTTGAAATTTGAACAGTACATAGGTCTTATGGCGTAGAGGTGTACTAAGAAGGGATTTTTGGAAATTCAACCCCTAAGGGTGTAAAAAGGGTTGAAAACGTTGGTATGAAAAATTGTATTCCTTGAACCTACAAACTTGAAACTTGAAGTAGATGTACTCCAAGGCTAAAAAATTGGAAAATAATTTTTAGAGTTTTAAAACTACCCTTAAAAAGTGTGCAAAGGGACGTAAAAGTTTGTATGGGAGTTTTTTGACCGCTGGTTCTAGAACTTGAAATTTGAACAGTACATAGGTCTTATGGCGTAGAGGTGTACTAAGAAGGGATTTTTGGAAATTCAACCCCTAAGGGTGTAAAAAGGGTTGAAATCGTTGGTATGAAAAATTGTATTCCTTGAACCTACAAACTTGAAACTTGAAGTAGATGTACTCCAAGGCTAAAAAATTGGAAAATAATTTTTAGTTTTTTAAAACTACCCTTAAAAAGTGTGCAAAGGGACGTAAAAGTTTGTATGGGAGTTTTTTGACCGCTGGTTCTAGAGACTTGAAATTTGAACAGTACATAGGTCTTATGGCGTAGAGGTGTACTAAGAAGGGATTTTTGGAAATTCAACCCCTAAGGGTGTAAACAGGGTTGAAAACGTTGGTATGAAAAATTGTTTTCCTTGAACCTACAAACTTGAAACTTGAAGTAGATGTATTCCAAGGCTAAAAAATAGGAAAGGCATTTTTAGTTTTTTAAAACTACCCTTAGAGGCGTCAATGTTTGTAAGAGATATTCTAAAAACGGGAATCTTGAGTTGGTACGAGGAGATCTGAGGGTATCTACCGTGCCCTGGGGATCAAAGTCGTGAAGCTGTTTCGTTTCGTTTGTTTTTGGGGTAGACACTAGGAACAAATAAGTACATATTTTCCGTGTAAGGTTGTCTTTGTTGTATTTGCCATGTTTGCTAAGCTCACCTGTACCTACCTACCGAATATAGGTAATTTATTTATTTATTTATAAAGAACGCCTAGAGGCATCTGTTATCCCTACGTAGGTATTTAAAATCCTACCCTAATAATATACAAATCAATGCGAAATTTACGATGTTTGGATGTTTGTGGCTCAATCACGGCTCACCACTTCAACGCGTGCGAAGCCGCGGGAAGCCACTAGTGACTAATGAGACTGTACATGGTACATTATTTTTTTAGATCTACCAGACACAATACAAAAGTAATGACCAGTGCCATCTATTACAAGTACTATAAATTGTTTTGGGCCATGTTTTTTTTGTCTACACTAATATTATAAAGAGGTAAACTTTGTATTTTTGTATTTTTGTATTTTTGTATGTAACGAATAGGCTCAAAAACTACTGGTCCGATTTCAAAAATTCTTTCACCATTAGAATGCTACATTATCCCTGAGTAACATAGGCTATATTATATTTTCAAAAAAATCAGGGATCCTTACTAAAACTTCAATAATGTAACCCAAGGTGGAAAACAAAAAACCTTACATCGCGTGCGCTGCGAAAACTATTGAAGATAGAACAAAATAATGTACTACGATTTTGTAGAACACGTTATCATCTACAAAAAATGTCGCGACAGCATATGTCTAACTATTATAGTTATGTCACAATAAGTGTTCTTTTATTATAAAAAATTAATTGAAATGCCTCCGCTAGAAAAGGGTCTTTATTTGTACCTTGGTATTAATCCTTATCCAAATAAATCATTTCATAATTAAGACGGTTTCAATACCTATAGATTACTTCTTAAATTTTTCAAATCGGACATTCCATTCAAAAGATATGACGAAATTAAAAATGTTTACGGGTCCACGGTTCACGCGCGGGGTGCGATTTCACTCACTCAAGGAGAAGCGCGTGCAAATGTATGAAATAAGTAGATGCGAGGCTCGAACCCACGGTCTAAGTTTATCCTAAAATGTTCAAAAAATTTATGACCACCCATGCGAAGCTGGGACAGGCCGCTAGTATTTTATATGTACCTCGTGTGTTCATAAGTTTTGAGACGAACTTATTTAATTAATTTAAAAAGAAAGTAATTCATGCAACCTTTTTTAAACTTTTAAAATTTTAAATTTCGAATGTTTTGAATCAGAAAAAATATACATTTGAATATTTGTTTCATTCTCCGTGAAAATAGCGCCAACAAAAGATGTGCGTGCGACTGTAATTTCACTGTTTCAAGCAGGAAAAAAACCAATGCAAGTTTTTAGTGAAATCCAAAGTTTGGGATGTAGTCGGAACTTTGTGTATTATACCATAAAGAGGTACAAGGAGACCGGCTCTTTAGAAGACCGTGGAAGATGTGGCCGCCCGCGGTCTGTAAGGACGCCCGCCAATATCAAAGTAATCAGAGAGTGAATTCGTCGCAACCCTTGCCGGACTCAAAAGAAATTAGCTCTGCAGACCAACATTTGGCGAATATCGGTGAACAGGATACTTAAATATGATCTTAAACTTAAGGCCTACAGTCGAAGGAAAGTGCATTATTTAAACGAGCGTCTTCGTAAATTGCGACTGGAACGATGTCGGAACCTATTGAAGAGACACGCTCCAAAAAATATCCTGTTTACCGATGAAAAGATCTTCACGGTGGAAGAAAAGTTTAAGCGGCAGAACAATAAGGTTTACGCCAGAAGTTCAAAGGACGTCCAGCTATCTGTACGCAATGTCCAGCGTACTCATCATCCAGCAAGTGTGATGGTTTGGTGGGGTGTTTCCTACGAGGGGGTCACTTCGCTTCATTTTTGCCAGCAAGGCGTTAAGGTGAAGGCACAAAATTACCAAACCGACATATTGGAAGCGGTGGTTAAACCATTAAATGATACGCTATTCGCTGGAAAATACTGGGTTTTCCAACAGGACTCTGCTCCCTCCCATAAAGCTAAGACTACCCAACGTTGGCTGGAGGCCAATTTGCCAGGCTTCATTCGGAGCGAAGATTGGCCCTCGTCAAGCCCTGACTTGAATCCTTTGGATTATTCTTTATGGACGGAATTGGAGCTGAGGGCATGCAGAAAGTCTCACCCAAACCTGGATTCTCTCAAGCGAGCCCTTATTAAAGAATCGAAACGGATTCCCATTGAAAAGATTCGTGCCGCCATAGATGAATGGCGCACGCGTTTGAAGGCCTGCATTGAATGCAAAGGCGGCCATTTTGAATGATTTATTTTTAAATACAGATCTAGATGTCAGTAGTTTTAATTTTAATATCCAATAAATGAATACTCAACTTAGCTCCAAAAATATTTTAGTTTTACTGTGTCTCAAGACTTATGAACACACGAGGTAAACTAGCTGACCTGTGCCCACTTTGTTGGGCGGTGTCAAATTTGCTATAAAATAATATTACGGCTATAAATTGAGATGAAGGCTATCCTATCTTTTAAGTTAGATCAAACTGCACACGGTGCGCAAATTTTATTGAAATCGCTTAAGTAGTTTAGGAGTCCATAGCGAACAAACAACGTGACGCGTAATTTATATATATTAAGATAGGTAATAGGTACATAGTCTATCTTGTCGTGTCACTAGTTTCTTTCGAAACAGAGTGGTGAAAGGATTTTAAGTGCGCTTCAAGAGGCTCCTTTGAGCACTTAACACATGTTATAGAACTTTTTAGGTTCTACGACATGCCGTTTTCCTCACGATGTTTTCCGTCACCGTTTGAGAGTACCTACCATTGTGCACGATACACATACAGATCAAGCGACACATAGCCAAAGAAAAATGACACTCAAAACAAACAAGGCCATAAAAGTGAGAAGTGTATCCTGATGTGTATCCAGGTGTACTATTTTTTTTTAATAAAAGCATACCTATACATATAGCTAAACAAGTGATGGCCCACCTGATGTTGAGCGGTTAATTCGGGCTATAACTATTGGAATGAGGTAGGTACAATTAGTGACCACATGCAGTAATCAATATTAATTTACTCACATCTTGCATAAGATGATGAAACATGAACATGTAAGAACCAGTCTTGCATTTATGCTAGTATAAAATTTGAGAAAATTTATTATTGATATAAAACATGAGAATAAAGCATAATATTAGAATAGGTACCTACTTATTAGAACAGGATCAATGTCAATGCCCACTATAGAGCGGGCACCAAGAGTCCGAGCGACAGCTATAGAGATGTGGCCAACATTGCAGCCAATGTCCAACACATCCTTGTTCTGAAAGAGATGCCGATGCATCTCAAAGACTTGCAGGCGGATATCCATCATTGCATTCAAATTACGGTAACCGTAATACCTGAAATAACAAATTGATTAAAGTTACACAACTAACATAGGTATATCCCAGAAATGATATTGATGTACTTGTTTTGTTTTGAATTGCTTTTAATTGTACTTATAAAAGCCACATCACAATTATTAATAAGAGGTCATGAAATACCACAATGGGCATCAAAAATTCTGCCTATTATTTAAATAAATTATACAGTAAATTTTATTAAATCTTACCTGTCATAGTTTCCATATTGATACTTGGAATTTTTGGCATGAAATGTTGGCAGCTTGGTGTCTCCTTCTGAGAGACTCTTAGTGCGGTGTGGAGAACCTGCTGGTCTCTCGGAAGGAACGGCTCTAGGTTGCCGCGCCCGCATCCAGGCCCCTGGCTGAGGCACTACAGGACTCACAATTTTATCTAAAGAATCCATCCGTCGTAACTTCTTATTACAGTCTTTGCCTTTCTGTGAAGAATTATCACTGTCACTGCAAGATCTCTTCCGCGACTTCGCCGTAGAAGTAGATGGTTCAGGTGGCAGTGGCTCCTTGATACCTTCAGATTTCACAACAGTTTCCTCTCTGGTTGGACTTGTATTATCAGTGGTACGCCGCCGCAGCCTCGCTTTCTTACGTGGCTTACGTTGCTGCATTGCAAGCCTTTGTTCATACTCTGCATTATCCAGAGGCTCCAGCAGATTTAGTGGGTCCCTTATATTGGGAGGAATTATAACATCTATCTTGGCTTTGTGCCGGGGTGGTGTTGGCAGTGGAGATGATTCAGGAGTCACAGCATTCATTGCCCTGTTGATATCCTCGTCTTGCAAACTGTTCAGATTCAAAGGATCAGATATGTTCCCTCCGAGCAAGAACTTAGTTGGTGGGATAAAAACATCCTTACGAGGCCTCTTGTGTGGAAGAAAAAATTTGGATATAGTAGGAAAGCTTTGTGCTCTTTTTCTCCCCTGCTTGAATTTGGCACTTATGTGATGAACTCTCCGAACGACATTTCTGTCCGTAGGCTCTTTGGCAGGTGTGTGGGTTTTCTTGCCATGACGAGATTTCTTTTTTGTTTTCTTAGAACTTCCCGGGGCTGCTCCATCACTGTCTTTCGAGACATTGGGGTCGCATGCGAAAGTGCCAGTCGGTTCAGTAATATTTTCAGCAGAATCCGCAACTTCACTTTCTGGTACATCATCAGCTGGCTCATTTAATTTATTAAGTTCATTGCTCTCACAAGCACTAACGATTTCTTTGGGACTACCCATTACGCTTACAATAAAATATTATTAACTTACATGATAGACCAGCATAATATCTTGCACAAAATCAAATTTGCCGCCACTCCGGTTCTTGCAAAATGCACAAGGACATCCGTCAATCGTGTTAAACAGGTTAACAATGCAGTATGTTTGTAATCACGCTGTCCATTATTTGTACTTTTGTATGACTTTACACCAAAATAAATTCCACTCGGTACATACCAGCGACGAAAACGAGTCTAAATAAACGATTTTACAACACTCGAACCAGATACATACGACACGGAAGGAAGATGGCAAATTGGCAATTGAGTTTTTTTTTTTTCGTACTGATAGTGTTGTCCCTCTACCTACCTACGCTACGGCCACATTAATAAGAATCGCTCGGTCGATATTCTAAGCGATATTGCTATGGACGTCAAGGACACTATCCGCTCGTCATTTATTTTGTTAATACAGCATCTTGGTCAATTCTTTTACTCAGGTAATGAGTAAAAGTTCAGTACGATTTATCGCTAAGAATCCATATCCATATCCATAGATACGACTGGGTTCAAGCCTGCAGATAATGCCGACCGACTCGACCTACCTAGTGAAAGCAAGCGAAGGCCGGAGCGCGTGCTGAGCTTTGCCGTTGGCACTCGCCTTCACCGCTGTATTGTGTAGTTACCTACATAACACAGAGTAATTTATACTGCTACCGAGTGAACGTTTTTTTATTTATTTATTTATCATTTATTGCACAAAACACAAAGTTAATGCACAAAAGGAGGGCCTAATGCA
This sequence comes from Chloroclysta siterata, assembly GCA_932294275.1. NCBI lineage: Eukaryota > Metazoa > Arthropoda > Insecta > Lepidoptera > Geometridae > Chloroclysta > Chloroclysta siterata. Next base: position 7,536,007 of record OW028601.1, on the reverse strand, counting down.
CAAGCATTTTCTACCAACGTTAGCCGTAGGCCAGAAATAAAATATGTAATAAAAACCTTCGACATTAGAAAATAATATATAGTAGTTATTAGAAAGTTTGTCATATCTTTTATATCCAACGGTATAATCGAAAAGTGTGGAGTGCTTTGTTTAATCAAATCAAAAACTTTTATTTCAGCTTACACACAGAAGGTATTATAGCCATATTTAATATTAGGTAGGTATCCAGTGTTGCCGTTTTAGCATTTTTAGTGCTAAATTTAGCATATTTCTTGACTCTTTAGCATGAAAATTTGGCATTTAGCATATTGCATATTTCTTGCATTTCAAATCAAAAGTCAATCTCAAAAGATTTAATAGGGGTATGGCAACTCTCTAAAGGAACCCACCTCCCCGAAATTCGTTTGTGATTGTTTTTACGCACGTATTCATAAAACGTAGGTACCTGAAGAAGTATTAAGACACATTCGAGGAGTAAAAGATACAATTATTATTATTACCGATGAGTGTGGATGTTGAAAGTGGCCCATCGACATCACAAGCCCAAGCTGACGAAAATGACGATGATTTAGGAATATTGTATTTGGATTAAAAAGATTAAAGCAAAATGTTCTATAGAATTCACATTTCTTGTCTTCCATATCCTAATAACATCAGAAATGTTGCAAATTGTGTATAGTATTTTCGTTACCACTCGGCGCTGAAACGGATGAATGATGGATTTACCTAACATTTGGTGTGTAACGATACCCTAAAAAGCCTAGAATAATATGTTATGCTACTGCTAAACCGAAAAATTGTCTCACGCAGCACGCACATGTGAAATCGTGGGCGTACAGGTAGGTTGATAACAAAATTTTGATTTTAGCATGTTTTTTAGCATTTTTGAAACAAGATTTAGCATTTTTTAGCATTATCTGGAGCAAGTTCTAGCATTTTCTCAAAATAAAAAACGGCAACACTGCGCCATTGCTCCGCTGCACGCACGACGCACGGCCACATACCAGGTATCTACATTATTGAATTAAAAATAAGCAGCACAAGAGTGCACAGTTGGCTGGCACCAGTGTCCAGTGCTCCATGAACACGGTGTCGTCCAGTCTGCCAGTCTGTCAGCTATGAAAAGGTAAATGTTAGTGCGGTAAAATAAACGGTACACCATTACTTTGTACCTAAAATAAAATAAACTCTACTGGTTCAATGGACAGCAGCGCTGTCTCGTAATTTTTTGGGCCTGTCTTAATAAAGGTACTTATTGGAAATTTGTAGAACACTGCAGACACGTTTTCTTTGAATAATTCAAAATAAAGTTTATCAAAAATGAGGTAGATTTTTATAAGCATTGGACTTTTTAATCAGAAATCAGTATCATTTCCATTAATAGATTTAATACATTGGGCTATCTGATTAGATATATCTGTCATGCATAGTTTCCTTTGTAAATTAATCGATTTAGTACTTTCTAAAAACATCGATTTATAACAAGGACCACCCTAGAAAACAATTTTCGGATGTTGACGATGATTGGTCGAAAGTATTGGTTCGAACTTTTTAAACCAGTAGAAGCTTGTTTATTTCTCATGAATGAACTATGATTGGTTGACATAAAATCCAATCAAAATACATCTGTTATTGCCAGCTTCAAAAAATGTATATCATTTAGGCCATTCACGACCATTCGTTACACCGATCTTCTGGCAGCCACGCCGACCGAGAAACTTTGTAAAGTTCTTGAGTGTTTTAATGCGATCGGATAATTATTTTTATCCCCAAGCACGGTAGACAATAATCTTTTAAGTTAATCTTTTCATTTTTTTTTACATTGTTTTTGTCTTGTCCATCTTTGGTTAAGAGCTCGAAACTCGGTCTTTATGCTTTATGTAAGCTTATTGCTCACTGTGTAAATTTCAGTCTATACACAGCCGCGCCTGTGTGAGTTTCCAAGTCTCGGCACCTTAACATAGTCATGGTGGGTAGGTACCGTGATTTAACATTATTCGAAAATCATCAAACAAAACTTTTAGCAAAGAGGACCTATAAAATCGTCTGCAATACGTAAGTGAGTCAAATTGGCGTACGTTGTTTTTTTATATGTAGTTTATTCCGTATTCTTCCAAGCCTATTATTTTATAAGTTATTTATGGGTTAAAAAACGCCATGGGCCTATGCACATTAATTGGTGGGCCTGAAGTTTCATTATTTACGCACAATCAGCTAACTAAAGCTATACCAGTTGAATATGTTTTTGTAAATGTATCAAACGATAATAAACACATGTATAATAAGAAACAACATAATGTTGACTGGCAAATCATGCTTCATGCAGTTGCGAACGTTATCAAAACAAGTTAGGTGATTTGTGAGGACCTTTTGTTTACATTGTGATTTATTACAATGACAAGTTGGGAAACACTGGTGGAAAAACTATTGGTCATACAATGCAAACATAGAGTTACAACGCACTCACATAACATAGCTGACTTGCTTGCTGCTAATTGAATGTGATTCTATAAACGTTTCATCTTTTTGTATAATAGCAACATTGGTTGCGTCGATTTTAAAATTTGAATTCGAAAATGTCCGTTTCGTTTTCATGTTGGTTTGATGACAGTTCGTTCATCGAAAGTTAAAAATTAACGGATGGATGGATTGGATACAAGTAAAGACAAGAATTACATGAAAAATAATACATAATATAAAGAACAAATTGTATTCTTGAAAGATCTTCTGTAAACTACATTGTGAAGTATTATTGTGTTAAAGTGTTGTGGTTTTTGGTTTATGTATTATCATCCCTTTGGTAAGCGTGAAAGATTGACTGATTCTTACTTTAATTGCTATAGTCGAAATGGCTAAACCTAAATCTAATTTGTATTCTAAGGCACTTACTGGGCTCTACTCTAGAATAAAATGTTATGATGGAACTCTAACAAACCATGGGACTCGGGTCATCACATAAAGTTGTATTTTAAAGTTACATATTACTTATATGAAATGAATTAAAGTGACACTTCTAAGTTGATATGTACCTACTTTTAAAAGAGAATGTTGTGTTTACATTAGTAATTTCGGAATTAGAAAATGAAAAACTATGGGGTACTTTATACCTACCTATATTAAGTAGAAAATGTTGTTCGGGATTATGATCATACATAATTAGCGCTTAATTAAAGTTGTCTTCTTGTTTCAGATGGTTTAGAGTACCTACCGTGGTTTAGAGTATTGGGTTGAATTATCAATTTAACAGGTAAGAATAAGTTCTAAAGTTAGAAAACATTTGGTGCATATATGGAGCTTGTTTGATTGATTCAACAAGTGTTTGGTTGTCAAAATTCATTGATTAAATTAATTTAGATATGCAAATTGTTGTTATTATATTAGAATTAATATTATGGTACCAAATCTAGCCTAAAGACATCAATTAAATTGATTTCAGGATGTCCCGAATACCCAAAATGCCCTCAGTTGCGTCTAAGGAAAACCGATCACTGAATCGAGTAATTACAAGGACTATTGGCAATGGACTGAGTGATTTGGATAAAAAGAATTTGTTAATGAACCACACAAGACCTTTGAAAAATGCACCTACAACATCAGCTCCAGCTCCAAGACTCAAGAGGGCAGCCACTGTGCCAGTCCCTACAGTTCCGTCAAAACTCAATAAAGTGGAAAAAAAGACCACTGTTGCACCAAAGATTCCTCCATATGACTATAAAGCCAGATTCCAAGACTTGCTTGAAAAACATAAAGTTATCAAAAATGACTTCAATGATTTAAAAGACAAACATGGTGAAGTATCTGATGATTATGAAAAAATTAAGGACTCAGTCCAGAGCTGTACTTCTGAAAGAGACTTGCTAAAAGAGAAGCTGTTGAACACCCTTAATGATTTACGAGAAAAGTGTTCAGATCATGATAAATTAAAACTAGACTTTGACATACAGAAACATGAAAATGAAGACTTACACCGCAGAACTAAACTTCTTGAAGAAGTTACAAATAATCTGAAGCAGAAGACTTCAGAACTGGATAAGGTTCAGTCAGATTTTAACGATCTGACCAGACGTCATAGCAGTCTAAGAGAAGAGACTGAAGCATTGAGAGTGCTGACAGATCATCTAAAAAGAATATCTGCTGAGTATGATAAATTACAGCTTGACTATAAAGAAGCTTTAGAATCAATCACCAAGTACAAAGGTGATGCGGAGGCATTGCAAAATATACTGGCATCCATGTATAAAGAGCAGCGAGACCTGAGAAATACCATTCAAGATCTTAAAGGCAATATCCGAGTGTACTGCAGAGTGCGCCCACCACTAGAATCTGAAATGACGAAACCATTGTTCAACTTGAATGTGCTTGATGCATGTTCCATAGAAGTTGAGAAAATTGAATTATTGAACTCTGCACGTAAAGGAAAACATTCATTCTCTTTTGATGGTATATTCACACCCCATGCATCTCAGGAGGATGTTTTCACTGAAGTTGCAGCCATGGTACAATCTGCGTTGGATGGGTATAATGTATGTATTTTTGCTTATGGGCAAACAGGTTCAGGAAAAACATACACCATGGAAGGTGGTTGTGGGAAGGAGCAATACGGCATCATACCTCGCGCCTTCAATATGATATTTACGTGTATGGAAGATTTGAAGAGAATGGGCTGGGAGCTCACTATAAGAGCCTCATTCTTGGAAATATACAATGAGATTATCTATGACTTGCTGAACTCAAGCAAAGATCAACAAAGCCATGACATTAAAATGGTGAACAAACAAGGTGCAGATGTTTATGTGTCCAACTTGAAAGAAGAGGAAGTTAAGAGCTCACATGACTTCATCAGGCTGATGATATTTGCGCAACGTAATAGACAAACCGCTGCGACGCTTAACAACGAGCGTAGCTCTCGCTCACACTCCGTCGCACAAATTAAAATATCGGCGATCAACGAGAAGCGCAAAGAAAAGTACACCAGCAACTTAAACTTGGTAGACTTGGCTGGTTCGGAGAGTGGGAAGACTACACAGAGAATGGATGAAACAAAGCACATCAACAGATCTTTGTCGGAGCTATCCAAGGTGATTCTGTCCCTTCAGACCAACCAGTCCCACATCCCGTATCGGAACTCCAAGCTAACGCACTTGTTGATGCCCAGCCTTGGAGGCAATTCTAAAACTCTCATGTTGGTAAATATCAACCAATTTGACGAATGCTTTAGTGAAACTCTGAACTCATTGCGATTTGCAACCAAAGTCAACAGTTGCAGGACAATCAAAGCCAAGAAAAATCTGTCAATGGTTGATTCATTGTAACTTGTAAGTTTTTTGATATTATGTAGTTTAGTATTATGTTGAAATATTGACATTTAATTTTATACTAAGAGGGTTAGCGACTTTTTCGAAAGTTGCTTCTACATTGCTTTTGTGCAGTTACAGAGGTGAAGTAATGTACAGGATGGTAAATAAATAACAGGCCATTATTAGATAAATCCAAAAATAATATTCATGACTTAATTTAATATCTTTATAAAACAATCAGTTGTCACCCACAGCTTCACTCATGTAATGTGCATAATTGAAATTAAATACCTGTTCATAAACTGTTAAACACCCTCCTTTCTTTTATATTTCAGTTATAATTTGAACCAAGCTAATGCTTTTAAGTGTATTTCTGTTTATTTAACATTCTGTAACAATTGTAAGGCATTATCTTGTAATCCCTCAGATTTTTCTTAATTTACTTGATTATTACACAATTATTATTATAGTTTTAATTATATGTATTCAATAATCTAAATATAATCTAGTTTACCCAATATTTTTCTCTTTCATAATTTAACTGCACACACCTAGGACCATTTATATAGCAAACTAGCCTAAGTCAATTCATTATATAAGTTAACCTACTCTAGGCTAGCACCTCTATATCGCTAGCTACTATATTTCTGATGGTAGGTAGAGTACCTACTTCTCCAGTCTTCATTGCGCGCTCCACTACCTACCTGTACCAGGCGCTCAAAAACATTATTTCAAACTCTTTTATGGATCATTTAGATTTTTACTGTGCATCAAAGGTAGTGTAGTGAGTTCAACTGTCATGGTATCACTAGGTATATCTTCTTTAGATGAAAATATCGGTCCGGGGACATAGGTCTTTAAGTCAAATTACCGACCTGCACTTACGACTTTATGTTAAAATAGCAACATAACATATCATCTGAAAGTCAAAATGCCTTAGGCCCCAAAATGCCTGAAATTCATATCGGCTCTTTCATCTAATGACTGAATTACTATATACCTGTGGTGTTTCATACAATCGACAAGAAAAATATATTTTTTTGAGTGGTGGATGTCGATGTCTTGACAATAGCCGTTAGATATATCGACGATTGATGTGACGTACGTATGTATGTAAAAATAGATTTCATAATAGATATTTCCGTTTACTCCCACCTGTTCTGTTGAGTAGTTCTGTTGACAGAACTACTGGGATTTTTTTCCCATTAGTTCTGTGACTTAAAAGACTATGCTTTACACCTGGCTTCAATCTCAACTATTCCCACCTTTTCTGTTGCGTAGTTCTGTCCCTTTATTTTCATGAGGTCAGACATTCAAATGGTCAGATTTGAAATAGTCGCTCTTTCTAATCGTCACCCTTTCAAATCGTCAGAGTACAGTCAAGTGTCTTAATTATCAGCGTTTCAAATTGACTATTCGCAAACAACTTTACAGAGTAGAAGTGCAGAAAAGACTGACAGTTGTCAAATTGACACTTGCTGTCAGATGTGACAGAAACTGTCACATTTCCAAGATAATCATGGACAACAGACTGTTTCAGTCAAAATTGACAATGAATATTGAATTGACAGTAGATGTCAAAACTAAAACGGTCATATCTCGGAAACTACTCGTGCTAGACTTTCAGTTCGTAGCTCAAATGAAAGGAAAGAACAAAATCTACATTTTCGATGACAGCTGTCAAACTGACAGCTTCTGTCCGATGTACGAGTAGTTTCCACGGAAGGCTGTTTTAAATTTGATATCTGTCAGGTTGACATTCATTTTTTTGAGTTTCCCATTCTCATCTTGCATTTGTGACAGTTTCTGTCACATCTGATAGTGTCATTTTGACAGCTGTCAAAGGCTTTTCCTATGGTGAAGAAGTAGTTTTGAATCACAAGATTTTTGAACAGAACTACTGGGAATCCATTTCCCATTTGTTCTGTGAACAGATCTATTGGGAAAAAAATTCCCAGTAGTTCTGCCAACAGAACTACTCAACAGAACAGGTAAACGGATATTTCTTGGTCATGCCTAATAGGTAAGATACTTCTTGGTTATTATCTTTGCACACTGGCCACTTCAAATTTCTTAAATTACTATGATTCGATGATAAATAAACAGATAAATAATTTATGTTAAGTATATTGTAGTTAAATAAGAAAATAAAGTTTTTTTTCTGTGCACGACTGTACATTGATGTTCATTTTCTTAATCAGTCTTATAAACATTCAGGCATAATAAATTTCAGGCATTTTGGGGCCTAAGGCATTTTGACTTTCTGATGATATGGTATGTTGCTATTTTAACATAAAGTCGTAAGTGCAGGTCGGTAATTTGACTTAAAGACCTATGTCCCCGCACCGGAAAATATTTCTGTCTTTGCTTTTGACTAGTCTCGGGATCTACTCCTAAACAAAGCTTTCGCATATTTTAAGCTAGGTACCTCACTACCTACCTAAATGGGAGAGTTCTTTCCTAATAAAATACTGCGTCTAAGAATAATATGCTTATAAACAAAAAAAATAAACAAATTTATTATAAAATCATTTATATTGACAATAATAATTAGGTAGATATTAATTACATTAAGGACTAGAACAAAATAAATAAGCGACTAAATCGCATTTCTCTTTCTTTATGCACAAACACGAGTTTTTGTGTTCATCTTTCGAGCGTATCGGCTCGGCGCAAGAAGGGCGGGCACTGCGGCAGCGCAGGCGACGACGATGGCGAGTCCAGGGGTCCCTCGCCTGCTGTTCAGCGCGAGACATCGGGCTCGGAGGGCGCGCCATCGTGTTGCACCGGCAGCTTCGCGGTCTCTATCGTCTGGATCAGTCTATCCAACCCGTACAGGAACCCTTCCTCGTGGTTCCCCTGCTCCCACGGGACCCGGTGGTTCACCCGGCGGCCCTCGGGCACTGGTCTCGTCTTAGCGAAATCGATCAACCAAGCGCCGACGCGCTCGTTGTCGTAAATGATGAAAATGCTGCTGCCGACGATCTCGTGCGTCTTGAAGAAGTCCGAGCGCTCGAAGAGGTCTCTGATCTCGCGGAGCCTCGCGGCGATGGCGCGGCGCGCTCGCTCGTCGGCGGGCAGGAAGCGCGCCACCGTGCCGGCCAGCTGGTGCGGCTCGCGCACCGTCTGCAGGTCCGTGAGCGGCGGCTGGCCCGGCAGCTTGACCGCCTCGATGCGGAAGCCGAGCTCCGCGGACGAGGAGCGCTGCTCGCGGAACTGCATGTAGCGCAGCTTGGTGACGGCTCCGGCCGCGTGCTCGGCCTCCGTGGGCGCGCTCGGCTCGAGCCGCACCATCTTGTCGTAGAGGTCGGCGCGGGCGCGCGCGTTGCTGACCTCGTCCTCGAGGAAGGTGCGCGTGCCCATCTTGACGTCCATCACGAACGGGTCGCGGAAGCCGTGCAGCAGGTCCTGCAGCTCGATGAAGCTCTCGCCCGCGTAGTTGAGCTCGCGGTAGTACTTGGGTATGGCGGCGCTCATGTGCGGGCAGGAGGCGAGCGCTTCGTAGGTCTCGCGCTCGGGGTGGTGCGCGGGGTGGTCGCCGGGCGCGCGCCGCTTCCACACGGTGCCGGGGCCCGCGGGCGCCAGCGAGCCGGGGTGCCCGGCCAGCTGGAACCACTCGGACGAACGGGATTTCAGGAGAGCGTCCGATGCTGGGGCCGATAGCTCTAATGCATTCTGGAAGAAAAACATGTTTTTATTAAAAAGTAATCACAAGTTTTTAGGGAAGTTTATTTAGTTCGGTTCGGTTCTTTTTATTATAAAACGACTGCTACAAACTTAAAGTACCTACGTAATCATGTGTATATGCTGTATGAAATACTTATTAAAAAAAATATTTACAGAATTTAATTTAAAAATCATCTTTTTACAATTAAAATATTTTTAAGATTTTGAATCATTAAGGTACTTACAATAGCTAGGAACTTGAGCAGTTCCGATGGCTGCGCCGGAGGAGCGGGCGTGGCAGCGGGCTCCACTGGGCTGTTGGCGGCGGCGGCGCGGCCCCAGCGCTTGAACAGCGCGATCTCATCCTTGCCGCGCCAGCGGTTCTCCTCTTTGCCAGGCACAGCGACCTGTGGACAACCAAAAGCACACTGTCAAACACCATATTTTCGTAACGGACATTGAATATCCAAGAAGGATGTTTTCACTTTCACAGGAATTTGAAACACTTTTCGATGACGTACCGCTAGTATTTTATTTGCGGCATAGAGTAGTCCGCCAGGGCCGAATCGGGTCAGCATCGACTGGCGGGAAACACTGTTCATCTTGCTGGTGACTGTCATGGCGTACGAGTGCGTGTGCGGGAAGCGCGGACTCGAATGAGCGATAACGATTAGCTAGTAAAGTGAGCGCGGTGGCGAGCGATCGTGCGGGAGGCAACGAGAGCTGCTAGCCTGCGAGTGTGGTGGTGGGAGGGACGGCGAGCCTTTATAGAGGTCGCGGCTTTCTCGTGACGTCGGCAGCGTCTGCGGCGCCCCTCGCCGCGCCCGCATCTATATTGTCGAGTTTTCATAGCGCCTCATTTTTTCTCAAACTAAATCGCGAACTGCATTAAGGCGAAGACAAGAGCTAAGGTACCTCTCGCTCGCACGTTTCAAAAGTTTGCATATGTACGAAAGCTAGTACCTAAAGCAAACTTTTCAGTAGGAAATTAGCGAGAGGTACATTAGCTCTTGTATTCGCTTTAGACCGCATTGATTGATTGGGAGCCACCAAACACACTCGTCTGTCATTCTATTTCTTCTTACGACACCGCTAATGTCTATACATTATATACCTACCTACTTCTTGCTTCGAGCACATTTCATAATTTTGAAAGAAATAAAATCAATAAACTGATTTATAAAAAATCACACATTACATAAGTATGTAACGAAAACTAATAAAGCAAACTTTTTGGTAGGAAAACTAGTTTGGATCAAAATGATATTTTTTCTGAACTGTGTGCAATTTAACTTGGTTTATGACATGATTGCGATTTGTTATAAATAAGTTCACCGATTTGATTAGTTACAAATTGTTGAAATACACGAGTGAAAAGTACTTAGTCTGGTGGCCCATAACCTATAGGTTTCTAACCTACGCCATGTTATTATTTTACGGAACCTTGCAAAAGCTTGTAGGACATTGTAATTTTAACAATCGGTAGGTTTTTTTAGTGATGCCCAAAATATCAAACTTAAAACGGTTCTTATTACAAGATTCTATAATTTAGTAATTTCGAAATTTTAGAAAATTAAATAACTAGTAGTTCGCCCCGAACTGAGATCTCGTGATGCGACCCGACGAACGAAACGACGAAACTTTGAGTAGGTAGTAGTCAGGGGCAAGTCCAAACATCATTTTTGGACTTTTTTCTGACTACCGCCTACTAACTTGGTATGGTAACCAAGTTTCAACTCTATTGGCCTATTTATTGAAGAGTTCCGTTGAACAGACCTTGGCTCCATCATCAGACCTGGTCGTCGTCACCATTTTATGAGAACTGAGTACCTCCTTAATTTATTTCAAGAAAAAAAAATAAGAAAAAGCAAAGAAACTGGCCGACCAGTAGAAAAACCTTGATGTCAACGAAACTCTTAGAGATGGGAGCTCTTGGATCGCTGGTTATCTTAATTTAACTTTTTTTGTTTTATCTCAAAAACCGCGCGTCTCAAAAAAAAAGGAAAAATTGTTTTGGAATGTCCAAACAAAGCCCTTTCATATGGCATGTAACTTGATTTTTTTATGTAACTTTTTTTATTTTTGCCCCCTTAAAAAACTCTTTAACTCAAAAACCCTTCATCCGATTTTACTCATATACTTACCAGTAAATTTCTCAAGTACAAGCTATCGACATATGAAATTTCATGCAGATCGGATCAACGGTTCTAAAGTTATCGCCAGACAAACATACATACATACATACATACATACATACATACATACATACATACATACATAAAATGCCAAATCGCCCAAGTTGAAACTAAGATCTTCGTTCGCTTCGCTCACTCGATCAAAAAACGAAATGTGTAATCCCCGAAAATACCCTAAATATTCAAAGTGGTCTCTTGTTTCGAAAGGTTATGCCCTACTACCATATTGACCGCACCGGCATTATTCTCTAGCTATTGTTCTATTCTATTCTTAATAAACAGGGTTTATGGTTTTGGTGAATGAAAGCGATTGTTTTTTTTTTATGGGTGCCAAAAATGTAGAAACTGTCTTTTATGTACCTACCTATTTTCGTCCCTTTTTATTCAAACCCAACAATATAACACACGTAATCGGACACCAAATGTATGTTTGAAGATGTGCCGTGAAACAACAAGGAAGGCAGATTAGGTTACCTACCATACGACACAAAACGACAGTGACGTAAAAGAGGCCGTCCTTACCTTACTCCTCTTATTCATTCATTATCTTGTGACGTCGGCCATTCTGCCCTACATTCCCTTCAAATCCAGTATATAAGTATATATACCTACCTACCTACGTTCTAAGAAAATTAAATGTTGCAAAGCGTGACGTGAATGGTTACCTCCAGTACATCCAGTTCGGTAGTTGTCTAATGTAAAGGTTCTCTGACTAATATGTTTAGATGACGTCACATTCTGGATTAAATTACGCGCATCGTTTCAGTAATGAGTCGTATACCTACCTACCTAAGTTGGCAGTAGGTACCTACAAACGAAATGTTTTCTTATTCTCTTGCTGTTTTAGGTACCTACCCAAACTGTTTTCAAAACATGAGTTAAACCTACCTAGGTACTTATTTCCAAGGCTCAAACATACTAGCGATGTAACGACTCGGGTTACCAACCCGGTTCAACCCGGGTTGAGCTTCAAACCGTTCAAGTCGGGTTGAACCTATGCCAAACCGATCTGGACGGGTTGAGTAAGCGAGCGGTTTGTTGATCGCTGTCCCTCTTCAACTCACGCACGGTGCGGCGCGGAACCGCGAGTCGGTACTTTGGGTCGGACCGAACCGAAATATGAAAATGAGATTGACTTGACAAAGTCGATTCAATTTGTTCTTGGGTTCTACGAATGAGTTAAATTTGTATTCATACCGGATTATGAATACAAATTACTGAAATTACATAAATTTAACTCATTCGTTTCGGTTTCCATAACATAAAATTCTAGCATGAGCAATACAAATTGGTTCTTCGTATTGACTTTGTCATTTCGGTTTGTAACCCGGTTTCAAACCGGTTTACATATATTTTTGCGGTTCGATTTACAAGTCGGTTTGCTTATTTTTTAGACCGGTTTGAGTCGGTTTGAAAAATTTCGAGATCGTTACATCGCTAAAACATACTATTTGTTACGTTTCATGGGTAGGGTGTAAGGTTTAGGTACATTCTGTAAGGTTTTTGAGTAATGTTTAATAAAAAAAAATAGTTTTACACTCTACTATGTACCTATAATATTTTTGGGTAAGATAAGATGAGGGTAGGTTGAGTTTGATACCTAGAGTGCATTTCCTAGGTATATTGTCTAAAATAGGGCACCTAGGTAGGTACTTTTAGGCAGTATTTTACCTCTAGATTCAACATCATCCTACACGTTCAGTTCTCTTGTTACTATGCTACATGCAACAATATATTATTTAAACATAAGCGAATGATTATTGTAATTCCCTGCAAAATGAAGAAAAACAAAATGTAAAACGATCTTACTATAATGCGACATGGAACAAACTTTTCCAGATTCTACAGCGCCATTTGAATTAGACAAAGGTGTTTACGACTAAAGCCGTTGGGTAACCTTTGCTGCAGAATACTATCATTAAGTACCCCGAATATGTTTTTTTTATCTATTTAGTTTTGTACCTATCTTTCTTGTAACTGTTTAAGTGACTCAGTAGGAGGTACCTACCGGCAGGGTTACTTTTAAAATTAGTTTTAAGAAGTAAATCAATAAATATGTATACGAGATACTTAACTACGTTATATATTATTATTTAAGCATTTGAAAGAGCTGTAGGTTAACCATGCGGAATTCCACACAAGGTTCCTATCTTTACACTGAAGTGCGCTAGTAGGTACTTTAGGTTAGTACCTACCTAATTAAAACCTAGGTAGACCTATTTACCAACCCTTACTCACTTTATTACATTTAAAGAAGTTCTAAACGGGATACCTTTTGCTTGTCATAAAACGCTACTGCAGAGTATAACGCTACCGCTTTTCTTATAAACCTCTGATTCTGAAATCCACAATAATCAGATTTGTGAATATATTTCTACTTAGTAGTCGTAGGTTATACTTACATTCTAGAACGTGTGACTTCTGACAAATGGGTGATCTCTCCTTCAGTTACGTACATAGGTCGGTCATAGTACCCGGCGTAGGAATGTAATGTAAGTACCTACCTAACAGTTTTCACTCCGGAAAGGTCGGACTATTCAACTGAGAATTTACTTCTGCCTTACCTTTTTTTAAATACAAACCCTTAACCGATAGGTTAGTAGGTAGGTACTTATTTTTTTCTAAAAACTTTTTATTCCCAAAAGTCTGTGAAGCAATCAGTCAGATGGTTGTTCAGAGGCCTCAATCTCACTCAACGAGGACAAAATTATTCAATTTTGAAAAAATACCATGTTAATAATTGAGAGATTATTATTATAATCTATGGATAGAATTATTTAAAATGCTCTACCAATGCATTTTTCTGGCCCCGTGCGTAAAATGAGTTTCGAAAGATTCATCTTGCGACAGGTCTGCGATGAGACAAGTAAATAAGCTGTGGAAGGAAATAATAAGTGGCAACTGACATTACCGGCGCAGAGATATCAGCACTCCTCCGGACTATCCGACCTGCATAGATGGAAATCCCTATTCCCCCGGGAGCAGTGTATTGCAGCGGTGCAGTGCATAATACGCAGACTGCTCGTGGCTTATAAAGTTATAATAACTTATAATGCAGCGCCACGTCTCAAGGCCGGGGCGTTGCGAATATCTAAGGTGCATAGGTACAGTGCATGCAACAAATAAGACTGTCAGTTTTATTCGGAGTGTTTGTTTACCAGGTCTTATATAAGTATCTTATCTTCTGAGTAAGTGTATTGATCTAACTCTAACATATGTGTGTATTTTATATCTAAACTTTTCAGATATGGCGGTCAGGTCATAAAGAAACTGTTTTTGGTACAAATAATTAGCACAAGGTTTGGTAAGTTTGGGGCGAGACAGCACGCTGATGGAAATGTCCGTGAATCTAAAAAAATATCGGCGGACTTTGGAAATTATGATAATCAAATGTAACGAAGTGCATGTGACATACACGCAAACTGAAATATAAAGGAATCGACGATCCTCGTGTAAGATGCGGAACAAAGGAATTCGGGAACAAAAGTAAATGATATGCTGCATCGTAGGTACGTCATTAAATGTACACAATATTGTATTGTATTTTCTTATTGACAGTGGTCCCGTACTTTTCCGATGTTTGTAAACCGCGGCGTCGGTATGCTAATAATGTCCAAATCAAATAATATTTAATGTAGGTAGTTGTAGCTAGGTAGCGGTTACCGTGGTAACTGCTCCCTAGCTGCTACGCGTAGCCACCTGATTGCCAGGTAATAACATTTTACTTTTAAAGACATTATAAGGGTGTACCTCAATTCAAATAAGGTGGATTTGAGACCTGTAGCCCAGGTCCGAGTTTTTTTTCGTATTTTGTATCTTATGGCCTTTTTGTATGGAGATTCAATAAACGCCACTATCGGGCGTGCTGAGAACTCACGAGTCTCCATACAAAAAGGCCTGACGTTACGAAAAACGAAAAACGAAACTCATACTTGGGGTACAGTTCTGCGCTTGTAGCTGATATTGGATGTAAATGTTGAATAACAAACACAAATTTAACTGTAAAACATTAACTTTAATTTAGGAACCGAGTATTTAAGTGTAACCAATTAATTTTCAATCTATTGTAAAATTTCTCTTTCAACGCTAGTTAAAAAATCATTTTAATCGATACAAGTATTCCTACTCAAAAGTTTGCTTTACTAGTTTTTGTAATGATTAAAATGTTTTTTTTACTAAACTGTGTGCAAATGATTGATAAATATGATTGCACATAAAATGGTTGATTACGATTTTTCGAAAATGGGTTTAGTTTTTATTTTATATCTTTCAACATGTCGAAACGCGCGAGCGAGAGGTACATTAGCTCTTGTCTTCGCCTTAATTGATTAATCATAACACATAAAGCTGGAAATTGAAAAAGTCGCCTGCATTAAAAAGTGCTACGCTTTGGCTACGCCACAGCTACGGAGCCAATTTGAATTTATTTTTAATTAATTTGAAATACATAAAACATCTTGGATTAAGAAGAAAATTTTGAAGCAGCTTTGCTGTGTTTATGTTTGATGAGTGTGGTTGCCGGTGCAATTACGAGTTAATGCAAAAATGTAGGTACGGGTTTTTTTAATGACCCCTAAAAAGACTTCAACGCGCTCTACAAATTAATGTACGAGTTTTGAATTTAATGATAGGTAGGTACTGTTAAAAAAACTAAAGTCAAAAGGTCTATTCGTAAATCCACAGGAATTACATAGTCATCTTACCCACAAAAGTTAGCCAACATTTTAGGAGGTTTAACATTATAGGAATTTTTACACATCGTGAAAAATGTGACGATTTTTGGTAAAATCCCTTTAAAATCGTATTGAAACGACTCGAATGAGAAATTTTCGTCAGAAAAAAGTCTTATAATATCAACCATCTGGCTTTAAAATAATTATCAGATAAAGATCCACATTTATTGGGCATGTATTTTCTGTGCATTAGATCAACTGAATGGTTAGTATGGCAGCTAGGCAAGCCCCATATAAAATCACGTCCCAGACACGTTTCAGAGTGTTTTGTTACTGTTTCGAAAAGGAGGCATGACTGAAATATATGTCTATAATCAACAAAGTACCTTAGTATGGTTGCAAAACCTATGTTTTTTTAAATATTTCCTATTTCGCCCATTTCCATTAAGTGATGCACGTGTCCAGTTGCTAGCATGAGCGTCAGTGCATTCATATTCAAGGTGTTCCAAAATCGTGCACAAAAGACAAAGATACATTAACACTTTTGAATGTGAAACCAGCATAAATATCATCGCTCAATATAAATATACTGTGAATGTCGACTAATCACATTCATCAATGGAAAAAATAACGTCATAGGTACCTACATAAGTCTTTGTTCGAAGTATGAATTTATTCATATTTAATAAAATATTGCTCGCCCTGACTGTAGTAAACTGTAGAAATTACATAAAAAACCCTGTAGTTTCAATGAAACCTTTAATATGTTGGACATGTTGGTACTAGATAGGAAGCTACTACCTATATCTTACCAATCTATACCTACCTACTATTAGGTATATGTTAACACTTCATCGTTATACCTTCTCGCGTTTTACAGACCCCATAATAGAGTTTAGAGCTACGAGTATACAATAAAACGCACCCTGATTGCATCGTATTTTTAACACAAAAAATATATGTAAGTTTTTTTTTATACAACTAGCTGATGGAACAAGCAGATGGCCCACCTGATGTTAAATGGTAACCATCACCTATAACAAAGCATTGCTTCGTAAGTCACGCACGATAGGAACGTGCCCGTTGCACTGCCCTGCGTCCATTAACTTAAGGCATACAGATGTGAAGCCCCATTTGCCTGTAATTACACCGACAACCCCACTCTTCAAACCGAAACACAGCAACGCTGCTTGGCGGCAGAAAAAGGCGTGGTGTTACACTTCCCCGGAAGAGCCCTTCACAAGAGAGGTCTACTTCTTTTGTGCTCTTGTACTCTAAGTGATATCAATGTGCTTTTTCTTGCGTATGTATCGCACAAAACAGGAGGCAATCGCTAGTAATATTTCTTAATGAGTGTAGGTTATTTAATATTGTGTCGAAATTGGCTCGATGACGCAGGAGCGCGTTTGTTTACGCGTACTTGTCGCTTGTCGCACAAGTGTTGGTATTGGTTCAGCCGCTGCCTGTATTGTTTAACTGCAATATGTGCTTTTAAATTTAACCTTAATTGATGAGTCATCAACAACTGTGCAAGCCATGCTTATAAATTTGACAATAAATTGACTGACTGGCCTCATAGCTCAGTTGGTAGCTCTGCCTTCTGCGCTGTAGGTGACATCGATCCCGAAAACAAACATTTGTGTGAAACATTGATCGTTGTTCGGTGTTTAAAAAGTATCTAAGTATATGATTATGTTTACCTTTTTCTGTATGCCTACGCCTCACTTAACTTCAATAATATATTATATTACATTGTAAAAGGATCATACAAAAGAACAGTAGGAACCAAGCCGTAAGTTTGTTGCCTGTTCTTCTAGGCTTTGGTCGCGTGGAACTGGCACCTAGAGTCACCTAGCTTTAAGACGTTTCAAAGTGATCCTTGTGATTTTATTGAATAAATACCTATTGACTTTGACTTTGACTTTATCTAAGTATTCTATCAATAACCTGATGCACATTGTTCGAGCTTTAGATTTTTGCTTAAGATTTGGGTTACATAGAGTGTGTGTAAAAGCTAATATTTATTTACTTATATGTATTTAAATTGGAAAAACAACTAAGACAAAACAACATTCATAATGATACAATTTCTCTGATGTTGTTTTTGATACAGATGGCGTAGGCCAGGTTGTTTTATTTGGTTTGATGTTTATCATTATGAGAAGGAAATGTGTAAAATCTCATGTATGTATGTCAAAAGAATAATAATAAAAATATTTTATTGTATAAATGAATGCCACCTGAATGGCATCCTTTAAATCGGAACATAGCGATGCGAGCATTACTGATTGATGAAAGAAATAGGTATTTCTACAAACTTTTTCATAAAAACTTAAAATCTTATTTAATTAATAACTTATAGAATATTATATTAATAATAACTTATAGAAACAATTGTAGTACCTTGTAACTACGCACCTAATAGGTATTTTTCTATATATCTATAATATCAGTCTAGTGCTTATCTACCTAAATACTATATTTCAATCAGTATTGAAATCTTTAGAAACTATTATCACTGCCTTGAATATTTAGAGATAAAACATTTCTTGTCTATACCTATAGTATATGAGGTAATGTGTTTCGGAGGTGGGAGTGGTCATACATACCAAGATAAACAGACTACAATTTCACAATAACAAATTTTTTGTTTACAACAAAAATTACATGACATATTACAGAGTCCAAGGCATTAACCTTGTAGGTAATTGCACATGAAAAACAAGGGATATGCCATTATAAATCTAATAGAAATCTAAAAAAATAATATGTTGGGAAGACATGTTTTGGACATATTTTTTATACAATATACAAATAGTTGCTGGACCAAGCGGATGGCCCACCTGAATTTAAGTGGTAACCATCGCAAAGCATTGCCTCTGTAAGTCACGCACGATAGGAACGTCCCCTACGATGCATTGCCCTGCGTCCATCAACCTGAAGCATACAGATTTTAAGCCTCATGTGCCTGTAAGTTCAGCAACGCAGCAACGCTGCTTAGCGGCAGAAAAAAGCATGGCGGTAGTACTTCCCCGGACGAGCCCTTCACAAAGAGCTCTACTACTCCTAAAATGACGTGACGGAATGTCGCCTTGCCCACAGGTACCTTCACAAGTTCATACAGCCTATCACAAGTTCATACAATCTGTGTAGGTAATTAAGTAGGTATTGGTGCTAATGGTTCGTTGCGACAGCTCACATGCATTGCTATTGTGTCCCCCAACAATAGCAGAATGATCCATTTACAATATATTAACTTTTGTCTAAGTTATTTAAAAGAACATGACTAATATGTTTAGTTAGTTTCTATTTTTACATATTTGTGATACTTACCTACTTAAATACCTGCATATTAATTAGTTACAAAACGTTCATTGTCTTGAAAATACCTTGAAGTTCCAAAAGGGGCTATAAATATATTATAAATTTATTTCAATCTTCATCAGAACATTTTGTTATAGTCGCGTTAATCTCTCGCTGCAGGCTCGGTCATAAGTTATCGGAACGAGACAGCAATATTGCTCTCTCTCTCTCTCAATCTCGCACTTAGCAGAACGGACGATCCATTTGTTTACGCGTGTGATTGATTGATTACAGATGATTTATGACCAAGTTTGCAGCGGGAGTTTAACGCGACTATAGGTTGAGCACTGAACGAGCCTGCAGCGAGAGTTTAACGCGACTATAGTAAAACTTGCATCTATTGTTACTATTATAATAATATTTATGCAATGCTATGTATGAATGTAATGTACCCATCGTAATACTGTTACTGAAATTGTTTGCACTAAAGTATACTTTACATAAAATACTAGTAGTTCGCCCCGAACTGAGATCTCGTGATGCGACCCGACGAACGCATCAAAACTTTGAGTAGGTAGTAGTCAGAGGCAAGTCCAAACATTATCTTTGGACTTTTTTCTGACTACCGCCTACTAACTTGGTATGGTAACCAAGTTTCAAGTCAATTGGCCTATTTATTGAAGAGTTCCGTTGAACAGACCTTGGCTCCATCATCAGACCTGGTCGTTGTCACCATTTTATGAGAACTGAGTACCTCCTTAATTTATTTCAAGAAAAAAAAATAAGAAAAAGCAAAGGAACTGGCCGACCAGTAGAAAAACCTTGATGCCAACGAAACTCTTAGAGATGGGAGCTCTTGGATCGCTGGTTATCTTAATTTAACTTTTATTATTTTATCTCAAAAACCGATTGTCAAAAAAAAAAGTAAAAATTGTTTTGGAATGTCCAAACAAAGCCCTTTCATATGACATGTAACTTGATTTTTTTATGTAACTTTTTTTATTTTTGGCCCCTTAAAAAACCCCATATCTCAAAAACCCTTCATCCGATTTGACTCATATACTTACCAGTAAATTTCTCAAGTACAAGCTATCGACATATCAAATTTCATGCAGATCGGATCAACGGTTCTAAAGTTATCGCCAGACAAACATACATACATACATACATACATACATACATACATAAAATGCCAAATCGCCCAAGTTGAAACTAAGATCTTTGTTCGCTTCGCTCACTCGATCAATAAACAGAGAAACTTTACTAGGTCTTTTATATTAATAGTATTTTTTTTATTAAAGCCTTCTCGAAATAAATAAATTACTAAGTATACCAACCTTAAAATATTTATTCGAGAATTAAATTTTACAAGAAACAAAATATGCAATGGACCCCTTCTAGAGACATCAGAATATCAGAATATCGACGTCTGGAATCTATTAGGGTATTAGGGTCTCATATTAGGTCTCACACCTATTAGGGTCGTAGGGTGTTTTACGATCACCGTTTCCTACGAGCATGCGTAGGTACCTCAGATTTTAATACCAAGAGGTAGTACATTTCGGGGTCAGATGTTAATAATATCGGCAAGCGGAAATCTGTGCTCGCGAATACAAAATAACATAGCTACCAGAATGGGCTAAGCGGAAGGACTCGTGAGGATAAAGGCGCAACAGGGCCAAGGTAGTAGTAGGTACATAAGGATAGAGGTAGTTGAAATCTTCTAGGATATTTGCTACGAAATCAGATTCTAATTAATAAAAAAATAGTATACGGAAAAAGCAGTTTTGCTAAAAAAATATATTACTTGGGTTTTGATATTTTTAAAAGCGGCTAAGTAAAAACCATACAACGACGTAAATGCCAGACATGTGGAGAACAGACGTAGTACACATTACATTCCTAATGAATCATATCCGACCAATACAAGTTCGGTATATTATGATGCGAACCGTCGACGCGTTTGAGCAAAAAGTTTTACTATTTTATTGCGTAGGTATCGGTAATTAATCACAAATAGAGCCATAGAGTAATGGCGCGATGGCTTTTGAGCACGTTTGTTGCCAAGTGTATAAGCATGGAGGTTTTGACAAATTATAATACATATATTGTTCTTCATCAAGATTTACGAGTATTATGACGTGCAACAAATGACTGTCAAACAACTGACAGCAAGTAAAACATAATCAAAATTCAGGATACATCGCGGAAGGGGGAAGTGGCAATCATCCTTGCTAGTATCCTGTTGACAATCGCTATTCTGCTAAGTTTTTACAGACAGAATTATTATACAAAATTAACTAGCGTGAGGAATTCATGGCTACAAAATGTTACTTAAATCCAAAATAAGAAATGTTATTTAAGCACTGCTTACTTAACTTTGTACTGGCTTTACTCACTGGTATACTCTAACGCCTAAATAAATAAATAACGCCACTGAGAGGCTAATACCAGCCACTTAGGACTTCACCCAGAGACTCGGAAACAGTGTTTCCGAAATTGAAGCTAGAGGAAAGAACGCTCTTACCCGCAACTCCTCAACCAAGACGGTAGAGTCTGGTAGAGTCGAGGTGTGAGATGACTCGGATTGTTGGTATACCGGTCGTTATTTTGTATAAATTTAATTTATTGTAGATTTCGCTTACTTTTGAATTTTGTTAAAACTTACGTTACTCTTGGAATACTGGGATATCAATAATTAAAACTTATGTGAAGTGTTTTATAACCAACCAAAGTGCCCACCACACGTTCCATAAATTATATCAGAGTTAATATTTGTTTTTGAGATAGCATTATGCTCTATCAACAAAACCCTAAGCCCCATAAATTCACATAATATTTGACAAAGGTTCCACCTTGAATAACAAAGTAGTTCACATGCGCACTTTCCCTGTAAATTTGAATTTATCTTGGAAAATTTCACTAAGAACGAATAAAAAAACGAATACTGAAATGTAAGGTTTTTTATTCGATGAATGGAATTAACTGAAATATCACTTGATTTACTATACTTATATTTGGAACGATGTGGAACCCTCGTAATTGTATTGACGTAAGACGGTTTGACTTTATGTTAAGAGTTTATGTACTCAGGTAAAGTATTAAAATTATAATATGAAGAACAACAACAAAACTAAACTTTAACTGTAACGTTGCAAACTGAACATTTCGGGTTTATCTTTTTTCATGAATACTTCAAATATTTACTTGCGTTCACTTCGCCATTTTCCAAAAATAAATTAGGTTGGTCTTGCTCTTTATATACTTGTTATGTGCAACGAACCAAACAGGTTAAAAACTACGAAAAAAAGCTGAGTTTGTAAATGAGTATACTTTAGTATATACCTCTACATAAGTATTTTTTTCAAATTATTAAAATTATTTATTTACTTACACCTTTTTTAGAACTGTGGATATATATATCTATAAACGAGACAGGGTAATTAAAAGTGACGAGTCATTACGTTTTTTTTTATCGCTCGAGGTACATATAATAGTTGTGAAATAGGGCGCATCTTGTCGAGGCTAAAACCTACGTCACATTTCACATTATTCAAAAATATCGTTTCCAAACTGAGCTTAAAATTTATCTCCGAATCTAGCTCATTAATATTAATACGATTATTTGCGTGGTTTTTACATTGTTTTGTTCGGTACTAGGATCAATAGACTTTTTGAAATATTCAGGTATCCTCGAAATATGTAATGGGTGGGAATAATTTTCCAAAATCGAGTTTTTGTATATTCTGTGAACCTGTCATGAACTCTGAGGTTCTCAAGGTCTTGGCAGTTTACCTAACATACTTTGCTGTTTATGAATTGTTTTTCAAGAGAAAGACAAAATATATACCTATTTATTTCGACCTGCAACTGTTTTCAGAGTAAAATAATAGAATACTGACAAAAACATTTTCAATCAAAATTTTTCTAAAGTTTTGCTTCATTACCTAACTCAAAAAAAAAAGTTTTTTTTGTACTAGTTGCTATTAAAATAATAATTGCCTAGTTGGGCATTAGTGCAGAACTTTTCTTCTTATCATCTTCAATCAGTAAGCCCAGTTTTTCTTGCTTTTGGTTTTGTTTAGTTAGGATGCCATGCAGTCTAACCTTAGATGTCAAACGCGTACATTTTTATATATTTAACGGCCCTTTAATCCTTTATTAATCTAACAGACCATGGTGAAATCAGCTCTTAACGTGCCTGAGTTTGCTTCAGCCGTACAGCTTCGCCCACTCGACTTGGAAACGTAGATTTGAATCATATTATCTGAAAACTCTGCTCTTACTTATAAACGTTACTCAAGTTGAAACACTGCTCAAAGTTAGCCCTGTCTCTTTTTTTCTTTACCCATTGATGAAAGACGGCAATAGTTTTAAACACTGATTATATTTTGACACATGTTTATAAGTAATGCCGTTATTGTGTTCCTCAGTGTCATCAATCATTCAGGGAACATACTCTGTGGTCAGTGGGTAATCTGTATTTATCTTAAAATAAAAACTGTAAAACTCGTACTATGTGTGTACTCTTTAGTGAAAATGCTCTGAGGTAATGCAATAATAGTCAAATTAACCGTTCAACATCAAGAGGGCACTCCTGTTCCGTTACATTCATGAAAAAGACAACTCATTGAATTTTCATTGAAATGGACTTTGGATATGTTGTATAATATTCGAGCACGTATATTATTTACCTTAAACATAGCTGTGATATGTCACGTTGAGATTATAATTTCTTATTGCCTGATTATGCTTATATTCAAAAGTTATGCAACATTTGGTAACAAAAGTGATTTTCTCCCAAAAAATTTCAATAATTCCAGAGGGTATTGATTCTATGTTTAACTAAGTAACGAATTGATGTAATACCTACGTAACACGTGCACCCAAAACGTCCTTTGGTGACAAAAGTTATGTAACTTAGCTTGTAATCTGGGCATTACGCCATTCATAAATAATACAGTTCATTATACATTTCACTTGCTTCATTATTGGGCATGCTTGTTTACTCAATTTAGGTTCGACTTACTTCGTATACTATCGAAGAACGTAGATGGTAGATAGATAGATAGAAAATACTTCATTGCACACAACTTATGGATAAAACATTTTAAGTACAATGGGCGGTCTTATCGCGAAACAGCTATCTCTACCAGACAACCGTTAGATAAAGTGGACTCATGCTATTTGGAAAGGGCGCTTGTGTGCGTGGAGATAACGTATTAATTTTGAGTGAAATTTTGATGATACCGGCCGTTGAAGTAGCCTTGCATATTAAAAAAACAGGATTTGAATCCCCAGGTTACCCCGAGGCACATTACTGTTTATGTATATTGTATATTGTATTACTGTATATTGGTTGTAAAAAGGTAGATTATAGTCTTGACAGTTGGCTATAAATACTTATATAAATATATATAAATATTTTCTTAAAAGGATAGGATTTTTAATTAGGGATCCACTTTAACAGAACCTTTTCAGATTCTAAGCCTTCCTATCTGTACGTCAAAATTTAGTTTATTCATTATTTTAGTTAATTAAATTTTCTTCTGTAGGTAGGTTCTACAAATTCAAATTTTTTTGTGTGCAAGTCCCTCTTGGATGATTTTCCTAAATTCTAATATTTTCATGAACATACAGAGTTTTTACTCGTTCTTATTTTACTGTTTTATGTATTTCGTGGAAGTAGTAAAGTTTTATGTTAAACAAAATTATACAGGGGCATTATTCTCTATGACATAGGAGATTACGTGCCATAGCAGTAGCAAAAAAATTACGTACCGCGTAAAACGTTTACGTGTTATCGTGTTTCTACAAATCCTTTTTAAAAACAGTTCCACTACTTTTTCATAAACACATTTGACAGTCAGACGATAACCAAATGAAAATAACTTAGGTACCTACATTTTTTTTTTAAACAAAAGCTCTCGTTATAAAACCGTTCCTTCTAATACTCTTTTGTTTGGAAATGCTTTTGACAACATCTTAAAGGAGATGCTATAACAAAAAACTTACCTATATATTTTAATGACTGTTCTAACAAATACATTGAATAAATCAACAACGTGTTTTTTTTTTATTTCTATCATGTCGTTTCGCTCCTACCTATACTCTATTGCAAGTTGCAACACAGTAACTGGGTACATTGTATTGAATCTAAAAATACTTAGACCTAACCTAAGACCTAACAATGTTATACCTGCATACATAATAGGGCAAAAAACATGTGTACTGAAACTGAAACTGAATACTGAAACGGAGATTTGTATCGTAGCTCGTAGGCACCGTAGAGCTTGTTATAGGACCCGATATTACAAAAAAAAACAAACTGTGTTTTTTTGTGGTTGCTTTTTTGTGGTTTCCAAAAATCTAGATTATCAGTGTCAAAACTAGATTATCAATTATCAATTCCAGTTAATCAACACTTCTTTTCGCTCAGAAATAGCAACGTCGCGTCGCGTCGATTTGCAAATCCGGCAAACCAAACGCATGACTCCTTAGTCATTCAGCCTTGAGAATTAAAAAAAAACCTTAAGTGCGTTGGGTTTACAAAATATCTGAACTTCATAAACAAGAAACGCTTATCTAATTTGGCGCTGACTGTACTCACTTTCTATTCTATTTCCTAAAATTTCGCATTTTCGCAAACCACATTGAGGCAACAAGACAGTGATGAATGTAAGATGACCAATTGATGTCCAAATTAGTGCGTCCGGCATCCGGCCTAATGTGTAATTATGATATGTGTGTGGTGACAAATTCGTGAACCGTCACCGATGAAGTAAAACCAAAGCGGAGTTGGATTTACTCTATTACCTACCCACGTTTTATAGAATATCATAAATAACTTTATTTGCAGAGAAAATTATAATGAGTAGGTATATTTAAAAACTGAACATAATACACATGAAACAGTTGCGCTATCTGCAAACCGTTACAAATGATATATATTTTCTATATATAAAAATGAATCCCTATTTCCCTTGGTCACGCCATCACGCGTGAACGGCTGGACCGATTTCGCTAATTCTTTTCTTGCTGTGTTTGTTATTGTCAGAAGAAGGTTCTTATGAAAGAAAAAAATTGCACGGAAAATTTAAGAATACTTAACCACATTATAAAATTATTTATAATCTAACCTTAGCGCTTTGGACAATATGAACTTTTTAAACCATTTTATTTTATTTTATTTTATTTATTTAACAAAATCCACAGCTCTTAATTTAAATAGAATGTTACATATGAGTATAGCTAAAAGCCAATAACGGATTTACATTTTTTAACAAAAAACTATAATATAAACGACTATCACTAAACTAATTGATGACATATACTAATAACTTGTATTTAAAATGTGTATTGAGTATGAATGTGAATGTATGAATTTATATATATGTGTAGTATGAATGTGTAGCTGCGGTTTGTGGTTGTGTGCGTGGGCAGGTGTGTGTGTGCATGTATGTATGTTTGGCCTCTCCTGATTACACAAGTCTCTTAAGAGTCCAGGTTTCACAGGAGAAGCCAGTGTGTGTGTGCGTGTGTGTGTATAGGGTGTGTGCGTGTATGTGTGTGAGGGTGCGTGTATGCGTGTGAGTGTGATTGAACTATATTAATTATAAATGATTATATTCTGAGTTGCCTGATTGGGTAACATAGCTATTATTAACTTTATTCTTATATTATATACTTATATTTATATATAAATAAATATTATACTTATGCTTTGAAATTAGTATTCTCAGAATCTCCTTTTTAAAGATTTGCCTGCTACTAAAGAAAATATCTGCCTGCCCAAATCGTTTGTTGTAGCATCTGTGCAACCGACAGACAAGTGAATTTTGTGCATAGTTAGTGCGTGTATACATAACAGCAAATAAGTTAGTGTGTCTAGTTCGAGTGGTCGGTACACAGAAGCGTAACGCTTGCATCGAAAGTTGCGGGCAATCAATATAATGATTGCATAATCCGTGCAGAAAAGACATGTCCGTTAGGGTTCTACGGTCTTCAAGAGTCGTAAGATGGTGATGAAGGCATGCTTTCCGGTAATCATCAAAATTACAAAAACACCGATAATTCAGATGTTTTACAATAGACGTTTCACATAATATTCATATAAGACAGGACAACGTCTGTCAGGTCAGTTGTTCAGCTAGTTAGCTGATCGAAACCAAGACATAAGAATAGTATTTTTCAAACGGTCATCCTGCAAATTATGGCAGAAAACTCTTGATGTAAATCTCTATGACTTCTTGTTTTTATGTTTTTGAAACCGGTTTTAGTTAGAACCAAAACAAACACCCATGTACTAGTATGTAGTACTTTGTAGAAGATACGCAAGTGTTGCTATGTATTTTGTGATGGAGGCTCAAATTGATGCGAGCCGTACTTATATGACCTCGAGACAGTCCGGTGCCACACGGACAAACTTACCCACGCTTAATAAAAATATTTCTAGTAAAATTAACTAGATACTTTAGATGATTATCTTGTCTTTTTTAAACAAGCTCTTTTGTTGGTTTAAGTCAGTTGGGGCATAGAGTCAACGTCATGCCTAAATTGACAGCCTTCACAGCTCAGTTGTAGTAGCTCTGCCTTCAGCGCCGTAGGCCGTGGGCTCGATCCCCTCCGAGAACAAACGTTTGTGTGATGAACATAGATGTTTGTTCTCTGTCTGGGTGTTATTATATAATAAAAGTATGTATTTATAAAAAAAAAGTATATGTGTATTATATCAGCTATCTGGTTCTATTTTACGAGCTTTGGCTTAGTTTGGGACTAGATATAGTGCTGCGTGGAAGTTCCACCAATATAAAAAAAACTACTTTGTGTACCTACCTATCACTTTTTGTTATTTTTGTTTTGTACAAGTATTTTTTTCTTCGTAACTTTATCGTTTTTTAGCATACGAAGACATCTAATTAATCACTAGTATTTTAAGTTGTTTTTGTGGATAGTAGATTTGAAACAGTATTTGTTTTCTGAATAAAATTAATAAATTTGGAGCAGTCGAACTAGTTTTTTTTATTCTACTTGATACTGGAACAAGCCGATGGCCCACCTGATGGAAAACCGTTGCCGGACACCTACAACCCAGAAACCACACGTGTGCTGCCAACAATTTAAACATTCATTTCAAACATGTCATTACTTATGTTTCAACGTCATCAAAACCTACATACAATGATTATTATCATGACTAAGTACATATTGTATTAGATATAACCGCCTGGGTTAAGTGCCAAGAAGGAAGTAGAAATTACTTCCGTTATTATCAATGTGATGTAAAAGGTGCATACGAGCCTCGCTCGGGTATTTGTTATTATTATGATCACCACAACAAATAGATGGTGTTTATTATACGAATAAACATAAGCAATACCTATAGAGTCACATAAAGTTGATGGACGCAGGGCAGTTCATCGCAGGGCACGTTCCTATCGTGCGTGACTTACGAGGCAATGCTTTGTTAGGTAGGTGATGGTTACCTCTTGACACAGACGCGGATCCTGCCCTCAAAAAAGGATGTGGCCACACCCGCCCAAAATTCGGCCAAGTGCGAGTAAGAGTATGAACTCGCTCATGATCGAATGAGTCCACTGCCTATATCTAGGCCTCCTTTACTTGGTAGATGGTTTGGTGACGCAACGTTGGTGTTCAGTACTGAGACATACCCATCTCTTGGTGGTTTTTACGACATCCACGAGAGGTTATGGAGGGGTCCTAATATAGACGAGCCGGGACCACCACGGCTACTGTCGTAAGTGTCATGTTACTATAACATTACTATGATGATGTTTTTTACAGTCTTAGCAGTATCAAAATCCTTTAATACTTAATAGGGGATAGTAAATACCAACTGTTGTTTACTTATCATGCTATAAAATAAGTAAAAAAGTGCTAATATTGCACAAAACATTATCAAAATTTTTAATACGATAACCATTTTGTTTTTGCGGTTAGGCAGCAGGCCTGAAATAAAGATTTTCAGATCATCCAATGATCTTCTGTTGTCAGCATTGAGTCTGGGGTCTCTGCCGTGTGTGTAGTAAGAACTTTTTAAAGTACTCTATTGTGTATTTTTAACGGGAGAGCAATTCAATATCATTTTTTTTTTCAATCAAATCTTGATAATCAAGTCTTATCACTACTGTATAAGTGCTTTGTCGTAGATTTAAAGGAATACAGGATACGGTTTTGGCACCTGGTATTTATATTAGGTAGGTACCTTATGTTTTAAATATCTGTAGAACATAAGACGATATATAATAAGATAAATGAAACTTGCTTACTCTAACCAACCTACCTACTACCTTTACCTACTATTATTTGTTCTGTGGCCAACTGTGTACCTCCTAGATTTATAGGCTTACAGCAGTACAATATACGTAACGTATTCTAATAAAATATTTTATCGTTGGAGTAGACGTTTTATATAGGAAGAATTAAACGTATTTAGGTCGGCAATAAAGGATTTGCGTCAGGCGAGCACGGGTAAACAATACGAGTAGCGATAGCCTCAATATATCATATTAGATTAGCAGTAAGTAGGCGAATAGGTACATTACATAGTAATGTATCATTTAGTCATTTATTACAGACATTGTGTAAAAAGTTCCTAACCTAAGTATGTCGAAGTAACCTTTTATTTATATTTTTTATTGTGTTTAGGGACTATCCAATTCGGCTTTATTTTGTTCTATAGAAAATGGGGGCAGTTTTCTTCAATACCAATTCGTCCTCACAGAAAATGTTTTCTTTGTCATTGCGTACTTTCATAGAAATTAAACATAAATAATATCACCATCATGTGTGTGTAATTTGTGTCTTTAGAATTATTTTAAAATTACTGAGTTAAAATGAAAAAAATGAACCCAAGTATCGATAATACTGCGTTTACATTTAATTTTAGACATTTTAGGCAACATTTCCACTTGGACTCCATATGTCTGAGGCAGCGTCGCCGGCAATGTGTGTTCACATGCGGACATGGAAGTGGCCTGTTTACATTCTCGCCCAAGTCCTCGCTCTCTCGCTCATGTCTCTGCACATTTCCACGGACATGAGCTGAGTGTAAACGGGGTATACGGAGCTTAGGGACTTTACCGACTATACATAGGAACTTGCAAACTGTACCTACTTGATATGTTTGTGTGATGAGCTTAGACGTGTGTTCTGTGTCTGGTACAAAAATAATTTTATAACAACTATTAAGTACTAAAAAGTTTTTAATTATTCTATCAGCTATCTAGTTGGTGTACCTACTGTGGATAGTATAAGGTTTTGCCCTATGCTGGATAGCACTGTAGGTTCACTCGCACCCACATGAATATTTATTTATCTCCAAACATTCAAACTCCAAATTATAGCAATAGTTTACGAAGATTGTAGGAACGTGCCACGTGTGAGATCATTTATAAACATTCTATTTTAGTCTGGATAACGTGGTTATACCTACTAAGTACAAGTAGGTAATTATTATCACTGCCCCGCCCCGTCGCGTGACATATTTATAAATTATTATGAAACGTAACATATCTATAATTTGATTTGTGAAAGAAATACTTTGACACAAGTAAAAGAACTGATTAATACCATGATTAAAATCAAAGTCTGGAGTGAAAAGCTATAGTGCACCATTCACTTGTTAGATTATATTTAGTCTGTGTACGTATTTGTATGATATAGGTACCTATATTGTATATTTATTAACACACACACATGTTGTGGGTTTCCCTCCGTGATAACCAGACTCTTAAGAGACTGGGGGAATCATGGAAGTCGATGCATAAAACACACACTCACTTATTACTGTACGATGTAAGTTTATGTAAGTACCATTTTTATATGATTAATTTGTATGTACTGTTTATTTTCAAGATACTTGAAACCTATTTTATAACAGAACACTCCATACTTATAAATTTCTCACAAGATTTATTGGCTGAAGGTCTCGGCAGAATAACAGCGCCTAACTACTAAAATAGTAGTGAGGCATACGATGAGTCGAGACCCTTTTGCTGCTGCAGCACACAAACACCTACATACCTAAGTACTGTAGTACTGTAAGTAAGTATGACAAGAGATCTTAAACATATTTATAATGCCATATACCATTGTTATAAAAGTAGTAGGTAAAATAAGTAGTCAGGAAGTCGAAAACCGTTTAGGTTAGAGGACGTATTTAAATAAGAACTATTTTAAAGTGGATTAATGTCAGGCTAAAAAACAGTTCACGGCACAATAATAACGAAATGTGATTAAATAATTAAATTGACTACAATTGTTTTGTAAAATGATTTTGAAATAAGACCTTTTTTTTAAATTACATACATTGTACGTCTCAACTTGATGAACGCAAGGCAACATCGTAGAGCACGCTCTTATCGTGCGTGACTTGCGAGGCAATGCTTTGTTATAGGTGATGGTAACCATTTAACATCAAGAGGGCAAAGCTTGTGCTATCACCAAGTAAAAAGTAAGTGGGTTATCTGCTGTGGCGGATTTACCAGCAGGCTGAGTAGGCTGGAGTCTAAGAGCCGGTTTCACCATGCTCTGTTAGATTAACAAAGGATTAAAGGGCCGTTAAATATGTCAAAATGTACGCGTTTGACAGCTAAGGATAGATTTAACGGTCTTTTAATCCTTGATTAGTAACTAACAGAGCATGCTGAAACCGGCCCTAAGGGCGGCACATTTTAGGGGGCGGCGAATTAGGCTTTATTTTCAACTTTTATGTACAACTATATTTCGTTTTTGGTTTATTTCTAAGCTAAGAAAAGCTCAATCATGTACCATCCACAATAAGATTGAGCTTTTTGAAAAGGAACTGACACATCGATCACCTAGTTCACAACACAATCATACTCGGAATAAAGCTGATGTAATCAGGATATTATGATAGTGCACAAATCATAAAGTTGCAATTTCATTGTCAATTTGTCTTTAATAAATATTATTGTAAACTAGGGTATCGAATAGTAGGGATAGGGGCGGCATGAATAGCCTACTGGCGGCAAATATGTAAATTCGCCACCGGTTATGCATGTTCTATCAGGATTACGTATAAAAAACACCTTAATTAAGTGCTATTATTTATACAAACGAGATGTAGCATCATGATTTAAACCTATAAGTACCTTTAGTAAGCGATAAAGGATGTTTCGTAATAAGGCATACCTACTTGTGTAGGCAATGGCTATTATACTCAACTTACATGCGCTGTTTTTTAGCCGCGGGCAACACTTGTTTAATTTAACATTTCACACGTCACCTTGACAATGATTCAAGTCAACACAACCTGTTTTATAGCAGAATACCCTTGACAGCCTTGGGAATAAGTAAATTAACAATTTTTGCATAAGCATATAGCTTAATAAAATATTGAGAAAAACATTTGGCCCGGGTGACACCGAAAAGAAAATAGGCGGCATACGTCACTGGCAGAATGAGCCATGCTCGTGAAAAAAAAGCAGAATAACGAGTAATTAGTTACTAAATGAAATTAGTTCTTGGTAGCTCACATTTCCTTCTGTCATCAAAAATACTTAAAATTATTGATTTTGATGCTTTAAGAAACGTTTTGTTTAAGGAAAATTCGTACCTCAAAAATAATCAAAGTTCACACTAACGAAGTCAGCTAGTTGATTCTAATTAAAAATGTCTTTACTTTGTAGATACAAGTGAAGACTACCTATCTATTGCTGATGAAATTTTTGTTTGAAAGGACAGCTCACACAGCAATGAACTGTGAACTTGATCAAACATATTATCTGCTAAAGAATAACACAGTTACAGTATTAAAAATGCTTCGATTAATCACAAATAATCAAAGTTCCTACAAGTATTTAGGCATGCTCACTTTCCGACCGGAAATTGATATGTTTGCGGAAAGATTTTTAACACGTAGGTATTTGTTTTCCTATGACCCACATATAATTGATTCTTCACACGTTTTGTGTGAAAGAAAAATAATAAATACAGTTAAATTAAATATAATCACAATTGTAATCTTTATGCATGGTCACTTATCATTATGTTTTCAGCCTCTTTTATTTTTTCATAGATACAAGGCTTGATGCAATTTACGAGTAGTCACTTCAAATCTTCTGCATTAATTTTTTATTGACTTTACCCTAATATAAGTTGGGAATATGTAGGCCGGACGTAGGAAACGATCGATATTGTCGAAGTGGTATATCGCAAGGTAGATAACAAATCATTGATTGCAAGCAACGCAACGATCGAACCTTCGGTCGATATCGACATCTATC
Source organism: Chloroclysta siterata (assembly GCA_932294275.1). NCBI lineage: Eukaryota > Metazoa > Arthropoda > Insecta > Lepidoptera > Geometridae > Chloroclysta > Chloroclysta siterata. Next base: position 7,502,603 of record OW028601.1, on the reverse strand, counting down.
CGTCGTCATAGATGACTTTCGATTCGATACAGACAAGGTCACGCACGGAACTAGCCGCATAACATTTATATTGGTGACTGTAAATGTTTCAAATTAGTTATTTACCTGTCGATTTAATTAATTATTAAATCACTGAATTGATGGTAACAATTTGTTATTCAGCTACTAAAAAAATAAAGTGGTTGTAAAATTATTTGTTATATATAAAAAACACTGATCTGTGTGAGTATTTACGAGCAAAATTACATCAGTTAGATCTATAGTTGTTTTATCTTTTTACAAAAGGCACCTTGAGTACAGTAGAATTTCTGATGACTCTTCAAAAGGAAAATCAAGCTAAGACAATTACGCGCCGCACGCGTGATATTAGAAATCTTAGTAAATAAAACCAATAGGTAAATACATTTCTATGGAAGAGATCTTCCTGACCAAATACTTAAATTTAGTACACCATATCTGTCTTAATTATGTTATAATGAGAATAATAAATCTACAATACCTACACACCATTTAAGCAGCGCGACAGAGGCAAGCCTGAGCGATCTCTAGATAAAAATATGCGTTTTGTTATACCTATTTGCGTTCAACGTGACTAATTATAGATAAGCGTGTTTCTTTTATTCCGATAAAATCCTGTTTGTTTTGCACACTTTAACTTTATCGCCATGTTGAAACAATAGAAGAGGAATTTACGATAAGAAAGCCATGCCTGTGAGACTTGTGAGTTTTTACACACTTACAACAACTTGCTTAGGTAGTGCAGATATTAGAGGTATATATACAATATTTTTACTTTAACATAGTACATTCCTGGTCTGCCGTATGTTTGTATAATTTAACCACTAAAATAAATAAATAAAATAATAAATAAATACAAAGCGATAATCCAAATGAAGACAAAGATGGTATTCATAAAGAAGTGGTCTGCAAAGTTTCAACTGAATCGAGTGGCTTGAGACCTTCAGAACCAAAAGATTTCGCTGATATTAAACTACTTAACAAAACATCCAACATCATCCGATGAAAAGTGACGTAAAGAATTGACCCTGTATGATGATATCGGTCAGAAAAATTGTTAAATATATCTAGGGGCATTATTATCATAACAATGGATAAGACAAAGTAGGTAGAGACGTAAAGTTAACATCAAAAGTGAATGATGACCGGTCAAGGTTTCAAAAGGTTCGTATGAATGATATATTTTTTTATCTTTAGAAGATAATTATCTTAGATCTATCTTTGAAGATAATCATTGAATCATTAACTTTAATAGAGAAGTAAAACCTCGAATCAAAAAATGTATTGAGTATGGTTAGAGAGAATGAAAAAACAATTTAATATTAGGAAAAAATTTACAATGACGCTGAATATATTCTACGCTATGTAAATGTAACGCTCCGTTTTCGTACGACAGGCATAAGACGGTTATTCCGTACCGTTATATCACGGAAAACGCCAATTAGATGTATAAAACTAGGAATTCCATAAAAAAGACCAACTATGTGTTCAGCAAAGCGAGAGAAGACATCAAGTTTGCTCCATAACTTATTTTGTAATTTAAAAGTTGAGCCCACAGTTTTCTATATTATCTACTAACGCCCCGGGTATGGGTGACCACTGACCGCCGCGAGGTCCAAAATGAGAGTAAAAAATAAGTTTTTTTTAACGTACTACTAGCTGATGTTAAGTGGTAACCATCACCTATGACAAAAGATTGCCTCGTAAGTTACGCTCGTAGGAACGTGCCCTACGATGCACTGCCCTGCGTCCATCAACTTGAGGCGTACAGATGATAAGCCCCATGTGCCAGTCATTTCATCGGCAACCACACTCTTCAAACCAAAACACAGCAACGCTGATTGGCGGCAGAAAATGGCATGGTGGTAGTTCTTCCCCGGACGAGCCCTACACAAAGAGCTCTACTACTCTTTAAGTTTTTTTCTAAAAAAATCCTTTTTGTTAAAAAAACATTTTGTTGATTTATAAATATTGATGAAACAATCATACGCAAAATTTCGTTGAAAAGCTACTTAGCATTTTGCGTCGAAAACAACTTTTCTGAGAAAAAAATGTTTTCAACAGTTTTTTCTGTCACCAATTTTAAAGATAACATATCCATTAATAACGTAGTTTTTTTATTGAAATTGTGTATTTATTTCTTTATGTTAGAGCCCCTGAACTTGAAACACTTAAAGTGTAACATCATTAAATAAATGCATCGTCATCACAAATAAAGAAAAAAAAGACAAGGATGATTGTGGGTTTGGGTTTGGTTGATCGATATCGAAGTAAACTTGACGGCATACTTTTATAACTGATCCTCCAAAACAAAGTAAGCATCCATTAGATATGCCCAATAATTTTGAGTGGCAAGATGGACTCTGTCTGTTAGTTATAGGCACAGTTGTTAGGAGGTACAGTTGTAAGCCAACTACGTTGGATTTAATTATTCCCAATATTAGTCAGGCAGCTGCTTCAAACACGGGTTTGTACATTCATTACTAAAAAGTAAAATAAATGGCTGTAAGCCTGTAGTGGTCTTATAAATTAAAAGGTATCACAGCGCAGCATACATAAACAAACAAATTGGTAAAAAATTCTGG